>OX376203.1:14956421-16227671 GCA_947363905.1 Lithophane semibrunnea
AAAACGCTTGCATTTGCACTTTTTGGCGATAAAATACAGATTAGACCTCTTGTGAACTTTCAATAGATATAAGGCTTTCTGTCTCTTTCTATTCGCCATCATCGATTCTCAGTCAGTGGTCCATCAGTAACTGGGTAGCTCTAGATTAGACAAATAAAGGAAGTTCTGTGACTAGAGACGTTAGAGGTTCTTGACGTAGAACCACTCTAGAGTACGTAGATGACCTCCCGATCTTATTTACCAGTCCCCTTCTATCAGATAGAGGTATTTGATTAGTACTATTTGTTAATGTTCATTCATGCGAAAAGGTTCAGCAAACCAATTTCAGACTAGGGTAACTTTGAATCGGTTATGTATCAACACAATTTCGGCAAGGCCCACCGCACTCGCACACATATTCTAAAACCAACACATTCGTATTACCTAATTATAGATTTATGTACTTTGGCCAGTAATCATATGCATAATTGCACATCGCCACCTTGTTATGCCATTGTTAAATATGTACGCAAATAACTGACACGCTAAATATTTTTTTCACGTCGATGTTAAGCTGAGTGCAATGACTGTTGCATTACGGTTAGAACTTCAGAACATATACATGACATACGTGGATAGCGAAAGAATACTGATCCGATGGCGCACACGCATGCGTGACGAGAAAGCGGATTTTGTAAAGATCCTTGTTTCTTTGTTGTTGGCCTGTCAATCGGGACGCGAGGACACAGTCTTCAATGACAATTTCTGCTATTTATTCCGGATATATACACTGTCTTGACTAACAAAGGACGTTCCCGTTAACCCGCAATAGAATAGCGTCCATACATGCAAAAAATAAAATATGTATGTTGTGAAATATTCACACAACTATTTAAATTGATAAAAGAATAAAAGAAACACTCTGTACACGCACACTTGTATTTCAACGTAGAAAGACAAGTATGCGTGTACCTACAGTGTTTTTTTTTAATATTTTAGTTTTTTTTTTTTTTTGCATGTATAGGCGCTGTACTATTGCAGGTTAACGGGAACGCCTTTCGTTAGATAACATAAAATAGTTACTAAATGCTTTAGATGTTGTTGACTGCTGCAGCTTGACTTTTTATACTTTACCATCTGCTTGACAATCGCAACCATTTCGAATGCCACATAAAAAAGTAAAATATCCGAATTGTGGGCGTGGTCAGGTAACAATCAGATGATAATTCTGAATAAGAACAGTATTATGGAAATCCCAGGACCACGTCATTATTTAGGTAACCTAAGCGTATCATTTATTTATTTCAGTGAATAACTTATCACGTACAATAAAAACAATTTACCTGTATGAATTAAACATTTTAAGGATGTCATTGTGATTTTCATTACATTTACCGCACATTGTATTGTTAGCTATGACGGATATTTCATGAGAATGAACTTAAAATGAGACATAAGCGCCTGTGTAGTATTGTACAGAGTATAGGAGTATGCTGCATCATCACTAATCATCAGTATAGTGCAGACACTATACTGATGATTAGTGATGATGTGTCGCGGTCGCTCCATGCCCTGTATCAGAATACAGGGCATGGATCGACCGCGACACATACTAACCTACGAACTGCTCGTCTATCCTTTTATCATCAAAGTATTAGTAAGTACTACGGTACTGTAAATAATTGCCTCTGTAACAATAAACTGTGCGGAAGTTAAAGGAGTTATTTGTCTCATTTACCCGCATCCTAATTCTGCGCCCACGATTGTATACCTGACACTATGTATGTTATTAAGTATGTCGGATCACGACCCTGTATACTTACCAGGATTCGAGGAAGAATTTTTATTCTTTATACTACACACACAATATCGATCTTGCGTATAATATTTTGATGAATATAATGTACTTACTCATAATGTTTTTGGATGGAAGCGACAAATAGTGGTTAATAGTGGTTAACCCTTAATTACTTTGAATTGAGTATTATGTATTATACATTGCAAAAACCTCAGCCATTTGGTATAACAAATCTATAAACCTTGTAAAAACTTTTATCCAAACTGCAATTAAAGTAACTCTGTAATCGCATCTACCCAAACACACCATATCAAAAATACCCAATATTAAAATTTAACGCTCTAATTATTGTTACATATTTCCTTAACACCTTAATGTACAGATATCACAGACAGGCTGATAGCGATGGGCTTCCCCGCCGAGAAGTTAGAAGGAGTTTATAGGAATCACATAGACGAAGTGTACAGGTTTCTAGAGAAGATGCACAAGGACCACTATAAGATATACAACCTCTGCTCGGAGAGGTCTTATGATTCGAGCAAATTCCACGAACGGGTGAGTACAAGCTTTTTTTTTATTTATAATTAACAGCCGTGTGTCCAATGGATGTTAGAAATTGTAATAAGGAAACTTAACGAAAAGGTATTCGGATTTCCGTATTGGCATCCATCTCGGTGTCCTTGGTCCTTATGAGGATGCGCCTTTAATGTAACCGCAGACCTATACCACTCTTATCAAAGTTTCTATTCATATATAACGGAGTGGGTTTGTATTACCTCTAGGTTTCCGGAATTACCAAGCAGTATTTCCGTCATGGGAATTCAAATTATAATTTTAGCCCATAACCTTGAATTTAGGTTGACTGATTTTACAAATCAGACCGTACTCAAAACATCCAGATCACGAGAGCTTTTAAACAATCTGGATTTGATTGAGTGCTCAAAATAAATCGAGATTAAATTCTGTTTATTTGTCACTGGCATGAAGGCGTTACAGGAAGGATTTCCTGAATACTGAAGTCAACGTCACCTTCATTAGATAACCCGAGGTTTTACTCACTCAAGGACTTGAGGAATCATTGACTTGATTCGTCATTCGACCTCGTTTCCTTATTCATTCCTGTTCCTAATGGCGGAATAATGTATAAGGTAGGGTTCACTAATTGGAATACAATCTTACATACAATTACGTAAATCTCGGAGTGTTTTGCGACGTTTACACGTAAATTGATGTTGGTAGTGTTGCGTTACTGTACCTATTGTTAAAAATCATCCTGCCATCGAGGGCCCTGAACTTCTTGTACTTCTTGCTTTTATGTGATGACGTTGTATTCCGTGAATTTGGATTCGACAATTTGAAAACGAAAATATTAATTGTGTTTTGGGCTCGAGCTGTTTCAATTCCAATATGTATGAAGACTTCGACGACCTTTTTGTAAATTTGATAGATTAGCTACCAATGCCCAATATAGTCAAATATGGATCGCGCTTTAAATCAGTTAATATCTTTGAGCAATTCTTTTTTAACGACTACACCTACAATTTCGATTTGATAACAAACCTTAAGGTGACACAATGTCAATGCAATCACCTTGGTAAATATTTAAATTGAACCTTTTCATTATTTAATTACCCTTTTAGCGTCAACGACAAAAATCTCCCCTAATCTTAATTAGGTTATTTTACGACGTTTTTGTGAAGTTCCTTTCAGTTTCTCGAGGGACAAGATTTTGCATTAACCTTTTAGCAACGATCTTTCAAGCTGCTTGTTTTTTTTTTATTTCTGTAGAAAAAATAAATTGCTGAATTGTGACTCGGTTATAAACTTGGACTGTTAAAATTTTAACCCGTTCCAGCCAGTACAAAATATATTTAAAAACTTTGCATTTAAAACTGTGTAGGTAACCGTAGCAGTACCAATAAAACTGATTGATTCCTATTGGAAGAAAATCAAATGACCAGTGTTCGCACTATATCTAGGTTATCAAGACCGCCGAGCGACTGTTATTTCTGTTTTATGTCCTTTATGTACGGAAGCTGACTGGTATTATAGTCAAGCATATTTTACATACCTTTACGCCTAGATTTCTTTGACGTGACCACGGCCAGAACTATGAATATAAAATTGGAAACTTATGCATTCATCTCTTCCTTACATCCTTACTTCCTTACAAATATTATAAATGCGAAAATAACTCTGTCTGTCTGTCGCGCTTTCACGCCAAAACTACTGAACCGATTTATATGAAATTTGGTACACAGATAGACTAGAGCCTGAGAGAGAACTACTTTTTATCGACACACCACGCGGGTGAAGCCGCGGGCGGAAGCTAGTTTATTATATAACTAAGTCCTCCGCCGCGTCTATCTGTCGTCCTGTTCGCGATAAACTCAAAATCAACTGCACCGATTTCCAAGCTGTTTTCACCAATAGATAGAGTGGTTCTCGAGTAAGGTGTTAATATAACCGACATCTACGCGGACGAAGTCGCGGGCATCACCTAGTAAAAGATAAAAGCAATTTTAATCATATCGCCATGTTCTCAACGATACAGTTTTTATAATATTTTGGGAATCGACTGTGTGTCCATTGTGCTCAAGGTTAAATTGTAACAAGTTCAATGCAATATTGTTGCACAAATCCCCATCAATGGTTAGCCGTCCCCTGCTCCATAGTAACCGTTCCCTCTTCGTTAACCCTCGCGATGTAACAAAGGACCAACGGCTTGCGGATCAAAAGACCACTGCATACATGAATTGTATTGTAATATGCATTATACGTTTTGATATTTCTTTTAAAATAATGTATTGCAGGACATACGCATGCAGTCGTAAATGTGTAATATTGTACCGAGAGATGGACTTACTAAGCGCTTCTTTATTGGCAAATGAGTATGCGTATTTAATTAACGTAGAAATGAAAAGTGCTGTGCACCAAAATTAACAGATTTATGAAGATTTCTTGGGGTTACAAATGGACATACCGCTAATGTTAGTTACTGTGGTGTAACAGAAAATCACTAAATAGTTGCTTAGCATGTTGATGGCGGTTCACAAGTTGATAGAGTTGGGGCACTTAAGGATACCAGTCCATCTCTAATGAATGCTTCATCAAGAATGTTATTTCTCTTCGTTTCCACTATTAGATTATTCATTAAACCGTTGATTATGATTGAAGATTGAAGCTGACATTTCAATATTGCCGTGCCGTGTTATTTCCCAGAAAATGTTCAATTGGGTGCATTTGCCTCAACGCTGTCAAGATAACGTCCATTCGATTGCCTTTTGGTGTCGCTACGACGCTGTGCAAACATTTCAAGTTTTAGTACAGCTAACAGCCAATGTCACCACTCACCAGTGAGGGGTTAACTCTTACATAATTGTTGGTCTAAGCGTTATCTGCTGCAAGCTGTGACAACACAAATATGATTATGAATAGGTGGCGTGTTCGAAGTCACGCCTGTGACTCACACCTTGCGTACGTGTGCCTGTGCAGTTACACGAATCATACATCAACTTCTCTCAAAAACGTTTGATTTCACCCCCATATTGCTAAAAAAAAAACGATAAACTTATTTTAAAAAACTGCGATGTCAGTACAACAATGTTTTTTTTTTTTAATTTTAACATTGTCACCAAACGTTTCACACTTGAATCAGCTGTTTTCATAGAATATCGTTTTCCTCAAATACTTTAGTGGTTTTTAAGAAGAATTATATCTAACACTTCGCGGGAGTTTAAGTTGCGAATTGTTTAATAGTGCGCAAGTATAGAGGGATGTATTGTAATGAAATAAGGTCGTGTTTGATCAATTTTGGCACAAGATTTATTTAGGCACGTTGGTACCGTGCTGCTTGTTTTCTCACACCACGAAATGAACAATTTGAACTTCTTGTTGCCTAAATTAAATGACTATCTACTGATGCTGAGGCCACACTAACGTCAACGTCAATGCCCATCATCGCCACAAACAACGCGGTATTTATTTCGATAAATTGCGTGGCCACACTTGGATGGTCAACGTCTAATACTCATTTGCTGCTACCCGAGTTATCGCCTAACGTCTATGTGAATGCAGTTGTCAAATTCTCGCGATAAGTTATGGCTACACCCACGGTTAATGTTCATCATCGGGATAATCAACAATCGTTTCCCGTTGGGGTGGCCCCAGCGTAAAAGCGTGATTGAACGTTATTCGACGATAATGTAATAAACTACACAAATACAAACGTATACTCTTTGTATAAAGGAAGGAAGGAAGTGTTTTTTTTTAAATAGAATCTGGGAAACCGGGACGATTTAACGGGAAAGACAAAGCTTTGGCTTTTTTTTTATGATGGCCGGTAATAAGTGCCTCGACTTTGACGGTGTATTCTGCCAATTTCTAATGTGAGAGTGGCACGAGGGTACCGAAATAAACTTCCAATATATTCCTTTTCGTTATGGTAAATTAATTTCACCCGATTTTAGTGCTTTTTTGTAGCCTGGATGCTTGCTGTGTGCGAAACTATCTGATAAACACGTGTAAGGTCTCCAATGCAATGGGGAGACGGAGATGGCGGGATGAGCTGGACTCCTTCATTATAGATTGGTCCTTGGCTCTGGACAGAGAGAGGTTGAAAGAGAGTAGGGAGGTCTTTGCCCAGCAATGGGACAGTAACGGCTAATAAAACAAAAAAGCTGTCCAATCTTAAAAAAGTAGAAAAATAAATAATCCTTATAGTTTTGCCATGTCCGTCTGTCTGTCTACGGTTTTGCTCAGAGACTGGTAGTACCTGAAATATGGTGTAACTTTTGATTGTCCGGCCTGCGAAACCAAAATTCTAAATAAAATGAAAATTTTCTCTTTTCAGTTATGTGCAATGATCGGAATAGGTAGAGCTAATCTACCTAAAGTACAAAGAACAGAGACAAAAAAAGTGGAGACTTCCTTACAGCTAAAATATTTTTTCGGGACTAATGTCGGGATATCACTTTAAGTACATTTAATATAAATGCGTAGGTGTGGAGTAAAATTAGATGTGATGAACTAAAATTCAAACCAACACCTCGACTTCAGTTGCAAAACAGTACATTTTTTTAACAGAAACAGGCAGTTAATTCGATATTTGTTTTACTTTACTAATTTTGGTTGTACTTAAGTAATGTTCCGAAACACTACAATAACAACACTACATAACAATATTTTATCGTGAGGCGTCTCCACTTTGTCTCTGTTCTTTTTCGAACCTTAGGTAGATTAGCTCTACCTATTCCGATCACTGGTTATGTGTTTCTACAGTCGGCATTTTTTGTTTTTTAAATTACTTTTTGTTTACTCGCCACCACCACCTTTTTTTTTTGAGGGTGGGTCATCAAATGACTTCTCCCGCTCTGGGCGGAGCGGGAGGGCGTGTCAGACTTTTACTAAAACCCAACCGTGTTCCTTCAGTTGCCTGTTGCCAAGGGTGTCGGTATCCCTTTCGGACTTTTCCGCAATTTCGGACTTTCTCGCAACGCCACCACCACCTGGCAACAGACTGATTCTGTACGAAGTGATTCCAAATCTAACCATAGCCATACATGAAAAATGAAGCGGCCGTCAAATGACGTAGATACACGTACAATAATCCTAAGGTCTTTCACAGCTGACTGCTAAGATTCTCGTTACGGTGACCTCCAGAAACACCTGCATAACTCCTAGCCGGTTCTAAAGGCTACTTTGTCGTCAAACGGCACAGTACTTGTCAATATTCAATATTGTTTGACGTCGTACTGAGGCAATAGTTACTGTTACTAGTTATTCTGTAGATTTATGTACCGACTTGAGATTCTTGGTAAATATGTCAGTAGGTAGCTTCATGTTTAGGAATTTTGTTATCTCGTAAAGCTTTTTTAGTAGGCTTAGAACACATGACGCATTAGTAACAGTAGCAATTTTACTAACGCAATTTTGATCTTTGTGCTATCAATCAACAAAAGCTCTAAAACTCCGTGTTGCTCACAATTGAAAGTTTCTGTAAGCTCTTCCTGTAGCAGAGCTACGCTACGTCTACGTTGTATTCAAACTTTATTCGCTTTGTTTTATTTCTTTATTTATTTAATTCGCGCGCGTTTTACGAGCTCTACAGAGGGCTTCAAACATTTAAACAGAGATTAAACAATAAACTGAATCATCCATAAAGTTGATTTTATTCCAACGTTTATCAACGTCTTCAATTCCGCCTAACAAATGCTAGGATACCATAGGCACGGGGAATTTGGCACTGGCAGCTATACGGGTCATAGTGACGTCACCTAACCAACACACGCATTTTATGTATACAGTCTAAAAATGTCACAGACAGTGTTAACGTGCTAGTAAGTTCAATACGTTATTTATTATAGAACAATGTGTGCCGGCCACAGACGTTTTAAATGGCAAGATGCGTCATTCGCGTGTATTTGTGTTAGTTACGTCAAATTTTAGGTAATTTATGTCTTAGGTAACATTATGTGTGAGTAGGTATTTGCAATGGGGTGAGGTAAATGGGTCACCCATATTTAGCCTTCGTTTGTAATAATTTTTTTTGTGTGTGAGTTAGTGGCATATTGTAATTAATATTAATGAGCGTTCATCTTTACATTATACATAAGATTATATATATACATTATACATGGATTGAATTATCACATAGATCGTTCATCGATGAGTTGTGATTGATATTCAAATCCGATTTGCCTCCTAAACAAACCATTTGCTATTTGTGATTGTAATTTTCGTTGTCAAATCTATCTTCTCTCAATATCCAAAATCCATATAAGCCGGCAGCATTTAGCGTCAATGACGCTGGACCTGCAATTAGACTCAATAAATACCGAGCTTAGAAATAGCTATTCTCAACTTCTCTATTTATATAGTTATCGTAAATGGCGACTACATTGCCATTGCAATACCAGCCAAGTTTATAAGGAAATTCTCCCCGTAATTATTAAAAGCATTATTTTAATTGAGACCGTAATTAATCTGAAGTACATCACTAATGAGGGGCGACGACCCCGCCTGGTGGTGGAAGATAACGAATAACTTTGTACCCCCGTACACGATCTGATTACGGCACTCTCTTATTTGAAATGTTGCTAAAAGAGGGTAGCATTTAGTTGGGAATAAGACAAAGAGGTTTTAATTATATTTTGGCAATTAGTTCATGTTGGGCATTAGCTGGTAGATTGTTACCATCTATACTCCGTCAATATATTGCAAAGGATAGTCAATCCGCGGCAATTCCGCTTATCTGTGCATTTCTAAATGGCCAGTCCATCATTATTTGTCTTACTCTTAATCAAACTCAAAGCATTTATTTCAAATAAACCAATTACAGGCACTTTTGAATTGTCAAAAGGTCAGTCAGTCAGAAAGATGAAGGTAGTTGCCCATCCCAAAGCGTAGTAGGTTCCTATGGAGAAGAACGGGCAAGAAACTCCACGGACACTCTTTTAAATCAGAATATTGTTACAATATATTGTTTACATCATTAATATTGGAATCATACATGTGAGTACGTGCAGGTTAAAAGCGTACGTAAATAAAAGATAAAAAGATACAAAACAATTCAAAAATTAAAATAAGCCGCGGCAGCTAAGAGATGACCAGTCCCTACTGATGACGCCCGTTCACGAACATGACGCATGGATCAGCACCATTCAGCTCAACCATTTTGAAGGGAACTTAATGATCCAACACACACGCCACCACCAGCGAGACATTAAAGTCAGCATGACATACTCTCAGCCGCCAGGGCAATTTCAAGTCACTGAAAGACGTACCTAGTAAATGGTAGCTTTAAAGTACTTAGGTAAGACATAGTGCTCACACACATGTGCTATGCAGTTATACAATACTAGGAGATTGAATTTATATAATGTAAAGATAGTTTTTACAATCCTCAACAGCTCCAACAATATTTTCGAATGCTTATCAATTAATCAGGATTGAGAACCAAAAAATGCTGGAATTGAATTGGTTCGAAACTTCTTCAAAATTAATTTAATTCTAAAGCAAGCATAGATCCACTTCGTTGTCTGCGACCCCCGTGATACTCATTGAAGGAAAATTGTCTGCGACCCGCGTGATACTCATTGAAGGAAAATTGTCAGCTGCAACCCGCGTGATTAAAGGAAAATGATTGAGCAACTTACACTGGCACATATAAATGCACATTAGGGTGGAGCGTCAATGTATGGAGAGAAAAAAAAGACATCGAATCATTTTGAATACCTGCACAAAGTTGCATTTGGTTAAATTATAAGTGAATATATTTTTATTTATTTTTTGGGGCATATATTTTAGCCCTCTACTTTAGCTCAAAGTTTCCATAATTTAAGGAAATTAGGCATATCTTTAAGCATATACAGAATGTTATAAAAATAAAAATACTATTATATTTCAGCGTTAACACTAAAACACTCATTTTATTAATTAAAATCGAAAACTCAGCTTATAAAGATACCCGCAATATTTGTTCATTTTCTTCACATTGACGTCGGTATTAACATAACTTTGTGTGCCGTTTATCAGTAAATTATTTAAGGTATTATGAATTTATGAGTCACAATAACAATTAAAAAAAAGTTTATTTTTTATTATGTGATGTTTTATAAATTGCTCAATTGATTGATTTTTCATAATCTTCAAGCGGCAGTAGAGGGCTAAAAATAGGTTCCAATATTTTTTGATTATTTTTTTTATGTAATTGAGGGTGCGTAATCGCTGATACCGCATGATTCTGATCATCTGTCATTAATATTTGGTCCTTCAGTACGAATGCATTTAAAATAAAAATTTAAAAAATAACAGGCACAACAAGAAACATTAAAAAAGTCAAAAATAACTTTAATTTAGTCGGTGGCAAAAAACGAAAAGACACTGACTTCCGAAATTATAGTTATTTTTCACTTTTTTTGTTTTTTTTTGGAAGTCAGTTGTTTTTTTTCACTTTTTAGTTATGGTACCTACCCCACAAAAATTGGAATACCACTACCTGCTATGTAAATAACAGTGACGGAGTCACATAGAATCACAATCGTCTAGGTAGACTAAGTGGGAAAAATACATAATATTGAAGCTAACTGAAAAAGCTACGCAAGCAAAGTAAATAATTTTTTTATGGGACCACCTCTTAAGCATGACATACACCTACCAAACAAAAAAAGAACGATCGAAATCGATTCATATTTGGCGGAGTAATCGCGTAACACACAAAAAAAAGACATACAGACGAATTGAGAACCTCCTCCGTTTTGAAGAAATCGGTTAAAAAAAATGCTATTTTCACGGTTGGAAAGCTCCTAATAAATATGTAAAGGTTCTTGGTGTAAATGGAATTAATGATAAACATAATCAGTTTCCATAAAACATGGTGTACTTAGATAATAAGCTAAACTGTTTGTACCTGAAAGGGAGCCAAGTGTATAATCTTTTATAGTACAATACGTAATTAGGGCCATCCAACGATGACGTCAGTGACATTTTCCGCGCTCCTGAAATTTCTTAGTTGTCGACGTCAAAGTACGAAGCGTGTATGATACTTAGAAAGTTAGAAAGTGTTTTGAAACCATCAAATACGTATTAGTACGTTCAGAGTTAGACGACAATAATTATGAAACTTCATGAGCATATAGAATGTCAGACCTGTCTTCGTTCGTGAAGCTCACTAGGAACACAAACTATTCAGGGTCGTTATGTAAATAATTAGTTCTGAACTTTAGGCTCAAATAATTACTCATCACAATACGACCTTCATATGAAACGTGGAGACATACTAAGGAAAATGCCGCCTAAAATAAGCGTGCAATATAATTAGTAACACTGACACCTCAAACGGAACATTCCATTAGTATATTACTTTCTATATTTGGACGATGCGATCATTATGGTGGCGCGTTGTGATTGTGTCAATCAGGCAGATAAACGTCCGCGTAGGTAGAATACGTTTGAACTGTCTATCGGTTGATCTTTGACTCAGGCGTGTGTCGCAGTGCTAGACTAGATGTCGCCACCGACGTCCTGCCTACACCCGCTATCACTTGTTCACTGATAACGCGTATCACAGAATGGATCGCACAGTTTCCACTAAAAACGTTCAGTTTTCAAGGAAATAGAAATGTTTATTTATCGTATCATAAAATCTATTCTAGTTTTTATCAGATTATGCTGTTTGATTTTTTTTATTTGGATTTTATGTTGTTGCTATGCGGAGTCATTGTTTCGTTATGAGAACATGTAGTGTGAACGCTATTGTACGGTACGAAATACGTTGCATCTTTACACACGGTTTGTGTATTCAGTCTTGGACATGACTTGTTTTAGGCGCTTCTGTTATCAATACGTTGTTTGACGTTTAAAATTTCATATTCTCGGTTTCCAATACCGAGTAATGACAAACCTACTGACCATAAATGGTATGAGGAATTAGAAGCTGAGTATTGATATCCGTAAATTTAGTTTCAACTTTTAATATCATGATTCACAGACAGACACACGCAGTGCGCACAATAATTCCGAATTAGAATTTCAGGAAAATTCATTGTACTGTTCGTAAGTTGTACCTACTCATTGTGGTTATGGGTAGGTCCATCGGTATAAATCTGTCAAAAATATTAAATTGACAAGTAGAGTCCTACTAATATTCTAAATGTGAAAGTTTGTGTGTTTGGATGTTTGTTACTCAATCACGCAAAAACGGCTGAATGAATTTGGATGAAATTTGGCAAACAGATAGTTTATAACCTGGATTAACATATAGGATACTTTTATCCCGATATTCCCACGGGATCGAGACTTACCCAGGTGAAACCGCGGGGCGCAGCTAGTATACCATAATTTCAGTTTGGTTTTCAGTTACCACGACATTATGTACCTATCGCCTAGTACATATCTTATATCGGTCTGATAAGAAATCGCATCGGAGCATTGACATTTTAGTGTCGATACATTGATAAAATAAAGAATATGATTAGCGCATTTCACGGATCGATACAATATCGATTTCCACGTGAAAGTTTCGGGTGGGTATACATCAGATTATAATAATCGGCCTATAATTCCCACTGCTGGGATGTGTCCCAGCGATATGTGTGTAGATAAGAGATGTAGACACCGTGTGTATTGTGATACACACGGTGTCTAACATCTCTTATCTACTTTCCTATCGCAGGTGTGCTGGAAGAGATTTCTTTAGAAATAAGCATCACCTTTGTACGTTTTTTTCTGTTCTTTTCTTCTTGTCTGTTTATTATGTGTGTACATAAATAGTTAAATAAATAAATACAGGCTCCTCCCTTCGAGAGGGAGTGGGCTGTAATCTACCACGCGGACACAGTGCGGGTTGGTAGATGTCACATGTTTTCGAATTTTTGATTATTTCTAAGACATTTGCACATAGTAAAGTACCTGGCTGGGTTTCGGGGCTCTCACATTAGATTATAATAAACTTAAATTACTTCTTCCTGAAATGATAAACTATCATACTACTACATTATTCAAAATAAATACCTATTATTACTTCTACAAAAGGAATAATTTATCTCTAAGTTCTTGTATATTATAAGTAAGTAAAATACTTATTTAATATTGTACATTTCATGTTCCTAAGTCAGGGGTTCAACTGTCCGTCGATGAGTGATCCGGGATATGATATTAATAAATAAATTGACACTTGATTGACATTATATGCCACGCAATAGACTAGTAATATCATAATATCGATCGATACAAAGTACCGTCAGCTATGAAACACTGGAACAGCTGAAATAAAAATTAACTGTATACACATTTTAATGAAGCTTAGAATGATCGCCTAAGTGTTCGTGTAATTTGTCTATCTATCTGTCATCTTTTAGCTTCTTATTTTAACTGACAAGTCTGATCCTAGGATGTTTATATCTGGACATGTAATCGCTATAATTATAACATGATACCTACTACCTACAGTCCTCGTGTATGTTCCACTCATTTTCTGTAATGACTTTTAGATAAATGTCATTGTGATTTTTTGTGCTACCCAGTTATAATTGATACTCGGTACAATTTCAGTGGTATTATACATATAGGTATCTCGACTGCAATTGAGGTTTTTGAGGCAGGACGTTGTAATTCATCTGACGTTTTACAACTAAATGGTCGATGTCTCGCCGAGATACCGCTGCAATTTGCTTAATGATGCCCATTTAGGAATATTTTGTATAGTTATCCTATAAATTGTGTCGTGTACTTACTTAAATTGGGTTTAATTTTTTCTAGTAGTGAATTAAAATGGTTAATCATTTCCAAAAATACACCGTGTATTTTTGCTTGATTTCAGTTTATTTTTTTTTGACACTTGTTAAACTCTAAAGACCGATGACTATGTAAAGAATCTGTTTTTAACCCCGTCACAAAAAAAGTGTGCTTCATTTGTGTCCTCCGCTTATTTTAATCAGAATTCTTTATATTTTATCGTATCGTTTTAATATTTATTTATAAGCAGAAAATATTAGATATTGCCTGTGTGGTATCGTAGAGATTATGAAGCTATACTTTCTTTTTTTTAATCTTTTCATATTTAACATTTATTATGACTTTTATTAAAGCCATATTTTGCTATGCTTATCTTGACGTAGTCACTGGTGAGCGTGAGCCTAGTTGTGTGTAGTAAAATAAATAAATTGGATTTCAGTATAATAAATTACATGCTGAGTCCATACCAATGTAAAAAAATGCTTGCATTTAATGAATTTATTGAAATAAATAGATACTTAATCAAATTAATCAACGATTATACGAGTCCACAAAAATGGCAATACTTACACTAATACTTATAATATTATACAAGTCTAGTATTTTCATTTTTTTATTTGGACAGAATTGCCCAACCATTGATTGCGTGCTTATAATAAAATTATCATAATTTATATCTAATGACACTGTAATTTTGCATCTTTATAGTTCCGGTAATGGGACACGCCGATGTTATAACGATTATTATATACAGAATTAGTCTTTTTGTCAATTTCCTTGAGTGGAATAAAAAAATAATATACATTTATAATGTGGCTTATTAACGGTAAAAATATTAAAAACTTGCTTTTAGGTTAAAAAAAGATTTTTATTCTGATTTATCGTCCAAGCTTTCTTTAGATATTCTATTTTGATGACATTCAAAATAACGCTGTTGCTAACGGCGAACGAGTAGATGACTAGCAGTTTTATGCGTTCAGTAGTAGC
Organism: Lithophane semibrunnea; assembly: GCA_947363905.1. Taxonomy (NCBI): domain Eukaryota; kingdom Metazoa; phylum Arthropoda; class Insecta; order Lepidoptera; family Noctuidae; genus Lithophane; species Lithophane semibrunnea. Next base: position 14,971,420 of record OX376203.1, read on the forward strand.
TGCCAGCAAAATCGTACAAGAACTTTATAGGCTACTTAAGGACTTAGCTCATCGACGTAAAGATTATACAAGGGCTAAGCACACTGAAACTATGCGCGAAGGTGTGGTCTTATCGTGTACACTTAGAACATGTTCGGATACGTCAAAGAACCGAGCTACTCCAACGAAACCTTCTCGAAGCTACCTCAATTCATTATCATAATTTACAAAGCGCTATAGCATCAATTACATCCATTAAAATAATCTAATTATCTACGTCATTTTAAGTATCTTATGTAACACGTCCAATTTCACTGATTATGTTACCGATAATAACCTCTTTGGACTCACTTAACTCTTGATAATTTATATCAAAGACTAAACGTGTCCTATCTTCACGCCATTAGTATCAGTGGGTGTGGCTGTGCAATCAGTATGATTGTGATAAGTATTTCCTTCTTCACTTTAACCTGTGTCTGTGTATATAATAATGCTGCGACTGTATATAGGTTACGTTGCTGCGAACGGGTTATGGTGATTTCAATGTTGCCAGGATCTTTCGAAATTAAATAAATAAATGAGACTATGAGGCTGCAGGTCTCAGTTACATTATAATACTTCAAAATTGGAACTAACATGGTTACTTACGTATCGTCTACAACTACATACACCTAGGTGCAGGGCACATTTGTATCGCAACTAAGTAGGTATGTCGTCATAGTTTTCGACTCAAGGCTTCGTATGGCTTATTCTAGTGTTGCTGATAACTTGTGCCTGGATACAGTTATCGGGACTTGCGCTGCGGTATCGACTATTGTGTATATAATGAACGCGACTCCTAGCTCCTGCACAGCATGACCACCACAGAAACGGGTTTTGTCGACGGAAGAATAGACAAAATGACAGATTGTGACAAAACCATGCTAAGCGTGCTGAACGTCGGTAGTGTAGGGGAAAAAATACCAAGTTGAGTAGTCGAACAGAAGATACTATACGATGTGATTTCCAAAGTGGATAAGCTAAGTATAGATTTCTAGTCATTCTTATTTTCAGGCTGACATGGTCACAAAAGAGAATACATTGTGACAGGATAATATAACTTGTCTGACAAATATGGTTCATCAATTTCACACGTCAATCGACACTTTCAGAGCAGCATAAAAATGGAATAAACTAATATGGTATTGTATAATATTGGCAAAATATCGCGTGCAACACTTATCTGACGTCATGGGCGACCCATTTTCCTTGTTACATTTATCAATTGTCAGTATTTCCATAATGATTTAGGTATGGAAGGAAAACATAGAACGTAGTAACTTATCTAATCATGTCAGCGTCATGTTGTGTGGTCCTGACGCTGTTTGGAGCGATTATTGCCAAAATAGGAGTTGTAATACAAATTGTAGGTCTAATATCCAAAAATGAAGTTTAAAGGCTCTTACATACTGGGGCGATTCGTCGCGCGACGCGACGACGCCGCATTGTTCGCCGTGTAGTTTTCTCAGAAATTGTTTTGTTAAAATTCGCGTCGCGCGACGAATCGCACCAGTATGTAAGAGCCTTAATTCTGTAGGTTTGAGAGTAGCCTACACATGGTTTGTGTGGTATATGCTGTTAATAATCGTCACCAACGATAAATTATAGCTGTAGTGATTTCTGTTAATTGTTTTCTAATCCTGCTTTTCGACGAGATTTACTATTTTATGATGAAATTATTAGAGCCGAAGTCGATTCAAATTGCATGGTAACTAAAGTCTGACGGTTTGATACTCATGAAATCAATATCGTTAGCAAACGTCAAACTATGTGTACACGGTGCAATAATGTGGTAATTTCTAAATCAATAGATGGATCAGGCCCTGTATACCTATCGCAAAATGTTTTGGAAGAGTTCAATCACCTCAAACTTTTGGTCATCCAATGTAGAAATGTAGAAATAAGGGTGGATATTCGCAAGATATATAAACAATGTAGTAATTACTAGCAAGATGTGGTATTGTCGTCCACCCTTTGTAGACGTCAGGAAGCCGTATGTCAGGGAAATAATTGCTATTCACACTATTACTAATGGTCTGGAATGACGAGACGTTGTAAAAGTCTTTATTTATGCAGCCGAGCTTCGTATAAAACTGGTAAGCTGGGCTTTGGAAGAGTATTTGTTAAGTGAAGTCAGAGGCATCTCTTTTTATTTTCTTCTAATTTATGCAATTCTTAGAAGGCTTTTCGGTTCGTAACTCCGTAATTCTGAGGTTAGTAACCTAAAATATTCTTGTGCTGATACTTTTAGTTGTTAGAAAATAGGACACGTCGCAAGAGCCTCCCGAAGTAACTTAGCGGTATAGTCTAGAATTAAGCTCATAAGAGGTCGTATAAAATGTATTCCAGAGACAATTAAGTGTGGTAATGCCGAGAAATTGTTCTCGCACGAGACTTGTACTTGTAGGTACCACAGTTTTATAGAACTGTGTTAGTACCCAATATTTTCTGGCTTCCATCTTGGCCACGTGTCGAAAAGCTACGTGCTACTGCATCAATAGACTATTTTATAATCATCTCTACGAATAGCCCTTTAAAATTATATCGGTGCAAATTATATTACTCCGACAATAAATAAAAATTCATTGCATGCAGATTATTTGAAAATTTGGAGGCGTTCCAAACACGCTTCCCATATGACAAGCTAAAGCACCACAACATTAATAAAGTGTCCAAAGTTCTGAAATAATTCAAATTCTTTGCACAAAAAAAGAAACAGTTGGAAACTTTGTGAAATAAGAAGCAAATTTTTATTTATCATGTCGTCAGTCGCTTTAAAGAAAACGCTCGTAAAGATTGTTGCCATGGGTACACGATTTGGCAGAAGTTTGGATGGCAGAAAAAGTTACTTCCTCGTATAAATAAAAAAAACTTTTCCCTAGTGACAAATTGCCAGCCCGCGTTAGTACTTCTACAACAGTTCCCTACACCTACGAATCGCCGATAAATAGGTACAGGATACATTAAATGTTTTTCTTTTACCTTCAGCGTGAATATCTCAATCCACTGCTCAACATAGACCTCGTCCATTCACCCTGTTCAGCTGCCTTCAGCATCCAGCCTAAGCCGCTTACCAACAGGTCTCCAGCCTTTGACGTCATCAGAAGAGTCTACACTGCGTCGGGCAACCCTCAAAACATCAGCCTTTAGCAGATCGGTTAATAGAACAGTCGTGAGGATATACTATCATTATCATAAGCAAACTTAGTGGTGATCACAGTATTTGTAGAATAGTAGCGGACAGGGATTCTAATACTGTTTCTGTGGTATAAAATCCTACGTTGACCGAAAGCAGTTCCTCGAAGGAGGGCTACCAATTCAAGAGGGATTCGGGAGGAATATCCCTTCTAGTTGTACTAGACGAAAGACATGTGAAACAAGCCCCACATACTTCGTATTTTAAATTAATAGTTCGTAATAAATTATTTTAAATCCCCCTTTCTAATTCCAGGTGGCGCGATACGCGTTAGAAGACCACACGCCGCCAAACATTGAGCTGATCCAGCCGTTCTGCGAAGACGTCCACAATTGGCTGTCTGCAGACTCCAAGAACGTTGCTGCTGTGCACTGTAAAGCTGGCAAGGGACGGACGGGTAAGACTCACTTTATTACTTACCGTAACTGTTCGGACAATCTTATTGTAGGTGCATCGTCTTCACATATAATTATATAATTAATGTATACAAAATATTGTAAAACATTTTTAAAAGAGTAACGATGGAGTTTCTTGCCCATTCTTCTCCATACGAAAACTACCTTTTGGAAGGGGCAACTAGAATCAATTCTATTTCTTTGTTTGACGTTCAAAAGTGCCATATATGTGCCTATTTGAAATAAATTATTTGACTTTGAAAGCCTGAAACTGCTATTTCCTTTCTAAGTAAAATCATCATAAATAATGAAAAACGAAGAAAGTTTAAGGACCAGGTGTCTTAATGTGCGGCATCTTTTAATAGCTCCCATTGACTCCGAAAGGTAAAAGTCCGTTTTGTGCAAGTATAAATTATATCCTACCGACAAAGAAGCCCTGCAGCGGATTCCAACATTAAGTTGACACTTTCTCCGGTTCCTGCAATAAACTTGCAAGCAAAAACTCTAAAGGGGTTACAGTCCAATTTTAGCAACAGAACGACTCCATTATTCGTCGACAAACGTGACCTTTTTTGCGTACGTACACCATTTGTTAATGTGTATCGCTACATCGAACATTAAAATATCAAAAGAATAAATTATTACGTACTAATATCATTCCAGACAGATAAAAGTTAGCATAATAGGTCCCAGAACGTTTTCGGTAACAAAGGTTAAAGCAACAAATTACACGTGGCGCGTTATTGCCTATAGAAACGGATGGCCGGGCCGGCATTGTTGCACGAACAAAAATGAGACGAAACCTCAAAGGCGTAATTGCGAAATTTCTTTACACGCCATAATTGGTCGTATTACCACCGTACCGGCTTTCACGCCGAAGTCGTAAATTTAAAAAAAGGTCCTTTTCAAACCGCCACCTTTTTTGTGGGCAGCCCCGGAGGGATATAAAAAGTGTAGGATTGCTGCGTGGACGTGGAGTGAGCCGTGTTTGCGCCACACACAAACCTCAGTTATTTAGACCCATTCGATTTTCCATCGACATTATTATTATTTAAAGGAAATGTTATTATTCATGCAAGTTTTGGAACAGCTTTTTGTGGGTATCTAATTCGGTCCAGACATAACATATTTCGATTTACATAATTTGAAGACTGCTGTATAATATTCTAGCAAAATAAGATTGATATCTAAACTCAAAATTACGATAAAGCCTTAAATATATAAACATACTTTTATTAAAGTAAAAACTCAGTAAAAGTCAACCATTCTAAATCTAGCACCGGCCAAACCATGATCAAAAGCAAAGAAAGTTCCTAATTTTTTTATTTCTAAAGAAAATTTCAACACAAAAGTTGGGTATAAAATAAAAATGTAATGTTTTTGTGTTACAGGCACAATGGTGTGTTGCTACCTACTGTACAGCCGACAGAAAGCGTCTGCAGACGAAGCCCTTAAGTTCTACGGAACGAAGAGAACCCACGACGAGAAAGGTATTTTGTAACACTAACAAGTTTTTTTTGGTCGCTTTGTGCTCCGAGGATGCAAGAATGCATTTTTTATAAACGTTTTATGGGAAGAAACTTCTGAAGTTTCCTTCCGATATGTTTTAAAGAGTCAAACTGTGCTGTTTATTTTGTAAAAGAACTAGCTGCGCCCCGCGGTTTCGCCCGCGTAAGTCTCGATCCCGTGGGAATATCGGGATAAATTAAGTATCCTATGTGTTAATCCAGGTTATAAACTATCTGTTTGCCATATTTTATCCAAATCCATTCAGTAGTTTTAACGTGAAAAAGTAACAAACATCCATCCATCCATCCATCCATCCATCCATACTTACAAACTTTCGCGTTTATAATATTAGTTAGATAGAAATGAAAGAAGAAAGTACAATATTAATTTTGTCTTTCACGTCCGGTCAATAGAACCTAAAAAAATAAATTCTAAATTTTAAAAGATAAAAGCATGCAAGGGCTGGTTCGAGGTAGCTTAGACAAAAACAGAGTCGGCTATAAATAAAAAAAAACCGGCTAAGTGCGAGTCGGACTCGCGCACGAAGGGTTCCGTACCATTATCTATAAAAACAGCAAAAAAATCACGTTTGTTGTATGGGAGCCCCTTAAATATTTATTTTATTCTGTTCTTTTAGTATTTGTTGTTGTAGCGGCAACAGAAATACATCATCTGTGAAAATTTCAACTGTCTAACTATCACGGTTCATGAGACAGCCTGGTGACAGACAGAAAACGGGACCCTAAAAACTATACAAAATGCATATCAAAATGAATGCTATTTACGAAAGCTAGTTATACGAAAATTCATATACCTACATCATCATCCTAATGCCCTTACCCACAGACGAATACAGATGATTTCACTCCGCAAAATCATTTCAGTAAATAAAAAGCGACTCTTGCAACCACACAATAAAGTGCAATTCAGGTCGCACAGCGCTAATTACCTAAGTTTCCTCTCATTCTATCGCGTAACTCAAAGATCTTCTGACTACGGTACACTCACTGAATTGGCCCGGACAAGACGGGCCCGCCGCTTACTTGTAGCCTCATACCAAAAGTGGGCAGTGCACCATCTGTATTCATCTATGCCTTATTCCAGATTTTCGGGGAATCACAATTTTTTTTTTCTTTCATGTTAAATCAAAATTACTAGCCTCGATAGCTTCGTCTACCTACACTCACTAAACCCGATTACTTTCATAAAGTCAGACGTGTCCCTTCAATAACTACGACGTAGCAACAGTCGGCGCACATTTTCTATGCAAATGACACTTTATTATTTGTGTAATTTGTATATATAGCGCGTGTATCGATTGCCGGCTGTCTGGCGGTGCTATCTCACACAGATATTTATAGTATTGCAGGTGCATTTCTGTTAGGATTGATGATGAAGGGAGGTCTTGCATGTCGACGACACGGTTGGCGCAGTGGCTGAGCGATGGACTGCTGCGCAACGTGTCGCGGGTTCGATCCCCGCACGGAACAAATATTTTTATGATCTGCAAGTAGTTGTTCCGGGTCTGGGTGTTAGTGTATGTGAGTGTCTATGTTTGTAAACGCACCCACGATACAGGAAGAAATTCTTAGTGTGGGGCAACGTTTTTTTAAAAAAAAAAAAAATCTACACGATGATGTAGCTCTTTCCGTTATTAGACAAAGCTAGAGTAGGAGATTTGTTAGTCTAAAATCTAGCCGGTAAGCTATTAGGAAGTCTGTGAACACTTCTTAAAAGGACCTTATCTAAGACTTTTTTGTCTCCGGTCGTGTCGGATTGCCGTCCCATTGGACTATGAGTGTGAGGCAAGGGGACTGCACCTGTGTCCGCGCACACACTTGTGGACTATAATATCCCCGCGCCGAATCGGACGGAACCGGCTGGTATCCATTGAAATTGGTTTCCATGGCCGAAATTCGGTCTGGAGGACTACTTCTGTATTTGAGCACTTTCTGTATTTGAGCACTTATTGTGAAAGAATTTTGGTAGCAGGGCTGACTCTCCAGGTTTTGGCGATCGTACTTCAACATTGGCATTCTTGGAGGCTCTATTACATCATTGTTGTGATGATATACAGCTACATATAGTATATAGCTACTTGTGTTTAAAGATTACCAAATTCTCAGAAAATAAAGTGTATAAAGGAAATGTGTGTCTAACTGTCAAGACTTTCGATATACAGCGATTAAAATCATGTGCAGTCAGTGAGACACAAATGTTGCAGTGACGTATTGATTGAGCACTGACGAAGCGTCTGGCAATTGACATCAAAGATAACAGATACCTTTGCGATAATATCTAAGGTATTTCAGCGACAAATGGGTATTACGCCGGTCATCGGTATTAAGAGGTTACATTGTAAGAGGAAGGGCCCGCAGAATTCTTTTGTCTGCTAAAACGTGGTGTGGAATAAACACCATTATAGTCCATAGTAGAAGTGTATCCTATAACAGTTCATTTCGGGTGAATTTTGCTTAAGGTATATTTCCGAACAACGCTGCACGTTGCAGTGCTGCCGCGGCACTATTGTTGTGTGACGGAGCAATGTCGCGCTGCCTTGCTGTCTTGTTATCCTAACTAATTTATAAATTCGAAAGTAACTCTGTCTGTCTGTATGTTACCTTTTCACGCTTAAACCACAGAACGGATTCATTTGGCAAGGAGATAGATGGCAATGATGGCATCCCGGGGAAAGGACATAGGTTACTTTTTATCGACATACCACGCGGGCGAAGCCGCGGGCGGAAGCTAGTCTCATATAAATCTATAGCAAATGCATGGAGAACAGTAGTGATGCGGCATAACTGCTGAGGCAGAACTGCCGCGTGCAGTGTTGTTCGGAATCTTACCTTTGTCATGAATTAAATTAAAACAATTTTTATGTTTTGTCTCCACGGGCTTAACGGGGATAGCTTTTGTAGTGATAAAATATAAGTCAGGTGTGGTTAGCCCGATGTGAGACGGACGTGCTTCCGTATTGTTTTGCCACTAATAGATTGGAGGCTGTACAAACACAAACCATAAGCATTGGTTGGAGTCTACGTAATTCTTATAAGGCATGTCATACATCCAAAAAGCCTCGCGAGAACTAGCAGTTAAAAAAATGCGGGGCAGTCTTCGTGACTGCCGATAAAAGTGAAAACTAAGTAAAATTCATTCATTTCTTCAAGCGTTCGGTGACGATGACGCGAGTTCCATGATTTTTGTTCGCCCAAAAAGTGCTCAAAGCACCTAAAGAAGTTTTCACTCCAAAAAAAACTAGCGCAGAAACTGTCTGTCCAACAAGCTCCCATCTGACCCTGTGTACTCCTCACTCCAGGCGTGACGATCCCGTCGCAGCGGCGCTACGTGGAGTACTACGCGGCGCTGATCACGTCGGGGCTGCAGTACTCGCCCACCAAGGTGCACATCCGCGAGCTCGTCATGTCGCCGCCGCCCATGCTCAACGGCGGCACCTGCTCGCCCGAGCTCACCGTCTCGCAGGCGCAGCCTTCGTTCAAGGTACCACCTATTACTTGAGTATAGCTTTTATAATTGTATTACTTCCACGAATAACACAGTCAGAGATAGGTACTAGGACTTGCTTCGGCGGTCATTGCCTTCCCTAATATCACTTCGTAAGAATCCGAGTGACATATCTTTAATTTTCATTCGTGAAATATGTACGAGAGGATAACACACTTTACTAAAAGATGTTTTCAAGGTTCACGTATGTGTTTCTGTTGACAACAATTTAAAATCGCGCCTTTTCCCCGAAGGATTGATCAGAAGTCTATAGCAACTCTCACCACAGATATTATAATACTACGTACAGATACCCAATCCCATACAAAGAAATGACACCACCCTAGGTCTGGCTATTGAGCTGGTTATTTTTCTTCGCCATTTTTTTAACAGGTGGCAGCATCATCGTCTCACTAATTGCCAGAGACCGTAGATTTAAAACGCCATCTAGGAGTCTTGCCTAGGTACAAGGCAAGACTCCTAGATTTTTTTGTTCCTTTTTTTTACGTTTTTTTCTTCCTAGGTGTTCAATTCTTATATTTCTACTAGATTTAAAAAAAATGTTGTTTGATTTTCCATAATGAAACGACTAAACGTTTCAAGTTTAAAGTGACCTGTCATCACTGTAGTAAAACGCCATCTATTGCAAAGAACTCTCAACCAAATGATTAACAGATAGCTACTTTATCATTCTAAGGATTCGAATTGAAGTAAAAGGCTTAATTTAAGTTTTTTGTTGAAAATACGAGATTTATGAGTGTAAATACATAAATCAGCATTAAACAAAGATTTTTTAATTTTTACTAATATTACTATAGCCAAAATTTGCCGTTTATCGATTTCATAATTGTTACATTATGCTGCCATCTATGATTTTTTTTCAAGACTAATTATAATTTGTTCGAGTTGGGACCCAATGCTCTCACATTTCACAATCCGAATCCGTAAAAGTCCGCGGAGATTGATGCCCGCTATTGCCACAGATTACATTACATTTATGATATTAAGTAATAACAGCCGCATCAGGTTAAGCTACGCTTGCCAGGGTTGTTCCGTGGAAGGGTGACCATCTTTGCATACCGAGACTCCTCCGTGCCGCGGAAAGCACGTTAAGTCGTAGATCCCGACTGTGATTCGTGGATCTTTGACAGTCGTTACGAAAAGTCCGAAAGTCCCGAAAGTCTGACAACCAGTCTTACCAAGGGGTATATTACCCAGTTACTAGTTACTGGGTTGAGGACGTCAGATAGGCAGTCGCTCCATGTAAAATACTGGTACTCAGCTGCATCCGGTTAGACTGGAAGCCGACCCCAACATAGTTGGGAAAAGGCTAGGCAGATTGATTTTTTTTAACGTAGGATACTTCTTCAACGTCATCAAATAACAGCCTTCCCCTCACATGTCTCGCAGACCCCGTCGGGCTGCCACGAGGTGCGCAAGGACGACGGCAGCATCCGGGTGTACCTCACGCACTGCACGCCGCTGTACGGGGACGTGCGGGTCGATGTGTACAACAAGCCGAAGATGAAGATGCGGAAGGAAAAGCTGTTCCACTTCTGGTTTAACACCTTCTTTGTGGCCGCGGGCGTAGGAGCTGAGAGAGTACCAGCGTTGGATGACAGTAAGTAAAATAATATCCTTATATATTATAAAACAAAGTCCTCCGTGTCGTCCTGTTCGCGATAAACTCAAAAACTACTGCACCGATTTTCATGCTGTTTTCACTAATGGATAGAGTGGTTCTCGAGGAAGGTTTTAGTATATAATAACCGACATCCACGCGGGCCAAGCCGCGGGCATCAGCTAGTGTCATATAAACTAAAGTTCATCGGCTTAAAAAGTGCCGCGCTGTGCAAAACTACTGCGTTTGATTCACGACATTTGGTTGCAGCATACTATTATTTTAAGTGGATAGACTGTACCTCACGCATTGCACAAATTTGTGGGATTGGTAGGCAAATAAACGATTGCTCGTAAAACTAATTTATTTTTAAAACACAAAAAGGATCATCGTTACACCGTGACTCGTTGTGGATGTCCTTATCGCCATTTTTATCTATCCCTTTCTCACTCCCACACATACATCCGTTTCTTTTTCATCTGGTGCGTTCCGTTTAACAATTATAATCTGCGTTCATACTTAACGTGATACAATATTTCTATCCCACATATCTATGAATATGTTTACAACAAACCCAAAATGAATATAGCGCTCCCTCATTTTAATTTTCGTAGTAAGACATACTTCGGAACATTGACGGCACGGACAAAGAGTATGCAAGAAAAATCATTTTCCGTCCATAACGTATAACAACCTGATATATAATGTGGATAGACACAAACTCACGGTAAAAAAACGTAAACATCATGTTTCCAAGTGATTAAAAAGTAATTTAAACATTGCAGGTCCGAACCTGGAGGCGTTCAAGCTGACGCTGAACAAGTGGCAGTTGGACGAGGCGCACAAGGACAAACAGCATAAACACTACAGCCCAGACTTCAAGGTAAACTATATATTATCTTCTATGTTTCCACTTCTGGAACTCTTGATTGACCACTCTGGAGAGGGAGGAGGCCGTAAATCACTACTGGGCGCAGTGTCGGTTGGAGCCACAATGTTTTGGAATTATATTAAATATTATATTTTTATAAACACTATAAGTTGTATAAACACTATATGTATTTATTTTATTTATTATTGTCCACTCATTATGTGCTGCACCGATTGACGTCATGACGTCAACGCCGGCTGTCACTGAAAACCAGCGCTGCGGCTCTGTCTCGCATAGGGTCGCAGCATTATGCTAAGTGATGGCCGTTTTGCGTGAATGTGACGCATATTTTCCCGCAACTTGTTATTTTCGTATATTTGTCCTTTCTTGGCGTCATGTTTGCCGCAAATATACATATTTTCTTTCTTTCTATACTATTAATTTGTATTAACCAAGTGGGTTTTTTTATAAAAAAGGAAAGTAAAGTGTCCTTTCCATTTTCGATCGAAAAGGCACGTTAATGGATAAAGAATAAGGTTTACAGTTATGATGTACAGTTTTCCTATGCCTGGATTTATTGGGTACAAACGGCGCTGTTCATTTAGAAGTTTTGTAGTAATGACTTCCGCAATGCTTTGCTGGAGTTTTTCCCGAAAGTTAGTCGAGTCTCAAAGGTATAGGGGATGTAGGCAAGATTGCATCATCGTTTACCGTCACTTGCAAAAGTGGTCAAAGATGTCATGCCAAAGTTCGGAAATAAGCATCGTCATCGTGGCGCATGCATCCAGTCCATTCTTGAACAGACCGTAAGCTCGTTCCCCACTAACAGTCGTGTAACATTGCAGGTGGAGCTAATAGTGCAGAAGATGCCGATGTCGTCCACGTTCAGCGGGCACCCGGCGCGCGCGTCGCCGCCGCTGTCGTCGTCGTCGTCGTGCTGCAGCGAGCCCGACGAGCACTCGCCCGACGCGCACTGGGACTCGGGTGAGGCGCAGCTCGGGCACGTCCGCGCCCACTGGACGCACTTCAGCGGGAAGTTCGCCTCCGACACGCGCAGGAAGAAGGATAGGGACGACGTTTAGTGCGCGTGGAACTTTGAAACGATCGGAACGTTAAAACAGTGATTTTTCGCTAGAGATTTGTCACTCGGCCGCAGTCGCCTCCGCTACGAGGAGGAAGGAAGATAGGGACGACGTTTAGTGCATACGGAACTTTACGGTTCTAGAGTGAATCGGAACTTTAAAGTGATTTTCGATTGAGATTTGTCACTCGCCCGTTGTTGATAGTGCGATACAGAACTTTTCACGTTAATTGTCCGCAAAACAGACGCAATAGTTAAACATGCGGTAAGCATTTTATATAGGGCACTGGACAGTCGGAAGTGTATAATGTCGTTGATCGGAACTTCAAAGTGTATTTGCAATCACTTTCTAAAAGGTTCATGGTCTGAAACGTGATATTGAACTTTTTGGTTATTATAGTGTATCGGAATTAGTGATTTCTCGCTAGTCCGCGGTCAAAATGTAAGGAAAATACCGTCTATGTTGATTCAGAACTTTTTTAAAAAGGCTTCGATTTCGCCAAAGAACTGTTGAAAATATACAATTAATAATAGTCACAGTTTTATCATAAAGAAGACGAAATAAAGGCGTAAGTCTCGTGAATAAAGTCGGATTTTGTACTGTCGTTAGTATGTGCTAAATAAAAGATAGTTTGAACTCAAAAGCGTTTCGCTTAGTCTTGTATGAATGAAGTGATAGACGTGTGCGTTGTACTTGTTGAGTATAGGTTGGACGCAGAGCGTTCACCGCGATTTATAGATGTGTTCGTGCAATGTGATTCGTTAGTTAGAAGTTAAGTTAAAAACGTGACGCCAAAAATGAATGACCAGCCAAATTGTCTGGCCAGGGACAAAACTGGACAAAACTGTGGTGCTTTTTTAATTAAAACATAGTCAACAATAATTTGAGTCATTCTCTAATAAAAAAATACCAAGTTCAAATAAAATATCCTGAAGAAACTCCTAGATGATTTGATACTCGTCTGTGAGGATTTGCCCGAATTTAACATTGTATATTTTAATATTACTGTACTACACTTTGCTAGAGTATCTTCTATAATATAAATATAAATTGCCCTGCATTAGTCTCTTGTGATGAAACTTTGGTAAGTAAAATATTAAAAAGCTTGTAAAAAGGCATTGCAACGCATTATAAATATCTCCAATCAAAACGCCAACGCACATTGCACGAACACTATGTTAGTGATAAATGGTTTCATAGTTTATATAATAAATAATAACGTTTATAATTACTAAACTGGTTTAGTATACCTTTTAACGGGGAGGCGGGCAGACGTCCCGTGCGTTGATCTCTTAAACCGATAACGAATTTCTTAGTGTCGGTTTGCGGCAGTAATTTGATTATGTCGTTGATTTTAATAAAAAAATCGCTTTTATACGATCGACGATTTTATATGACCGTAACAAATTATGTTATTTCGCAGTCAAGATGATGTTAGATCATGAGAAACTCTTGGCCTATTACTAAGTCTCAAAAAGGGTAGGGCTATAATGCTATTGCACCTAAGATTATACAGGGTGAAATTTAGTTCATTGGCATCCTCATAGGGGTCATTGTACTCATCCTTATGAACATCTTTCACTATGGGACCAACCATGAATTCGCGAAACAAAATCAGCTGTTCCCAACATTTATGTTCGCATAACTCGTGAAAATTTAGAGAACAGCTGATTTTTTTCGTGATTTCATTTTTGATCCCATAGTGAACGTTGTTCATAATGATGCGTACAATGACCCCTTAGGAGGATGCCCATGAATTCAATTTCACCCTGTATAAATATATGAATTCTGTATGTACAGTCACGAGCAAAAATATGTATACACTCAGCAAAATTTAATAACGATTTTCTCGAGGAATTACGATTGTAACTTTGAGATGATACGTATTTCACAATAATAGGGGTTTCACAATACTATGTTCGTTATATCATAAAATTATAATCAACAGCAGGGGAAAATCACTTTTAAAACTTGCTAAGTGTATACATATTAGTGCTCGTGACTGTAGGTGTACAATTCATCATTTATAATGTAGATTACCTTATTGGCGCTATTTTGTTACAAACTAAAACTCTGTTATCCTTTACTACAAAGTCAAGAAGAATAACAATTTCAAGATGATGTCAAAATGTCATAAATATTATGATTATTTTATCAAAATTAACCATAAATCAAAAGTACTGGCTCAAATAACACAAATGATTAGCTGTAAATTAATTAATACGGTCTTCTAGTAGAGTAACGTTTAGATCTGTTGGAGGGGTCTTTATTCGTACGTTTTCCGTAAAATCCTGGTGCTTCTAGCAAATTTCACGTAAACATCTCTTTATGACTAAATAGCGGAGTTTTTAGTAAAGAAGGAAGGCCACTGTATATTCCCCTTCAATGTTGGTGATGGCTAACATGTTATGTGTGGTATTGATGCCGATAGATATGGAAATATAGCCTTTATTATCATGGCAGTAGAGATTACATAGGTGCTAGTCGGAATTAGCCAAAGGTCCGAGTGAACCTTATCGATCCTTATATTCTTTAAAATAATCATGATACTGGCGTTTACTTACGTGTTTCGGAATATATACACCTCCTTTCTGCAATACAAGTTATTGAAACATCTTTTGTCGATAATCGACTAACTAATGGATCGATATCGAGATATCTATCGACATCGATAAACCACTTTCTGTGTGTAACATGGGTCCTGTAATTATACTGGAGCTATCATAATGAATATTGAAATCTGTTGCTTTAGGTAGTTAACTAAAGGTAAACAAAAAAAAAACATGTGATGAGTGAGCCTGACAGCATATATTAATATAATATTCGTGCTCTTCAATTTAGCAACGTTATAATTCGTTGCAGTTTAGAGAACCTGTCTCTTTGGGCTCTTTACAATAGATAGACAGATTATAAAATATTATATAATTATAATAAATCTGACTAAAAATTGGGCTCAAACAGTTACATCTAAGAAGCGTAGTTTAAGAATAAATGATACAGAAAATACAAGGAAACTATCGTAAAAATCGAAAGTAAATATAATTTGGTTACAAAGATTTTTTTAAACAACAGAGATAAAAAAAAATATATATATAAATAAAAAAATAACTTTACCTATAAATAAAAAATACCTTTTTTATTTACGAATTGTTTACCTTTAGTTAATTACCTAAACCACACAAACACAATGGAGTATAGATAGTGTTCTTCGATACTGCACTGATTTCGATGAGTCAAAGATATTGGGCGTTTATTATTCATTCGCATTGGTAAAGAAAATTATAGAACAGATTTTTTTTTTCTAAGCAAAATTTGACTGTCACTTAGTTATCTTAAAATATATTGGCTGAGCATTCACTCACTCTTTTGGTTTTTGTGTTCTTGAAAGCTATATAAAATTGAGGATATAGTCAAATCTGATATTTAGGAAGCATATTTATTGAAATTGAACCAATTTTATGGATTATGTTATAAATTAACAATACTGCATATAATTTTATTTAGGTGTAACCCAAACGTTATCAAGAGTCTACAGACATGTGACAAAAAGCATGCATTATGGGATCGACTTTCATTTTGTATTGTGTTGTACGATTTATCAAGTAATATCAACAACATGCATGTTCAAACAGGCATTAACTGGGCTACACAACAATAACAAATCTATAAACACACATAACATAACATCACATCACGTCTGTAATCCCCGAAGGGGTTATGCAGGTGTACCCATAGTAAGTACATCCACATTTCGCCAGTTATGTTTAAGACCCATATAATAGAGGGCGATCCTATTACCATCAATCGGGCACAAATCGAGACTCCGGGCTGCTACTGAGAAATTCCTAAAGGAAAAACCCAATAACTTTTTATTCATCCTGGGTATCAAACCCAGCATCCCATGCAGCAGTAGCGCTTGCGAGTTGCGACCACTAGACCAACAAGGTAGGCCAGATAAAGTGAAAGTGACGATATTTTTTAATAAAGTCCATAAAATTGGTTGCATTTTCTCTCTACAAAGCTAAGTTTAATGTCATGATGATATGATACATGAACGTATCTGGTCGCGCAGGGCGGGTGTGCGAACGCGTCGGCCACTACCGCCCGCTGTCGCCCGAGCACACGCCGCACACGTAACTATCTCCTTACACACACGATGACGCAGCTTGTGACTATATACCATCCCCATTCACACGTCCGCACGAAAAACACGTCCACGTGCCACTGAAATAGGCGTCGGGTAAGCCCCGTATTCACTAGGAGATAAATACACGGAAAGTCGTGCGATAAGATGTCTGGGGACATGGGCCGATGTTGCCCGACACCTCGGCGACACGTATTGCGGGGCATTCGTCCCCTAGTGAATATGTGGCTTAGGGCCAGTTTTTCGAACGAAAATTAGTAGTCATGCGTCGT
The DNA here is from genome assembly GCA_947363905.1 of Lithophane semibrunnea. NCBI lineage: Eukaryota > Metazoa > Arthropoda > Insecta > Lepidoptera > Noctuidae > Lithophane > Lithophane semibrunnea. The sequence goes on from OX376203.1 coordinate 14,988,032, forward strand.
AAAGCTCAGTTTTCTGATGATCATGGACGTGTGACGCATCACATTTGACTGATAGACAGACATAAAATTTAGGATTAAGTAACTTTTTGTTTTTTAATAGTGTACAGTACTTTTTAATAAAAATTAAATATTGTGCATCGTTAAATTAATAGTTAATTACGGTTTCTAGTCTATAAAATTAGTTTCTGCGGGCAGAAAACCTCTAAACCTCCCTGCCCTTTTAAATGTAGTTTAAATTACTAGAATGTTTTCAACTATCTTTTCTTTATTCACTTCATTTCCCTATCATAAACTGCGTCATCTTTTTATTTTGCTCTATAGCACGTTTTGTCACTGATTGCTCGGCTTTCACGATTAAACCTCGCTTGATTCGTTTCTATTCGTTTCGTTCATTGCTTGTGTCTCACCGCATCGTCATGTTCTAGGTTCGTTCGCTGTGTGTTTACTGTACCTGCCTGTAAATATGAGACATTGAGCTTAAGGCTGGCTGTCCACTAGAGCGGAGAAGAGAGGGCAGTAGCGGAGATGTGCCAATAGAATCTATACTCCGCTTCAGAGTTGAGATTCTATTGGTTAATATTGGCACAGCTTCGGTCCTCGTAGTCCGCTCCAGTGGACACGCAGTCTTAGAGAGAGGCAGTCCCATTGGCATGAGTGACAGAGATGTCACTCTACATAGCTGTAAACTTTCTAACAACGATGTAGCTATATTTACGGCCAGCCATCTAATTGCGTAACTCATTTTCGTAACCGATTAAGACTAATTTGTTTCATTTTGACAGTTCAACAACATTCATTGCGTTATTTACGTTGTTGAGTTGATTTTTTTTTTCGAACTTATGAAGCAATGGATTAGACATTTGTTTCAAACCGATTCATATTGTGATTGATCGTGTGTTACGCAATTAGGGGTGGTACTATCATTTGTGCATTATGTTTCTTGTCTAATCTTTGATATTTTTTCCTTATGTGTTTGTCTTTTTTTTTTTCTTTTTGGCATCTTGTTCACTACGAATTATTAATGAAGTTAAAAGTGTAGATAAAATTCCATCAGATGTGATAGTTTTTATTATAGATTATCACTTATCTGTAAACAAAACCGAAGGAGTAAATTATTAATAGACAATAAATCTTGTCTATTGAAACTCCATTGTCTTATTATTGGATGAATAAGCCATTATCAATCTTATTTATCACTAATTAAAGCTCGAATTAGTGTTCAAGATGTAACTAATTGTGCTTAAAATTCATGTGCATGCTTCAAGTGTATAATTATGCTGTTTTTGTTCTAACCTTTTTACTTTTGAATGCTTTTGTTTTGACCTTATGACAGAGCAAATATACAGCATTATTATGGACTTTTTTTTAACGATCAGAATGACCAACACGAAGAAATTTTATATAATAATAAATATTACCAAAAAGATATGGGCATTCTTATCGTCTATGTGTCCCTCTGTGTGGATTGTGTTATGTGTACATGTCGCGAATTCACTTCTTATCATTAAAACCATTCATGTCCTACCTGGCAGAATTTGTGGGCCACGTCGACGCACGTAAAGTGTAGTGAAGGGAACTGCAATTTTTGCGAGATATACTTTTTATTTTTGCACAATTCGACTCAATTCTGTAAGATATTTCGAGACGAATTGTGTTGGGGTGGATTTTGCAGTTGCCTTTTTGTAAATAATGACTATCGATTTAACAGTTCCAAATTGGCCAATCTGGGTTACAGAAAGACCTCAAGGCCCAGATATACAGCCAGGTAGTACCCCTAACATTTGCTGTACATTACTCGCTTTGCACAGTTTGAACGCATCACACAGGCCACATACGGATTTTTTTAAACGCCTCATTGTTTTTTTTTTTTAACTATTCATTTTTCTTCTAAGAATGTTAACTTATAAGGCGTTTAGAAAATATGTTTTAAATAATTTATTTGATTTTTTGGGCTTTTTGTTGTGACTAAATATTTGTAATGTTTCGGTTATAACAATTTTAATCTAATGCTTTCTCACAAACAGTTATAATTGCAGTTGCTTTAACTTTATTAGCGTTAATTTGTAATTAAAAAGCCTAACAGTTCAAATAAATATTAATCTGTCCGTGGCTATGTTATCGTTCAAAGGCTTATATGGGTTTCTTACATTTTCAGGTGAATCGACATACTTGTGAGGTTGGCTCGTGGCCTCGGTGAGCTCTCCACACTTCTATAAATAAACCCCGCTTTCCCTCCCTACTGGCAAAGGCTTGAACTTTAACACGGTGCCAGAAACACTTATAACCCTGAATCCTAGTGATGTTTACTGAACAAGTAGTGCTCTATGTGTGTCTAAAATGTGTAGATATTTAACAAAAATGAGCGGGTTGTGCCATTGCCGCGTACCGACGGACTTAACGTACGGTTTGGATATAAAAAACAAGTTTTTGTGATAATATTAGTGTGCTGAATGGACTTGTGCGTCGACGTACCGACGTAGTGGAGATATCGTTTCATTTCACCCGTTTACAAGCCGTCGAAGATATCGACATTAAATTCTATGGTCACAAGGTATGTTTCTCGTTATAACTCTTATGACTGATAAGTACATTTCTCGGTATTTTTTTAATTATAAGCTTTGGCCATTGTCATAGATGTGTTTCAGTGAATAAACATTTTGTACTTTTGAAATGTCAAAGACTAAAATACAAGGAGGTTTATAGTGTATTCTGCCGAATTTTTAACAGACTGACATTATTACCGGTCAATCAGATGGTTAGAAAAGTTTTTTATATCAGTTCAGTTGAGGAAAGAATTCTATTGATGATGGAATAGCAATGTGACTCGCTTGAATAGTTTGAAAATAATATTGTCTGTTGAATTTATGTATTTAGGATTCATTATCAATGTGAAGTCAAATGGTGACGATTCTTTTTCGTATTTTCGAAATGTTTAGAGATTCTTATTTCAATTATCTTTACCCCTACTAAAAACCAAGGGTTTCACACAGATAAAACATGATATCCATCTTATTATCTCAATAAACGTCACCATTTCACTGTATTCTAGACGTACCTAGTCAATGTCTTTGAAACGACTTGAAAATGTAAAAAAAAACATTAAGGAACCAATTTCTAGGTGCTCTTATTTCTTTTAATAATTTGATAATAAAAAATTTTCTTGATAAACCGGCTTCATAGTTAACCGAAAATATTCAAGAGAAATTGTCTGTTTGTTCATACTATGTACCATAATGTCAGCTTCACTTATTTATAAGTATTTTTATTGATAAAGAACTACATTTGCCGTGAGTGCGAGGCAGATTTTCCCACCATTTCGACTAAGTCCATTGACGGACAGTTTTTTTAATGTTTTTTTTGTATACTTTCGAAAGATCTCACTAACTGCCGTCATAAATGTAAAAATTTGTTAGGCTTGACGTGACTTCTGTGGGGCTTTTATGGGTCAAATATTGTGCTATATCCCATCGAAAAATTTAATAAAAAAAAATGGGTAACATGGATAAATCTTCGCCATAAAAAATCATCATCAGTCTATTCTATGCTAGGGTTTAAACTTCTACGACTAAACCTCTCTGGTATTCACCAAAATATGGAAGAAAATTAATATTTGAATATGTAACACATGCAATAAAAATCCCACAGTAGACACTTTGTTAGTAGAAAAAAACTTCCAAAAAACAAGTATGATACTTGACACAATTTTATGAAAGGAACTGAAGGCCTAGTAACCTTAAATATTTGACCCTCGGCTAGTCCGTTATCTGAATATAGATTAAACTATAATACATTTAATATTCTACCTATTATTACAAGTTTATCATATTTATTTCACAATACATTGCACTATTTGTATAGTGTCGTTAAACAAAATAATAAAACTGGCTGTTGAGAGAAAGAAATGGAATTCAATTCAATGTTTCGTCAAAGCTAGGGTGGTCACTTGAAAAAGTACAAATGGTTGCAAGTACTAGGTCTTCTCAGAGAATGCTTCTCCATGCTAAGTGTGAGAGAGACAACACGAATTTCGTGCGTGCGTATGATTTTATGTACCTTTCCAATGCCTACAAAATGTAATCATTAATCATAGCTAACACTGCAGATCCTCCATATTAACTTAGGATAACCATTGATTAACAGCAAAGCGAAAATTGACATAAGTGCAGTATTAATAAATTCTCTTTAATAAAAATATTTTCAAGTTTGAGATTCTAAAGACACCGCAGTGGCGTTATCCGTCCGTTTAAGATCAACAAATTGAGGATAAAAAGATCTAAAGACGAACACGGTGAGGGGCAGGCCGGCGCGATTGTCACTGTCAAACAAATATCAACGTTGCGTGTCTAAAAATAAAGTTGAGAATAAATAACCTCCGCTTAGACGCGCTTTCGAGCTAATGTAAGTTTATTTATTTTCAACTAATGCAAGGTCGATATTTGTTTGGCAGTGACGAATGTGCTGCTGCCATAATGTGCGCCGGTCCTAAGACTGAGGCTGCCAGTATTTTTTACAAAAAAAGGCATACATAAAAAGTTTTTGACTGTCTTTGATTATCTCAAAGTTTATGGAAGTTTAAATTACCAGGAGTTTGCAGGCATTGAAAAGGCTAGATAAAGCCTGGAATATTCGAACTGAGTTGCTGATATGCAATGTGTTTTTTGTGTTTTTGCAATTGAAGTATGTTTACTAATAACAGCAAATGATTGGATCTATGGATGGAGAAATTAATTTTCTGGAATCATATGGAGTTATGAACTGAAAAGAAGTAAAGAATAAGTAATAATTGAATATCAACATAATGATTTTGCATGATTTCTCATCTTGTTAATTGACAAATTCATAATCTCTCATCAATTAAAGTCGAAAGTTAATCCCTCATTAATCAACTCATTTCAATAAGTCTGAGATCACCCTTATACAAAATGGCTATGGTAAATTGAAGTGTCACTGGAATATAAGAATTTGTTCACAACTTTATGATTCCTAGAAAGTCAAGTCTCCATTTCTAGATAGAGTTACAGACGATATCTGTACCTTAATAAGTTGGATGAAAAGCCGATGTTTTTTATTTAATTGTAAATATTATTGTTACGATTCATTAGTGTTTAAACGAGATCTGTTTTTAAATAAGTAGGTTGTAACACAACCTAGCGCCTTTAAAAAGTTTTATCAATTTGACAAAAGCATATGAGCGTTGTCTATGGCTGGTCCATTTGCAATGGAGAGAAATTAAAAATGTCTAATACAGGTGTTTGTTTCCTTCTGTTATTTTAATAGCTATTCAACCTGTTTATGATTCACATAATTAAAAACTACCTTCAAATTCATATTCTAAAAATTGACTGAATGATTAATGATGACTCAAAATATTACAAAATCTAAGAGGAAGGTTAAAATAAAAGAATGAAAACAACACCATTTCTCGTTTATGTTTCTATGACGTTTAGGAGAGTTCACGGTTATTGTGATATAGGCCTTCGTAGGCGGACGGTGGCTCAAACCTTTAGTACGGAGTGGGGGGGTCCTATCTCCTGAGGAAAATTGCGCTTGACTACAATCCGTGTTTTGTTATGTCCAGCAGGCGTAGCATGAAGCATGGGCGTAGCGTTTTGTCGACGGAAGAGTAGACAAAAATGACGTTTCCAGTAGACAGTACGAGACGGCAGCAAAATAGAAAGAGTCAACTGCAGTTTTTACGAAATTCACTCTTACATAATTCGACTCAGAATTCTTTGTTTTATCATAGGATTTATCGGTTGTGATTTTGACAGTAAGGATAGAAAACTTTCTTCCGAAATAGTCTACGTATAAAAAGACCTAGACAAAGATAGTTAGAAATGAAAGACAAAATGACATATTGTAGAAAGATTTCTACGGTGGATGTCAAAAATGAAGAAACGAACTGTCACTTTGTATAGAAAAAGCTATGTCTATTCTTCGTAGAGATAGAAAGCGCCATGCTACGCCTGCAGATGTAATACTAAAGATTTGAGCCTCTCCGAGTTGTTATGACGACGTGTTTATCGTAAATGCCAGCAAATTGGTGTGAAGTATGAGGGTGACTTTGATGGAGCGATGCAAAAGCGAAACGAATGGACATGTATTGCCTAGCCTAGGTTTTATATTTCCTGTGGTACACTCGACGTAGGGTTCATTGCGACAACGTGTACTGAGTGGGAATGTATCACGTGTTCGGAGTTTATATCTCGTCGTAGTTGTGGCCTGTAGGGGTATTCGGAAAAGGAGTAAAAGCGAATGTGAGCAAGGATGGCATTTTAGACAAACTCGCTGAAGTTTTAATGTAGTACGTAAGCAATGGTTACTGTAGTTAGGTTAGATCGTGTCTAGATAGGTTTAAATAACGTCATAGAAACGAACAGAGCTGCAGGAGTTCGAAAATGACAAAAAAAATTTTTTTTTTTGATTCTTTTAGGCATTACGATTTTAATTTCTTAATACGGCTAAGACGGAGTCACATGAAGCTTCCAGTTTAAAAACGTTTTTATTAAGTGTCATGAATTTGTTTTTTTTTTTCATTAATTAGTTTGTAATTTTTTAATTGTATCGCTTCAGATTTCTAGTTATCTGTTAAGTATATGTATTTGGCTCAGTAATTTTTTATTATTCTGAAATTTCTATGCGTCATTTTAACTTCCGATTTGTAAATAAGGATGGTGAAATTCTAAATTACTGTTTTTTTTACAATATTATTTGTGCTAAATTTTATATAAGCAGCGAATTACAATCTATTTGGCGTCCGGAGGTTAATATACGCGTATATATCATCAAGTACAAATTTAGGAGTTGTTAGTTTGATCCGTCTTAGATAGACGGAGTGGACTAAGTCATTAACTTATTCTCCAAAAAATATTTTTAATGGAAATATTTGAATAAACAGCCACCTCTAGTATTAAAATTACCCCCATTCCAGGAAAGTGGTAGACGTTCGATATTTTTTTAAATTGTATTCGCACGAAAATTCGTTATCGGTTAACCGCTCGACCTCCCCTCTCCCTTCATCAAAGGTTTAGCTTTAAAGATTGTTGTTTGCCTTATAAAAAAATGTGATCTTATGAGGATTATACTTAAAGGATGTCGCTGTATGTTGCGGACGTAGGCAGCGTTTGAATATCAAAGCGAACACGTTTTGTATCTTTGTTGTAGCTGGTCCTTCGAGCCGCATCGTGATACGATATCGACTCGAAGGACCAATAGGTAGTAGGCACAAAAAGCCGTCGTTCGTTCTTTCTACAATTCAATTCAAAATGAATTCTTTTTCTACTCAACCCAGGCATAATTTACACTTCTACTGAAAACCCTGCTATATTTTAATCAGGTGCACGTATCAGTGTAAGGGATGCCATAAAATGAACGCATCTACGTCCACAACAAGTATGAAAGAATAATGCCTTGTTTGTATAATGAATATGGTAACATATAAAAAGAATAATGAATTATCTAATATAATAAGACTTTGACAATGTTCGATAGGCTCAGAAAAGATGACTGTCAATTGGATACAGAGGCGAAAAGGGCTTTATTGGTTAGAAAGTTGGTTAACTAGCGTTCATGTTGCGACTAAACGCAATACTTTTTGTCTGATCCGTCAATATTCACAGATTTTTATCCGTAAATTAATCTAAATTGTATTTGATATAAAAATGCATGGTTCTATTATTGTCACTATCACAAAATGTAAATTTGAATCTGTATACCGCGGTTTTTGCGATAGTCGCAACGTGAATGGCATCTTTAGAGTGAAAGCTAGTTAGCAAGCGACATGTTCTTCGAATGATTATGAAAACGACTGTCACGGATAAATGTCTAGTATTCTAATATAATGTTAATCAAATCTATGTTCGACAACTAAGACCTATTTGGTTCTATATATTGCAAATGCGAGAAGTCGTAGCGTGCACAGGGGGCTTTTTGTGATCGATTCTTTCACAGATACTAGTAAAGCCCTCTCCGCAGTTAGAGAAACTAAAAGAATATATTTTTTTTTATAAATCTTAAGAAATTCTTAGTTTCACAGTAAAGTAATACACTGTAAATTATTTCTTATCTTAGTAAAAAGATCTCATCACCTTATTTTTTTTTGTTTTGTCTTTTTATAATTATTTTGAGAAGCAGATTAGTTGATTTAAAGACAATCAATGTAAAATAAAACTTATGGATGTATATAATTACTTTGTTTTATTTATAACTACTATACCCAAACATGTACAGTTTGACCTCAAGACCAACGTTTTTTTTTAAATGTCTCGGTTCGAACTATTGTAAACTGGCTATTACATCAGCCTATATTTGCAAATAACAATTTTTGATTCTATAATCTACTGCAAAACACTCTGTTTATAACATTAGCACAGAAAAAATTGTTAGTATCTATCTTGTTGTTCCATTTTACTGTTTATTAAACCGTAAATATGTTAATCTTCATAAAACGCACATGCGCGCTTGTGATTTGCAAATAGCTCACTTGTGGGATGAACAGTTCGGCAAAAATAAAACAAACTTTTAAAAACGTGTTTATTAAGTCACGATACACAAAATACTCATTGTAATTCTTATATCCTAGATACGTAGTACATTATAATTAGTCAAACACCCTGCCGAATATGTTGGTTCATATCAAAATACATGTGCAACAAATGTTGTCTTAGGCTGCTATCAGACGGACTGCATCGCAGCAACCGCGCGCAGTCGATATATTCAACTGCATGCAGTTGTACGCTAACCGCATGCAGTTAGTGTGCAGTTATGCTCTGCACACTAACTGCATGCGGTTAGCGATAGACAGCGTGCGGTCGACACTACACGAATGTAGCCGACCGCGTAAAGTTGAACTCACGACTGTATGCAGATAGCATTGACTTCACCCGACTGCAGCCGACCGCGTGAAGTTGATATCATGACTGAACGAAGTCGAACGTACAACTGCATGCAGTTGAATATATCGACAGCACGCGGTTGCTGCGATGCAGTCCGTCTGATGGCAGCCTTATTGTGACAGTTTTATAACAAGCTTTGCGTAAGAAAATATAATTATTGTAGTGTGTGTAACTCACTTTAAAACGTGAAGAACAGCCCTAAGGAATCATAAGTTTGTGCTGGAGTGCGGTAAGTAAATAAAATAGGAGAAGATGCTTTAATTTTAACACAATAATCCTCTTTATGTTGGGCAGTAAACTTTTGCTAGCAGATATGTCTGAACGTACTTTCAATAAAACATGTTAAATGCAGAATTTTAAACAAAAACTGGTTAAGTGCGAGTCGGACTCGTGCACTAAGGATGCCATACTACGACAAACTAAAAATAAAAGGTTGAAAACTTTTTTTTCGAGATTTCCTTTACCTGTAGGCAGGACCTTTGGGTTTGGTTTTATTCATCAGAGCGGACAAGAAATTTATGAGAATTTGAACTGGCTGGTACCTTAAAGATACACGTACCTACAGATGGATGGATTATCCGATTTTATTCGTCTGCCGCCGTTTTTTTGTAGAACAAACTCCATATTTGACAGGTAGTATAATATTTTCTGGCTTAAAAGTTTTAAAATTGATATAATCGATAGTCAATAACAATAATGTTGGTTCAATTCAAAATCATGAGTAAATACAACGCTTAAGTTTAATTATTCTAGTATAAAAATAACATAATATTAATTTCATTTTAGTTGAGTAAAATGCAGTACTCTTCATTCCTAGGAAGGAACATAAAAACCATCATTTTGTCACTACCTTAGGAGGTTGCTAAACGCTGATATTTAACCTCGTCAGCCGACCCAAACATTTTTTAAAAGGGTCATAACGATTCAATCAATCACTTTTCTTCTTCAAACTCTTCTTCCATTGGACGTCGGCCTTGTCGATCTTTCGCCGAAGATAATAACTGCGACTTTTCTACCGCCATCACGGTCCCCAAGCATCATTTATAGAACCAATGACGCTACTTCTTCATCCTCCAATGGTAAGTTAACTAAATCGCGCCTCTACCCCGCCCCCTCCCTCTAAATCCCCCTCTTCCTCTAGGGCGAGCCCCCTTGCTGGTGTTAGGAGGGCTCTTAGGCCGGAGGGCCTCTATCCTCTCTGTGCAGCCAGTGCTCTCGCGGCCCTCGGAGAAGTAGGATGCGTAGAGCTCCGCGTTGAAGTTTGAGTTGGTGAGCTCGTGGCCGATGGTTACCCAGCCTGGCCGGATTGTGGAGTCGCGGCCGAATAAATGGATTCTGTAAGAAAAGATACAACTGATAAAACTCGAGACTTTTAAATTGAAATGCTATCATCTGCCTAGCCGGCTATGTTGGGGTCGGCATCCAGTCATACCATCATAAACAGCCTATATGTTTCCACTGCTGGGACACAGGCCTCCTCTCTGTGAGAGGGACTGGGCTGTAATTCACCACGCGGGCCCAGTGCGGGTTGTAGATTTCACATTTTTGGTTAGGTTAGGTAGGACATGACGGTTTCCTCACGACGTTTTCCTACACCGTTTTGAGAGCAATGGTGATGAAATTATTTACACAAAGTAAAGCGCCTGTCAAGGTTCGAACCTACGATCTACAACTCTTAAATCGCGGCCGTTACCACTGGGCCACCGCTGCTCTCACAGTCATATCAGATGCAGCTGAATACCAGTTTTTTTGTACATTACTAGCTGCGCCCCGCGGTTTCACTCGCATTAATCTCGATCCCGTGGGAATATTGGGATAAAAGGTATCCTATGTCCTTCTCCAGTTCATGGTCTACCTACGTGCCAAATTTCATCCAAATCCGTTCAGCCGTTCACGCGTGATAGCGTGACCAAGGGAAATAGGGATTCATTTTTATAAATATAGATTAATTTTAAAAATAGGGATTCATTTTTATAAATTTTCACCTAATTCTAATCAGCATTAAATAAATATAGGATAGAATGACCGTTTTGTCAACTGAAAGCCACAGAAAAGGGAAATAAAAAATAATGCAGTTGTCATTTGCATTATCATATTAATAAACTATGAAAAAACCAGTTACCTTCTCCTCCCCAAACAAAAATGCTCCATGATATGGAATATCTCAATAGGCTTCTCACTGCTTCCAAACTCAGGATCTTCAGATATGATCAGGTCGATATCCACATTGGCATGGATAAAGTCTCCATCCACCGACCTTCGTACCGTGCCTTTGATGCCCATAAGACAATGCTCCTTAGTCCTTTGGAAAACGGCGTTATGTTCCAGGTTTTTGGAGTGTCCTGGATTCTTGATGTTGGTTTTAATCCAGCATATGTCCTCGCACCGACGGAAGCCCCATTTTTTCAGGCATTCTCTGCCCATGTCTAAACCTGTGAAGATTTTGTGGTTGAAGTAAGTCTTGCTAGCATTTCGTGTGCTTGGGGTTAACGACAGCAAAAATCGCGAAGTAAATGTTGACGAATAAGTGCAAAAGAAATGTCAATAGAGCTTATTCTCAGTTGGGTTGATACAATGTTTTGAGCGTAATTTGAGAATCAATAAAAATTTGCCCAGTAATTCATGAAATATTTGCGCACAATCATTAGAAACAGACATACGATGGAAACAAAATCATATATTTTGGGAGTCAGTTACAACCTACAGGTACAGTACCGTTTGCTGAACAAAGGTAAAAAAGTACTATGGAATTTTTGAGATGATTTTAGCCTTACCTTCAGAGCTGCCACACCACAGGAATATAAAGGAGCGAGCTTGAGCGATCTGCTGCAGATCTAGCGCCAGTACATCCTGCCAGCGCCAGCCCGACCCCAGCGGGGGCTCAACAAGGATCACGTCGAATTTGTTCCCCATCTGCTTCAGGTCAAATGTCTGGGAACATAGCAGTTAATAAATAAAATTAAATATTATAGAAGATTGTTTGTTATTTATTTATTTCACAAATTTTTGTATATAAAAACAATAAAGACAATGGTGGTTGAGAGGTATGAAGAACAGGGTGTAAAGTTCACTCATCCTCTATAGAAAAGGGGGGATCGTGTCTGGCGGGTAAGTGCCCAATGATTGATGTCGGGAAGTCATAAATATATCGATCGCGCGGTAAACTCTGTTAGCGCGATGCAGGATTTGTGTGACGTCAGGCAGGTCTATGATGCGTAGTTCGCATGTGGCGATGTAGATGTCGCCGCAGTGGCATTCATGAAGTTAAAACACTAATCCCTAGACTAGTTTTAGTATTAGTTTCTCCCAGTTGATATTTTGATGGTTCTTTTAATGCATTCTAACTGCATAACTTACTGCTCAGATATAGCAGTATCTGAGAAATGAGAAATCCAATCTGCTGACTAGTTTATCTGTTTGTCACAGCGTAGTAAAGAAAGGTCAACTAATTTGTACAGCTTGTAAGACAAAAACCATAATTCCTTAAGAAACTAAATTGTTTTTATGAGTGAAAAGTTCAAGGCTGTCCAAGAAACCAGGATTAAGATTTTGGAGAAAATTGTAACTGTAGTTTTTTGTAGAAGTTTTATCTTTATTTCTGCCAGGAATCAAGCCCTTATGAGGCCTCTATTCACAAAGAAATAAGATATGTTACATGTGGATTTTTAATGAGATTGTCCTGCCTAATTTAAGTTTCAGAGCTATAACTTACCTTCAGATCACATTTCAAATACATAGGCGGAGTAGCCGTCTGTGCAATCAGATCATCCTTAAGCTTGATCAGTTCCCTCAACTTGGGGTACTCTTCAAAGCGGTCAGCGAGGCCAACGTCACGGATGAAGTTCTGCGGTCTCTGGCCTGTATCCACGAAATGCTGGCAGTAATCATTGTGAGGGTTTGATGATTGGGTTCCCTGATGATAAATAATAATTTTATTGTCTTGTGATTGATAAAAATTAAAAAGTTACCAGTTAAATAAGTTGTCATATCATTTGGTTTTGTAAACTGCTGCTTCAAAAGTGTATCTTTATAAAGATTCAGTGAGTACTTATTAGTAATTTAATCATAACAAGTAGTTAAATTGAACTAGATGATTGTACATTTAATCTCGGACTAAATAAAAAACCAAGACATTTTGCTACAAACAATACAGTGAAGCTACACCTTCGCTCTGTGCATACACACTCACACGCATACATTTACAATCAAACTAAGTGCACACATGTATATATAAAACCAGTCTTACGGCACTGTTGAGTTGTCAGCGCTCTGTCTGGTTTTTTATTTGGTTTGAGCACTTAATAGCTTGCTTCTAACCTACTTAACGTAGTATTATAATATCTGTGACAAAAGTATGAATATAATTTCAACAATTAATGGGGTCATTTGTACTATAAACATTAATGGGGTCATTTGTACTATAAACATTTTAAAACCACTTTTCTTATTGTTTTAAGCGTGTAAATATACGAAAACACAACATACCTTCAAGAAAGTCGAGGAATCTTTATAAACTAGTTCATCTGGTTGATCTCTAGTTGCTGGTTTGTCACTGCCTTCGTTTTCGACGCCAGGAACCGCCTGCTTCTTCGCCGGCACGTCTAATGTAGCCCCTAGAGCATGCCGCAGCTCACTCACACTTGATACGCCAAGCTAAAATTAAAACAACACATCTATCATGATTCTATACAATCTAGCATAGATTTTAGGTTATGTCACAAATAATCTTCATTATACTAACAGTTTGCGCCAACAACTTCTTCCTTTTTTGTGATCGTTCGCGTAATTCTTTTAGTTTTTCACTCATTATCGCTTTTTATAACAATTTAGTTTCTATTCTGAAGTGCAAGGCATCGAAATTATAAACAACTTTGCGGTGACAAGAGAGTGTTCGTGCAGAAACTAGGAACATGAAAATATTTTCTGATACATCTACCTAAATAATTTTGAAAATAAATAAAAAATTAATTTCATTGAGTTTGTTACTCTACTTTATGTTGTTTTAGGCAAAATTTTAATAATAATTAAATAATGATAAAACAACTGTTCGAGTAACATAAATTCCATGAATTTCTAAACGAAAATCTAAAACTTTACCATTATAATCCGCTATTTCGCCATCATTACCACATCTTCGGTAGTATAGTGGTAAGTATCCCCGCCTGTCACGCGGGAGACCGGGGTTCGATTCCCCGCCGGAGAGAATCTTTTTATTTTGTTTTTGTTTATCTTTTGTCAGGTAAAATAAACGAATAATTGTAGATGTTCTGTATCGTAGATTAGAGGGTAATGAGAAAAAAAAAGTTAACTGTTTTATGTATTTAATCTCACTCTCCTAGAGAACTCGTACTTTGGAACAGTAGATAAGTTGTCTGTCATGGTTCATTTAGGTATTTACTTAAACTAGTTAACATAATTTACTCCTCGTCTACCTAGAGGGATACTATATACTTACATAATACTTAAGTACAGTTAATTATAAAAGTTATATTAAGTTCCTACTTACCTACATTTACTATAGCTAACTAAGTACCTACTTTTTTACCCATATTTCGAACATTATTTTTGCATTCACAAAACTGTATCTACTTATCTTGGTATCTACGTAAATACTTAGATTTAATTAGTTAGATAACTTAACTGGTCTAAACTAGTGGTCTAAATCATCAATAAGTAATCAAAATAAGTCCCTCTTAGATAAATTGCTCGACATAGGAATAAAATAATACAGCGATAAATAAGTAAGTACGATAAAAATTATACCTACTTAGTACTCAAACTCAACTCCAAGCATTTATTTCAATTAAACCATTTACAGGCACTTTTGAGAAATATGTAGGTATGTATGTCTATCACATATGTAAAAGTAAATTAACTACATACAATCATCAACAGTCAATATTATACAAATAATAACCTAGTGTGACTAACTATTATATACCTAGTGTTGCTGGCAGTTTAAGAAACATTTATTATTTTTGATTATTTTTTGAAAAAGGGAAAACTGACGGACTTCATATTGACATGTGGGAAAAGAAAATTGAATAAAAGATTTTCTAAGACAATTTCAGTAGTTTTATCTGAAACACCTAGTGTGACTAACTTTAAAATAAATAAGACTAACTAGATACCTCAGACTAAATAAAAAACCGCTGCGAACAATACAGTGAAGCATGCCAAAACGACTCCTCCGTTCTGTGCATACACGCTCACGCGCACACATTTATAATCAAACTACACCACACTAAGTACACACATGTTTACGAAACCGGCCTCACGTCAATATTGACAGCGTTGTGTCTTGGTTTTTTATTTGGTTTGAGCTAGATACTAAAATAAATTAGCAATACATAGGTACTTTTTGTATACCTACACGTGTTTCTGTGACAAAAATAAATCTTTATTTCTTTCTAGGTATTCGGTACCTACTCTAACTTGAGTCTGACTGACTAACGCTACGTACCTATACTTAAAATTTTATTCAGACTTCGCCATACTCAAGCTAACTTTCACTGAGCGGTGACGGTGATGTTAGAGCACTTCTCCTTAACGACACAGAGACCAGAGCTGTCCCGCAGTAGTCCTATCCTGCAGTAGCAGCCAAGCACACAGTAGCGCGGGCGCACACAGCGCTTGTCACAGCGGAGCTCGCATCCGAAGAGGCAGACGTACTCCTCGTTGGGGTCATTGCATTTCTCTGGAAGATAAAGGGACGGAATGTGAGATGGAAGACCTGCTTCGTGGCTGGAAGTTTATAAAATCGCATTTGGGGCAACAATTTCACGTTACACTCCGATATCTCAAATTCCGATATTAGTATGGCAGATGCAGATGAGGTAAGTATCATCATCTTTACAATCAGCTCGTAAAAGTAGATGGTTAAAAATGGGCTGATATCTCCTCCCCTAAAAAACGCAACTGCATGCCACGAATGTTGTAGTCACCTACTAGTCTCAACTCATAATAATCAAAAGAAATTATGTACACACGGCTACACATCAAGCTATACATTTCCAGTTTATGCTGATCTCGCATTGTATAGGATTTCTGTGCATGCGAGGTCAGCTTATACTGGAAATGTATAGCTTGATGTGTAGCCGTGTGTACATAATTTCCATCGAACTGAATTTTGAAAGTTTGATTTTTATGAGCAAAGAGTCCCTCAGTCACTATCCACCTCAGTATCTAACATCACCCACAGAATAGAATAGAAAGAAAGATGGTCACTTCAATCAATACTTCCTAATATTGATTCATACGTACCGAGATTATTTCCAGTTGGTAGTCTGAATATTCAAAGCACTACCTGAAGCCTGTAGGTAGTGATTAAAAATCGAAGAAATTCCTTCTTTGTAATCAAGTGTCGACTCCTGCGCACTCCGAATAGGAAAAAAATAGCGAGATGGTGAGACGTGTTTTAATTTGAACGACGACGAACTACCATACACAAGTCAGGGAGCATCCTATACTACGTTTACATTCAAGAGTTTACAGAATAGGAGATCTTGTCTCGTTAATGCTTTCGCCCCGTTTTTGGGTCGTACTTTTTAAAAGCCTCTTTTCGTGTCAAACATTTTTTTCTTCTTACAAAATGTTTTGTCCCGTATTTCGAAGTACTTCATGTCTTAAGCCCAAAATTCTTGAACATACTTAGGGGATTAAAAACATTTCGGTTCTTGTTTTAAAGCTATTTACAGATTTCGTCGGCTATAAGTTTGTTGTTGTGAGGCGTTCAATCCTTTTTGAATTGTCAACATTTACGAGCTTTGGGGAAGCCGGAACATTACCAAACGTAATCCTACCAAAATCTGATCATACACGACGGATTGAGTTTAAAACTAAATCAATTTTAAGTTCGGATCGAATTTTGTTAACTAAGTAGTAAGCTATAAGGTTGCTGAAGCAGCATAAGCCCATGCAATTCAAATGGAAGTTGGAGTGTAAACGCAGATAATTTCGGAAATAAAGCCCCAATTTTCGGATTTGGTTTTCAACAAAATAAGTGTATAAAAATTTACGAGTGCCACCGAACATGGCTTGCCTCTCAAGCCACTTATTAACAATTTTATGAGCTGACTGTCGCGAACTTTCTCGTCTCCTTTTATCCCTAAAACAATTGAGGCATAAAATGTGGGAGTTAGCATTGAATCATCGTTATTCTGCGTCAGATCGTTGGGTCCCTTTTCTGTACTAGGTATTTATTTATTTCCACGTTTATAGGGTCTCGATTGTTGGATAGAGAACTTTTTCAAAATCGGTGGTCAAAATGGTATGTTTTGAAAAATATGTCTATCCCTAGACATATGTTTTCAAAACTTGCCATGGATTGGGGCAATGATGACAATGAGAGAGAAGTCAAACTTCTCATCTACCTACTATTTAGCCTATTTATTTTCTATGATCGGATCAACCTATAACTCCGCTGCTCGAAAATTAATTAAATATTCGATACTTTTGATAGCCGAAAGGAAACTAAGAATAAAACGCAAAGATCAGAAAGTTATAAATAAAATCAAAGTTCAAGATCAGGATTCGTCCAGCCATAAGGGCATGATCGATGCGTGCACGCAGAATAGAGTCAAGTTCACACTTGTCACATAAATACTGCACCCACATGATAACACGGCGGACAATGTTACAACTGATCTATGGCGAGGGTCTGACAGCAGAGGTTATGAATGGGGATATTCTACATTAATATTGTTTGGTGATAAGGGCATCTTGTGTAGTGGTGAATTGGCCTCGATTTTGTGAACTAGTTAATTCCTTTTGGGAATTATTAAAGTTCAAAAGATTAATGTCTTTATTCAAGTCGTAGGCAAGCTAATATTCCGTTTACCTTTGACAGATTAAAAGACCTGACAATGACGTGTAAAGCAATATAATTATATAAATTATAAATATTGCTTTACACGTCATTGTCAGGTCTTTTAATCTGTTTGATTTACCTATTAACTAACACGTGTGACTTCGAATTTTTATCTTGTCTGTCTGTGCTGTGATGTCTTTTTTATACCTTTTTAGTTGACCTTAGCGTATCCTCCTTTAAAACTAAGTAGGTATTGTTGGAACTCAAATCTTCACGAGTTCTGGATCATCATTAGTCCGCTATTGCACCATCAACAAAATCACATTCAGGGCATTTTGTCCAGCGTTACACAAAACTAAGAAAGACCTTCTCATACACAAAATGGTAGTTACAATACAGCTTTACTTAAGAAAAGTGTTTTCGGCATGGGTCCCACCATTTATAACAAAATACCAGACATTATAAAAAAATATCCAATTCAAATGTTTAAAAAGAAACTGACAGGCCTATTACTTGATAAGTGTTATTATTCAATTGATGATTTTTTAAATGACACTGCTCTTTATATTTAATTATTAACATTGTATGTTTCCATTTTAAATTCTATATTTTTTGACATTTTTATTTTACTGACGTGGTTTTTTATTTTGTTGTAGTCAAATACATTTTATTTCAATGTTTGCATGCCTAATTTAAGGTAGATTGTACAGGGATCTAATAAAATTGTGAACACCTTTATTTTATGTACCTACTTTCTTAGCAAATAAACGATTATTTATTTATTTTATTTACAATCTATGTCGAGGTATTTTGAAAGACTCGCTAACTATCAGTGTTGTATCGTATGTTACAGTACAACTATTTTCAGAATCAGAATCAGAAAGGGAATTGATCAGTTTGTTTGGGTGCTCTGGCCTAACGTAGACATTAACTATAACATTTGCTATGAATGCAGGTACAGGTATAAGATTTTGTACATAAATTAATGTTCTCGGCTACAGTCCACCTTACGTCTTTCTTAATGTCTCTCGTCAAAATTAAACTATTAACCAAATTTGCTACCAGAATGAAAAGTATCCCAATTATGCCGTAATAGTAATTCAAGTTCATGATCTATCCGTGAGTTAAATTTTATCCAAATCCGTTCAGCCGTCCCGTTTGTTATGTTTATAGTTTAACTTTGCCGAGGGACATTAAGAAAATAGTTTTACTGTACTTCATATTAAGGTACTAATGAAAAATTCTTACCTGGAAAGCATTCCTTCGCGTCCACACAGTATCCACCATGATGCCTCAATAACGGAGGGCGGCACAGGCATCCCCTGATGCAGACCTTGTTAGGACATGAGGGGGATGGCTCGGCACAGCTGGGCTCGCACCATCCGCAGGAGAAGTATTCCTCTTCTGGGGCGCAGTCTTCCACGGTAGGTTCGTGGTGGAAGGGGTGGAAATCTTGGAACATTGGGTCCATCAGAAGCTGGTGGAACTTAAGTGGAGTTGCGGGACCAATCTTTACCTGACTTGGAGTTGCAGGACCAGTCTTTACCCGAGCTGGAAAAATAATTTTGAAGGATTGTTGGACTATGTTTGGCGGGTCGTGTTTGGTAATGAATTGGTTTCATGCTACTAATTTATGATATTAAACCTCTAACTGTCACTAACGGTTACGCGTGGGGGCAATCCAGCATACGTGATGAAATCCGCACGATATTGAAAACACCCTTGATGACCTTGCCTATTTAATATCTGCACTACCTACGTGTATCACACACGTAGGTAACAGTTACTTATTTAATTGTTCAGTTGTGTTATTCTGTAAAAATCTCACCGTGAAAACTAGGTGAGCTTGGAGTGAACTATCACTGCCTTAGTATCAGTAGGTGTCGATGACAATGACAGCTCACTCCACGCTCATTTCACCTAAGTTTTCACGGTGAGATGTTTACAGAATATACCGGCAGATTCATAGTTACTTGTTGTGCGTGTTGATTTTTTATTTTGTTTCGAGTCCGTTGCCTTAGGACCTTAGAGAGGGATTCATTATAATATTAAAAATCTTCTATTGCTTGATAAATGATATTGCTAGAAAGGCAGCTTCGTAACCTAAGCTTAGAAAACTACTAAGTTCCTATTCTATCTTTTAATTTAGGAACTGAGTTTTGCAGTGGAAGAGAATTTATTAAAACAGAGTGCGACATAATTATTTGGTGGCGGACTCGTGCGAGTCCGCATCCAATTTTGCTCTATAGGGCAAACAGCCACTTTGCCAGAATCATAATAGGAAAATGTTATGAATCATCGTAAAATGTCACAAACTGACAATTCATAATATGATCTTCGTGCGACTTCTGTTTGACAGTTTTGTATGGAGATTCGTAAAATGGTCCTCACATTATGAATTGCTTTTGTGTCCAATTAGAGGAATTGCTAATGACATGGAAATTCAGGAAATGAATTGCTTTTAGAGGAATTGCTAATGTGGCCATTTTAGGCCCCCTGATCTTTTCCGCTGCTGTTCAGTTGGATCCAGTTCAACTGGAAGCCTACACCAACCTAATTGGGAAAAGATTAGTCAGATAAGGGCATCATAATTATTATGAATCATAATATGCACTATGCAACTCTACGCATTGCATCTGCTTCCACTAGTGTTGCACGCACGTTATCGATAACATGTTCTTATAAGTTATACATATTGTTCATTATTCAACTGCACTCGTAGTTTTTACCTATTAATTGAGGAATGAGGCGTGTTAGAGAGACCAGTGGTGTGGAACACATTATGAAATTTTGTGGTTGTTATATCAATTGCTAATTGTTAGTGTATGTCCAATGATTCTTTTTCTATATTGTGTTGAAGATTCGTAAAAGGTATGATATTGGCCTGTGTAATACCATCCTTGCTTTTCCAGTGTCCGATAAGGCTAAACAATTGTACAAGTTAGTTATAAGGTAGATGTAATTTACAATTTTGTGTTTCTCTGCACTGGGCGATGTGGTCGCTAAGCGACAAAGCCCTTTAAATAAAAAAAAAAAAAAAAAAAAATAATTGTGTTGAAGACAGTTCATTAATTTCGAGTATGACAAAGGGATGAACGGCTTCCTGCTCCCCGTCCTACGACTAAGTTAAATTCTATAACTACGACCAAATTAAATTCTATCAATTTATCTACCACTAGCTGATGCCTACGGCTTGGCCCGCGTGGATGTTGGTTGATATACTAAAACCTTCCTCAAAAACCACTCTATCCATTGGTGAAAATAGCATGAAAATCGGTGCAGTAGTTTTTGAGTTTATCGCGAACAGGACGACAGACAGACGCGGCGGAGGACCTTGTTTTATAATATGTAAGGATAAGGAAGCATAGTGATTCGGTAAATCCGTATACATAAATGGATACCCTCCGTGCCTCGGAAAGCACGTTAAGTCGTTGGTTCTGGCAATCATTCGTAGATCTTTGACAGTTGTTACGGGTAATCAGAAGCCCAAAAGTCTGATAAGCAGTCTTACCAAGGGGAATCGTGTTACCCAGTTATTGGGTTGTGGACTTCAGAATAGGCAGTCACTGTTTGTAAAATCGGTTCTACTGACGGACTGGAAGCCGACCACAATATAGTTGGGAAAAGGCTAGGATGATTGATTGGATGGTGATTATGTACATTTATAGGTGCGCCAGCTTTTTTTTTTTTGAGGGTGAGATATCATCAATTGATTTCTCCCGCTCTGGGCGGAGCGGAAGGGCGTGTCAGACTTTTACTGACTAAAACCCACCCGTGTTCCTTCAGTTGCCTGTTGCGAAGGTCCCGGTATCCCGTTCGAGGTGTGCCAGCTTGTCTCCGGTTTTGGACATTACTTACCATCAGACTACTACCTATCCTTTTACTTGGCCAAGTCTTGAATTCATTTTTTTTTAAGGAGAATAAATGTGTGTGAATTTATTTAAAGCTTGTGGGAAATAAATTTTTCCAAACAGTTGCAAGAATAGACAGGAAAAGAAAGAAGAAACCAGGAAATAATTTATTTAACAATTTATTTATGTTTTTCTTAATAAATATCTTAACACTATTTAAATAAATACTAAATTGAGAACAGTCAAAATATCATTTCAACAATTTTTTTTTGAATAAAATTCAATTAATCTTTCATATTATGTATGAATTAAGTTTTATATGTATTAAGTTTTATGTTGTATACTTAAATTGCTATGGTAACAAAATCATAGAAGTGCAGAAAAGTTATAAAGGAAATATGAACAATACGTGCAGTCATTTACATATTTTACATATTTATCTAATAGTTGTATTTTCTTTGCTCGGTTTTAAAAATACTTTTGCGAAGAAAATGACATTTCTAAATGTGCAAAAAGGCGCAAGGTTATTTTGGTGCGTGCTAAAATCGAAACTGCCGTCATCTTTTTAATACATTTCAAGAGGTATTTCATAAAACAATTGCACAAATATTTACAAAACCCAGGGGGGGTTTTGTAAATATTTGTGGTGAATATCGGTGAATATTTTATATTCGCCTGTTAACGTGCCTAAAGATCCTTGTAGCAATATAGATAGGCAAGGCGGCAGTAGAGGTCGGCTACGGAATTTTACCTTCAGGAATCATAACGAAAACAATATTTATTTTCCATTTTAAAGTTAACAGTTTGGCAAGAAGAAGCACATACTTCCAGAAAATTATCCATAGAAGAGTTCAGTGTGTCTTCGGAAGCGCCTTATGAATATGACATAGGTACGTCGCGCGATCATGATTGATCGACGACTGATTGATTTATCAAATCCAAACAAACGATTGGTCGATCGCGTACTCGTAAGACGGTCGCTTTCGGTTAGTACAGGGGATACCTCCATCAATTTGGCGTTAATTTAAAACTGAAGAAAATAATGAAAAATCATTCAACCAACAATGATCATTGTTAATTTATGCACACATTCTCACCATTGCATCTGTAAATCGGGTCAAATGAACGCCTAATTACTTATCCGTCTATAATTACAGAAGAACCAGTTTTATAAACCTTAGAATAAACACCTTTTAGTATATCCCAGTTACCTTTAGGACATTCCTCTAGCTTGACACATTGACCACTTGGAGACTTAACGTACCCCTCTTCGCAGAAACAGCCCATCTCGCAAGGTAATGGGACCCTGGGCATAGGCTTGCTGCAGGTCCTCTCCATTGTCTCGCATAGCTTGTAGACCTGGTGTTCTTTACAGGTTTCGTACTGTGTTGCGTTTGGGGCTGGAAGTACTGTAGGCGTACAAGGTCAAATTAAATTGAGTAGCGAAACTTCAGACGTGATGGATATCGTTATCTAAGTCATACAGTTGATGACGGGGTCTACAGCCGCTGGTACACCCCGTAGTACTAGAAATAAAATATTTTCAATATTTTATATGGCTAACATAAATAGTGCCATTCACGAAGACGCACCTCACTCCACTCCGTTCCGTACTAAATTATCATTATCAGATTACATACATTGGCTTTATCTGTATAACAGATCATAATCGTTTATACAAGTGTCTACTTTACAAAAGTGCAAGTGAAAGTATAAAAAGAAGGTAGTTGAGACTTAAGAAAGACATTTTTCTTCGTTGAAAAGTAAGTGAAGAAACAGCCCAGCATGAAGATAGAATAATGAGAGAAGCGTAGGTCTTCGGCAAGAAAGCAGCTTAGCTCACTATAGCTAGTATTTGGTGTCTGTAAATAAAGCAGAAGTATAAAAGTTTAAAAACAGAAGCGGAGAAAGAAAGGAGTATGAACAACAAGCTAATTAAGTAAAAAAAATTAAAAATCCCGGACAAAAACAAAGCATCTAATAAACGATTTTTTTTATAGCTAATAACACTCTCGAGCAAGTCACCTTTCAAACAAAACCAAAAAAATCAAAATCGGTTCAGCCGTTTGGCAGCTACGATGGCGCAGAAAGACACACAGATATACACGTTAAACTTATAACACCCCTCTTTTTCTGTCGGGGGTTAAAAAAAAGATCTGATTTAAACATATATATAAGTTAAAAACTTATAGCCTACAGTATTTTGTCGTTAAAATGCGGTGCAAATAACAATATCTCTCTCGGACATTTCCTCAAGATTTTGTTCTAAATTAATCAAATAGAGTTTGCCTTGACCTCGTTTCTGCTAAGAAGTATGTACGTCAAGATCGCATCTCAAGATAACAGGAGCCTGTTTAACTTTTAATTTCATGTGCGCAATATCTACGAATGGTTTAATTGCATGTGAACCTGCAATCTCAATTGGCAATGGCATTAAACTCGCAATTTTTACTTATTTCTTCCTTGTCTAATTTGGCTGGGATTTTAGATTCAGCTAGACCGACTCGCTAATATTGAGCACACCAAGCTAATATTACTGGTCAAGCACAAACTGTTTCATTTAATGTCAACAAACAACCAGCCTATAAGACGGTGTATTGCCAGTGTCAAACAAATGAGTAAATAATATCTAACTTATAGATTTCTTCTCTTAAGGAGATCGTTCGGGAAAATACCACCACCATTATATACCCTATCCCTGCTTCTTCTTCCAGTCTGAAGGGTATGGGCGCCGATGCTATTAAAGGGGCATGAGTCATTCCAACCTTGTCTCTGAGATGGTAACGCATCAGCCTGTGGTACTGCGGATATCTTTATGCGGGGGCATCGGGCTTTCTGCTTGTTAGCCATCCAATTACTTAAAAAAATAAAAGAACCTTACGTTTTGAGCACTTTTCCGGGAAAACACAACTGCCATCCCGATCCCTCAACAGTCCATTCTTACAGAAACAGCCTCTGCTGCACTGAGCTGGACATATGGGGTTAGGATTGTCACAGGTTTTGTTGCAGGGCTCGCAGAACCTGTATTCCTCGTTGTCAGGGCACTTGCCGCCGTTGGGCCGAGGTTCTGATGTATCTTGCTTGTAGGCTGACACTGAGAGAAGTAAAGAATTTTATTAGATTGTATTTATGTTCTTCTGCTTATAAGGCCTGAATTCATCTTACGCTGATGTCGGTCGCGTACGTGGGCCACGCGTGCGTATATAAATTGTGTTCTTTATAGCACCATACTGCGACGCTGACGTCCACGGCGCGTACTACGTTGCGTACGCGACCGACCGTACGCGAATGACATCAGCGTAAGAAGAATTCAGGCCATATAGTCGGAAAGATGGTAACAGCTGATTAATCTGTAGATTTCCCACCATGCAACCTTAGGTAAAGTGAGTTGGTCAAAGTGTCAATCCCTAGCATCAGACGTAATGAGAGTTGACTTCATCCAAGTTTTCATGGTGAGCTGTTTCAGATTAGGCCGACTAAAATGACTACGGACTACGACTGGGTTCGAAAATTTAATTTAAATATCACCACTCGTTTGTAAAGCATGTTGTAAGAATTTTGAATAAAAATCTTCTTTATCTTTAGCAATTTAACCATTCACCAAGTTGTCAAAAGCTGTTATTTCAATAAATAAAATTGTTATAGGTATATGAGTACGGTATGAACTTGTGGTTGACACCCGCTGAGGAAAATACACAAATATTTTTGCTTATCATGACGGCACACGGTGGATCGAAAATCGGCTGTAGAAGACATAGGATCTCGATTTCTTAAATGTTATTATTTTTGCTGGAAATGACTTCTGCTGATCATTACTGTTCTATAAAATGTCATATGAAGTAAATGTGTGCACAAATGGAAGAGTTATAATTTTTATAAGAAAAAAATGTATGGAGCTAGTATGAAAAATCGAATTATCTCCTAAACGGCATGTTTAACCGTAATATCCTTGGAGGTGGTCATAGTGCTAATTATTTATAATTTTTTGGTTGCGGATTTGACGAAAAATTTCATGCCGTTTTTTTTTAAAAATCGTCAAAATATTTTTATTTGTTTTTTCATATGAAACGATTCCTTTTAGTGTTTATGTTGAAGAACACGGACTTTTAACTACACGTAACATAAAATAGCATCACTCCTATATTTCCGAAGGAGTTGGCAGAGGTTTATAGTACACCCACACGTAGACAACTATGTTTGAGCTAGATATTTATCAACACATCATGAGTTTTAAAACTTTTCATACAACCAAATTACCAATTGTTTACTCTTCTAATGAGTCCGAAAAGAAGTGATTAAGTAACTACACTGATTAGGTCTTCTAATGAGTCTTTATAGGTGATTTAATGATTTTCAATATCTCACGACAATGCCAACTATGGATTACATTCAACTTTTCCTGATAAGTAAGCTAATTTGTTAATTAGCAGTGCTATGAGTTCTAAGAATAGTTAGTGACAATTATAAATTTTCATTAGCTAATGAGAAGATAACTAATGAGGGTAGTTACCTAATTATTGGCGTTTTGCAATAAAAGGGCTAAAGTTTTGTTTTATAATTTAGTTTGTTCACAACTGTGTAACTGCTAACACTAAATCTGCGACTATAAAATCTTAGAATGGAAAGTTTAATCACGAATTTAGACTTGTTTGTTCTTCTACGAAGTGAGAGTACTTCATTTGATCATGAAGTATTGTTCAGTGCAGTTGTATCCCGCATAGGCGATTGCCTGTCTGACGAAGATCGTGTTGTTCTCAAAGAATTTTGTCGGAGATTTACGCGAGCCGCTATACAAAGGTGGCAGAAATCCAACCGATTCCTTGATAATTTCAGGAGAAAGTACGAGAATTGGTTGGGAGCAAATATTGATTGGCCGAGTTTTGTGCAAACTTTAGTTAATCAAGAACCAAGTGTTAATGAGATACCAAGAGCGCCCTCAGTCTCTCCAGAACCGTTGACATCAACGTCCATTGGAACAATGACGGAAAGATCCCGTAAACCATTCGAAGATCTGGGAAGTAAACAAAAAAAGAGAAGATCTGATGAACACACAGGCGAAGATTCCAGTGAATTGGCATATGCAGCTGCAGCACGTTTAAAAGAAGAAGGGCATGGAGATATCGCCTCTGTCATCGAATACATGATGAAAAATCCTGAAGCAGCCGCTAAATTAAATAAAACGCTTAAGAAACCAGCGAAAACAATCATATTTACGTCAGAAAAGGCGCTTGGATTGCTTCTTTCGCTAAAACTCTCGAAATGGCAATATATTACGTTGCGAGAGGCTGCCATTCGAGAAGGTGCTAAGGATATTTATCCATCTTACTATAAAGTGCAACAAACTAAGCTTGATTGCTACCCTCCGAAGCAATCAGTGACAGTTACTGATTCATCGGCTAGGATTACACTTCAAGCTTTACTTGATATCACAGTTACAAGAATCCTTCAAAGCCTTTCTAAGGAAGAGCATAACAAGCAGTTGAAGCTGATATCCAAGTGGGGATTTGATGGTGCTTCTAACCAAAGCCGATACAAGCAGAAAATGGAGGGTGAAGAAGATGACTCGAGCATTTTCATGACCTCCTTGGTGCCACTTAAACTGACAGATGGAGACAACATCTTATGGACGAACCCAAAACCATGCTCAGTTTTGTATTGTCGTCCAGTTCAGTTTACTTTTGTAAAAGAGAGTGAAGCAGTTGTCCTTGAGCTGAAAAAACAAATGGATGAAGAAATTGAGGCCCTTATCCCAACAGAGTGCAATAATAATAATAGGGTGACTCATGAACTAATGATGACGATGATCGACGCTAAAGTTTGCACTTACCTTTCTGAAGCTAGATCAAATGCATCGTGCTACCTGTGCTTAGCAAAGCCTACAGAAATGAACCGCTTAGATGCTGTAACATCAAAAATTGTGTGTTCTGACCTGTATGAATTTGGCTTGTCATCCCTACACGCCCGTATAAATTGTATGGAATGTCTGTTACACATTGCATACAGGCTCGACTTCAAACGGTGGGCAGGGAGAAGTGATGAGCACAAAGAAATGCTACAGACAAGGAAGAAAATAATTCAAAATAAATTCAAAGATGAGCTCAATCTGTTGATTGATATAGTAAAACAAGGCTCGGGAACCACCAATGACGGGAATACTGCAAGAAAATTCTTTGAGTTTCCTAATAAAACCGCAGCTATAACCGGTTTGGATGAAGACCTCATCAAAAGATTTGCTGTAATTTTACAAGCAATTACATCTGGAGAGCAGGTCGATATAATAAAATTTAGAGATTATGCCCGCAAAACAGCAGAAAAGTACGTATTATTATACGACTGGTACTACATGTCGTCAACCGTTCATAAATTATTAATCCATGGGGCTGACATAATCGAGAAAAATAATATTGTGCCGATTGGAACTCTCTCGGAAGAAGCCTCAGAGTCTCGAAACAAAGATTTTAGGAGGTTTCGAGAACATCATTCGCGGAAAAGAAGCAGGCAGGATTCCAATCAAGACATTTTAAATATGCTTGTTGTTTCTTCGGATCCTTTGCTAAGTGCACAAAGGCCTAAGTTAGATGCCAAGAAAAAGCAGAGCTTTTTTGCTGAAACTCTCGACTTAATTCAATTTCAGGAAACTGAGTTCGAGTTTTGGGATATATCCAATCTGGATGCTGACTCAGAATTGGAGTCTGACAACGAGAGTGATAAGGAAAATTTGTAAAAAAATTATATATGTACTTATTTGTAAATTTGTATTTGAGTCTGTTTGGGTTTTTTTTTTGTAATATTTAATGATATATTTTTTTTGTTTTTATTTTTTTTACTTTATTTTACAAATGCTTAGTATTAATTCCTTAAATTAAATTATTTTGTATATAATATAACTTTATATGTTACTTAAATAAGAGTTTGATAATCTTTTTTAATTTAAATTAGTAAAAATGTGTCAAAAAACAGCAATTTTTTTATTTATTTTTTCTTGTTTTGTATGTTCTTAGTATTTGGGTTAATAACATATCGAAATTTTTAACTTGGACACTAAAAGGGATCGTTTTACATGTAAAAATAAATAAAAATATTTTGACGATTTTTTTAAAAAAAACGGCATTAAATTTTTCGTCAAATCGGCAACCAAAAAATCATAAATAATTAGCACTATGACCACCTTCAAGGATATTACGGTTAAACATGCCGTTTAGGAGATAGTTCGATTTTTCATACTAGCTCCATACAAATTTTTCGTTAAAAAATTATATTTCCTTCGTTTTTGGGCAGAATTAACTCGGGTGTCATTTTTGTACATAGTAATGATCAGCAGAAGTCATTTCCAGCAAAAAAAATAACATTTAAGAAATCGAGATCCTATGTCTTCTACAGCCGATTTTCGATCCACCGTGCGGCATGACACTTGTCCAACTTTAAGTTATTTTTAATCAAGCTGTGCAAATATTACAAAGAATCAAAATTATAATTCGTAATAAGTCATTTGTTTTACGTGTTTGTTTTACTGTTTATTTGTTTGATTCATGTCTGGTGATATTAATTTATTAACCATGAGACATGTTGCTTATACATATTTTGTCGATCGCTAAATTGCGGTCCCCAGCACCTTACATTTACGTTGATAAAATTTAATTATTTGAGAAGCTGTAAATAAAAATATATGGAAAATAGTACCTAACATTTCTCTCTCCCACTTACGGATAGGTGGACAATCCGCCAGTTTGACGCAGATCCCGTCATCGTTCCGGACCTCTCCGTCCTCGCAGAAGCAACCGGTCCGGCACACAGCGGCACAATCCGGCGCCGGATCCCGGCATGTCCGGGGACAGCCGCACTCCAGGAGCCGCTCGTTGGCGCGGCAGAGACCTGCTGGACCTAGGATAAGGAATACAATGTTACTGTCATTACTTCACATAATTTCAAAACAAAATTTCAATCTAAAAGGACCAAACATATAGTATACTAGCTGCGCCTCGCGGAAATCAAATGAATCGGACATTTGATTTCGAAGTTATCACGAGTTTAAAAATGTAATACGCGAACCGTGACTTTCCCTACTCTAGAGAGGAGAGGATGGGCACACGGGTAGACCATGACCTGGAATAGGACATCGGGCACGTTTTATCCCTATATTCCCACGGGATCGAGACCTACGCGGGTGAAACCGCGGGGCACAGCTAGTTCATAATATTGCTGAACGTCGTACAGATACTATTGGCGGTAAACTAATGCCAAAACGGCTGCAAAAAATCGAAAAGCAAAAGTAGATATATTGCTTGAGGTTACTACGAATTATTACTTAGTAAGACTAGGTACCACTGCCCGATTATGTATCATCAATTTTAAGACCATTGACAATTTAATTAGTAAAACTGGAGTGATGTGGCCTGCATCGATATCGAAGTCAATCAATCCAATTTAAGTGAGCCGTGTAATCGACCGACTGTTTTTACGACCAGATCTTTATTTAGATACGACAAATTTATCGGCCACACTACTTGTATACGACTTTCTTTATTTATTAATTAATTAAGGTATCTTTGTTTTTTGGAAGAGCTGAGCTTCTTTAATTAATTGGTGGTCTTTATTACTTCTGCTTTACCTACCAATATGTTACTAAGTATCTATATTTTAAATCATTTGTATGCTATGTATTGTATGTGGCGGAAAGTGTCCTGCACTAAGTATAAGATCCTTTATATGTACAAAATTGTATGCAAATGAAGATACTTTCTTACTTAATATCACTACCATTTACAGCACTCAAAAATCGTTACTTACTAAATCATTCTGATCGTTTATCAACAAGATAATGCTCTACATTCAAAAATAAGCGTTTATAGATAAAAATAATTAGGAGGATGAAGTTAATTTTAATACGACTCAAAATCGGACCAAATAAAAAACCAAGACAGAGCGCTGTCAACAGTGACGTGAGGCCGGTTTCGTAAACACTTAGTGAGGTGTAGTTTGATTGTAGTTCGATTGTAAATGGTTGTAAATGTGTGCGTGTGAGCGTATATGCACAGAGCGGAGGTGTAGTTTTGGCATGCTTCACTGTATTTGTACGCAGCGCTCTGTGTTGGTTTTTTATTTGATGTGAGGACTCAAATCTCTCACTCTTTATAAAATGCCACGAGTGGTGAGCATCACGATCTACTTACGTATATTAAAGTACATGGAAATAAAGACATGTCGTCTCACAAAACCAGGCAAGTTGTAGCTAGCCTTGGTAGGCTAGAGCTCATCGATAAACTTAAATGTAGGTGCACTATACTTTCGAAGACCGAATACACGTGTAATCTAACTATCACCTGTCATTTCTCCACACGCATATCAAATTCAAATGCAATCAAAGCGGGATTATCATTATCAGTAATCAGTTAATCACAAAGTTCATCAATCATGGAGGTTTCACTTGTCTGCCTGCCGGTCAGGCGGTCATGCAAGTTTACTAAAACATAAGATCGTCTGTCCGTCTGTCTGTTGAGTGATTGACACTCATTGGTTTTAAAACAATGACAAGTTTGTGGGTACAAAGAAGCATGGCTGTCTTTATACGTTTTGTTGCCAAGGTCGCATTTAAATAGAAATTGGTTCGGTGTGTTTATTTTTCTGGGTAATCTTAATTGATGAGGATTCCTGGTTACTTTTGAAAACGGAAAAACTCAGTAGTTTTTTTTACCTCATCATAAATTAACGAATAAAGGCTCTTACACACTGGGGCGATTCGCCGCGCGACGCGAATTTTAACAAAACAATTTCTGAGAAATTGTTTTGTTAAAATTCGCGTCGCGCGGCGAATCGCCCCAGTGTGTAAGAGCCTTAAGGTAGGTAATGTCAGAGTAAGGTTAGACAATAGTTACCTATCACACAATTCACACAAATATGGTAAAGATTTATGTTAAGGAGAAAACACACAGAATTTTCGTCTCAAATATGCATGCTCAAACAATGAATATGAATATTGATGAAAAGTTTAAAAAATTCAAAGTAATAAATAGTTACCTACTAAAGCTCAAAGCGAAAATTTGCACAATAAGTTGATAAATAAAATTTTTGTGTAAGTAATGGCCCAAAATAAAGTCGTATCAATTGAATTAGCTAATAACCCAATTAACTGCAAGCCTATTAAACGGTTAACGATGACAATAAACCTCAAAAGATTGCAATTGTTCGTATTATCATCGTGTGCATGTTTAATTTTATTCTCGATAGACTCGTTTTCAAGGAAATGACGGTAAATAAAATGGTTGTAGCATAAAGATATAAATATCCTGTGGACATTACTATAGAATACACCCGCTTATTAGTGTTGCCAGGATAATAAATAAAAACTGCGTTAAATTAGTATTTTTTACCGCGATCAAAGAAAAGCATGATTTTATGGATTGTCACAACAAGCCTTGATTTTTTTGGAGAATTAGGACAATTTCTGACTTGGATTAATGGTCCTTCGGTTATAATGCCACCTATCAGGCCTGTTAATATTGTGTGAGCCGTTTCTTTCTGAAAATCTTGGTGATAATGTCTTACATACATAGCAACCTTAGGGATTACGTCCTAGGGAGATCTTTACAGTCAGGTAGCTATAGTTTTTAAATAATTGTTTGTTTTCGCATCAAACATAATTATGCTTTGTCCAATGACCTCAAGGCTAGCCGGTTCAAACTCTATGCTGTTTTATTTTGATCAAATGTGTGAAACGTCGACATGATTTGCATAACAAAGCATATAAGCATAAGCATTGGTGTTAGTTTTATACGTTTTATTGTATGTAAACAAATACCTTTTGGAAATTAAAACACATACATACATACATATTTGAAAGTAACTGTTAGCAATATTTTTGATTTGATTCGCACATCTCAGATAATTATATTCATATGTCATTAGGAGTCATCAGTGAATCCCCTTTCTTTGTGATTGTGATACAAATATGACGTCATTTAATTGGTTAATCGGCAGACCATCGACGATGC
Source organism: Lithophane semibrunnea (assembly GCA_947363905.1). Lineage (NCBI taxonomy): Eukaryota > Metazoa > Arthropoda > Insecta > Lepidoptera > Noctuidae > Lithophane > Lithophane semibrunnea. The sequence goes on from OX376203.1 coordinate 15,020,574, forward strand.
AACATTCAAAACGATTTGTTCTCGATAAAAGCAAGAATGTTAGTCAATTGTTTAATATTAATATTGCGTGAACAAAGCAGAAGTACTGGCCTAGTCGCATTTACGCGCACTTCCAATTTCTATACAGAGCCATGAAAATATGGTTATAAATCCCATAGAAAATGAAACGATTGTATGTAATTTCGCTACAGCTGCGTCCGGCTCATTCTGCTGAATTACTCGCATTTTCTAACAGCAGACACATCTTCCGTTTTAGAAATGTTATTAAAGTATGATTGCCCTACATTTTTCAATCAATTTGCGTTGCCTTTTCTCAACCATGTTGGGGTCGGCTTCCAGTCCCAGTCTAATCAGATGCAGCTAAATACCAGTATTTACATGCAGCTACTGCCTATCTGACCTCCATAACCCAGTAACTGGGTAATACGATACCCCTTGGTAAGACTGGTTGTCAGACTTTCGGGCTTCTGACGACCCGTAACGACGGTCAAAGATCCACAAATGACACAGCCAGGACCGACCTGCTTTCGGATTTATGTGCATATTGTAAAAATATTACTTCCTTCAAAAACGGTGAAGCCAAGTCAGAGGCCCATGGGCGGCATAAAACTCTAACACACGAAAAAGAAATAAAGAATATGGATAGGACAGTAAGTATATGTATATATAAATAGTAGAATAATTCTACATAATTTTATTTCTTAATACATTTACATGATAAATAACGGATACTTTTAGCAACGTGGAAATAAAAGTAACAACATAATTGTCGGTCATCGCTCGTAAGGTATTTCGTCGGGCACAGCATTTTTATTAAATTGAATCATCTTTATGTGTCTTAAATTACGGGCATTTACGCGTCCTTCGGTACGAAACATAGAGGCTTTAATAACTCTTTAATTAAGACTTTCGAGTTAATAATATACTATCAACATGATGCATCACGGCATCATGGTCCTGTCTGTTTCGCTTTTAGTTCATCATCATCATCTGCCTAGCCTTTTCCCAACTATGTTGGGGTCGGCTTCCAGTCTAACCGGATGCAGCTGAATACCAGTATTTTACATGGAGCGACTGCCTATCTGACCTCCACAACCCAGTAACTGGGTAATACGATACCCCTTGGTTAGACTGGTTGTCAGACTTTCGTGCTTCTGACGACTCGTAACGACTGTCAAAGATCCACAAATGACAGCCGGGACCAACGGCTTAACGTGCTTTCCGAGGCACGGAGGAGTCTCGATATGTGAAAATGGTCACCCATCCACGGACCAACCCCGGCAAGCGTAGCTTAACCTGATGGATCGACCCGAGCGGCTGTTTCGCTTTTAGTTGATGTGAGTAATTACTTCGGGTCAACTTTCAATCATTTTGGATTCGTCGGAAAATTCTTTATTGTCAGAAAACTACCTACATCACTTTCATCACTTCTCTAGGTACCTACTTGTCATATCTTCCTGCCCCGTTGGTCTCATGGTTGCAAGTGCGACTGCTGAGTGTGGGGTCCTGGGTTCGATTCCCGGGTCGGTCAAAGTGTTATTGGGTTTTTCCATTAGGGATTACTAAGTAGCAGCCCGGAGTTTGGAAGTTGGCGGTGTGATACCCCCGTGGCTCGGAAACCATGTTAAGCCGTTGGTCCTGCGCCTGATCTCTCTCCGGTCTCGTCGGACTGCCGTCCCATCGGACTATGAGAGTGAGGGTCGAGAGAGAGTGCACCTATGCACTATAATATTATCTCCCGCGCCGAAGGCTAATCTCCGTTGAAATTGGTCGCGTCTGGAGGACTATATATGGGTATCTTCCTAGTCCACCTACTTATGTATAAGTGAGGAATTTTCATCTTGGTCGTTGCTACCCTGTCAACATGCTTTTAAGCTAGGACTGACATATTACTTAAAGGTGCAGTAAGACATCCTACACGATCTTTCCTCTAATGAAAGAAATTCGAAATTATTTGCAAAAGTTGATTTCTGCAATCTGACCTTTTGACAGTTTTACTTGCAGCAACTCTGTAAGACGGTTAGGAACTCTTGCGCAGTAAAACTCGTACCTATAAAGGCATTATGCCTTGAACTTGACTGCAGTAAGCCCTGCCTAACCTTTCCTTTAAACGCGATCGGATCTTCACAACAAAAATGAATCATAACTTCATAACATGGTTTGTGGGATTTCTCTTATTATACAAATACTTTTAAGATGACCGTAATGTATGTAAATTAGCTTGGATAACCCACAGTTATGAAATCTACAGCGTAAAGACTTTTTGAACGACTTGGGGAAATCCGCTATGATGGCAACACTATGACATGTTAGGATTGCCGCATGAGGGAAATATGTGAGAATTCCTCATACATAAACTATGCGAATGCTGTCGTAAAATTGTATCTAGATGTTATCATTGGATTCGACCTTCGATTGTGCTTATATTTCTATACAATACCCTACTTTACTGACATGAGCGTGGTAATGAGAATATCATTAGTGTGTCAGTCCTGAAACCTATTAGGTAAGTTTCAAAACTTACCGATCATTCTCGAAAATTTCAGAACGTTTAGCGTAAGTTCTCAGATTCTCAGTAAGAATTAAAGCTTTCTATTTGGTTTTCAAATTCATACAGAAAAGCTATGTGAAGAAATAAAGGCAGGAATTAGGTTTTTTGCATTACTTAACGTAATATCGATCAGAACACTGTTGAACTTCAAGTGTTGTCCGAATTGAAAATGTTCTATAATATTTATTTGCATGGATAGCGTTCAACGGTATGAGCTGAGTTGAGCTCCACTGTTACTGACAAATGCTTGCACTGACTGGACAGAGGCCCTACAGTGACAATCTATCAGCGATAACGCAGATGGAAAAGGCAAAAATGTATGGTACTGACTTAAGCTATCGAAAAGCTTATGTCAATCCTGTTGAAAGTCGTTGTAGAAATACGAAACGCTTTCGAAGCGATTGTCACTTGTCCAGGCCCTTAGGTCCACTCAAATCGTTGTAGTTCTTTCCTCAAAATACCATCTCAGACGCTAATCTAAATGGTCCTCATATGGCCTGACCAAGATTATGTCAGGACTATAGATTGCGACCTCTGAGTTTGTTTCGGCCTTTCTTCTCAGAGTAGTCAGATAGGAAACGCCGACCTCATCTAGCTTATTTATTTTTATTTTTAATATGACGTGATTCCAATATCCTATTTACAGAATAAACAATTTCATTTCATTTCAGCAGGTTTTATAATAATATTTCCTAGAGTTAAGACTGTAGGAAATAATACAACCCGCTTGCTAAGCCCAACCTACTAGGGATCGATGGTAAAATTCTAATTCAACTTATTATTATAAACTAAACACAGTGTACGATAACATCTACATTATAAACTTATCTTCGATCAAGGAATGACGTCACAGCACAGTAAGAAACCGTCGTATTTAATAAATCAACGTGCATTTAAACTGCATTCATTCATATTTATGCATAAGATCGTGACATGATAAATATACAAGTAGGTAGATACAAGTAGATAATAAATCGTTATACCTACTTACTTACCTAAAGTATTTTAGGTAATCTTGACTCATGCCAAAAATGATCCAACGAGGATGATGCTATAATGATCACGTTATTCAAGAGGATTTAGCCTATTTAGAAACCGGATATCTTTACTACAAATAAATAAAATTGAACTGGTTGTTTGCAATGTCAAAATAACAGCTTTTTACTAAATGCAAGTACGATACTTATTCATTACTTTTTTTTTTTTTGTTTTTTTTTTCTCTTTCTGTTCCGGGACTTTCACTGGCAGATAGCTGATGTTATAAGTAAGTTAGGCTTTTACTTTTTTTTTTTTTAATAATTAGGTTCCGTCCAGGCGAAGCCGCGGGCAGCGACAGTAATACCATATAAACACTTCGATCCAGCTTGATCCAAGAGTCAGTACATCAGTATGGCACAGCTGGTATTCAAAATAAGGACCTTTTGACTGTTAGTTCAACCTCGAACCGACTCCAGCGCAATTATTGTGGGCTATTGAAAGTTCAAATAACTATATAATAGGTCCTGTGCATTTGGACCCTTGAAATAGACACACAATAAGTATCTGAAACGTACAGAATTTTTTTTTTTTTTTTTTTCAGTTTACTTTCTACGTCATTGCTTTCTTTGGTTAGATGGATTTCTTTTGGTCTTTCGAGACCAGAATATTTGGTCCCCAGGTTTGGATATTAATAAATTAACAGAGTTTTAAATAAAAAAGTTTCATGAATAAAATTAATCCGACTCACTTTTTGGTCTTATTGAAACGCGACTTGAACTTCTACTTCTTTGACACTTTTTCTTATTTTACTAAATAAAACTGCACATACCTTGCTCTCCGCGAACGATCGCGGCAACAAACAGACAGACAACAATCACTCTAGCCTCCATTGTGACAGGCAGTCGCGATAATACTGAGCGTGCACCCACTGCGATCGCTTATATGTTACACATTGGAGGGAGCTGCGCACACGGCTGTAGGATTACTAAGACAATTACATTTTAGTAATCTATATAATATTTAAATAATTTGAGAGTCAAGGAAAGCTCTTTTACAGATTAGACTTTTTGCTCGTCAGGTGACAGTTGTTCGAAAATGCTGCTAACTGCCAACAACCGAACCGCCCTGAAACTAAATTTTACTAATATAAAAAAAGCAACTGACTTCCAAAAAATATACTACATAAAATGAAAAATAACTTTCAGAAGTTTGGTTTTGAATTTTCATTTTTGCCACTGACTTCCGAAATTAAAGTTATTTTTCACTTTATAGTTTTACCTTACCTACCCCACACAAATCGAATATGACTATCTGATAGGTAAATAACTGACTATTATTTCTTAACTTCATTGCTAAACAGCATAGGTTTCTTGTCCATAAAACCCGAATATTTGGTCCTTTGATTCATCAATATTCGGGTTTCGAAAAGTTGGAATCATGTGTACAGATTAGTACACATGATTCCAACGCGGATGTCTTGGTTAATGAGCTAATAATCTAATTTACTGTAATGAGATGAACTAGGATCCTCCACAGTCAAATTATAAATAAATAAAATGACGTGTGTAAATGATTGATGCTACCAATTAGCAAGGAAGTGAGTTCCTTCTCGAACTGGGTCAGTGGTTCTGATACGGAAAAGATGAATGAAGTTCTAGCGAGAAACTGTTCCAAAGTTTTTATTACCGGGTTTTACTGCAGCAGTGGTGGATCCAGGGTAGGGTGGGTAGGTTTTAGCAAAGTAAACACTAAAAAAGCACGGAGCATTTTATTTAACAAGCCTCATCGGATTACTTTTCGCCAATTCCTGAATGACTTCGTTAGTTTGTAGACTACCAGAGATATCTCGGTGTATATACATGGCGGCCAAACTGGGTAGCGTGTGTAGAATGAGAGTCGCGCCGATTCAAAATTCGTCACGTAAAGAAAACATCATTAAAAAACATAATGATAATTGATGACAATTGTACGTTAGGTACATTGTGAAATGCTTGCTAAGAAGTTTAATAAGAATAATATCAAGTTTCTTAAGATTTGTCACGGAATAACTCAGACGGTTCTGCGGGATCCGCCACTGCTGCAGCAGCCTATAATGTTCCCACTACTGGGACACAGGCCTCTTCTTTTCGAGAGGGAGTGGGCTTTTTAATCTACCACGCGGGCCCAGAGCGGGTTGGTAAATGTCACATGTCTTCGAATTTTTTGGTTCTAGGACATGCCGGTTTCCTCGCGATGTTCCTTCATTGTTTTGAGAGCAGTGGCGATGAAATAATTTACACAAAGTAAAGCGCCTGTTAGGTTTCGAACCTACGACCTACAAGAAGTAAGTCGTGGCCGTTACCACTGGGCCACCACTGCTCTTAAATTGGTAGAATAACAAGTTAGAACTCAACAAGAAGTCTAGAGATTTTGTTAACTCTCAAAACTACAGCTGGTAACTTTGTGCGTGATGTATTCTTATAAGGCTGAGACAGCAAATGCAAGATGACTATCTAGCAAAAGGATACAATAGGTACTCATTTCCTGGTCCTGCCTGGGAATCGTATTTAGTACTTCACGTTCTACAGCCACGATCAGGCAATTGCCGTCAGTAACAAACAATATGATGGCTGAGTATTTTATTGAACGTTTAACTTTATCTAAGTATCTTCACGCTCTTTGCCTCCAAGGAGCTTGTCGCGAGCCAGCACGAAGTGCATTAACACCGACATCGTTGTAGTAAGTAGGTACTATATTGTTTAAGAATGAAAATTGAATTGTTTAGTTAGGGTTTCTTTGGTTTTACAAGGACTGCCGTTTGACTCAGGCCGAGATGTGTAAACGTTACTCAGCACATAGGTACTTTGGCTAAGCGTTATTTGCACACCCGTCGAACAACCTACAAGTCCAAGATAGAGACAGGAACGTGTCCAAGTCAAAGCATGAGTTAAGGTTCCCGCAGATAGCGTGACGCGACTCTGGTAGAACAATTTCTATGAAAACTTCACGGAAATTGTTCTACCGGTGTCGCGTTGCGTTGCCGTAACGTTTATGGATCTCGGCCAGACTTGCGCATACCCCAATATTTTATCTTTTCGTTTTGGAAAAGGTTGCCCCGGAATTCCGGAATCTCTGTATCGTGCATAACCCGTGCGTGTATCGTGTGCACCCATAACAGATCCGTAGAATGAATATTATTGTAATAATTATTGCGAATGCTGCCTTTGTTGACGAATTGTCGGTGAAACATGTTTCTTTGGTCGTGTTTCGAAGTAATGCCAGATTAACATGATGTTAATGTATACGGTGTCATCTTCATAGATGCTTGTTCCAATTTTCTTGTGTCATGGTTTTGAGAGTATCTTGGTCACTATCTCACAATATGATTTTGGCCAGTGATTTGCTCTTTGCACTTAGAAGAACGTCTTGTTTCTGATGATTTAGTGGTGGACTTTATGTAAAGTTACAGGCCTACCACCACCGACACCGCTTACAGCAGTATTACTTTAATCTTACTTCGTGGGCGAAAGAGATGGAGCTATACGTCCTGTAGAGCTTCATCTCTTTCCTACACTGAAGTAATATTAAAATAATACTGTTGTAAGCGGTGGTGGTAGGCCCTCAGGATAGCATATACATATATTAACTCATTACTTATAGTCTACCTAGAGCACTTTATTTCAGCTATTGCAGCTAGACTGACGGGACCAACAGCTTAACGTTCTTTCCGACACAAGGAGGAGACTCGGTATGTAAAGACGGTCACCCATCCACAGACCAACCCCGGCAAGCGAAGCTTAACCTCCAACCAAGCGTAAATGCGTGATGGATCGACCTGTGCGGCTGTTATTACTTAGCCACGAGGTCTTCTTCGAAGTTAGGAGGTCCACATATCAATCGTAAGTATATTCTAAGTAGGTAGGTACTAGAATATATACTAGGTATATATTGTGTAATACCAATGCAGATAGATTGAAACCTTTCCCGTTATGTTTATGCAACCGCATGCCACTGGGTGTCGGCACACATGTTGAATTCTGCGAAGTTTTATCATAATTATCACAGCTCTACTGTGTCTCGGGTAACCTCGGTTTTTACAAATATTATACTTAGTAATCACTTCCGAAGAACTAGCAAGAATAGTTTGCCGGAATTTACACTTATTTTTGAAGTGGGGTCAAGGTTTGATTAATTGTAGATGCAAAAAAGCCTTCTCTTACTTTTCAACACTGAAACGACACTGTGAATTGATATATCTATAGAGTAAATAGAGAGATTTATTGAAAAATAAACTTAAACCGTTGTGGCGAACCAATTAATTATCTGTGGTTCCCACCGTTACATAACCTGACAACACTGGTTGGTAAAAAAAAAGGGAGTCTATCTATGGTTCAATAAGTTCGGTGATTGGAATCTACTAAAACCAGAGGATATAAAGTTATATTGTTACCCTATTAAAACTCTGTGAACGTGTAACCAAATATATTATAAGTTCGTGTATAGGTTAGTTCCGTTGTCACCTGGATACTGTGCTGTGTTATATTGAATACACGTATATCACAACTGGACGGAGTTTCATTCAAAGGGCGCCCTAACGCGCCTAAATTGGTGACCCCGACGATAGAAAAACATCACAACGTAAAAAGAAGAACTAGAATCCAGTATTGTGAAGTGCAACGAGCCTACACTTATCCCGGGCAGCGGTTTCTTCCTGATCAGATCCAAGTCTGTACCTACTCGTCGCCATTACGCGAGTTTACTTACGAAAATCGAACATTCGTGCTATTGGTACATTGACTAACGAAATAGTGTTCAGTTGTGCATACTTTCTGTGCCAAATTACGCCGTATTTGAACTTTATTGACCTGAAACAAGAAAAATCATCTAATCCCGCGACAGCAGTGCCATTTTTTCTTGTGCGGTTTTCTAAGGAAACTTCAATCAGTTAGCGCGCGAAGCTTGACACCTGACAGCGCCTGTCATATGTCTCCTGTCATCACGTTCTGCAAACTTCAAACGTCAACCGGCTGCGTTCCAGTGTCACTAAAAACGTAAAAGTGTGTTCCGTATTTCAATAGTGTGACAACAAAAGCCTGTAAGTTTTTTTTTCTCATCTTTTTGCATGGGTGGACATTCCTACAACTTACCTCAAATCTACTAAGTCTGTGCATCAAATACTTGTTTATGAACAATAAGTGTTTTAAACCTAAACTGAATGTTCCAACAATAACAACATTTTATTGTATTTCTCCTCTTTACTTTTTCTGCATTCTACTTGTATTGATGTTGGTTAATATTCCGGTATAGTTATTGCTTTGGGGCACTTGCATGCCATGGCATGGTGGCAATACAAATAACAAAATTTAAAAAGGAGTTTTGTTGGATTGTTTATATTTTTTTTTACTATTTACACTAAAAGTTTGCATTTTATTGCCCGTGTGTTGCATGTATAATTTTTATTATGTGCTCTTTATTATGAATGTGTTTTCTCATAATAAATATTTAACTCTTAGATTTTGCTGCTGTGCCAACACTGTATAATTTATGCTGTATTCCTATTCATAGTGTGTTTTTGTGTGCAAGTTAAATATAAATTGTATAGTAACGCAATGGCAAATGAGGGCCAGGAGATTTTCCTTGATCCTAAACCTGGAACTGGTGGTGAACAGTCTGTCGACCCCCCTTCCACATCTCAACCTGTATTAGTCAATAGAGTGTCCATACGCGTTCCCCCTTTCTGGCCTGACCAGCCCGGCCTCTGGTTCGCAAGCCTAGAAGCACAATTTCATATCAGTGGCATCACAAAGGAATTGACTAAATATTACTACGCTGTAAGCCAGCTCGACACAAAATCTGCAACTGAAGTTGAGGACATCATCATCGAGCCACCTAAGGATCAACCTTACACTTGTCTAAAGAAGGCTCTCATTTCTCGTTTCTCAGATTCCTATGAAGAAAAAATTAGGAGGCTCCTTGAGAAAGAGGAGATAGGGGATAGGAAGCCCTCGTCATTTTCGCGTCACCTTAGGACTCTTGCTGGTTCATCTTTCCCAGAGCAACTCCTCCAAACTATTTGGATGAATAGGTTGCCTAATTACATGCAAGGCATTTTAGTTGCCCAAAAGCATTCATCCCTTGAGGACTTGGGCGAGCTGGCTGATAAGCTGCAAGAAATCAGTCCGCAACCAATGAATGTCCACGCAGCAAGTAGGGCATCATCATCTAGTGATGACACCAAGGATCAACTTAAGTTGCTTCAACAACAAGTAGCGGATCTGACACGGCTTGTGACGGGCCTCACCACAAGTAATAACAGAAACAACCGCAGTCGTTCAGGTTCACGCTCACGCATTCCTAACGGCCAATGCTGGTACCACAGGCGATTCGCTGCGAAAGCTTCCAAGTGCATACAACCGTGCACGTGGTCAGCTTCCCTACCACAGGGAAACTCAAGCAGCAGTCAGTAGTGGCGACAACTGACTGCTCCCTAGCGAGTCGCCGTCTATTTGTTACCGATCGGTATTCGGGCAGACGATTTTTAATCGACACCGGATCCGATCTTTCTTGCCTACCTAGACGTTTCTCCCAGGGTAAAAAGCAGCCACTTCCGTACGAACTTTTAGCCGCCAATGGCACTAAAATAAATACTTTTGGTCTGGTCGAACTAAAATTGAATTTAGGTTTAAGACGCGATTTTGTATGGAAATTCATAGTCGCAGAAGTAGGAACTCCAATAATTGGTTCAGACTTCCTGGCTCATTATCACCTTTTACCAGACTGTGGTCATGGAAGGTTGCGAGACGGTAAAACAGGGTTGTCAGCAGAAACCGAATTCTCGTCAGTCGATCAACCCAGCATTAAACTCATTCAATCTCCTGATTCACCATACTCGCACATTTTGACCGAGTTCCCGAGCATTTCACGTCCTCCTGGCGCGCCCAAAGTGGTGAAGCACACTACGGTGCACTTTATCAAAACTACCGATGGCCCACCCGTGACAGCGCGACCACGTCGCCTTGCCCCACTTAAGCTTCGAGCTGCTCACAAAGAATTCGAGGAGATGATTCGCGTAGGCACCGCTCGACCTTCCAGCAGCTCATGGTCCTCCCCGCTACATCTCGCGCTTAAAAAAAGACGAGACTTATCGTCCATGCGGTGACTACCGCGCACTGAACGCCCGCACAATTCCGGACTGCTACCCTGTCCGCCATATAGGAGATTTCGGCCACAGCTTGTCCGGATGCTCAGTTTTCAGTACCCTAGATTTAGTAAAAGCATATCAGCAAATTCCAGTAAATTCGGACGATATTTGCAAAACAGCTATAATCACACCCTTTGGACTCTTTGAATTCCCCTACATGACATTTGGCCTTAGAAATGCCGGACAGACATTTCAAAGGTTCATAGACGAAGTTGTGCGGGGATTTAACTTCTGTTTCGCATACGTCGATGATATCCTCGTGTACTCGAGAGACCCCCAGCAACATGCTGAACACCTAAGACTCTTGTTTAACCGACTGCACCAGTATGGAGTGGTCATCAACCCGGCGAAGTGTGTACTTGGGGCAGCCGAGGTAACGTTTCTGGGTTACCGTATTAATGCTGCAGGCACTTTTCCCCCCGAAGACCGTATCCGTGCTTTAGTGGATTTCCCTCCCCCTAAGACCGTGCAAGGCGTGCGTAGGTTCTTGAGCATGGTAAACTATTACCGCAGATTTTTGCCCCACGCCGCCAAGTATCAGGCTCCTTTAATCGACGCAGTCGCTGCAACTAACAGCAAAGGCGCAAAACCATTTCCATGGACGCCCGAGCTCGAACAATGCTTTGATGACTGCAAGAAAAGCCTAGCTAATGTTACCACATTATCACACCCAAATTGTGAGGCTCCCTTAGGCCTTTTTACCGACGCGTCCAGCATGCACATAGGTGCATGTTTACAGCAGAAAGTCGATGAGAACTGGCAACCACTCGCATATTTCAGCAAAAAGCTAACCGAGAAACAATCTCAATGGCCTGCTTATTATAGAGAACTTCTAGCTGTGTACGAGAGCGTTCAACATTTTCGGCACATACTAGAAGTGCAAAACGCAGCAGTTTTTACTGACCATAAGCCCCTGGTGTATGCCTTCATGCAGCGTCGCGACAAGCTTCCACCAACACAACTCAACCAACTAACTTTTATCAGCCAATTTACCACCGACATACGATATATTAAGGGCACCGACAACGTAGTCGCAGATGCTATGTCGCGGGTTGAATCCATTTCATTGGAAGAGGACTACCAAGCCCTTGCAGAGTCACAAGAGAGAGACGAGGAAATCAAAGACGCGAGCTCATCTACTTCTTTGAAATTGAAAAAAATCGTTGTTCCTGGAACCAACACTTCCATACTCTGCGACACGTCGACAGGTAGACCTCGCCCATACCTCACCTTACCTTTCCGTCGAGCAGCTTTCGATCGACTGCATGATCTCAGTCACCCAGGCGTGAGAGCAACCTTACGATTGGTGACTGAGCGGTACGTCTGGCCACATATTAACACCGACTGCCGAAAATGGGCTAAGTCATGCCTAAAGTGCCAACGTAGCAAGGTAACCAGGCACACATCTGCACCGTTGATGTCTTTTCCGATCGCATCAAACAGATTCTGTCATGTCCACATTGATATCATAGGACCACTGCCGTCTTCAGACAATTTCACATATTGTCTGACCGCGGTTGACAGATATACGCGCTGGCCCGAAGCGTGGCCTATGACATCTATCACGGCGGAAGAAGTGGCAGATACGCTGGTGACTGGTTGGATATCCCGTTACGGGGTGCCAAGCACCGTGACGACCGACCAGGGTCGTCAGTTTGAATCCGCCTTGTTTCGGCGCCTTATGAACGTGTGTGCAACAAAGCGGATTCGCACAACCAGTTACCACCCGTGCGCAAATGGCATGGTAGAACGCATGCACCGCCAACTAAAAGCTTCTTTAATGTGTCATCCCCAAACGTGGAGCAAAGCACTTCCACTAGTACTCCTTGGCATGAGGACTGCCCTCAAAGAGGACCTGAATACCTCGTCTGCTGAGCTTGTCTATGGCGAACCTCTCCGACTTCCGGGAGAACTAATCTTGCAAGCAGAAGAACCCAGAAGCTCAAACGACATCACAGATTTCGTCACGGAGTTGAGAAACAGGATGGAAATGTTACGTCCAATACCAGCCTCCCGACACGCTCGACCGTCAACCTTCGTGTTCAAAGATTTGGCTACGTCGACACATGTTTTATTGCGCGACGACACTGTTCGACGGCCTCTGCAACCTCCTTACACTGGCCCATACCGCATTTTGAGGAGAAGGGATAAAACCCTTACCTTGGATATCAAGGGAAGAGAGGCTACCGGCATAGACCGTGTTAAACCAGCATATCTGGACTCTGAACTGGTTTCCTCACCACCAGTTTCAGTTCCTGTTCCAGTTTCTCCCTGCACACAGCCAACTCCCCCCACGCCAACAACTACTCCATCCCCTTCAGGCACTGTCACCACCAGAACTGGCAGACGGGTTAAATTTAGGGACATCCTAGATTTATAGTTTTCTTTCTTGTATTGTTATATTTAATTTTTTCTGTATGTATACCTTGTATTTCTCCGTGGGGGGGTGGTGTGGCGAACCAATTAATTATCTGTGGTTCCCACCGTTACATAACCTGACAACACTGGTTGGTAAAAAAAAAGGGAGTCTATCTATGGTTCAATAAGTTCGGTGATTGGAATCTACTAAAACCAGAGGATATAAAGTTATATTGTTACCCTATTAAAACTCTGTGAACGTGTAACCAAATATATTATAAGTTCGTGTATAGGTTAGTTCCGTTGTCACCTGGATACTGTGCTGTGTTATATTGAATACACGTATATCACAACTGGACGGAGTTTCATTCAAAGGGCGCCCTAACGCGCCTAAACCGTATTGAATTACCCGTAAGGTACGGAGTCCTAAAGGGTAATGTACTGTGCCCCTACTTAATCCTTCCGTGATGCACAGTTTACTGCTATCGGATACTTACCTACACTTTTTGTGCAGTTTCAAAATCTGGTCCTTCTTACGGCATATTGGCATGGGGATTCTTTTGATCCATACGGAAGTATGTTTGGATAGGCAAAAGTGATTGCCTGGGTAGTGACCCTACCTAACTACTTACCCTTCTTTTATGTTATCGCCAACCACTCCAAATCTCAAAAATAAATACCACACACCTCAATTCGAGCCACTACGAACGGGCACCTGAGAATCTCTTAAACCCCGGGATTTGCTAAAAGTCCGTTGCCTAACAACTGATGTGAAAAAACAGTGTAATGTGTTGTGTTGTGCAGCCCTTAGATCTCTTGTGCGAAGGGTCCTCTACTCCGGACTTCCCTTATCTTAATGCTTCTCATGGACATACGGAAGGGGAGAACGGGCAACTAATTTTGAATAATTCGTGAAAAAAAAAACTGCTGTTCTACGCATTTTCGAGTTATGTAGCTATGGGTTCTAAAATTATTCATTATGTTGCCTTTTCGGGTTCATAGATATTTCAAATTTTCAATTACACTCTGTTACACTGTTTAAGTAACTCTGAATGGGGCGGGAAAACTACAAATACAGCGACATCTATCGAGCTATGTAAACATGTTCATTTGTTTGCTCACATTCATAAAGCTATCACTACTTGTCAATAGATGGCGCTAAATACAATAATAATTTCCATTCATCGCAGTTCGTGATTTCAGTTTGCCGTAAGTCCCCTGCCTCGGCTAAATCCCTGTTTTGTCCGGATGTTTTGGGGTCCAGATTAAATCGTCCACTGGGACCCGGGTTTAGAGGGGACGGTATTGCATTTACACAGTTCAATTGCTTTCACTAATCAGTTAATATCGATAATGTATAGCGATTGGAGGAAGATAAAGATACACCCTTTTGGGATATAAGGGAAGGTTTTTCTTTCATGTTGGTAATTGAAAATATTTCCAATAAAATAAATGTTCGCAAAAATTATAGTGTAAAGTCAAAAACAGTTTTATTGGCAAAAATAATGAATTTCTGAATCTTGAAAAGTGTTGGTGGAAAATCAAACCATTTATAGATTAAAAACAATTATTTAAACAAGAAAAAATCATATAAATCCACAAAAGCCATTTACTAAGGTGTTTTAATAGAAAAAATCAGTATAAAAAAGTTTCTCTCCGGCGGGGAATCGAACCCCGGTCTCCCGCGTGACAGGCGGGGATACTTACCACTATACTACCGAAGATGTACATGAGACTGTGAAATACGCGCATATCTTCTACAACACTTTTTACAATGAATACAAAACTAAGTTTTATGATTTGACTGATAGTAGAAGATTGAAGATTTGTGTTAAAGCGTAGCCTAGCGACTTTTCAGTTTTTCTGTCTTAGTACCCTGTATGTCTTATAATCAAAATCATTGCTGCCTAGTCTTTACCCAACTACTTATAGTAAGTCGGCTTCCAGTCTAACCGGATGCAGCTGAATACCAGTATTTTAAATGGAGTGACTGCCCATCTGACCTTCACTACCCAGTTACTGTGTAACACGATACACCTTAGTAAGACTAGTTGACTGGCTTCTGACTACCCGTAACGGTAACGACTGTCAAAGATCTACGAAGTCCCCGTCTATCTCTAGCTTAACTTGCATTCCTAGACACGGAGGGGTCTTGATATGTAATGGATGGACCCACGAACCGACTGCAGCAAGCGAAGCCTTCAGCATCCACGAGCCATGTCTTATAATGATAGTCGAAAAGTGTATAATCCACTGAAATGGTGGTTGTGGGTCGTAGTAAGACTTTGTACTTATAATCAGGGACCAAATTCTTGGAATTTTATAAATATAATACTTCTTTTTATTTTTTTCCTTTGTATACTTACTTTACATAATTTATATATTTAGTGTTAGTGTTAGATTGTATACAGTATTAAGGTTTATAACTGAGTAAATAAATAAATAAAAAGAATTAAGTATGTCTGGATTTTGTTCTGTTTGTTAAAATTTCTTTTTCTTTCTTTCTTTCTTTGGATTTAGTTAATTAAATAATTTTTGAAATAAAATACGTATATCATTCAAAATGCACTATATTTTATATATTCAGTTGCTATTTAATATTACAAAACTTTTTATAATGTAATACAGTTCGCAACGTAAAAACCTCTTAAGAAAATATGATATTTTTACACAAAATTAATTATAGTACTTGTGTAGATATACATTTATGTATATTGTGCTGTTAACATTCCATTCCGTGCAAAAATAATGACCTCGAAATGTGATGACCACAATGACGGGCGTGTACATAATGTCCACATAGCCGCACTTGGACTTAATATTTTGCTGGCGACCTAGTTTTAAAACCTATATAATAGGCGACAATTCTCATCAAGTGCAGCCTCGGTATACTTAGATATTACAAATAAAAGGGTCGTTTACTTGGTTAATTCTTCGACCTATTGTGTAAGTATGATTTATTTTTCTGTACTTTTTAACCGACTTCCAAAAAGGAAGAGGTTCTAAGTTCAACTTTATGTATGTATATTTTTTTATTATTTTTTATTTAACAAGTTATTGTGGTCATCACTTACACCGTTGACTAGACGAAGTAACGTACCGGCTAATCAATATTCAGAGACAAAACTTTTAATTTATTATTATCCTATTACAAATACCTCTTAAAAACTAATATCATACAAGTTGTTATAGAATAAAACTTGTAAAACATCATTCACATAATAAAAGTTAAAGAAATATTTGTCTTGAGTAAATGGGATATGATATGAATAGAGCTTCAAATCAAATGCATTTTTTTTAATTATTATTTACTACAGAAGACATTTTTACACTGTATTTTTCCACGAATTTTGAGTTGCTTTTGTGCAATATTTATTTGTAATAATTCTACGCGACCCAGAATAATTGCACGATTTTTTTCAACTAACAAAATTATTTTTTTTATTTTTATGTTCCATTCAACCCTGTTTTCAGTATGAACTAATTGAAATGAAGTACCTACATCATTTTGCTCTCTCTGACGTATTTTATGAAATCCTGAAATGACCCTAAATGACCAAATGTTATTTGGAAACATACAGTCTGACCTTAAAGGGTCCAGCAAACAGACGCGTCCCGACAGCGCATGACGTCTAGTAGAACAATTTCTATGAAAACTTCATGGAAATTGTTCTACCAAAATCGCGTCACTGTGGCGTCGCGACTGTTTGCCTAGATAATACTAAGTTCTGGGTTGGCACAAAATAAATAGATACAGAAGTTCAGCTCTATACAACGAACACAAAACCAGAAAACAGGCCTACGCACACAAAACATAACGTACGTACGGCGGCGCTCTCGGTCTATCTCGGTCGAACAAATGCGGTCGCTGTTCGTGAAGTGTGTTTGTGTGCGTGCGTTTTCGCTTGTTATGTCGAGTGGACCTTCTGTACCCATCTATTTTCCAGTGCAAGGGAGTAAATCTGTCACAATTTATTTGAAAATTCCCTCCGTGTGCGACTCCGCTCGCGTTGTAATTTTTGCTTCAAGAATTAATTCGCAGTTGAGTCGTTTTTGTGTAAAATTATGACACGATACAAGGAGAGCTGGCAATTTGAAGATTTGATTTGACCCCCATGGTCGATGTACACTCGCGGAACAAAAGGGTAAAGCAATTTTAAATAATTAATTTACATTTATTTTAAGCAAATCAATTTTAGTGAAGGTTTTTTTTCAGTCAGTTTGAATAAAATGTTAATTTAGCACTTTGTCTCTGAAGATTATAATTTAATAGTTTTTAACACAAGTTACTGAATTTATATAGAATTAATAATTTAGTTTTGGCAGGAATACGTTTTGTATGAATGCATTTTTTTTTATAAAAGTCCTACTAGTACTTAATAATGTTTTATTAAAAACATTGGTAAACCTGAAAATATATTTAAAATTAATTACACAAAATCTGTCTTATTGTAAAATTATTATTTTTAAATTTTAGTCAAACTATCGGGAAGGACATTAATATAAATCAAGAGGGTTTAAAAATAGTTATTAGATGTCAAGAATTACGTCATTAAAATAAAAATATGACACTGACGCCATCTTTAACACTTTGTATAAAATGACGTTAATGTAGACTTTTCGTAATTAATTTTAAATATTCTATTTTATTCGTTACATGTCTATTGCTTATAAATTGCGTATAGGCGACTTTAACCAACTCCTACTTAAATATTCACATTTTTATACTGCTTCATAAAACTACTTAGTACTTTTATTCCAAGTTACATTTAAAAGTAAATTAATCGAAGGTAACAAATAAATGAAAGACAATTATCTTAGCAACACATGTTTAAGTAAAGGCACAAATAATTTAAGTACCTAACACATTAAATGAAGTCTACAAACTATATTTAAAACTTACATTTAAAATATACACGGCTACATTTTAAATGAAACACAAAATTCTAACTAATTTTAAATCGAAGTTCTGAAGTTTTAGTTTCTTTTCATTTGAAACACTATTTTTCATTTATTTTAGACGTAAATGAAGTACAGTTTATATTTTACAATACCCAAAACCAGTTTATAGCCAGCTACATTATTTTTGGCACGCTACTAAAGAACTAAATTCGTCCATAACTGCTTTTATATATCTTATAACTATGTACATAGGAACAAATGTATGAACTGTATGTACTTAATGTATGTACATTTTATTTACAAGTTTCATTTTCGATGACTTCATTTCAAATGACTGTCGTCAAAAATGGTTTTAGTTTTAAATGAAGTGATGTCTTTTGTTCTTAATTAAATGAAGACTACCCAATAGTGTTTTTAAAGTACCTTTTGGTAGCAAATTGTTTTTTGTTAGTTCACCCTGGCAATAAACCGGGATAAGACAAATATTATCGAAGAGTACACTAGCTTTCAAATAAAATTAGTTTTTTTTAGTATAAATGCCTGACTTAGCCACCCTTAAGTAAAAATAGGGTACTATAACAAGCAAACACGGCCTTGGTTTTATCAATCCTGCGTCATAGACGGTACCGTCGTTGTTCAAACTAATAATTTGGATAAATGTTTGGCAAATGTTTGACTCATAAATCTTCGGTGACATGAGCCAACGTCATTAGCGAGATGATGCTTTTATGATCGCTTTGGTGGCGAATTTTTTGTGAGGGTACTTGTGTAATTATTTTTCAAGGGATTATTGTGTTAGGCTTGCTTTCATTGATGTTCACATCTATTTTTTTTAACTTATTTAGCGAAAACCATCCAATAGAGGAAAACCATTGGAAAAATAATAACTTTAGCTCTCGCAATCCAAGCCAAAATTATTCGTGACAATATATATACGAATTCATTTAGTACACAACTTTAAAATATAGAAACAGTTACATAAATGCCACCAATAACAAACACATTGGCTCCAACTAGACTAGTGCAGTCCTATCGATGCTGGCATACTCTTTGCCCGAGCGTGGTCTAGTGATGTGCCTGTCGGCCGATACGTCGCACGAACTGAACGACGACACGGAGAGGGATTCCATGTAGTCGGAAGTGTCGGAAGCACCGCTGGACGTTGATTTAGTCGTCATCTGGCTGTGGCGGGCTGTGATGTCTGTTTCCACTGGAAAAAACGAAGATGGTAAGATTTTGTAGGTAACAAGATAACAAAATAAAGATATGAGGGCGTAAATGTGACAATGTGGTGACTTAAAAAGTGACTGCCTGAGAGGTAATAATGATTGAAAAAGTCGAAGTTCTTTTAAACCCAACTCGACATTTACGGGCAGTTACTCGGAGTCTCAATTGTAGAATTGCCTCTGGCAACAAATCTAATTCTAATAACAACGAAAAATCTAACAAATTATAAAGATTTTTTGTTAACAAAGAGGCAATTATAAGTTTAAATTGCGTTTCACAAAAACATACACGTCTGGCCTTCAGATCTGAAAGTACTAGTCTAGGCAATTACACACAAAATCTACGAATGGAAAAAGACTCCTTAGTTCTTACATTATTTTTCTTTATAAACAAAAGAACATTTAAAAATGGAACATACCAGGTCTCTTCTTCCGTCTCGTTAAAGTATCCACATCACAGGAGTTTGACTTCGTCAACGTCGCCACCTCCTCAAACTGAAATGTCAGGTTCTTCAAAGGATCCGACGAATTAGACTTGACGAACGCATGGACAGGGGTCAGAGCTTTTCTCATCTGCTTATTATTCTTTACATGTTTTTTTATCGACTTAGAACTCGTTATTGGCATCTCGAATTCATTGAAGTCTCCCTTATGATGCTTTAAAGAACCCGTTGATACCCCAGAATCGTTTGAACTAGAAGAGTCTCTGTTCTTGTCGGATTTACTCGGAACGCTTGATGATCGCCTTATTTTGACGGCATCTCTAAACTTTGTTACTAACAAACTCTCACTTTTTATCTCCGGTACTTTAAATTTGTCCTTGGGCTCGATTATTTCTAGACTTATCTGCATGCCTTCGTTTATTCTATCACTTTTGATAGCCTTTCTTAGAACTGTTGGTGTGAAGCAAATCTGACTGTTGATTCCGTAATCATCATCATGTCTCTTTGTGAAGTCTGCTGAACTCGACCGCCGAGTGCTGATCGTGTTGTCTGATTCAGAGTGTTGGGTAGGATCTGACACATGACTGATCCGACTGACATTATCTGAGAAGTTTTTATTACTGCTTGAAATGCTGATTTCTAGAGGCTCCATATGCATGTAATTTAAGTGTTCATTACAGCATTCTGTAGATGGATGCACAGTATTTGTTGTAGCAGTAGAAATATCATCATCATGCTCAGGTATATCTTCCAAAGCATCTAATTCCTCCTGACTGAACCCTGCACTTCTTAGGATTTGTAGGGAGTTCTCGAACTTTTCCAAAGTACAAAGGTCTATGTTAGCGTAATTAGCGAAATCTATTTCTGGTACTGGTGGCCTGGTAGGGACTGGGGTAACGTTCACGTAGTTGGAATGTGCCTCAGCTTCGTTATTGTTAATGCTAGTATCACTTGTGTTGTTATGTTCCATTTGTTTGTTCTCTATGTTTTTGGCTTCGTGTGTGCACGTGCACGGTTGCCCGTTTATCAGACATTTCAGTTTCTTTGGTGTGTCATATATGCTTGATGGGTCGGCTTGAGAATCTACTGGGTGCTCCTGCAAAAAATAAGTTATTTGTAGGTGAAGAAAGTTCTGAAGTTCCTTTTAATAAAATATCGATAATATTCTCCGTTGAAATATTATTCAAGAGGCCGTGTAATTTAATTACATTGAAGTTAGACTTGATTTTCAATTAAGAATTCTTTAGAAGTTTCTTAATTAACTATGAAAAGATGTCGTCTAATAACTTATTGAAATCTAGTACATCTTTAATTAAAACTCACCTGTATTAAGGGCATCGGCGTTTTGGGAACATCGTAGTTCTCATAGGGCCCACTGAAAGACTTCTTCCGACAGCAGCAAGGTTTGACCTGCTGCCAGCACTGGCAATTATTGCCAGTCTTCGCCGGCACAGTGGGCGTACAGCAAGCCACAGGGCTTGCTCTCTTAGAGGACTCAAAACTCTTGTCCAAGAGGCACGCACTGCGTGGTACGCTGTACTCTGACGCGCTACCGCTTGATCGAGAGTAGATGGACGCTCGGTCGGAATCTGAGCGCTTTTCTAATATGTTGTCCATTGTCCAGACAGGAGACATTATTGAGCCTGGCGTGTTCATTGTTGATGATCTGGAAATTTGGACGGTGATGGTCAGTCAGATTGTTTTGTGTTAAAGAAGTAGTTTGTTTTTAAACAATAGTTAAGGCCCTGATGCCTAGTAGAAAGTATTATTTATGCACTTAGCTATGTAGAAAGATAAGTCCAATGGGAAAATTGATTCGATAATCCAGATTTGAGCATGGCCAAAGGGTCACAGAAAAATACTATTGACTCCCAACTGGAGAGCGTTCCTACCACATAAAAAAAAAACTTACCTAGTTAAATGACTGATCTTTCCAATGCAGCTGGAACACCGTGGTAGCGAGGTGGGTCTCCGGAACTTCTCCTCATTACTGTCCATGCTTGAGTCCAGGTCTGAGAGGCAGTGCATGGTCTGGCTGGCAGGACCTGCCCACGACGGAGACACAGACCTTAGCGACGTGTGGAAGCACTCGTCCATGCAGGAACTGGCGTCTGAGAAACGCTTTTCTAGTACTGGAAGAAGGGTTGCAAGATAAGATAATGTAGATTTTTGGAACGAATATTATTTTTTAATGGGTGTTTTTTCACTGTCCGACACGGCGATGATCATCGGTAGAATGAATTTGTTGAGGACTTTTTTTTTCATTGTATGGCGAAGCGCGACTGTGATGATCCCAGTTCAGACATGTTACCTCCACCTTTACCGGTGCCGTAAAAGGTATACCTCGCCCTCATAAGGTTTATTTACTAATCACATCAAATTCGCCAATTCCCGTGCAAATATTTTGCAAACTTGTGTGAGAACCGTCTGCATTTTTTTAAATCTTTTGACGATTAGATAAGTTTTGATTACACTGTGGCTAGTGGAGTGGAGTGGTCTTCAATGAGATCTCAGACAGGGCGCGCCTTTACTAAA
This sequence comes from Lithophane semibrunnea, assembly GCA_947363905.1. NCBI lineage: Eukaryota > Metazoa > Arthropoda > Insecta > Lepidoptera > Noctuidae > Lithophane > Lithophane semibrunnea. Next base: position 15,042,747 of record OX376203.1, read on the forward strand.
TATGTCAATGACGTTTATATGTGACTTTGTAGGTCATACGGTCGAGATCGCCATATATTTGTCATGTGTGGAACCCCATCATAAGGACAAGGAAAACTTACTTTTTGCTGGGTATTTAAAAGGCTCATGTTTACTGGTCAGCCTTTATGATTGTAGCCAAAAAGGTATTATTGAATGTCCATGTTTTGCCAAGGATTTGCAATCCACCTCGCTTTTTTTATTCGCATTGATAAGGTTTAAGTTTAATCCATGGATAGCAAGAAAAAATAATTCGACCCAGACTAGGCACACATTTAAGAACACAAAAAAAATCTCACAGCAGTATTGCGTGCCTCTCACCATCAGGCCCACTTCAGCATAAATGCCTGACCACTAGTGTCTGACCCTGGTTTCAAAGCAGGATTCTCTAGAAAGAGTTGACAGATTCCTACCTGAACCACTCCTAGAAGCTATGCTAAGCCTGGACTGCGCCTCATGACTGTACACGTTGAGCAGTTCCGTCAGCTCCCGGCCGCCTTCTGCCGCGAAGATGAACAGGCCTTCGCCCTTGCCGCAGCGTGAGCCTCCTTCCACGCAGAACCGCTTGTCGACCACCCCGTAGCGTCTGTGGGAGATAAAAGAATATTAGAGTACTGGCTGCATCGATCTTTTGGCGCCTGAATGACATTGACAGGAGGCGTTGTTGGTAAACATTTGTGAAATTGACAAAACAAGATGGCGGCGTTAGTTCCGACTTTGTTCGCGCGCCAAAATAACGATTTAGCGTTGTAGTTACGTCTGGATCACTGGATGAGGTCGTTTTAAATACGCACAGTACCCTTAAATACAAAACATCATTCCCCAGAACCCTGTACACACATACACAAATTGCTGTTCGCCACAAATAGCACACAAGGGGGAAAAGAAAGCACCCAAATCGTTCCCCCGATCAAAAAAGGGGGAAAAGAAATGCGATAAGTGAGTTAAGGTAATTACTTAATTCCCTTATCTTTTTTCCGGTTTTTTCTCCACAGTGAAGTAATTAGTCAATGTTTTAAATTGATTTGACCAGTTTTATGTAGCAGCGATACAGTGTGCTTGGGTGGTCACCCGCATGTATTAAATTAACGATCTTGTAATTTGTTATCACGAATAATTAAAATGATGATGAATTATTGTGATTGATGAGGGCTAAGTTGTAAGAATTTTATTGTTTTTTTTTTATATGACTGTGATATTGTGGATTTTATTAAACTTGATTGTTCAACGTGTGTTAGCTGTGCAAAATTCATTCCGTTCGTTTTAATGTACGATTTAGGTACACCGTAAAAATATAATAAGAAAAAAAATTTTTTTTGAAAAGCTTAGTCTGCGCACAGCTTGTACCTAAAATTCAATTTTGAACAATTAAAAAAAAAATGTCCACCAATTCATCTAACAAGACTTGAATGGATTCATTAGAATCATCTGAAACGAGTAAGTAAAAGTAAAATGTAACAAATAGGTTTATTACTTGTAGATTGGAAAACGAATTAGTTCGCAGTTTCTGTAGAAGAAGTTATTCCCTAGTCTATTTCTTGTATAAATTAAATTAAGTATTTTTAATTTATCTAAAAATTTTCCTCCACGCGACATCTTCAGATTTCGATTTATTCGAGTTTTAAACTGCTCAAATGTGTTCCTTACTTACGGCACTCGGCCAATTAAGTACACTTTTTTCTTTCTTTTTAAATACTTATTTTTTAGTTTAATTGGCATAAATAAATAGGTGCATCGAACAACATACAGAAAATGAATACTTTCTTAATTTTTAAGCGAGTAAAGACAACTCACGTCCTCGCCCGAAACGGGCGAATCAACACTTTTATTTTTTTTCTGTAGGCGATTCGCACGAATTAATTTATTTGTGGGGGAATCGACAACTCCAGAAATAAATATTAGTCAATAGGCACATTTTGAATTTTTTCCAATAAAGTTATGAAAACAGTACACTAAAAACTACATTTACTTACAAATTATTTTTGTAGGTACTTACAAGTTTATTTTATTCAGCAATTTTTTATGAGTAAAAGAAGAATCTTCGAAATGTGCGAGATGTAGGCAAATCGCACATTTTTTTTGTAGGATACGTTTTTACTGAAGTTGTCAATTCGCCTACAAATAAAATATCTTCGTGCGAATCGCCTACGGCAAAAAAACTTTACTCGCCCGAATCGGGCGAGTAAATTCGTGCGAATCGATCCATAAGCCGTTCAAGTGCCCGAAACCGTTTAAATATTAATGTATTCGTTCAAAACTTTTAATTTAATCTGGATTTAAGGCTTAAACTTTCGAGTTGATTACGTGTTGACCAAAGAGGAATTTAATTCGGAGTTCGAGTTTGATGAACTCGTCTCGTTCAAAGCTTCACTAGTTAAGGCTTTACTTCAAGTTTTATGGAGAAAATTATAAACTTATTTCATATTAACATGGCGGAATATGACGTTTTTCTGAGAAATGTTTCCGTAATCTTTTTTGTGGGTTGCCGTGTTTTCCAAAACTCAATTTATTTACTGTCAGTGTCGAAACGCTTTTACGGATCTCATTTTAATAATATCACATTCACAATCGCTATTGGTTTCTCTCAATTTGACATTTTATTTAGCAGATTATTTGCTCAGAAGACATTTTTCATTTTAACAAATGCCTAATCTGAAATACCTACAGTTAACTGATTTCTTAAGATTTTGCAACCAAAATAATAGAGAAAATATGCATCTTTAATTCCAACAGCTCTTTCTTACGTACTTTCCTCTTAATCAAAGGAAGTTTTTAGCTAAAGACGAATGGTATTCGACCGCCATGTTGGAATTTAATTTTGACAGCGAATACCTCCGATGGACGGGTGCTGCGAATTTCATGAATGCCTGCAACCAAGATTTAGCATCTTAGTAAAGAATGGCTGGATGAGACAATTTGTATTTTTCCCTTTTTGTAAAGAATTCTTCGGTATAAGTAAGTGAATAGTTTCTTTTGTTATCAAGTACTTAGTTGACTTTGTGTAGTAAGTTGTGTTCGTTCAGCATTTTTGTGTGTGAGACGAGAAAAAGCATCATTTTTGAGATTGGTAATTAAATAGTTTCTAAGGTTTGTTTGTGGTCCAAGTCCCAAAAAAGCCATGAAACAAAAGAGTCCAGTTTGGATTGTAGTTTTTGAATAATTATGTAGTGCTATTTCACGCTGCAGTATGAATTTATGATTGATTTATTTAAAAAAAAATATATTTTATAAATTAAATATTTTTGTTGTAAATTTATTATTCCAAGTACATTCTACATCGTGCTATATCCTGGTAACGTAGTCAGTTCGACCACAAACGACGTCGCTGAAGCTGCATCCGACAGATCGCCTTTGAATTATTTTGATTCGCCCTTTTCTTTGTGTTTGTGGGAATTGAACGGTACCTCCATTTTATTTCTGGTACTGCCATGTTATTTCGTTTGTTCTTTGAAATACCTATGTTCGTGAATATTTTAAATTTCTATTATATTTCGGCGAAATTGTTTCAAATAATAAATACAGAAAATTAATTGTAAAGTATGTTGATACTTATGGTGATGCTTGCCTTTTACATTTCTCATGATACTACCTCGAAAACAAGCTTTTTAACGTTTCCATTATACTTATAACAACAAGAAACTTGCAAATAAATCTTTTAAAATGTGTCCGGTGTTTCGCCCATAAAAATGAACCGCAACAAAAGAATTTCCCAGTTTATAAACTTTTATATCCGAATAAAACTAACGCAACTTCCTGGCTTAAAAAGACACGTGTCAGCGTCATTAAAAAAAAAAAGAAATGTCATATTCGGTTCGCGCCAGAAAATATTCCAATGGAATTCCAAGTTCAAAAAGCGTTTGAATTCAAAAATATAGACGGCTGAATTTAGAAGTCTGTGTTGGAATCGTTTAGTAAATGGGGCAAAGGTATTTTCGATTCGTTCGGTTAGCGTTTTAACGAGGAGTTTGCAGTTGAGTCACGTAGGTCTTTTACTAGGGAGCTCATCGTATGAATAAGGAAGTCGGCAGAGTGTGTTTTTAAATGACGTTTAAAATTATGCCTTCGATTTAATGGAGACGTTTAGATAAAATTTTATGTAAGGAAGTCTACTTTCGTGAATATTTTTTGGGAGCTTTCGAATTTAAAGCAGATCTGGAATCGAATTTGTCCTATTTTGGAACATTCACAAACGTAATTATGTAGAAATCAATGTGAATTGTGAAAGTCTCGTTTAACTGCTTAGGTCCTATTTTATCACAATTTTGTTTTAACTTTTATGGGTCCTCGTAATCGTTTGAAAGGGCGCCGAGAAAATAAATTTAAACGATACAATCGAAGCAATCCATAAAGTTACTTTCATTTCGGTGAATAATATTCTCGCGAAAGATGCCAATAAATTTTAAATTACCTTCACTTCAGTTACCCAACACTACTTACTATAAAGTACCAAATTATATTGGATGCCATAATGCAAGATTTGACACTTACAAATAACTCATGTTTCTTGCTATGCTAGCAATTGGTACTATCTTAGACTTGCTCTGCAGGCTGGCAGACCTCTGCAGACCAGAACAGTCATCTGGGGGCCTAAAATGGCCACATTAGCAATTCCTCTAAAAGCAATTAATTTCCTAAATTCCCAGCTGTCATTGGCAATTCCTCTAATTTGACACAAAAGCAATTCATGATTTGTGGACCATTTTACGAATCTCCATAAAAAACTGTCAAACAGATTAATTATTTTGTAATATGAATTGCACGCAGGTCATATTATTAATTGCCAGTTTGTGACATTTTACGATATTATTTTCCTATTATGATTCTGCCAAAGTGGCCGTTTTAAGCCAGACACGCACAAAAATGTGAACACCGGCTTCGTTGATGATTAAAGCCATTTAGTCTTGTGCAAAAGCACAAGCGAAAATGGCAATGATTTTGGACGATTTCTACAAGATCTCATTTAGGAATCTGTCAGTCAAATAAAACTAGCTTCCAAGCTTATCTGACGGCTGGGTTTAGCAATAAAAACAATGTCAATTGGTATAGAAGAAGGTTGTCTGGAAGACATTGCTAAGCGTGAGCCGCTCATTTTACATACATACATAATCAATTTTAACTTCACTTTCTTTTGTGTTCGTTTCCAATAAAATGTTTTGTATTGTAAGTTAAGCCACGAAAATAAAATTAATACCTACCTGAAAATATAATATTTACTGAGATTTTTATAAAACACAATGTGGTTTGTTGATAAGAATGGATGTGGACATCCATTCTTATCAACAAAACATAGTCACACAGTCCATATCCCTTTAATAACAAAACAGGGGTGTAAATACCGTATTATTTATACCGCTTCCTTCAGGCAATATACGTAATGCTAGTTTCGGATAACGACGACTGAGCAAGATAATCTCCGGTCCCTTTAGCTATTAAAATGATGGGGTGAACCGATGCGATCGCCTTTGGCACGCTAGGAATGGAAAATAGGATTTTGGACGCGAAATCTTTGTTGTATGTGCGAAGAGTCACGAGCACCAATATGTATACATTTAGCGACTTTTAAAAGTGATTTTCTCCTACTGTATTGACTGTAATTTTATGTTAGACATAGTATTTTGGAACCCAAATTATTATGAAATAAGTATCATCTCAAAGTTGCAATCGTTATTCCACGAGAAAATCGTTATTGAATTTCATAAGTGATATGATATGATAAGTGTATACATATTTTTTCTAGTGATTGTACGTTTAATTTTGTTTTGTATGTTTTAAGTAGTATGTTTTTGGGTCTTCTTTCGTGGCTTGGAAAGCAGCCACAAGTATCGATTTTCAAAGTTAAGCAACGTTTGTTGAGGTCGGTCCATGGATGAGTGACCGTGACCGACCATCCCTTACCGAGACAACTCCGTGTGTCCCAGAGCACGATAGGCAGTTGCCCTCCTCGCTGTCATTTGTAGATCTTTGACAGTTGTTACGGGTCGGCAGAAGCCCGAAAGTCTGACAACCAGGCTTACCAAGGTGTATCGTGTTACCCATAAATTGAGTTGTGGAGGTCAGATATGCAGTCGCTTCATGTAAAATACTGGTATTCAGCTGCATCCGGTTAGACTGGAAGCCGACCAACATAGTTGAGAAAAGGCTAGGCAGATGATGACGGTACTTTGGTTGATAATTATTAAGTATATTGTTCGAGCTCAGTAGGAATGAAAGAATGGCACTGATGCCACAATTAACGTGTTCCATGATCTCAATAATACCATAGAGTTATGGGCTATCAAAAGGAACATGTTGTATAAACAATTAGCTTCCGCCCGCGGCTTCGCCCGCGTGGTATGTCGATAAAATGTCCTTTCTCAGGCTCTAGACTATCTGTGTACCAAATTTCATTTCAATGGGTTCAGTACTTTTGGCCTGAAAGCGGGACAGACAGACAGAGTTACCTTCGCATTTATAATATTAAGTAAGGAAGTAAGGATAGTAAGGATAGCATCTCCCAAAATCATTCAAATCAGTACCTTTCTTCCGACTCCTGAAGAAATACCTGAATAAAACATCAGGTATTTGTTAACTAAGCCCACCCTTTGTACTAAGCCAGTTATTTATGTAAGGGATCCCATTCAATAAGTTAAAGTAACTCCATAGGCAGAGAGACACCGACGTACAAAATGACGTCATCTGGTAAATCTAATTTTGAATTTTGACGCGTTTTAAATTGTATTGCATCGTTGTTGACGCAATTTTCTCAAGTATTCGACTGTTTCAATTTAGATTATAATGAGATGATAATGCTTGTTATTTGGATGTCGCATTGCGAACTTTGACGTTTGATGTCAATATTGTAATTTTGTTTCGAATTCAGTTGTTAGAATGAAGTACTAAAAGAATTTCCTATTGTTTTTATTTCCTTATTCGAGATTGGCTGTGTTAAAGATTTTTGATTTTATGGCAGTGCCGGATTCAACCTTAGCGCCGCCTCTGGGCACTGTAAAAAATGGCGCACCATACTCAATAGAAAAAAAAACATTTTTTTTTAACATAACATTTAAAAAAATCTATATTTATAAAAATGAATCCCTATTTCCCTTGGTCACGCCATCACGCGTGAACGGCTGAACGGATTTAGATGAAATTTGGCACATAGGTAGATCATGAACTAGAGAAGGACATAGGATACCTTTTATCCCGATATTCCCACGGGATCGAGACTTATGCGAGTGAAACCGCGGGGCGAAGCTAGTGTTAAATAATTATTTAAATTTTTCGAAAAATGTACTAGTACTACCTACTAAATAATTTTAATTTGTCATTGTTTGGAAAATAAAAAAGCGTTTTTGATAACGTGAAGAATTTGTTTTTCCTCTCCCTTCTAATTAAGCCGGCCTGAGCATTAACCCCGAGTGCCCCTAGTGTAAATCCACCGCTGTTTCCTGGGATGAAAAGTACTTAACGTCTTGTAAAACTTGTTACGAGTATCAAGCTGCTGCTACTTGAAAACTTCTTTAAGTTCGATTATTGAATCGACTTTAAAGAAGTTTCGATAAAGCCTTGTGTCGATTTAGTTTTGAAAACATAATAAAAAGACTTTTACTTATATATTTTGTAAATGTTTTATGTTAAAAATAATCTGCTCCCTCAAATCTCAAAACGCACTCCAACAAAATGTAACAAACAGAAGCCATCACCGACTCCTTGACTACAAGCAACCTATGCATCACTTAACTAAGTTAAGTTAAGTAATCCGTTAATCTTTGTTAGTAAACTATTAGCGACGCGAGGGCTCAGTTAAACCGTTAGTTAAATCTTTATTGTGACGGCCGCGCGGCCATTAGGTAATTGAATGTGTTGCTACAGACAACACTGTTGGGAGTATTTAAAATATGCGTTTTGTCTGGTAATGAGGAGTTTACATTAATTGAAGTAAGCAAGTTCATTATGGAACTACTATTAATTGTTCGTTGAATTTATTTATTTACTAGCTTCCGCCCGCTGCTTCGCCCGCGTGGTATGTCGATAAAAAATAGCCTATATCCTTTCTCAGGCTCTAGACGTGAGTGAGTATTTAAATGAAGTCTACGTGTACGAAATTTCATTTAAATAGTAGTTTTGGCGTGAAAGCGCGACAGACAGACAGACAGATAGAGTTACTTTCGCATTTTTAATATTAGTAAGGATATATAAATATATATATAATATATTGTAAAATTATATAGTAATACATAGTAAGGATAGTAAGAATTGGTCTATCTACAATGTTTACACAGTTCAACCTGCTAACTCAAGCCAAGATACAAGCTAAGTGCACATTATTAAGTGAACACAGAATGCACTATAATTAATTAAAATAATACATAGAGGAACATAGGGTAGAAGGGCAACTGTTTAGAGGTACAATGCCAACATAATTATATTATTGGTATCCACAAACAGAACTTAGTTAAAGTCCACTGTTAAATCTAGACAATAATATAACCGCTTATGGTGTGTTTTGTTAAATCTAGATAATAATATAACCACTTTTAATGTGGTTCCTTAAATCTAGAAAATAATATAACCGCTTTTAGTGTGTTTTGTTAAATCTAGACAATAATATAACCGCTTTTAGTGTGTTTTGTTAAATCTAGACAATAATATAACCGCTTTTAGTGTGTTTTGTTAAATCTAGACAATAATATAAACGCTTATGGTGGGTTTTGTTAAATCTAGACAATAATATAACCGCTTATGGTGGGTTTTGTTAAATCTAGACAATAATATAACCGCTTATGGTGTGTTTTGTTAAATCTAGACAATAATATAACCGCTTTTGGTGGGTTTTGGTACCTTTTGGCTAAAGAAGAGAAGTTTAAAACAGGGTTAATTTACTTATTCCAAAAAATACGTAGGCAGAGTCTCGGCTGGAGATAAAATAAAGCACCGGTGTTGATGGTATACTGCCATAATCGCCAGTAACTTGGAGGATTCGTTATCTCGGAATGGCGTCATTAGTTTACAGGTGGCTGCTCCTCTATTAGGTATGCGCTGGTCGCCTTTTACGATACCCAAGGAATAGCACGGGTCCACCCCATTATTACCCGGGCTTTTAGATTAGGGGGAGAATAACCGCAATATAAGGTCATGGTTTTGGTAAACTCATGATGTGATTATCAAAAGACAATGCTACATTTTCAATTGTTTAAAAACACCAGTAAAAAAACGATAAGATTGTTTAATCTACCCTTATATTATGAAGAGAAAAGATTTGTATTTTTGTTTGTATTCAAAAACTACTGAACCGATTTTAAAAATTCTTCCACCAGTAGAATGCTATATTATCACTGAGTAACAGTATAATTTAGGAAGGTGATCACGCGGGTAACGCCCCTGGGGGAAGCTTTCATTTAATTTAAGTTTAGATGGGTTCAATATAACAATTGATACACTACGTCAATTTTCTGAGAAATGAAATGAAATGTTTATTGGCAAGAATAGTAGTAATTGAGAGATAAGCCATTTCATACAAAATGTAGACAATTCAAGTTGGTAGACAATTTCATAAACAATCCATTTCCCTGGCTTTACAACTATGTTTCACCAGTAAGAAGAACAGAAGAAAAACAAGTTCAAGAAGACAATGTTCCTTCAACATACATAACCTTAAAACCGATCAACTTCAAACTAAATCGACTACACTTTACAGTAAAACCGTGAAAAATGCTCCGTCATCCATACATACTTGATGGTCGCGGAAATTGAACGCTCCGTAACAGACAATGCGATGCTTCCTGCTCGTAATAGAGGCATTTTAATATGTGATATCATGTCTTTTGTATTGATTGGGGATTGTTCACTGATCGGAAAAAAGTGCCTACGAAGTTTTCCATACTTATTTAGGTATGTTTTTTTTAGGTAGGTGCTTCGTATACCTACCGAATTGTATAAATGACTGTAGGTTGTTGTCAGTTCGGTCAATCAATCGTACAACCAACCAATTTCAAAAGATTTGACAGCTATTTTCTGAGACATTTGAAAAAGAAGAGAAACAACCCTATGTAGGTACTCAAATGTCAATGAAAAGGCTGCTTCAGTATCTTATACTATGTCGTTGCAAATTGGTTGTGGGATATATTTTTTTTCAGGGAATATATATACGCATTTTTTTCACCATTTTCTAATTATCTAGTCATTCAATTTATTTTAACGCTAAGCAATATTTATAGAGGAAACCACTATTTTTATAAGTTTATTCTGAAAATATTGGAATCACTAAGTAACAAGTACAATCAGTAAGTAGTTCATTCAATTAATTTTAATGTTTAACATATACAATTTTATAGCTGTTTTCAACAAAAAAGTGCTATTAAATGCATCCTTTTTTTAATCTGTGAGGATCGAACCCGCAATGCAGGTCACCTCATGAAAGAACTGAAAAAAATATCTGGTTTTAATACAGTTTTCGTAACAAAATTAAACAAAAAACCATAGCGAAAATAAAGTTCGGGAAAGCGGAGAAGAATCCCAAATAATTTATTTGCTTCATGAACTTCCCCTAGCAAATAATTAACACCGAAATCCAACCATAAATACGCTATACAAATCAATATTTAATTACAAACACGTCATTACAATCAAGCTTTATAATTCATAATTACATGGAACAAATAAAGGCGGTTTTACATCAAAGTGTAACGTCGCGCGCAACGAATTGTAGCTTGTATTATTTCGCATTGGCAAGCTCATTAGGGCGCTGTTTGTTCAGTTAAGGAATATCGCTTCAGGCTGTAGCACTGTGGTGTGGTAGGGGCATAAACTGATAGCGGAATCGATAAATATTTATTGTTTGTTGTAATTCTCAGACAAATAATGTTAATGTGACAAAATTTCGGTAGGTTATGAAAAACCAACGAAAACGGTTAAGTCTTCCAATTTTTACTGATTTTTGATAGAGAAAATACCTATAAAAGTACTTACCCAGACTTTAACCCCGCTTACTTAGATACATAAACATGTTAGCCAAGGCTACATATCATTACTAAGATGAAAAGTATTTCTAATGACATCTCTAGCAATGCAAGCTATGTTCCTGTAGAAAAACTCATAGGTTTAAAAAACTTTGGCTTACAACTTGTTCGTCTTGCAACACTACCGCGGCATAATCCACAAGGAATTGTTGTAGGCACGCGTGTGTACACGACTTAATAATGAAATTAGCTACCGTTGCAGCCAGCACCACCGGTCGTCCAATATTGGTCAAATTATTGGCCAAACGTGTTTCGCCACGGGGTACTATTTAATTTAAGGTGTAATGAAAGTTCGGACCTATGTTTAAATTTTGTGAGGTAAACGTTGCATGGAGGCTTCGTTGATGGTTATGTTATGGGTATGCATGGTTTACAGGTTTTTTATTATAAGAAAATTTATAAAAGAAAATTATGTGAAATAATTATTATATGATATTTATTTCTGTCGGTTAATTGGTTAAGAAAACACTTTTATTCGTCAAAAATAAATCATGTTTTGAAACTAGATGGGGTCGGTGTTTCCTATCCGAAACAACGAAAAAAAACACAAAGTAAAAGGATATAATCTCTGTTGGAACAATTTCTATAAAAACTTCATGGAAATTGTTCTACTGGAGTCGCGTCGCGCCTATCGGCGGGAGCCTTTACTTGTTCTCTGAACCACAAGTAACCAGAATGTCGACAAAAAAAGAGAAAATAAGACTCCCTTGTAGTTTTATTACAAGGCAAAATATCTGGAAATAAGAAATACATCCAAGTAAAGGAAAATACTGCGACACAGTAACATGAACATAACCTCACAGACGTTGTTCAATGTTATTTTTCTCAGTAATTTCATAGAATAAAGGAAACAGTTTCTGATATTTACAACGAAATCTATTAGGTACTTAACTGAAACGCAAGAATTTCTTATAATTTATATATTATTTTCTCATTTCTAGATTTTCCTTTGAAACAATTTTATTTCAAATTACCGACCCACCCCTGCTTCGTACGGTTACGACTTGACAAAACATGGACATTTCTTAATTTTAAACTAGTTGATGCCCGCGGCTTCGCCTGCGTGGATTCAGTTATTATTTATACTAAAACCTTCCTCGAGAACCACTCTATCCATTGGTGAAAACAACATGAAAATCGGTGCAGTAGTTTTTGAGTTTATCGCGAACAGAGGGCCTAGACAAGTGACAATCGCTTCAAAAGCGTTTCGTTTTTCTACAACGACTTTCAACAGGATTGACATAAGCTTTTCGATAGCTTATGTCAGTCCTATACATTTTTTGCCTTTTCCATCATCGTTATCGCTGATAGAATTTCACTTTTTCTAGGCACTCGGCAGACAGACGCTGCGGAGGACTTTGTTTTATAATATGTAAGGATGTAAGTTTAATAATAATATACAGTATGCAAGGGTAAACACCTTTGTCACTCAAACCATGGGTAGTTGACTTAAATATAAAAATAAATGACCCAGTAACAACAAATAAAAAACCTTATTTTCATTAAAAGATTTTAAAAAGTAAATATCCGTCACTGTCCCGATACTCATGGATACGTGTTCGAGAGAGCTGGGAAACAGCTGACGGCCGGTCATGTAACGCTCCGCGCGCCCCGCCCGTCCCCGCCAACCATTTTCCATTGATTTTACGTTCTATAAATGAAACCAAACCACTGTTTTCAAGGATAACGGTGTTTACACTAACACCCTGTATACTCTTCTCGTACTCTTTTGTATGTGACCAAAAAGCAATATATTTTCCGCTTATTACACAATATAAGGCCAAACTCACACTAGCGCAAGTTATTAATTCCCCTGTTATTAGCGGTGACGTCATGTTATTATACGGAATGATTTGTTACACCAGGGGAAAATGTGAGGTCTTACGGTTGACGGGAAGGCTTGAGGACGCAGCCTTTGTAAGTGAGGTTCTGTTCGTAATGGGTCGATTTGATTTGAAGGCTCTATTATTTATCTACTATTTTAAAATTTCCATTTATGTTTCCACATAATGAACAGCAGTACCTAACACCTATTTGTTCTAAGAACAGAATTAATTTAGAAGAAAAATCGGTTATCGGTTTAAAAGTTTTTGTGGTTATTTAAATAGCAATTTTCTGTTCGAAAGTTTTTAACTAATGAAACCTAAAAGACTAGTATAGGATGTCGAAGCTAATGAAAGGTTTGACGTCTGCGATCATCAACACGTCGTGTCGTTTAGAGTGCGATTGGTTACACTGTTAAATTAAAAAACCGGCCAAGTGCGAGTCGGACTCGCGCACGAAGGGTTCCATATCTATAAAAACGGCAAAAAATCATGTCTGTTGTATGGGAGCCCCCTTAAATATTTATTTTATTCTGTTTTTTAGTATTTGTTGTTATAGCGGCAACAGAAATAAATCATCTGTGAAAATTTCAACTGTCTAACTATCACGGTTCATGAAATACAGGCTGCTGGCAGACAGCGAAGTCTTAGTAAGAGGGTCCCGTTTTGCCCTTTGGGTACGGAACCCTAAAAACGGACCTATTAGGTAGCGCCGCGTCGTAGCGTATTCATATTGTTCCTACTACAGTGGAGCCAACATTACGACATAAGAACTATTTGATGAAATGAGCTCTACGATCACAACAGATAACATCTCAAACCTCGCACATTAAGCTATCATATTTTTTACAAAAGAAAAATGCACGAAAATATTAAAGCATTCAAAACTCTTTTATAATTCATTGGCACAATTCGTAGATTCCGAATCTCGGTCAAAAGTTTCCTAAGTCGTTAAAAATCTCTAAAAGGAAAGAAGAGGGATTCGTAAAAATACAGGGGAATGGTGGCTCGGTTATAATTGTCGGAATTGTTCAGTTGAATACGAGTTTTAATGACTTCTAATGGCTGATCGTAATGTTAAGTTACTTTTTTTGTTGGTCTTTGTTTCAGGGTTATTTCTGTCAGCCAGGGGAAACGGACGTCGAAAAGAACTTTGGTATTTGAATAGAGAAGTTTTGAAGTATTGCCTGATTATAATCTGTAAGTACAAATGTTTTCCTTTCTTTTGATTTGAAATTTTTTTTTAAGGATCTCCAACAAAAGATGTAATGTACACACGGCTACACATCAAGCTATACATTTCCAGTATAAGCATTGTACGGAAATCCTATACAATGCGTGATCAGTATAAACTGGAAATGTATAGCTTGATGTGTAGCCGTGTGTACATACACAATTCATGTATTGTGTAAAGGGCAATATCAAAATCTTTTCCAGGAATTCCAAGATTACTGTTACTAGTTAAAATGTCGTCCATTTAATTTTATACATCTTGAGAACATAAAATTGTAGGTTTTTTTACTAAGTTTTCAAACAAGTAATCGTTTTTTTTTCTTTTCTACTCTTACGGCCAGTTTTTGCACTGTTGTATTTTCAATCCTCGGCGCTGAGGCGAGGGTTGTAAATCCAACAGCGCCGAAGAACATTTGACTGTTACTTTGGCTGTTACTTTTGATGAAGAAACTATCACAGTTTTCTTTTTATATAAGCATCACCTTTTTTACGTATTTTTCTGTTCCTTTCTTCTTACTTAAATGGGAAATAAATAAATAATTGTTACAGGCCAGTATGAATGAGTCAGAAAAAAAAACATCTTGAACTCCGGTCTTTACAGTGACAGAGATTCAAAAGTAATTCCACACAATTCCACTAATCGAATGATGTTGACGGCACAGAGTACACATTATGTATGTATTTTTAATGATTGTCAGTTGGGGTGACCTGCAGGGGATGTGCAGGGGTCTTCGATACGAATGGGGGAATCATGCGGTATATTTTATGTATGTCCATGTGATCGTGACATCTGTCGAGGCTATTACCTACTGTCACCTATTAAATTAATCATCGAAAGCTGTTGATTTATGAACGTTATGAGGGAAAACATACCTACTTACTTATTCTTTCGTGTGGTAACTTGAAAGGAAATCATTTTGTTTTGCTGACAAGTATCATAATTATATTGTGTTACTTAATACAAAATAAATGTGCCCCTCCTAATGTCATAAAATGTTCCTGAATGACATAAGAAATTGTAGAATGCCTACAATTCAATCAATGGCAAAATCAGCCGCAACTCGGTTGTGTTCAATAAAGTACTTACTAATTCCATGGTTCTATGTTCCCGTGAGAGTTCTCACTTTAAGACCAAGATTTGTTCATTCATTTTTCACATGCATAGAAACGTGACTGACTGACAGTTAACACAGATTTACACAGCTTAGGGCGGATTTCACCAATGAAACTGAACGAGATCAGCACATATATAACGCGTTCAAGAGCTGTCAGTATCAATATTCCATAGAAAATAATGACACTGACACTGACAGCCCTTAAACGTAATTAAGGTGCTGATCGCGTTCAGTTCATTTGGTGAAATTCGCCCTTAAATAGAAACTTGAATTTTGAAAGGTCCCTAATTTCCTAAAAGTTAAGTGCACTAATAAAAGTGTTTTGGGTCAATCAGAGTAGCGGGTCTGCAAACGAAGTGGCGGTCATCACAAACAGCAAAATCAATCACCTTTGCGGTATAGGGCCATTCTCTTAGATGTGATTACAGGTTGTATTGCTGTAATTATAATTAATTAGAGAGAATGCTCGTGACATGTGCTCTAGACGTAAGTGCAGCTTGGAACAATAGAAGTGATGGAATTGTCTATGGTCTGTGCTAACCTCATTAGGACAATACATCAACAGAACTGATGGGCAGAATATTGATGTGGAATTGATGACATGAGACTGTTGATTTATTAAATTAAAATAGTCTTAAAATTAATAAATTTTTGGTGTATATGAGGCTAGCTGTGGAAGCAATCAATTTATTGAGTATCCTAACTAATATTATAAATAGGAAAGTGAGTTTGTTTGTTTGTTACGCTGTCACGCTAAAACGGCTGAACGGATTTGGATGAAATTTGGCACAGGGGTAGACCATGACATGGAATAGGACATAGGATACTTTTTATCCCGATATTCCCACGGGATCGAGGACTTAAGCGGGTGAAACTGCGGGGCGCAGCTGTTATGCTCTACCTCTGTGCCAAATTTCATCCAAAACCGTTCAGCCGTTTTAGCGTGAAAGCGTAAAAAACAAACTCACTTTCACATTTATAATATTAGTTAAGATTGGATGAAAAATTTCAAATTTAGAACACCCGGAAAACCGTCGAATTACTAGGTATTTATATTAATTGCCGGACCGTAGTAAAAGTGAAAGGTACCTTCACAAAACTTCCCTGTATTTACATACCTACATGATTTTACCTGCGAATCAGACGATTAAATTGCAAATCTAAAACAGTTATCCTTCGAAGCACAACTCCTCAACTGGGTCAAACTTCCACGTACATTTCCAACTGACAGGAAACTGGCGTAACCTGCTAAATTACGGGGGACATTTTTCAAGGGAACGCGCCTAAAGATTAGTGGTGCCCAAAGTTTAGAGGTGTACCTGTTAAACGCAGTTCGGAGTTACGTACGGAATTACAGATTACATTTGTTCGTGGGAAAAAGTTTTTTTTTTCTATGATATCTTTATTTTTTTTCTGAGGTTTTTCTTGAGAAGGTTTTTTTTTATGAATGGCGTTTCATGGACCTGTTTAAGATAACGTTAATTTGAGTTTTAAAGGGGAACAAACTTTGGTCCAATGTAAAAAGAAGCGTGGTCAAAGCGCCAGCCCCGTATAAATGGGCGACGTTACGTTACATGACCCGTTAAGGTAACTAGGTACATCATACAGAACATACTGACATAGATTGACCCCTATTGCAATCCTACCCAATGCAATCATATCCAATGTGCAATCCTACCTCCCGACCATCCGATATACTAGCGCTGTGGGACCTGTTTGAGGTCCCACAGAGCTAGTATATCGGGTGGTCGCACACAGTGGTAACCGCGGGCCGCATGTGTGTTGCCTGACGGGTCATAACCATTGTGTACTGCTACAATCCCTCTTTCCTGAGTATAGTTTGACATCCCACAGCGCTAGTACTTCGGGTGGCCAGGTGGCCTGGAAGCACACAGTGCTAACCGCGGGCCGCATGCGTGTAGCCTGACAGTTCTATACCTTAAGTGCTGTTATAGTAACTCTTACCTGAGTAGTTTGACGTCCCACAGCGCTAATACTTCGGGTGGCCTAGACCCACACAGTGCTAACCGCGGGCCGCATGCATGTAGCCTGACGGGTCCAGCCCGAATGTTGGTAGCCGTTGGAGCTGATATGATGACAGCTGCGAACTCCTTGCTGCCTCCAAGGTTGTGTTGTACCTGTGGGAAAACATAGATATTCAATTACACATCCATATTTGTCTCTCGTATACACACGTCAGTTTTCATTCCAAGCATGTTGATCACTTGATAAATGGGTTTTCGTATTTTGGGTGAAGCCAGTTTGGTTTTAGGATTTATGCGAGGCGCCATGTTGTCTGTCAATGCAGTTATAACATCGGGCGGGGCTATTTCGACTGTGGGGTAATTCCAACTAACGAGAATAATTTTACTGTATTGATACATAAGTATTTAAATTATTCTCAGTAGTTAAAATTACGCCATAGTCGAAATAGCCCCGCCGTAAAATTTGACTACGGTCAGTATTTCTAATAATATTATACATATTATATGTAATATGATAAGGCATGATAATATGGTAAAATAATTATAGCCCGCGAGAAAATAATAATAATTAAATAACAGTAGCAGCCCGGAGGCTCGAATTGGGTCCAGTTGATGGGAATAGGTGCGCCCCCTATTACAACTAGCGAAATGTGGGTGTTCCTACTATAAGTACACCTCTGTATAAACTTATGTTGTTATTGTTGTTTTTTAATTACATAAGATAAGTAAATAAAAGGTAAGTCAAACAATATTCACACAAAAATAGGAACAGGATTTTTCAGCAATCAATTTAAGAGTCTTACTGAGAGGCTACCATTGTCTCAGGAAGTTCATTGTAAATGTCAAAGTTTATTTTCTTTAAAGCTACAGTAGTATTGTTTCAAGGAAATACTCTTTCAGTCGCTTTCAAGAGATTTTTAGTTACTAAAGCTTCTTTTAAGACAATTGCAATTTATATTGTGTTTGTCCATTTTATATCACAGGAACGTAAATCAAAAGTCTGCTGCAATAAGTATGCTAGTAGACGATGATGCTCATAGCTCCGGGGGGCCTAAAACGGCCACATTAGCAATTCCTCTAAAAGCATTTCATTTCCTGAATTTCCAGCTGATGGTACAAAAACAATTCTTATTAAGTGGACCATTTTACGAATCTCCATAGAGAACTGTCAAACAGATGAATTATTTCGTAATACGAATCGCACGCAGATCATATTATGATTTGTCAGTTTGTGACATTTTACGCTGATTCATAATATTTTCCTAATATGATTCTGCCAGTGTCTGTTTTAAGCCCCCAGGAATGGGTCTTTTGACCTATTAATACCTGGAAAAACCTCTCGGTATCAAACTTTTAATGGATATGATCGGACAACGCTACAGATGACACCAAACAGACGACAATGATCATCATCTGCTTAGCTTTTTTTCAATTATGTCCGGGTCGGCGTCCAGTCCAATCAGGTGCAGCTGCATACTAGTATTTTACATGGAGCGACTGCGAGGAGCTCGTGGCTAAGTAATAAGAGCCGCAAGGGTCGATCCATCAGGTTAAGCTACGCTCGCCGGGGTTGGTCCGTAGATGGGTGACCATCTTTACATATCGAGACTCCTCCGTGCCTCGGAAAGCACGCTAACTCGTTAGTCCCGGCTGTGATTCGAGGATTTTTGACAGTCGTTACGGGTCGTCAGAAGCCCGAAAGTCTGACAGCCAGTCTTATCAAGGGGTATCGTAATACCCAGTTACTGGGATGTGGAGGTCAGATAGGCAGTCGCTCCATGTAAAATACTGGTATTCAGCTGCATCCGATTAGACTGGAAGCCAGCCCCAACATAGTTGGGAAAAGGCTAGGCAGATTGATTAACTGCCCATCTGACCTTCACATTTCGACCGATAACAATTGGATGGAAGTCAGACCACAATATTGGGCCATACTATAATACATTATAATAAAAATTATAAGTACTCACTTTAACTCTCCACTGAATCAAAATTTCCCTGGTATCGAACGCGAGGACCGGCACGACGTCCTCGCACAGTATCGCCAGGGTATTCGACTCCTTGTCTAAGGTAAACCCGGACTCTATGCCCAGGTACTGCTGGAGTGACAGGGAAGCCTTCGTCTGCCCGTTCTTTTGTCGCTCCTTCAAGTCCTTGTAGAGTTGCAGGTGGACGCAGTCTGGAGAAAAAGAAAAAAAAAAAAATTACTTATTTAAAATTAAAACTAGCTTCTGCCGCAACTTCGTACGCGTGGAAGTCGTAGGACACCACAATATCAATCCTTATACAATACAGCATCTGGGAATTGGGCTATCAAATGCAAAAAGAATTTTACAAACCGTTCTGGTATTTCCAGAGACAAACAAAAAAAAAACCCTTAAGAAAAGATAAAATATGCTTTATTATTAGTATAGATTTCATAAATCTATTACAGCTAAAATATTAAATGCATTTCATAAATGTTAAATGCATTTCAAAATTTTCAAATTTTCAATGCTCTTCAGTGTCACTTCTTGTTTCTTCCTAAGTAAGTAAATGGCTGGTAATATTCCAGTGGAGGTACTTAACTTAAATGATCATAAAGAAAAAGCTGTACCATTTACTGAGTAGCGTGGAACAAAGTATTCTGTGCTTCTTTGTTAGATTTCAATATCGGAAAATATTTGTAATGAAATAACGAAACGGATTCCATTATAACTAACTAGCCACTCGCTCCTGCTTCTTACAGTTTTTACGACTTGACAAAACATGGAGATTTCTTAGTTTTATGTAACTTTAACAGTAACGTATTATACACAGAAACCTTCCGGAATAAATTGTCTAAGCGATGGTGAAAACTTCATCACAATCTGTTGCGTGGTTTAGAAGAAAACGTATATACAGACAAACACAAAAAGCGACTTTAATTTATAATATTTATAGATGGAAAAATATTAAAAATATTGTTCAAGGTATTAGTCGTAGGTTGTACTTTTCACGAGTAACTAGTATTAATCTATTATAATGAGAAACAGGCATGATGACAATATTTTTCAGGCCACTTTAACCTAATTCATAAAAGAAAAAAGGCACCAGAAAAAAAAAAAACATCCGCGCCCAAAGAAATTCTTGACAGAAATTGTACGCTCGAGTACAGTAATCAAGAAAATGACTGTAGCTGGCTGTACCAAAAATTCCTTTGCTCAAAATGTCGCTGGCGCCTAATGAACGCGAGTGTACCTGCTTTGTTCCACTCGATACCCTTTAATGAGGAGACGTAATGATGTCAAGTTGTCTTAGAAGTACGGAGGACGCTTTTGTATGCGCTTCGTGCAGTTCCGTGGGATTTTTATGATAAAATAGAGGGAAAAAGGTAGTTAGTTTTTACTTCCATAATACAGTATGTTAACTAACAAAGGGCGTTCCCGTTAACCTGCAATAGTATAGCGTCTATACATGCAAAAAAAAAAATTACCATTAAAAAAAAAAAGTTTTTTTTTGTTTTTGTGTAGTAAATTATTCACAAAAAATATTAAATTGTTACGGAAAATAAACTTTCTGTGCACGCCCACTTGTCACCCTTGTTTTTCTACGTTGAAATACAAGTGTGCGTGTACACACGGCTACACATCAAGCTATACATTTCCAGTTTATGCTGATCTCGCATTGTATAATATTTCCGTACAATGCGAAGTCAGCTTATACTGGAAATGTATAGCTTGATGTGTAGCCGTGTGTACAGTGTTTATTTTACGTTAAAATTTAATCGTTTTGTGAACATTTCACGACACAAAAAAAAAATCTTTTTTTTTAGTAGTAATATTTTTTTTTGCACGCTATACTATTGCAGGTTAACGGGAACGCCCTTTGTTAGTTAACATACTGTATACTAGTAGGTATATCATCTTTTAGTATTTGCTAGAGATCCTGTGATGGAGCTCAAAGTACAACAGTCGATTTCAGGTTAAAAAAAATCTGTACTGTATTTCAATCTACATATTTTTACTGTATTTTGGTTCGAAGGTGGTGGTGGTGGTGATGGTGGTTCTCATAATAATCTGCCTAGCCTTTCCCAACTATATTGGGGTCGGCTGCTGGTCTATCTACCTGGATGCAGCAAATTACCAGTATTAAATACCTTATT
This sequence comes from Lithophane semibrunnea, assembly GCA_947363905.1. Classification (NCBI taxonomy): domain Eukaryota; kingdom Metazoa; phylum Arthropoda; class Insecta; order Lepidoptera; family Noctuidae; genus Lithophane; species Lithophane semibrunnea. The sequence goes on from OX376203.1 coordinate 15,064,041, forward strand.
ACTTATAGTTTTCCAAACATAATAAATATCTTAAAAATGACTCTTCATTACGTTAGCAGAACTTACCACTATTTTATTTTTAACTTAGCCAAAACTATTTTTGTCGCATAATCTAATTAATCTAATGGCATACTACGTTTATCTTAGTTTTTAAACATTAGTGCATAAAAGTTTTAAAACTTTAGTGTTTATGGTTGTTATAAAAATTAAGAAAATGTTAGTATGAAAAATGCAAGTTCTTTAAATTCCCCATACACAACGCTGAGTTCATAGATAGGGACCTAATAAAGGTGAAGTTTATTACACTAAAAACAGATGGGTAATGAGTTCGCTCAATTACTTACTAGAATTTTACTGTTACTGTGAATTTTACTGTACTTTATAACCTTTCTGCAGAAGCACTAAGTTCTACAATGTAATTTTTATCTTAAAACATATTTCACGTTCACAGAAGCAACGAAGTGCAAAAGATAAAAGTTAAAAGACTAAAACTAAAGGCTAGAAAGAAGAAATTAAAAGATGAAATCGCCATTAGTTTCTTGCTACATGGGTCCCGCACACGAAGCGAGGTCAGATTTATTGCTGATAACTTTCCTTAGAGATTTATATGTATTTTATGAGGGACAAGGTAAAAATCGCCATTACGGACTTGTCAGTACCTTTTCCCGCCAGGGGAAAAATTCTTTGACCATCGTTAGGAAGGTTACTCACAAAATTAATAATAAATAAGACGAAATGACACAGAACGACATTTTATAAATTGCCTATTAGGAAGGACAAGATATCACAGAAATTGGGCCCAAGTAGAACACATTTACTAATTACATAACAGGTGGCGATGTAATGTCAACCTTATGTTACGTAACTAAGGTACAGAATTAATTAACACAAAAACCTGTGAATGATATTCAGTCTTTCACCTATTATCTCATGAGTTTGGACAAATCTCAACACATTCTAAATTAGACTTTAACGTGTTTTAGTAAAGTTGGTATTTGTTTGTTTGAGGAAAACAAAGCCCACAGCGACAGATTCCACTACATCAAAATCGAGTGTTCCATTTTCAAATTAATTCGGGACCGTTTTCTAATTGGCGCGACGTGACTCGGCTCTGTTCGGTTCTAATCAGTGTGTGTTTGAATTTGGAACGTAATTTGTGTATAGTGCTTTTGTGATTGTTCCCGCGCTTTTGTGTGAAGTTACGATAGTTTGAATTTACATGACATACAAATTCATACAATAGATTTTGTATTTCAAACTGACGTTTGTGTTTGATAAAACAATTTGATACAACTACGAACTCCTGTTTAATTTTGTATGGCACAATTTTGAATAGTTACAAACAAGATTAAATCCAAAAACTATAGAGTTTCAGATTGAATATTATACAAAATTATAGATACAAGTTCTACAAAATTTGTATTACTTAAAAGAAATGTCAACAAAGCTTCACCAGCAGCAATTTAAAAAAATATTTACACCACGAAGGAAAGCCCCCATTGCTCAGTTTGAAATTCGAACACCTAATTCAAAATTCAGCCATGTTTCACAAGGACAAAACAAGCCTGGCGACCGACGCGACGACGTCCAATACAAGCCGATTCACACAGCAGATACGAACGGTAACTGTTACCGGTCGTAAATAACTACGATCCGTACGTATAAATTTACGAACGATAGTTTTTACGAATACGAAGTTACGTGTTGACATCGTGGTGAAGGATTTGTTTCTCTATTTTATTTTAGATTTATTTACCTTTATTTTGCCTTTAATGGGTATGTTCGTTATCGTTTCCAATTTGGATTTGTGCAAAAATCTGTGTCGGTCCTTCGAAACGCAGCTTCTGTCTTCGCGACTAGATCTTAATGCCAAAGTTTTGAGTAGACAAATATCGCCATTGTCAAATAGTCGAACAAAGAGGCATCACTTTTCATCGGACAATGCCAGCCCTTATAGCCATCCTGCCAGGGAATAGTCCGAAAGGGATACCGGGACCCTGGCAACAGGCAACTGAAGGAACACGGGTGGGTTTTAGTCAGTAAGAGTCTGACACGCCCTTCCGCTCCGCCCAGAGCGAGAGAAGTCATTTGATGAGTTCCCACCCAAAAAAAAAAAAGACCTGCTGTCAAAAACACCCCTCAACCGCACAATATGTGTACTAAACGAAGTGCATGAGAGAATTTACATTATTTTCGTGCAATCTGAGTGAATTCGCAAGAGTTCAAATTTTGTTAGTAAGGTATATTTAAATATTAATTAATATTCTGTTTTTGTATTTTAGGTTAAGTTTTTACAGCATGTTTGAAATATTTTATTACAAAGGTAGGCACTATTGTATTGGGGTCATCCTGTAAGGATAGTGTTTATAAGTTCAATAAATAAATAAACAAAAAAGGCTACGAATTTTTCTTTTTGGAAAATTTAGAATAATTTAGTCAGTGAAATCTAAGTTAAGAGTGCTACATTTCGCATAAAAAGCAGATCGAGTCGCATTAGGTATACCTACATTCCAATTTAGACCAGCACGTTTATCTACAAAGGTCTACAATCGTCTTGAAACTCTGCTTACCTCCGTAGGGCAGTCGTGACAACTCCCAGCTGACCTCAACGACCTCCACTCATATATTTGTCGTTGACACAGTGATTTCACTTTTATTGCTCGTGACTGACGAACGAACTTATCTTAGATTTGTTAGCATGTCTAGTTTATTTAGGTCGCTGTTGTTTGGTATGACGATGTTATTTTGTTATGGTCTTGTAATAAAATAAATAGAAATCTATAAAGCTTGATTCACACATATCAGTGAAGCCACCGTTCCGACACAGTTCCGGCACAGTGAAAAAATAATTATTCTTTCACACAATCTAATGCTGGTGTCGGCACCATGAAGTTAAGTAATACTTCATGGTCGGCACTAACAAGTGGGGATGCGTTCATAGAGAATGTATGAAAGAATATTTTGCACTGTGCCGGTATGTGTGAATCGACCTTAAAACGTGCAAATAAATAAAATTGAAGTGTCTGTTTGTAGTGTCAAAATTACAGCTTTTTACTAAATGCATAATAATATGATAGTTTGTTCCGGCTAATCTCTGATTAGTCAGGGTCTTTCATTGGCAGATGCTTAGCTAATGTTATAAGGAGTAACTTAGGCTACTTTTATTTACGGGTGAAGCCGCGGGCATCTGTTACTAAATAATAAAACAAACTACCAGGGTCCACATTAGCCCTGGATCGAAAAAGCTGGAAATGATAAAGGCCTTTCCCCAGCAGTGGGATGATGCAGGCTAACAGTAACAAATATGAATTGAATAATTAATCGTGGCCTGTGGCCATTTTGAGAAGGAAAACCATGAGGAAACCTGTATTTAATGTTCTGGAAAATACTGAATCTTTTACACACATTTGAGCAATCCTTTTGATCAAACGCGTTCATCTTAAGCTTAAGAATGGAGCTATATGGTTTTAAACTATTACCTAATTTAGAATTCACGGTTTTTTACCACCAATTTCACTTTATAAGGGCTCCGTACCGTATTAAGGTTGAGATCGATCGAAATAAATAAATAAGATCGAGCAAAAGGCAACGAAAAAAACACGCTTTTATGGGGACCCTTTAAATTATTAAATTAATTTATTATTTGTTGTTTATAGCGGAGATAGAAATACACAATCTGTGAAAATTTCAACTGTCTGTCTATTACGGTTCATGAGATAAAGCCCACTGACAGACTGACGTACGGACGGACAGCGGAGGCTTAGTAATAGAGTTCCGTTGGCACCCTTCGAGTACCGGAACCCTAAAAACTCCGGTAATCTGCATGCACTTACCTACTAGTACTGCGGTGTATTTTTTTTACAATTTTCCACCTAAATTAAAAAAAAAAATCTCTGTTCCACCTTTAAAAATTGTGCCAGCAGTGTTAAAAAATCTGATAACGTAAGCAGCTGATTTCTCGTCGTTTAGCGTGCGAAACACGTTTCTCTCCGTAATATACAATAAGTCCCTGGCTCGTGTCAATTTACCTAAATCTTTTGCTGACATTGCACCCCGAATCCCTTGGTGAACGGGGCGAAAATATAAGGGGTGAAACTTGGGGCGAGTTTTGTGTGAAATGACGATTAACTTTGTAGGGAGGATGTTTTTATTTTATTCGTTTATAGTTTAAATTATTAGACATTTTGTATTTTAACGGCGTTAATATATTTTTTTAAGTGCCCTTTAATCCACAATTATAAAAAAAACCGTATGAAACCATGATGATCTGTTTTTATCTTTAATTTTAACATCTCTTGCACGCTGACAATTGGTGTTGTATGTATTGTACTTAAGTTTGAGAAAAAAAAAATAAGTCGCCACATGCCGAATGGAAGTCGTATAGCAAATTGGAAGTAGTTCCGTATTCAGAAAATTGTATAATACCAATTTTCGCATGGCTTTTATTCCCATAAAAAGAAAAACATTTTATCAAAAATTTTCAAAACGCGTGCAAAACGCTCACGTATATTTAAAAAATTCTGTTATCGAGGAAAACCGTTTCAACAAGACGCCGAATTCTATTTACCCAAGGGACCTTTATGTACAGAATATGTAATATTATGTACAATGTATTGTATGTGTATATGTTTAATATCTTGGGTCTGATACCCTAGAATAGGACGTCTTTTGGTCACAGCTAAAATGAAAGGGTAATCAAGCTAGGAAAGTTTATGAAAGCTTCATTTAATATGGTTCAACAGTTTCATTGCCGATAGAGATACTTAGTAACAATGTTTTCACCTTGTAAGCAACTTATGCACTCATTCGTCTGCATTTTAAGCCTATAACATCTGTATAATATGACAACTATTTTACTTGACCTTCCTAAATGACTTCCCAAGAGGCTAGTTGATCTTCCAAAGATCTTCCTAAGAGCTAATCTTAGCCTGCAACCACAGATTGCTAAATTGCATACTATAGACTGCGCGCAAGATAACTCTGCGCGCGGCTGAAATCGGCACTAATCGTATCGTCTTGTCGTTTATGTAATGTCAAATTAAGTATAAAATTAAGAAATAAGATTAATAATATTAAGATTAATAATATTACGATTAATAATATTACGATTAAATTATTAATACAGATTCAATATTTTAAATATTACAGTACAGAATTAAGCACGCCAGCGCCACCGGTAGATCGATATTGGTATTGAAATTGGTCTACTTTAAAGACAACCATATTATTATATATCAAACCGGCCTGTAACAAAACCAGTTCAATGATCCTCCACCATCAAGAACCACTCACAGTCCCATAACATTAGTTCTGTAGGTATATAACTTACCAACTTTTTTCATATCAACGTTGTAGTGCCAATATTCGGCCTCATGTCTGAGACGGTATAATCAATCACGCTTTGGGATGACGACCTAACTTCGGACGGATAGGAAATCTTTGTGGCGTATCCTTTAGGGAGATCGGTAGAAGTGGTAGTTACATGTTTGTGAAAGTAAAAGTTAGTTAGAGGACATGTCGAGGAAAGGGTTTTTGCTGGGGGTGAACTGATTTAATGAAACTGGTGCCGACTTTTTAAAGGTTTATAAAGTTGTCAATAATAGAAGTTTGATTATCAAATTCTAGAAGCTATTTCCACACAATCAGATAGTATTTTATGGCGTAGGGCTAAATAATGCTAAATTAATATCAATTTAGATCATTTGTCCGCTGGTGTTGTGTGTATCTGAACCAAGACAAAGAATCGCAGTACTTATTCATAAAAAAACAAATATTTCAATTATAAATTGATCAAAGGTTCTTCTAGCCCAGAACAGACAAAAAAATAAACTTTCCCTTTACAAAATTAGTTATGATTTTCTGCCCAGCAGGCTTTGCTTGGATACAAGCAAATAAGAAATTGATACAAAAGGAATACTGGAACATGAAATTGAATAAATTCACCCCCTGTACTCGTTTGGGGGTTTGAATTTTCTTTGTTCTTTCAACCCTTAACGTTGTACTGAAGATATTGAAAACGTTTGAAGGTGATTTTAAATAAGTTTCGGCCCCCTGTTTCTGTTCGGGGTGAACAGAAAATTGAGTGTTATCTTACTAACAATATAAAGAGCAGATTCGTTTCTTGTTTTTAGATTCTTTATTTATCATAATTTTACCCGAAATATACGTCCAAGAAGATAAAATGTTGTAGAAAAGTTAGCTTTTAGCTTCAGTTTTTTTTAAAGAAGCTCTGCATGATTTAAAAAATCCACAAAAGTTTGGTGTGTATTTTTAACATAATAGAAATGTTCGTCACAAGTTCCAGAGTGATTCTAATTGCTAGCACCACTTTATAATCTATCTGTGATAAGCCCTAGCTTATAGTATCGAACTTTCCGGGAAAATCAAATTGTATACTCGTAGTACTCACATGTAAATACTTTGGCCTTAGTAATCGTGATAACGCAAATTTTTCGCTGAAACTCGATAGTGGAGCTTGTGCTAGCTTATCACTTATCAGTTATCTAAAAACAAACAATATAAATATACCCAAAGCTCATTAAGCCTTTCGATATTTTTTACTAGCTGCGCCCCGCGGTTTAACCCGCATAAGTCTCGATCCCGTGAGAATATCGGGATGAAAAGTATACAATGTACTAACCCAAGTCATGGTCTACCCATGTGCCAAATTTCATTCAAATCCGTTCAGCCGTTTTAGCGTGAAAGCGTAAGAAACAAACTCACTTCCGCATTTATAATATTAGTTGGATAAATAATAAATTAGGATATTTTAATTAGGATTACAATAGTAATCTCTAGGGAGTTCTCTCTACAATAGTAAAATCTGTCGGGAGATAATAGTCTTCTTCTTCTTATCGTGTGGTTAGTAACTAACCTGGTATCAGATTTTTAAAGCCCAACCCAAGGGCGTCTGACTTGGTTTCACAAGTCGTCGAGAAATATCTGTCAGGTGACGGTAACGGTGAGGAAAAACATCGAGAGGAAACCGGCATGCCTGAGAGATATTTCTCGACGGCATGTGAAGCCAAGTCAGAGGCCCATTCGCTGCATAATAACTTTCACTAACCACACGGAAAAGAAAGAAAATTTCGTCATTTAAGTTTAATTCATTCATTAATTTGCTATGAACCGGGCACAAATTCAAACTCCGGGCTTCTACTGATAAATTCCTGATGGAAAAACCCAGTAACATTTACCGGACGGATATTGTAGTTTGGCACAAAAGCCTTTTAAATAAGAAATACCTAACATTGGTAATTTTCTGAAACAGCATCTCAAGAGACATCAAAATCAAATAGGACTGGATTATGAATACTAGCCTAAGTTTCTACAGAAATGATACAGAATTCGGTCGGAATTTCTCGTAATATTCTTTGAAGGTTCAAGACAGTTTAGCGTCCCCTCGGGTATGCCGAACGAAGAACGGTATTGCTCTGTTACTTGAAGATGTGTTGTGGATAGCTAGGCATAAAGGCTGAAAACTGAAAGAAGATAGAATATTTTTGGTAGATAAAGGTTTTGGAATATTCACGTTATTTTATAAAGTACTAGCTTCCGCCCGCGGCTTCGCCCGCGTTTTATGTCGATAAAAAGTAACCTATGTCCGTCCCCGGGATGCCATCTATCTCCTTGCCAAATTTTATCGAAATCCGTTCAGTCGTTTAGGTGTGAAAAGGTAACATACAGACAGACAGACAGAGAGATAGACAGACAGACAGACAGAGTTACTTTCGAATTTATAATATTAGTATAGAAATACATATTAGTATAGATTCAGGCCATGACAAAATTCTGTCACTTTTAAAAATGTTATAGGTAGAGTGTGCGCCACGAAGGCCGGCGGAAAATTGTGGAACTACATTTTTTTTATGCAATGTCATAGACACTAGTGCCGCGTCAAAAGGACTTCAGTGCGGTGGCGCGGGCGCAACTTAGAATCTTATATTGCAATTAGTTATTTTTGGTAGGATTTTGATTTAGTTTGTGTCTTGTGTTACATTAAATTAAAAATTCTGTTTTACTGGCGAAATCTTGCAGAAATAGATGCTCTAAGATTTGATTAGAGATAGTTCGATCCATATTTTTTTCTTTTTTGGCCAATCCCAAAGGGGTTGCTTATTCTTTGCCGAGGCCCAAAAAGTCTATTTAATAAAGGTTCATAGTACATACCAAAAGGGCCTTCCCCAATTTCACAAAAGAGTATCCGATAAGAAAAGCATAAAAGTTCCTAACACAGTTTACTACAGGTGTTTACAAAAGTAATAATTTTGTTTATGGTAACACGTCACTCGCTGTCTATGGGGATTTACACTCGGCCCTGTGTATAAAAAGTTTTTACCTACGTTATTTTGGAGGACATTTCCATGTCATGAAAAGGATGAGATAATTTGTGTCAACAGTGAGGTAAAATAAGGGGATTATCATAGAAAAACTGTGGAAGCAATAGGTGTTCGAGTTTTGACATGCAGGATTGTTTTTTTTTTTCATTGTCTATGGTGAAGTGAAATGTTGTAGGTTCATATAGATTACAGGAAAACCTATAAGAAGTCTATGGTCTTAAAATATCATGGTAAATCTCCCAATATTGTGCGTACAAACTTACATTTGCAATAGGAACCAACATGGCATCATAAAAATAAAAATAAATTTTGTTCATGTCTTCTACAGGGCGCCGTATTGAATTTAATGTTAAAGTCACATAGCCCTCAAAATCATAACCCTCCTTTTTGCTTCGCCGTAGTCGGGTTATTAAATGCAATGCAAAAACCACGGAACAAATGAATTTCAAAATTGGAACAATAAAAACCAGGCGACGACGTCGCGCCACAACAACGCCATACATTCTCGTCACAATACAATTTGTGGAGCGCCAGCACTCCTTGGTGGCACACATTTTATAAAGTTACATCTCTTGTCTATTGTTTTGCTAAATTCCCGCCTTTTTGCTGGTTACAAGTTAGCGCTCTGAATTTAAATTGTGGACGATTTTCTTTTGTTTTCGCGTAACTGTAATGATTCGATTAGTTTATTGTTTTGTCTTTGTTTTGAGGTGTTGAAGTAGCATTATGTCTCGCTGGTTTTCTATAGGAGTCCCTTGGTATTTATATTTTCGTAAATTACAAATAAACGTCTTTGTCATTTTATAAAGTTGTTTATTTATATGTACAAAGCTAGTACAAAAATAAAAATAAAAAAAATATTAATTCCTTTGCAGAATTAATTACATAGCTATTAGGTAATAGGGACACGAGAACAACTCCAACATTATCGTTAAAATATATCCTACAATACCATTTGCATTTTGCTTAACCAAACTGATTAGTTCAGCATATAGAACTTAGGTACAAGTGTAACTAAATATAAAATAAATAATGTAAAGTAAAATTCAACAACGTATAAAATTAACGACTGTGCGCTCGTAGAATACCGTTTAATTATCGACTGTGTTTGTTGTCACTTAAGAGATAAATTACAGTGGGTCAAGTATGTTACTATGTATCATATTGCCTATCTCTAACTACGCTTTCTTGCCCTAATGAAATTTGAAGGAAAAGTTCTGTGCGACAGTAATTTAGCACACAGTATTTGAAGGAAAAGTTCTGTGCGACAGTAATTTAGCACACAGTATCCATGACTAGAAAAAAACGGCAAGAAAAAGACGTCGAACTAATCTTGATGGTTTTTTTAGGAAAACAGCATGAAAATAAATCGGTGCAGTAGTTTTTGAGTTTACAGACACTCAGACAGACAGACCCGGCGGAGGACTTTGTTTATGGTATGGTGTATGGATATTTAAATAACAATTGCTGCACTAAACAACAAAGCGCGCAGCAATCCAAAAACATAAAATTTGACAAAAAAAAAAACTTCATGTAAAGATTTAACATACTGAGCAATCTGGGCGTTCAGCAGATTGATCGCATGGGACAGGGTGAGATGCCATTATGTAAAAAAAAACGTGTACGTAACTTCTAATTGTGACTAACGGCCAGTGTCTTCATCAAAAGTAACAGCCAAAGTATCAGTCAACTGTTCTTGCGCTGTTGGATTTACAACCCTCGTCTCGGCTCGTCTCAGCGCCCAGTATTGAAAATACAACAGTGCAAAAGAATAGTTGACTGTTACTTTGAGACTGGCCGGAAGAGATTTCTATAAGCTTAATTTGTAACCAAAGCAATATTTTGTTCAAACTAACACTTCTGCCATGTACCTGCACAATCACCGACTCGTAACGAAATTACCAAACATGTTATCACGCGTGGTCGACAATCGCAATATGTCAGGGCTGCGTTTACGAGTCGCGTTTTGCATAGGCCGGTCGCCAGTCATTGCGCTTCGTGCCGATAATACCTCGCTTGCGTAACTCGATAGCCATACACTACGCGATTAATTAGTCGCAATTATGAGTCGGCGGGTATCGGTTACTGAGTTTGCAGAAATCCTAATTTTGTTACTGTAAGCTAGTGTTGGATTTGTAAACAGGGATTTGTTTGGTGTTGAAGTGCATTTGTTTTTAATTATGAGTAATGCAGCTATAATTGTGAAGAGTATGTAGGTACTGCTCTTTCATTGTAATGATCGAATTTGATTTTTAAATTCAGTCTTCAAATTATGAATTTAATGAATTTCATTCATAAGAGCTGCATTTTTAATAGGTCAACTAATGCTTATCCTTACTAATATTATAAATGCGAAAGTAACTCGTGTCTGTTGCGCTTTCACGCCAAAACTACTGAACCGATTTATATGAAATTTGTAACACAGATAGTCTAGAGCCTGAGAAAGGAAATAGGCTACTTTTTATCGACATACCATGCGGGCGAAGCCGCGGGCGGAAGCTAGTAACTCAATATACATCGGGAATCAGTTAGAGCACGTAGGAGAACCTGCGTGTTCTAACTGATTCCCGATTTTTATTGACCTTCCTTACGTACATCGCAAATGCAATTGACTTCAAAAATGTAAGAGCATTGTGTATGGTACAATGACTGTTCGTTCACCTCATTAGAATACCTACTTTAACAAGTCATTGACCCCATTTTGCATTGCAGAATTAAAACAAAAGAGCTCGATACAACAAGTTTGGTACCTATATACCAAAAAAAAAAACTTAGAATAAATTGTGCTAAATATGTCCCAGAAATACCTTGGCTTTATTCGTTCTTTTTCTTAATTGTGACGGAGCAAAATGGCTGCAAATCGTCACGCTCATTTCAAAGGAATTACGTTATAATTATACACGTAGAAACGTTGAGGAAAAATACCTTTGTTACTAATTATGGTACGCTGTTTCCAAGATGGCGGCTGCACGTAATAGTTTCGTGTTTAAGGTAAGAAATAGGCCTGTTTTTCTGGGGACTGAACAAAAAAAAGTAGTCCTGTTTTTTTTGCGGGCAGATAAACTGCGTGTATCAGAAGTCAATAAAAAAGGTAACCTACTCGACCCAAAATGGTCCCATGGAGATACTTGTTCAGTTTATTGGTCTGTCTGTATGTCTGGTCTGTCTATGGTCTATGGTCTGTCTCTCCCTTAAATATGAACACACATTTCTTATACACTCTGTATAAGAGTTATTACTAAAAATGGACACGGTTAACGAGATCTCTCTGCTAATGATACTCACATTTCATTAAAAACGGTTCCAAAAACAAATGATTTCTACTAAAATAAATGTAAAACATATCAATGATACAGCCTAATTTGAATATTGTGAAGCACAGTCCCAGATATCAATCGGTTAAATTATTTAATAAGTTGCCTCTAGACATAAAAAGCGCTATCTACTCAAGCTCTTTTAAAAATCAACTTAAAAGTTTCCTGTTGAATAAGTGTCTGTATGCTGTTGATGATTTATAAAGAAATTCCTTTATAATATGTTGTATTTAAGCATTGTGTAATATTTAACGTGTTTTCGTCAGTAATTTTTATTTTTTTATAATCCATGTAATTTCAGATACAATTAATTGTTAATGAATAAATGACTTATGACTTAATGTCTCGAAAGTCAACAACGAATAAAATGTACATAATCATGATATTTTCGTTCATATCACTGTTGAAATACGTTTCAGCAGCAAGTAAAAAGGCAAAATAATATTACTAAAATGGTATTTTTATATCAAGTTATGGTGATGACAACACATGAATTTTCATGTCACATTTTAAGAGCAATATGTGTCACTCAGCGTCTTCTGTTATCTTAAAAGAACATTTTAGATTCAGACGCTAAATATGAAATATGTTGAAGACGGAGCAAGAAATGAAAAGACAATTCCACATTTTGTGATATTGTAAGCTCGTTATCTAGTTTTCTCGTGTTTCTTAGTAAATGTGAAAACAATTTTTTTAACAGACGACTATGTAATAAATAACTCCAAAAGGATGGGTGCCAAATTATGCCAAATTATCATCACATGAGAGCAGTGGTGGCCTAGTGGTAACGGCCGCAACTTACGAGTTGTAGGTCGTAGGTTCGAACCCTGACAGGCGCTTCACTTTGTGTAAATTATTTCATCACTCAAAACGGTGAAGGAAAACATCGTGAGTAAACCGGCATGTCTTAGAACCAAAAATTCGAAGACATGTGACATCTACCAACCTGCATTGGGCCCGCGAGGTGGATTACGGCCCACTCCCTCTCACAGAGAGGAGGCCTGTGTCCCAGCAGTGGGAACATTATAGGCTGATTATGTATCATCACAGAAACGGACAATTTCCCCATTTAACGGTTTTATTTCTTTGGGTCCCGAAGTAGCAGTGAATGTTGTCGGAATATGATCATCATCATCAGCCTCCAGAAGGCCACGCCTAGCCTCTACAATCGCACGCCATTTAGGCCGATTCTCGGCAACTCTCATCCAGCTGCTACCAGCCACCCTGCAAAGATCGTCGCTCCATCTAGTCAGTAGTAGTAATAGAGTAGAGTCATGTCATCACCTCTCATCCTTGAATTTGTATGTAAATATATGTGTAAGTATATGTATCATAAGTTTATAGCTTATTTATGTAATGTAAACCTGCTTTATCTATAATGCAATATGATATATTATTTTATTTTATTTTTTCTTTGTTCCTCTCAATTAGAGCACCTGCCATCTAATCTCTTCACCACCCTTGGTTGACTGGTAGAGAATGCCTCAGGCATTAAGTCCGCCTTTGTGCCTTTTTTAGTGCGAAAAGTTTAAATAAATAAATAAATAAATCTAGTCTGAGGGCGGTCGAACTTAGGGTGTATGCTACCGCTGCTGGTGTAATCGGCGTCGTCATACCGGCGTTTGTCGGTAGGTACTGATAAACGCTGGTTGTATGGCTGTGTTGTGGAACTTGTCGGCTTCACTCAAGAATACGATGGCAAATATGGCTTGAATATGATAAAATCATATGCTAAAACTCTTTTCTACATATTTTTTCGCAGTACATTCCAACTAAGCTCAAATATCACGCCAACTTTTATCAGCACCGACCTACAATTTACAACTTGCAATATGTCCGCCACTAGCGTTCATTTGTTCGAGCCATTATTTTTATCGTCAGTCAATATCTACGTCAGTTCAGTAACACCTGTCCGTGATCGTCAGCCGTCTCGTTACGTCGACGCATTTCACGATTTCCGTTAACGAACGCATTTCTTTATATTACCATCGTTATTGTCAGCTTTCATCGTTAACATTGAAATGTAATTATTGGGATATGAATTGGTTTATTTTTTTCTGTTTAGGGTGATGTTAGGGCTGGTACAAGTAAATATATGGCAACCCTGGTATATCAAATACATTAAATATAACGTTAGACACTTCTTTGCTTTTCAACTTTCTTGATGCAACAAACTGATAAAACAATAAATCAATTCTATTTCTAGCCTTCCAAAATGACAGACATTCATTTCACTATCAGACATTCAAGATAACATGTTTAAATGACACGTTTATCTCCTAAATCAATGCAATATCAAAAATCACATGCGAGAAACTTGAGTCAAATTCTCCAGTCACAGGCATACTACATAGAGTTGATAATACCGCCTTTAATGATGCCAGATAACATGTTTTAGCAGCTCTTAATCACACACAAGCACTTAAAACTAAGTCTCCAACGTTAAGTCTTAATGAATCATCATAATATTTAGCAAACGATGCCGCCAAAGGATATTAAATACGACTTCGTGCGAATAAATCTCCTCACAGCGGTATATTTGGAAAATAAATACGTCCTAAGTTTCAGATGAGCATCCGAAGAGGGAGTTAATCTGCAAAGTTTGGGATTTATGGACACTCTACTGATGTACGGAGGATGCGTCGTTATCATCTTCCTACGGTTCGGAGGAAGACTTCTCTCTGATTGCGTTTTGAATAATTCTGTTGGTTTGTTGATCTATTACTATCGTAGCAGATGAATGAGCTATTCCTTAAAAGTAGTACTTCTACGTAAATAGGTGGGTATATTTATCCTAAGTCTCGATCCCGTGGGAATATCGGGATAAAAGGTATCCTATGTCCTTTTCCAGGTTTATTTATTTATTTAAACTTTTCGCACTAAAAAAGGTACAAAGGCGGACTTAATGCCTGAGGCATTCTCTACCAGTCAACCAAGGGTGGTGAAGAGATTAGGTTATCGTCTACAAATGTGCCAAATTTCATCTAAATCCGATCAGCCGTTTTAGTGTATAAAAAAAAAACAAACTCACATTTATAATATTAGTTAGGGTTTTTTCTGAAATAATTTTTGGTTGAAATAACAGGCACGTCACACCTTTAAACTTTCGTCTTTAAAGGTTTGTAACGGAAGAGATTCTGGCTATCATATCTTTCAAAAATCGAACACAGCATGATGGTGGTGGTTAGTACCACCACCATCATGCTGTGTTCGATTTTTCTGTCTCTGTGGTAGTCCACAGATTAGTACAGATGTTTCACTCCGCAAAATCGTTTAAATAAAAAGCAACTCTTGCTACGACACAGTAAAGTGCAACTCAGGTCGCACAGAGCGCCAATTACATTCACCTAGAAGATCTATTCTATCGCGTAACTCATAATTATCTTCTGAGTACGTTACGCTCACTGAATTGGCCCGACAAAACGAGCCCGCCGCGTACTTGTAGCTTCGTACCTAAAATGCTCAGTGCGCTTTCTGTGTACTATTTTGTGGTACTACTACTATCATAAAGGAGTTTTTTGAGGAACTGTACAACAAACATCTTGATTATATCAAAAACATGAAGTTAACTACAAGCTCTGACAGTTATGTCAAAGATAGGTAACTATTAGGTTATTCATTCATAACCTACTCAATACCAACAAAAAACTTCTCCATTAAAATACGATGACATGACACTCAACAAACTGCCTCTTCACCTATTCTACTTTTAAAAACATTACTTCAACGTTTATTTCCATAACGCATTAAGAACATAGCGTTGACCTTGGACCTTGACCTTATAAATTAGCATACAATGGCAGCGGGCAACACCTTCAGTGTTGACGGGTAACACAATGAGAAAATGAAAACACTTAATATTTATGAAGATTAAATTGTGTTAAAGTTACGGAGAGAATATTATGGGTTATGGATGCAGTAGCTTGTTTTATTTGAATAGGTTAGTGAAAGTATTGGTAAGATGGCTCAACAGTTTATCATGGGTTCGAATTACCCATAACAACCACTACAAATTCTTCTCTCGTGTCGCGCGAATTACGAGCATATGAGAAGAGATAATGCCGTGGTGTGAATATTTGTGAGCTGGTGAGGTGGAGGCGGAGGGAGACGGCCGCGACTTACGAGTTGAGGTAGGTTCCAACCCAGACAGGTGCTTTACTTTGTGTAAATTATATCATCACCACTGCTCTCAAAACGGTGAAGGAACACATCGTGAGGCAACCGGCATGTCCTAGAACCAAAATTCGAAGACATGCGATGTAAACTAATCCGCACTGGGCCCGCGTGGTAGATTACTGCCCACTTCCTCTCTAATAGAGGAGGCCTGTGTTCCAGCAGTGGGAACATCTGTCCACAGTCTCAAGTGCCTGTAACTTAACCTTACGAGGCTTTTGGCTAATTTGTAGTTCTAGTAAATGTCATTTTTTATTTTGTTTTGTGCGTAGTTTGTGCAGAATAAACCATTTTTCTTTCTTTTTCTTTTTTTCTAACCTTCAAATAAGGACAGCAGTGCAGCTTGATGGCAAAAATTGGTAGATATTAGAAATTGATCCGCCTACGAAATGCAGGTTTCTTGAATTTGAAGGCTACCAAATTTTTGCTACCTACCAATTTGTTTAAAGCTGGCAGGCGCTAGCAACCCGCGCTGTAATAGAAATACTTCCTGATTTGCTGAATTTGCGAATAAAACCACGAAAATATTGTAGTTTAGAACAATAGTCATATATTTGAGAGTTCACTCGCATGGTCCTTTTGGGGAGTCCCCTAAAAGGTCTTTGAGCCATAAGTTACACTTTACCACAATCGAATAAAACCTTTTCTTTGGAAAGAAAAAAGGAGCACTATACTTTAGTTCTTTTTATGTGAAAATGTTTCAAATTAAGTTAAATTTTTACTGTGTGAATTTTCCATATTTGGAGAGTTTTAAAATTTGATATAAGTAATAAAGTATTATTTTTTTTACTTTATCTGGTAGTTAGTGTTTGTCTTTTCAGCTTTTTATAACAGACCCTTAAAATAGTGAGTCTTAAAAACTCAACAACTATCATCTGTCGGCGCACTAACGATGCAATATGGCGGCGTTCATTTGTTATTCCATTTACAAACTGACGACTAATTATTAGGATATGCGCTATGTTTAATATAACCTAGGTATTAATAGCCTTAGCGGCTGTTCATACGGCGCTGTAATGTACGATATTTTTACGGTCAAAAGTTGGGACCACACGTCAACATACCACTGTCTAACGGTTAAGAACAAATGCAGAATGAAAGTGCCATGTGATCTCAAAATTATACAGGTAAGTAACGTACAGGGGGCTGACTATGAAGTATTAATGCCATCATTATTCCACTGCGAAAAAAGGATGGCGCTAGCGCCCTTGTATAGCTCCGTCTCTCACTAACACTGGATAGGTGCTGATCAACGCTGTGTGCACGTAGCCTTAGTGACTAGATGATGATACTGTGGTATCACTTCTGTATCCGCAGTGAAAATACGTTACAGTATTGAGTAAGTACAGAAAAGTGCATCCAATTACTTATTTATCTTCTACTTAATAGAAATCTTTAATTCACTCACTGACAGTCAGACAACGCACAGAACCGCTTTTGTAACAAAAGTGAGCACAGATAGGATTTTCCAAAATTCATCCCCTACAGGGTTGAAATTGGGGATGAAAGTTTGTATGGAAGTTCCGTCATTTTCGCCGATAGAAAATACCGCTGGCCCATAACAACTATCAATGATCTACGAATGACAGCTGGGACCCAACAACGGTTTAACGTGCTTTCCGAGGCGAAATAGTTTTCATACAAAAATTCGACAAAATTGTCTTGCCTACCTATATCTCCAAGTCTTCACACACACCGATACTCGTAAATGCCATCAACATAAACGCTCCCTCTTCAAGATCCTAAGCACCCAATATTAAGGAATGACGCAGCACATCAGACTTCCTCTTACGTTGCGATTTTCTGCCGTAACGTGAGTTCGTGCCCTTACTTTTTAGTGAAGACTTATTTATAAGATTACCGTGACATGATGAGATTGTTTGGTACATATTGTGGAAAGATTTTGGGGGTACTGAGGGTTTGGTTTCTCAAAGATTGTGTAGTTGCTTATCAATTACATATAATATGTAATTGATGTATACAAAATATTGTAAAATATTTTTAAGAGTAACGGTGGAGTTTCTTGCCCATTCTTCTCCATACGAAAACTACCTTTTATAAGGGGCAACTAGAATCAGTTCTATTTCTTTGTTTTTGACGTTCAAAAGTGCCTTTAATGTACCTATTTGAAATAAATGATTTGTCTTTGACTTTGTTGTAAAATATAAGAAAATTCATAGGCCTCAACTATTAGTGTTGTAAAAGGTGAATATTATGACTTGATTTGCAAAAACATCTAAAAACTGACAAGCCTGGTTATGGTTTGAAATGGTCTAATTCAGGCTTCTCCATACAATATTCTTAGAGGCATTCAACCACTGCCTCGCTTTACTTGCTTGGTTACTCGTTTAGAAGCTTTTATACAAAAAATCAGCTGTTCCATACATTTGTGTTCACTTAAATCGACAAAATGTATGGAACAGCTGATTTTTTTTTAGCGATTTCAAAGTTGGTCCCATAGAAAAAGTTGTTCAAAATGATGAGTACAATGACCCCTTTTCGGGTTTAGCATAAACAAAGAATAATGTTGTAGATTTCTTCAGAATGGTTTTCTGAGCACTATTTAGTGGTATTTCAGGTACGTTGAGCAGAACGTCCATTTACGACACTGTAAAAGTCACTTTGGCACTTGGGAAGAGCTCCGGGGCAGGTCCTGAAGTTTTCGGAAACAAGTATTCCATGAATACTAACTGCAAAACCCCGAAACTTTGTGACTAAATAAACTCCGGTGTACATGTAAAGCGAGAACTCTAACTTTTGTCAACCGAAGTGACGCATCCCAGAATATTTAGCGGGATTTGCAAAATTTTGCAATTCTAATAACTAGCTAGTTGACGATTCAAATCCTGTGTGTATTATGCAATGGTTAGTGTTGTACTTACGTATCCCGGTATCCCGGGATTTTTATGGTAGATTTTTAGGCGAGTCATAAAAGTTGAATACAAAATGTGGCGGTTTTGTAAATGTTTTCTTTCATCAGTTTATACGTGACAGTGATTTTGATTGCGGTTTAACAGTTTTTTTTTGTTTTTACCACAACAGCTGTATGTGACTTTATGTTGGTAAACGCTACGTGCTTAATACGGTTAATATCTAAAACTGCGTCATTGTGTGTTCGATATTGATATTGTTTTCGCTCTGGTTGCCCTGAAACTGATAAAAGATAACACGCTGCAATCACTTTTTATCTGAAAGGATTTACGCATCTATCGAACGTAAGCTACTAGCATAAATACGTAATTTGCTTTACCTACTAAACCAAATTCAAACTACTGTTCCTGCACATGAAATACCTACAGATAAATGACCATACCTATGACAGTGACTATCGGCTCAAAATCCCGTGCAGCTATAAATCCCGCGATTCTAATCATTTGAATCCCAGGTTTAATTTCAATATTCCCAACTCTATTTAGTATTTATGTTACAGATGTGTTTTGCTTACGTCATATGCGTTGCTCTTTTGATTTTGAATGACTTTTTGACGTAGAATTTGTCATAAATATGCTACGAGTTGTGTGTGCGGGGTTTATTATTGTGTAGTGGAAACGGCAGCGCATTGTAATGCCTTTTGGAATATAACGTCAGTCTATGCTAATGTGTGGAGTTAAAAAAAATTGTGTTAACTGTGTTTTCAGGTGAGATAAATAATACCTTAACTTAAATAAAAAATGGTATTTTTGCTTATATACTTACAAATTATTACACAAATAACTATATACCTACACTATGCACTAAATTAAATAACTAACCAACTTACTATACAAATAAATATGTACTAAAACAAAAAGACATTTATTCGTCGAAGTAATAATAGTCCGCATCGCTGTCATCCGTAAACATCATTGTTGGGGAAGCACGATGACACACATGTAGAATCATAAGTACCTATGTAAACATGGGAAACATATATAGGTTCGATTCCTATAGGAAACCCATTAAATAAAAAGCGAGAACGTAATCTAAAGATATTATATACCTAGATCATGGGTTCGATCCCTATGTCATGCGATTTAAAATGCATAAGGCTCTCATATTTGTTGTGTAAAAATAATTATATAAGAAATAAAGCACTCAAGTGCCATGTACAATGTTTAAATGAAGAAAAATGAGCTTAGCTCTCATTATTCTAACAATGTAGCCTTATATACTAGTGTATTTACCTTCTGGGAATCATAATTCCATACGAAAATATGTTAAAAGTACAAATTACCTTTATATACTGACAAAAATGTTAATAACTTTTTATGTAAAGGAGATACACTATTTTAATTAATCGTAATCGCTTAGTTAGGTCAAAATACCTTAGAATGAGTACTTTACATAATGTAAATAGGACGCGATGTACAGTTTGCGAACAATTCTATTGTTCTTTAATGTAAACAGTATTATATATCAAGATAACTGCGTAGTATCTCTTCCCCGCGTCCCTTTCACTACCCCCGGCACGCCCAAATCCGGCGGTACCCCGCAGACACCCGATCCCCTGCATCACCCCCTGTCTAATCGAGGTGTCTAGAATAATTGGTTGTATATTAAAGTTTAGTACGTGACTCACACGCAACTTGTGCGTATGTGACAAGTTTACTTATATCCAGACTCTGGAAAATTCAAGGCAATCGTCATTTCCTTGTCAGTGAATCGTCACTCATTCGTCTCTGAATCTCCAACGAAGTAGCACGTTTGTCGCGTTCCGTGTTCTGCTGCTTCGTATCGCGCTCAGTTTTTAGGACATCTAGTTTTCTCTAGATTTAGTTCCATAGTTTATATTATTTCGTTATTGCCGTGTTAAATCGTAGTTTGTTTTCTTGTAATAGTTATAGTCATAGTGTTAAGTTTTGATGTACACTTTTGTGACATAACTGTGATTATCGTGTAACGTGTGATGCAATATACATA
Source organism: Lithophane semibrunnea (assembly GCA_947363905.1). Taxonomy (NCBI): domain Eukaryota; kingdom Metazoa; phylum Arthropoda; class Insecta; order Lepidoptera; family Noctuidae; genus Lithophane; species Lithophane semibrunnea. Next base: position 15,084,766 of record OX376203.1, read on the forward strand.
TTAAGCTGACAAGTGGTTTTTTTGGTGAATAAAGCCTTCCGACACCCCCGCCTAACAGACTGAGCTCTCGTCTGCTACATTTTGGTCCTTCAGTCGCCGGATAAGGTCGTAGCAACCATGAGTCAGAAGAGCAGCATCACGACTAGAAGCAAACTACGGAGGTTGGCAGAGGAACAAAGTGCTCGTCGCCGTGAAGAAATTGTGTCGGACTCCGGTATGCAGTCTGAACGAGTGCCGGGTTCGCCATCCGTCGCGCCGACTATGGCGTCGACGTCTGCCCTCAATATCCCTCTGACGGGTGGTCGAGTGATCGACTACAGTGCTAGAAGTACGTCAGAGGGACCCCTGGGAGGACAGGCGCCTGGAAGAGGTCGCCATACGTCGCCACGGAGCAGAGCGTCTTCTAAGAATAGCCGCAAGAGCGTCGAGCACATTAAGAAGCGCATCGAATATGAAGCTGAGCGTGAGCTAGTAAAGCTCAAGGAAAACCTCCTAAAGAAGAGGATGGAAGCTGACATAGCTGAAATTGAAGCAGCTGCTGAAAGTGACGATTCAGCATCGGACGTGGGTACAGCACAACGAGTGGAGCAATGGATCGACACTACGCCTCAAGCTGATAACAGGGAAACAGTGCGTGTGTCTAGCCCGGTGTTGTGCGATAAGGATGCAGTGCCTAGTGATAAGGATGCAGTGTTGTGTACCCCGTCCGTGGGGCGCGGGCCTACTGGAATGGCCGCGCCTCGCAACATAGCTGGGAATCGCCAAAATGTGAGTACGCTTACCGATTACCGTAATAATATTGTGTCGCATGTGTTAGGGACGCCTGTGCCGGTACCGTTTTCGAATACAACGGTACCAATGACACAGGCGCGCACGCCAGTCTGTGAAAAGGTTTCATTCCGTCTGCCCGCGACGTACCCTGTGACTACCACGCCGGCCGCAGGTGCACCTCCCGGTTCGACCCGGGAGTCGGATGCACGGCGGACAACATACGGGGTGGGTGAAAGAGAGTCACGAAGGGAGGCGTCAGGCGACAGAGACAGCAAGATAGACCGACTGGCGGATGCAATTACAAGCATGGCGCGACCACGGCCGGTACCTAGACAGGCATATGAATTGCCTAATTTTAGTGGCGACCCAGCTGATTGGATATCTTATAAGAATATGTATTGGGACACGACTGAAATGTATAACTTTAGGTCATTTGAGAATCTAGCTCGACTCAAAACTTCATTGCATGGCGAGGCTAAAACATCGGTAGAAGACTTATTGCGGTCGGGAACGGATCCCAACGATATTATGCGTGCTCTAGAAGAAGAATACGGGCATCCGACACTCATATTACAGAGTGTTCTAAAAAAGATTAGAGACCTACCGCGTATAACGGAAAGCGATCGTGAAATAAGAAAATTTGCATCGACGATAAGAAATGTCGTGTCCCTGCTTAGGAATATTAGAGCTGACGGCTATTTAAATAACCCGCAATTGGTTGGTGAAATATTAAACAAATTGACACCAATACAGCGGGCTCAGTATGGAGATTTCGCGATGGGGTTAGAAAGCGTGCAGGGGGTGGACTTACGGGTGTCTCCGGATTTATCTATTATATCTCAATTCTTAAATCACATTAACCGTACCACGTCTTATTACGCTCAGGCGAATATGTTCGAACCCGGTCCATCTAAACCCCCGGTAAGGCAACAGAAGCCAGTCGCGCGCCCTTTCAATAGTAGAGTACCGTCGGCTCAGAAAGTCAATATTCAAAGCGATGAATCTACGGTACCGGCAGAGTGTGTCGTTTGCCACAAGGAACACACAATTGAAAACTGCGATACATTCGGTAGATTAAGCGTACCAGATAGATGGGCTACGATTAAAGCCAAGAACACGTGTTTTAAATGTCTAATAAGAAAACACCCTAAGAGGTTTTGCCGCGCAAAACGTTGCGACAAGTGTGGATATAGCCACCACTCGTTGTTGCATGCTGATAAAGCATCGGGCTCAAACAGTAGTAGCAAGCCGGTCAAAGAAAAGACTGAAAGCGTCACTAATATAGGTGAATGGAGAGCGACGGCTCTCCTGAAAATCGTGCCAGTAACAATAACTGATGACAAACAAATTGAATGTAATTGTTACGCATTACTGGATGACGGCGCGACAGTCTCACTTATAGACAGCTCAATCGCTGCTAACTTAGAAGGCCCGCGCATCCCGCTCACTTTAAAGACGGCGGGTGGCTACGGGGTCAGCGATTTGACCTCAAGGGCCGTAGAGGTCAACATTAGAGGGCCGAACGGACTGCAACATAAAATCAAATGCCGAACCATGTATAATATGAACCTGCCTACGCAAACGGTGTCCGCTGCCATGCTGAGCGACAATGCCCACCTTCGTGACTTGGGTTGCGAAGAGATGAGGGGCGCTAAGCCGCTGCTGCTACTGGGGCAGGACAATTGGCAGCTGTTGGTCAGCCAGGACATTCGCCAAGGGCGATCCGGTAAGCCGGTTGCCTCACTGACCAAATTAGGTTGGGTGGTTCATGGGCCATTTGATAGTAATAATAATAATAATGGTGAACAATCCATTAATTGTATGGCAGTCTCCCTCCCTGACCTGCATGATCTAGTCAAAGCGCAATTTGAACTAGAAGCGATCGGTATATCGCAGAACGCTCGTAAACATAAAGAAAATGAAAGAGCGCTAAAAGTATTAGATGATACCAGTAGACGCGTATCAAATGGTAGTCAATGGGAAGTAGGGTTGCTATGGAAGCACGACCAGATAGAGCTACCTAATAACTACCATCAGGCCCGGCAACGGTTACACGGTATCGAAAGACGCATGCGAAAGGATGCCGGTTACGCGGAAGCTTATTCAAAGCAAATAGACCGGCTCCTAGAGGAAGGCTATGCAAGGAAGTTGGAAGGGGAAATGGATCAAACACCAATTTGGTACTTACCACACTTTGGTGTGGTGAACCCAAACAAACCCGGTAAACTTCGCCTAGTCTTCGACGCAGCCGCTGCGTCTCACGGTACGTGCCTGAATGATAATTTATTGACCGGACCGGACCTATTAAACTCACTTCCAGGCATTCTAATTAGATTCCGAATAGGTCCAATAGGATTCACAGGGGACATTGCGGACATGTTTATGCGAATTAGAATAAGGGCCGAGGATCAAGGCGCACAATTATTTTTGTGGAGAGGCGCGGATCAGACCCGAGAGCCGAGCGTGTTCGCAATGAACTCGATGATTTTTGGAGCAACCTCATCTCCGACAACGGCAATTTACATATTGAATAAGAATGCCAGTGAGTTTGAGGATAAGTATCCAGAGGCCGTAGAGGCCATTAGAAGCAAACACTATATGGACGATTATTTAGACAGTGCTTGGACAGAGCAGCAAGCTAATAAGCTTATAGAGGAAGTGACCCATATTCACGCGTCCGGTGGATTTAATATACGGGGGTGGGTCACCAACTCATCAGAACTGATGAATAAGCTCAAAGTAGACATGCCAGAAAAGGTGGCCCTCGAGAAGGGTCTAGGCATTATGGAAAGAACGCTAGGTTTAATTTGGGCACCTAAAGAGGATGAGTTAGGTTTTGACCTATCTTTTAAAAGACTACCCGAAGACATAAAGAACGGTAGCATAGTGCCTACTAAACGTCAATTCTTGAGCTTCATTATGTCGATTTATGACCCTTTAGGGTTTCTGTATCCGTGTATAATCCAGTCTAGGATACTAATGCAGGCGATTTGGAAGTCGGGGATTCAATGGGATGAACCATTGAAAGACAAGGACGCCAAGGTATGGTTCGCCTGGCTCAATAATTTGGAGAAGTTGCAAGAGGTAAAAATACCACGTTGGTATGGGCTTGACCTTCGTGACCTTGAACTTCATGTGTTCGGCGACGCTAGCGAGCTAGCCTACGCAGCCGTAGCGTATTTAGTGGGATATGACGCCACCGGGAATAGGGAGGTTGTCATGCTAGCCGGAAAAGCCCGGGTTGCACCACAAAAAGTGGTTTCAATCCCTCGTCTCGAGTTGCAAGCGGCCCTGTTAGCTTGCCGACTTGCAAACACGATGGAGACCGAACTAGGGCTACCTATTAAATGTAAAACGTACTGGACCGACAGTAAGACGGTCCTCAAATGGATAAATTCTGATGCCCAGGAATTCCAACGATTTGTGTCCCATAGATTGGCGGAGATAGATAAACTATCGGACCGAGGCAATTGGCGCTGGGTACCCTCGGAGGAGAACCCTGCAGACAAAGCGACCCGATTGTCTTGGCCCGATAGCCACGCAGCATGGCTGCGTGGCCCCTTGTTTCTTTGTGATCCACAGGAGCGGTGGCCGGTGTGTCGCGAGGCTGAGGCGGCGGAGGCGGACCTCGAGCGCATTCAGCGGGTCCACGCTACAGCTGAGCCAGCAGCACCACTCCTCCAGTACGAGCGCTACTCGTCGTGGGTACGAGTACGGCGCGTCATGGCGCGAGTCCTGATATTCATCGGCCGATGTCGCAAGCGTCGGTCGTCTCCAGAGATGCAGCGGCGCGACATAGAAGAAGCGCACAACCATCTCATGAGGTTGTGCCAGGAAGACAGCTTTAAGAACGAGCGGGCCGCCATCCTTAAAGGCTTGCCCGTTCCCAAGAACAGTAATATTAAAGTTTTAGATCCAATGATCACAGACGACGGGCTGCTACGGGTCAGGGGACGCCTGAGTGCCTGCGAGGTGCTCACTTTCGAAGAGAGGCATCCCATTATATTAGATGGTCGTCACCCTCTGACCCGAAAACTCATAGCCTACTATCATGGGCTGGCCCTACATGCCAACCATGAGACCGTCGTAAACAACTTAAGGGAAAAATATTGGGTAACAAAAGTAAGGACCTCTGTTAAGGCTGTGGTCGCTAATTGCCAATTGTGTAAAACTTCCAGAGCAAGGCCGGCACCACCCAAAATGGGTGACCTACCACTCGCGAGAGTGACGACGTCCAGACGAGCCTTCGTCCAAGTGGGCGTGGACTACTTCGGCCCGATGGAGGTGGCGATTGGGCGGCGCCGCGAGAAGAGGTGGGGTGCCCTATTCACCTGCCTCACAACGCGCGCCGTTCACCTTGAACTGGCCGCCTCGCTGAGCGCCGATTCGGCGATACTCGCCCTGCGGCGCCTCATTGCGCGCCGCGGGCAGCCGGCGCACATGTACTCTGACCAGGGTACAAATTTCATCGGGGCCAACTCCGAGCTCCGAGCAGCCCTGAAAGACCTAAACCAGGGTCAAATCAGGGCCGAAGCCATCAACCGCGGCATCGAGTGGCACTTCAATCCCCCGGCAGCCCCACACATGGGTGGCTGCTGGGAAAGGCTCGTGCGTTCAGTAAAAAACGCCCTTCGCAGCACGCTCAAGGAACGTGCACCAAGTGAGGAGGTCCTATATACCCTCCTCACCGAGGCCGAGCTGATCATCAACAGCCGGCCTCTGAGCTACGTCCACGACGATCACGACCAGCCCATGGTCCTGACTCCCAATCATCTGCTCCTGGGCACGGCGTCCGGGAGCACTCCGTTCGCGCCAGCAGACGACGAGGACGTCGACTCCCGACGGCAGTGGCGGCGCGTAAGCGCGCTCGCCGACATGTTCTGGCGGCGCTGGCTGAGGGAGTATCTCCCAACTCTACAAAGAAGAGAAAAGTGGGCAAACAATGTGCCAAATGTGCGGGTTGGTGATATCGTAGTGATCGCGGACAATAACAAAGAACGCAGTGCGTGGACCAAAGGAGTGATTAAAGCAGTGTACAACGGCAACGATGGCATCGTTCGTGTCGTCGATGTAAAGACAATAAGTGGGGTCCTGCGTCGGCCCGTAGCAAAGATCGTCGTGCTTCCCACCGACCAGGATGTAATGCGGTGGAACCCTGTTACAGGGGGTGGAATGTTGGGGAAGCACGATGACACACATGTAGAATCATAAGTACCTATGTAAACATGGGAAACATATATAGGTTCGATTCCTATAGGAAACCCATTAAATAAAAAGCGAGAACGTAATCTAAAGATATTATATACCTAGATCATGGGTTCGATCCCTATGTCATGCGATTTAAAATGCATAAGGCTCTCATATTTGTTGTGTAAAAATAATTATATAAGAAATAAAGCACTCAAGTGCCATGTACAATGTTTAAATGAAGAAAAATGAGCTTAGCTCTAATTATTCTAACAATGTAGCCTTATATACTAGTGTATTTACCTTCTGGGAATCATAATTCCATACGAAAATATGTTAAAAGTACAAATTACCTTTATATACTGACAAAAATGTTAATAACTTTTTATGTAAAGGAGATACACTATTTTAATTAATCGTAATCGCTTAGTTAGGTCAAAATACCTTAGAATGAGTACTTTACATAATGTAAATAGGACGCGATGTACAGTTTGCGAACAATTCTATTGTTCTTTAATGTAAACAGTATTATATATCAAGATAACTGCGTAGTATCTCTTCCCCGCGTCCCTTTCACTACCCCCGGCACGCCCAAATCCGGCGGTACCCCGCAGACACCCGATCCCCTGCATCACCCCCTGTCTAATCGAGGTGTCTAGAATAATTGGTTGTATATTAAAGTTTAGTACGTGACTCACACGCAACTTGTGCGTATGTGACAAGTTTACTTATATCCAGACTCTGGAAAATTCAAGGCAATCGTCATTTCCTTGTCAGTGAATCGTCACTCATTCGTCTCTGAATCTCCAACGAAGTAGCACGTTTGTCGCGTTCCGTGTTCTGCTGCTTCGTATCGCGCTCAGTTTTTAGGACATCTAGTTTTCTCTAGATTTAGTTCCATAGTTTATATTATTTCGTTATTGCCGTGTTAAATCGTAGTTTGTTTTCTTGTAATAGTTATAGTCATAGTGTTAAGTTTTGATGTACACTTTTGTGACATAACTGTGATTATCGTGTAACGTGTGATGCAATATACATATTAAGCTGACAAGTGGTTTTTTTGGTGAATAAAGCCTTCCGACACCCCCGCCTAACAGACTGAGCTCTCGTCTGCTACAATCATAATCATTTTGATTGTATTTTCAGAGAGCTATAAGTTTTAAATAGGACCTAGTGCAAGTTTTTATACGGTTTACCTTAGTACACACGGCTACACATCAAGCTATACATTTCCAGTTTATGCTGATCTCGCATTGTATAGGATTTTCGTTCAATGCGAGGTCAGCTTATACTGGAAATGTATAGATTGATGTGTAGCCCTATGTACAATCGATTGCGTTAAAACAGTCATGAATTTAAACAAAAAACCTTCGCAATAGCAGGGCTAGCTGCCAAAACTTTCACTATTTCACAATCTTAGCGAAACAGGTATCAGTAACCATTTTTTTTTAAATTCCCTTTCTCACATTTTTTGCTGACAGTTAATCTAACTACAGACGTCAAACGATATAAAATCGTTTCACTTCTTTAATATAAAGTGACAGTTACAAGGTGTTACTATAAGTGAAAAGTTCAATGACCCGACTGTCAGGTGTCTGTTTTGCGTACGCGCATGACTTGTTAAAATTCCTGTGATGAGAGTAATTTTTTCTGCGGTTTTGTTTTTTGATGTCGTGGGGCTATGTAATTACTAAACAGGAATTAGGGCAGTAAAATAAAAGTATGAAAATCCCCATACATTCATGTTTTACTAAACGGAACGGTGAAACTGATATGACATTTACTTCTTTGTAAATCAATGTTTGTAAATAGTCCAACATAGGTTTGTCATCCTGGGTTTTCAAAGATTTGTCCTACTCATGTGTCGGTCAGTTTTGGTTTTTAAAGAAGACACCCTCGGACTGCTAACCTTGCCAAAACGTCTTTTCGCACAAGCCCTCAAAAAATCTACCCCTCTTAAATCTATCTCCTATCCAACACAAGTTTTAGCCCTCTTCTGCTTACTTCCTTCCCAAGCCATCAACTGAAGGGCCATTGCCCCGGCACGTGACAAGTGCCTATTTTGCGCCATGAGTCATGCGCGTACGCATGTTAAGGGCGACACACACCGCCATCGGAAGTCGTAATGTTTAGTAGTCGATTATTTAGATTAACTGGTTATGGGCGACTTTGTGTGTTCAGTGGTGTGTAGGTTATGAGTTTTCAAGAGCTATGAATGGGTTTTAGACAAGAAGGGCTCGTGGCTACTAACTAGTCGGACTGCTGCATCCGGTAGGACTGGAGGCCGACTCCGACATAATTTGGGAAAAGGCTAGGAAGATGATGAAAATGGGTTTTAGATATGGGAGTTCATATTGTTTCATGATGATTTGTTTCTGGTTGGCTTCCAGAGATGTGGCAAAAACCGATAAAAAATTCCGGGCTTGCTTGCTAGAGATAGGCGGACAATGTTGGTTGCTGGATGAGACTAGGCAAAGCAATGAGATGAGCCTGCTGGTCCACCAGCTGAACCACTGCTTGCCATAGTGATCAAAGCCAATGACCACTATGATCAGCAGTGGATGAAGTTGGGCTTTGGGTGATTGTGTTGATAAAGATTTAAAGAAGCCTGCAGGCAGACACCAGTCAATCAATTCTGATCGAGATTTCACCTAAGTTTTCACGGTGAGAACTTTATAGAATATACATATTATCGGCAGGTGTTGCGGTGCCATTTGATCACTTCAAGCAGTGGCTTTTGATATCGTATCGATAACATGGCATTTGAGTCTCTCAAAGTCGGCTTCAAGTATATACTGATTAGTCGCAGAAAGATGAGATTATGATCAGAATAGTGAAAGTACTAGGAGAATAGAATCATGCAGAAGGGAAGGGAGTAAAGGTACCAGCTTATCGGAGCAACGTTTGCTAATTAATTAAATTACAGGAAAATACTGATGTAACTCTGCAAAGTAACACTGTTTACATGACAAGATACCAGTTATTTGCTAAACTGTAGTTAACCGGCGTGAGGTGCGTGAATCATTTAATCAGGTTAGTTTCCTTCACCCACTGTGTATCCGTTTGTTTCGCTCGATTGCTTACTGTAATGAAGTAATGCTATCTTTTGTAACTTCATTTGATTTCCTGTTGTTAACAGAATTTTTTGTGTAGGCAGTAAACAGTCACTTTGGCACAATCATAATAGGAAAATAATTATGAATCATCGTAAAATGTCACAAACTGACAATTCATAATATTATCTGCGTGCGATTCATATTACGAAATAATTCATCTGTTTGACAGTTTTCTATGGAGATTCGTAAAATGGTCCACATAGTATGAATTGCTTTTGTGTCAAATTTGAGGAATTGGTAATGACAGCTGGAAATTAAGGTAATTAAATGCTTTTAGAGGAATTGCTAATGTGACTGTTTTAGGCCCACAGGTTTTCAGAAGAGCGTGGAGTATTTTAAAATTATAGGTGTCATGACCCTTTGGCAAAGTCAAACAGCATGTTCCGCGGTTACAAGGCCTTAGGAAAGGTGGTGTGAAACAGCCGATTTATATGTTTTTGCAAAGACTCAACCTCTTTAAAAGGACTGAATATAGCCCAGGATTTTCCCTGAAGCAGGACTCTGGTCAAACTGACACAATGGGTGTGCCAATTATGTCATTTGCCATCGTCTACTTACGATATAAAATTATTCCTTTTGCCTACCTTGAAATGGCCAATTTCTTATGTTTAAGTATGTAGCGGCTTTCCCCATGAAAACTTTCATCCGTCTCTGTTACGAGTATGTATCAATAAATTCTATTTTAGACAGGATTTCTATGGAAATAACCTATTTGAATAAAATCCTTCCGCATATTGTACAACTATTAATTTCTGCATTTAACTTTTACTATTTTGCAAACATGTATAACGTCCCTTACATGTGGACACAAACTTAAATCCAACCTTAATTCTCTTGCATGAAAGTCTAAAATCACATGGGAATATAAGCTCTTTTATACAGCATGTTCAAACAATTGTTTTAGGCACGTTAGTTGAATGCTAATTACTTTTAATATAGTGTTGTGTGAGTTAAATAATCATCATTTGGGTAATTGGAAACAGGATGCAGTTATTTGTGTAAAATACTACATAATTTTTATGAGATGATAATTATACCTATTTAGCGAACTAGGTAATTTAAATTATATTGTCGGTAGTGTTGTAACTATCTACAGATATTTTTCAGTGTTAGATGCATTAATGGACGCTTCTTCCTAGCACTCTTGTCAGAGCGGTCGTGGTCTTCATGTAGGGCTGATATGATTCGCCTCACGATTTCTCGCCATCTACTCTGATTTTTGGTGATTTTAGTGCACTCATAGAACCCCCCCTGGGTTCCCCCACTCCGCATTTAATTTGATCAGTCCAGCTGGACACTAGTAGACGTTAAACCTTGCTGACAGACTAATCTTTTCATCGAGGCATGGACATTTTTCGTTATAAAATCCGATCGAACGGACCTATACTGAAATTCATAGGTCAGTACAATATTCTCCTGTATCATATTTACTCCGTAGATAAGACAACTGGGACCGCGGACCACCGTCAAGTAGCCATTTAACCACAAGCCCCTTACCACAAATAGTATGTACTATAAACTTTGTTATAACAGGTATTCCATACCACTAAACATCCACAAACATGCGCCGCTAGCATCGTTAACAAACTACGTGAACAAAATACATATTATGGCAATAGCTCCCTGCCTGGTTTCCTTACCTTGAAGTTGATTTGCAAATTGTGCTGATACTGATCTTAGACTCATGCGTTATGCAATACGACGTATGGTAGCACACAGGTAGCTCCATCATTGGCCCATCAAAGTCCACAAGACTTCTCCATAAACACGTTTATAGGTAACCATAACACCCACTACAAATTCTTCTCTCGTGTTTGCGCGAATTACGAGCATAAGAGAATAGCTAATGCCGTGGTGTGAATATTTGTGAGCTGGTGAGAAGGAGGCAGACAGGCGCTTTACTTTGTGTAAATTATATCATCACCATTGCTCTCAAAGAGCTGAAGGAAAAAATGGTGAGGAAACCGGCATGTCCTAGAACCAAAAATGGGAAGACATGTGACATGTTTTGAACCATACCTGGGGACCTTCTGGTTACGGAGATATTGAAGGTTTCGACCTTCAATATCTCCGTAACCAGAAGGTTCCAACTTTTTCTGACGTTTTTAAAGAAAGCAAGTTTTAAATGTTATAACTTAATTTTAAATACCCCCGCAAACCCTGAACCGTTGGATGCACCCATAAACACAATGTTTTGCGTGCATTACTTTGCGCACTACCGTAAACAGCGATTTTTCATACCAAACAAAAAAATAATTTCTCAGCAAATATTTTTGGGCAATGTAACTTAATTTGACGCACAGAATGCGTAGTGGACGGCTATGTGATGGGTCTTTTTACACCATGTATAAGGGTTTCAGGGTAAAAACCGCTGTCACTCAAGCCATGGGTAGTTGACTTAAATATAATAATAAATGACCGAGTAACAACAAAAAAAAAAGGTAATTTTCATTAAAAGATTTTTAAAAGTTTCTATACGACACCGTGCTCGCTAGCGAGTGTTGAGACGCAAGTTCGTTACCCTAGCGCAGAGGGTGAAAGGCTGACATACTCTTGTGGCAAAATGTAATAAAAAAAAAAGATTTACGTTCTACAAAGGACACCAAACTACTGGTTTCAAGGATAACGGTGTTTACCCTAACACCCTGTATATGCCATTCGTTTATCCAAGTAATCAAGCATCAGCAGTAAGCAGTAAGTTAATAACATATTCTGTCAGCGTGCTGAGCCTCGTGTCACGTTGTCTGTCATTATCGGAAGTACATACGTGAGTGTTGATTGACACGCGATGCTGTTACTGAATGAGGTGCTATTTTTATATTTGTTCGACTTGGTTTGAGGACTCAAATTGCCTTGCCTTTCCCAATTATGTTGGCGTCGGCTTCAGGTCTAATCGGATGCAGCTGTATACCAGTATTTTACATGGAGCGACTGCCTATCTGACCTCCACAACCGTGTAAGTTGGTAATACGATACCTCTAGGTAAGACTGGTTGTCAGGCTTTTGGGCTTCTGGCAACCCGTAACGACTGTCACAGATCCACGAATGACAGCTTGGTTTGTGGATTAATAATACTAAAAATGTAATAGAGAATCATCCTTCATGACTAACTATTGCATCAATTTGTCATTGCATAAAACGCACTAGCTTTCAGCCTGATTTTTTTTATTCAGAAGGGATCCAACGAGTCTAGCGGCCCGATGGACAGAACCCAATTGTTGTGATTGGGTTTCGAAATGTTCGAAATAATTTTGATTTAGATTATAACACTATTTTTGTATTAATAATGGTAAAAAAAATGGTTTAAAATTAATCATCAATGGAAACTCATATTTGATTAACTTCAAAATACAAAAAAAACTCACCAAAAATTATAATAATCTTCAGTCACTTCAAACCAAAAAGATAATTCACAATAGTCTTACAAATTCACAAAACTGTCTTTAGAAGAAAAACGAACGTGTGTGGACCACAGCATCCGACAGTCGATAGCAGGAACTGAGTAATTACAATGATTCATTTGCAACAAAAGATAATTCATAAAGTGTGCTAAAATTGATTATTTATTACAAACTGCATCCAGTCATGACTGTTTACTGATAAGGGTAGTCGTTGCGTTCTTAGTATGTATTTGTTGCTAGTCACTTTGTATTGGACACAAACTTTTGACCCGCAAATAAAAGTAGATTACGCACCTTGCTAAAGTGAGTAATAAATGCACTCGTGTTAATTTAGTGTCCTTGCATGCGCTCGGGCACCGACATAACGCTCGTGCATTAATAACTCACTTTGCGCTCGATGCAACAATCTACTATAAAACATCTCCACCATCTTCCTCTCGTAAGAATATTTTCAACGTCAAACTGGGTATAATTCTAGCGTGTGTGTATTACTGTTATTAAATGTTACCAACAGATTTTCTGTTTTTTTTTCTTCGAGAAGAAATCTAAATATTTTGCTTTACTACCTACTTGGACACTTACGCATCGTCAGAAGTTAGGTGTACGGTTCCAATTGGTCGTTTGCTATTCTTATGGAGAAAAGCCGGCAAGAAACTACTGTTACTCTTTAAAAAATATAGTATGCCTACATTACATTACAAATGACGACCCACAGAAAACTACACAAGTAATAAAATACAACGTACACACGGCTACACATCAAGCTATACATTTCCAGTTTATGCTGATCTCGCATTGTATAGAATTTCCTTACAATGCGAGGTCTGCTTATGCTGGAAATGTATAGCTTGATATGTAGCCGTGTGTACATACAATACAAGTAATACAAATACAACCCAATCTCTTCTTCACACCAAACATCTTCCTTACATATTATAAAATAAAGTCCTCCGCCGCGTCTGTCTGTCTGTTCGAAACTCAAAAACTACTGCACCGATTTTCATGCTGTTTTCACCGATGGATAGAGTGGTTCTCGAGGAAGGTTTTAGTATATAATAACCGACATCCACACAGGCGAAGCCACGGGCATCAGCTAGTATATTTATATTTGAACCATTATTTTACAAACGACCTTGTTTCTATATTATTTCCTATTATTCACATACATTGAACTAATAGTAACGCTTGCATGAAAACATCACGCGATATGATTTTTTCCGCAGAAGGCCAATCACGGTTGCGTGTCGGGCCACAAAAAACGACCCAGCGGTTGAACGCCCTCTCGCGAATTTTTCTGTAAGCTGTTATTACCACTTTTATTGCGATGCGTACTAAATTGTTGATCTAAGATTATGTTTCTGTCTCGGTAGATGGTTTGTTGCGAATTTCGTGAATCGTGCAGAGAATGTTTTAGTGAGGTATGTGGTACTGGAATTGATTATATTGTTTTAAATTTGTATGTTTTTTTAAGGAAAGTAGGTATATGTGGGGGAAAATTCTAACAGTTTATAGAAACTGTTTGTGAATGAAATCGAAGATGAAAGCAAATATTATCCACCTATTGTTTTAAAATCACAAGCATGACGACTGTGTTTAAACTTGAATTGAAAGGCGTTGCTTAAACCAGTTAATTAAAAGATAAAAATTAAAAGCCGTATTTAGTTACCGTTGGTTATTTTATAAAGAATATCGTGAGCAATTATTTATCCTGCTCCGTTAAGAATAAATTGTAGGCGTTTCATCGCTTCAAAAACATGCTGTTAGCCGACAAGACAGCCTAAGTACCTCATTTATCCACATCAGCTCAACCACGTAATAAATCTATTTAAAAACCAACTCTTAGTAGAAAATAAACGTGATTTAAATAAAAATAAAGTCGGTTCGACGAGCAGCCATTTTTAACGACACTCCTGTCAAGTAAACAAATAGCTGTACTTCTTATCTGACCGAGGGATACCTAACTATGGCCAGAAGTGCACCACTGGCACAGTGCCGTTAAAAAAGGAAGGAAATTCCGAACAGTACTCGTCCACAGGAGAGCATTTCATCAGTTTACGTCAATACAGTTTTTTGCACTCCAGTGTACGTAGTATTTATTTCTTTTGTTGCTGCCACTGTTACAATTTTTTGGCCCGACTTTTATGGTTGGGTCGGTTGGTAACGTAAATACCGGGTTTTTTTTATACGGTTTTTTATTGTTTTGTATTCCACTGCTGGACATGTCAAACTTGCGGTCGGGAGTGAAAAATATTTCCTATGTGGCTCTCAATGGACAATAAATATTGAGCTGCTCTGGCAGTGATAGGCAAACGCTTGGTGTTGTGGAATATTTTTATTTTTGAATGTGCATATTTTTATTTGTCCTGCAGCGCATTGAACTTTAAGCATTTTACCAGTCAACATTTCAAGGAAACCTGAAGGTTTCAATGATTCTCATTTTATTTTCTGTCCGTCAAAACCGCCAATCACAATAAGCTACGTATTTAAATCAGCACCCTAATTTCGTAACCCACGATCAATCACAATCCGTTTCATCTTGACAGTTCAACAACATTCATTCAACATTCAATCACGTTGCTGAGCAGACATTTTTTTCGAACATGTAAAGCAATGGATTAGTAATAATATCCTTCGAAACTAATCAGATTATATTTGATCGTATGCCACGCAATTAGGGTGTAGCAGGAACGCAATGCAGTGCGTTATGTAAGCCAATTTGGTATCATCCCTCCTTCTATCAAATTGTCTAAAATCCCCCCATAGGACAACCTTCCAAAGGTTTCTACAATCTTTTATCCTACATAACTAAAATCTACCAAACAACAGAGACAACTCACAATCAAGTGTGTGGTGTAAATAAAATCAGTTTAAGTACGATATAATTTAATTACATGGACTGCGGTGCTCCGCCCGTTCCCATGAGAATACGTGTTTCAAGCAGACGGCTTTGATGGTGAAGCGACTACGGTGTATGTGCGAGTGAGGCAGGAATTTAAAATAGTTTTAGAAGTGGAGTATTTAAGGAAGAGATGTTACTTTTTGTTTTTCTATGAAGTGCTTAATTTATTTATTTATTTTATTTTGGTTCACCAACAATTGCTTACACTGGAATGCCTATGAATACATGGAAAAATATATATTGAAATTTGCAACAATCACTTACAGTACAGGTAAATCCGCATGCTTAAAGAAGTTGTACAATAATTAATATTAAATTAAATCTAGTCTATAATTAACATAACAACAATTACAATATACTCATTCACACTACACTATACTCGTTCTATGCCTGGTCTAATTGATTTAGACATAAAGTTGATGTTAGGGAAGACTGTTTTTGATTGAGTGGAGTCCGCGCCACCACTGAAGTCCATTTGACGCGGCGCTAGTGTCTCTGTCATTGCAACATATTGCATTTAAATAAATGTAGTTCCACAATTTTCCGCCGGCCTTAGCCGCAAACGTTATTATAAAGGCTGGGCATGAGTAGTTTTCACTTCGACGCAAACAATAAACATCTACTTTATTTTACACCTGCTCCTTTATTTCTTGTTTAAACAAAATATATCCTATGACATTTCATCATCCCATCATCATCGAACCCCATTAGTGAAAGAATTTTTGTAATCGGATCAGTAGTTCCGAAGATCACCGCCTACATACAAACTCACAAATTGTCCTTCTTTGTAATATTAGCATAGTTTACTGAACTAATGAAAACAAATCGTGGTTCCCTCCAACATGATCCGTTCTTCGGCCACTCGTTGTTCAATTGACTTTAATGGAGACGCTCCACACACACACAGTTTACACAGTCGCAGAGTTTAAGCACGACTGTGCAAAAAGACACACGGTGTAGTCCATCTGTGTGTGAGCTTGTAAGTTTATGTAGGTGGTCTTTTCTTTATATTTTATGAAAAAGTTATGAACATAGATATTTAGTTCCAAAATTAAAACGTTATTTGTTGCTTATTTATACGTTAACGTTATTTGGGCATTAATGATAATGGCACTTTTGATCTATATCTGTGTTTTTTTATGATTGGGCAGGCCTTTAGCCTAAAAAAAGCAACTTAAACTCAACGAGTTATGATTCAGAGCCTGAAAATTACCAGTGAGAATCTAAAGTACTTAAAGGTACAAAGTATTTTATAAAGTAAGTAAGTATTTTGTAACTAGCCCGCGAAATAATAATAGATTTATATTTTCTCTTTTTTAGATTTTTATTTCTTATTAAATCAAAAAATATTTGGCCTAGGTCTTAAGGGGGAGCCGTGAAAATTGATTCGCTTTACAATGTATTATAGTTACCTACTAAAAAGTATTTTTGAAGTCTAACCTTTTTTGACAGGATTACGAAAATACAGCGCGGCAATTCCCTAATTTGTAAGAACGTTCACATTCGCATCTCATTCGCAATCTGCCAAAAATCAATTTACCAATATTTTTGACAAGTTTGACAGATTGCGACTTGAATGTGAACGTTTTTTATGTAAGAGAATTGGCCCAAAGATTGTCTTCAATCTTCCTATATGGTCCTAATACGAGAAGAGCCACACATGAAGACAGTACACACAAAATAACATAATATAATATGGCGGACGTTCTACGGCCGTTCCGCTTACAATCGCTCGATATTAATATCTAATATCACTTCCCCTGATCGACGCCATGACACGCGTGGGAAGGTAAACAATAAACATTGCACCCTGCTTTACTTTCATAACGATAATACATTGAGTAGGTAAGTATGATTGTGCTCAAAATGTTAATATTGAAATTACTAGCCGTTTTCGCTAAAGTCTATTTAGGCAACTGCTACTGTGGAAATATTTAATTAAAGAAAACCATTTTTCGATGCCATATTTCAGTTTGTCAATAGTTTCAGCTAATTTAGGATATAATACTAATAATTTTATCAACTAATTAGATAGGTAGGTACCTAAAGATTTGTTTCAATAAAAAAATATATATTTGTTAAGAGTTCCCGAACCACTTTTGGCACATTTGCCTCACTACAAAGTGCTCAAGTCAAAGCACTTTCTGAAACGAACACGTTGCCGACTGTACTCAATTGGGTACACTGGCGTGCCAAAAAATTAAGCCACTATCGTAATAACAAAAAGGTTGGGGATTCAGTAAATAAGTCCAGAAGTTTTGGCAACAGGGATTGTTACCAAATGCGTTTTATAAATTGTAATATTTGGTTTTAATTCCATTTTTGAAGATTTTTTTATGTAATCTTTTATATTGTTTACGTATATTCGCTTATAAATTGTTACCTGGCTGTATAATGTAAAAACGTATATTTTGCTGTAAATATAAAACAAAAGTTATTATTATGGGACTCAAACATAACTGGCGAAATGTGGGTGTACTATATCGTGATGTTATGTTACACAACGGAAGTCTATTTATAGTTTTCTGAAGGAAACTACTTAATTACAAACTTTTAAGTCAAGCTTTTCGTAAACAAAGAACTTATTAATTTAGTAAAACTTACAACGACTTGTCGCCAACTTTTCTTCAGTGCCTAGCCTCGAGCAAAATGCAGTTCAATTTAAAACCTTTGAAGAACAGAACAACAACAAGTGATTTTCAACTTTGTGCTTTGTAGTGAAGGTTCAATTTTGTTAAATTAAGAAAGGATTACAAGACAAATGTGAGAGGGCTTGTTAGTCGCTCTTTAGGATTATCATTACTGTATCTTGTGTCAGAAATAACTCTAATGCGTTTAGTGATTTATTGGACGCAACGTGGACACTTTCATGAGTGTTTGTATTGCTTCAAAGGGTTTAGAATGTATGGACTTAATGAGTTATACCTACATCATATTTAATATTGAGAAGAATATCCTTCGAAACTAATCAGATTATATTTGATCGTATGCCACGCAATTAGGGTGTAGCAGGAACGCAATGCAGTGCGTTATGTAAGCCAATTTGGTATCATCCCTCCTTCTATCAAATTGTCTAAAATCCCCCCATAGAACAACCTTCCAAAGGTTTCTACAATCTTTTATCCTACATAACTAAAATCTACCAAACAACAGAGACAACTCACAATCAAGTGTGTGGTGTAAATAAAATCAGTTTAAGTACGATATAATTTAATTACATGGACTGCGGTGCTCCGCCCGTTCCCATGAGAATACGTGTTTCAAGCAGACGGCTTTGATGGTGAAGCGACTACGGTGTATGTGCGAGTGAGGCAGGAATTTAAAATAGTTTTAGAAGTGGAGTATTTAAGGAAGAGATGTTACTTTTTGTTTTTCTATGAAGTACTTAATTTATTTATTTATTTTATTTTGGTTCACCAACAATTGCTTACACTGGAATGCCTATGAATACATGGAAAAATATATATTGAAATTTGCAACAATCACTTACAGTACAGGTAAATCCGCATGCTTAAAGAAGTTGTACAATAATTAATATTAAATTAAATCTAGTCTATAATTAACATAACAACAATTACAATATACTCATTCACACTACACTATACTCGTTCTATGCCTGGTCTAATTGATTTAGACATAAAGTTGATGTTAGGGAAGACTGTTTTTGATTGAGTGGAGTCCGCGCCACCACTGAAGTCCATTTGACGCGGCGCTAGTGTCTCTGTCATTGCAACATATTGCATTTAAATAAATGTAGTTCCACAATTTTCCGCCGGCCTTAGCCGCAAACGTTATTATAAAGGCTGGGCATGAGTAGTTTTCACTTCGACGCAAACAATAAACATCTACTTTATTTTACACCTGCTCCTTTATTTCTTGTTTAAACAAAATATATCCTATGACATTTCATCATCCCATCATCATCGAACCCCATTAGTGAAAGAATTTTTGTAATCGGATCAGTAGTTCCGAAGATCACCGCCTACATACAAACTCACAAATTGTCCTTCTTTGTAATATTAGCATAGTTTACTGAACTAATGAAAACAAATCGTGGTTCCCTCCAACATGATCCGTTCTTCGGCCACTCGTTGTTCAATTGACTTTAATGGAGACGCTCCACACACACACAGTTTACACAGTCGCAGAGTTTAAGCACGACTGTGCAAAAAGACACACGGTGTAGTCCATCTGTGTGTGAGCTTGTAAGTTTATGTAGGTGGTCTTTTCTTTATATTTTATGAAAAAGTTATGAACATAGATATTTAGTTCCAAAATTAAAACGTTATTTGTTGCTTATTTATACGTTAACGTTATTTGGGCATTAATGATAATGGCACTTTTGATCTATATCTGTGTTTTTTTATGATTGGGCAGGCCTTTAGCCTAAAAAAAGCAACTTAAACTCAACGAGTTATGATTCAGAGCCTGAAAATTACCAGTGAGAATCTAAAGTACTTAAAGGTACAAAGTATTTTATAAAGTAAGTAAGTATTTTGTAACTAGCCCGCGAAATAATAATAGATTTATATTTTCTCTTTTTTAGATTTTTATTTCTTATTAAATCAAAAAATATTTGGCCTAGGTCTTAAGGGGGAGCCGTGAAAATTGATTCGCTTTACAATGTATTATAGTTACCTACTAAAAAGTATTTTTGAAGTCTAACCTTTTTTGACAGGATTACGAAAATACAGCGCGGCAATTCCCTAATTTGTAAGAACGTTCACATTCGCATCTCATTCGCAATCTGCCAAAAATCAATTTACCAATATTTTTGACAAGTTTGACAGATTGCGACTTGAATGTGAACGTTTTTTATGTAAGAGAATTGGCCCAAAGATTGTCTTCAATCTTCCTATATGGTCCTAATACGAGAAGAGCCACACATGAAGACAGTACACACAAAATAACATAATATAATATGGCGGACGTTCTACGGCCGTTCCGCTTACAATCGCTCGATATTAATATCTAATATCACTTCCCCTGATCGACGCCATGACACGCGTGGGAAGGTAAACAATAAACATTGCACCCTGCTTTACTTTCATAACGATAATACATTGAGTAGGTAAGTATGATTGTGCTCAAAATGTTAATATTGAAATTACTAGCCGTTTTCGCTAAAGTCTATTTAGGCAACTGCTACTGTGGAAATATTTAATTAAAGAAAACCATTTTTCGATGCCATATTTCAGTTTGTCAATAGTTTCAGCTAATTTAGGATATAATACTAATAATTTTATCAACTAATTAGATAGGTAGGTACCTAAAGATTTGTTTCAATAAAAAAATATATATTTGTTAAGAGTTCCCGAACCACTTTTGGCACATTTGCCTCACTACAAAGTGCTCAAGTCAAAGCACTTTCTGAAACGAACACGTTGCCGACTGTACTCAATTGGGTACACTGGCGTGCCAAAAAATTAAGCCACTATCGTAATAACAAAAAGGTTGGGGATTCAGTAAATAAGTCCAGAAGTTTTGGCAACAGGGATTGTTACCAAATGCGTTTTATAAATTGTAATATTTGGTTTTAATTCCATTTTTGAAGATTTTTTTATGTAATCTTTTATATTGTTTACGTATATTCGCTTATAAATTGTTACCTGGCTGTATAATGTAAAAACGTATATTTTGCTGTAAATATAAAACAAAAGTTATTATTATGGGACTCAAACATAACTGGCGAAATGTGGGTGTACTATATCGTGATGTTATGTTACACAACGGAAGTCTATTTATAGTTTTCTGAAGGAAACTACTTAATTACAAACTTTTAAGTCAAGCTTTTCGTAAACAAAGAACTTATTAATTTAGTAAAACTTACAACGACTTGTCGCCAACTTTTCTTCAGTGCCTAGCCTCGAGCAAAATGCAGTTCAATTTAAAACCTTTGAAGAACAGAACAACAACAAGTGATTTTCAACTTTGTGCTTTGTAGTGAAGGTTCAATTTTGTTAAATTAAGAAAGGATTACAAGACAAATGTGAGAGGGCTTGTTAGTCGCTCTTTAGGATTATCATTACTGTATCTTGTGTCAGAAATAACTCTAATGCGTTTAGTGATTTATTGGACGCAACGTGGACACTTTCATGAGTGTTTGTATTGCTTCAAAGGGTTTAGAATGTATGGACTTAATGAGTTATACCTACATCATATTTAATATTGAGAAGCATTTCAGCGATGCGAATGATCAAAATAAGGAAATAAATCTGTCGCTCCATGTATAATACTGGTATGTAGCTGCATCCGGGTAGATTGGAAGCCGACCCCCACAGAGTTGGGAAAAGGTTAGGCAGATGCTGATGAATAATAATAAAAAATAAGGCAATTACTAAATTATATTAAAAAAATACGGGTCGACTTGAGAACTTCCTTTTTTTTCGTCGGTTAAAAATTCACCCAACAGTGAATTAGCTGTAAAACTAATTTTATTGGAATATTAGTTCAGAATATGCTGAGTTTTGACCTGAGGTATCACAGAAAAGTTAGGACCATAGACAAGTCCAGTTCTTATTGTGAACTCATTCCAATTTTTTTTTAATTTTTACGTAAATCTTTAAAATGCTGTTCGAATTGTTGTAACACACATAAGTAAGTATACCAATCCTCACTACCAATCTATCCTGGCTTGCTGATATCGCTCGTTTATATGTATAACAATCGATTGGACTCAACTGAAGGGTGCTTTATATTTCAATATCATTTGATTCAACACCGGACGCCATTTTATTCACGATAAACGTGGAAACGATTGTTACAAAATAAAACGAAACAATTTTATTTATTACTAGCTTTTGCCGGCGGCTCCGCTCGTGTGGAAGTTGTAAATTATTCCACGGGAACGTACTACCGGGAAAAGGTATCCTATGTGTTAATCCAGGTTATAAACTATCTGTTTGCCAAATTTCATCCAAATCCATTCAGCCGTTTTTGCGTGATTGAGTAACAAACATCCAAACACACAAACACACAAACTTTCACATCCTAAATAATATTAGTAGGATTATGAGCTGCTGGCGACTTCGTCTGCGATCCAGGATGTCCTTCTCCGGGTCATGGCCTACCCATTCATCCAAATCCGTTCAGCCGTTTTAGCGTGAAAGCAAACAAACAAATTCCCTTTCGCATTTATAATATTAGTTAGAAAAAAGTAGGATTCTAAAAGGGCTATTAATTATCACACCTAAATAAATTTTATTCCTTACGCTCTATTTCTAAAAAGAAAACACAGCTTAAAGATAGCTTACGCTCAATTATATCACCATCCGATCTGATATAAAGCTATTCATTATAGCCCATGTCCGCCCTAATAATTTAATTCTGAGCTATTAATAAAACCATATTTTTATGGTGCGACATATTTCATTACACCATCTCGTTCATGTTACACGTGCGGCCGAAAAAAAGTACACATTTTTTGTAATCAATTTTAATTTGTGTTGTGTGACATAGAGTTGGGTTTAAAGGGTATTTTAGTCTTTTTTTGTGAGTGTATAAACATGTTTTGTTACATTTTGAGATTAAACCTTGAACTAATTTCGAGCGATGAAACTATTTACGTCTTTATAATTTAGTGGTGTTTTCATAAAATTGAAGGTAAACAGTGTATGATGTTGTTATCGTTCGCACGTTTATTTTTCTACGACTAGTTTGTGCCTGCGACTTCGTCTGGGTGAAACACTAATATTATTTTAATTAGGAAAAACGAAAATTTTATCCGCCTTAAAGTAATTTAGGTACAGTCACATGCTTGTTCCCCGATACATCGCGTCGCCTGCCAGAGCCAGAGCGCAGCGCTATTACTTCGTTTTCGCATAGAGTTCTTTTCGATATTTGCTCGTCTCCTAAAGGTCGTAGCGTGATGGTAAATAGCCTTATAACCTTCCTTAAAAATTGAGCTATCGAATTTAAAAAATATTTTTCAATTAGCGCGTTCAATAGTGCAAATTAACACTATTCTTAGTTACAACATAATCTATCTCGTAAAATATTGAGTTACAGTTAAATTGCATAATAGCCTAATAAGCTAGATTGTAATCAATTACAAAGAACTTGAGTTCTTATTAATACAGAAAAAAAAATTGCCCTTTCATACAAAAAAACAACCTCTTCAGCTTAGATATTAACTCGTAATAGAAAAGGAAGTGCTCCAATTTTTTGTGTGCGTTGATTTATTCGTATCGCCTATATTATGCATTCTAGACAGTCGTATTTCATTCAGTGTCTTTGAATAAACATTTAGGTATTTTTATCTTCAGGGTCGTTTTTATTAAAGTTTCTTGTAAATTAAAATAGTAAAGTAAAAAGTTTTGATAGTTTTACCAATCGTAATCTGAGGAGCTCGTGGCCAAATAATAAAAGCCGCACGGGTCGATCCATTAGGGTAAGCTACGCTTGCCGTGGTTGGTCCGTGGATGGGTGACCATCTTACATACCGAGACTCCTCCGTGCCTCGGAAACCACGTTAAGCCGTTAGTCCCGGCTGTCATTCGTGGATCTTTGACAGTCGTTACGGGTCGTCAGAAGCTCGAAAGTCTGACAACCAGTCTTACCAAGGGGTATCGTATTACCCAGTTACTGGGTTGTGGAGGTTAGATAGGCAGTCGCTCCATGTAAAATACTGGTATTCAGCTGCATCCGGTTAGACTGGAAGCCGACCCCAACATAGTTGGGAAAAGGCTAGGCAGATGATGACCAATCGTAATCTGACGAAAAATCAGCTTCTTATCACACAGATTCGATATTTCAACAAAAAAGAAGGTGATTATTGTAAAAAAAAAATACACATGCAACCCCTCAAAATAATTGCACTAAAATAACCCCAACTAATTACGACCGCCACTGTACTAACCCTCCCGTGCCGTGTGGTCCAATTAGTACAAAAAATCTATATGAACCTAATAATTTATTAACAACGCGAGAAAATCTCCTCCCCTATCGTAAAAACAAAAATATGAAATATTACAACGTGTAATTTTTGTAATGAATTGGATGAATAATGCGTTTCTATTTTGTGGTATGCATTTCTATCCATAGCACCCTTTTGAGAGTTTTTCAAAGCTGTATTACGACGGGTACTTTCAAACACACACAATCTGCTAATGAAGTAATGATTTAATTAGGTTCTATGTGACAACGAGCATGCCTACTATTGCAGAAACAGTGCTAGTTTCAAATTCTGCGATGACAGAGCGATGACAGCTATTATTCTGACATAACTAATGACGTAATACGTCTGTGGAGCGTCCATCTTTTGTGGTAAAGGACATAGAAGGGTTGATTCTCGTATCGTCTATTCGGATAGTTGTATGACCTACCGGTGTTTGCGTCCAATTAAGATGCTGGGGCACGTTCGTGTGTGAGTAACACGTCATACGCGCAGTTTCTGTTAATGACAATTACCAACCAATCATATTGGGAAATAGACTTGACATTGGCAGACATTCTTTAGTTCATTTCATGAAATTTTACAACTGAATTACCAAATAAAGTCATAATCCACCTTTCAAAAAGCGGAAACTAGTAGGTTCCTATAGGGAATCGGGATAATTATTTGCAATGCCATATTTGATTCTAGCCAGAGGGTCTGGACAAGTGACAATCGCTTCGAAAGCTTTTCGTTTTTCTATAACGACTTTCAACAGAATTGACATAAGCCTTTTCCATCATCGTTATCGCTGATAGAATGTCACTTTGTCTAAGGCCTCGCTGTTTTTCCATGTCATTGTGTTGTCACGGGAATTCACAACACAAGCAAAACAATACAATAATCCTAGATCATTTAATTTGTTTTACAATAGTGTTAACTTAACACTAAATAAACCGTTGTCTTCAACAGTGTAAAGTCCAGCAATCAATACTTAACCCCCCAAAAGCGAGGTACAAATTCGATAACTTATGGTCTGGCTAGACGGCTTCGAAATTGATAGTCTGTGGGCGGATGTGGACGTTAGCGCCAATCCACGGACGCCATGATTTATGACCCGGGTTTGTCCTACTGAGTTGTTGATGAAGAGGACATCTATGACCTGTGGGGAGCCGGGGGTTGATCTATGTGTTTGTGGAACGGTGGTGAGAGTTTTAAGTTTAAAGGTTTTAAAATAAATTTATAAAATTTTTAGAAAAAGCGCTCTTTTGACCGGCACATTATTTATTTATTAAACTATTTATGTACACATATAAACAGACAAGAAGAAAGGAACCGAAAAAGACTTATTTTATCACAATTCGAAGGATTTTGAAGGAAATTCATAATCCATTGCTCCGTATTGTTTGAAAAATTCGTCTGCTCGACAACATAAATAACGCTATGAATATGAGTTGAATTGTCAAAAGTAACGGCATTGTGAGTGTGTTACGCAATTATCACGCTGTTATATGAACGTTGATGAATCAAATGACGTACTTAAATATGTAAAAATTGTAGCCGTGGTGTTCTGTTTCTGCCTGATCCCATGGGAAGAACCATGAATTTATGTATATATGAGTTACTGTGGTATTTCAAAATGCAGTATTTATTATCCCTCAGTTTGGTGTTTATAAATTACACACAACGTATAGTTAGAGGTGTATTTCGCTAGAACCAGATTTCTGTTACACTCTAGCAAGTACGCAGGTGCGCAATTAGTAACGAGTTTGTAATTTGCTTACAATACAATAGAATATTACTGTCGCATACAATCTCCGGCACCATATTGTCTTTGTACACACGGCTATACATCAAGCTATATATTTCTAGACTGGAAATATATAGCTTGATGTGTAGCCGTGTGTTACTCCAGTATAAGCTGACCTCGCATTGTACGGAAATGCTATACAATGCGAGATCAGCACAAACTGGAAATGTATATCAAATCAAATCATTTATTTGCATAATACATGTCAAAAAGGTGTTACAGGTATATAAGGTACATTGTATTATAACCTAATGAGGTGTGCAAATTAATATATTAGGTACTAATAGCAACATTAAATACACAGAATAACATTACATTAAAAATAGAATGTCAAAATAAAAGTATATAAGTCAAATCAGAATTACAATATTAATTATTAGATATTTGTGGTCATTTCAGATAAAATCAGTCATCTTTCATTTAAATAATCATTAATAGAATAGTAACATTTTTCAACTAGGAATTTGCGCAAACCTAATTTGAATTGGTCTATTTTGTGTAGGTCAGTGATAGTTTTTGGCAACTTATTGTATATTTTGGGTGCCATGCCCAAAATGTTTTTATTAAATACTGCTTTTTTATGACGTCTTACGCATATTTTATGTTTGTGTCGTGTGCTTTTTGGGTGTGTATATAGATGTAGATTAGCTTTGACGAAAATCACCACTTCATATATATAAAGACACGGGAATGTCAATATTTGGAACTGTTGAAAATGTATACTATATATAAATGTAAACTACGTGATTTTGTGATTGGGAGGCTAACTTTTGGTGAGTGAAGACGGAATCATAGTCATTGATTGTTAGAAAAACAATGTAACGAAAACATTAACGATGTTAATTTTTTTTTTCTTAATTCTAATTATATATTCAGAGCATATGTACTCAAAAGTGTGTTAGCTATAAAGTTACCTGTAATTGAGTACGCATTAGGTACGGGATAATTTTTATTAAACTAGTTTATTATTGTAAAAGATATCTCGTTGGTAATCCTTAAATAATTAAAATAAACTTCTGGAATAACTCCTCTATCTATGCAGAAAAATCTATTTTGACTCTGCACGCTTAGCATGACCACATTAGAAACGGGTTTTATCGACGGAAGAATAGACAAAATGACAGATACATAATCACAATCTGTCATTTTGTTTATTCCTCTGTCGACAAAACCCGTTTCTATGGTTGTCATGCTACGCGGGCTGGTGTGCGCAATAAGTGACCATTCTCAAAATCAAAAATATTTGTTACATATTAGGCTTTAAATCAGTACTTATTGAACGTCAAAATTGCATAAGACAGTTTCCCAAAACGCCCGCCCTTCACCACTTCCTAGTGCTTTAGCTGGAAAAAAGAAATGGCACATCAAACTCCCCAGAAACACTTGATTCTATACAATAGTATTTTCTTGTAAATCTACTCAACACCCACAACATACTTCATCAGTACCCAGAATACAATGTTTGCACAGTCTAGCGGCTAACCCGCAATACATACATACCTAGGCTCTACATGACCATACACACAGACC
This sequence comes from Lithophane semibrunnea, assembly GCA_947363905.1. Classification (NCBI taxonomy): domain Eukaryota; kingdom Metazoa; phylum Arthropoda; class Insecta; order Lepidoptera; family Noctuidae; genus Lithophane; species Lithophane semibrunnea. Next base: position 15,112,352 of record OX376203.1, read on the forward strand.
ATGTAGATCCATTGTAACGTTGCACAACAGAAACTCGATACCCTATAGGTACCTACCACATTTCTCAAACACTCGGGTCAATGTATCATTAAATATTGACACTTGGGTTCATACGCCTTAGGGATAGCAGACATGGTTCTCTTAGCATCGGCGATCGGCGATTTTTTGCAATGAGAATTGGAAAGTGAACGCGAAGTCGCTTAAACGCGGGGAGTACTGATACATAATACATATAAATGCGAAAGTAACGCTGTCTGATACCTTTTCACGGCTAAACTAGTGAACAGAAATTTGACAGATAAGTAGGCAGCGACCTGGAACAGCACATAGGCTACTTTTCATCCTAGATGAAATACAAAATATACGAAGACAAAATAACGTGCAAAAGTCGTCAAATAAAAGTACCTATCTTGTCTGCTAAGGCCCATCACTTCTTAAGGTACAGAAAGTTGCATAATAAAGGTTCAAGTGATCAATTCATATTCGGTAATGATAATTGCAGGAAAGTCGTAACTCGTAATTGAGCGTTTAAAGAGAGAAATCGATCACTTACTCCGAGTGGGCTGAGGTTTTGATGTCGAAATGACAAAACTTGTCGTAAGTGTTCAAAGTTAAAGAGAAAGACTTTAGATCTTGGACCATAAAAGGCAAAATATAAAAGAAAGCTCCTGAACTATCTTTACATAAAAATTGCACCACCCAAGACTGTCTTGCACCAATAGGAACAACTCTTCCGATCTTCAAATCTTAGACGCAAATCTGCCCCGGAAATGACATTCATCATTAATAAGTATGTCATACTGCAAGACCTCAGTACGGAAGTTGTCACAACTTTGGAGTCATACGTTGTGTTCAAGATTGCATCAGCACATAACCGTTTCCTGCGAGATCCAGTAACCTATATTTTCGAGTCTTGTAATTAACATTTTTAGTTTTGCATCTTCTCTAGAGCGAGAGCTTTATTTTTTGGATTCCCCGTTTTTGTGACATTTAATGACCAGAGCAGTTCCTCTCTAAACTCTTCTTAATGATGTTATCCGATATACTACCCCAAAGGCATTTTTTTTTAAATATTTGTTTCCTTTTTCCAAATTTTAATTGAAATGTTATTGCATGAAAAACTGCGTGAGCCTATTTTTTAAAACAAACTGGAAATCCCGATGCACGTATCCGCTGTCCCCGAAAAATTTCAAAGCTGGAACGCCACGCCATTTAAAAAAAAAAAAAATATGTCGCTTTATAATTAAAAGTATCAAAGAACAAAAGAGAGCTTAAATACTTATTTCTGAACATTCAGAGACTTCAACAGCTTGCGGACTTCTGAGAGCATGACAAGGGAATCCGTCTTAAAAGTTTTGCCCCGGAGCAAGGACTATAGTGCCAAGTTTGAGAATATGAGAAACCGAGTCGCCTCACTGAACAATTCGGGACTCAATCTATTTATTCATGCACAAAAAACATTGTTGAATTTTATAGTTAGGTTCACTTGCTTTTGTGTGGTGGCTGCGATTGAGTGAATATCCATGGAGAGAATGAAAATGATAAAAAATGTCATTGCACTTTATGTAATATTTTTTTAGGTATATGAAAATGTCTTTGCATGTGAAATGTTGACCGTTCGGAATGAAGAAGGTACGACGGGACGTGCTAGCTGTACCGGGATTCTATGTGGGGCAGGTTCTACATGAAAATAAGAAGAAAATATTTCAAGAGGACGCGGACGTGCTCACTTTGACGCGTCTATGACTTCGTTTCTTGTAAACAATCGCCGAATATTCAATTTCGAAAACTAATTCTAAATTCGAATGCAACCAGAGTTATTTTTCTACCAGGCTGAATGATATAAGGTTCTCTTTTGCCGACAACCTTTATGGTACTTAAAACCAAGATCACAATACAAAAAAGGTTGTATCCATCTTAAAAAACCACAAACCTCAAGATTGTAGGAGTGACGGCAGCCCGGGCAACTAAGTGACAGTTTGAAACGGGTCACAAATGTTTTACAGAGCGAAACATTTTAAAACAATTCTACTATTACGAAAATAGTTAATTATTTGTTACCAAGTGTCTATGGAACCCGAATTTGTCGAACAAATAGTCAAAATAACTAGCAAGACTACTTTTCGTACATGTATGCTAAAAACTACATAACTATTCAATAGTAACAGAAAACTGATATATTTTTTTATGTTAACAAACCAGTTAGATTACCAAGCACTTTAATTCCCGATATAGTTACACAAGCATTATCTCATCGAGCCTACTCATAATCGTTTCATTTACGTTGACCGTATAAGCATATTTGTTAAAGTATTGTGCAAACAGTTTTTTTTCCAATACACTGAACGATAGTAGGTTCAATAACCGCGAATAGTAAATATAAATATGTAAATAGAGGGTCTTACGGACCGACGCCGGTGAACGAAGGGTTACGTGGGCGACATTTTGTTACGAAATAATGTTAACAAAGTTATGATTTTTTTTTTTACTTTTTCTTTTTTTTGTGGAATGAAATTGTTTAGGGAATTGGGTTATTGGAGTTTGTGCGTGTAGGAATGGGTAACTTGTGTATTTTTTTTTATTAATTTTAATATGGAACCTGTTGGAACGTTGTTCTAAGTGGTGTGGGCTGATTATATGAGTTCTCTTTTGTACTTTAGGGGCATGAGGAACAGGGTGTAAAGTTCACTCATCCACCATAGAAAAGGGAGGATCCTCCGACCAGACGGGTGTTGTGTCTGGCGGGCAACTGCCCAACGATTGATGTTGGGTTCTTGTATATAAAATATGTACACTGCACGGTAAACTTTCATTGCGTGATGCAGAATTTATGTGACGTCAGGATTCTTGTGTGACGTCAGGTCTTTGATGCGTAGTTCGCATGTGGCGATGTAGATACCGCCACAGTACTGTAAAAACAGCTAAGCATAGAAATCTCTCTATTGCCAACTACGTTGGGGTCGGCTGCTAGTCTAACCGGATGAATACCAGTATTTTCCATGGAGCGACTGCCTATCTGACCTCCACGAACCACTGCTTGTTAGACTTTCGGGCTTCCGACTACCCGTAAGAACTGTCAATGATCTACGAATGATAGCCGGGACCAACGGCTTATCGTGCTTCCCGAGGCATAGCAAGGATGATTATAATAGGTACAAGCTTAAACTAAAATAAAATAGTATTTCAGCAGAAAATTGGGTGCAATTATGCAACAATAGCTCCGCAGATATACTTGAGAAGTGGAACTGTGGTCTCGTAAGTACCTATGTAGATTTTGTTAGTCTAACTATTAGACATTATAATTCATCATCTGCCTAGCCTTTTCCCGGCTATGTATGTTTGGACCAGTATTTTACATGGGGCGACTGCCTATCTGACCTCCACAACCCAGACATTAATTAGACATTATAATTATCACTTTAAATAAAATTCATTGTCGTCGTTGTGGCAAAATGTGAATGTACTATACTGCATAACCCTTCGGGGAATACAAGGGTGATGTTATGTGTGTCACAAGTCGTATCAAAACTACAGAACAAAGAAAGATCATAGTACGTACACACGGCTACACATCAACCTATACATTTCCAGTATAAGCTGACCTCGCATTGTGCGGAAATCCTATACAATGCGAGATCAGCATGGAAATGTATAGCTTGATGTGTAGCCATGTATACCATCTTTATCCCCGATTTTACAGAAAGAAAGATAAAAACGTAAAGACATGTCTACAAGCAGTTAACTGTTGACGATCCCAGGTAGACATGGAAACGGAACATTTATTCAAATATCACTACAATAATATCGCACCCTATGTTCTAAGGGCTGCGAAGTAGGGTGTACAGGGTTCGCACCCTCGCCCTTACCTAGAGCAGTGGTGCAAGTAAGAAAATGTAGCGGGTCTGGTTACAAACCGCTTTGTTTTCCATAATCCTTAGTATAATATTATAAATGCGAAAGTAACTCTGTCTGTCTGTCGCGCTTTCACGCCAAAACTACTGAACCGATTTAAATGAAATTTGGTACACAGATAGTCTAGAGCCTGAAAGGACATAGGCTACTTTTTATCGACATACCACGCGGGCCAAGCCGCGGACGGAAGCTAGTATACAAATATTCTTGTCTCCTTTACATCAAATTAGAAAATATAATTGTTCATATTCCGTCTCTCTACCTCAAATTGGTTTGATTTATAGTGCTCTAGAATTAGGTCTAATAAATACATTTTTTTTGGTCTCCTTTGACTCTAATTTTTCATACGTTAATGTCGTGCATACCTGTCATTTGCATGGTTACTGAAATTCCGATTTTAGATGTTAATTAATTTGAATTGTAAGTTACTGTGCTGTTGGTATGCCTATTATGATAAATAAATAATGTATAATTCAATCTCATGTTGATAACAAAACGTTCATAAAGTTCATAAACCCAAAGAGAAAGTCTATCTCACTGATAGATAAAAAAAGGGAAACTAGATGAAGTTTGAGGACATTTTTTTCGAAAGAAGAAGCTCAAAGAATCATCTGTACCAATTCGGTAGTCTCATACAGCCAGAAAGATACATACATAAGTACATAATCATACCTGTAAATATCGATACAAATTCCGTAAGCAAAATTGCCCTAATAAAAAGACGAGTGTACACGAGCTACAGCTTCTCTTACGCCTTAAAAGCTACACGTACGATGATTAACAGCGTACCCACTTCATCAACGTGCTTAACGGGTAGAAGGAAAATGAAACACGCAAATTGCGAGGTAGGTCACGTAATAACCGAATTGACGGCCAACGTGTGAATCGGGCTTTAGTGGCCTCAATCATAAGCGGTAGCGGTGTATAGAAATTGTGCCTATAATTTCGGGGTTAAACCCTAATTATGTTCAAGCTGGTTGCTCAGTTGTCTGTGGTGGTTACAGGGTTTGAACTCGCACCCCTTTTGTAAGAAGTGGGTACAGAGATGTGTGTTGTGAACGATAGCGATTTATATGTAATAACATTACTTATCCATTATCAGCACGCGGAGCATGACCACCATAGAAACGGATTTTGTCGACAAAAGAATCGACAAAATGTAATTTTGTCTATTCTTCCGCCGACGCGTGCTGAGATTTATTATAGTGTTTTCAAAGGCAAAACATTACAAATAGTGCCGCCATCACGCAGATTACAGCTTCTCTTACGCCTTAAAAGCTACACGTACGATGATTAACAGCGTACCCACTTCATCAACGTGCTTAACGGGTAGAAGGAAAATGAAACACGCAAATTGCGAGGTAGGTCACGTAATAACCGAATTGACGGCCAACGTGTGAATCGGGCTTTAGTGGCCTCAATCATAAGCGGTAGCGGTGTATAGAAATTGTGCCTATAATTTCGGGGTTAAACCCTAATTATGTTCAAGCTGGTTGCTCAGTTGTCTGTGGTGGTTACAGGGTTTGAACTCGCACCCCTTTTGTAAGAAGTGGGTACAGAGATGTGTGAGTTGTGAACGATAGCGATTTATATGTAATAACATTACTTATCCATTATCAGCACGCGGAGCATGACCACCATAGAAACGGATTTTGTCGACAAAAGAATCGACAAAATGTAATTTTGTCTATTCTTCCGCCGACGCGTGCTGAGATTTATTACATTGTTTTCAAAGGCAAAACATTACAAATAGTGCCGCCATCACGCAGATTACAAATAGTGCCGCCATCACGCAGAGTTAGTTAGTAAAATTGGTTTAATATGGCATCATACACATTTTCATTGTAATCTGTCCTATAAATATTTCTAGACAATTTTGAAAATCTCTAGTTGTGATTTTTTTATAAACGGTTAAAGGCAGCGTTGCTTTGGTGCAACGTGGAGACGCACACCGCTCTTTGTATCTTTTGTTATTTTTTAAAGTGTGGCATAGACAATATTTTCATCACTGTGTCGTCTAGTTTTCTTTTATTGTTTTTAATTTAAAAAAAAATGTATATTGGCACCTTGTAGCAATTTATTAATGTAATTAGTTATTATTTAACCGTGTTTTTGTACGTTGCTGTCTTTTGTGTGCACCAAAGAAACGTTTTATCTATCTATCTACAGAAGTTTTTCATGACATTATCGCTAAAATCTTTCCTCTTGCACCACTCGGTCAGGTGTATCAGGCTTAAAATGAAATGCACAGTGCATTAAACTTGAATTTTCCGGCCGCACCTGTTTTTGGAAGATATTTTCTCAATTTACGCCTACCCGCTATATCGACCGTATATTATTTATATATTAATAATACCTACCATGAAAATACTACTAAAATTACCTATCCTGATTCTGAGCTTCATTCATAATCATAATAATCAGCCTATAATGTTCCCACTGCTGGGACACAGGCCTCCTCTCTATGAGAGGGAGTGGGCCGTAATCCACCTCGCGGGCCCAGTGCGGGTTGGTAGATGTCACATGTCTACGAATTTATGGTTCTAAGACATGCCGGTTTCATCACGATGTTTATTTACACAAAGTAAAGCGCCTGTCGGGGTTCGAACCTGCGACCTACAACTCGTAAGTCGCGGCCGTTACCACTGGGCCACCACTGCTCAGCTTCATTCAAGATGGAAAAACATATTTTCTCAAGGTTTCATGAAGAAAAATAGAAGTGCCTTTACTTTAAGCTGCAACTCAACTTAACTGTAGATTTCAGTTTTCTTAGCTTAGTCTTTCTCCCACTTTCATAACTTTTCAAGTTAAGGAATCAAAGGAATCTCGGATTGAAAAGTCTTTCCTTTCAACTTTTGTATAGACAAAAACGACGTGGTAAGCTCTTTATTTTATCATTTTCGGAAATTTTTCTAGGATTTTAGAGTTGCAAAAGGCTACGCTATGCTGGCGCTGGTTTTTGTTTTCGTTGTAATTTCACTAAATGCATTTTTTCTATCTTTATCACAATTTTCATTCGATTCCTGGTTTTCATTTCATAAAGTCAATATTTATGTCGTTTTTTTTTTTTTTGTAAAACACTACTACTTATTATAGATTTGCGCAGTCAAAAAGTAACATTCGGGAACAGGATCTACATGTTTTGAATTATATGGCGACAAAAAAAAAAAAAAAAATCATTTAAATACTTAAAAAAAATGATAATTGTAACATAACATCACGGCTGTAATCCCCGAAGGCTTAGGCAGAGGTGTGCCTGTAGTACTCCCACATTTCGCCTGTTATTTTTTAGTCCCATGTAACAGAGGCGAGGCATCAACCGGGCACAAATCCAGACTCCAGGCAGACTGAGAAATTCCAAAAAGAAAAACCCAATAACATTTTGCCCGACCCGGGAATTGAACCAAGGACCTCATGCTCAGCAGTAGCGCTTGCGACCACTACACCAACGAGGCAGTCATAATAGTAAATTAATGTTTATCCCCTAAACAACTTCTTTGTGGAAAGCCGCACCCCGGATGATAGGTATGTCCTGTTCTGCACACTTTTAAATCCCATACAGCTTTTCTCTAATCCATGGATCATGCAAATTAATGTACCTTTGCCTGTACCTACAGCCCTGGATTTGTTTAAACCAAAATAAATGGATATTTTTAAGCGCGTGCCATCATTTGACGGGAGCCTTGTAATCTGGCACTCAGTCACCGACAGAACTGCTCTGATTGATCCAATGTGATTAGCCGGATAAGTATGTTTTTCCTTAAGATTTGGGGCTTACGAAAGATGTAGGCATTTTATTTTTGATTAGAAGATTGTGGCAGAATAATGATTTATGAAAAAGATGTATGTCAAAGTATGTACAGTTGACAAAATTTAATTCTGACCCACCATAAGCTTATTTTCTTACAGACATTCAAATACAATTAGGTCGACATTCGCGTAAACATACATTTCCTTGGTAACGAATTTGTCATATGCCATCTTTGTTATTTTGACGGTTTCAAACGATTTATCGTCAAAAAGGGTAATGATTCACTTAGCCTGACTGTACTTATGTCTTTTTTTTCTCTTTTTTATTGCCATTGATTTCTATTGCTACTTATTTATTATTAATTAATTTGTATTATGAAATGTGTGATTTTTTAAAGTCTAGGCTTATTTTATTTTATTATTAAGACTTGCCTGGCTTGATTACTTATAAACATTAAACGCCTCGCCGCCGTCTGGCATAACATAGCGCACTCTTTTATTATCTTTTTAATATAATAAAGATGTTAAGAAAATGACATAAGTATCTGGAGAGCTCAAGAGTATTTTAGAAAGTCTTTAATGTATATTTTCTTGATGTTTAAACACTACAAATCATCAAGACACTCCATATTGCTCGACTGCGCAACTGCAATGACAGCACTGCAGTTGGTGGCAGTTATTTTAGTTTAGGTAATCTCAGATGTGAACTACGGGCTGCATGAAAAGTGAGCTTGTTTTGAATTTTTTAGTTGTAGTCAGGTTTTTTGATTTTGTATTTTTCTTCACTTGTGTAATAATTATTTGGGACAAACCATTGATTTTGTCATCATCACAGAAACCATTGTTTTTTAAAGGATTTAGGGGTATGAGGAACAGGGTGTAAAGTTCACTCATCCACCATTGAAAAGGGAGGATCCTCCGACCAGACGGGTGTTGTGTCTGGCGGGCAACCGCCCAACGATTGATGTTGGGTTCTTGTATATATGTCCATTGCACGGTAAACTTTAATTGCGCGATGCAGGATATATGATGGTATTAGATGACGACAGGATTTTTGTGTGACGTCAGGTCTTTGATGCGTAGTTCGCATGTGGCGATGTAGATACCGCCACAAGGAAATCGGCTTTAGTAGCAGAACTGCTATTGCCAAAATTGCCGAACTACATAGTTCTTCACCGTTCTCTTAGCAAAGCGTTGTTCCAAAGATTATAAATGTCTTAAAGCTTTTAAGTGCCTTAAACAGTTGAGTTATTCAATAATATTCATCACAAGATTGTGCGCAAACACGTTTTGAAGCAAAGGGAAGGATGGGGGAGGATTTTAAATTAATAGCTAATTTGGGGGACGTATTCCCCCAATCTCCGTACAGGTACGATAGGGGCTAATTGCCATCAATCTTGTTTGGCATTTTATGGCTGTTCTGGTAGATTTACCATGTTATTTCAGGGGTTTAGAGTTTGGGGTATGGTTGTTTAAATCTTGGAGAATACTTCATTCATGATGATGGGAAATTGGAAAAAGGGATTTAAGTGGTATTTGCTCGCTTGCAGAGAACAGTAGTGGCCGAGTTCTGGTTCGAACCCTGACAGGCGCTTTACTTTGTGTAAATTATTTCATCACCACTGCTCTCAAAACGGTGAAGGAAAATATCATCATCTGCCTAGCCTTTTCCGAACTATGTTGGGGTCGCCTTCCAGTCTAACTGGATGCAGCTGAATACCAGTATTTTAAATGGAGCGACGGTGGAGTATTTTACGGTGAAGGAAAACATCGTGAGGAAACCGGCATGGAACCAAAAATTCGAAGACTTTTGACATCTACCAAACCGCACTGGGCTCGCGTGGTGGATTACGGCTCACTCCCTCTCACCGAGAGGAGGCCTGTGTCCCAGCAATGGGAACATTAGAGGCTGATTAGAAGAACATAGTTTTGCTCGCTAGTAGTCCACTGCTGGACATAGGCCTCCGCCAAGCACCGCCACTTCGACCGGTTCTGTGCTTCTCGAATCCAGCGGATTCCTGCGGCCTTCACCAGGTCATCAGTCTATTATCAGACATGCTTCACTATCACATTATTAGATCAATATAATTATTAGGTACCTACTTACATAAATTAATGAAGTAGCTCTAATATAATAATCTTACCGCAAATTCAAGAGAAAAGAAGCCCGAATTAATGTAATTACTGAAGCTTCATTATTAACTCAAATATTATCATAAATCTAATAAAAATCATAATTCAAGCGTACTTTTTCCGTGAAACGAATTTTGTAAAAATGTTTTCTCAACCCAAAAACGACTCGTCCTTACCTGAAACAAGAAAAAAATATTATTAATTAAAGTTCCTGTTACACACTGGCGCGATTCGTTGCGCGACGCGAATTTTAACAAAACAATTTCTGAGAAAACTTCACGGCGAACAATGCGCGTCGCGTGACGAATCGCGCCAGTATGTAAGAGCCTTTATGATTTTGACAGATAGTGAGTCTCGGTACCTACTCCAAAATTTTCGGTAATAACGTTATTTCATTTTGAAAGTATGATATACTCGATGTCGATGTGTACGCACGGCTACACATCAAGCTATACATTTCCAGTATAAGCTGACCTCGCATTGTACGAAAATCCTATACAATGCGAGATCAGCATAAACTGGAAATGTATAGCTTGATGTGTAGCCGTGCGTACACATCGACATCGAGTATATCATACTTTCACATCATACACTCACAGAAATAAATGATTTTATTTCTGTGAGTAGGTATGTACAAAACAACTTTTACACGAGAATCACATTTTCAAACCTAGAAGAGATCGGGGTTTCCTATCCGACTACTCTGAGTAGAAAGGCCGAAAACTCAGAGGTCACACAATCTCTTTAGTCCAGACATAATCTTGATCGGATCATGTGAGGACCATTTAAATTGATATCAGAAACAGTCTTTGAAGAAAGAATTGTAGACGAAAGAAAAATTGTTTATTCTGAACGAAACGAAACAAAACGCACATTAATAAAAAAGACTTAAAAAATACACTAAAAAAAAATGAAAGTTATAAAGCTAAAACTCAACTACGATAAAAAAAAATCAACTAAAAAAGGTATAAACAAGACATCATAGACAGACAAATTAAAAATCCGGAGTCACACGTGTTAAATCAAACAGATTACATGTGACTCCGGAAAAAGTAGCCAATAGCCTCGTATTCAAGAATCAGATGCATCCGAGAACATTCCTGCCATATTTGTTATTGTACAATTTAAAGCTGCGTTTCGATCAGTATCTGTCACTTTACTCAGAACGTTCTTTGATTTGCAGCAATGCACAGTATTACCTTCACTTTTTCAGTGTTACGTATAATTTAAAGTCCCCATTTAAAGTCCCCATTTAAGCTCCCATAACTAAGTACACCACCGTCTTCCAAGGGTGAGTGGGGGCAAAAGATAAGTGTGCAAAGTACATCTCTAGGAAGTTCGCTTGCCGCACTCGCGTCCGTCAGTGTCGCGCCTGTCAAAACTCCTGCCTTATACATAAATCAGAAATAGCGAACAAACAATAAAGACAAACAATTTTGAGGCGAGAACGTGAAAAATGAACCACTGTGCACAATTTATATGTACCAGGATTTGGAACGCTATTTCCATTTGTGGGGGATTTTATTAATGTCACTTTGAGCGAAGATTGTACCGATATTTTTGGCCGTTGTTTTGTCGGGAGTGCAGTCAGTGCTGAACACAACTGGATAAATAAAATAATTGAAACGTTACGAAAGCTTTACTGCTCCGATGAATAGTAAGCGTCTTTTTTGCAGATTGATGGAACAATGGTACGTTTTCTTAAGTTTTTCTAAAATAAAAGTAAAAGAAGGTAAAAAAAAAAAAACTAATCATGTTTATTTGGTGTGCCCAATAAACATGATTCTTTTTTTCTTTTTTTTTCTTTTACTAGTACTGTGGTACGGACGATGCAAGGAACACATTTGAACAAAATTAAAAGTTAAGTTAAATTATATAAAAATAAAGAGATTACAAATTTTGTATTTATGTGGTCTTTCTTAAGATTTGAGAAATTATAGCTAGTACATAAATTATAAGATTAGTACATAAATTCTAAGATTTTTTCTCACTATTTAGAAAGGACATATTTTCTTCCTTCTTTCGTATAAGCGAGAATACTAAAAACATGACGATAATTATGACGTAAGATGTCATAAAAACACCAAGGAAGACAGATTCATCACATTTTTGACGAATGATCCATCAACTTGTCTACTTACAGTTTCTGTTAGTAACCTTTAACCTGCACGTAACTACCGCTCGTAACTCTGTCGGTAAAGTGTTGATGCGGTTGTAAGATCGGCCGCCATAATTTTTCTAGTTTTCGAGATATAAACAAACACAAAAAAAATGGAAACGCAAAGGGCGAGTAGTGTCCTTCGGTTAGCATAATGATGTGACGGCTCTACGAAGTATTTTGACATTTTAATAGTAATGTCGAAATTTGAATTTTATTTTGACATTGGAATTGTATTTTGACATTTGAACTGTATTTTGACATTTTAATTGTACTTTGACATTTGATCTTATCTGGGACTATTATGTTTTGCTAATTGCAGATTGAATGATTTCATTTTAATTGTATTGAACTGTCATTTGATATGTGATAATTGTGTTTAATGTATTTTCTGTTATAGCATCAATCGTACTCACTCATTCATTTAATTTTTGCACGTCGAATCTTGGGCAGAATGTATGGCTCAACTTTATTTCTTTACCACCTTATTTGTATACCTACATTATAGCAAATAAATAATTTGATTTGATTTGATTTGATTTGATTTGATTTGAATATTTGTCTGAAATTTTAATAGAGCTGGCTGTTTAGAATGTATGTACTGGCAACTAGAGTCAGTTCTATTTCTTTGTTTTTGACGTTCAAAAGTGCCTTTTATGTGCCTAATTGAAATAAATTCTTTGACTTTGGCTATATGATGGATGTTGCAATAATAAATTTAATAACTATGCTTTGTTTACTGGGCGTAAACAGCGAACAACTAGCGAAAAACAGTCGATGACGACCACAATGCTTGCATATGCGACAACGACAAAATCATGTTAGCACATAGTAAGCTTTAAAAACTACCTCTTTGGAAAAATTGCAGAAAGCCCTGCTAGGTTTTTAAAAACAGGATCCAATTCAGAGTTTGACAGGTTTTGTATGGCGAATCAGTCGAAATCTCACAATGGAGAGACCATTGCAACGGTTGTAACTAGTACTGAGGCCCTAGACAAAGTGACATTCTATCAGCGATAACGATAATGGAAAAGGCAAAAATGTATAGGACTGACATAAGCCTATGTCAAAAGTCGTTGTAGAAATACGAAACGCATTGGAAGCGATTGTGACTTGTCTAGGCCCTCTGATGGCATTTTTGGCAGAGAAGAAAGGAAAATAGTCCAACCGACATTTGAAATTTTTGCTTAGTTTTTACAAAGAAGTAGACATAGTAGGTACAGTAAGAAATATGATATCAACCATTTCTCAATTTATCAATCAATGAACTTACAACCAATCGCTAAACATGACGTCATTTGTCACAATGATGATGACAGATCGATAAAATTATAAACATTGCATGACTCCACTCTATTTATTAGAGTAGTTCTCGATGTCAAGGCGAATGAAAAGAACATGAATGTTTATGTTCGTTTAGTGATTGATTGAACGATTGAATGAATGTTTTGACATATAAAGTTGCGTATGGTATGCAAAAACATGTACAGAGATTAGAGATTATGTTAGTTTATTTTAGTTAAATTACATTGGTAGTGCAAGTATCCTATACTATGAAAAAATCAAGTAATAAAAACTAAAACCCAACTACGACTTAAAAGGTATAAACAAGACACCACAGACAGACAATTTAAAAATCCGGAGTCACACGTGTTAGGGCATAATTAGATTACGTGTGACTCCGGATTTTTAATTTGTCTGTCTGTGGTGTCTTGTTTATATCTTTTAAGTCGTAGTTGGGTTTTAGTTTTTATTACTTGATTTTTTTTTAATTCTTTTGGGGTTGTAATATATATATTTTTGAAATGTGCTCATTAAGCCCTTTCATTTGATACCCAACATGGTACGATTAAACCATATTTTTTTTTAAGTTCCTCACTTTATGTCCTCTAGAGTGCGCCATTTTTAATTTAATGTGACTTCACATAGCCTATAACCAGCGGACAATCACGACGCTTCTAACGATACCTCATTTGTCAAATTGTGATAAGTGGTTTGGAAGATAGGAGGGAACAGATGAACATACAATACATACATACATACATACCGGTCAAAATCATAACCCTCCTTTTTCTTCGCCGTAGTCGGGTAAAAAAATGAGCAACATTTGTATATAAACAATGAGCAATTTTTGTCGATTTCAATGAAAGTTGCTTAGAAATAGTTATGGGGGTTTTACGGGGGCGAAAACTCGATATAGCTAGGTCTCATATCTGGGAAAATTAGTTTTCTCTATTTGAAGCCCATCAGAGCTCGGTTGACCAGGTACAGTCAAACAAGCTATTTGATAAACAGGCAAAATTATTCATTTTCCGCTACACTGCTAAAATTCGTTTTGATTGTGTGTCTAATTTAACTTTTTGAGCTTATGGCTTAGGAGAGTGACGTAAAAGGTTTGATGACTACTGAAAACGACAAAATTATTTAAAGTACTTGCAAGTTATCTGCCTTCATACCAAATAGCTTGTTCGAGTGTACGATGCTTTAGGTATGTATGTATTTATTGTCTATGTAAATGAACACATCACAGACTACATAAAGTATTGTCACTCCTGCTCCCTTTATATCCATCTAAAGGTTGTCTTTAAAAGATAGCTTTTACCGCCCATTTTGTCACCCTATGTAAAATTTCTACATTTATATTATATCTGTAATCCGTATGGTATACACAATAAAGAGTAAAATACTATTCTAGAGAAGGCGGATTTATTTCTGGGTGTCATGTTTTTTGCCAAGTCAGCTTAGATAAACAAGGGTACAATTGCTAACACCGCATTCGCGATTAAGTTAACCCTTCTCGAGGACTATCTTATGTAAATTTCGACGGTTAAAAAGTGGTGATGCTCAGCTTAATTAGAAAAGAAAAAAAATATTATTTATTATTTGTAAGTACTATATTGCACAGAAAATACATAAGTACCAGCAAAAAAGCAATTTAACAGCACAAAACATACAATTTATATAATATTTTTGATATCAAGTAAGTAATTAAAAAATTGTAATAGCAACGAACTGTTATGGAAATGCATGGAGGAGGCCTTTGCCCGATTTTGGGTACCCAAAACTAATAAATAATAATCTAATATAAAAATTAATCTAATATAATAATTCATCTTATATAATAATTAATCTAATATAATAATTAATCTTATATAATAATTAATCTAATAATATAACCAAAAAACTATTAATCTAATACTATTTGAATTAAACTAAATTGCTATTAGCGTATATTGATTGAATTAACATACACATTAATAATCCTAACTATTCCTGTTTTATCAAACTCTTTTCAATCTATTGCTGTTATATTATAATAAGGAATGTTGTAAAAGTGTAATTATGTTGGGAATAAACGGCTTTTTATTTATTTATTTATTTATAATAGCAACGAACCTTTGCAAATGAAAAAACCAATTAACATACTGTTTATAATTTTATTTGAATTTCATGTCACGATAGTATCATAAATTATAATAACTGGTTGACTATGAAAACAAAAATGTACGCATGTCTTAATTTTAAAAATTTGCACAGACAAAGTCGCACGCGCACAGCCAGTCGACATAACATATCAAATGGAGCGCATGATTAGATTAATCAACCACAAACTGACAGAGGTCATACAAGTTCCGTTCTCTATTGCAATACATAACACAAACATATTACTGGTAATATCCATAAATAAGTGTTACTTACGAGTCTCTTATGTAATAGATTTAATTTGTCTATGAATTGAATTTCTTTCGCAAGTTATTTAACTAAGTCTATCAAAATAGATTATTATTATTATTTATTTATTTATTTTATAGATTTTGTAACAATTTTTTATTTATTTATAAGAGTGTCCGTGGAGTTTCTTGCCCGTTCTTCTCCATAGGAACCTACTACGCTTTGGAATGGGCAACTAGCTTCATATTTCTGACTGACCGATTCCTTGCCAATTCAAAAGTGCCTGTAAATGGTATAATTGAAATAAATGCTTTGATTTTGAGTTTGATTACAAGCACACATTTAGACCTCTGGGATCTATCTTAGCATGCCAAGGCCTGTGATTTGATCAACGCGCTATTAAAATTAAGTTACAATCGAGATAACTCATATTATTTGAACAGGAACTAAATTATTCCGCAGAGCTCATGCCTTTCTCTTCTGGGCGAACAAAGCGGCAAGCGTTACTAACACGCTTTGTAACACACCGCAAGGGAATACCACGGTAAGCACCATTTTAGATGCTCTGAATTAGTGAACTATCGCCTTCACTTATTGCGAAAGTTATGAGGAATGTCTATGAATATTAAAGAACAATCGTAGGGACGGATGTTCCTATATATACGGAAGCTCCTTTTTAATTAGTGGTCATATTTGAACGATTCTTTTTTTATTAGGAAGGGTATACCTCGAAGTTGGTCCCATTTAAAATTGAAAACTAAAATCCACCTCTAGGGTAGAAAAACTGGGGTTGATTGATTTTTCACCTACTGAATGTTTTTTGTAAAGCTATCTTTAGCAGGAGACAAGGAAAACCATACTAAAAACAACAATATTCCGATACAAAGCCGAATTTCAGATCCCATTTCATATTCATAAACTTCTAATGTTTAAAACATTAGGAAAAATATGAAAAACATGGCGTGTCATAACACAAAATGAACGCCAGTGTTGCCACGGGAATGACGCGCAATTTTTCGCTCGGCCAACACCCTGGCGGGCCCTGGGCCAAGCGTGGCCCCAGTTTCCTGCGTTTCCTGTCACGTCAATCAGCCACTACCCGTCATTTCTCACTGACAGCAAGCGGAAGGAGGTAACTTTTTTAAAATAGAACGCAAATGTAAATCTGAACGCGATCAATTTCGGTGTATTGTATTGGGGCGATAAATAAATGGGGTTCAAAATTGTTTGGGTGTGTCTCGTGTGTTTCTGGCAGATATAAATTGGTAAAGTTTATTTTGCGATTTGATAATATATTTATTTGCCTTTGTTTTTAATAAAAAATGTCTCAGTAAGTTTCATAGAGTTCTGGAAGCAGAAAAACCAAAGACTGTAAGTATTTACTCTTTACCCCGGAACCTTCGATCTAACACGTCTCCACGTGTCCCTAACACGTGAAGCCGTTTTAGATCGAAGGTTAGATCGAAGATAGAAGGTTAGCTGAGGTAACTGTTTAGTTTCGGTATAATTGCCATCAAGATATAAAGGACCTAGCCTAATTATTATGTTTTTCTGAAGCGGTTTATAATATTCATTGTACTACTAATCAATATTGTAAGCCGTGCAAATGAATCACTACACTTACGGGCGTTCGGTATTAAATTATTTAAGTGACATTCGCTCATAAAAAGAGGCGCGTTCGATTTACAAATCAAATTGATATCTCACACGCGTCCGTCAATGTTTTTTTTAAAATTCGTATCGGTTATACAGGGGTGTATTACTGACGTTCAAATCGGAACAAACATGCATTTGACGTGCGATGTCGTCCGTTATGAAAAACGTATCGGAAATATCTATGAATATTTTTATGCGTAAAATGTTTTTTGATTTTCCATGACATTTTTTGACAACGAGAATAGTAAAGTTATGCAGTTCCTTTTTTTTTAAATTACCAAATCTTTTTATCTGTCAGAAATATAGGTAATTATTATACGGACCATCCTACCTATCAAATTTAATTTAACTTAATTTGATTTATTTTATATGCAGTTGTTTTTGTGACAAATAAAAATAAACATAATTTGTTTCTTTTTTTCTGTAAATCGATAAAGTAAATAATGAATGAATGAATGAATGAATGAATGTCATTTATTTCAGACTAAGAAAATGTCCATATAATGTTAGTAATAAAGGTCTTAAACAACTATGTTAGTAATACATACAAATCCCATTAATGTCAAAAACAATACATAAAACAAAAATACAATAAATAAATACAACAATAAATAATGGATGACTGACTTAAAAAACAAAACTTTAAAAACGACCGCGCCAGGGCTTTAGAATAGGGATACCGGGACCTTGGCAACAGGCAACTGAACACGGGTGGGTTTTAGTCAGTAAAAGTCTGACACGCCCTTCCGCTCCGCCCAGAGCGGGAGAAGTCATTGGATGATTTCCCACCATCAAAAAAAAAGGGCTTTAGATTATCTCTGACATACTCCTTAATTAACTGTAACTTCATAAACTGTACCTACCCACATTTTAAACAAAACAATGCCCCATTTGTAGGGTAAAAGCACCATTAACCTCCCAACTTACCGAGAAAAACCGTCACACAGTATTTAAAACAAAAAGACGTCGGAAACGGAAACGCGTTCATTCGGATTTCGAATCGAGAGTGCTAATTCGTGCGCGGCGAGATCAAAGGCAGCGGCCGGCCAATTACCGTGCGGCGTGTGCGCAGCGAAACGCACCAGTTTGAATTACGTCCAGTAAGTTTGAGGTTTATGTTATAAGATCACGCAGTTTTTCGGGAAACGTTGGAAACGTTTATGTAATTAAAATGCCTGTAATCCCCGAAGGATTAGGCAGAGGTGTATACCTGTAGTACAGTCACGGACTTTAATTGATGAGCCACCTTCAAACTTTTCAATTTTGCAGTTTCATACATTCACGAGATTACACGATTAAACACGAACTCAAATCGCACGCTCGTAAACAAGATGACAAATAAATTACTTTTAATCGGAAATATCCATAGAGGTTGACTAATAAGTTCTCAATGATAAAAATAAATACAATGTTGCATTAAGTTTATCCAATCTATTTGATACCGACCTCCTTTGAATCATAGCTCATTAACTCGATAATTATGAAAACATAACTGAAGACAGTGACAGTTGAAATATCAAGATGACAAATAAATTACTTTTAATCAGAAATAGTCTTATCCATAGAGGTTGACTAATAAGTTCTTAATGATAAAAATAAATACAATGTTGCATTAAGTTTATCCAATCTATTTGATACTGACCTCCTTTGAATCAGAGCTCATTAAACTCAATAATTCTGAAAACTTAACTGAAGACAGTGACAGTTGAAATATCGATGTCAGATAATTTCTCCGTACGCTAACGTTACTATGCAGCAGCAATCTAGCAACAATTGTTTATCGTTGCTAGGTTACTGTTGCTAGACCTGCAATTGGTTGACTTTGATAGTCACTGCTGTCAAGTTTGTAGTTCTGCTCTCAGGTTAGCCAACCGGTAAAGATATGAAATATAATTTTCTTCTTCTAATACGAAGACATAATAATATGACTTTGCGTGTCGGGAACCGAATAAACCCGATTTGCATTACACGGCTAAAATGCGAACAGTACCGGGTGGCTCATCAATTAAAGTCCGTGACTGTACACCCACATTTCGACACTTATGTTTAATTCCCATGTAACAGGAGGTGAGGCTATCACCATAAACCGGGCGCCAATCCAAACTGCGGGCTCTAAATTCCAGAAAACCTTTAAAAAGTCTAAGTGCAAAGGAAATAGTCTCCATCAAATAAGATATGGTTAACGAATGGTGAATTATATTATGTGATAGACTTTTTTTAAAATTTGAATTGTTTATTTACGATGGACATGTAGCTTATAATACAAATATGTATATATCACCCTTGATAATGGAACAAACACATTTTTTCAATGAAAGTTCTAATCCTATCCTAACTAATATTATAAATGCGAAAGTGAGTTTGTTTGTTTTATTTGTTACGCTTTCACGCTAAAACGGCTGGACGAATTTGGATGAAATTTGGCACAGGGGTAGACCATAACCTGGAATAGGACATAGGATACTTTTTATCCCGATATTCCCACGGGATCGAGACTTACGCGGGTGAAACCGCGGGGCGCAGCTAGTATTTGATACATTAGAACTTTCATTGAGAAAGTAGTCAACTCGCTATAGCCTGCGAGTTCTACCACAAAATTTTAATAGTTGCTTAACTTTAATGTTGCAACTCTTACCGTAGTTCATTACGCAACGGGAGGTGGAAACGCGCTAGATTGGAGATTTACCACCAGAATATGATGCAACATAAAATTAGCTGGACGATAAATGGTCACTTCACCCCGCCGTTTGATCAACTTCCTTATTTCATGGGAATTAAGAAGATATTTTTATTAATTATCTATTATTAACATTTTTTTATTATTATTTTATTAATTGCTATCCTGACCGCAAAGTTGGTTGACTTGACTGAAATAGACATACGACCTGAAGATTCCAAAGAAGATTATTATAATATTTTTCTTTGTAAAAAATCGTAACTTAAAAACTTTTTACCAATATTTCTGAAAACAAAGCGACATTTCTACCCACCCTCTCGAAAACACCGCTTTATATTCTCCAGAAGCACTTCACTAAAACCCCCATAAAACTATAATAGATACTACGTAATCGTTCCGCATCAGTGTACAACACCACGCGGTCCTTATTGCACCCATGGGGTACGTCTCCTTACGGATAGGAGGCCCAAAATAACTCCAACAGTTCAACTGCACCCCAAGTTGCCAAGTACTGTCTCCACGTATTTATTAGTGTTAGTAAAAAGGTGACATTTTGAAATACGCGCCGTCAGTTAGATTTAGTGAGGGTAAGCGACGGGTGTCAAGGTGAGGTTTCAGATGGGTGGGCGCGCGAGACGGCTTTGATGTTTAGAAGGTAATGGTTTTGTAAATATTTGATGTTGTAATTGAATGAGACTTGTGTTGTTTTTGGTCAAAAAAACTAGTTTAAATAAATATTTTGCCTGTATTCCCCGAAGGGTGGGGGACAGAGAGAGAGTGTACCTTTCGCCAGTTTTTGAAACACATGGAGAAACTAGCTTCCGCCCGCGGCTTCGCCCGCGTGGTATGTCTATAAAAAGAAGCCTATGTCCTTCCCCGGGATGCCATCTATCTCCTTTCAGTGGTTTAGGCGTGAAAAGGTAAAATACAGACAGACAGACAGACAGAGTTACTTTCGAATTTATAATAGATTAGTATGGATTAAGCATTTGCGGTAAATCAGTAGCAATTGCTTTGAATCAAAATACCAGTGTTTGTCGCTTTGAATTAAAGATTTCCTTCCGTAATAATAGGATGACCAAGTCCAACTAACAGGGTTATTAATAGATAAGTTACTTGCATTAACGAAAAATACGTAAAGCCGAAATCTATAGACTTAAATGTTGAACTATTCCATACATCTATACATATAATAAATCTGTAGACGAGGCGTTTCTGTACAATGAAAAAAAAAAAAAAAAAAATTGGTTGGTTGTCCAAGAATAACCAACAGATTCCATTTCTACCATTTTTGGAATTTTTGTCTGTTTGTCTGTTTGTCTGTCTGTCTGTTTGTATGTTGTGTAGTTTTATTGTTCCACTATCACGTAAAAAGTACGAAATCAATATGGTTAACTTTTATACTCAAATATTGTGTGTAACTCGATGTTTCAATTAGTTTTTGTTTCATCGCAATCGCTTCAAAATATCAAAAGATATATGAATTTAAAGTGTTCAAGAAGGAATTTTCATTACGTAATGTACATCCACGTAACGACATCTATTGACGCGAAATGATACTTACTTCTTAATTACTAGGTTTGTGAGATCGTGTGTTGTTATATGACCGTCATTTTCTTTGCGCGGAAACTTAACGCGATACATTGTGTATTTGTGTATAGAATATAACTCTAAAGTTAGATTAATTAAAATTTTCCAGATGCGTTGTTTATTTATTAGTTTAGTATTAGTGCGATAGGTGGCGCTACCTATCTTTCAAATCTTGATAATCATGAAAGAATAGTGACAAATGTTAATTTCTTAAAAAATATAGGTATTTATTCTTTAATTTTTCACTTTTCTACATAGTTTATTTATCTTACAGAGTGTTCGAACGTTTTCCCATATATTTTGACAGTATCATTTCGTGCTCGATAGATGGCGTTGTTCGTTTAATGTCATTTTCTGAATCGCGGTGTTAAGACTCTCCGTCTTAGAATGACTTTCGCCCAGATATTCCAAATAATTTTTAGTATAGGTATCTTTGTTTTTGACTTCTTTAGTGTCGATAATATAATAATATAATATAATATAATATAATATAATAAATAATAAATTGTTGGTTGGGTTGGGTTGTCATTCGTTGAAAGTATTGATCAGTGATCCGATTGCTTTTGATTTGGTATTTTGGTTGGTTTCGTTCATTCAAATTAAGAAGTCAAGAAACGAGTCGTTACAGATCGATTCAAACTTAATGGCGGCTCGGAAGTTAGCTTTTAGCTGCGCAGTACCTCACCCGTCACCCCCGCTGTCACATGAAATTGTTACTGCGCAGCGACTCGCCTCATATTCCGAGCCGCCATTAAGTTTGAATCGAACTGTACTATACTTCGTAATTTGTTCGTATGATTCGTGACCGCCGCTCATTCGATTCGATCGTTGTTGGCGTGTGTAAGGCCTCGGCCTTGAATCTTGCGGGCAGCGGGGCGGATGGCGGCTCGGAAGTTAACTTTTAGCTGCGCAGTACCCCACCCCTCACCCCCGCTGTCACATGAAATTGTTACTGCGCAGCGACTCGCCTCATGTTCCTAGCCGCCATTAAGTTTGAATCGAACTGTATTATACTTCGTAATTTGTTCGTATGATTCGTGACCATCGCTCATTCGATTCGATCGTTGTTGGCATGTGTAAGGCCTCGGCCTCGAATCTTGGGGGCAGCGGGGCGGCGGCGGCGGCGGCGCGGGAGCGGGGCGGGCATCAAAGACCCGTTCTCGAAACTAGCGGGCAGATCGCGCGTCACTATAGCCGCGTAGTGTTGTGTTCACGATTTTGTCGTCGAGATATTTGTTTTTATTCGCGAAAGAAATGGCTGAACAATGGCGGCAACATCTTTTTGATTCAAATTTATTCCTAACGCTCAATTTATTGTGGGCAACAACACTGCAATGCAGACGCGCGGGCGGTCACCGCTTGAATGGAGTGCACCGCTCGCTGCCCGCCGCCTCGCCGCTGCCGCGCCGCTGTTTTCGAGAACCGGTCCATTTGATTTTACGCATAAGATCCTGCTGCGCCCGCGCCGCCGCCGCCGCCGCCGCCGCCCCGCTGCCCGCAAGGTTCGAGGCAGAGGCCTTATGGTTGATTCGATTTGTTCGACTATCGGACAGCAATAAATACACAAATATTGGCACATGTTTCTGGGGAAAGTCAACAATATACATCGATAAATACGGTTCCCGAAGAAGAAGATGCCACACACTATCCAGTAGAGTTCTTAGAATCCCTTAACACACCCGGTCTTTCAGCACACAAAATTTGTTTAAAAGTCGGAGTGCCAATAATTCTTCTCAGAAATTTAAGTCCTCCCAAACTTTGCAACGGCACTCGGCTCATAGTCACCAATCACCAACAAAACGTCATCGAAGCCGAAATCTTAACAGGTTGCGGCGCCGGTGATGTTGTTTTTATTCCAAGAATTCCTCTCATTCCCAATAATTTCCCGTTTAGTTTTAAGCGTGTGCAATTCCCCGTCCGCCTGTGTTACGCCATGACCATTAACAAAGCTCAGGGCCAGACATTATCCGTTGCGGGGGTGGATCTTAGTATTGGTTGCTTTTCCCACGGCCAACTTTATGTAGCTCTTTCGCGTGTGAGCAACCCTAGCAACTTTTTTGTGTACGCTCCAGGTGGTTCCACCGCTAATATTTTATAAAGAGAAGCATTTTCTTAAATAAAAACACAAGTTTTTTGGCAGTTTCTTACTAGGAACAATCACCAGCCCTGGTCGAAAGATTCGCCCTTTTTAAATGAAGGTACAACTTTTCTAAGCGACATATTATTGTTTTCCGACATCCATGCGAACGAAGTCGCGGGCACAGCTAGTATTTTAATAAAATAGTAACAGAGAGAGGACCTCGTGGCTAAGTAATAACAGCCGCACGGGACGATCCTTCAGGTTAAGCTACGCTTTCCGGGGTT
This sequence comes from Lithophane semibrunnea, assembly GCA_947363905.1. Lineage (NCBI taxonomy): Eukaryota > Metazoa > Arthropoda > Insecta > Lepidoptera > Noctuidae > Lithophane > Lithophane semibrunnea. The sequence continues at coordinate 15,136,264 of OX376203.1, forward strand.
AGTCCGTGTATGGGTGACCATCTTTACATACCGAGATTCCTCCGTGCCTCGGAAAGCACGTTAAGCCGTTAGTCCCGGCTGTCATTCGTGGATCTTTGACAGTCGTTACGGGTCGTCAGAAGCCCGAAAATCGACTACCAGTCTTACCAAGGGGTATCGTATTACCCAGTTACTGGGTTGTGGAGGTCAGATAGGCAGTCGCTCCATGTAAAATACTGGTATTCAGCTGCATCCGGTTAGACTGGAAGCCGACCCCAACATAGTTGGGAAAAGGCTAGGCAGATTGAGTAACAACGATTTTTTGTCCGTTTGTCTGGATGTAAGTTGCGGATTGGCTGAAATTTGGAAAACCGATAGTTTACAACACAGTGTACTTTTAATCCCGCCTGTAGTATGTTTCCGTGGGATATATTCCGATATCCACGCAGGCGAAGACGCGGGCTAAAGCTAGTAAGAAAATAAGTTAGTTTTAATTTAGCATTCAATCTGTAGTCAGACTTATCAGGGAGGACCGGAGTTAAGGTCAGAGTGGCAGGAAATACACTGCTGATAACCCGGTAATTAATCAATTACTATTACAATAGCATACGCACGCGTTTCTGTATGTTTAGATTCCCTGTGGTTATTCTTGTACCAGTGGGCCATTTTATTAATTTATTTTAAAGTTTTCGTAAAATCTATGTAAGGGTGATGCCCCATTAGTGCGTTGCGTTGCGTCGTCGCAACGGATCAACCCATTGTATGCCACACCTGCGTCTGCGGCGCGCTTGTTTTGTGATATTAATCACTAAATGCGAGGTTAGGACATGGGGCATGTCATAAAAAATGTATGGAAAACGACGCAGCGACGACGCAACGCAGCGCAACGCACTAATGGGGCCTCGCTCTAACTATCTATATCAAAAGAAAGAAAGAACACTGCGTTTATTGGCATTGTCACAGAAAAATACACCTTAAAACTAAAAAAAAACAGAAAACAGTCTTTACAGTGCCAAAAGGGCCTCAGCTCAGCATATTGTCAGATGGCAACACACTGTACCAAAATAAAAAGAGGTAAAATCTGTAAGTATGCATGTATAATCTTCGGAACTACTGATTCGATTCAGAAAAGTTATAGAATTTCGAACGTCGCGGACCGAAAATAGAAGGCCGATATAAGATGACTGATTTAACTCAGATTTGTCTCACATGTAGTCTGCTAAAACCTTGTCTGATTGCCTCGGTTATACTTTTACTGCATTGTTGGTCTAGTCTAGTGGTTCCAAGCGATTCCCATGTCGGGCAAAATGTTATTGAGTTTTTCATCAAGAATTTCTCAGTAGCAGCCCGGAGTCTGGATTTGTGCCCGGTTGATGGCAATAGGCTCGGCCCCCATTACATGGGACTTAAACATAACTGGCGCAATGTGGGTGTACTATAGGTACACCTCTGTCTAACCCTTCGGGGATTACAAGCGTGATGTTATTTGTAGTTAATTGATTCAGGCGTGACTTTGCGGAAATCCATTATAAAATACAATAGACGCAGATATATTTAGTAACCTATTCCGCTTGACTATTCTTCAAGAGTCATAAAAACCCTGTAAGAAATCGACACGTGTTTAGAAAGCGACGTGTTACCACACCGAGCTCCGTCTCGACTCCTCGTCACCGACTCTGCGTCCAGCGCTCGGTGTGGTAACACGTCGCGTTCTGGTTTGCAATTGGTCAATCGTCATCCTGAAGATGCCTCGTTGAGAGGTGAAACACGTGTCGATTTCTTACAGGGTTTTTATGACTTTTGAAGAATAGTCAAAGATAAAGATAATTTTATTTGTCTAAACATGCGTATACATGCAAATTAAGCATGCAGGATGTCACAATAATAATATTTTGTACGTACATGTTTCACCCATAAGGCGTACAAATTTATAAACTTTACAAGAAATAATAATAATAAAAAATAATCACAAAAATAAGACTAAATTACTTTCAAAATAACACTAAATCACTAAAGGCACAATAGTAGTGTCATTCAAGCGGAATAGGTTACTAAATATATCAGAGTCTATTGTATTTTATGTTATGTGTAGTTTTAATATATAAATTGAAGGCCGTAAACGTAGAAACCGCCTAAAAATCAAACAAATACATTAAAAATATATTTTAAACTGTCTGTGATGTAATCTAAAATCATTTTACATTTTATTTTATTGAATTACTTCCCGTACGATAACCTTTAACTTTAGATGACATAACAAATCATTCATATCATGGAATATTATGGGCTTCGTGAGCGAAATGATAGCGTCGACATTGCATAACTTTCGACATTTTTTTCAACAGAGTTATAAGACCTTATAACGTTGTTAACGTTGTTTATGATTTTAAACAACGTGGAGACAACACAATTAATTAAACTTCGTATATCTAACGATGTTCCCAGTCTACATACAAAAATTTAACCAAATATATCCAATAGTTTAGTCACTATAGCTAGTCAAAGATTGGAGAAAACCCACAGTCGGCCCCGTCACTACAATTTAGATTGTTTGAAAAAATCACGTTTTCAATTTTGATGTTAGGATTTATTTGGTAGTTTCAATATAATACTCCTGTGCAATAGTATTGGCAGTATTTTCATTTATTGTATAAAAACTACAAGAACAAGAACTCAGACGCATGTATAATAACAGCATTTACAAGGGTCTGAAAAGGGGAAAATTAAATAAATAAACAAAACGAAAAGAAAGCAAAAATGACATCATCTATTCAAACGAATTTGAGTAACAAAATCCTGGTCCTTCCACCCAGATTAATATCAAAATATTCACCGCGAAAAATTTAAATATTTAAAATCATTTAAAATGCCAATGAAGTAAATCCGCGTCCCGGCTTCAGTACTTGGGGGTAGCCTCCCCGTCTGCCAAACTTCGGCCTCCATCCGTCTGGAATTAGGATGAGTTGTTTTAACTGTACAAGAGTTACCCATTTACGATCAAGTCCTGCGCTTATTAATACTTTGTCTCTGTATTAATAGAAGATTTCATTACCATAGTAATGTGCAAATGGAAGAAAAACAGCGTTTGTCTGGATATTATTTTAATTTAATCAGAGAGGAATGTCTTGTTAGACTTTAGATCTATAGGAAGTTTTATAACTATAATTATGAATTAATAATTTATGTGAGGGTCTGTGGTCCTAATTAGCAGTTTTTTACGATCCCTTTATTTTTCTTTTTCCTTTGTTTTGATGGGTAATGCAGTATTAGGGGCTTATTTTATATATATATTAGCTGCGCCCCCTGGTTTCACCCGCGTAAAGGCTCTTACATACCGGCGCGATTCGTCGCGCGACGCCAATTTTAACAACACAATTTCTGAGAAAACTTCACGGCGAACACTGCGACAAATCGCGCCAGTATGTAAAAGCCTAAAGTCTTGATCCAGTGGGAATATCGGGTTAAAAAGTATATCCTATTTCCTATTCCAGGTCATGATCTACCCATGTGCCAAATTTCAGCTAAATTCGTTGTTTTTGCGTGAAAGCATACCAAACAAATAAACAAACTCACTTCGCACTTTTGACAGGATGAACACACGAATTTAATTTTTAACAAGCTCGCAGATTTTTTATAGAGAATATAATCTAAAAGTCAAAAGTATTAATAGTATTAGTACGGCTATTAAAATGCGTCTATAACTGACATCCTGTCACCTCATTAAACGCATAGAAAAAAAAAACTCGAATCATATCCAAACCGGCCATAACTCTCCAACCTCCATAACTAAGTACAGTGTATTTAAAGATAACTCGAAGCTCAGCCACACTACTCTATTTTAGGCAACAAAGAAAACTGTAAGAGCACTTAAGGATTCCGCCAGTGTAGTCCGACGCGACGACTGGATTTAGAAGTAATAAATTCTACAGACATAGTTGTAAGCTAAACCATGTGCAATTTAGGGTTACCAATTCGAAATTTGAAAAGTCCAGAAAGCTTGACATCTGCAAAAAATCCAGACATATTGCTTTCTTGATTGTGAGGAACTTTGGCTCCTGAGATACAAGTACCTTTTTACTTAGTTAACAACACAAAAACAAAACATAAAACACAAAAAACATGTTAAAACATTATTTTTTATTCTTTATTTTGTTATTTATATTTTGTGTTTCATGAACTGTGTCCAAATAAACGTTATTCTTTCTTTCTTTTAGTTCAGGAACCAGCTGTTCTACCTGATTTTGACAAATATTTGTGTTTTTTTTTACAAAAAAAGCACGTATAATAAAAAAATAAAAAAATTGTATTCAATTTTACAAAACATTTTTTTTTCTAACTCCTTATTTTGAAAATTCCAGAAGATTGACAGTCCGGATGGGGGGTCACCCTAATTCAAATGTTGTGCTGTCTAAAACTGTCTCACTTCTATTTGCACTGTCGATTAGCGTAGTTAAAGTGGAGAATAATGTAATGGGTTTTAAAAATCACAGTGTTTTTATTCGTCTTTTCTCTTTCTGTTGATCGATATGGAAGTCTGTTTGTCTTTGGATATATTATTTCACAGATCAAGTATCGGGTAAGGTTCAAGTACTTTACTTGGTCTACTTTTATAGAATGGGCGGTTTGGTACTGATTGTAAAAGCGTTATGCACTATTCAAGATAACTTCAAATATACTTTTATCAATGAATGGGATACCTATAGTGAATAAGAAAGACGTTATTGGACGATTCCTTAATTTTATAGTTACTTAGCAGTTTAAGTTATATTTAAATTACTTATTAGCTAATAGGGAATATGCATGTGATTCAAATATGGGTCAAATATTTTTTTTTATTAAGTGTGTTACTTCAGAATTATGCCTCCATCAATATTTTTGAATAAAATTTCTTTTTGAGCGAGAAATTATTTTTTTTAAAGTCCCAAAAAACTGTGGGTAATTCAAATACTTAAAAATGATAAGAGCGGATGTGACGTAACAATCCGGGATAACAATCAAAATGTCAATGTCAAGTCAATCAACAAGTGTCAAGTCAATGTCAAACGCTCATAGAAAAAGGACTGTTTGACGTTGACTTGACAGTTGCTTGTCTGTTTTCACGGACTATGACGTCACCACACCAAGCGCGCCTTATAAATAACTTATAACTTATAAATAACTTATCGTGATAACTTATAAAAGGAAAAAAAATAATGAAACTGCAAGAAAATTATGTTATAAAGAAAGAAAATACATTTATTTAGCACAGACTGAAAGGTACACAATATACATAATATACAGCAGATAACAAAATAAAATATAGAAACAAATAAAAAAAGTGTAAAAGTGATGTAGGACATTATCAGAGGAGTGTGCCTCACGGCTGCACCAAAAAGGTCCGGTTATGATGTCAATCCTCTTTAGTTACGAAAGAGAAACGATCCCTTAATTTAATTGGGTATTATTTTATTTCCATTGATTGGGTTTTGTCATGTGCCTGAAGCGGTATTGGTGCATGTGTAATTTTTACCAGATTACGATGACGAAGCCAAAAGAAAGGACAAAGAACGAAAACGCCAACTAATAAAATTGTATAAATAAACAAGACATCGATATCGATTTTTTTCGGTTTTCGTATGGCCGGAGCCACACGTAATCGGTACAATTTATACATTAATTTTATTTTATTTATTTATTTTACAGGTTCATGTTTGCTTTGTACCATATGGATATGACTTAAGGCTCTTACATACTGGCGCGATTCGCCGCGCGACCCGAATTTTAACAAAACAATTTCTGAGAAAATTTCACGGCGAACAATGCGGCGGCGTCGCGTCGCGCGACGAATCGCGCCAGTATGTCAGAACCTTTACTATAATGACGTGTGACTCCGGCTATACGAAAACCGCAAAAAAATCGATATCGATGTTTTGTTTATACCTTTTTAGTTGGCGTTTTTATCGTAGTTGGGTTAAATTTTTAACTTTCTTTTTTACAAATACCGCTTCTAATTCCTAAAACAAAACACTGCCGTATCGCAAATTCCTTCCATTTTATAACAAAATGTTTCGGTCGTCATAACAAATGACGTCATGTTATTAAGGTTGAGCATATGTTTTGTTTCTGTATGTTATTGTGCATTGTTATGTTATTGTAATATAACAATTGGGCCTAACTCGACCCTTGTAAGTGTTACGGTTGGCGCAAAATTTTCGTGTTTCTTTTGTTTTAATTTGATGAATACGTTTTGTTTTGATTATTGACGTGTTGACGTTGAGTTTGTGAGTTCTCTTTTAGCCAAGATTTTAGACAACTTTTTTTTACGAATAGGCAGTAACTTACAGTAAGTCTACTTAGATCGGAAATTCGGAATCAGTGAGAGTATTGATGTTATCAGTACCAATTGTTATCAATCCTAAGTGATAACTAAGGGTACTGTGTGAAGGTGAACAAACCCTGTTCAGGTAAAAATTTTGCGCAATCACTCACTAAAGGAAATAACTAACACTTCATCTGTATTTAGAAGGTTTCAACTTAAAGTATTATTTTCTAACATTCCAATAAATAAATAATAAATACATTTTACCATTTTTTCCAAACAATTGGAGTTTGAATAACTATTTGGTATTAAATTGTAATTGAAAAATAGTCGAATCAAAAATTGAGGTTATAAAATTAATCATAATATTGTCAAATGAAAAATATCTTTTCAAATTAGAATTAGGTATCCGGAGTGCACTCAATTTGTAAATTGAACTACAAGTTGACATCCACAGGTACAGTTTCAGATGCATTTGTTTACATTATAATCAGATAACTTTGGAACCAACCATCGACAGCAATTTTTCACCATATAATTTAAGTTTCTAATTTACACTAGCATATCTTACTCCAGAAATCTATTTCCAATGTTAGTAGTTGATAATACATACAATGGGATTTACAGACTCACATATAAATGTTCGTAAGAACATAGATCAGTCTCGCCGGCTGAACGAAGACATCGCACTTCCGTCTTCCGGCACTGGATATATCGATTAGTACTTTCACGAAACACTTTCAAAGTACTTTTAGAGTATCTTAACTTCGACACGTATCTTCTTTTATGAATTTATGTCATCAGAGTCATCTGCCTAGCCTTTTCCCAACTATGTTTTGGTCGGCTTCCAGTCTAACCGGATGCAGCGGAATACCAGTATTTTACATGGAGCGACTGCCTATCTGACCTCCACAACCCAGTAACTGGGTAATACGATTCCCCTTGGTAAGACTGGGTGTCAGACTTTCGGGCTTCTGACGACCCGTAACGACTGTCAAAGATCCACAAATGACTGCCGGGACCAACGGCTTAACGTGCTTTCCGAGGCACGGAGGAGTCTCGATATGTAAAGATGGTCACCCATCCATGGACCAAACCCAGCAAACGTAGCTTAACCTTATTAATTTGGCAGAACTAAAATAACATTTATCTTCTGTCCTTTTCTTAATGAAATAGAAAGAAAAGGATGCACTGAACTAAAAGTTTAGTTTGTGAACAACAGAATCGGCACCAATAGCAGACTATATTCTGACTATTTCTGACTTCTGATGTACAGTCACGGACTTTAATTGATGAGCCACCTTCAAACTTTTCAATTTTGCAGTTTCATACATTCACGAGATTACACGATTAAACACGAACTCAAATCGCAAGCTCGTAAACAAGATGACAAATAAATTACTTTTAATCGGAAATATCCATAGAGGTTGACTAATAAGTTCTCAATGATAAAAATAAATACAATGTTGCATTAAGTTTATCCAATCTATTTGATACCGACCTCCTTTGAATCATAGCTCATTAGCTCGATAATTATGAGAACATAACTGAAGACAGTGACAGTTGAAATATCAAGATGACAAATAAATTACTTTTAATCGGAAATAGTCTTATCCATAGAGGTTGACTAATAAGTTCTTAATGATAAAAATAAATACAACGTTGCATTAAGTTTATCCAATCTATTTGATACTGACCTCCTTTGAATCATAGTTCATTAACTCAATAATTCTGAAAACTTAACTGAAGACAGTGACAGTTGAAATATCAAGATGACAAATAAATTACTTTTAATCGGAAATAGTCTTATCAATAGAGGTTGACTAATAAGTTCTTAATGATAAAAATAAATACAATGTTGCATCAAGTTTATCCCATCTATTTGACACTAACCTCCTTTGAATCATAGCTCATTAACTCAATAATTCTGAAAACTTAACTGAAGACAGTGACAGTTAAAATATCGATGTCAGAGAATTTCTCCGTACGCTAACGTTACTATCGCAACAGTAACCTATCAACAATTGTTTATCGTTGCTAGGTTACTGTTGCTGGACCTGCAATTGGTTGACTTTGAGTAGTCACTCTGCTGTCAAGTTTGGAGTACTGGCTCTCAGGTTAGCCAACCGGTAAAGATATGAAATATAATTTTCTTCTTCTAACACGAAGACATATGACTTTGCGTGTCGGGAACCGAATAAACCCGATTTACATTACACGGCTAAAATACGAACAGTGCCAGGTGGCTCATCAATTAAAGTCCGTGACTGTACCTACCGTCCAAACTCTTTTAGTAGCGTACGACCTAATTTGATAGCACCAAAATTCGCGAAAAACACAGCACGGCCTATTTACAATACTTATATAACCTCAACAGAAGACATTCAGAACATACTTATCATTACACAGTAAATTCACTAGTTTACTGAAAGAAGCGAAACAGTGATTTCGCAATGGTAGTGCGTTACCGAATGAGGTGAACGTACCAAATGTCGGCTATAAACTATTTCCGCTCGATTGGATCGCGGGCTTGCTCGTTGTGACGGGAGAATTGTTTTTGCATCGTTTTCGATACCGATTTTTGGGTAGCTCACCCTGTTAGTGGAGTTAGGAATTTAGAAGTTCGTGTAACTGTTATTATTATTTGAATCACTGAACGGTATTATCGGTATCGTTTTAAATATCAAGTTTAGAGTGATATTTTAATTCGAATTCCATCGTTAGGTTTTGACTATTAAAGCTTTAAAAAGTTTAAAAAAATATGTGAATAGATTTTTTTAATATTACTGAAACGATTTTTATATAGTTTGATAGTTAAATTACAATTGCCTTTTATTTCTTTACTACCTGTGCCCCGTAGTTTCACCCGCGTAAGTCTCGATCCCGTGGGAATATCGGGATAAAAAGTATCCTGTCCTATTCCCGGTCATAGTCTACACCTAGCCAATTTCATCCAAATCTGTTCAGCCGTTTTAGCGTGAAAGCGTAACAAACAAACTTACTTTCGCATTTTTAATATTAATTTGGATTGTGTTATCAAATTATAAAAGATTCGGGGGGGATATGGGCGACGTACCTTTTTTTTTTTTTTTTTGAGGGTGGGAAATCATCCAATGACTTCTCCCGCTCTGGGTGGAGCGGAAGGGCGTGTCAGACTTTTACTGACTAAAACCCACCCGTGTTCCTTCAGTTGCCTGTTGCCAAGGTCCCGGTATCCCTTTCGGACTAACCCGCAACCCTGGCAGGATGGGCGACGTACCTGAGAATAGAATCAACGACCTTATGTTCAAGGAAGGATTAAGATCCTTCCTTGAACATAAGGTCCTTGATTCTATCTCTGATATCTATTCTTGTTATTTCGTTTTTCCATCAGTAATTTTTCAGTAGAAGCCCGGTTTTTAGTTGAATTTTCTCAATACTGAATCGGAGCCATCTTGATTTCGTTTGCCTGCGGGGCGAGCACGACTTACTGTAATGCCGTGATCCGACGGTGCGCCATATTGCGGACGGACACAGACGAGCCCGCACGACGCACCGTGGGAAGGTGTACGTGGGGGGTATCGCAGACATCGGAAGTTCGTGCGCGGTGCATGGCGGTCTGTGGTCGTCTGCCGTGCGTGTCCGTCCGCAAAATCGCGGATCGTCGGATCTCGGCATTGCTCGAGTCACACATTTTATATGACCTAAACTGAGATAAAATGTGTGACTCGAGCCATATCACAGTAAGCCCAGCTCGCCCCTCTAGAGTGCGTCCGCGTAAAAAACCGTCTCCCTATTTTTACGTAAGTAGTTACGTTTTACGAAGCAATCTAATGCTGTCATGTTACATTCCGCTGCCCCCTGAAAACGATCATAAAATGGAGTGGGGGCACTAGAACGACCCGAAATGGGATCACAATCACGCTAAGATTACTCGACAAACTTTCACGGCTTTCGATGAACTCATTCCTATTAATCGGAGTTCGAAATCCTCGGAACCATTTTTATTATTAACTGGCTGATTCCCGCGGCTTCGCCCATGGAGGTCGGTTATACTATACTAACCCTTCCTCGAGAACCACTCTATCCATTCGTGATAACAGTATGATAATCAGTGCAGTAGTTTTTGAGTTTATCGAGAACTGACAGACAGACAGACAGACGCGGCGGAGGACTTTGTTTTATAATATGTAACTAGTGATATGATGATTGTACTTACACAGTGTGCTTCATATAGTGCTTATCTTTACCCGACTTCCCCAGAAAGAGGGTAATGTTTTTTGTCAGACTGCCTCGTTGGTCTAGTGGTCGCAAATGCTACTGCTGCCCAAAGTCCCGGGTTCGATTCCCGGGCATAGAGTTATTGGGTTTTTCCATCAGGAATCTCTCAGTAGCAGCCCGGAATCTGGATTTGAGCCCGCGTTGATGGTAATAGGCTCGTGGCCCCCGCCGTTTAGCTCCTTAAGTTCTGAGTTCAGCTCCACGGTTACTGACAAATGCTTACACTGACTAGACTGGTCCACTCAAATCTGTGTGGTTCTTTCCTCAAAATACCATTTCAGACTCTAATGCTTTATTCAGAGACTTCATGGTCCTCATATGGCCTGACCAAGATTATGTCTGGACTCGACCTCTCTGTTTCGGCCTTTCGTCTCAGAGCGTAGAGTTGGAGTCAGATAGGTAACGCCGAGCTCATCTAGATTTTTTTAAATATTTTTTTAATATGACGTGTACAAGGGATTCCGATATCCAATTTACAGAATAAAAAAAAAATCATTTCCTTATTAAGTACATTTAACTAACATTCATTATTTTTATCTCAGCATTAGAGATTTAATAGTATAATAATGCCAACATTTTTAGCAACAGTTGCAAAAATTGATTGCAATATTTCGTTGTTAATCTAACGTTTTCGCACTACAAAGCCAGCAATATTTAATTATAATTACTGTTCTTACTATTACTGGTGTTATTATCGTGGTATATTAGTAGCAGCCTGTTAATTAACAAAGTAGATACCTTGTAATTAAAGACGTTATTCTGTGCGTGAATGTATGTTTTTACCAAAAGTATAAATTGATAATTTCTTAAATGTTGGTCAATATTTATTAAAAATTATTCATTTAGGTTGAACAGAATTATATAGTGGATTTGGAATAGTCAAAATTTTAAAAAAAATATATATATATTATATAAATATATAAAATTGTATCTGAACAAATTATAAATAAATATTATAAAATATTTATTTATAATTTGTTCAGATACAATTTTTATTAATATTTTTGTCAATAAAAGTTAGAAAAAAAACCTTTTTATATAATTATATTGCTATATTATAAGAACAAGGCGTTCTTTCGAAAAGCTCGTAAACGCGGGAAACGCCTCGTGTTTTATCGGCTACTTCCGGACTCATCCGAACGATACCGAAAGCAGTCTGAGTCTGAATCCATTTTGATGCAATCAGATCTTTTACTGCTGTGATAGAAAGTACGGCTGTCGTAAAATCTAACAAGGATATCTTCTTTGAGATATTATTGAATTGAAGCAAGACTTGCATTACATATTTCAGGCAATTTGTTCCATAGTTTCATAAAAATAAAATAAAGCTGATGCCTAAGTTAGCATTCCTAAGTGCTCGTGCCTTGTTGAAATATCCACAAACATCCAAAGACTAAGTATCTTTATTGAAAGAAAGAAAAGAAAGAAAAAAAGAAAATACATTTATTTAGCTCAGACTAAAGCACAAACTACTGTGCGTAGTACCCATACCCATTGCAGAAATTATCCAGCTTATAATTTGTAATTATTGTGTTGTTACATACTAAATAACCTAAGCCACTATGATTCGCACACTACAACGTAATTAAAGAACAAGTCCAACCGATGTTTGTCTTATTTTCCAAGAATTAGAGTCAATTTAGAAAATCTTGGGAGGTCCTAGGAAGATCTTGGATTGCCCAATCTCAACATAAGACCCAGACATAATCTTCAAGATAAAAAACACAACAAGGTATTTTAAAAAACTCACGACGCTCCCCAAATCAGATAGCTCCAAATTGCCAGCACCCGTTCCAAATTTGAATAACACATTCACTCCACGTTCAAACATGATGAATGAAGTCAATGGACGGCTTCTGAATATATTTTTTTCTAGATTCGTCAGTCGATAATGATGTGGAGAAATTTATTCATAGTCCATGTTCTTTAGGACCATTTTTGGGGAATTAATAGTGTTTGCCAAGGTCAGAGAGGACGGAAATGGAGTAGGTTTATTTTGATGTTGTCTGGCCTTAATTTATATAAAATTGTTGTAATATTTCCTAGAGTGTTGGTCGTTGTGTAACAGAGTACATATTTCTAATTATGTCATCATCTGCCTAGCCTTTTCCCAACTATGTTGGGGTCGGCTTCCAGTCTATCCGGATGCAGCTGAATACCAGTATTTTACATGGAGCGACTGCCTATCGGACCTCCACAACCCAATTACTGGGTAATACGATACCACTTGTTAAGACTGGTTGTCAGACAAAACACAAAAAAGTAAAAAATAACTTTAATTTCGGAAGTCTTTGGTTTTGAATTTTCGATTTTTGCCACCGACTTCCGAAATTAATGTTATTTTGTCACTTTTTTTGTGTTTTTTTTTTAAGGCGGTTAAAAACAGGAAATTTTATTGAAGATGCAAGCGGGTAAATATGCGAACAACCCTGAAATAAGTACGTGTCGTTAACTTAACCTTTCCATCCGAAGCACGCAATAATGAGATTCACGGAAAACTGTCAACAATTTTCCCTAGACATTCAGAAACGTCGAAAATTCGTCTAAAACGCAACAATTTGCGCCTTTTGTCCGCGTCCCAAACGACAGTCATTGTAAGAATGTTTTTGGCCGGACCGATGGGGATTTGAAACAATAGGGACAGTCAGAAAAGGTTTGGGTAAAGGACAGTATTATCCAACGAGGTTTTATCGCTGGCTTCATGGTAATTACGTTTTTTTGTATCGGGCGCCATTATTGATTGGACTATGTACTTTATTGAGGGAAATCTGCCTTTTTGTAGTCGATTGTAAGGATTTTTTATGAGAACTATTGAGTTTTTTTTTTTGTGCGAATTATAGGATTGTCTTTCAACTGTTTTTTTTTGTGTATAATTATGTCTTGTTATTTATGTTTCGTGTGATTTTATTCATGTTTTTTGTCAAACTACTTCAATGTTGAACAATTACAAAGATCGCTATTATGGTAGGTAGGTTCGATTTTTGATTTATTCCATTCTAATACCAAAAACGAATACCACTGGTATTTGTTAAAACTCATATTTATGACTGTACTTTACATCTTTGAATTAGTTTTGGTATTAGTTTAAACAATGGAATCCGTTCGGAATAGAAAATAAATATCAGTTGAAAGAAATACCAGTGGTATTAGTTTTTGCCAAAAAGAGAGTAGGTATTGAGATAAATGTGATAATAAAACAGAACAGAGGAGGACCATTAGCAAAGGAGCAATAATAATGTAATTTTAATGGTAATGGAAATCAATTTCGATGGCCTTTTCCATCTTGAATGTCAAATAATGTATAAGATTTGCATTTAAATTACATAATTATCGTATTTTTTCTTTTACTCAATTTTTATTATGTTTTCTTACTAAGTATATATGTATGTACTGGAGGAACAGCTTTGAGTACTTTCTTAGGTACCTAAGAAAGTACTCGAAGCTGTTCCTCATTTGCTGCTATTACTATTACTCAGAACTTGTATAATCTTAAACCTTTTCCCAACTATGTTGGGGTTGGCTTCCAGTCTAACCGGATGCAGCTGAATACCAGTATTTAACATGAAGCGATTGATCTTATCATATACATATAATATATATCACAATCTTATAGAATTATTGAAATTAATAACAGACTGGCATTACAGCATAAAACGTCCAGCTTTTTATTATTGAGTAAAAATTACAATATAATAGAATTGAATCGTCCTTTTTGCCGACCTTACAATTAGCCTTAGCGCAAGGGTAACGATTTAGTCGCCAAAAAACGATTTTACAATTTCCTTGAAACGAAAAAGGAAGGTAAAGAATATTCAATGAGAGTCTGCTCGGAATATAAAATACAATCGGTTGTAATTATTTCTAATGGTCCATTATTCGAGCATTTTTGTCCACCATTTTGTCATTTTGGAACACTGGTCATTATAACAAAGGATGTGACATATTATTATTGTGAAGTGAAACTTTTAGTTTTTGAGCAGAATATTATGATTATTGCTGGCTATCGTTTTGTGGTCCTAAGTTCCGAGATTTGCTTTTACTTTCTGTAAAGCAACGGTGCGCTAGAAGAACGGTGGCTGTCATATAAAAAACCGGTTAATTTTAACTTGTTTTAATTTTATTATCTGTTCTTATTGCGGCAATAGAAAGATAAAATCTTTGAAAATTTCAAATGTAATGTCTACCAATTACGGTGCATGAGATACAGCTGACAGACAGACGGACAGCGGAGCCTTAGTAATAAGGTTCTGATTGGCACCCTTCAGGTACCGAACCGTCATTAAAATCTGTAATGTTCACCAGTATTTGACACTTAGGTGTCGGTATTTCCTGCCAGGGTTGCGGAATAGTCCGAAAGGGATACCGGGACCCTGGCAACAGGCAACTGAAAGAACACGGGTGGGTTTTAGTCAGTAAGAGTCTGACACGCCCTTCCGCTCCGCCCAGAGCGGGAGAAGTCATTTGATGATTTCCAACCCAAAAAAAAAAAAAAAAAAGGTGTCTGTATTTAGACAGCCGTTATTGAGTGACCGTTTACTGCTTTTTTAGGGAACCAAGCTTATGTATGTAGAACAGCCTTAGTTGTTTTAGCAGATTTATGCATTTGCACAAACATATTTTTTGCATATTTAAGCATATTTTTTGTTTGAGGCTAAAACGATAGACGCATCTAAAACAAAAGCATTATCTGGCCATCTCCTAACTCCTAACCTACCACAAATATTCCCAAGCAAAATATTCCTGAGCATATTTCACCTACAAACTGGAAAAACACGATCACAAAGAGAAAAGTTAGTTTGTTTACAACCAAAAAGTGAAATTCACTGAACTACTAAAACAAAAACACAATTCACGATAACTGTACACAGTGCGCCAAAATCGCACGGAGCTAGACAAAGTTAATGACTAAACTTTACTTTTACGACGAGAAATGACCAAATAGCTCACGTAGAATAAAATTATATTTTCTAGTGACCCGCCTCTGCTTCGTACGATTTTTACCACTTGACAAAACAACAATATTTCTTTACTAGTTTTGTAATTTATTATTTAATTTTTTAAATAAGATTTTATGTGTTCAGTTTTTATTCTTCTATTGAATACATATAAAATGTGAATTTAGTTTAAGCTCCAATGTTATTCTGTTATTTTTTTCTTTTTTTCTGGTAGCTGTGTTGTGTAGTTCACACTCTTTCTTTCTTTTCGTTCTGTTTTTAGAAGTGATGACTTTTAATTGGCTGTCAGTCTCACATACAGTTTTATTTTTCTGTTAATTTTAGCTATAAGTCATCCATAGTAAATAAATAAATAAATTATCAATGCATTATACACATAAATATTCCAGAATAAATTATCTATGGCCTAACCCGCAGTGCGATTAAACGCGAATTTTTTATCGCAGTTACAGAATTGCGATAACAATTTCGCGCGATTTTTGTACCTACACGTACTGGCGATTTAAAATTGAATTTAAACAGCGCAAATAAAATTAGCAGTGCGGGCTACGCCTAAATTATATTTAAAACCGCATTATCGCTTATAACCGCGTTATTAACGCAAAATCCCTTTAGCGTAGTTTATAAGAACAACGTGGTCATACAGACGGACACGAAAAGCGACTTTAATTTATAATATGTATAGATTTAGGTCGAAATTAGCATCATACTAGGTTTGTTCGTAAAGACAATAATAGTGGGTTCGCCCTACATTTCTCGCAGTAGTTATTAACATATCAATAGAAACCTATTCGCATGTAGATGGTCTGGTCTTTGTTGACCTCATATGCACTGTTTTGTGGTTACAAATATCTTGTGCCCTTTCAATGGTGCAATCGTGTGTGCAGGCTGAGAATGGGTGACTGTATCCTGCTTTAGGAGCTTTAGGATTAAATTATTTTTATTTATTTGACTGTTATGTATATACACACACACATATAAACAGACAAGAAGAAAGAAACAGAGAAATACGTACAAAGGTGATGTTTATTTTTAAAGAAATATCTTCCAAATTATCTGCGATAGGAAAAGAGGTAAAAAGAGATGTAGACAAGACAACGTGTGTAAGAGTAGAAGAGAAAACAAAATATCACTACATATTATAAAACAAAGTCCTCCGCCGCGTCTGTTTGTTTGCGATAAACTCAAAAACTGCTGCACCGATTTTCATGCTGTTTTCACCAATGGAAAGAGTGGTTCTCGAGGAAGGTTTTAGTATATAATAACCGACATCCACGCGGGCACAGCCGCAGGCATCAGCTAGTATAAAATAAACAATTCACGAATTTAAATAAAACATACACAATGAGGATTATACTTACACTACTAGGTACTACTTACTTTATTATTCTTTCTTTCTTTCTTTCTTTACATATTTCTTAAAGAAATATCACTTTAATTTAAATAATAGTAGTATAATTTAGTGTTGAGTCTAGGACAAAATGTTCTTTTAAAAACGAGTAATTTTGGTCCTTAGGTCCGTAGTTACCATAAAACTGACTAATACGACCATATTTTAAGGCTAAGAGCGGATACTTTCGTTCAAAAAGTTCACTAGATACCTTTGCCTACATTATAGGTCCTTCGTTACGGACTACAGGCCTTCGGTAAATGGGCCACCCCATCTCATTCCGTGTCTTGGCATCGGTCCTGCACTCGATAATGAGTACACGACGAGTTTCTGTAAGTAGAACCACGCACGAATAGAATGGAAAACCTCTAGGGTCGGGAAAATACTACTATCTAATATGTACAAGCTCTTAAGTGTAACTAAAGCTCTGGAGTACTTTATCATTCATGACTGTTGATGTTTATGTTTCAATTAGCCACTGACTTGCCGTTTAGGACCCATTCGAGTAAAGACGCGACACTAGTGGAAGAATTTCTATGAATACTTCACGGAAATTTTGTTCTACCGGTGCCGGTGTCGCGTTGCGCTTGTCTGCTCGAGCCTTAAGTATTTTTGGGTCAGTTCGAAGTATCAGTTAAAATTATGTGTTCAGTTAAGGATTTTAATATAGAATACAAACATGGACACCAATTCAAAGGAGTGTAACGAAAATTAAAAACTTTCGTGTATTTTTATTAAATACTATAGGCCCGCCCCTGCTTCGCACGGTTTTTACGAGTTATTATATCTAATTTTATTTAAATTTTATTATTTATTTTTATTGATTCATACACAAGTGTGATAATAATTAGAAATGTCAACGGATCCCGCACTAGGATACCCTGTGTCTATGATCCAGTCTCTCGACGGGGAATAATATGAAATAAAGGATAGGTTAACAAAGTAAGTATAAGTTTAATATGAACGTACTAAACGCATAAACCTACCTGAATAAATTCTCTGCAAATAATGGTGAAAAGTGTGAAAACCGCACGACAATACGTTGCGTAATTTAGAAGAACAAGTCGGTGACAAAGACAGACACGGAAAGCAACTAATTTATTATTTATGTATAGACAGATATAATAGATGTATGTACATATTACACAATTCTCTCCCCTACGAACTATCTCAGACACTATAAACGATTACGGAAGGACATGTTCGACAGAGTTTCAAATATCAAAGCGGCATCAAAGAGCATTTCCAAGTGGTCTCTGTAAAATTGAGGAGCGCCTCTTAAAGATTCAAGCATTTGGGTATTTGAATGAGAAGAAAACGTTTGTTTTGTGTAAGAAATGTGTGCCGAATAAAGTTTATTGTTTACTAGCGACCCTGCTTCGCACGGATTTACGACTTGACAAGGCATCGAGATTTCTTAACACCATAAAAAAAATTAGTTTTTTTTTATTATTTTTGCCGTCGATAAAATAAAGTCTCTCGTTTCGTAATGTGCACATTATACAGGATGTAAGGGTAAACACTCTTGTCATTCAAACCATGGGTAGTTGACTTAAATACAAAAATAAATGACCGAACACAACAAAAAAAAAACGTTATTTTCATTAAAAGATTTAAAAAAGTTTCTATCTGACACCGTGCTTGCTAGCGAAACAGCTGACTGACTAAGGGAGGGATCGCGCTCGCTGCCGGTCCGGTCACATCCCGTACCCCCGCCCGTTTTGAGACGCAAGTTCGTTGCCCTAGCTAGCGCATAGGGCAACGAACTTGCGTCTCTTGTGGTAAAATTTAGATCTAAAAAAAAATAAAAAAAAGTTGTAATTTTCCATTGATTTTACGTTCTATAAATGAAACCAAACCACTGGTTTGAATGACAAGAGTGTTTACCCTAACACCCTGTAAAGAATCACACTGTATGTAACTTTAGTATTAACGTGTTATACAGATAAACCTTCCTGAATAAATTCTCTAAAGTTTAGAGATTTTTGATTTTTTCTGTTGCGCGGTTTAGAGGAACAACGCGGACATATAGGCAGACACAAAAAGCAACTTCAATTTTTATAATAATGTATAGATGTTGAAATCAGGACTTTAGAAAAAGATAATAACATTTATTTAGCAAAACACTGTAATAATAATTCGTTTGCCTTAATTAATAAATAGTTCTTTAACTGTTTTAGTCATACGAAAGTGCTCATATTGTTTAATTAGTGTGAATAGAACAACTCGTTAAAATCGCTAACTGTTGTTTAAATACCCATTGTTTTGTTTATTAAAACAATTAAACATTCACATTGTAAATTAGAAGTAAATAATTCACGAACTAGAAAAGCCTTTTCGTTTTCACACTAATGCATAAACATAAATATTAATTGAAACAAATGAATTTTTTTGTGTAATTTATATCAACAACGAGTGCGTTACGTGACTT
Source organism: Lithophane semibrunnea (assembly GCA_947363905.1). Taxonomy (NCBI): domain Eukaryota; kingdom Metazoa; phylum Arthropoda; class Insecta; order Lepidoptera; family Noctuidae; genus Lithophane; species Lithophane semibrunnea. Next base: position 15,155,577 of record OX376203.1, read on the forward strand.
AGAAAAGTTTAACATATGCCATAAGGCGGTGGTTTGAAGAATACTTTCTCAAGGTTTTACAAAGATATTGTCTATTAATATTGTCTACTACTATGGTCCGAAATTATATAATTACACATTAGGCTAGCATGGTGATTTTTGATCAAACTTATCTGTATCAGAAGAATATAATATAACTGTGAAGTTGCTGGTTCATTTTAAAATCAAGATCATTCATCGATCAAAAGCGAGTCTCTACAAATAACTAAACTTAATTAATCTTTCTAATACCGACCTATAAATTAACACTCGTTATAATTTCGAAACTAAAAACATTTACAAGCATTAGCATTAAAATACAATAATTAAAATTGGATATAAAACACTATATATTCTCTTTGGAAGTTATTAATGAATTAGATAAAAGAGCTGATATTTTAAAGGCAATGTTAAATAGAATATTATATCATTTAGATTAGCGATACAGAATGATCTCAATTCACGTTTCTTAAAATGTCAAGGTTGGCTAACGATTTTATAGCAACAGAATATAATGCGTTTTTATTATCTAAATGATTAGCTTCGGTTTGCAAAGTGACATCAATGTTCGACTGCGCTTGTAAAGTTTTATTTCCCTTGCTAGAAATATACCTACTTACTAAGCCTTTGTTTTTCGATAGAAAGTAAATTACGTTGATGAAAAAAAAAAACTCACGCGAGGACTTTTTTTTCAACTACCTACCAAAAAAGTTAAGAAGTGTTGTACTTATGGACTTTACAAACATAAATGGACAACTATTTGCGCATACAGATTGGAAATATTCAAAAATTTCAATAATTAGTTCGTAAAAGCTTCGACATCACTTAAATTCTGTCACTGTACTAGCAAAATAATAATTTCCGACATCAAACTAAGAAAAAAATAACTTGGTTATATTGCCTTTCTTAAAAAACCGCCAGTTACACATACTTAGCACTTAATTATCTTCTCATAAACAAGCGACTCCCCACACTTAAGATAATGACGAGCCCTCAAACTTCAAACAACTTTTTAACTCGGAAACCTGCGGGATAAACAAACATACAACTATTTTAACACCTCCATAACTGAAGTTAAACAGTCATCAAAGGAAGTTCACTGTTTGTAGTTAAAAGTTATTTTTGGGAGCTGTGGACAGTGGGCTCGTTCAGATAAGGGCTGGAAAAAATATGTTGTTCTTTACACATTGTTTTTTTTTTAAATAAAACTTGATGCAAGGTAAATAACTAGAGTATTAAGCATAAGAATAACCATAATCAGCCTATAACGTTCCTACTGCTGGGACACTAGCTTTCTGTCTGTGCGAGCGAGCGGGCCGTAATCCACCAAGCGGGCCCAGTGCGGGTTGGTGGAAGTCACATGTCTTCGAATTTTTGGTTCTAAGACATGCCGGTTTTCTCACGATGTTTTCCTTCACCGTTTTGAGAGCAGTGTTGATGATCGGACCACAGGTAAAGTCAGGGAAAATTGTTTATCAAATTGACTACTTTCCCATTTTGACATTCAAATCACAACTTGCACTCTTTGACAGTTGTATGAAATAGGACACGGCAAATTGAAGTAGTGCCAATTTGAACAACAAAAAATAACCCGACCGTACAACTTAACCCCTTAATCACACTGTTCACATACACACAACCTTAAATTCCCCTCGTTACTTACATCACTAAGTAGCATAAGAACCTAGTTAATCACGTCGTACACTTAATCTGGCACATTCATCTACTGCAGCTTTATCTTCAGTCGTGACTGGCCTAGGCACTCCTGCGCAGGTAATTGTGGTAAAGAATGGTAACAATGGCGAACGTGGTTGCTTGTAATTAAATCAGTGTCTTGTGTAAGGTAGGTATAGTTTGTTCCAAAAGTATTTGATGAAAATGTAAACAAATGAATCAGAAAATGTACCTGTCGATACCAATTTGTAGTGCCACTTACAAATTGAGTGCTTTGATTTGATTATTGGAATACTTAACCCGGAAATCTAAATCACCTTGAAATGTTTTTCATTTGACAAATTGAGGTTAATTTTATAACCTCAATTTGCGCCAAGATTACATACATATTTTTTTTGTTATTGTGGTTTGCGACTTGCCTTGTGTCAGAGCTTTATGCTAAAAATAGGCCGCTGACTAAAACAATAAAAAGCCTGCTGACTTGGCTTCACATGCAATTGAGAATGACGTTATTCAAACAATAATTGTTGCAAAAAGTGCTGAGATATAAAGTTAAAACCTGCTAACGACAGATGAATGTATTACTAATCCCCTTTAGTGAGTGATTGCGTAAGAATTAAACGTGAACAGGGTTTGTTTACCTTTTCGTCAGATAGTTTTTGGAATAAACCATAGGTAGGTTAGTAGGGTATTCGTGTTTTCCTGACATGTGGCGTGATTAGAACGTTAATATTACGTGTGGTCATCGTTGTGATTCTAGATAAATAGTGCTCGCAAATAATGAAATTGTATGGTGGAATGATGTGGTAATTAATGTTAGTAGGTGACAGTTAACCCTCATTGGCCTGATTGGTCCGGACATCAAGCAATAGACAAAATTGACAACCTTACTTTGCTTGAATAAGAGGCTTTTGGCTGCTGTGTATGTGTGTATTTTAGTTTTTGTTTTTTTGTGTAATGTGCGTTTTGTTTGTGCAGAATAAACATTTTTTTTTTCTTCTTTCTCATGGAAGTAGGAGGTTTTTTCAAAGAATCTAAGTGTGACGATGGACATGTTTGAGCAAGCAAGTAACGTTTTCTTCAAGTCCATGCTTATAATCCAACTTATTACTTAAAATAGTCGGTTTTGAGTGTGCATTCTGTACTCATGTGTGACACTGGGCTAGGTGATCAATTTTGACGTAACTTGAAATACCTACTACCGATAAAACCAATGACCTTTTAAACCATTGATTAATCTTTACCAATTTCCTTTAAAATTTGACCAAAGAGAATCAAGTTCCTCAATTTTTTTTTCCTTCAACATCAAATTTATTGTTTATAAACACGATGGCCTTACAAAAACACACATACATTATGTATGTACATTTTATTAGACTTACATAACGCGACCTTGTGCATGCTAACGACACGAGGTGCGCAAGCGCCGCGAAAGGCAATTGTGAGAATATCTCGATTCGTTGGAAGATTAGTTGGAATCGAGTGGCAAGGAGACAGGAACCGGTCATTGATAATCTTCTCTCATCCAAGAAGACCTATGTCCAGCACTGGACGTCTTTCAGGTTGGACTGATGACGACAAGGGGCAGTAGCTTTTGCTAAGTTTCTACTCGAAGAAGCAAAAAGCTACTAGATTTTACAAATGCGGCTGGATTCTAGATTTGACAATGAACATGTGAATTATTATTAATTTTAATGATTAATAACGTAAAATAATTTTTCAGGATCTTTGTTTATTATTATTATGTATGCATTTTTTTAAATTTTGACATTTTACAATTTGACAAATTTTTATTTTACATTTTTTTGTTAATATGAAATTTTTATAATTTTTGTCAATTTTTTTTTTGCTGTTTATTTAAATTGATTTAAGTAAACACAATTTTATCTTGGGTTTTTATCTGTTTTTATTGAATTGTCGCTTTAATTCGTCTTTAGTTTAAGTTACTAACAATAGTGTTTTAAGTGCAAACCTGTTACTAACAATGTATGGATCTCTTAGTTGTCCGAAATAAAATGTTTTATTTTATTTATTTAAGCTTTGAGTTTGAATTTCAGCCATTGATACAAATACTCTTTCACAATTCTTTTCGAATTGTCGATAAGGTACTGGCACCTTGAAGATGCCAATTTGTTTAACAACCCAACGTCCACTTGAGGTGAATGTCAGCTTCTTACAAGATAGTGAACGTTTCAATACCAATTGATTTTATTGACTGACTCGCCTCGCCTCTGTTTATTTTAGTTATCATATCAAACCCAAGAAGGGATGTAGTTTGTTTTATAGTAGTTTTTCGAGGATAACATTGTTTTCTTTTTTTAAATTTAAGTTACTCTAAATTATTACCGTACACTGTATAGTCATGAAATCCCTACAATTTTACGAAGTTTAAAAAAAAATCGGACAGTTATAAGTTGGTCAAAATCACTTTATACATTTTTGCCCATCAGTCCTCTAGACAACATCCACATCACTGTAGTCTATCAAAATTCATAAAATCCATACAAATACCATCAAATAAAAACATTTCCAAAAATAACTTTTTGGCCTCTCAGGACCAAATTCCGCATACCAACATTTTAACACCATTAAAACAAAAGCACATGAAACAAGTCACGTTGGAACAGGTCCGGACGTGAAACGGAACAGGTGCCGACTGGAGGCTGTGAGTGTGGACATCTGCTACGGTATTAGGGTTCCGTGGGATGTAAAATTGGCTGGTGCTGACTGGAAGCGAGATCTTTCAATCTCTCACTTTTTCGGTAATTCGGTATATTATGGGTACTTAGTCTATATTTCTTCGATCGTGTTAAAATCTATAGGAGAATGGAATTTTTAAAACATCGTAGTGAGGAAACTGGCATGCCAACAAAAAAAAATAAAATGAATAATTAATAAAAACATTTAAAAAAAAAAAAGTGCCTGAGAGATATTTCTCGACGGCATGTGAAGCCAAGTCAGAGGCCCTTGCGCGGCTTTAAAACTCTCGACACTAGGTAAGTCACTAACCATACGAATAGAAGATTGCATTATTTAAGTTGTTGAGCAGACAAATTTTTCAAACCTATGAATCAATGGATTAGCGATATTCTTCAAAACTCTCGGACTGTGATTGAACATGCAGGATTCGCCGGTCGAACGCTTAGTAGTCACTCGTGGTAGTTACTTTATAGCACTCATATTTTGACTAAACTAACATCTAAATGAATGACTAAATAAAAAGGCTCCGGGTCACGGCCAGGGTTGAAAATCCAACAGTGCATTGATATTTAGGCGTTCAGGGGGCCTACCACCACCGCTTACAGCTTACAGCAGTATTGTTTTAATATTACTTCAGTTCAGGAAAGAGATGAAGCTCTACAGGACGTATAGCTCCGTTCCTTTCCCCCACGAAGTAAGATTAAAATAATACAGCAGCAGGTGTAGCATGGCGCTTTCTATCTCTACGAAGAATAGACATAGCTTTTTCTATACAAAGTGACAGTTCGTTTCTTCATTTTTGACATCCACCGTAGAAATCTTTCTACAATCAGTCATTTTGTCTTTCATTTCTAACGATCTTTGTCTAGGTCTTTTTATATGTAGACTATTTCGGAAAAAAGTTTTCTATCTTTACTGTCAAAATCACACTGACAACCGATAAATCCTATGATAAAACAAAGAATTCTGAGTCGAATTATGTAAAAGAGTGAATTTCGTAAAAAGTGCAGTTGACTCTTTCTATTTTGCTGCCGTCGTCTCGTACTGTCTACAGGAAACGTCATTTTTGTCTACTCTTCCGTCGACAAAACGCTGCTCATGCTACGCCTGCAGGTGGTGGTAGGCCCCCTGATATTGTTTTACTGCTTTTGAAATTGTATAGGTACATAACTTTGATCTCGTGGCCTTTAGACACCCAAGATAGATTATCTGACATTCTAATTTCTTGTGTCAAAAACCCCGAAAAATATGAAATACAAACCCTATAAGTGTTAAATCACAAATCACGTTACTAAAACTGCTAATTCCCTGACCAAATAGACTTTAATGCTACGGAACCTCAACCACCGAACCTCAACTCAATCATTCATTATACAATGTGGCCGTATCAAATTATATCGCTCCATTGATCTGCAAGCCAAAATACACCTTAACAGAACCCAATAGAGTTATTTATGCAATATAACACTATTATATGTTAATATCGGCAGATGTTGATTGATGCAAATTGATGTGTCGACATGGAATTTTTTACCGACTTGCGAAACACGGGTTGTTACTTCGACATGCCGATGTTATATTTTATTTATTTACTAATCCGTATTTAAAAATATGTAGGTAACATACAACAGTATCAGGTGTTCCACACCATTTTACAAGTTAATTTTTCGATGTTTTTTACAGCAGAATTTTTTATATGTAAACTTCTGTATGCGCGTTGAGCGACTTTTCGTAGGAGGTAAGCTTATGGATTCGCGTAGTGCTGCGCTATAGAATATAGATGGCGCTAATACCAGTTTTAAGTTTTCACTTCTGTCCCGAGTCATATGATTCGACAAAAGAAGTTTCTAGTCTAGACAGTCTAACTGGAAAGATCGAGGCTATAGACAAAATCCCTTTTCTTGACAGAAAAGGGATTTTATTTTATTTTTTAGGAAAGGCCCCCTGGGCTCCTAGACAAAATCCCTTTTCTGTAAGCGTTAACGCCAACGGAAAGATCAAATTGTATGCAGTTGACAGCAGCAGTCACGTGACATCTCTAAAACTAATGTCAACTCCATACAATTTGATCTTTCCTTTGGCGTTAACGCTTACAGAAAAGGGATTTTGTCTATAGCCTCAGGTCAGACAAGTAAAAACCACGATTGGGCGAAGAAATATGTATGAATTTATTGTGAGTCGTTGACTCAATAGAAACTGACTTACTGACGAACGAGCACATAGGGAAAGCGGAAAACTTATAAGAAATTGTATTCGATTATTCTAAGTACATTCACAGTACAAAGTATACCCATGTCCGGTCACGGTACAATTATCAATGCTAAAATAAATCTAAGGTAAAATAATTTTGTTTACAACCATGGTCATAAACACACAAACTCACTATATTATCTCAAGTTATATTCCTACCAGTTAACCAGCCTTGTACTATATTATTACATCTCAAAATATACGGTCTGTCGTAAAATATTTATGACCAATGAGCGACCACACGCAGAGATTTATTTATGGCAAGTTTTCCGGTCAAGTAAAAGTTAAGAAATTAGTGGTAAGTTATTGAGTAAACAAGTTGTTTCTAAGTTACAAGTTGGTATATACAAATTATATGGTCACTTGGTATCTAAGTCCCGACAAGGCTACCTGCCTAAAAGGTAAATCCTTATCCACACGAGTCTCGATCCCGTGGGAATATCGGGATAAAAAATATCCTATGTCGTATTCCAGGTCATGGTCTACCCATGTGCCAATTTTCGTCTAAATCCGTTCAGCCGTTTTAGCGTGAAAGCGCTAGTTAGGAATAATTGCAAAAGAAAAGGTAGTAATGTTGTCAAGTTCATGCTAACTGCTGTGAACCTGTGACTGGGATTGGCTAACTCAAAATAACAGACAGAAACTAGGATAACCAGTCAAATCACTTGACATGAATTAAACTCTTTAATTTTCAAGGAGTAGGTAAGAATACATTCTATCTAATCTAACTATCTAACTAATATTCTAAACGCGAAAGTTTGTAAGTATGGATGGATGGATGGATGGAAGGATGTTTGTTACTCTTTCACGCAAAAACTATTGAACCAATTTGGATGCAAATTTGGCACACAGATAGTTTATAACCTGGATTAACACATAGGATTTTTATCCTGATATTCCCACGAGATCGGGACTTATGCGGGTGAAACCGCGGGGTGCTGCTAGTACTTAATAATAACTTACCAAATATAAAAATAAATGAAAATAGGAACCATACCTGTAACAAAAAAGAAACATAATTAATTAGTTTTAAACTTAAATATACAACGAGAATATGAATTCCATTAAGTACTTAATTAATATTTATATGTAAATAAAATATGTGTGACCGGATGGTTTATGGTATGTTTTTTTTATTATGACGTGTAAGAATGCAGGTGCAAGAAATCGAAAATAGCTTCGTGTGGTTCCCGCTATGGATTATGATACTACGTGTCCTGTGGTAGCCTCCAAAATGAAAACAGCAGCGCCATCTCTTAGTAAGGAAAAACAGTGAAACAGTTAACTCCCAAAGCACTCAACTACTCTGGGTTTAGAAACTCTCCACCACCTTGAATTTGAAATCGAAACATGGAACACCTTTAATCTTTAAATCCTTAAATATCAAGTGACCGAGTCTTCACTAAATTCGTCATATGTTATTTTATTTGGATGTAATGTTATTTTAGTTAGCTTCTGCCTGCAGCTTATCTCGCGTGGTATGTCGATAAAAAGTAGCTTATGTCCTTCCCGGGGGCGCCATTTATCTCCTTGCCAAATTTTGTCGAAATCCGTTCAATGGTTTAGGCGTGAAAAGGTTACATATAGACAGACAGGAGCTACTTTCGAATTTATAATAATTAGTATGGATTCTAGAAGAACAGCATAATCAGCCTACAATGTTTCGACCACCACGGCTGGGACACAGGCCTCCTCTCTGTGAGAACGAGTAGGCCGTAATCTACCACGCAGCAACATAGCGGGTTTCTGGATGGAAGAAGAGATAATTAAATAAAACTGAAGGTTATGAGGTCCTAGACAAGTGACAATCGCTTCGAAAGCGTTTCGTATTTCTACAACGACTTTCAACAGGATTGACATAAGCTTTTCGATAGCTTATGTCAGTCCTATACATTTTTACCTTTCCATAATCGTTATCGCTGATAGAATTTCACTTTGCTACACAAAGGCCTCAGCAGGCGTAGCATGAGCACCGTTTTGTCGACGGAAGATTACACAAAAATGACGTTTCCTTTAGACAGTAGACAGTACGAGACGGCAGCAAAGTAGAAAGAGTCAACTGCACTTTTTACGATATTAACTCTTTTACATAATTCGACTCAGAATTCTTTATTTTGGCATAGGATTTATCGGTTGTCACTATGATTTTGACGGTAAGGATAGAAAACTTTCTTCCGAAATAGTCTACATATAAAAAGACGTAGACAAATATCGTTAGAAATGAAAGACAAAATGACAGATTGTAGAAAGATTTCTACGGTGGATGTCAAAAATGAAGAAACGAACTGTCACTTTGTATAGAAAAATCTAGGTATGTCTATTCTTCGTAGAGATAGAAAGCGCCATGCTACGCCTGCTGGTCTTCAAATACTAAACTATTTGTCAAGTTTCTTGCGTCCATGAATGTGAGGTTGTGCCATTCATCACGTTCCTTAACAAACTTTCCGAGATGTCAAAGTTGTAACATTTATTTCAATTAAAGTCCATTCACTTACTCGGGCAGTCCTCAAAGATTCGGTCAGTTGGACAGAAACTTCAATAAAATCATCAGAAAAAACAACCAAAGAAATTAATGAAGATTAATTCAAATCTAAGCCCGTAAATATTTGAACAACGTGACAAGAAACACGAATTCTATTACCGTAACATATAATCGTGTTAGTATAATGCGCTGGTTGACGGACGATTTCGACGGCCATGCTGCGCGCGCGCCGCCTTGCTTGTCGACAGCGTTGATTTATTTATAATTAAGAGGAGATCGTAATGTAAGCTTGCCTCTATGCTGGGTAGTCAAAGAATTGGTTTCTTTGTGGTATAAATAATACATACACTGTGTTTGGAACTCACATATTGAGCTTTTATATTGAGTGGAGTGTATGAGTCTATGGTTGGCTTTGTACGAGCTTTTTGATCCGACAGGAGGTAGTAATTTATGGAATTTAGATTTCTACTCACGACCTCTTTTCTTTGAGAATATATATAAAAATGCATGGACACAGGATTAAACGGTTGTTCATGATAACGTTAGGTTATTCTATAATCAGAAAATGGGCGTATGCATCCGCTATAGGAGTAATAAGGGTCCCCGAAACAATCAATCGTAATTGCCAATATAAAAATTGCCAAACGCTTCAATTGCATTTGGCAGACGATCAACTTCGCGCATCAATCTGTATCAACTATCAGTCGCGTTTTACAATCGCAATTGATCGTTTCGATACATTTAGGGCCATCTCTTTCAACCGTTAATACGCTTCTGGCAAAAGATGGACTAGATTTCTTACCACAAACAAAAATAAGCTTGTGTTTAGTTCACCTTCACGCAACAATTTGTCAATTCCTTTTCCTTTCACAAAGGTGTTAAAATGTAACTCCCACTTACGTCTTGACTCTGATAAGGAGATGACACCCTCCTTTAGCACTTCAAGTTTCAGTACAAGTAAATAATACTTCGACAAGGAACAGTGATCGTACAATCAACCGCACGTTACTGGTAACAGCGTCTTTATGTCTTAGCAATAAGGGCGATTTCCGTGTTACTTCTTTCTATTGACGTACGGTTGACTGTTTGAGTATAATGGGTCAGTTGACAGGTGGTGTTGAAACAAGCGTACGCGCAAGGATGGGTAAGGAAGGGTTGGCTGGTATCTGACAATCTTGTATTATATTAGGGGAACAAAACGTTATATCCGTGAGTTTACAAGGAACCAACACCCCAATGAATTGTGGAATTTGCAATCATAATCCACCGGATTTTGATGAAAACTGTAAACCCATTGCTTTATAAATGTTTGAAGAATTCGATTGCTCGACAACGTAAATCATGCAATGAATGTTGTTGTATTGTCAATATTAAATGCATTGGCATTGTACCCGTGTGTGTAACGTAATTACCCCGCAGCTATTAATAAGTATAGATGAAACAAAAAATTATAATAAGTAATTAGACAGGTGCTGAGAATTACGCGCACACGCAAGTAAAGCAAGGGTCCATTATGTCAATCTCACTTTTTAAATATTTGAGTTGTAAAGTTAATTAGCAACTTTTCATATATAATCAATAAAACTGATTGGACAATGTTAATGAGAAGGTTTTGTTTAGTAATCGGATTTGCATTTGTCAGGAAAAGTTGTTTAATATCACGGATAGAAAACACCCTTTAATTTTTAGGGGTATGAGGAACAGGGTGTACAGTTCACTCATCCCCCATAGAAAAGGGAGGATCCTCCTACCAGACGGGTGTTGTGTCTGGCGGGCAACTGCCCAATGATTGATATTGGGTTTTTGTATATATGTTCACTGCACGGTAAACTCTAATTGCGCGATGCAGGATTTATGTGACGTCAGGTCTTCGATGCGTAGTTCGCATGTGGCGATGTAGATACCGCCACATCACTCCCCTCCGGAGACCGGAGGTCGATAGTGGGCTGAGTCTTGTATCTTGCGATGCTTGCCAGTGCCAGTTGTGGTTCCAGTGAGTCGGAACCGGGTGCCGCATTGTTCGCGGTGGGTCGGAACTGTTTGCGGCGATTGTGGTGATTGATGTGATTGCGGTGGTTCCCCAGTGGCTCATGGTGATGAGGTTGAGGTGATTGAGGTGATTCCCCAGTGGGTCGGGGTGATGAGGCTGAGGGTGATGACCAGGAATGCGCGTTCGCTGCATGCTGGTGGTCAGGATACCCGTTGACGCCTCGGGTGTTGGCTTGACTGTGTGACTCGCCTCACTGAAAGCTTGCGGGAGTGATGATGATGACGTCACGCTGAAGTATTTGCACGAAGGCAAATACTTCAGCGCTGAAGTATGTGCGTTGACGTTCATATTCGGGGTCACCAATTTAGGGGTATGAGGAACAGGGTGTAAAGTTCACTCATCCCCCATAGAAAAGGGAGGATCCTCCTACCAGACGGGTGTTGTGTCTGGCGGGCAACTGCCCAATGATTGATATTGGGTTTTTGTATATATGTTCACTGCACGGTAAACTCTAATTGCGCGATGCAGGATTTATGTGACGTCAGGTCTTCGATGCGTAGTTCGCATGTGGCGATGTAGATACCGCCACAAATTGAAAGTTAAATCACCAACCTGTATAAGTAGGGTCAAAAAATTTAAATATAAACGTTTTCGTAATGGTGACAAACATGGCATTAAGTTATGTGTATAAGAATGTTATAATACCCAATGAATGGGTCAGTAAGTTGATAGGTGATGTGCGCACGCGCAAGGCTTAGGGGTTGGCCGGATTGTCAATAAAAAACGTAAATTAATGTTTAGTGAGTGGAACGAATCAGTAGAAATGATAATATATTGAAATCATTTTTTTAAAACAACATAGCACCTTGCTTTGGGGATTTTACTTAGGTTAGTTTTTAATATTGATTGAAAGGATTTTTTATTAGGAGTTTTTAGTTAGCTATAAGAATAAGCCATTTTTGTAGCCATAAAAAATATTCCGACAATACAAAATACAATAATTAGCTCTTCCCTTATACTCAAACTCAGAAAGTACATAAGTATTATAATGTTCTATAATAGAATAGAATATTTATCTCAATAACCTAGAATTCCGTCTAGTCGCTGGACTATAGCGGTCGTAAGGTCAACGATTCGTTCGCCAAAACATAGTAAAGCATACAACATTAAAATATTGGCTAAGACATACAATACATCGCACCAATATATTATTTAGTATTGTAATATTTGTGGGTCATGTGCAATGACCCCTGAACGTTGGGTTATTGTACACGCGGCTACTCATCAAGCTATATATTTCCAGTATACGCTGATCTCGCGTTGTATAGGATTTCCGTACAATGCGAGGTCAGCATAAATTGGATATGTATAGCTTGATGTGTAGCCATGTGTACAACAAAAAATAATTGTATAACATTAGGAATCTCATTAATACAAGATTATTCAATGGACGTTTGTAGCACATTATAAATAAGGCACACGCACACAGACGCGCTCATTGAGGAGACCCCAAGCGATTGTCGCGGTGCTGTCAGTTGCGGACTTGCGGGTGCCGTATCGAACAGTGTTCGCTGCGATCTTTTTAAAAATGAAGGGTAGGTTATTATTTCAACAAATAAACCTAATTTCCGTAGTGTCCATATTTATACTGTGTCCATAGTATAGTGAACTTTGGGACTTCAATATTTGATCTCATAATAACTTGGACTTCAAAAACTCCCCGATAGTTTACGTTATTACAAATCGTTGACAAGCCTTTACTTTGAATGCTCCGCCCAACCGCCACTTGAATGTTTATAACAAATTGTCACCTCCCAGTTTATTTTAAGCTTGGTAATCTGTTCGTGACGGTATCTTCACGACTTAGCCTCGAGTGGGGAAGGCGCAACTTTGTTATTCCATTACCTCGTCTTTAGGGTGTGCCCACACTGCCCACAAACACGACTAACCCGCGGCAAGTGGAAACGCGCGTCCTCTAGACGCGGCCACCTCACGATGACATTTCCTTTGTTTATAGTGGGCCACACCGACAGTAACATTGACCCTGGTTTCGCCAGCCATAATTATGTTGACTACTCATAGCGGTTGCAGATTCTTTGGTTAATTGTACACAACAGCTAGCGTTTTATTTTATTTGAAATCGATAAAGCAGGATGTTACTACGAAAAAAAAAAAAAAAAGGATGTTACTACGCATACCATACTTCTTCGGCTGACCTGTTGCAAATGACGAGGATTTTTTTGGACAACATCACTTACAGCATCGCAAGCGCTTCGACCATCAATAGTACGATTGTTGGTCGAAACACGCTGCAGCTGCTTTTGGTTCCAAGCTGTTTGTGAAAGAGGTTCTCGCGTCTCACAATGTGTGCGCACCCTTAGCCGTCTTCGGGGAGTTGTAAACTTGTTACTGAGTTCGGTAAACTGATGGTGAATTCTATTGTCCGTTTTACGTTTACGTCCAGTCAATTTAAATAACTTCATGATTGTGGTTGTACTAATCTTTCAGTAAACTAATTATTTTCTGTCATTGACAAGTAAATAGCAAGGGATCATTCCCTATATGTGATAAGTTACTTTAGCCACGGTTATTTTATGATTAGCCGCTCTACTGTCGATTGGCCTTTATAAGGCGATAATAATTAAAATTCTATTGTGTCTCGTTAGTGACAGTTGGAGGTTTATGATTTTGAAAGTTTATGGAAAAGGCAAGAAGTGAAAAGACTTTATCTCTGAGTCGAAACACAGGACCATCTCTGCATTCCTAAAAGATCTTACAATTCCTATCGTTACACTAACTTTTGGTCATACAGAGCCGATTTGCAGCGCATAATTAAATATTGCACAGGAACATATTCATAAAGGCTCCCGCCGCAGACAGACGCGACGCGACACCAGAAGCACAATTTCCGTGAAGTTTTCCAAGAAATTGTTCCACCAAAGCTGCGTCTGGTTCGTACATTTGGCAAGCCTTTATTTCGATACCGACCAATCAGGAAGCCACATTTGAATCACTTGCAAAACCAATTAACTTCACATCTTTCCGCACAAAAAAAAAACTGTAAAGCCAAATTGTTCACAAAAACCCTTGCATTGTAACATATTTGCAGCGGACAACAGCTGCGCGAAAAGACAGGTGGGATACAACCAGATTGTCTCGTCCCTTTTTGTTCACCAATTGGTTGTATTGACAACTTATTGAAGGTAAAGTAGAAGGTAAAAAGAAGTAAAGGTTTTTATGAGTTCTGAAAGGCAATTTTGGGTTCTTAAAATATGGTTTTCATCGTTCTTTGAGTGGTATTCTTTTATTTTTGTTGTTGACAGTAATAAAAGCAATTTATGAATTGTACGAGCGCCTCAGCATACCCGTTTAAATCAAAATGCAACATGCAGAATTGCACATTTCACCCTGACGTTGTTTTGTAGTCAGGTGGGAAAAATCAACACCATGTAACTTAAAAAAAAAACAAATTCCGTATCTCTTCTTGCGGCCTACCACCGGCCGACACGTGACGATTTCTACCAGTCAAATTCCTAAGTTTGCGCCTGTCGCGCCCGCGATGTCGCGCCAGCCTGCACGAGCCCTTATATGTGTAAGGAAACGAGTGTGCGTAGGCGTGCGAGTATCGCGTAATGAACTTCGTTCATGATCGCTCCCCCAACCGTACACGTAGTTTTTTTTATATCAAGTAGACTTGTCTTGTAAAAGTGATGTTCCAAGTACAGAATAAACAATTTCATTTAATTTCATCCAATCCAGCATTTCTTTCATTCTAGTCAAGCTTTTAGCCTCATACAAACTGGCGCGATGCGACACCGGTAATTATTGTTATACCGTGAAGTTTTCTAAGAAATTGTTTTGTTAAAGTCGCGTCGCACCCGTCTGCACGAGGCTTTAAGAGTGTTACCGCGAAAGTACTACGATAAATCAATATTCTAATTCTGTGAATGTATTTTTTATGCAATGTTAAGTTTGCATTTGCAAATACATTCACACGACAAACTAGGATTTCTACTGTATTGTAGGTATCTTGGGTGTGGTTACAAACAAATCTCACATTACAAATACCCACAGCCGGAATAACTGTCAGTAGGTCAAACTAATATTTGTTTAATCATATCATGTGAATATGTCATGCGATACGTAAATAAAAATGTAAGTACATGTTTGATTTACGATTTTTTCGAAAAAGCCGATAATGTTTTTAGTTCGAACTTTAGAAGAAGGTTTTTTTTTGTTCAACGTTTATAGTAAGTGTTTTTTTTTTAGTAAACGTTTTTTTTTTTTTTGCACGATTACACGATTAGTTTCTTACTGAAACCGAGTCTTGAAAGTTTTTAACAGAAAGCTTATCATGTCGACTAATATCTCAGCAAAGAGCTTATCATTGACTGGAGGGCGTAACGCACAAAGATTGTGCCCTGCGATAGAAAGGTCAAAAATGTACGGGCCTGACATGTGCTTCCGAAAAGCATAACATAACATAATATCAATCCCGTTGAAAAGTACTGTAGCAATATGAAATAATTGCCACATGTCTATTTCTACATTCACAATTTATTTGCCAAACATGAAAACAAACGCGAGTTTTAGAAAAAACAACTGTAAACCTACATATAGTTCAGTTTGCGCTACAACTTCATATTTTTTTATGACTTTTTCAACGGTACGTACTAGTCAGTCAAAAAACAAACTTGCATAAAGTTGATGTTTGTTAAGTGGAAATAACATCAATATTGGATTTAAGGATTTAAATAGATCTTAGGCTCTTAGATATCTACTTCAATATTCTCTTAGATAAGCAGTTATTAAAATAATGATGTCAGCATTTCGCCTCATTTTTTCAGTATGCCACAGACACACAAAAATAAGGCTGAATTTCAGCCGCTCGACCTAAAAACCAGTAACAATAAACATGTTTTGAATGGAGTACCGTTGTACATTGACTTGTATTCAGAGTAATAGCATGCATTTCGCGAAAACATCGTGTTTACCAATATCTGCTATATTCGCCGGCCCGACCCTATTATGTAAAGGAAGCGACGAAAAAGTGTTGTTTATGGTAAGGAAATATACGAAAATGAGCAAAGAATCAGCTGGTAATTATCCTACTGGAGGGCAAAGACTCATGATGAAAAGGAACCAGAATTGATCATCTTAGTTGAGGATTCAGACCCAGACCATTGCATGAGTCTGGATTTCTTTCTTCACGTTTTCTTACCGTTAGTCAGCTTTACACGACCCTTTACCGTTACATGCATGCAAATTCACTGCTCATTGCACAATGTCAGCGAATTTTCATACAAAAATAAAAGTCGTCCCAGCAATTATTTTAGCACAAATGCGTAGACGACGGACGGCTTCGTGAAGGGTCTTTTTACACTCTGTATTTCCGGTTTCTTACAATATATACTTTCGCATCCTTCCAAGTAGTATGTAGCCCGCGAAATTTAAAATTTCTTTGCAAAAAAACATAACAATTTTTTATTTCACGAACTACATTGAAGGAGTCACCATAAGTGATGCTGAACTAGAGTTTGACAAGTTCTCAACATCAAATTCTTAATTTCTCACCGGGTTTAAGAACATAATATACAGGCTGTAAGGGTAAACAGTCTTGTCATTCGAACCATGGGTAGTTGACTTAAATATAAAAATAAATGACCGAACACAACAAAAAAAAAAACGTCATTTTCATTAAAAGATTTTTAAAAGTTTCTATCCGACACCGTGCTCTCTAGTGAAACAGCTGACTGACTGAGGGAAGGGTCGCGCTCGCGGCCGGTCAGTTCACATCCAGTACCCCCCGCCCGTGTTTAGACGCAAGTTCGTTGCCCTAGTGCATAGGATAACGAACTTGCGTCTCTTGTGGTAAAATTTAGAATTTAAAAAATGAAAAAAAAAAGTTGTAATTTTCAATTGATTTTACGTTCTATAAATGAAACCAAACCACTGGTTGCAAGGATAACGGTGTTTACCCTAACACCCTGTATGAAATTGAAAACACAAAACCTACACTAACCCAACTCATAAGTATTGCAAAATGTAATAAAGAATGTCTCTATTTTGTGTTATCATATTTTTGATCAAGCAACCCGCGTCTCCACGTAAGCCTCCCTTGAGGTTGCCTTTTACTTTCAACAAAGGACTTATGTTTTCTTGAAGAGAGAGAAATAAGAATAACAATTTGTCTGAGGGATAAACACATGAAAGTTTACCGTTCAAATTGCTTACTAGACGGATTTAGACGATGATAGTATTTCAATTTCAGGGAATTTTCATTATGACAAAGTTGATGATTGTTTATGGTTTCACTCTCGTTATGTTTCGATATAGCCCGACTAGCTTCAGGCTCGAAATAAGCCTTAACTCGTGAGAAACACAATTCCTTTGCTTATTTTTCCATAACTAGTTTTCAGTAAGTCTAAAGCACAGAGGCCCCAGTGTGAGTTTCTTTTAACCATCTCGACTTTACGCATCGACCGCGTTCGGCGCTCCGATTGGCCTTTCACCAGTGGAGGCCAGTGAAGGGCCAATTGGAGCGCCGAAAGCGGTCGATGCGTAAAGTCTGGGGCCTCAGCTTCATGAAGTGTGTCCTCCCACTTACTGGCCAACGGCACGAAGAAAGAGAAAGACTTTAAAGGTAAGGTGAAAGAAAGAGAAAGTCAAGTAAAGTCTTTTAAGGTGTGTGCGTTATACTGCTGCCCCTACCCGCGTCATTCGCTCCACCAGCTGAAAATCTCCCACCTGGACTTGGCTTGGCTAACCTAGAAGTCACTAAACAGATTCCAAATAAAGGTTCGTCGAAGCAACAAAAAAATCTACTCAGGTGGAGATTTATAGACGATTCCAGCCTGGAGTGTAAATGTGGTGCTGTTCCACAAGAGATGGGATATCGTGTCCTGCGTACCCTGATGCCTGCACGCTATAGGATTTCATGGATTCTACTGATAGCGCCAAACACGTAGCTATATTTTGAGCCGACTCAACTTAGATAGCTTACTGGCTTAGTTCAAATACTGAATGGTTTCAAGACGTTTGCCTATACTGGTAAATCATTACAATCGACATAGATAATAGACTGAGCGTTCTATATTCAGTTGTGCAGTGAATGCAGACTGTAAAGTACGAGGGAGAGAGAGAGAGAAAGAGAATCTACGGCCAGTTGTTGTCTCTTTAGAGTGCCGTATTGGCCGCACAGTCGCTTTGTCTCTTTCTAGAGAGTGGTCACTTTTGTGACGCTAACGCAGTCAACTCGCAGTAACTCAGTACAATTTTCTATTTGTTTATGGTCATTACTAAGAAGCTCATAAAAACATATCCAGGAATGTCGTAGGCAGTCGAAGCGACCTTTCGACTAATTCTAGGCTAGGTACATAATGGCGTATTCGCTCGGGGGTAGGCAGAGAAAGCGCAATATTTACTTTCACCGTGTTTTCTAAGAACAGTTATTGATATCGCGACCATGATGAGGAAAGATAATTTATTATAATGTATATTACATAATTATTTGGTACATGGGCCTTAAACATAACTGGCGAAATGTGGGTGTACTTATACGTGCACTTCTGCCTAACCCCTTCAGGGAATAAAGGCATGCTGTTATGTTATGTTTCAAAAATAAAATTGACAGTGTAGTGGAAATGTAAATATTTTTGCTAGCATACCAAATAGTTTGTTCTTCTGTACATACCTACAGTGCTATCATATCTTTTGATGCAATCATCTGCATTTCTGCAAAACGTAGGCCGTAGGTAAATGTACTTATGCCTTATCGTGATAAACGAGATAAATTCAAACAGCCATGTTTATCTTGGCTTGAGTGACAGAGGAAAATTTTAGGTTGCAATTCTGTGTGTGCGCACTTTGATGGCAATTTCTAGATAATAATTTTGTTTACAGATGGTACTATTAGGTTTGTTAAATACGTAATTGATTATATTTTTTCATGCATTTTGTACATAAAACTAAGTATCTTTGCGTGCATTGTACTTATGGGTGCATGCATCCGTGCAGGGATCGTGAGAGTACCTTTTATATTAAGTTCATTTTAAACTTATGTTCGTTATACTAATGGGAAGACCAAGTGAGTCACGGCTTCGTTATAGGTATTTTTAAACCGTTATAAACATGCCATCGTAGACATGACATTCTTGAATGTGAAAAGGAAAAATTACAAAATGGCGATGTATACTCATTCCGAATTGTCGGCTATTGACCATTTATTTCTCTCTTCCTAAATATCCAAGATTCGTAGTTTTTACAGGTTTAAAATAAAAAACCTTCTAAGAAAAGAGCCTCTAAAAGTTCCTTTATAACATTCTAACATCCCTTTCCTCAAAAAAAAAACAAAAAATGCCCACAGGTAAAACTGCCTCTACTTCAGAAATGCAGAAGAAACTTAATTTCCTTCAAACGAACAAATAATAAACTCAACAAACACGTTAACAAATTCATTAAAAAGACAAAACACTTTCTTGAAGACATCGGATACGATAATACATAGTATTGTAACACAATCTGTTACAATCGGCGCAAGAGTACAATCCATTAAAAAAAGATTAAAACCTACTTCCCAAGCAATCGGAGGCGTGACATTTTCAAAACAAACTTTAATCCAAACTTATACACTTCTTATCACGATTGGATAAGGGTTATTTTGGCTAATTTTAACGGTAAAGTTAAGGTTGAAAGTGTCCAATAATAAAAATAAAGTGATTATCAAAGTGTAAAGTTACGAAACGATATTTTTTGTGCTTTTTGTGCCAGTTACTTACAGATGTTGAGTAAAGTACCATTTTGGTTACAATATAACTTTACCTACTTTTGTAACGGCTTCGGGATCGGTATTGGAGAAATACAATGTACGGTGGACAAAGAAAATAATCCAAGCGGCTAACTTGAAACACTTTTTATTGACAGACTTTGTCATCGCCAAACAAAAAAAGGTGATTATAAAAAGATACTTTGAAAGCACAAGGACAGGAAGCTAGTGCTTTAAAAGTTCAAACGCACACAATAACAATGTTTGCTTGCATAGTGCATAGATATATTTGTTTCTTGTATACTAAACAATTTTGCTGTGTGTACTTAAGTGTGGACCCCCTTTATTTTTGCCAAGTATTTATTTTCTAAGCAGCTGACAACCAGTCTTACCAAGAGGTATCGTATTACCCAGTTACTGGGTTGTGGAGGTCAGATAGGCAGTCGCTCCATGTAAACTACTGGTATTCAGCTGCATACGGTTAGACTGGAAGCCGACCCCAATATAGTTGGGAAAAGGTTAGGATTGTTATGGAAGGTTATGGATATAAAACGAGACCACTTCTGTTGACCCTCTCAAAGGACATTACGGAACCGTAAGGTTTACGCAGTGATCCAGTAATCCTTGAGGACAACACCGGTTAGTTGACCACCTGACGGTAAATCCGGTGCACATCCGGGGGCCGGTTTACCGGACCACACAAGTGCTGTTTCATAATGGGTTTATTTTGAAAAGGAATTCATTTACTGGTTGAATTGAACTCTCGGTTCCTGAAAGTCTGAGTAGGTCTCTGTTTAAATTAACTAGTTTACTGTTAAATACGTGATCTAGATAGTTTTGAATGGATCACTAATAAAATGACAATATAGTTAAGCCAATCAAATTAAGTTCTGAGTTGAGCTCCACTATTACTGACAAATGCTTGCACTGACTGGACAGGTCCACTCAAATCTGTGTGTTCTTTCCTCAAAATACCACTTCAGACGATAATCTATATGGCCTGACCAAAATTATGTCTGGACTTTAAAAGAGACTGCGACCTCTGAGTTTGTTTCGGCCTTTCTTCTCAGAGTAGTCAGATATGAAACGCCGACCTCATCTAGCTTATTTTTACTATTTTTTTAATTTGACGTATAAAAGTGATTCCAATATCCTATCTACAGAATAAACAATTTAATTTAATTTCATATGAATTCATTATAAATCTTAAGGGTGATCCGTAGTGGTAGCCCGCGAAGTACAAAATTTCTTACGTTTTCCTTACAACTTGCAGCTCAGTTTCAGGTTGTATCTTGATCTAAATGTGATTTGCGACCATAACAAATATGTAAATTACAGCTTGTCTATCTTAACTCACCAAACATTAGCGTAACATGAAGAGAGCATACATCTACATAACGTTGAACAAAAAACGGAATTTGGCACAGTGCCCGAGTGCCGATAAAGGGGAGCGCTGAAGTGATAACCTCGTCATTAGGGTATCAGCAGAGTGCCTGTTTGATGAGCCCCAGTCGTGTGCAGATGGCAATACGGTAAAATTAAAGATACAACATAAATGTACATATCACGCTTCGGCTGCGGAAAACCTCAAGCGGCGAAAGTATAATAGCCTTCTATGTTCTATGTTACGGGTTTGGTTTCCGCACTTAGTCCTTAAGGTGGACCATTGTGCGTGGGCCATGGCGGCCGTTGGGGGTTATTCCATCCAGCCCACCTCCCTCCAGAAGTTCACTATGTCTCCTGGTTTGTTTAGAACCTCCGTGTAAGATCTGGGTGACCCGAGGGTTACAGTTCTAATCTGGGCGACGCCCGTGCATTCAAAGAGCACGTGCGCGACGGTTTCCTCAGCCTCCATGCACGCTCTGCACAGAGGACTGTCCGTTATGCCTATAGTGTGGATATAATAGCCTTATAGGCAATTATATTTTCGAGCCGTTTGGAGTTGAAACCCTAGGGCCGTGGGGTCCGAGTGCTCATAGTTTATTTAATGAAATCTCGAAACGGCTGTTTGACACTTCCCGTGACCCAAGGGCTGGCTTTTACCTTGGTCAGAGGCTAAGCATTGCCATTCAACGTGGCAATGCCGCCAGTCTCTTGGGTACACTACCAGCCGACAGCGATACGGAGGAATTTTTCGATGCCATATTTTAGATATTAGTTGTTTATTTGTACAGTTAGTTTTATTTAATTTAGTTAGAAAATTATTTAGTGTTAGATTGTATATTTTATTTAAAGTTGTAAATTAAATAAACTTGTAACATAGATACTTCGCTTAGGAATACAATGTACATATTATGTTGTATCTTTAATTGTACCGTAATGCGACATTTGTTTTCAGTTGAAGGAGTGGGTTGTTTGTTGTCATAGTCTAAAAGTAGGCATACATTTGCGTGGGTATTAAAAACCAGCTAAGTGTGAAACGGAATCGCACACGAAGGGTTCCGTATCGTATTAAGATCGAGCAAAAAAAAACCGAAAAAAACAAGTTTCTTGTATTTTCCCTTTACCTAATTATTAACTTTATTTAATTTTTATTATTTTTTGTTATAGCAGTCATAAAAATACACAATCTGTGAAAACTACTGTCTACCTATCACGGTTCATGAGATTCAGCCCGCTGACAGACAGCCGGACGGACAGCGTAGGCTTAGATACGGTTCCATTTGGCACACTTCGGTACGGAACCCTAAAAATCACAACACTATAACTTTTTAAAGTAGGATCTAGTGTTTGTGGAGTTATGTTGATACCATCATGTAAAAGCTTTATTTTTACCCGACTACGGTGAAGCGAAAAGGAGGGTTATCGTTATAATGTTAGTAGACAAAAGGTTATTTTCATAAAATATGATTA
The DNA here is from genome assembly GCA_947363905.1 of Lithophane semibrunnea. Taxonomy (NCBI): domain Eukaryota; kingdom Metazoa; phylum Arthropoda; class Insecta; order Lepidoptera; family Noctuidae; genus Lithophane; species Lithophane semibrunnea. The sequence goes on from OX376203.1 coordinate 15,178,308, forward strand.
ATGTGCCCATAAAAGTTGAATATCGTCAATAAATAATTAGGTTCTTACATTGATTTATAATTACATTTTTTTTTTTAAATTGAACCTTACAATTGGGGTCTACACACCACACATAATAAAAACGAATAAGCCGGGCCTTCCACAAAACAAAATAATGTATTCAAGTATTCACAAAAAAAAGATAATCTTTTCCTCTGTTTGCTTGCGGAAGACAAAAACTATGACCTGCATGTTTCCACCTGTCGACGAGTCAACAACACTATAACGTGTTTATACGGCCCTAGAGCGGGAACACGTCGATAAACATTATCGATAAAACTTCGGTTATGAAACCTCGTCATTTTCAATTTAGGTACGGTAGGTAATTTGGCTATGGTCACGCAAAGGCCACAAATGGTGTAGAAAGAAAGTAGTAACCGCTACTTATATTGGTTTTTAAAAAAGGTCGCATTGAAAAATACACTGCCATAAAACTGTTTATTTACTACGCTCCGTTGACGAGAAATGTTATGGATAACAGACATAACACTGAATGGACAAAATATTTTATTTTTATTAATTTACTTTTGTTAAAAAACAAAATTAAAACAACAACACAACTTAAGCGGCGAAATGTGGGTGGGTACTATAGGTTCACCTCTGCATAACGGGTCGAGGAATACAGGCATAATGTTATGTTATGTATGTGTTATACTAAAACTATCCCAAATAACAATGATACAAACATGATGTCCGTGTCATTTTATCCTTGACACAAATCTTTTGCAGCATTATTATCCAACAAAAAAACAAGTATACTTCTGTTCATTTTAATCTAAGATAAGCTGTCACAACGTCGCATAAAAGAACCAACAAGTTATAAGCATCTAACATGTAACATTATCGACGAAATCATAACACTTTCACAAAGCCCATAGAGAAACTTAACTGCACAAACTGGTATCGATAAAAATCTGTATTGTCCCATCTCTAGGAGTTAAATAAAATGTTATCATTTTTCGGTTTCCGTGTGCGAATGTGAAACAAAAAACCGTTAAAATTTACAAAAAAAAAAAATACAAAAAATATCTTGATTTCGTCAAAATAGAGGTCATTTTACATTGTTGAGGATAATTGACCAAAAATTTCGCGAATGCCTGGTTTTATGTAGGAGTATATTTGAGGCCTTAAAATAAGCGAAGGCTTTACCTATATGGTACGTGCAGATATTCCAAAACACAATGACAAGGTCAAAGCAGCTTTTATGCTTTTGCAGTGATGTCACATAATAAGGATTACAGAAATAACCATGTTTTCGACAAACCACATAGATTTGCTACAGCTGTAATTTTGAAAATATATTTTCTTTATGATGAAAGTTAAGAGTTTGAAATCAATGAATACAATATTGGAGTATTCAATTATCCAACTGCTAAATAATTTCGAAACAAGTAATTACGTTTTTATTGACTTTTCATTAAGAAAGGGGTAAAATCCAGGTTAAAAGTAGTGTGATTTTATATTATACTAAAGTCTATTATTGATTAATTAAGTTCCCATATCTGATGATTTCCATATGCAAGGCAATATTTATATTAAAAAACAACCGGCCAAGTGTGCGTCGATCACAATGAAGGGTTCCGTAGTGGGGATGAATTTATCCCAAGAACAAACTTAACGTTGTAGTTGAAAAACTTGTACTCCCATACATAATTATGTTTTTGCAACTGCACTAGGTTCCTTGTTGACTACGGAACCCTAAAAACTGGTTAACCAAACCAGTCTACATAGTGTCTTTACCAGGTGGGAGCTCGCTCGCAAAACCAGAGTTTTTCAGCTGTTTTCATGGCCTCAACTTGATAACATTACCGATAAACTTTAATTGGAGGGGCTTGCATTTATTTTTATATTTAGTGCTTGCTCGAATATTTGTTAGCCTACTGCATATTAAGATTATGGATACGCTAACGAAGTGTTCATAAAATGGAGCTTCATTCGGTTTTTTATGGATGGGTAATTATTAACCTTGCTTTATAGACTTCGTTACACTTAGCTGTGTTTGCATTATTATGCTATTTTCATCTTGGAGAGGGGTTTATTCTGATAGAATAGAAGATTCATAAAGAAACAAAGGGTATAAAAAAGGATTCTAGTTATTGTTGTTCGTGCCTTAAGACTTATTTAAAAAAAAACGACCAAGTGCGCCAAGTACGAGTCGGACTCGCGCATTATCTATAAAAACGGCAAAAAAATCACGTATTGTTTTTCTGTTCTGTTATTTGTTGTTCTAGCGGCAACAGAAATACATCATTTGTAAAAATTTCAACTGTCTAACTATCACGGTTCATGAGATACAGCCTGGTAACAACCGGACAGACAGACCGGACGGACAGCGGAGTCTTAGTAATAGGGTCCCGTTTTCCCCTTTGGATACGGAACCCTAAAAAGTATCGCTTTCAGCCATTAGTAGTCCAGCTAAAGCAGAACATGATCCCTAATTAAAAGAACTGACGAGTCTAGAGATTATGATAGTAGCGAAGCTATACAGGAAAAAAAAAATGTCAAAGAGAGAAACTTTGTGAGGCCCTTGATCTGAGTGAAATGCGAATATAACCCTTCTGTGCTATAACTGATGACATACAATTCCCATGGCGTATACCAGAGGAGACAAAGTTGAAAATCCAATCACCTTGCCGTGTCCAGCTCCTCATAAAGCCACACCCTGTCCCACATAATATTCACACGGAAACATCAATCGGATATCAGAACAGGAGCACAGAAAGCGAGTGGTATCTATCAAACAGACAGACAGACAAGGAACGCATTCATTAGCGGTCGCTGCACTGCGCTTGCGCTTTCGAGTGGACTGCCGCCTTGTTGTTGAGGAGGATTCAGAAGGACTACTTTGAAAAATACTTGATGAAGAGTCTATTAAATGAATACGAATATGAACGAGGAGCTCGTAGCTAATTAATAACAGACGCACGGGTCGATACATCAGGTTAAGCTACGATTGCCGGGGTTGGTCCGTGGATGGGTGACCATCTTTACATATTGAGATTCTTCCGTGCCTGAACCAACGGCTTAACGTGCTTTCCACGTTAAGCCGTTGGTCCCGGCTGTCATTCGTAGATCTCTGACAGTCGTTACGGGTCGTCAGAAGTCCGAAAGTCTGACAACCAGTCTTACCAAGGGGTATCGTATTGCCCAGTTACTGGGTTGTGGAGGTCAGATAGGCAGTCGCTCCATGTAAAATACTGGTATTCAGCTGCATCCGGTTAGACTGGAAGCCGACCTCAACATAGTTGGGAAAGGCTAGGCAGATTGATTTTGAGTCTATTAAATGAATGGGCGGTAAGAAACATACGGTTTGCAAATGGTATTGTATTTCTTTCATGGCTTTCTGACGAAAAATTCATGGATCACTGAATGTCTGAATGAATAGACTTTTCCTCGTAAAATTTTTGGTTTTTCTTCAAATCAAATCAAAATATTTTATTTCACATAAACCTACATGGGCATTTATGAAACGTCAGAAGCTAGGTGCACGGTTCCAATTGGTCGTTACCTATGGAGAAGAGCCGGTAAGAAACTCTTATAATAAAAAATAATTGGCTTCACAATATTTTTGAAACACAGTGTTAATAGGTTTGGGAGGACAGTGTTAGCCCTTTCAACAAGTACCAGGTAGGTACTTAACAAAATAGAAAATGTGTCAACAAATCTACAGTCCACTAAGCCTACATTATAACTTCACAGGGGATGTCTATGAAACTCTGGCCTTATTGAGATGTAAAATATATGACGAGTGAAGTGTACTGTAAGTGGTAACCTATTTACTGAATGAACAAAGACCATTTGTCTTCATCAGTATTTTAGCTGGGATTTCAAACATGGCGAAGACGTGCTACGAGTATTGACCAATCAAAAACAATTTGTTTGAATACCAAATGCGCTTGTCCTGGATTTCTCGGTTTAATATTTAACCCGTTAGTCCCGGCTGTCAATCGTAAATCTTTGACATTCGTTACGGGTAGTCAGAAGCCCGAAAGTGTCTGACAACCAATCTTACTAAGACCCCTTAGTAAGACTAGTTGTCAGACTTTCGGGTTTCTGACGATACCCATCCTATTAACCGGTAACTGGGTTGTAGAGGTGAGATAGGCAGTCGCTCCATGTAAAATATTGGTATTCAGCTGCATCCGGTTAGACTGGAAGCCGACCCCAACTTAGTTGGGAAAAGGCTAGGCAGATGATTACTTTCGCTACTAATAGTACTAGTACGCTAGAAAACATAGTAGCCACAAACTATTAAAGCAGTAAGCTAAACCAATAATAAGGTCATGCTGTGTACCTTCTGTTCCAATATCTCTTTGATTGGAAAGCTCTCTCATTCTAAATAGCGTTATCTCTTTCTTGCAAATGAAACGTATTGAAATAAGCGTGTGATTTGAATGAGGACTCGCGGTTTTGAACGTCTGTAATTATTGTGAGATGTTAAGCAGTTTTAATTAGGTTTTATTTTAGAAGAATCGTGAGAGAAAGCCTTTGAACAAAGAGCTTCGTATTTGTTTGTTACAGTTTCTCGTGTAAAGTTACGACTTCGGCTGAAAGTGAACAACGAAAGCAGGACAATAGAAAACTTTTTGTGGGAAGAACTTGTGCATTGTAAACAGAAATATATGTCAAAAAGGTATTTTTTTTGGGTTATTTTAGTAAGTAATAGTCATTTATGTCCAAAACTTCAGCATATGTTACATCAATGGAGTTTCGACCCTTGAACTAGGACATTCTGTATAACAGGGGTTAAAAAAAAGTTGTTGGCTTTAGCTAAGAGGTTTTGCAAGTCTGAATAGTGATGAAATTGTTACCAACTTAATCTACTGGTACCTTGGCGAAGGACTTTGACATTGTCTATATAGAATTTGATCTAAGTCCTGTCCAAAAATTCAAGAACATCTTCAACTGGGATCTCATAGATAGCAGGCAGTGAGAACAGTTCCAAAACTTCAAGTTACCGTATCATGTTCCTGTATATCCTGGATTCCTGGTCAGAATGGTTCTGTAGTTTCTACAAAAAGGCATTATGACTCAATTTATAACACTCTCGTGGCCCGTCTGTCAGTCTGGTACATGTGAATGTCATCTGTGGAATGTAGTCGCTACGCTCTACATATACATTATCTCCTAGTAATTCTCAGGTCAACTTGTAATTGTAAACAGAATAATTATAGTTTATAACCAGCGCCATACTGTCTTAATCAAATGTTGTTGTTGTTGTTGTGTTGTTGTTACTTTGATACGGCATTTCGAACCTATAATATTAACTAATATTATAGGTACAATCGATAATTTCAAACTGACTTTCTTATTATTATTTTATCGTCAAAATTGGTGTCTAATCGATCGTGGTTTTAATTGAATCAATGACAAAAGTGAGATGTCGTGTTGTGTTATTTTCCAGTCGAAAAAAATAATACGGCCATCAGCGAAATATCCATGTTCTCTTTTCGACTTGATTCAGCTGTTTCTAGTGATTGTGTCCCAAATCATTCCGAGGTCCTATTCTTCCTAAGGGTGGTTGCATCCGAAATACCCAGTGGTACGGGTAAAATAGTCGGGTTTAATTATGATGGTCACTAAGAACAGATTTACTTACCTGTTTCTATAATACATAATGTGGTTTAACCGGTACCTACCAGTACCAACCCGCACCGACAAATCGGGACCGAAAAACCTGTACCTTTATGTCAGCACCCTTACCCTTTACCTACTTTTAAAAGCACTGCATCATCCTCATCACAATTTATATATATAGTCCTCTTCACCGTATCCGGTGACAGCGACCACTAATTTTCTTTCCTTTCGTGAGCTCTTTGGTGACTAGCAAAACCGAACTTGGTCTTAAAAACCCGGTCACACCGTGTGCAGAAGAGCTGATCAGCATCGTTGTACGTGTAGACATAGGATGGCTTTGGGCGGCTTTTACGTAATTGGCGCTTCCTGTATAGGTCTTCACGACGACTTGTTTCAAAACGTTCAGTTGCTTTATGGATTGAAGTGCGGTTTCGAGCAAGCTCCTGCCACCGATCAACGGGTATGCCACAGGTCGTAAGGTGACGTTTCAGTATGTCTTTGTAGCGCAGGTATTGCCCACCCTGTGAACATTTTTCCTGGGCGAGCTCCGAATAGAAGACAGCTTTAGGTAGTCTACCGACATCCATGCGCTGCACATGACCACACCATCTCAGTTGGATTTTTATCAAAATCGCCTCCATGCCCATCATTCCAGTGCGCGTTAGCACCTCCGAGACACACAATTTACAGAGGAGTCAGCGCAGTTTATCTATATCAGTCTTCATTTCAGTGTACACTATTCACTTCCTTTCAAGTCAAATAAATTCACCTATCGTTTTTTTAGTTTCTCTCTTCTCTTATTATAGCCACCTCATATTCATACTTTACATAGAGAGGTTACCTAAAGTATATAAATAATGTATTACGATAACATTGCGTAAAGGTTCTAAGGGGGCAAGTACCAATGTATAGTTGAGCGCTATTCACTGCTCACTTATGTCACAGATTCTTATATACTGATGTCAGTCATGTTTCTCGGTATTAGCGCCCTATTAGATCATAGATCAGTTAGCACAGATTTGTAGTTAGGTAGAATTCAATATTTAGATTAATGGTCGTGATGCCAATCTGGGTGCCAGAGGCTGAACACCAAAATTAAATGGCTAATGATTACGGTGCGTTTAAAGAGCCTTCACAAATGATGGACCTGATGATAAATCCGGCGCATCCTGGACAAGTACTTACCTAGCGTGTGCTGATGCCGTGGTAAAACAGAGTAAAGTAATTGTCACCAATTGTAACCTCATGCAACTTATGTTTACTTGAATGGAAAGGTTCCGCAAGCGTTTATCTTTTTTAGTTTCCCATTTTTCCTGCTCCATCTACACAAACAATTATTCACTCCTACTCTATGCCCCCAGGTATTTGCGTGCAGACATAAATGTGTCAAGTGCGAGCGGCCGCGTCATTTTGTCGCGCGTTGTTGCGAAACGCTTCGTTCGTGAAATGTCGTCGTTTATTTGTGTGCGTTGTAATTATCGGGTGTTGCACTTTCTATGTGGCTTGGGAGTTACAGTTGCTCTGGAGGAACATGATACAGCGTAAATAATGACCACGCATTTCTGTAACACGCTGTATTGTGGACATTTGACAATTTGGGGTCTAATTGTGTTTGCTTTTTTTTCCGCATTTTCTGCTGTGTGAGAGATTTTATCAGGCAATATGTAAGTAGGTACGTGTTGCAATATGCAAATTATGCATTTGTGCTTAATGATATCGTTAACATGGAATATTATAGATAGGCAAGACAAATGATGTCATCTCCTAATACGTATAATGATTGTAGCAGTTACCCTTTCAATGTTGATTTGTAGATGAAATAGAATCCCAGATAAAATTCATGCTATATAAACTCATCATCTGCCTAGCCTTTTCCCAACTATGTTGGGGTCGGCTTCCAGTCTAACCGGATGCAGCTGAATACCAGTATTTTACATGGAGCGACTACCTATCTGACCTCCACAACCCAGTAACTGGGTAATACGATACCCCTTGGTTAGACCGGTTGTCAGACTTTCGTGCTTCTGACGACTCGTAACGACTGTCAAAGATCCACAAATGACAGCCGGGACCAACGGCTTAACGTGCTTTCCGAGGCACGGAGGAGTCTCGATATGTGAAAATGGTCACCCATCCACGGACCAACCCCGGCAAGCGTAGCTTAACCTGATGGATCGACCCGAGCGGCTGTTATTACTTAGCCACGAGCTCCTCTATATAAACTGTTTGCAGGAAAAATCACTGACACATAAAATGTCAGTGGGAAAAACACAAAAAGTGTTGCCAGTTTTACGTTATCAATAATACTAAACCACTGAAAACTAGAACTACTACTACTGAACAACAGTCCTCTATTAACAACAGTCTCTATATTGTGCCTTTCTATCTTCTAATCTCACTCGCTTCCGCTCGCAAAGGCCACAAACAACTGAACCAATATCACAAAAAACAACTTTTATTCAAATTCAGAATCCCTCTAAACCTATTCAAACATACCCGCATCTGGCCGGAACAAGTCAGTCGTATGGAAGCCGTTGTGGCGACAAGTCGTCAACAAACAAAGTCTCTGACAAATCTGTTTGTACCGTAAATACGTAGCGTGATAATAAAACGTCACGAGATGATGGATAACAGTTAATTAGGCACAAAATATAGCGTTTGGTATGTTTGACGCCCGGTTTTGTTTTTGATTAATCTTTGGGATTTTTCTTGTATATTTTTTTGCTGGTCGGTGACTTTAGAGCGCGCATGATGGATCGATCAGAAAAGGTAGCATATTATGTGGAGAATATAATAATAGAAGTGTGGTGTGTGGTAGGCAGTGGGGTAGACCATTTCGCAGTATAGCCATAGCTCCCCAGACCTTATTTCGACCAAGGCGGTCAATCTCAATGGAGACTAGCCTTCGGCACGGGAGATATTATAATGCGCAAATGTGTGCGCAGACACAGGTGCACTCTCTCTTCCCTGACTCTCATAGTACGATGGGACGGCAATCCGACACGACCGCAGAGAGATCAGGCGCAGGACCAACGGCTTAACGTGCTTTCCGAGGCACAGAAGTACACGCCGCCAAGCATTCCGCAGTAGTGTGGCAGTAAAGGCATAGAAATAAATAGTTGAGTCGTGTTTTTAGTATCATACCCTCTGTTTTTTGGGTTAATAACAAAGTATACTTCCGGCCATATTAATTAAATGTGATATACCAGAACCTGGTTTCGTTAACAGTAAGGACTGTAAAACTGTGTCAAATAAGAATCTTAGCACGCTGCCAATACACAAAGTTGCATATGACCCTTGCAACGCAGGGTCATTAATTTGCAAGTTTGTTTCATTTTACCAACTTCCCAGAAAGGCAAAGGTCGGGTCGCAAGCATACCACACTTGCAGACGAAACGTAGATGACGATAATAAACAGTAATCAAGAACCTACAATAATATAAGAGACTGGTATTCAGGGCCGGATTTAAAGGTGTGGAGGCCCTGGGGCAACCAAGAAGTAGAGGCCCCTAAAATTTGTTGGAAAAGACGAAAAAACAAAGATTGCATTCGGCTATCGGTATCAAAGTAATTCAACGTATCATTTCTAAGAGCATCAAACCAGGATATGAAAAGAAAATTAAAAAAGGTTCCTTATGAATTCAAATTGTTTTTATTAAAAAAGAAAATCATATTGTGGAGGCCCCTATTTTGTGGAGACCCGAGGCCATGGCCCCTGTAGCCCCGCATTAATCCGGCCCTGCTGGTATTATTATTTAAGCTATGTATTTCTCTCTCTCCTTCGTCTTTCCCTCAATGCTGAGGATCGCGACCACAATGACGCGTCTCCAAGCTATGCGGTCTTCTGCAGTGTGGACCGCTTGATAGATGCTGCCAACAACCTTCTTGATCGCGTCTGACCATGATGATTTTACATAGGTAATTAAATACCGATCTTTGTGGCAAGGTGATTCCATTGGGGACCAGCAGTGGACGTCTTCCTGCTGAGATGTTCGTGATGACGACACTTTGTTTTACAGATCTAGATTATGATCAGATAATCAGACTAACTCGAACGGAACATAATTTGCATATACTATGAACAGCTAATTTGAATATCTTGCACTGAAGGATGCTCTCATCCAAAAATATGACCGTTATTAATCTCTTAGCCAAGATCTTAATTACTAAAAATATCGTAGTGAGCTCATCTTGCTAATTAAGTACAGAAATGAAATTCATTTAAAAACTGTTTCGTGAATTATTTTTGCGAAATTTTGGTGAAAGCGAGACAAGAGTGTGGCCTAGTTTCGTTTGCGGATTATATTATGAACTGTTACCTTGTTCAATACTCTTAAGCATTAACCGTATGTTTTGAGCTGCACGAAGGTTAAGTTACGCTTGCTGAGGCCAGTCCGTGGATGGGTGACCAATCGTTTCATATCGAGGCGCTACCTTCCCTCGGAAAGCACGTTAAACTGTTGGTATGTAAAGATGGTCTCCCATCCACGGGCCAACCCCGACAAGCGTAGCTTAACCTGATGGATCGACCCGCGCGGTTGTTATTTTATTACCTAGCCACGAGCTGCACAGCCATACTTTTTCCACTATTTGCTGTATTTCTATGTTTACCTTCCTATTATTTAGATATAATGTTTATCACTACATAACACTTGTTTATCAAATCGAAAGTAACTTTTTTGTTGACTTATTACCCGGATTACAACTTTACAAGTAATATATACAAATACAAACAGCTTAGCCACTTGTTCGGGTATAATTAATAATCCAGTTTACGCAACATAATCTAGACTGGTTTGTATGTTAGTTTAACATATTAATTCGTGGCTAAAATTAAGACTTAGGTACTAGTAAAGTATGTAGTTTGAACTAGTCTGATTCGAATTGCATTCGCACGAAGTAATTTGGAAGCCATTTCTCACGAAATACATTGCTTTTTTGAACCGAATATTAAAAGGGAGAGGTTATCAATTCGGATGTTTTTTTTTCTATGCATTACTTTTCTGTACCGGGTCAAAGTAAATTAGCTAGCGAAGCTTCGCAGATGCGATATCATAGGACGACAAAACAACAAAAAGCTATTAATTTATAAACTCATAATTTTCAAGTGACTTCACTACCAGTGGCAGCGGCACGATCTGCGTAGTTTCGCTTGGTAATCTTATTTGACTCAGTATTTTATTGATCTTTCAGAAATTTACGAGTACGTAGCCCTATTACTGTAATAAGTATCCTTATACCAGTTAGACATCACTTTTAAATGACTTCTTCTTCCCTAAAAGCAAAAAAAGAATATATCAAAAAGATTCATTCGAAGATTTGAAAATTTTGTCACCACGCGTCGCGGTTAGGTTGTGCAGAATTTGAATTTTTGTTTTTGAATTTCATTTTTGAAATAAAATTGACATTGCTAATGATTTTTGTTTGTTTTTTACACGACTGCCCAAAAAGGAGTGTAATGTTTTCAGTGTTCATGTATGTATGTATCATCATCTGCCTGCCTTTTTCCCAACTATGTTGGGGTCGGCTTCCAGTCTGACCGGATGCAGCTGAATACCAGTATTTTACATGTATGTATGTATGTGATTCAATTTGGAGTTTGACATTTGCACCTGTCTAATTAGTCTACGAGATTAAAAAACGAACTTTAGATATGAAATATCGAGTATTTAATATTTATAGTTCTTCAACACTTTAACGATCAAGTCATAATTCTATGAATATATAATCAAGCGACACAGATAGAGGATTATGTCAAAGCGACAGAGTTTAAAGTCAGTCGAGTAGCTCGCCTTGGATGCTTTCTTAGAACTGTGAGAACTGCGCCCGCGTGACGTCACGCTGAGATAGGATAGGTAGGTACATGATGTAGGAAGCTGCAGAAGGTACATTGTGTTTTTACGTTAAAAAAAAACATCCCAACTGCTTAACACACTTTCAATCAAAATCCGAAGGATTTTGAGGGAAATTACTTAACCATTGCATCATAATTATGTTTGAAAAATTCATCTGTCAACGCAATGAATGGTGTTGAACATTCAAAATGAGAGGTATTGTCTTTGTAAGTAAGTTACGCAGGTACCACGCAGGGTCTTATTTTCCTGTCAAAGACATAGATGTAGATGTTGTCGGTAATCTTTCTATTCTCAAGAATTCATTTTATCCGATGAATGGAAGCGATGGATTGCGGAATGTTTGTAGCATCCATCTGACTTGCTAAGCCAGTGTTCCCGGGATGGTCTTTTCGTAGCACATATTAACTTAATAGGGGGACAACGATAAAATCCGGAAGACTTATTGGTGATTCGCACGAATTTACGAAGTTAATTTATTTGTAGGCGAATCGATTTCTGGAGTTGTCGATTCACTAAATTAATTTCGTGCGAATCGATTCAAGAAAAAAAAAAAATTAAAAATTAATGCTATATCTTTCGATTCGACGATTTTTTTATATTGTTAGAGGGTTTGTTTATTTTTTACATTATGTTTGCACCTTGTGCAAAGTAAACCTTTTTTCCAGCAACTTTTTTATGATCACACTTTTGCAATTGTTTTTTTATATCAAATTGGAGGCTGTCACTATTGTTATGCACAGTCATTTATTATACATATAATATACCACTTTTTAAACCACTAACACGATAATAAAGAGGGCTTTGACACTAATTATAATTTATAAGTCTGTTTGATACTTTAGCATTAATATTTTAGTTTAGTCTTGTGTCTAGTTAGGCTGTCAACTAGGAGAAACTATTTAAATATAGGTACTGACTTACTTACCTATCTAGGCCCGGTGATACGCTTAGTATTTCAGATGTTCTTCAAGTCAAAGTAATTAACTTATTTGGTTTTGGCCTCAGACCAAATAACAGACCAAGACAGAGCTCTGCGAATAACACAGTGAAGCATGCCAAAATAACACTTCCGTTCTATGAATACACGCACACATTTACAACCATTTACAATCAAACGACACCTCATAAAGTGCACACATGTTTACGAAATGCCTAAAACAGGTAATAGGCTATACTTGCATAGTAGGTATTCTAGGTATCATCTTATTATGATGTTTTTTTTGTTTTTTTATTTGATATAAAATACCTGTCACTTTTTGCTAGCAATGCCTATCTTTATAAATTGACATCTAAAGGAAGCCCTACAATACCGAATGCCAATCCTACTAATATTATAAATGTGAAAGTTTGTGTGTTTGGATGTTTGTTACTCAATCACGCAAAAACGGCTGAATGGATTTGGATGTAATTTGGCAAACAGATAGTTTATAACCTGGATTAACACACAGGATACTTTTTATCCCGATATTCCCACGGGATCGAGACTTACGCGGGTGAAACCGCGGGGCACAGCTAGTGAAATATAAGCGAACTACCTATAATTACGAACACCATCAAATTATTCTACAGTAAAAAATCTTTAAAAAGTCATGCAAAATCGCATCCACCCGCTGTTCAGTATTATTACAAAAGAGAGAGACAACAATACTCCTTAAAGGATAGGCAATGAATGGATGTAATTTCCCTTTAAAGGTTGAGTCATCATTTCTATGGAAAAATATACTACTTGCATGCAATTAATATTCAGTTCCTTTACCACCTTTATATTCGCAGCAGTAAGGTTTAAATTAGCATGTAGTTTCTAGAAGAGGTTGTTGTCAGGTAAGCAAGGAATAAAAAGCGACCTTGTAATGTCCATGAGAACTTCCTTTTTTTACAAGTCGGTTAGGAACTGTTCTTGGAAATAGTTGAGGCTTTAAATTCTTGTGATGGTCTACATGTAGGTAAGTGTGTCGACAGTTTTATCTATCGAATTCGAACCAGAGAAAAATGTTTAGTAATTTTTTTCCCGTCAATTTCACTTCACCAAATCAAAACATTAAAAAAAATACATCGCTTGAAAACAATAAAAAGTAATATAAAAATTAAAAATAAATTATTTTAAAAAAAGCTTTAAAATTAAGTGGCGTAGGGTATTCATAATTTACCTGCAACTGGAGACAACTTCCGCATGACGCACCATCGCGATTTCCACTGAAAACAAAAAAACAAAATGTTAATTTATTGACATTTAAATAATAGTACATAACAACTAACTATCATAGCTACTCCATTTGTATCAAATAACGGCGAAAAAACGACAGTTATTGTGTTATATTGTTGAAATGAGAGTTTTTATTTGTAAATGGTAAAATAGATTACAGTTATTTGTATTTATCTTAAAATAGCAGAACTTTTTAGTCGCTTTTATCGAAATAACGATGAACTTACTATAGCATTTGTAGTAAGTAAGTACCAAACTTTTGTCGACAGCACAATATTTTAATCAAAACTGAAATAAAACTTTGTATAACTCCAGTTTCAGTTTAACCAGATTGCTACAAAAACAGTGACTATTTTAATTAGTAAGTAGGTATATTCAATTACTTTAAGTGCCATAAAGTAGCAAAATTACAGTAATTTGTTAATTGTTTTATTTCCAGTAAATTAATAGCTGTCAACTTAAGCAAATAATCGATACTATAGATTTTTACCTAGGCGTAAAACTACTTTTATTAAAGACTTTGCGAACGAAACCAAGGATATCAGGTAGTAAAATACATAATTGATTAATATTTAATTAAAGTATAAACGCTTAAGTTTGAACACGGAATGGCTATGCAGATATGGTAAAAAACGAATAGATATTTATAGGTATCAGTAATTGAATATTAATAATATGCAATAGGGTACTTTATTACAGTCGGAAGACCTTGAGCGAATGGAGAACTCAGAACATTGCACATAATATGGTCCGTAAGTGAATAAAAATCTTTTTGAACAATAACAAAAAATGTTACTTGTTGTTATTCATCTTCATCATCAGAAGAGCTGTGGTTTGTTATGATTATGACACTAAAATATTGCATTCTCAAAGTACCTACTGCAAAACAATAATTAAGTTAGGGAAATGAGAGGAAAACTGTAAACATCCATGTAAACGCAAGCCATTTATTAGCAACTGCTTTCAACTTTTTTGTAATATTTTTTTTGTTATACCTGTTCTATCCACTTCCAATATATTACAAAGTATGTTCCAAGACTTGTATTCACATAATAGCTACTACAATCAATCTGTCTAGCCTTTTCCCAACTATGTTGGGGTCGGCTTCCAGTCTAACCGGATGCAGCTGAATACCTCAGTAGTTTACATGTATAATACGATACCCCTTGGTAAGACTGGCTGTCAGACTTTCAGGCTTCTGAAGACCCGTAACGACTGTCAAAGATCTACGAATGACTGCTGGGACCAACGGCTTAACGTGCTTTCCGAGGCAGGGAGGAGTCTCAGTATGTAAAGATGGTCACCCATCCACGGACCAACCCCGGCAAGCGTAGCTTAACCTGATGGATCGACCCATGCGGCAGTTATTAATTAGCCACGAGCTCCTTATAATAGCTACTACAGTAACTACTAGCTGCTCAGTTTGAAAGCGAAAATTGAAATAAGTATGTATAATCACAGAAAAATATTAATTAAAATCATTAACAACAACAACTTAACTGTTGCCAAACAATCTATTACAAAGTGCTAATTCCGGAACTTCTAAGGACTAGAACTGACTCAATCGGTCAACTACATACTACTGCAATGACTATTTTCTTAACAGCAGCAGGATGTGTGCAGGTTGTGTCACAAAATGCAGTAATAGTGACCCCTGCACTGCCATCAACGACGCCGTGGAAGTGGCGAAGTTGCCAACAAAGTGGGCCAACAAAAATTAAAAGTGATCGTACCATCGACACGACGAAGTATATGTTCTTTATCGCTCGGACACACTCATTGACCAACACTTACAGTCGGTACACCGCCAAGCCACATGTTGCCAACTAGACAGCGATTTACTGTGGTTATGATCACGACGAACAAATAATAACATCGTTATCTCACTCACACTGCGGTATTTTGCTATGTGCTGTTTCTTTCACGCGTCAACCGCAATTGCTCTTGTGTAGGATGACCCAATTTTTTGTGGTTTGAGGATAGAATCGGGACAGTTTTCGTTTTTTTTTAATAATAGTAATTGTATACAATCTTTTTAATAGATTGTTATAGCTGTCTAGGAATAACATGTTTTCTTAGTAAGCTGCTACAATACATAGCTGTCACTTGTTTATGTCAATAAATCAGTTAATGATTAATGTTTTATTACTAGTTTCTTTGCTGTGAAGTTATTGCCTGGTTGATGAAGATTCTGTTTAGCTTATAATAATGATTTCTTGATTGAAGTGAATGATAGAAACGGTTATTACAAATTGAAAGGAACATCACCAGCATTAACTTTATAAATGAAGTACCTACCCGGCCAGTTATGGTTTTACCAATTACTAACATAAGGTTCGCAATGAAATTTTATTTAAGTTAAGTAAGTACGGTCATCAGTTATACCGCACCTAGAGGACATAATATAGAACAACATTTCCCATCAAATATATTTCAATTGATTTATCTAGTTAGTTCAATCTAAATCTTCTAAAAACCATAAACCGAGTAATCGAGTCTGGTTCTTAAATTTTTTACCCATTCAATTTATCGAGTCTGGTTAAACCACGCTGGGGTTGGTGCATTTCATTCATTCATTCATTCATGAGTTCAATCTAAATCTCTTAAAAACCACAAACCGCAGACACCCTAGTCGATCGAAAAAATAAGTGTGCGCTACCAGCCCGACGTCGCGCAACGTCGCCCCACTGCGGCGCCCCGTCTCCCCGCAGTCGCCGTCAGTTGCCCGCCGCGTTTCACTGCAACTCCACGTCCGTTCCCGGCAAAATTTCGCGCAAAATGTCAGAAATTGACGTAGACACTCTCATAATGGCAGTGAAAAAACGACCAGCATTGTACAACAAAAATGATCCTAATTACTACAGCAATAAGAAACACAAAGCCAGAATGTGGGTTGAGGCGTGCAAAGAAGTGTTCGCGGATTGGGATAACTTCAAGCCACAAGACAAGGTTGAACACGGTGAGCAATCAAAACTGTAAATATTGCAGCGTAACTTCACACGATTTTACCACTATGAGAAATAGAAATAAAAGCGAAATTCGCTTGTCTAGTACCTATTTTGGTAAATGGCAACAATTTGTTGTCGTACTTTTAGAGATAAATGCGAAGGAAAAAGTATTTTGACAGTTGGAAATAAAGTTTAAAATGTCACAGAAGGATAAATAAAAATTACGATGAAGTAGAGATTCTTGTTGTCGGTTTGACAGGTAAATAGTAAAATCAGTGTCATAATTATTTTGTATTGAATTGCTTACAATAGCTACTAGTACTGATAATGTTTAGTGTGTGCGATAAACGACCAATATCGCCACAGTCCTTATGATATGTATAGGTAATTGAAGTTGAAATCAATCAATATAAAAGCAAATATTACTGCCGTCGCGTTTCAACTTTATTCTAGTAGGTACCTATTACTTTACCTAAACTTATTATGAATTACTTATAAAGAGGTAATGTAATTTTTTTGTATACAGGGTGTAAAAAGACCCATCGAGAAGCCGTCATCTACGCATTCTGTACATCAAACCAAGTAACTTTGTGCAAAATAACTGGGCTTGACTTTTATTTTTAGTATGAAAATACGCTTTTTAGGGTAGTGCGTAATACAACCCACGCAAAACATTGTGCTTATGGGTGCAAGCAACGGTACAGGGATCGAGTAGGTAGGTAAGATGTAACGTTAAGTTATAAAATAATAAAAACATAATTTTCGTAAAAAAAATACAGTACATTTCACAGTATTGATGAAATTCATTAAACCCATGTTCCCACAGTATCCTAATGAGACAGCTCGGACACTTTTGAGACGGGTACGGGTTCGATCTCCGGTTGGAACAAAGTTTTAGACACGGAAATGTTTTTGAACAACTTCATCGGAATCCGAGAAGGTTTGTTTGGAAGGGTTATTAATAGAACAGAATGAAAATCAAGGAAGATAAATATTGTAAATAAGGCAGCTTAATTGGCAGGTATTTCAACAAGAAAGGTTTAAACAAAACAATAGCCGAAGAGAGAAAAAAAGCTTATTGGCGGAAACATGACGCAAAAAAAAAAAAAAAAGTTGCCGGAAAATATGCGTCGTATGCCCCGCAAAAAATAAGGTTCCAGAAACAGTTACATCTATAGTTGTAAATAAACCTATTTAAACCAAAATTCGTGGTTTAAAACGGTTTATTTACAACTATAGTCACATCAGGGGTAAATTCTGTGAAGCAGGAAGATTGCGTTAGCTAATCATAACTAAAGCAAAATATTATTGGTCCTTAAAGGACGCATTACGATAGCTGCGTAGAATACTTATATCTTTCGCAATTGATCGATTTTACCAGATTATTTCTACTACAAATTACTACTATAAATTCGAATAGTTCATTACTTAACGCTATCTAAACATGTGACCGTTCATTAGAAATTCAAATCACAAGAACGTTATTGTTAGGCTTCTATGTGCGTCTACGTACTCACTTAGGTACATGCAAAAGAGGACAACGAGGGCACACAGAGGGCATACCACACTGTAGGTAGTCTACACAAGCTTATATTGGGCTTAATTGATATAACGCCTAGACATTTCAAGGTGTTACCTAGAACTGAAAACAATTGAACTAAATTGGCTTCTTTATGAACAAGTAATTCAATGATAGCCATATTTATCAAAATGTTTGCTGTCATGACTGCTAGCAGAACTAAAGTGTCAATAATAATCAAGACTCAGCCGCAAAATCATCTAGGCGTGTTTACAAACGGTGTATTCGCACTTACGTAGCGTTGGTTAACCCTTATAAAGATCATAAGCGTTATTTTATGTATTTATTCAAACGCTATCTTTATTTTTCAGTCCACGAACTCCAAAGACGCTGGAAGAGCCTCCGCACATGCTTCACAAGAGAACTGGGGCTCCAGAAGAAAGAGAGGCTGGAAAGACAGCAGAAAGAAGGACTATTCAAAAAAAGAAAAAGATATGAATATTTTAACGTAATGTCCTTTCTTTTAGAACCTGGTGACGAGAACAACATTGAGAGAGATGATGATGAAGATGATCATTCCTCTTTAGATCCAGATCCTCTAGAAAGTATTAAAAACGAACCTTCAATGTTCCAGACATCAATGCACGTTAGTAACTCCACTAGTTTTGAAATAGAATCGGAAGCTGAACCAGAACCGGGAGCAACCAATGCCACATTCCTTAGACCAATCTACGAAAGAAGTGAAAACTTAGAAGATAAAATTTTAGATATGTTAAAAGATATAAAGAAGGATGAAGAAGACGAAGACAGACAGTTCATGCTTTCATTGGTTCCGAGCTTTAGAAAGTTAAAGGCGAAACAGAAGTTTGAAGCAAGGATAGAAATATTAAGGGTGTTGAAAGATATTACTTTTCAAGACGATGACGAACCAAAAGCTAGTTCCGCTAATTCACAGAACTGAAGAAAGGCAATAAAGTGGACTATTATGTTGAATGAGTAGGAGTTAATTTCTAAATTGTAAATAATATGTGAGATCTGTAGGTAGATTGTTATCTTGATTAATTGGTGTCTTGGTGTGACTGAACTGATTTATAATACTTCAATACTTTGAGGTTTTGAAATTGTCTTCAAGAGATTTTGCGCTATATATATTTGGTATTAATAGCTACTTTTAAGTAACCGTTTTGTTTATTGGTTCGAAGATTTATGGAAGTGTGGAAACAAATTGTACAGAAATCCAATCAGAATATAATGAAGCTTTTCGGCAAATACAGAAATTCGCTCATTAAACTGGATCATGCAATTAAACATGACCTCGTTAAAGAATTTGGTCTGTTTGAATTTGGTTTGGACAGTTACGGACTTTAATTGATGAGCCACCTTCAAACTTTTCAATTTTGCAGTTTCATACATTCACGAGATTACACGATTAAACACGAACTCAAATCGCAAGCTCGTAAACAAGATGACAAATAAATTACTTTTAATCGGAAATATCCATAGAGGTTGACTAATAAGTTCTCAATGATAAAAATAAATACAATGTTGCATTAAGTTTATCCAATCTATTTGATACCGACCTCCTTTGAATTAACTCGATAATTATGAAAACATAACTGAAGACAGTGACAGTTGAACTTGAAATAGTCAGATAGGAAACGCCGACCTCATCTAGTTTTAAAAAATGTGATTGACGTGTAAAAGTGTTTGTACAAACCTACTTACAGAAATAAAATCATTTATCATTTATCAAATATCAAGATGACAAATAAATTACTTTTAATCGGAAATAGTCTTATCCATAGAGGTTGACTAATAATTTCTTAATGATAAAAATAAATACAATGTTGCATTAAGCTTATCCAATCTATTTGATACTGACCTCCTTTGAATCATAGTTCATTAACTCAATAATTCTGAAAACTTAACTGAAGACAGTGACAATTGAAATATCGATGTCAGAGAATTTCTCCGTACGCTAACGTTACTATCGCAACAGTAACCTAGCAACAATTGTTTATCGTTGCTAGGTTACTGTTGCTAGACCTGCAATTGGTTGACTTTGAGTAGTCACTCTGCTGTCAAGTTTGTAGTTCTGGCTCTCAGGTTAGCCAACCGGTAAAGATATGAAATATAATTTTCTTCTTCTAATACGAACACATATGACTTTGCGTGTCGGGAACCGAATAAACCCGATTTGCATTACACGGCTAAAATACGAACAGTGCCAGGTGGCTCATCAATTAAAGTCCGTGATTGTACTACCCAAATATGTTTGTCTTCTTTCTTTGGTCATCATCATTTAAGCCCAGAATCACCCGCTGCTGGGTATAAGCCTTCCCTTTTTTCTGCCATACTTCCCCGTTCCCTGCGTCCCTCACCCAGGTGTTTCCCGCGACTTTGACGATATCATCAACCGAACGTGGTTTTGGACGGCCTTGGTTTCTTTGGCCTAACCTTGGCCACCATTCGGTCAAAGCTTCATCATAATTAGACTATAATGTTCCCACTGCTGGGACACAGGTCTCCTCTCTTCGAGACGGACTGGGCTGTCATCTACCGCATCATAATCATCATCATTATCTGCCTAGCCATTTCCCCTTCTCTGTTGGGGTCGGCTTCCAGTCTAACCGGATGCAGCTGAATACCAGTATTTTACAAGGAGCGGCTGCCTATCTGACCTCTACAACCCAGTTACTGGGTTCGGTTTTTCTTTCTTTATTATTAACTAGATTTAAGTACGGACAATTAAATAAGTTTAAGTCTTGTTCATTGTTTTTATCTTTAGAGGTAGTGATGAGTTTAATAATATTACATAATCCTTACAAAATTGTTACAATAAAATCTCCTTTTAATTTTACTTTGTTTTCATAATTACGACTAACGAGTAACGACCTCGGACCATGCGGAACCCCTGAAGCTATAACGTTTAATGTGCCCGTTTATTCAACCCTGTATTATATGGAATGCGAACTGCATGCAAGTTAAAATGATAGTGGTCATTCTAAAAACTGAGCACGTGATTCAACTTTAGTGCTAACACTAAAACATCGACTGTGCTACTGAATAGTCGTTTATGGACACAAAAAACATAAAGGTGTAAATTAAAATGGTTAAAAGTTATTTTGGTCCTTGTAGTCGAAAAGTAGCTTTATCGATCACTTGTGAGTATGTGCAAAGAGATGAAACGATCATGCAAATAATGGTAGAAAAGGTTGCGTAGGTATATTATTGTTTTTTTAAACCTTTTTTGAATGATGAATTGGCAATCGGCGCACAAGTTAAATAAACAAAGAAATAAAGATTACGAAGATCTACTCCAGTCTTTAATCTCCCCATAATACTGAGTACTCCGGAGTTGTTACTCACGCCATGAGACGAAATTGAAGCATAAAACTTTTTACGGTTTCATGGAAAGATCGATACAAAATTTTAATTATAGAGAGAAATGGGATTGGCTCTGCTAGAAGAGCTATTTGCGATACTAATTTTAATTTATTCTTATAGCGGGTATAGAATATTAATTAATACACAAAGTGTCTAAAGATTTTTCGTTTGATGTTTTTTTTATAAAAAGAAAATGTAATTACTTTGTTAATTTTGATTTGAAATGTTATTTTAGGCAGGTGTGCGTTGATTGAAGTCTTGTTTTGAAGACATTCATGAAGATAATAGGGACAACATTTAGTCAAAACACGCTCATTTTAACGGTAATGAAGGAATAAAGTAATTACTTCTAATATCTTATGGTAATTTTCATTTCTCTATGTTATTAATTCACAGCTTTTCCTCAACACAAACTAAGCGTGCTATTTAACCTCTAACAGCAACCTAAGCTCAACCCAACAACAACCTTATAGCAACAAGAATAAAGATCATTGTGATTTTGACAGTGTGCAAAATCAGAGGTAAAATATAAGGAAAGGTCGACTATACGACTATTCGAGACGAAGGGCCATACTTCCTTCGCCTGTCTTCACATTGACCGGTGCGCTCAACTTGACAATTACACAGCGCCATGCGTTTCCATTCGCTTTAACTCTTTGTGGTGCTTTGTTTACACGACTGCATTCAACACGCATTAGCATGATTGGTTTTTCTTTTTCGCAGAAATGTGGAACTTTGTGCCTTTAGGCTTAATGCGCTAAAGACTGTTCTGGTTTTGTTTTCAGAAAAGTAGGACCAAAAATTTAAATTTTTAAGTTGTGTTCTTTTTGTGTTTTCCTAATTCAGAATTAGGCTGCGATTGCTGTTCACATATTCACCTCAATAGGAGTGAACATTTTGATTAGCTGCTAACATCTAGTGCGAGTGCGGTGCTCCTGAATAGATTGAATAGATTATGCCCCATCTATATTGTCCCAAATGTCCGTACACCTGCACCCTTGAAGATCTGAACAACTCCTCTGACGTCGCAATACATGATGACATATCGTCGACGTCGCAATATATGATGATGAATACATGATGTACATGTGACCATGTACTGGGCCCAAACAAAAGGAAACATGTACCTTCGAAACGAAAAGAAGAAGAGTAATCTGCTATTGAGAGCAGAGGGCCTAGACAAGTGACAATCGCTTCCAAAGCATTTCGTATTTCTACAACGACTTTCAACAGGATTTACATAAGGTTTTCGATAGCGTATGTCAGTCCTATATATTTTTGCCCTTTCCATCGTCGTTATCAGCTTTTCGATAGCTTATGTCAGTCATATACATTTTGCCTTTTCCATCATCGTTATCGTTGATAGAATGTCACTTTGTCTAGGCCTTCAATGGTGGCCCAGTGGTAACGACCGCGACTAACGAGTTTTAGGTCGTAGGTTCAAACCAGGCGCTTTACTTTGTGTAAATTATTTCATCACCACTGCTCTCAAAACGGTGAAGGAAAACATCGTGAGGAAACCGGCATGTCCTAGAACCAATAATTCGACAACATGTGACATCTACCAACCCGCGTGGTGGATTACGGCCCACTCCCTCACAGCGAGGAGGCCTGTGTCCCAACAGTGGGAACATTATAGACTGATTATGGAAGCTGGTAGTCCTAAATCATTTCGCTTTCTTAGATAACTAATTAAAAGCACTCGATTCTACTTTTAATCAGACTCTCTTTCTACTTAAGCCAACCGTAACAAAATTAATTGCCAGCCGCGTATTGACCGCTCGGCGTATCGGATCGGCGTATTGCTCACTGGCGTTTTAATTAACGCGATGACAACGGCGTACTGTTGCGTTCGTGTTTCGTATCGCCACAAATTGGCTGCCATTAAACATTTTTTGTTGTAATAATCTACTGTGGTGAATTGGCCGATAAAACTGTGGGTACGTACGGAATATTGGATTATTTTCATGATAGTAGGCTTACACTCTTTTTATTTATTTTGTCTCATTATGGAATGGTTTTTTTGGTGAAAATTGCCTATTTTTTGGCTGTCTATTTTTTTGAAAATCTGTGAATGCAGATGTAACTGTCTCTAAAAGTCCAAAGAGGACCGTTTTTCTGTCGACAGTGGTTAAGGTGACAGCCCTTACTGCCCCCTCTCAAAAATCCATCCTATACTTACCTATAAGAAACCAATAAAAACTTCAGATATTTTTCTGGAGACATGAAATAGGAAAGGCTACCAATCTTGTTACGTGAGCTACTGTCGACACATGAAGCTGGAAATAAGTAGCTATTAATATAAAAAAATCACACCAAGAATGACTGTACCTAACCTACTACAGTCAGTGATCAATCATTCAAACCAAAATAATTCCGGTATTCGGAAATGATATCATTAAGAATCTTTATGAGTTTTTCCGGAAATGCCACCCACAAAATTTAAAACTATGATGATTTCAAATAATTCTATAAAAAAAAAGGGATCTCGTGCACTAGACGGCTACGACCACGACCAGGTAAACTTCTATAGTTTACCTGGTCGTGGTCGTAGCCTGCCAGCCCTGAAGTACAATTTATATTTGAAAGTGGGGTATGTAGATGACATCTTGCCAGCTTTAGTTCTTAGAGCTATGCAATGCCGCACTGTCATGTGTACAAAAGGACAACCTTAAGACAGTAGGTGCTGCTTTTCTTGGCCATGAATTGATACAAATCGATGTAAAATAGTCTCCAGTGAAGATTCGATTTCTGTCTAGCCATAAAAAACGTAAAATCTCGATGTTAAAAAGACAGTAATTTGATTAATTAGATTACCCACCTTTTTCCCATCGCGAAACTTCACAGTACCCTCGATGATAGAATTGGCGGGACTCGAATCCGCCATCTTGGATTGTAAACGTCACGTAATGCGACCGCAGCGCCACCGTTGCGACATGATGAACTAACACATTTTTCACACTTTTTATTAATTACTTATGCTGAACTGAAACTTTTCCACCACTGTACACTGCGTTCACTTTGTATCTGCAAAAAAGAAAAAGTTTGAATTAATTATAAAAGTAAATTATGTGGTTGTGAGTGAGTTTTTTTAATCAACTAATTAATTTCCCGAGTTATTTCAAAGACTTTACTGCCTAGTATATTAGTAAGAAGAACTATATTTTCAAGATTTAAGTGCATAATGTTCCACTGCTGGAACACAGGCCTCCTCTGAGGCACTTAGGCCGTAATCCACCACGCGAACCCAGTGCGGGTTGGTACATGTCACATGTCTTCGAATTTTTGGTTCTAGGACATGCCGGTTTCCCCACGATGTTTTCCTTCACCGTTTTGAGAGCAGTGGTGATGAAATAATTTACACAAAGTAAAGAGCTTGTCTGGGTTCGAACCTACGACCTACAACTCGTAAGTCGCGGGCCAAACACCCTCCCAAGAGTGGTGTACCCTGGACAGTCGGGTCATTTTTACTACGGCGTTGTGTCATCGTCATTTAAATGGAAAGGAATAGATTTTCAAATAAGTATTTTAAGTAGTAACACAGTAGCATAGTTGACCCGATTCTTCAACAAACACTCAAGTGTCACAATTGCATTGCGTATGTCACAAACACATTGATATGAGAGCAAACCCATTTTGTCAACTGACAGAGCCGATTTAACAATAGACGAATTGCGAAACTGCTCAAATGCACCGTGTGACCGAAAAGTCCTAAGTGCTTAGCAAACTAATAAGAGCCTTAAATACAAGAAAAATAGTCCATTTTTAAATAGCTCATTAGACAAGCTTGTAAATAAACCAAAGTTAAGTATAAATAAATAATATTTACAAAATCAAGGATATAATTAATGTTATCAATTGGCTACCAAATGTTACAGTCGGTCATTTTACCGATAATAATAATAATTTCTGCCAAGGAATTTTGAACTCTATGGCGTTAAGTTAAGATATCAATAAACTATGACGCACTAGCAGCTGACCTTGATGAGCCATTGGTCGCGTCTAGATTTTTTGGCTCTGCCTAATTCTGAACGATTTAACGCTATAACGCTATAACCGCCTAATTGTTAGAATGAGTATAAAAAATTGCAAAGTGGGGATTTTTTTTTTAAATTAATTGTTGGCTATTTTCGGTCGAATTATCTTGGTTTTGTGGGTCCGTAAAAAATCTGGGGTGTGGCAAATTGTGTTAGGATATATTCCCATGACAATCTATGCTAGGTGTAACGAATATTATGTGAGATGATTGGACGGATTTTGTGGTCTAGTTTTAACCCATTTACGCCATTTAGGATACAAATTGGAGTGTGTTAGAAGTTATGACATGAGCATGAAATTTATTAGATACTAGACTCTGCCTGCGACTTCGCACGCGTGTCATGTCGATAAAAAGTAGCCTATGTCCTTCTCCAAGATGCCATCTATCTCCTTGACTTCTGTCGAAATCTGTTCAGTGGTTCAGGCGTTAAAAAGGTAACATACGGACAGCGAGACAATGTTACTTTCGAATTAATAATATTAGTATGGACTAGATTCTACCCGCGACCTCATCCGCCTGAAATTTCTTGTTGAAAGTAAGTCGCAGCTCACAGCCTGCAAATGTAAACACCAGGCATTCCATAAAAGATGCTCAAAAAGTGCAGTTCAAAAGACCAAGTTAAAACTTCTCACAAAGTTTGTAATACACACATTTACTGAGGTTCCCAAGATATTCTCGACGTACTCAAAGCCTCGAATATCCTAAGTAAGCTCCAACTTAGAATTTAGTTAAGTATTTCTAACTTAGCGACGCTAAAGGTTTGAGTTTCTTGGAGGTCGGTTCCCGTCAAAGTTTTGACTTTGAATTATTTATTTCGGGTTTATGCGGGTACCCTTTTACATACTCAACCTTTAATTTCAGAGCTAATAAGCTGTGGGAGCTTCTGAAAGAGGTTATTTGGTCCTTTGATGCATAAGCTCTCTGGGGCTTTTGAGAACACTCTTAAGAAGGAAATTACTAAGACTATTTTTGGTGAATTGTTTCCTTCCACATTCTGCCCATAATACAGTGAAGAATAACCTAGACAGCTGTGCTGCTGGGGAGTTTGTTGCGCCACTTCTTCTTCCCAGCTAAAGCACTCGGAAGTGGGCGTTTTGGGGGACTGTTTTATGTAATTTTGACGTTCGAAAAGTGCTGATTCTGATCCTAATTAATAAATTACTTTTGATTCTAATTTTTTGCTAGATCATTGTATAATTCAGCTATACTCTAAGTGTGTTCCGCGAAACCCTAGGGTTCCGTGATACCTCTGTCAGGGTTCCGTAAGAATATAGAAAAAAAAATCAAAACACCTCTCTCTGGTCGCTCCGCGGCTGCGCGGACTCCGCGGCCGCGCGGAGACAAAACGCTATGAACGTTATTTATTTATTTATTTGTATTTGTAGAAACATGTGTTACAATAGCTGGTACAATATCTCATAAGTTTGGTATCAACAATTTTATACTTGTACAACCCGTTCGCTCTAAGTTTGCCGTTCTGTGGAATGCGCGTACCCTCCCCCACGTGACAACAAAACTTATAATGTGTCATAGTTTTACCCAAATATTACAATTTTTATTGTTACAATTAAATAAAAAATATTTTTATATTATGTTTTGCTGACGCTACTTTTCGAACGTCATACCTATCGCCAGCGGCAAACTTAAAATGAGCGGGTAGTATACTTGTGAGCGCGTAGTCTCTTTGATAAAAGCCGCTTCTGAATTAGACGCTATAGTTGTCAACAAGCGACTTTCGACTCTAACTTCAAGGGATAAAGTCGATATTGTTTACAACGCAATTTTTAAATTTCTGTTTTTATTTTTGCTTTTTGCTTATCAAAGGTGCCGACTCGAGTATTTTCGAGAATATTTGAGATCGAGTCTAGGACTAAGTATAAAAGCGTCGCTCGTCGTCAGTTGACGATTAGCGTTCGGAGCGATAAGTTACTGCCTACTTACAAGCTCACTAGCGAGAAACTAGTGTTCATTGTTTTACTGCCTGCTGTATTCTGTTGTCTCAGTTTTGTACATTTCTTCACCGTAGGTACTAAATTTAGTCTCTTATACGCAGTAACGATTGTGGATTATTTAAACCCCACTATCCTGACGTGTAACATTATAAATAAAGAAGAATGGAACGTTGGCTTAAAGGTGTTAAACGTGTTGCAACAACATCTTCTAATGACGCTGAATGTTCAAAAATGATGCCACGACGTCAAGCTCGACGGTTTCAAAGACGAAAAGAAGGAAGTATGATGAATCTTATATCAGTTTCGGATTTGTTGATTCCAACGGCTCACCTCTCTGCATGCTCTGTAGTAAACTGCTTCCTAATAGTTCCATGGCACCTGCCAAATTGCGCCGACATTTAGAAACTGTACACCCCGAGTCTAAAGACAATAATAAAGATTTTTTTGTTCGCAAAAAAGATCAGTTATTAGAAAGTCAAAAAAATATGATGCATGTAACACAAACTATCAACGAAAAGGCCACGGAGGCATCATATTTAGTTAGCTATCGCATTGCACAAGCAGGTGAAGCGCATACTATCGCTGAGAAATTAATAAAACCATGTGTATTAGACATAACAAAATGTATGCTCGATGAAAAATCTGCAAAGCATCTTTCTACTGTTCCGCTATCAAACGATACTGTTTCACGACGAATCCATGATCTGGCAAGCTACGTCAAACAAGAACTAGTTACACGTCTACAAAATACACGATTCGCCTTGCAAATGGACGAGTCGACTGATGTCGCTGGTTTGGCTATCCTGCTGGTTATTGTGAGATATCCATATAAAAGTTCTTTTGAAGAAGACATGCTTATGTGTTCATCGCTGCTTACAAACACTACCGGGGAAGAAATTTTTAATAAAATAAATATATTTTTTGAAGAAAATAATCTCAGTTGGAACAATTGCATTGACATTTGTACAGATGGGGCCAAGGCGATGACAGGTAAAACAGCAGGAGCAGTGTCACGAATTAAAAATAAAGCGCGTAATTGTAGTTCCAGTCATTGTATTCTGCATAGACAAGCACTTGCGATGAAGCAAATGCCGTCAAATCTAAAATTAGTTATGGATGAAGCTGTAAAAATAATTAATTTTATCAAATCACGACCACTACAATCCCGATTGTTCTCATTATTGTGTGAAGATTATGGCAGCAAACATAAAACACTGCTGCTCCATACAGAAGTGCGATGGCTGTCTCGGGGTAAAACTTTAACAAGGCTATTTGAACTTAGAGCCGAGTTACAAATGTTTCTTTCAGCAGATACTTCTTTTAATTTGAAGGACCGTTTGTATGATAAAACTTGGTTGTTCCGATTGTCTTTTATGGCGGATATCTTTCAAAAACTTAACGAATTGAATTTATCGTTGCAAGGTAAACAGACAACAGTGTTTCAGGCCTATAATAAAATAACTGCTTTTAAAAGAAAATTAGATTTTTGGATCATTTGCATTGGTAAGAAAGAAATAGAAAGCTTTACGTTAATCAGTGAGTTTGTTAGCGAAAACGACTCAGTAATGTTTGAAGATGATGTGTTTGAATTGGTCCAATATCTCAGTCCGATGCGCGCATCTTTTGAAAAGTATTTTCCCGAAGAACACAATACAAAAATTAAAGTGAATTCATGGATTCATAATCCTTTTTTACCCAACTTGGAAAAGCCTGAAAACATGTCAAACGAGATATATGAATCTCTTTTAGAAATGTCATCAGACACAAGTATGGAGTCACTGTTCAAAACGACGCCTCTCAATGATTTTTGGTGCAGAATCCAAGATGAATATGCAATGCTTGGCCAAATGGCTCTGGATATTCTGCTCCCGTTCCCAACTACATATTTGTGCGAAACAGGATTCTCTACCTACGCAGCCACGAAAACAAAATATCGCAATAGACTGGACGCCGAAGCTGATATGAGACTCCAACTTTCTTCCATCAAACCTGATATCAACCAATTGATGAAAAATAAAAAACAGTTTCATACCTCCCACTAGTTAGATTTTTTATTTTTTAATGTTTTCTATTGTTGTCCTTGCCAAGTGGTGAAGTAAATAATAATTAGTAACTGTTACATTGTACTTTTATTATGCTGATTAATAAAAAATACACTTATAAAAACAATTGTTTTATTGTAGGGTTCCATCAAGTATTTTGCTTCCCAAAAGGGTTCCGTCATTTAAAAAGTTTGAGAACCACTGGTATAATTAATAGAGATTTACTTAACTGTTGACGGATTGGTGACTGCAGTTTGTTATTTGGAGATAGGAGGAGGCTGCTACCTATCTTTCCTCCCTTTAATGGCTTAGTCCCCTTTATAACGGCATCTCTGGTGGATAGCTTATCTTTGTACCAGCAACAGAGGTGTATTTTATAAGTCTGGGAGCAAAGGACCAAAAATAAGTCATGAAAATATATATCAAATAGCTGCTTGGGGCTTGTGGCTGAGAAATAACAGCCGCACGGGTCGATCAATCAGGTTAAGCTAAGCTCGCCGCGGTTGGTCCGTGGATGGGTGGCCATCTTTACATACCAAGACACCTCCGTACCTCGTAAAGCACGTTAAGCCGTTGGTCCCGGCTGTCATTTGTAGATCTTTGACAGTTGTTACGGGTCGTCAGAAGCCCGAATGTCCGCACCAGTCTTACCAAGGGGTATCGTGTTACCCAGTAAATGGGTTGTGGAGGTCAGATAGGCAGTCGCTCCATGTAAAATACTGGTATTAGCTGCATCCGATTAGACTGGAAGCCGACCCCAACATAGTTGGGAAAAGAGTAGGCAGATGATGACCTTCATCTTGTAGGATATAGTGTAATCAAAACTTGGAATCTCACCAAAAAAGGTAAAATAAAATCTTTTGTTTCCATTCCAATATCCCTAGCTTTAGTACCCATCGTTTTAATAAAAACTAAATTATAGTTTTAATAAAAACTCAGATTGGAACAAAGCCCTGGAATCCAAAAGTATTGAAAATTTAGAAAAGAAATTGCATTAGATTTATTTAAGCTTACATTATGTTGTCCCGAACTGAACGGTTTAACGTTCGAAATTAAAAAACTTTTTGAATGTGAAAATGGAAGGTGAAAAATAAAAAACTTGTATGTGAAAAATTTCAATTTGACCTTTAATGTATAATTTGTTTACTGTGTTGCGGTAATAATATTTTGTCTAGACATGCTAGCATCAATTTAACTGCTGTAATATCTTACCGTGCATACGTTGAATCATTACTACGTTATGGGATTGTAATGTGGGGCAACAGCACCGACTTCCAAAGAGTATTCATCGCTCAAAAAAAGTGCATGAGATCAATTTGTGGACTAAAACCTGATGACTCATGTCAACCAATATTTAGGAAACTTGGTTTGTTACCGTTACCGTCACTTTATATTTACGAAATATGTATGTTTGTAATGAAAAATAAACAATTATTTAAGACTGCAAATGATGTCAATCCTCGGAACAGACGAGATCCGTATAAACTTGTGTTGAATGATCTGCCTCGCCTAACTAAGTATAATAAAAACTGCCTAGCAATGTGTGTGCGCATGTATAATAAAATACCGAGGCAATTTAAAAACTTACATTCAAAATTGTTTAAAGTTCAATTTTACAAATGGATGCTCGAACATAGTTTTTATAGCTTAAAGGAATTTGTTGACAAAAAATTTTGATGTTCTATTCACTATTGATGGCTCCTTGTCTACTTGCTTAATTTTAAGTATTTTGCATGCTTTGTTATAACCTAGCTAAACATGTTTGTGCTATATAGTATTATTTAACACCCCTTTATACCATGTTTTATGCAAATAAACATATTATCTTATCTTATCTTATCTTATCTAACAAAAACATAAATGTGCTGTACTTAATTGAAATGGAAAAAAGTAGAAAACACAATACGGACAAGATAAACAAATATATGGAAAAGAACCTAACTAGTCTAAACTACAAAGTTACACATGAACGTTTTCAAGTTATTATAAACTAGCATCCGCCCGCGGCTTCGCCCGCGTCGTATGTCAATAAAAAGTAGCCTTAGCCTATGTCCTTTTTCAGGCTCTAAACTATCTGTGTATCAAATTTCATTTAAATCGGTTCAGTAGTTTTGGCGTGAAAGCGCGACAGACAGAGTTACTTTCGCATTTATAATATTAGTAAGGATCACTGCATCCGCAACTATGATACACCGTAAGTACGTTTTATTTTCCGAGATGACTAATTTATTCAACACAAAAAGCCCTTTTCACACCAATTCCTTATTTCCCCAAATAAACAAAAACAGCCCCAAAAAAAGGTCGAGAAAAAATTAATCCACGTACGCCCTGGGGTACCTAAATGCCACGGATTCAATAACATACACTAATGGCACCCATGTGGACAATAAAATGTATTGCAGATGTGTTCGGAATACAGGGGGATTCCATCATTAATACACTTTGTAAATATTGCTTTATTGATTGTACGCTGGACGATACAGGGTGTTTTATTGGCAGTAAAAATTACGTAATGTTTATACAGTAGGTTTAATTACAGAAATTACAGATGGTAGGATAGCCATGTGGCATTCATAAGGATTGCATTGGTGTAACTGTAAATGTGTCACTGGAGTAATGAGCGATTGCGCGTGCTGGTAAGTTTTTTTAGCTGTATGTTTGTTTGTTTATAAACTGCTATTTGAATACTATTGCATATGCATAGAGTAGTAGGTAATGTCTTCGAATTAATTACTCGCTGAGAATTGACGGTAAGTCCTAAATACAGAACATAGACATTACCCATTTCAAGTGGCATTTAAATGTTCGTGACTGAAGTGAAATATTATTGATGGCGATTCACGATATTTTATATCCAATCGTGCAATAACCATAACTTCAGGACTATTATTAAACGTAGAATGGAACACAAAACCATTATCTAAACAGATACATAATAAAACAACTTTCTCCTGTCAGGGAAGTTGTAAAAAGTCCAGCATTTGCGTGTATCACGCATTCAAGAGGGAAATAATTCGTGTTTATGGGGGATCAGGAACTCGAAATATGGGCGTAAAAACATAATAGATAGGTGCGTTCATTTTGTTGTTAAACTGCCGTTTTACAATACATGCCGGAAAAGATTACAGCAAGAAAACAAATAAAGCAGTAATATTGTAAAAGCAATCTTGAAAAAAGAAAAATACAAATGGAATAATGTTGTTTGTTCTTTGAAATTCTTTTTGATTAGGCAGATTGATTAGAAACAAAAACTGTGTATAAAATCAACACGCTGTATATTAAATATTTAATACGTTATTTATATTCGGCTAACGTTTCTGACAAAATTATTAATATCTGCCCCAATATAATTTATTTTATAATATTAATTTTCCCCCTAATGTCTGTCCATTTAGAAGTAGGGTAACGATGGCCAATTGCAGTTTATTATAATAAATTATATTTTTTGCATTAGCTTTAAGGCTATATCATAAAGGCCATATGCTTTAAATCTAAGGCCACTTACTTTATAAATGAGGCTACGGTTTAGAGGTTGACGAATTTAAGTAATAGCTGAATTTGAAATGGAATTTTCTTACGGTGATGTTTTATCTAAATCACAGAAAATTAATCAAATTAAAAAAGACGTACAAAATAATAATTATGTCAACACAGTCGAACAATTTCAGTGAACAATGCGAACAACAGTTGTTGTAGCAAATAACTTTTTCTAGTGTAAGTTTGCCGATTACTTTGTTCCCAAAAACAATTTAGAGAAGGGTTCTAGTTCTAGGGACATCCTCAAAAAAATAAACATTTCAAACAAAAACCAATAAAGAAAGCTAATACCCGTTTAAGTGCCTGCTACACGGTCGCCAACCGCGTCCCGACAGAGGTGACCTTGGTGGTTTACAACCGTGTAGATGATGGTTTACTACCAAATTTGAAACAGCTCTGACAGTCGCCAACCAAGGTCACCTCTTTCGGGGATGCGGTTGGCAACCGTGTAGCAGGCACTTTATTCAGCAAAGCAACACATAATTGGCAAGCAACCATTTTTTTCTATATTTCAAAATTCGAACATCTGCTTCGCACAAGAGGTAGAAATCTTTTTTTTTTTCACAATAAAGCACTGTTAACTTCGCACCCACTTTTGGGACAAAGATACTATTATAGTGGAATGCTTCCTTGCAACTGTGCAAGCAGGCAGATGGTCAGGGCTGTCACGCATCAGATACTGAACATAATGTTTCTTTTTTGTGCGATATCGGACGACTTGTGATTAATAGAGCGAGGTAATGTTGCGTTAATCGAGGTTTTTGCATTGTTGCAGTTGTTAGTAACGAAAGTAAGAATAATGCACCAACGAATCATTTACTAATAAAAATTAAAATCAACATTTTATCGGTTATATACGACTAGATGGTCTTGAGGAGATGCAGTGGCAGATGGCGTTCTGTAGTTTCTATCCCCATGGGAAGAAGGTGTGATTTAATGTATGTATCTTAAGGAGATACAATTAATTTAGGCATGTTTTTTGGTCTCTCAAGCAAGCCAAAGAAATGAAAAACACAGAAAATAATATAGTTACAGAAAACATAGTAGTTAAAAAATAATTCATCGCTGAATATTAGGTAACATGAAAAAACATAACATCACGCCTTGTTTCCCCGAAGGGTTGGGCAGAAGTGTACACACGGCTACACATCAAGCTATACATTTCCAGTATAAGCTGACCTCGTATTGTACCGAAACCCTATACAATGCGAGATCAGCATAAACTGGAAATGTATAGGTTGATGTGTAGCCGTGCGTACATAAAGTACACCCACAATTAGGTAAGTACTTACTTAAATAATAAGCTTTCCACCTCAAAAGAACATGACGTGTATGACCTACATACACTACGAGTACTACGACATAATAAGCAATACAAAAAATCTCTATTAAATGCCACGTGGTACATTGAAAACGTTAGACTGACAACCCTACAATGGGCATGGGTATTGGCTGTACTCAATACGATCGCAGAGACCACCTGCCCGGCGCGTGGTTCCGATTATATTATTATTCAATAGAATTCAGGCTCGTTGGTCTAGCGGTCGCAAGTTCTGAGCATGGGGTTCGGTTCCCGGGTCGGGCAAAGTGTTATTGGGTTTTTTCATCTGGGATTTCGCAGGAGCACCCCGGAGTCTGGATTTGTGCCCGACTTATGGTAATAGGCTCGTCCCCATTACACGGGACTCAGCCTAACCCTTCCGGGGAAAAAAAGCGTGATGTTATGTCATATTACTATTTAAAATCCGTTTCAAAACGATTTTGAATTTTCTTATAAAAAGGCCCTTGGACTTTATTTATTGACATTGTATTAGCATATAAAGCGGGGTTAAAAATAAATATTTGTGTTATAAGACCCTTTGATAGTCGCACTATAAATTGTTATAAGAATTAAGCAATATTTTATATTTCGATCTTGAATAATGTTTGTAACTGCTAGAAGACTTGCTAATGTTTTTTCCGCGTAGTTACATGGAAATCCGATTCTACACGAACATCAGGTAGGTACGGATATCAACATCATAGTCTGTCTAGCCTTTTCCCAACTATGTTGGGGTCGGCTTCCAGTCTAACCGGATGCAGCTGAATACCAGTATTTTACATGGAGCGACTGCCTATCTGACCTCCACAACCCAGTAACTGGGTAATACGATACCCCTTGGTAAGACTGGTTGTCAGACTTTAGAGCTTCTGACGACCCGTAGCGACTGCCAAAGATCCACAAATGACAGCCGGGACCAACGGCTTAACGTGCTTTCCGAGGCACGGAGGAGTCTCGGTATGCAAATATGGTCACCCATCCACAGACCAACCCCGGCAACCGTAGCTTAACCTGGTGGATCGATCCGTGCGGCTGATATTACTGAGCCACGAGCTCCTCCTCCTCACGAGGTACGGATATCAACATACCAATGAATGATGGTATGATTTCTTATACTATCCAGTAAAACAGCGTGGTGCTTTTTTCCGATTGGTTCTTTCATTCGCTAAGAACACCTTGAAGGTGGAGGACCCATGTTCAGAAACCCTTCCTACCCAACTGAGCCCGCCCAAAACGAACAAGTCACATAATACGATGTCCGAAATATGATTTTGTAATCAAAAACCGAAAAAAATACAAAAACCGTACCCGTCAGCCGCATGTCATCCGCACATCAAATTGTTCTGCGGTCAAGCTTAGATACGTCTGCGGAAAATTGGATTATATCTGATTGACACTAGGGTTGGTTTTTGATTGATTGAGTATTGTCATTGGGATACGGTACCGAATTTGTATGTAATCTTTTAATGCGGTCATCCCATCTGTAATGCCAGGTTTAATAACAGTTGTTACTCTCTATGTTTAGGTTTTAACCTTGAAATAAGAACTTACGCATATGAGGCCGTATACGAAATGAATCAAAGATAAATAATAAAAAAAAGTTCATTCATTAGATCACAATTGAATAATCTTTCATGTTCTGCATAAAAATTTATAGAAACACAGAATTTTAACTGTAAATTAGAAAATCGGCAAAATTTCATATACGGCCATAAAAGGGCTTCGTGTTTTTTTGATTATTTCTGACACTTTTAAACGAAAACCTGAAGTATAAAGAGGACGAAATGGTTCTTCAAAGTAACACCATCATAAGTATTTCTATGACAACCTTCCTAATCGTATTCAAAACAAGTTATTTATCAATTTAACCAAAAGCGAAGAAAACTGTGTTTCACTACTAACACCCATTCACGAACTTACAAGTTTATAACCTTACCACATATCTTTCGATACACCAATTTATTTAAGTAGCCCAAAGCGTCCATCACGAATCACATAAAACTATTTTTGACCGCAAAAAATTATACATAAAATCGTCTTCAACCAATCAAAATCAGAATGCAATTTCGGTCGCGACCGTTATTACATTAATACTTCCTAAACGTAGTATTAGAACACCAATTAAAGCTCTGCGGTGGATAGCTGGCCGGACACTGCCCGGACACTGTCGGGGATTAACCGGGTTAAGTCTACCAGCTCTTAGTTACCGGATATTGAGTTTGGAATCTGTATTTGGAGCTATTAGTTACGTGATTAGTGAGCTGATTGAGCTTAATGAGTACTTAGGGATTGAATAAAAGTGATGAAGAGGTATACAGCCTACGGATAGAAGTTAGTTCATGTTAAGGAACAATTCCATAGCCGACTGCAAGCAGCAGCACGCAGGCGACGCAACGTGTCGCGGCGACACTACTGCTTTAGACAAGTGACAATCGCTTCGAAAGCGTTTCATATTTCTTAAACGACTTTCAACAGGATTGAGATAAGCTTTTCGATAGCTTATGTCAGTCCTATACATTTTTTCCTTTTCCATCATCGTTATCGCTGATAGAATGTCACTTTGTCTAGGGCCTCTGTAGTGTCGCGAAGACTCGTCGCTTGCTGCTGCTGCCTGCAGTCGGCTACGGGTTTCTACCTTTAAGACAAGCGAAGAGATGAATGGAATGTGCATTACCTCCGTATCAAAACGTCCTAAAAGCAAATGGTCCTATAATAAATTGGTATTTTAACCTATTCTTATATTGTTTTTTTTTTTAAATCAGATTCTATGAAGGACTGTTTCGTAATAGATGCGAAAATTGGGCACACCTAACGGATGAAACATCCTGGTCCTTAGCTACGCAACATACTCTGCCTATAATTTTCCCACTGCTGGGACACAGGCCTCCTCTCTGTTAGAGGGAATGGGCCGTCATCCACCTCGCGGGCCTACTCACGCAAAATCTTCAGTCAATCCCAGCAAAGTTTCTAAAAGCCGAATTAATTTCAAACCAAGCCAACTTAAATGATTAGCTTTTATTTTCATCTGGAACTTATCGCAAACCAAAAGCCATCACAAAAATTGCCTGGTTTAACGATCAGAGCCTTGTTCAGGCTTCCCGAAGCCACAGTATATACGTATATAAATAAGAGTATTATATCTTCATAGAAAACGGCCGAAACGACGTGCTTCGAAATCTCAGTGTTACGCCACCGTACCGAGTGCGCGGCAGTTACGCACAGACGCGGAAGGTTTATCTACCATAATTCATTCAAGGGTATTATTTCAAGGTCACTGCCGAGATATAATACTGTTTCTTATTTATACTGTGTCGTATCCTGAGAAAAAAAGCCATTATATTCCTTTGTTTACAGTTGGTATATTTAATACAATCTTTCCAGTCCACAACATCACACAAGATCATTATTACCAACAAAAATACAAAATATAATTTCGCCTTTTTGTTGTAATGACGTTCTGTATTGTCGGCTGTATAATAACATTAAGTTGGCAATCCACGTTACACCTCATTAACTGACAGACATTGCAGAAACATGTCTATGCTGGAGTTTGTGGTGGAATTCATAAGAGCAAAGAACTCAAACTCAAAGCATTTATTTCAATTAAACCATTTACAGGCACTTTTGAATTGTCAAGGAGTCGGAAATATGAAGCTAGTTGCTCATTCCAAAGTGTAGTAGGTATCTATGGAGAACGGGCGAGGAACTCCATGGACACTTAAAATCGCTGATCGCTTATGAAACACACCATACCAATGTTCGAAGCGCGATTTGGCAAGCGTGCCAAGCCACAGGAAAATTAGAGTGCATTATAATGGACAGTGGCGTTTTAGAGTAAGTTTAGAACAATTAGCTATAGTCTATACTATAACATTAGGGAATGAGTGAGTGCCTGCTACACGGTCGCCAACCCTGTCCCGACAGAGATGACCTTGGTGGTTTACAACCGTGTAGACTGTAGATGGTGGTTTACTACAAAACTTGAAACAGCTCTGCCGCCGGTCGCCAACCAAGGTCACCTTTGCCGGGGAAGCGGTTGGCAACCGTGTAGTAGGCACTTAACTTACACTTCAGTGAAACCGTATGAAGGAAGGAATGTACTGTAATTATCAGCTGTTTAAAATTGGCTAGATAGCGTTGTTTTAGATAAGACTGTTGTGAAGTTGTATTATTTATTGGAAAGATTGCGTTCTGAAGGAGTGCTTTGACATTTATTAAGATAATGAGTGTCTTAGTATTTGAATTAATCTTTTTTTTTAACTCAGATCACGAGTCCTATAACTAATTTATCTACACATTTACGACTAGTGAGTGACTGCAACTTTCTCCGCGCGTTTTTTTTTTGTTTTAACGTA
Source organism: Lithophane semibrunnea (assembly GCA_947363905.1). Lineage (NCBI taxonomy): Eukaryota > Metazoa > Arthropoda > Insecta > Lepidoptera > Noctuidae > Lithophane > Lithophane semibrunnea. The sequence continues at coordinate 15,217,082 of OX376203.1, forward strand.
ATGGTCACAACAGACATCAATTTCGTTGAAGTTTTAGTAGTAATTTTTCCACCAGATTCGCGTTGCCCCTGTGTGCAGGAGCCTTTAAATACATAAATATCCTAAGACACCGGCAATACTGTAGCCTATAGCTTCCCATTAGTGATAGAATTTTCGGAATCAGATCAGTAGTTTCGAAGATTACAACCTACATACAAACTTACAAATGTAACCTCTTTAAAATATAATAATATAAAAAGTTTAGATTAAATTAAAAACTCTCGAGTTGTAAGACTTTGTGAGACTAGGAAAGCACACTGTTTTAACTTTATTAATGTCACCCATAACACGCGAATTTTCCTTAAAAAGCTAAAACTTTAAAAAACAACGGAGAAATACACCAAAAAATTTACAAGAAAACTTTTAACCTTTCCAAAGTTTTGCAATCTCTTAACGAGGTAATCATACAAAACGGCGCAGCAGTTTTCGAGATTACATGAAATTCGTGAAAAACACGAACTTTTCTACAAAAGTAGGTAATATCTGAGATTATTGTTGTGTTACGGAGGCGATTTGGCAACTGCTCGACACCCAATGGGCGAAGCGTAATGTTTTAATGCACAATAATCATTTTAAGTGCCTCGCAGTTGGTACGCTGTTTTTGTTCGTAATAAACAGAGATATAATTTTTATGTATTTTTTTATAGTTGGACTTTGTTTTTAGAGATGTTGTAAAAGTGATGGATGTTTTTAATAAAGTTGATGTGGAGAATACACGACTTTGAATACTGAGCTGTGTAACACAACATATAACATAATATCACGCTTGATATTCCCCGACGGGTTAGGCAGAGGTGTAAACCCACATTTCGCCAGTTATGTTTAAGTCCCATGTAATAGGGGGCGAGCCTATTGCCATCAACCGGGCACAAATTCAAACTCCGGGCTGCTACTGAGAAATTGCAGATGGAATAACCCATCAACACTTCGATCGGGAATAGAAACTAGGACCAGCAGTAGCGCTTGGGACCAGGGGTAGTATTATGAAGTAATTATTCCAATGCGAAAACGGGATGGTGCTATAGGCCTTTTTATAGCTCCGTCTCCCTCACACACTGGAAATATGGTGACATTAAGTCTTCATATACGGTACCAGTAACCTAACGAGGCAGTCAGTTTGTAATATAATGTTACTTACATGAGACCCTACAAACACGGAAATACTAAGGCAAATGCACGTGTTGTTTGTAGTAGACTCGAGATTAGATAGGTCCACTTTGCTCCCTCTAAGCATATCGAATTATGACGTCATAATTATGAATGATCAGCTTTCCACGTCATCATTCTAACAGAATTTTCAAATGTTTGATGCAAGAATTCAATTGTTTCTGCAGGCGTAGCATGGCGATTTCTATCTCTACGAAGAATAGACATAGCTTTTTCTATACAAAGTGACAGTTCGTTTCTTCATTTTTGACATCCACCGTAGAAATCTTTCTACAATCTGTCATTTTGTCTTTCATTTCTAACGATCTTTGTCTAGGTCTTTTTATATGTAGACTATTTCGGAAGAAAGTTTTCTATCCTTACTGTCAAAATCACAGTGACAACCGATAAATCCTATGATAAAACAAAGAATTCTGAGTCGAATTATGTAAAAGAGTGAATTTCGTAAAAACTGCAGTTGACTCTTTCTATTTTGCTGCCGTCTCGTACTGTCTACTGTCTACAGGAAACGTCATTTTTGTCTACTCTTCCGTCGACAAAACGGTGCTCTCATGCTACGCCTGCTGGGGTCAAAAACACGAACGTCGCCATCTTAGCTTATGTATGAGGAAAGCGATCTCAGAATTTTTATATCAAATAGCATTAACACGATTAGACTCACCGTAAAATACTATGCATAAATGGGTTTATTTATAAAGCTTGCATAAAGTTAATAATGATTAGCGACCATTCATTTTTGACGTTTGAGCGTCACTTTATGCAACGTTTATAAATAAACCACCTAATAACTTTTCTTTCGCATCCGACCAATAAAAAGAAAATACGAGCGCAACATTTAATTATCAAAACGCAATATAAACATTTTGATGATATATTTAAACACCATAAAAAGCTCTATAAAACACCACTAACCATAGGTACTTACGTCATTCACAAACTGGTACGATAGACTTAACCCTTCATTACCGCAGTGACGACGGTTTTTAAACATTTAGAACCTGGCTGTGCCATGATTACATGTTGACGCAACCGAAACTGATATTATGGTTTATGGCAAGTAATAACATGGCTTTGGATCACGACTTTTGATCGACATTCGTAGTTCGAAATTGATTTAGTAAACGAAATAGTGGTGTGGCCAATTGATTCACTTGAAATTAATGTTTTTTATAAGATTCTTGAGTCCAGATTGAGGTTATTCGGCCTACTACGATATTATGTTCAAGCTGCTTTTAAAGCTTGCGTTTAGTAATGACAGAGGAACAGTAGTTACCTCTTATTATGTAGATTAAAAGTTTATTTGATTTCACGATCAGAAACATATTTAGATCATCATTTATGTATTATAAATGTAAATAAACATAATAATAATACACCTGTTGATATAATAAATTCTCTCAGATCATTCTGACCTTAATGAATATATAATGAAAGCTTAGAAACGTATGTTTTTGTGCTACTCTCTCCGGAACATGGTCATTATCAACAAATGTTGTTCATTGTAACTAATAACTAATATAGGCAACTATCGCTTCTGTACAAAGACTTAATAGACAGCTGGTTTTCTAATATTTAAATACAAATTATTGACAGCATTGATAGGTTCACCATCTAAGAGAGATTTAAGAGTATTTAATTAATGTTCAAGATGAATTATGTTTTTACAGATGGCGTTTTCCTGAGGCGCACAGTATAATATTTTGAGAAACTAGACGGACAAAACTCAATTTAGGAACATGTCTTAAATGATCCTTTTAACTTAATAAATTCAAAGCTAATAAGATATACTACAATCTAGTACATTTTCTGGGAATCCACGCGAAACAATAGCAGGTATAAACAGGTCGGGATGGCCGGCTACCTGAGCCACAACAACCGACCGCTCGCTGCTACCGTTTCATTCGTCTGAGTTCGCTCGATGAATACGCTGTGTTTCTGTGTGCTAGTGGTGATTTTATGTTGTTATCGTTTTTGTGGGACCTTCAAGGTAAATTATCATATATTTTTTTGTTAGTATGTATATTACTTTCATCATAAATATTAAATTAACAGAGAAAGGTTTTTATTTGATCAAAAACAGTACTTTCTTAGTTTCATCTAGGGTTTTAGTTAGTTTCTCTGTATTTCTCTGTGCATTGAGTATATTTTTCTGAATGGTATATTTATATACTACAAGAAAATTTTTCATTTGCTGGCGCAAGTTTGCGACACTCATACAACATTTTCTTATTTTCAGAATGACTTCGCATATTTCTCGTCGTTCGTTTTTTGACGTTTGGTTTGCTAACGCCAAAGAATCAAGACAAGAGGCTTTGTTGCATTATACTTTACAAGAACTTGGTATCCAGTCCATTTCGGATGATATTCTGAAGAGTTTAAAAGCAACAATCAGTAGAGTTAGTCAAAAAATTGACGAAAAATGGTCGAAATCGGGAAGACATCGAGATCGCTTTCTGAAAACGAATTGTTCATGGTTGGAAGCTAACATATCATTTACTGGTATTGTTAGTGAAACTATCGTTGATGTTTCACTACCTGGAACAAGTAACCGGGCCGGAAGACCACCAAAAGACTTTGAATTATGCAGTGAAAAAACAAAGAGACAGCGAATTCGTCATCTTCTTGAAACTACGTGTCCAGAAGAGATATCGATGGCAAACGAAATACAGCTTCGCCAGTCGGGCAAAAGGGATTCAGCAGCTATTGTGAAGGAGCTAAGCCTGTTTTCACCTAGAAGAGGTACGACAATAAAAAAAGCACGGAGGTGTTTAATCAATCCAAAGCAAGGTGGCCTTTCGAATGACCAAGCCCTGGCATTAATGGTTGATGCAAATTTGTCGACACACCAATATGGCATTATACGCGAGCAATCAAAATTGATTAAAAAAAATCTGTATCCACCATACTACAGAGTGAAAACGGCAAAACATTTGTGTTATCCAAGTGAAATTAATGTTTCAGAAACACATGCCGAAGTTAAACTTCAATCTTTAATGGATCACACGATATTAAGATTATGTAAAGTGCAAGAAGAGGTTCTGAAAACGATAAAAGACTTAAAAAATCTAGATATCATTATTAAATGGGGTTGTGATGGAGCAGAACAAAATCGCTACAAACAAAAATTTTCCGAATCACACTCTAGTGATGAAAGTTTGTTCAGTATTTCAATGGTGCCAATACAATTGTATGCAATGAATGGTCAAAGTGGTAAACAAATTGTTTGGCAAAACCCTTCGACATCATCAACAAGGTATTGTCGACCCATAAAGTTTGTGTTTGCCAAAGAAACTCCAAATATTATTGTGACCGAAGTAGACAAAATCAAAGAACAAGCTAGATCACTGGTACCTACTAAAATTATTGTAAATGACATGGAAGTATTAGTAAAGTCAACACTGATATTCTGTATGATAGACGGCAAAATATGTAATGCAGTATCTTCATGTACATCCACACAAACATGCTATATATGTGGTGCCAAACCCAGTGAAATGAATAACGAAGAACTCATTTTAGAAAAGAGAGTAAAAAGTGAATTTCTATCTCTGGGTATATCACCTCTGCATTCTTGGATAAGGTTATTTGAATGCATCTTGCACATATCTTACCGTCTGGATATAAAAACATGGCAGGCTAGGGGAAACGAAAATAAAACGAAAGTGGCTGAAAAAAGGAAGTTCTTGCAAGAAAAGTTTAGAAGCGAATTGGGTCTTTTAGTAGATATGCCAAAACAACAAACCGGAAACACTAATGATGGAAATACAGCTCGTAAGTTTTTCCGAAATGCAGAAAAGTCAGCAGAAATAACTGGTGTAAATGTTGAGCTTATCAAACGTTTCCATGTCATATTAGAGACCATAAATAGCGGATATTCCATAAATGTTGACAAATTCCATGAATTCGCCAAGACAACAAGAGAATTGTATTTTAAGGAGTATTTGTGGTACCCAATGCCAGTAAGCGTACATAAAATTTTATTTCACGGGAAAGATATAATTTCTGCATGTGTTTTACCAATAGGTCAAATGTCTGAAGAAGCTCAAGAGGCACGAAACAAACACAATAGGAAATTCAGGGAACTTTTTACAAGAAAATCTTCGAGAATTAACACAAATCGAGATTTACTGAATAGGTTGTTAATTTCATCGGATCCGTATATTGCTAGTTTGCGTGCGGCTCCAAAAACAAAGCGTGTTAAAATTAATCCCGAGGTAAATGAGCTATTAGAAATAAAAATTCCAAGTACTGAACGTGAGATACCAGTAGACGAAACAGATAGAGATTCTGGTGAATCTGACTACGAATCTGAAGACTCGGATGAAAGTATTGTAGAATCTGACGAAGATTCTGAAGAATCTCAAAATTAAGTCTTTAGTAGACTTAATTTTGAGATTCTTCAGAACATTTACTTTGTATAGCTTCTTTATTGTATTTACTTTTTGATGTATAGTCGTGAAAATATGTCTATTGTTAAATTATACGACTATAACTATCAATGTTTTTTTATTTTTTTTATATATTTATTCATTTATATTTTACCACCTAATAACACGTAAATATGGGCCAAAATAATTTTGTCCCGCTAGATTTTCATAATACCACACTGTGAGGCGGTCGAAGGGTTGGGATTAAGTCAATAATTATGTTCAGATATTGTTTATTCAGAATTCAAATGAACTGAACATAAATAACAACTTATACCTAATTAATAAATAAACTAAAAATATACTTTATTATTATCCTATAAACTAAAAATATAATATAATATAAAAATAGAACTACAATATGGCGTCGAAAAATTCCTCCGCATCGCTGTCAACTGGTAATGTACCCAAAAAACCGACGGCATCAACTGTTCAGATTATTCTTTTAAATTAAATTATTTATTTAACACAAATACTTGTAAACAAAGGAAGAAACTGCATGGAGACGATGTTAATAATATTATAATAACGAATTTTTGACTTAGTCTCAAGTTCTCTTTGTGCGAAAGTAGTTCAAAGTAGTGTATCAACACGAGTCTATGAGTCAATCAGTCAATGGCAACATTCCCTCCCCTTCCTGCTCCAAAGCAATACCAGGTTTTCAACCTATAATCTTAGTTTACTGACATTGCATAAAAACAATAATAATACTAGCTCTGAACTTGACTACTAACATTGTAGCGAACTAAAGCAAAAACTGGACAAACCTGATCATCTTGTTGCCGTAATATTTTACAGACATGAGGGTAATCACGTATGAGGTAATAGTCAATTATATGATGATCCTACTTATGTAAAATCTATAAGGAAGATGCTCTTCAAAATATATGAAACAAAAAATATGAATACCTACCAGCTTAACCGGATTCCTTCATCTAATCCTTACTAAAACCAGTTATAACATTAGATCTTGAGCTAGATTATCAGAATTAACACATAAATCAGAACAGATCATGCCTAATCAGTAATTATGGCTTCAGTGCCATGATTGATATGTTAGGTTTCCAGTAAGTGAGATGAATGTCCCAGGTTCAGGCCAGGCTATTGACATGAGCATGTATAAGCGAAGCTAATGGATTCAGAGGGTGATTGAAAGTTTTATGATGATCTCTGATAGATAGCAGTGGAGAAGGGTTAAAGGGTAAAAATCTGCTCAAAATATGTGCAAACATTCATGGATGAGGTTTAACTTATTGTCAAGAAAAGTAAAATATCATACAAAACACTGGCGAATGTTGGGGAAAAAACATCTAGGCTGAAGTGGGACTGGGCCGTACACGTCACACGAATGCACCCGGAGCAAGGATCGTCACTCAAGTAATTCGTCGAAAGTGGCGTGACGATGATGACGTGATGTTTGCGGGGCCACGATGGCCAGAAAACGCACAAAAGGAAGATATTTGGAAGGAAAAGGGGAGGCCTTTACCCAGCAATGAGACAAGGCTAAAAAAAATACTAGTAATGATAGTTTGCAACATTGGATCGGAGACATTTTAGACCAAACTTGGAAGAAACTTAATATTCAATGTTAACCAGTACCAGAATCATTGATGAATGCAACTTACGACTTTTACCGTGTACAATTCGATTTCTAGTTGCGTCAAATGTTAATGTAAGGTCTCAATTCATGATAGCCGTCAATAAAATAGTAATGGCTCACTGGGAAAATTCTGACATAAACTACGTGTAGAATCAGTAAAATAATTGTCAATCAACTGGTACCAATTTAAATTGTCCGTATATTCAAATCACAACTATCATTCTTTGACAGTTGTATAAAATGGCTATAACACGGCAAATTGACGAAGGGTGTTCAAAATTTCAGTTACTGTATTTACGAGCCCTCCATATCGAAACGTCCTAAAAGCAAATGGTCCTATTAGCTGAACGACCTATTATCAATACGACACTTTAGCAAAACGTCCTATTCGCAAATCGTCCTATGAGCAAATGGTCCTATTAGCAGAACGTCCTACTTGTAACATCAACAGTCCTTAATTGTTAAATTTATGAAGATGCCTCCGAACATATGAAATTGTTTATAATATGTGGTATTGGAGATAGAAACATACATAATGTTCAACTTGTTTGCTTTGCGCCAAACAGCCTGTCTATACTCCGCGACTTTTTTTTTTAATTAAAAAATTGTGGTTTTTTAATTTGCCTGTATAATAGGGACCATATTTGTTTTTTTTTGCTTGTTTGTTAAATTATGGACGCGGAAGTATGAAACTGTATTGTACATTTAAATAAACATTTCTGTGAACTACTATCTCTGTTTGATTTATAAAATGAGTTTATTGTTACAACTTCCAACTAGCAAACCCTACATGGTGCGTTCTCCAACACGCACTTGGCCGGTTTTTATTAAAGTTAGTTTTCGTTTTTAAAGTTTGTTGTCTCAAGCAGATGACACATACGATTATTCCTAAAATCTCATATTTATGTGAGGTTTGACTGTACCATTTCCGTTCTTTTGTTTATAGGACGATTTGCGAATAGGTCATTTTGCTAAGGTGTCGTATTGATAATAGGTCGTTTTGCTAATAGGACCATTTGCTTTTAGGACGTTTCGATACGGAGCCTTTACGAGTAGCACATCTCTAACTCAACTTTCCCAGAAAATAAACGCGTCGAATGTCTCATAGTTAATTTACCTTTAACAGCGTCAAAGTTAACTGTAGGCACAGATTGCCAGTTAACGGTTAGCTTGACCAGGTGTAAAGGTTTTTTGCAATAAACTCGACACGGCCACACCTGCCGTGTGTTTTTATGACAGCAGGTGGACTATAGGATTTGTTTTTTCTTGTTTTTGTTTTAAGGATTTTAAGAAAGTACGTGTCTTGTATTTTATTGGGATTTTTATAGGGTTGCTATTGTCATTCAGCTCCTCATGTTAAGTACGAATTTTGGGTATTGTGTTTTCATTTTGATTCCGTATGCATTTAAAGGGTTAAAACGGTGATGCGTTATTTTATCACTTCTTTCATAAATACAAAGGCAATCAAGGTTTTTAGTTAACATTCAAACTGAGAAAGTAAATAGTACCTACCAGCCTATTACTGTCTCACATTTATAGGCTGGTACTGTTCATTGATGTAAGTAATAAAATAGTACCAGACTATTTTAATGTGGGATAATAATAGGCTGCAGGAAGACCTCTTCTCGTACAGAGAAGGCATGAATGAGCATTGCACCACATTTCCTCAAAGCGGGTTGGCGATTTCAGTCTTTAATTTAAGTCCATGTTTCCTCACGATGTTTTCCTTCACAGATGTCACTGAGGAACTTCAAGATTAAGGATAAATATTACTAACTTTAAGATTCCACTAACTATGAATATTTAGCCATAAAACCCGGACTATTAAAATGTCTCAATTTCCTCAATAGTCTCCAAATAAGTACTTATTTACCGTATTCCCTATACTTAACATAATTTCCTAGGAACATGATTTACATTTGCCCTCCAAGCTCAATCCGCCTGGGCCATATAATTTAACTTAATCGGATTTGAACCCCTGACCTTCTTATCTGACCGGAACATCTTAGCCTAAGGCTTGCTTACAGTAAACATATTCTGAATATGATAAATAAATAAGAAATTAATGAATAAATACAAGAAAAACGTTTTTTAGAAGAACCAGTCTTCCAAAATGTTTTTCTTGACAATCCTAACTTTTGAATCGTAACGTAATATCATTAAAAGAGACACTGACTGACTGCCTCATTGGTCTAGTGGTATGAGCACGAGGTCCTGGGCTCGTTTCCCGGGTCGGGCAGTGTTATTGGGTTTTTCCATCCGGAATATCGCAGTAACAGCCCGGAGTCTGGATTTGTGCCCTATTAAGGGCAATAGGCTCGCCCCCTGTTACATGGGACTGGCTAAATGTGGCTGTAATATATAGTCGCACCTCTGCCTAACCCTTCGCGGATTACAGGCGTGATGTAATATTAGGCTAAGTGTCAGTCCTCAGCAATACCATGGGAAAATAACAAAACCATTTTGGTAAAGATGAGTAATAAAGCGACAACCAGGGGTAAGCCAGTGGTGTCCAAGGACTGGAAGTCGAAGTGTCGGTCGTCCGGCGTCGAGATGAGACAAAACTTACGATTCGATCTATCAAAATCAGTGCGTTTTGACAGATCGACGCGTAAGTTTTCGCTAAGTTTTGTCTCCGTATCTCAGTCTCGGTCATGAGTTCGCTCATGAAGACTTTTAGACACTGGCAATTGACTAAGAACAGTCGTTTTTTTTACACTACTAGGAAAAGGCCTCCCCAAGACTTTTCCAGGAACTTTTCCCGCGCCACCTAGAACCAGCCCTTGCGGTACGCGCCCACTTCATCTCGCCAACTCTTCCAGTACAGTCGTCAGATCAGAAAAATTAAGTAAGAACAGAATAGCGCATTATTGTAGGCGATGACGTCATGAAAGGTAAAATGTCCTCACAAGATGCCTAAAAGCGATATTTTAATGTGTTTTCCTGGTTTTATGCTGCGAATATGTTAGAAGGCCTTCCGAGAAACTTCTGCCAAGGTTATACCTACGCGATTTTTTCGTAAGCCGTCAGACCTACTAAAGTTTGTTATTTTAGTCTGTTTTGGTTCAGATAAGATTAGGTGTTGCTAGGGGACCATCTTAGGACCAACTCTGTTTCAAGCCATGTTCATTACTATCAAGATAGCCTGATGTGTGGATTTTTGACTTTCGTAACTAAGACGTATATAAGAATCTCAGTTTTTAGACCATCCCAAATGAACTGTTAGTAAAATAATAAGTGCAAGTAGGTCATGTGTTCTTATAAGCCTTCGGGTGAAACTGGGACTAACAGATTCTTTGACAAAATATTGCATTTAAAATACGTAAGTTCGACTTTTCTCGGTCTTTCTACTTTCATGATTTAATTGATATCAGACAGGCAGGCTACCAGAGGACGGTCACGAGCATAATTACCTCACACTTACGCAAAATTCTTGAGGGGCTCGTGGCTAAGTAATAATCAGGTAAAGCCACACTTGCCGCGGTTGGTTCCGTGGATGGGTGACCATCTTTACATACAGAGACCCCTCCGGGTCTCGGAAAGCACGTTAGGCCGTTAACCTCAGCTGTCATTTGTGGATCTTTGACAGTTGTTACGGGTCGTCAGAAGCCCGAAAGTCTGAGAACCAGCCTTACCAATACCAAGGGGTATCGTGTTAACGTGTAACTGGGTCGTGGAGATCAGATAGGCAGTCGCTACATGGTCATCATCTGCCTAGCCTTTTCCCAACTATGTTGGGGTCGGCTTCCAGTCTAACCGGATGCAGCTGAATACCAGTATTTTACATGGAGCGACTGCCTATCTGACCTCCACAACCCAATAACTGGGGAATACGATACCCCTTGGTAAGACTGGTTGTCAGACTTTCGAGCTTCTGACGACCCGTAACGACTGTCAAAGATCCACAAATGACAGCCGGGACCAACGGCTTAACGTGCTTTCCGAGGCACGGAGAGTCTCGGTATGTAAGGATGGTCACCCATCCACGGACCAACCCCGGTAAGCGTAGCTTAACCTGACGGATCGACCCGAGCGGCTAGTCGCTACATGGTATGACCCCAAAATAGTTGAAAAGGCTAGAGTAGGCAAATCGGTTATAAATTTTGGGCGAGTTTGACTTACGCAAAATTCATAAGCGATTTTCTCGTGAAATAACGATAATTGTGACTTTGTGAAAAGACCTAATTTATAACACTATTGTTTCGAACATGTTCGTAAGACCTTAAAAAATCTATCAATGCTCGAGATAATCGCTTTTTGAATCTTGCGGAATTGTAAGATATTTATGCACGTTACTGTGTAATTGGCGAAATGATGGATGGCATCTATAATTCTACAATGCACTACCGAGTCGGTAACTTCTTTATTTTTAACTTTCTGGTTAATTTAACAGCGGCATAAACAATGAAGTCTATCATCATCAATCGTTGATTAACTTTGATTAACACAAGTTTGACCAATCTTGATCACTTTCGATTTTTTACACCAATTACGATTGAGATACGACTGACTTGCGCGGGCGCAGGCGCTACTTACGTGATGTTATGTGAAAGTGCATTTTGTTTCGTATTCTCTGGCAATTAAATGACACGTTTCGGTATTTTATTTATTGATGTTTGTTGTTTTTTCTGCCGTTACTTAATGTTAATGGAGTTATCTACTCTCAGTTTCGTGAAGAATGAAATTGTTTGATAGTTTCCCTGATAAATTATATGCGTTCAGAAAGTCTTCATTATTCATTATTTCTCGGAAAGCACGTTAAGCCGTTGGTCCCGGCTGTCATTTGTTGATCTTTGACAGTCGTTACGAATCGTCAGAAGCACGAAAGTCTGACAACCAGTCTAACCAAGGGGTATCGTATTACCCAGTTACTGGGTTGTGGAGGTCAGATAGGCAGTCGCTCCATGTAAAATACTGGTATTCAGCTGCATCCGGTTAGACTGGAAGCCGACCCCAACATACTTGGGAAAAGGCTAGGCAGATGAGATGAGAAAGTCTTCATTATTATGGCCGATATTTTTACTAACATTTTTTTTTCCGGTTTAGCCGCACTTTTAAGTGTAATAATCGACTACTTGTTTCGATTTAGATAAAATACATCCTGTATAACAAACTTATGACTTTGAACGTGTCAACTTTCGGCTCAATTTCGTGTTCCTTTTTATTTATTTCAAGTTTCCCGCGAAATATTTTCAAAAAATAATTAAAAGCCCCGTTCCTTGTCACCCTTTATGTCACATTTCCTCGTACCATTTCAAATATAATTTGCATAGTACCTGCTATTCGTTCCACCTGTTGGTATTTGAACAAGTCACCAGTACCAGCGACCAAGGCCGACCTGTATTGACTTAGGACTGCCAAGTCACAGCTTGTGGAGTATTAACGGGTTTTCTGCTTGAGTTTAGCTGAGTTTTGGTGTACAGGTGTGATAAGATATTTATGGTAAGATGTTGCTTAAGAATTAGGGCAGTTGCGGCTACTATAAGACTTGTATAAAAACATTCATTTTCTCAAAGGAAAGGTGAAGTAAACACTTCTTTGCTTACAGAAAAGGAATTGATTCTCCGCTTGCTAATTGCATTTCTGTAATTTCAGTATATCATCTGCCTAGCCTTTTCCCAACTATGTTGGGATCAGCTTCCAGTTTAAGCGGATGCAGTTGAATACCAATATTTTACATGAAGCGACTGCCTATCTGACTTCTACAACCCAGTAACTGGGTAATACGATACCCCAAGACTGGGTTGTCAGACTTTCGGGCTTCTGACGACCTGTAACGACTGTCAAAGGTCCACAAATGACAGCCGGGACCAACGGCTTAGCGTGCTTTCCGAGGCACGGCGGAGTCTTGGTATGTAAAGATGGTCACCCATCCACGGACCAACCCCGGCAAGCGTAGCTTAACCTGATGGATCCACCCGTGCGGCTGTTATTACGTAGCCACGAGCTCCTCTGTAATTTCAGTATATCCGACTACGAAATCCAGGTTTTCATTAGCATTTTTTTATACAACGTAAGTCAGTGAGTGTCTAAGATAAACTCGAAAACTTGTGCAGGTGAAAGTCGCGAAATGCAGAGGTGGAAAACTGCTGGATCATACACGGCTGACCAGCACCCGTAGCATGACCACCGATATAGAAACGTATTCTGTCGACGGAAGAATAGACAAAATGACAGATAAACAATAACAATCAGTCATTTCGTCTATTCTTCCGTCGACAAAACCCATTTGTGATTTTGTGCCCATTGGACCCCTACGGTGGTCATAATACGCGTGCTGCCTGGGGATTCGATTTAATAGATATTTTAGTAATATTAAGTAGAGGAATACTGTCTCCAGCTCCTTCATTCATTGAAAGGGTATCCTGGCACTGCTCAAGTTACTGGTATACCGACTTTAAATATTTTACTTACACAAGGTAGCCAATAAAAGCAAATACGATCGCGTCACATACATTCATGGTACACATGATCAAACACAGCAGTGCCATGTTTTATTTACTTAAACATTCAAGCCCAAGATTCGGGAAACGCCGATATTTCTCCCATGAGGATTTTGTGTCACTACAAACGACTTTCAACTTCATGTTCATCTTCTTACAGTTTCTTTTTCAACTGCAGGGATATCCCAAGCTAATTTTACACCAGCCAATTGAGAAGATGCTTTATTTTGATTACGGTAAGTTTTTCTTTTCTTTGAGCAGGATCTTATGGTTTTTGTGCATACCCATTAGGCGAGGCGTGAGGGAGTTATTTCGGTGTCACATTGCTGTTTCGTTTCTTATAATTATCAAGTTAATTATAGTTTTTCGATCGTTTTCGAGTTTGGGTTTCTGTAAACGACCTTCGAGGGGCGTTGGCTAAATATGGACGCATTGTTATCGTTGTTTTTCCTTTTTTAACGATCTAGTATTATTAAACCACTAGTTTTTGGCATTTATATAACATATTTAACAGACGAGTGACGGTAATTTTGTTCAGAGCACCATTGGCAGCTTTTGGCAACCAACCCTCTTTTCCTGTTGTTAGTAGCAATGCCTGGGTAAGCTAGGTATACAATGTGGTAGGAACATCGACGCGCAAACTATAAACATGAATTCAGATTCTAGACTGGTGTAGAAATATGTCGTCTGTAACAAAAAAAAAATCTGCTCTCGAAGTGCCTACGCGGTCAAAATGTATGGAACAGCTATTTTTTTTATTAACCGGCTTAATATTTCAACGCATTGGTTTTCAGAATCATGTACATGATTCTAAAAGGACAGTTTGCGTGACGATGTTACCCTGTATAGTTCTCTTTAGTTTTTGCTAAGGCAGACAGTTAAGTACCTAGATCTTTTAAAATTAGCATTCGGGAACCTCTTTTTTTACTTTATCGTTAAGAACGTGTTGTTTTGTTTTTTTTTTTACTACGTTCATTCGCCTTCCCATTCTTTTGTCTTCTTTCCATTATTCCCGTGTAATGTAGACTGAATACAATTTGCATAGATAACTCGATTTTAGCTATCCTTTCCAGAGGGATTTTAAATCTATTTAGGTAACGAAAATACTAACTTTTTTCAGGAGAAAAACCTAGTAATGTTGTAGATCTGACATGCATGAAATGACAGTTCGAAAAGGTGACAATTGTGCCCGTAACCACCCAACACTACCTCGCTAAAGAAAAAAAAATGGTTTATATTTTCATTTGTCGAGTGTACACTACATTCCAAAGACTGACAGTACAGAGTTCAAAAAAAAAAAAATTGTGTCACCTTTTCTGACCATCAATTAAAACCTAGACATTTTAATAGATTTTCAATTTGTCAGTTGTCACCAACTTTGATACAAAACAGTTTCAAACGGCCTGTGACAAATTATTTATCTTTGTTGCTTGGTTCCGGGAGCCTAGGTATCTAACCTAGCCTTCACTTTTGATAGATTCTAGATAACTGTTAGATAGACTCGACATTTTAATAATGTTCTAGTTTACCTTGCCTGGATCTAGATCTGACTGCAGTTGGTGTGCCTGTTGAATATCAAGTGGATTGATAGGAATTGTATATGTCATACTAACTACTAACTCTGCAAAAACTAAATTATGTGAAATTATGCAAAAACTAAATGATGGTGGCGCGTGTGTTGAGTCATTTAGCTCCCTTCAGAATGGTTGAGCTGAATGTTGCTGATCCCTGCGTCATGTTCGTGAACAGGCGCCGTCAGTTGTGACTGGTCATCTCTTAGCTGCCATGACTTATTTTAATTTTTTAATTGTTTTTGGTTTTTATGCTATAATTGCGGACGCTTTCTACATTGTTCTCAGATGTATAATTTCAACATGAATGATGTAACTAATTTTTTGTATCATTTTTTTATTTAAAAGAGTTCCCGTTCTTCTCCATAGGTACCAACCACGCTTTGGAATGGGCAACGAGCTTCATATTTCTGGCTGACCCACTCCGTGATAATTCAAAAGTGTCTGTAAATGGTTTAATTGAAATAAATGCTTCGAGTTTGAGTTTGAATTATAAACATCCTCTAACCAAGGTCTACATAATGATGTCACATTTCCCACAACTTGAAAATTACAAAGGAGTTCAGACCTCAGGTAGAACTCAAAGGACTTGATGACGTAATCCTGTTCTTTTAAGGACATATTATGACATGTCTTATTTATTTCCTATTATACTTTCCTAGTTTACTTTGCAGCACATAATTAAGACTCACAGATAGAACACACTCACACTCACACCACACACTCACCTGTTACTGTTTTTGTATGTATAATCTAGGTTATTTATTTCTTTGCACTTAATTATTGTAAACTTTCAAAATGGTGTAATGAACTTAATTAATAAAAAAATCTTGCGCTAGCAGAACAGAACAAATATTGTTAACCTTGGTATTGTTTGGGTCACCAAGATACAGGCTGTGCCTAGTTTGGGACCCGCTGTCTAATCTGTTTAAGTCTTCTGTTAGTGAGAATTTTATACCATGCTACTTGTATAATTTAAGAACTTTGTGTATGCTAAATAAAATGAATTTGAATTTGAATATTATATGTCTGTGTGTTTGAATATGCTTTATGACTTTATGGTAATCGAGAGATTGTTATTGCCTTGTCGACCTGGGACTGTGTGTTTAAGCTTTATTCTGAGAAGTAGTGGTTCCTATACAATGGAGTTAGTTGTGTTATGGTGTCGAGTTTTGACGAACTAAAAATAAGGCTTGCTAGAGGTGGGTTAAGGAACAGAAATATCGATTGGAATTGACTCTAAGAACTACTTAATTCTTTGTTCTAGTAAAAACATCGATGATCATGCTGTGAATACATCTTTTTATTAAAGACCTCTGAACAGTATCGACAGTCAGGAAGAACTGCAAGTCCCCAATGTAAATAAATCCTTTAACTTAGTACCAAGACGTAGAAGTGACATGCCGATAATGAGCTCACGACGAGTTTCTTAAACTTTTAGTCGTGCGTCCGTTAATGAGGCATTACCAGCCCTTTGAGCGAAGTGGAGCCTAATAGCAGTACAGGAATCCTTTGGAGTGTGGCCAAAATCGGAACTAACGGCGCCATCTTGCTTTTCAATACATTGCACAAAACAAATTTCACAAATGTTTACCACCAGCGCCACCCAATATTTTTTATGGACCAATTTTAATGACAAATAAATTCATAACTTTACGAAAAATTAACCAATTTTAATTTTTTAAATTATTAATAGATCATTAATTGATTAACATTACAAAAATAACATTACTTCGTTATCATTAGTCGGAAAATTAACAAGCTCCTAACTTGTATGTAGAAAACATTCCATTTGTTTTAAACCTTTATCCAGATAAAATAAAACAAAAGAGAAAATTCAAAACATTTCTAGGTACTCATTAAGTCATTAGCATTACATAACCGAAAATATCACATTACATACATACTACATGACGGACAAAATGAACCCGAGAGCACCAAACAGTGCTTTAATCTAATAGTTTCTCATTACAGTTCATATTGCCAATCAATCAGCAACTGTTGCTTAATATCGACTTTATTAATCAGTTACATAATAATACATAATATAGTTGAGATAATAATACATATTATAGGACCACATCCGGGTCCGTCTGTAGTAATTAGGTTTGTTAATTAATTGTGAATTGGGAATGAATATTAGTTTACAGGGTCGTTGTTTTCTTTTATTTGTTTTGGTTATTTAAAATGAATGAATGCAAAGTTTTGACTTCTAGTTTAGACCATTAAAATAATTATAATTATTGAAGCAGACATATTTTATAATATGAATAAGAATCTGGGGGCACGGCAGTGCCTCCGACAAGTCGAGCAAAAACAAATAATTTAGTCGCAAGGATTTATGTAAGTGGGTATATTAGTTGACCAATATTACGTAATTATATGGTTATGTTTTCGTCAAAATTACTAGGTGTATTCATCATCATCATCAGCCTACAGCAGTCCACTGCTGGACATAGGCCTCTCCAATTGTACGCCACTCAACTCGATTGGGCAACTCTCATCCAGCTGCCAGCCAGCCTGCGAAGATCGTCGCTCCACCTAGCCTGAGGGCGTCCTACCTTAAGTTTGCCGATTTGCGGTCTCCACACAAGAACACGTCTACCCCAATGGTCATCGGTCTAGGTCTATTACTTATGACAAACCACCAGAAACCTGACGACCTAGACTGCCCCCAATAGTAAAAAAGACGTATGTAACAAAATATAAACACAGAGAAATAAATGTTTTAATGAATGAAACGGGAAATCGTTTGCTGTCTTCGAGTAAATTAAAATATTTACATATTAAAAGTTGAAAATAATGCCCACTATAATAGGCTTTAACTTGGTTTGATAAATACTATGAATTTATTAATTATTATAATAAAAATAACGAAAAAACAGTTTTATCTTAGCAAAAAAAAATAAGAAAAGTATAACATACTTAATTAAATAGACGTAAATAGCCATTTACGTCTACTCAATCAAGTATTATGTAATATTTTTCTTCATTTCAAACGCATATACAGGCTGTAAGGGTAAACACTCTTGTCATTCAAACCATGGGTAGTTGACTTAAATATAAAAATAAATGACCAAACACAAAAAAAAAAAAACTTTATTTTCATTAAAATATTTTAAAAAGTTTCTATCCGACGCCGTGCTCTCTAGCGAAACAGCTGACTGACTGAGGGAGAGGTCGTGCTCGCGGTTAGTCAGGTCACATCCCGCACCCCCCGCCCATGTTGAGACGCAAGTTCGTTGCCCTAGCACATAGGGCAACGAACTTGCGTCTCTAGTGGTAAAATGTAGATTAAAAAAAAAGAAAAAAAAAGTTGTAATTTTCCATTGATTTTACGTTCTATAAATGAAACCAAACCAGTGGTTGCAAGGATAATGGTGTTCACCCTAACACCCTGTATTACTGACAAAAAAAAAACTATAAAGTATAAGGACATTATCTACATAGATGACTTTTTAATTAAGTTTCACATAAATCCGTCTTTTCATCTTCAATCGGGTGTAAAAAGTGAACAGAAGCGCCCTATTTTGTTGTGCTAAAACCGCACTGGATGCGCCTTTTTTTTCTGATTCCGGCAATGTGTATAACTCAAATCTGGAAAAACTGTTAGATGCGTCTTTTTTTCTATCGGGGGCAGTAGAGACCTGGTAACCTTACTAGAAACTTAGTAATGTTTCTGGTGTAAAAACATTAATCAAACATGGGAATTAAATATCTAATACAAAATAATTAAAACATAAAAAGAAAAACAAAAGAATAACATTAATTTAAAAAAAATCAAGAACTAAGAAATAATAATAATAACAATATATAATAATAATATATTTATTTGACGTAAAAAAGTACACATACATTGACACTTATTTAAACGTGGAAATAGCCTGGTACAAAATATTGATCAATGACCCCTATGCTAGGAAAAACCTGTGTTACAGGGGTCATCCATCCGTCCAATGTGGATGCAATAGTTACTTACTTACAGTTTAGTAATATGCACTTTTATAAAAAAAAATTAAAATAAACTAGACTAGTACAATTGGTTTTGAGGAATAAAAACGGGGGGATGAAAGTAACGGGGTTTAAATTAATGGATAACAAGGAAACGGTAGTATTTATGTGTTTGATGTGTGTTGCTAGTGTGAGTGTAGGTGTGTATGTGTGAGTGTAGGTGTGTATGTGTGAGTGTAGGTATGTATGTGTGAGTACTGCCTGAATTTGTTTAAGTTATGGTTTAAGTAATTCTTCCGTGTCGTCATAATTAAGGGTGAGCATGTATTCCTTTATTTTTTGTTTGCATTGGAATTGATTCAAATAATGTATGTTTAATGTGTTGTGGAGTTTATTATATAGTAATGTGCTTAAATAACGGTTATGCCGACGTGCAAAGGTGGTATTTGTACAAACTTTGAGACAAACGGTTTTGGGTCTTCTTCTGAGCGTAGGGCTTTTACATTTATCGGGTGGGGTCATTTTGTGTGTACGTGTGACTGCACGAAGCATAAACATCTGGCGAACTGTCAGTACCTTAAGGTCCGAATACGCTTGCTGAGTGGGATACCTAAAGGGTTTGCTCAACAGGACTTTGATTACTGCACGTTGGGCTCTTTCAGCTGCTATGAGTATTGTTTTGGCTGCACCACCCCACGCAACGATACAGTAGCTTAGTGTTGATTCACATAAGGCGGTGTATACCATTTTTAGGATATCTTTATTGGCAGAAGTTCTTAACTTTTTGAAAATGTAAATGAGTTTCCTAGTGCGCGCAGATAGAGATTCAATCTGGGTTTTCCAGCTTAGACTGGAATCAAGGTAAAGGCCGAGATACTTAACGGAGGAGGCTCTCGTCACTGTCTGGCATGAACAGAGGTTGTTGCTGTTACGCTCGTCACAAACATGGGCTTTGATTTGTAGCGAGAGGTCAGATGGAAGGGTAGAGGGTCTGGCACCAAAGGTTATAAAATTAGTTTTACTGACGTTCAAGGTTAAGCTATTTTTGCCCAACCACATCATAACTTGGGACAAGGACCTTTCAGCGGCCTCCCTAGCCGAAAGAAAAGAAAAGAACCTCGTAATGACTGTTGCAGATGGTCAAAGGTAAGGCTGTATTGGCATACATACATATGCTGCTATTTTAACCAAATAAATCTGTGCATATGTAATAACGACCTTCCGAAACACAAAACTGCATAAGTTTTATTTTTATAATTTCCATCCAACAAATATTTTTTTAACGTACTTAAGTAAAGAATAAAATTAATAAGTTTAATAGCACTGCTTCCGGAGCATGTAAATAGTCTAGTTTATTAACTTCGTAATTAGTTTGCTGAATAATAAAGCGATAATACCGAGAATTGTGTACTTTGTACATATTAGCCCGAGATTTATGTGAGAATACGTTTCTATTATTAATGTTTTGTAGTTTCTGAACACAAAGTGACTTTATTATGATGGAGAACAAGTTTTATCTTTTTATTGTTGATCAACGTATTACTCAACGATCAACGTACTCGAAATAAAATAAAAGTGAAGTAGTGAAGAGTCTTTAAAAATACGTACATCTAAATGATTGTTTATCAGCAAACGGCAATCTAGTTTATTTATCACCGACTTTTATTGAATCCTAAGAAAGAAGATAAAATAAATCGCATCGTAAAAACATCAGCACGCTATCAAAACTCAAAGCAAACTTTTTTTCGTTAATTGCAAAAATTCTTCAATGTCATGCGTTTAATTATCTTAAGTCTTAACCAGTTAGGCTACGCGCCTTTTTTGCAACTTCCTCTAAAACCTGTTTTAGCTTTTAAGAACATCTCCAATGGATTGTTTTTTGTCTTCGTCTCAAGACTATGAAATCTCAATCTTTAGAATGATTCGGGATTCTTCAAGAGGTAATTAATCAAATGATTTTAAAATTTTCCACGGAATTGTGAGTCTGTCTACGGTGCCAGTCGAGCATGAGTTTTTTATTATTTTCTTTTGTGAAGCTAATTTTTGGCAAGATAAAATTGCTTTAAGAGCTAGAATTGGATTCCGATGTGTGAATGTTCCAATCACTGGTATTATTAAATCGGTACAGAAAAAGATAATTAAGGCTTTACTTTACAACCTTTTTATTAGTAGACTTGAGTAGGAGGTTATGTATTTAAAGCCTTTCTAACCTATTAACGTCCATTTCAGTTAATAAAAAGATGAAAAACCTCTGCAGAAGGTTGAACATTTTTCTTTCAAATATCAAAAGTTTATCAATAATCTACTTATTTAAATATTTACAATCTTTAATAGCCGTCTTCCTAGCTTTCCCTTGCGGTAGGTAAACCGATTAAAACTGAAAGATTTATGAAGATATCAGAAGATTATTAACTCCGTCTCTTGTAATATTTACTTTGAATTTAACTGTGAACTCTAGGCTATAGATTATCTTGGAAACTTTAGTACTTACGAGCTGGTTTGTTAGGCTTTAGCCGATTTTAGTACTTAAGGAATATTGATGCAGAAGGAATATTATATCTATAGATAAAATATATATGAAACACACACAAGAAAGTAGTACAAAATTGTTTTCTTATGTGTTTCTGAAAATAAGGATTATTAAAATGTTTAGTGTCTTCAAAGGCAGACAACATCACATCAGTTATTCTACTAAAAACAAAAAAAAGGCTTTGATAACAAACCTATTACTGTATACTCGAAATCCATATTTTAATATCCGAAAACTCCTGAATCAACTTCCTATATACACAGATCCTCATACGAATTCGGAATCCAATACAATAATAGCTGTAACATTTTGGTATTCAAAGGGCTAAAGGGCAAACCTTTGTGGCCCGCACAATTGTATGACCTTCGCTGTATGTACCTCGGTCATGTTTCATGACGTCATTAAAGCCATAAGATAAGCAGTATGTGTTTGTTTTATATCAGCGATAAGTGTGCAATGCTAGTGAAACAATACGTGGATATTTCAAGATTAGGTATTGTTATAGAATCACGACTTAAGTCGATATTCGATAACGAGCGGTAAAAAGAAAAATAACGGCATGTTGGAGAATGGTATTCCCCCGTGTTTAAAAAAAAAATGTATCTCTACTTACTTAGCCAAAAATGTGCTTTTGAGGGATGATTTAATTTTGATGATGATAAATGCAGTTCCTGGGTGCCTTTCTGTAAACAGGAACTGAACTACAATTCAAAATAGTCGCAGATTCACACCTCTACAATGTTATTACATTTTATATTTTTTAACTGATGTTTGGAGAATAAGACTACTCGACCAAATTATGTAAATAAGGTTTCCGACTTGTATTCAGTATTTACTTGATTAATGCGCACTTAACCTACAATGAAGTAGTTTTAAAAGAAAATTATTATTGACTTTGAAGCTGTAAAGAGGCTACAAGTGGTTTGGACGCGGTTTGTTTGAAGTTATGTAAATACGGTGTTTATTTAAAGTTCGGTTTACTTCGTAATAGTTCGGCAGACCATGACGTGTGGGGCAACGAACTCCTAATAAAGTTTGTTTTTCACTCAATCGGCATTAAGTGATAAGGAACGCGAGGCGTCATTTCGGTGAAACAATGGCGAGGAGAAAGAGGTGAATGTACCGAAGTTATGAAACCTAGGAAAAAAAAGTTCTGAACAAAAAAATGACTTGTCTACTACTTACCCATTTCTGTCAGTGGACTGTCAAAACTGTCAATAAAAAACAGTGACCTATGTAGGTAAGTTTTTGGGATGATGAAACTGTTTGGCAAGCAATTGTCGCTTTTAATGCCAGAAAATGAATGCATAAAATACAGTAACTGTATAAAATCAGATTTTAAAATAAAAGGAAAGAGTAGAAGTCGTATATAATAATTATGTATTCACGAGTAATTTCTTATCAGCATTTCACGTTGTTACTTACACGTTCATTGCAAAGGAAACGTAAGGCAATTTATTTTCATTTCATAACACGTGTACCTTCACATGTTCATTTAATGAAGAGTTTACTGGAATAATATCGAAACACTCGAAGATAATGCAAAAGTTAACCTAGTTTCCTAAAGTAGTAAAAGAAATGTAGCTTAGCTCAAATTATTATTTTTTGTTAGATATTTATTATATTACGTTCTTGATTCGTTGATCAAAAAACAATATATTTAACTCGACAAACTTACAGAATAAAAAATATATAGGTAACTATTTACTTATGCCACTTTGCTAGCGCGCGTCACGACGGACTAAATCCAAAATGCAAAAGCGACCCATTAAATAAACGAATTAACGTACAAAATGGACTTTAACCTCAACAAAGACTACAGGAAAAGACCCTAAGCTTAGTCTAAAACCCCACAAAGTCGAGGAGTTTAATAAATTAAATTGCATTGAGGCACCTTTTGAAATATGAGGTGAGAATTCTAAGAACGCCTACCTGACCACTTGTTTCAAAGAACTGTTTATTATATCGTTTCTATAGAAAAATACTTAGTAAAAGTCAGTGGCATTTCTAACAGAAGGTAACACCTCCAACTTATATTTTATTCTTTCGTGTTGATTTGATAGAATAAGTCGGATAAAAAGGAATTTCGATCAGCTGTTTGTGATTCAAGTCAAGTTTTAATTCAGTTGTGGCACTTGTTAACAAGATGGCCATCGTGTCTTGAATATAATACAAAGATACGTACTTACTTATCCCGATATTTGAAAAGATGTTTTTCATATGTCTTAAACATTTTAAATATTCATAAAAAATAAGGTAAGATTTGTTGGAGAGGTTTGCAGATATAAAGAAGCTAAACCACATAAAATATTGTAAAGCATTATATTGTTAAGAAGGTATAGAAAGTAAGATTACAAAACATGGAGCACTGTGAACTATAGACAATTCTATCTAGCCAGTTGCCGAACGCTGGCTACATTACTACATGGAGGTGATATATCTTCAACAAGATTAATTACTAATCTCTGTGTCAGCGAATGGTGTTAGCATTGCTGATTACTGGGCCGCTAGGAAAAATAAAAAATAAATTAATTTTTATTTAAAAAAAATAATGCTGCTATTAAGTACTTACTTAAACCACTTGCTACCATTTTTTCTAAAACCTTCTTGGAATCAATTCAAAAAGTTAACAAACAATTTGATACTACAGTCCGTCCGCACATAAGTACTTATGTAACAAGCCTTAATATACTACGAGTACTTATGTAAAATACAATAACAGAGCCAATAAAGGCATATTAGTTTCCAGTTGAAGTGGGTACTACAAGTAGGTACTCATATTGATCGCCGATTCGACCGCAAAACCTCTGCGGTTAATTGAATACAATATTCAAGGTGTGTATTTTGATATTAACACTGAGCTGAGCTATTTGCGTGGATTGTTACGTGATTTTGATTATGTAATACGAATTCTGGGGAGAATAAGCATTACCTGAAGCAGAAGACCTGAAAAGAGCAAGTCCACTGCAGACCACTTCGCATGGAAGATAAAAGTGTCCGTGGAGTTTCTTGCCCGTTCTTCTCCATAGGAACCTACTACGCTTTGGAATGAACAACTAGTTTCATCTTTCTGACTGACCGACCCCTTGACAATTCAAAAGTGCCTGTAATTGGTTTATCTATTCTAACTTATAGTATGGATGGATGGATGGATGTTAGTTACTCTTTCACGTAAAAACTACTGAATGGATTTGGATGAAATTTGGCAAACAAATAGTTTATAACCTGGATTAACACATAGGGTACTTATCCCGATATTCCCGCGGGATCGAGACTTACGCGGGTGAACCGCGGGGCGCAGCTAGTTTGAAATAAATGCTTTGAGTTTGAGTTTTTGATTTTTTTTGAGATTTGGTATGTCTTCAACATACCAAATCATCTGTTTGCAATGCTACTCGACTCAAATCATCATTTTCACAGAGAAAAGAAGTTCTATTGGCGAAAACGATACTTAAAAAGGACAAATTACTGTTTTTGCTGCTAACAAACAAAAGATTGTCTCCCTGGTTTGACAAATCCCAAGAGTAGGATCGGCAGCGCCACTTTTGATCGATCTTCACCAGTTTTTAAGTCATTAATAATCTTTTTATTTTGCTTTTTTCTGGAAGTTCTTTTAAATTAAATATGAAAACGAACAAGACATAATTCAAGTCACCATCTTGTCACAAGTCGTAAACGGTGACTGATATTTGGTGGAGGCCCCCAGAGACGCTATTTCATTGTGTAACGGTGAACTGTATGGGCTGAAGCAACAAGAAAACTAATTACAAAGCCAACCCGCGTTTTATGACCGTAGACCCTAATATGAGGACTTAGTATTTGGGTTGCCTTTGCTTTATTAAATAGATTTTGTACTTACGTGTGTATCTTGATGTTAGGATTGTGGGAACTAAGTATCAATATAGCACAAAATTGCCTAAATGCCCTTCAGAGTTAGTAATTAGGTATTACGAAGTTCCAGGAATATAGAAATTGAGCATCAAGCAATTAAATATTTCTTAGATTTCTGATAGTTAAGTTAACAAACAATCATTATTGGCAGTTCTAAAAACACTTAAGTTAATTTTAATAACTTCACAGAGTACCATCTAGAGAGAAAATCAAAACAAAGAAGTTTGTCGTTTCTGTAGTTAGCAGATTTTAGCGGAGGCTTTTTTGTGTTATGTTTAAATTTTTTACTTGGTAAACATTATCTAAAATCTTCAACACAATTACTTCTACATTAATGAGACAAGAAACATTGCCTTTAACAACAGTTTCCTATTACAATTAAAACTGACGAGTACATAATTACGGCGCCGATATTATCGGCCTAAGACGTGCCTATCGCAAATCAATAGACAAGGCTATATAGAGTATGTTGCTTAATCTTTCTAATTACATGAAAACAAATAGAGATAAGATGACGTGCATTTTATAATTAGTAGTAGTAAGGATCTTTAATCGTTACAATTATAAAATAACTTAGTACTTAACTTATAATAGAACAAGTGACGCAATAATTGCAAAATCGAGTTACACCATTTTCTCAGTTGAACCGTTCATTTTTGCAACGCGAGATTATAAATTAAATAAATATACTTAGTAGCAAGTTTGTAACTAAAACCTTGCCTTTGTTTTTTTTCAGTTCTATTTAAATTTATAGTTACACAATTTATACCTAGAAACAATAGCCAGCAACACGATGCTGTGAAATTGTTTTGACATTATTTTTCGGTGATGAAAAAATTAATAGGTATTTGTAGATACGAGCTGTATTCTTTCTTAACTTGTTCACAAAATGACAACGATATTACCTACCTACCTTGTTTCAGTGTAAGAGTGGCTCAATAGTGTGAGCCCCCCTTTCACAAATTCCAACATGGCCCAGGGCTCCCACAAACAGGCGAGATATCGCGGGCGCGACAAGGGTAGCGCGGCCTGTCGCGCCCGCGATGTAGCGCCAGTTTGCACGAGGCTTTATTCAGTTACTTACTTTACTATTACTTTTTTTAACCTTTTTTTTTCGAGTAATAACCTCAATGACGATTGCTGGACTTAGGTATGGCCAGCCTATAAAAAATGCAAAAGTATTTACCTAGGTAAGTCTACCTACTGCCAGACTGCCACTCCTTGAAAGATAAAACGCATGACCGTTTGACCAATTCCATTCAGGTATTTTGGGCTATCATTAGATTATATTTTTACGTAGGTATTTGAGAACCGTCAGTGAAGTTTTCAGATCACAATGAAAGCTAATTGCTAAACCGGTCAGCATGGCCCATAGTGTAAACAGTAGTAGCTGATTTCAAAATTCTTTCATTACAAAACTTGTGAATACGGGCTAACTGGGTAAGTTTCACGAGTTATTTACCCTTGGACTTAATAGATACTTAAATATATTCTGTATTATGACGACTAAATAAACCTTGTTTGAATAACGTATCGTTTTAATGATGTAAATATTATTCCAGCCAATTACTGTCTATGAACGAGGTATCATCGTGAATGGTCAAAGTTTTTGCGTGAACAGACACAAATAAGGCTTTAAACGTTAACCTTGTAGTTTTTACACCGCGGTTAGTTTCGAAACATGAATAAAATGTTAAATCAAATCAGTATTTACACAATTGTGTGAAACCACTAATCGATTGATGGAAAACCTTGGATTTCTCATGAAACTCATTATGCGGGTACCTTTGAATTTATTGCACTCTTACGTACTTTGCAGTTGTCCAAACAGATAAGTTTACATCCGAGCATATCAACAAATTC
This sequence comes from Lithophane semibrunnea, assembly GCA_947363905.1. Taxonomy (NCBI): domain Eukaryota; kingdom Metazoa; phylum Arthropoda; class Insecta; order Lepidoptera; family Noctuidae; genus Lithophane; species Lithophane semibrunnea. Next base: position 15,244,564 of record OX376203.1, read on the forward strand.
GCTCCGATAACGATAAAACTGTGTTTTATCAAAAAAACTTTAACAGCCACGTAGAAACAGTACTGACAATAGATTGATAAGAGAAAAATTATACCAACCGTATAGAAATCCGTTCACTTCGCGCTCACAACCGCGCGACTACCTGTGATCTTTACAACATTCCAAAATATGCACAAAACAAAAATATTTTTCTCACGAAAATCCAACGCACTGAACACAGAAACTGTTTTGACACTCGCGCAAACACCGCGGTACTTTCAAAAAAAGTATTTACAACGTTTTTTTACGAAAGTTGTCATGTGTACCGGCAAAGAGCCGTACGTCCACCGTACTCTACGCTTCGACGCGAACTGACGGCCGCGCGAGAGCGAGAGAAAGCACAGATAAAATTTGAATGGAAAACTGTTTGTGAGAGAAGGATGGGGAGATCAGAATGAAGTTAGCGGACCCGCGATGGCATGACCGGGAATGACCACATGGCACGCATTAGTTTTAGTACAATCATTGCTTGCACAAATTGTGAGTTGGCGCGTTTTTGTTTAGGGCCACGTGTTCCAAATTCAAATACGTTTTAAAAATAAAAACATTTGTTCGATGAGTGTGCTTTGTTTTTTGTTTGTCGAAGTGCATACTTAAAGTCTCTGGGTTTTTAATGCGTATAAAAAGTGCTTCATATAATTTTTACGATGTTTGCAGCAAAGAAGTCCCCCCACTTCTTTTAATTTACATATTTTTAATAAAACGCGTAAAAAAATATAATACAAAATTATGCGTAGCCTTATTATACTGGGCTCATTCATTTCCTTCATGCACTTTACAGTAGGAGGTGTATTTCCTGCAGGAGATTTAATGAAAACGTAGAAAGAAAGAACCTACCTACCGATCTAAACTTTCATTAAGGAAAAGAAGTAAACTGACACTTTATTTAATTATTTTATGGCGTAAGATAAGCCTTCCTACTTGACGAACAGATATTAAACGTAAATTATTGGTAAATAACGAGGCAATCAGAAATCTTAAAAAAAAAACTTAAATCAAATTAATGATTTTATTGAATAAGCTATTATTTGCAAAATGGTGTTCGATCATCTTCATACACATCGTAAGTAACTTTGATTTTAAACAATATAACATTATATTTTATGGAATTAATAATTAACAAAACTAAAACTAAAAGGACTTACTAATAGATATAAAAACAAAGGGACCGTCTCCTTTTTAAGGAAATTTCTCACCGACTGGTCGATACTTCACGTGACCAGAGGGCTGGCTTGTTTTATGGCCAAAGAATTAGCATTGCCATTCAACGTGGCAATGCTGCCAGTCTTCTGGGCACGTTTCCGGATGACAGCGATGCGGACGAATACTTCGACGCCTGAGGGTCCCATCGTAAGTAGTTACCTAAGTACCTAGAAAGACGTATCAATTCAGCCAATAACAATTAAACCCCGTATGTGTTGACGTTCTCATTTTCATTAACCTACTTATTAAGTACTACACCTCACCTCACATAGCCTACATAAAACTCTTTCACATTATATTCGAAACCAACAATAAAATAGAAGTTACATAGGTCATTCTCTTACAATTCTCATGTGAATACCCAATTTTCCGATATTTCGGCACAAAAATGTTGGTAAAAATGATATAATTCACATTTATGCGGGGTAAAAGGCGTAAGGTGTAAAAAACGGGCCATGAATATTATACGAAACGAGAGGTCGTTGGCAAAAACATAGAAAAAAAAAGTTTTATGTCCGTTTTTATTTCGCTTTCGAGTCCGATCCGAAGCGCCGCGTTTTTTTGAATTTCTGAGTTGTGTAACTTCTGCTGTTGGACGAAAAATGTTTTCGATTGCAACATGTTTTTTTGTTTTTTTCGAGTTGTGCCCATTTTGGGTCAGTTTTTAGGTATTTTCGGTAAATGGGATGTGGACATGACAGAACATTCATTAGCTTAGATAATATTGTGTAACAATGTTTTTTTTTGTTGAATCATGTGATGGCATACTTACTCTAAAAACATCATCTGATATCACACAACACACACACTAAAAACGTGTGTAATTAAGTAATTATTTAGTAAATAGGTATATTACGATTATTTTTTCATCTTCGTGTTTCTCATTTACTTAGGGTCGTACCGTGTCCGTTCTGAAACGTATTTTTTTTTGTATTTTTGTACACATATCACAGAGTTACCTTTTTAAACCAAAGGTTGACTCGTAGAGAATGCCTTTTGGCATTACGTCACAGTCACACTAAGTAGGTACTGTATATGAAGTTTAGCTGAATAAAATAACAGGCAGAACAGTCACACTATTTACTAGAAAAGGAAATCATTCATTTTGGGCTATATTATGAAAGTGCCGGTGCCGAACAAAAAAAAAAAATATTCCGTTAGAACATGTTATTCCCTTCACTTTTCACTATCGGACCAAATCTGTAGGGCAATTCCCTGCGCTGTTACACGATTTTGAAAAAAAAAAACTGTTTTCAGTAGTAGGTAATATAATTAAAGTAATAGCTTGTAGTAATAAAAAATGAAGAGAAAAACTATGTATGGAAGGTGAATGATCTCCTTTACAAATGTCTAGCTGTCTCCAGGTATGAAATGAAGTCATTCCCATAGCTAACTAAACAGTTATAGAACATAAACCAAAACATAGTTGCAAACATATTTAATTAAAGACTTTTTACAGAAACAAAGGTACATCACTATGTGATTAGTGACGTGACATTCTCAAAAGAACAATGTCCAACTAGCTTCAAAGGCGAGCCTTTTGAAACAAAGCTTCAGCCTCTTACTATAGAGTGGGGTTTGTATGATGAGCGGAGCGGAAGCGGGAGCGGGTGAATTAGTGACTTACTGAAACCTCTTTTTTTTTTTAAAACAGCTTGGCACTTTCAAGTCAAACACCAGGCCGTCATTTTCATTACGGCCGTCATTGCATGCGGCCGTAAACTGCCGGCCACCGGTGTGGATTATCAATGGTTTGCCTATCTAAATTACACCATTAATCTTTCTCAACAGTGTCATAGGATGCGTTGTTGTGAGCGTAGATGTGAACTGCTATTGTCTCTGCCACAATTGGAGCAACTCTAGGCTGCCTCAGTTACAATCTTAGCATTCAAAATGTCAATCTCTTGATTATTAGACATGCATAGCTGACATAAAGGACCTTGTTAATAACTTACATAGAGATGAAAATGATGTCGCATTCGCAAATCCGTTAGCGTAGACTTGAACATCATCTGCCTAGCCTTTTCCCAACTATGTTGAGGTCGGCTTCCAATCTAACCGGATGCAGCTGAATACCATAATTTTACATGAAGCGACTGCCTATCTGACCTCCACAACCCAGTAATAGGGTAATACGTACGATACCCCTAGGTAAGACTGGTTGTCAGACTTTCGGGCTTCTGACGACCCGTAACAAATGACAGCCGGGACTAACGGCTTAACGTGCTTTCCGAGGCACGGAGGAGTCTCAGTATTTAAAGATGGTCACCCATCCACGGACCAACCCCGGCAAGCGTTCATCAGGTTAACTGATGGATCAACCCGTGCAGCTGTTATTACGTAGCCACGAGCTCCTCTAGGCGTAGACTTGAACACTGTAGGTATAATATATCATCCTTACCAATATTATAAATGCGAAAGTAACTCTGTCTGTCTGTCGCGCTTTCACGCTAAAACGACTAAACCGATTTAAATGAAATTTGGTACACATATAGTCTAGAACCTGAGAAAGGGCCTACTTTTTATCGAAATACCACGCGGGCGAAGCCGCGGGGGGAAGCTAGTTAAAAATATAAATTCTAAACGCTTGAAAACTTACGCCATCTCTCACCACCAACCCCTCACCCTAACATCGCGCCGCCATGTAAAGCTTTTTGCTCAGGCTTTTGAGCGTTACGTACTTGAGTGTGCCAGTACAGCCTGCAAGTGTTGCGTATGTTACAGTCACACAACCACGCAGCCGTGAACTTGCTGTAAAACTTCGCGTGTCTGTACTGGATGCTGTTCGTACCTTTCCTTAGGGGAACTTTGTGTTCACTTTCGCTATAAAATCTTTATTAAGATAGCTAGGTTAAGGCCGTTAAGGTTCTGCACACGGCAGTGCTGCCGAATAATTCGTCAACTCGTCAGAAAATCAAGAACGTTCTAAAAGGACCGTATGCGTGGCAGGTGGCAGCACAAGTAATTCGTCAACTCGTCCTACATGCCTGCGGCCCATTTTAGGACGTTCTTGTGATTTTCTGCAAGTCGTCCTAAATGGGCCGTAGGCATGTAGGACGAGTTGACGAATTACTTGTGCTGCCACCTGCCGCATGTTTTCATCAGCATAAGTCGCGATCCCGTTGGAATATCAGGATAAAAAGTATCCTATATCCAAATCCGGGTCATGGTCTAACCATGTACCAAATTTCATCTAAATACATTCAGCCGTTTTAGCGTGAAAGCGTAACAAAGAAATAAACAAACTCACTTTCTCGTATAGCTTCCGCCCGCGGCTTCGCCCGCGTGGTATGTCGGTAAAAAGTTGCCTATGTCCTTCCCCGAGATGCCATCTATCTTCTTGCCAAATTTTATCGAAATCCGTTCTGTGGTTTAGGCGTGAAAAGGTAACATACAGACAAATTTATAATATTAGTATTAGTCAGAAGCCCGAAAGCCTGACAACCAGTCTTACCAAGGGGTATCGTATTACCCAGTTACTGGGTTGTGGAAAAGGCTAGGCAGATTGATTGATTTCAAAATTAATGCTGCAGTACTTTGGCATAACGGAGGATCATGCTAAACAATTTGAGGTAGGGTAGGCCTTTTTTAAGGCTACCTTTCACTGGCAATTGGCAAAGAATTCTTTTCCATCAATAAATCTGTTACAAAGCTGAGTATTTATTCTATTTACAACTGTAATATATTCAGTTTATACACGAGCGGAAAGGCGTACCCAGTCCTACACAAGTGTGTTCATATCGCTGCTTTTCATGAATAACCGCACATTCCAAAAAACGCAAATTTTACAGGGTAGCCATTTGAAAATCAAACAAAATATTTGCTGTCACAACTTTTAATATATGTGAGCAATGAAAACATGAAATGTTTATATCTAAAGGGTATTAATCAAGGTTTTAATTAACATCAAAAATTTTAGGTTCTTAGCTTGGAATATCATAATTAATTTTTAAAAACTGAGCAGTATTCGACTTATGACAAAATTAGTTTTGTTATATTATTGTGAATAGTAGCATAACTCAAAATGTTGTACTTGTCTAGTTCTCAATTTTTCGTTTAGAATGACATAACTGGCAATATGTTCTACAAGATATAAAAATATTTATGTAATAGTAACACAATTGCGATTATGATAATATTCATGAAAGATATTTCTGTAATCAAATATTTTTTTTGGTTTTATATTAAAACCAGTGGACTGAATTTTTCTGAAGAATAACACAATTTTGGTTATGCTATGGTGAATTATGCTAATTAACATTAAAATCTGAGAAAAACATTATCTATGGACAAGCAATTTTAGAAAAAAAGATGCTGTCATAAACAATATTAAATATAAAACTAATAGGAACATAAAAGTAGTCCACATTGTAATAATTGCAACGTGAACAGAACACAAATAGCTACTAAGCCTATTAAAATAATATTTTATTAAAACAATAATATAGGTAACAAAAATTAGTAACCGTATTAAACATAAAAAAATTCTAACAAACTTATTCTCTATTCTTCTTAAAACTTCTTCTTCTTTTAAAACAATATAATAAGGCAACTACCGCATAATCAGTCTTGTTCAGGTACATAAAGAATACTAGAGATTCTCATAAAACGGTTTATAAAATCTTGGTACAATATTTTTCCTTATAAGTTCAAGCAAACCCTTTTTCTTCTTTTCACACAATGGGAACTTTTCTCTGTATGCCCTTTTCACAGTGACATTACTAGCAGTGTTTCTTGTTTTGCCAATTTTGTCTATCACTACTGTTTTAAACTCTGTGTCCTCATATGATGTTTTATAGGAAAAACAGTAATTATTAGAGTCACTAGCCTCCACTTTCAAAATTTTGACATCTCCGAGCTTTAAAGTTTCCTTTTCCACATTCTTGGAAAAATTTTTACCTATAGTTGAAGCCAACGCTTTTATATCAAAAAAATCTTCGTGTACTAATTCGTTTACTTGATATGATTTGCCAGTTTTTTTAGCATTTCTTATGATATGCACATATTGATCAGGTGTGTATATAGGTCCAGACTTCAGAGCTTTATTTATTCCTCTTTCAATGAGGGAGTGGACATTATCGCCCTCGTTTTGTGTGTGGCCTTTCACCAAGTATTTGTGGGTTATGGAGTTAATAAAATCGTGATGATAAACTGCGTATACATAGAGAGCTATAATGTATTGGTTCTTTTGCTGCCCGCAGCAATTGTCGGAATAAAAAATTAAATCTAATTTTGAATCCAGTTCTTCAGCTCTAACTTTTAAATTATTTATATATTTAAGCAAACATGTCCCTATTTCTATAGCGCCACGTTTGCCTTCACCTTCCTGCCAGAAATAACAGGCAGTGTCTTTAGATTTAATATCGCAAATTGTGAAGTTATACGTATTTAATTTTGACACGTAATAAAAATTTGATGCATCTCCTCTTGGACAAGGCATTGCAGCCTGAAGATCATAAACGGCTACAATGCAATTATCAGGAGTAAATTTTTTGTCATCTTCTTTATTTTGCCTAGCCAAGTTCTTCTCTTTTAAATGCGCATCAAACTTTTCTTTCAGTCCTACTTTATCATTTTCTGTTGCATTACCAAATGATGTACAATCCTCACATTGGTCTTTTTTCGGTTGAAAAAAGCCAATGTTAAAATCGTTGGTAAAAATTTTGTAATACATAAGGTAATTGGCACTTGGTAGGCTTTTTGACTGACAGTCAAGTTCGTAATCCCTATGTAGGTCAGCTACAGTTTTACCACCGTCAATATAAAGTCTTGTAGTGTCTGCACGACAGTAGTGACTTTCAATTTTTGGAATTGAGTTTATGTGTTGCTTAACACCTTCTTTTATAGAAAGATCTAAATGAACATGTTGACTATGTTTGCCACGATTATCTACATCTAACAAGCCATATGAATTATTAACCTTCTTTTGAAGTACAGTTCGGATTGTAGTATCGGTTATATCAAGCGTGGCTTTAAAAAATACTTTGCAAACTCGAATTCTCTTATTATCAATGGTCAAATAAAAAGCATTGTTTTTTCCTCGGTTACTATTATGCATTTTGTAGGAGTAACGTGGTTCGATGACAGAAAGATGGCGTAAAACGAACTCTCGTTGTCTTTGCAAATCTCCCATGCCCCAATAGCATTCAAAAATTTCTTTTCGCTGTGATTCCGTAATATTTTGGATACACTTTTGTTTGCATTTGTCAGTACATGGTGGTTTTAGTGACTTTGCAGGCACAACGGTCTTTTCTTTTTTAGAATTAGATAAATAGGACTTACCAGAGTTTCTTAGGATTTTTGCTTTGTTTCGCAACCAATTGTTGGGTGTAGATTTTCGTTTTCGTCCTTTATTTGAACTTATAATATTACCTTCACATTCCCTACGTATAGAATTGGTATTTGCAGTAAGTGCTGAAGAAGTCGGAGGCATTGTAGCTGTAGATCGCGAAGTTGAGGCTATTGGCTCAGTCAAATTATAACGAGAAGGATCATCTTCCATGTAGTGAGGCGACAGCGACGTAGGAAATCTGTTGCTATCTATCCTAGATTGAACCACTGCTGTTGAACTTTCATTATCTAATTCATTTTCTGATGAACTGTCGGAATCTGATGAGCTTGATGAACTAGATGAACTGCTTGAACTGGATGAACTGCTACTAGACTCTGTTTGCATAGGAACTATAGGTACTGGTATTGGTGAACTCGTTCGGTTTGTAATTGACACATCGTTGTTTATAATATTATCAAATTCTTTTTCATTTAAATCTGTTTCCTTCATTAAATCTTTCAAAACATGTCGTTGTTCATTATATAAAAAGGACCTCTTTATTGGAAATTTATCTACATAATCTGGATCCTTCACACTATCATCAGAACAAAAGTCTTCACTGGCATTAGATAAATCCATATTTTCAATGTTTTCTTTGGACTTGGGAGATAAAATTGTGTGTTCTTTTTCAGTGAATTGCATGGAAGTTGAAGTGGTAGGTACTTCGTCATTTTTGTTGCTATCCTCATGAATTCTATTTATATTTCGGATTATTTGAAGAGTACGGGGATTCGGCACTGTAAGAAAAATAAATAGGTTACCTACTAAATATTCAATTAGACAGTATAGTTAGGTAGATAGATATACTTAGATATTTAAATATTAGACAAGGCATAATAGTTTATTTAAATAATAATATAATTTCACGATTTTGTTGACCCCAGGACAGAGGTACTGTATTAATATAAATAATACAGATGACGATTAGGTAAACATAATGTTTCTCCAGCTATGTTATGTCCTACTAGCTTCCGCCCGCGGTCTCACCCGCGTAATTCACGTTCCTGTGGGAATACGGAGTCAATTTTTGTCCATACCTGGGAATCGAACCCAAGACACGCATCAATCCAATGCACTACCTTACTACTTAGACCACTGAGCGGCAGCGATAATAATATTATGTACCTAGGTTTATAAATTAACAATACGTCTTAACACGGATACCTTTAAATATACTTAAATAGGTAAGTATTGTATCTCTAAGTAATTTTAAAAATGTAGGTATAACCGGCTCGGTCATTCACCACTCTAGGTACGCACGCTTTACGTGAGTTCAAGGGTAGGTAAAGTACCTACCTAGGTATGACGGTTGCATCATAGGGCGCTATATAAAATAGTCATAATTGTGTATTTGCACATTGTTTAAAGTTTACGCACCCTACATAATATTAAAACAATCCGGCTATAATCAAAAGTAACTTATCTTGCTTTCAGTTATAAATTTACGAGCTTTATTTCTAAACAATATTAACATAATATATTTCGTAATCATGTTATGACATTTTGTTATTTTTATCTTAAATAAACAAATAAAACGAAATAAGTATTAATGTATCACTTACTTTTTCGTGAAGAACGTAGTAGAACTAAAGGCTGCACTTTTCATCAAAACAATGTTCAAAAATTAGTATAGTTTTATCCTGAATAATCACACAACTCAAAATGGAACAGTATTGCAGAAAATATTACTAAACTTTCTCTCAATTATTTAGAATTATGACATTATTCACGAGAAATTTAGTGTGACTCCGTGTAAAGAATAATAGCAACTAGCAAACGTCGGTTGTTGCACAAAAATGGCGTCGTAAATGAACCAATCACATAATGACATATTGGCGCGCCACTGCGCCGGTTTTGCCGATATGAATGTGAGTCTTACTAAGCATGAAATAAAGACTATTTTGGATCTTGCTGTGTTATAAACCAGTATTTTCAAAATTTTGGATTGTGCGGTTATTCATGAAAAGCAGCGATATATCTTGAACAGTTTTCTCGAGTGTTCAACAAATACTAGGTTTTAGTCCGACTTTAACTGCTATGTATTCAGAATTTTCCTTTGTTCCTGACCTATTTATTTTGGCTGGTTTAAAGGTGAATGAAGGTCATCAGCGCCACAGACAAATCCAGAGTGGAGACATCCTTCGACAATTTGTCGTGTTATAGCCATTTCATACAACTGTCAAAGAATGATGGTTGTGATTTGAATGTAAACAGACAATTTAAACTTAAGACAATCTAAGAAGTCCGATTTGACAGGTATAAAAATACTTTGTGTAGCGATGAAAAAATATCGGTTTCTTTAAAAACTGATTCTCGAGACATATCGATTGATCATACTAGAGTTTGTAATCGACGACTTATCTTACTTACATTGCTTAAAACTGATTCTCAAGGCATAACGTTTTATTACATGTACGAGAACGAAACGTCAAATCGCACTTCTTAGATTGTCGCGAGTGTAAAGTACCTAGTCAATTTTCTTTGCAACAATGTATTATAATTTCCCTGACTTTACAACCGTACAGACAGACACCACCTACATTCTGATTACAGAAAAAATTTCTACTTTCATCGCTTGTGAGAGCAAATGGAAATAATTTATTACTTCTGCGTCCTGTTTATTACTAACTTTTTTGTTCCTCCCTTCGCTATTTACTTGAAATAATGTCTCCTTTACTCACACTTACGTTCTTACAATTCAAACCTTTACTATCGTAGTCATAAGGCTGAGATTGCTTTGTGTTTTCTCAGTTAATGGTGTAATTATTGATGTATCAATTTGTAGGGTCTCCTTTGCGAGTTTCAGTATTATTCGTTATCTGATTAGTCAAATAGACTGGAAGCTGAAGATATTTACTGTCGAGACTTGCTTTTTCTGGGAAATAAAATATCTTGAAGTGGAATCCATTTAAGATGTACCTAAAGGTGCTCCCCAACGGGGGCATTCGCCTGTAATGTAACTTTACTGTTGGGGAGTTTGTTGCACAACTTCTTCTTCCCCGCTGAAGCACTAGGAAGTGGTGAAGGGTGGGCGTTTTGGGGGACTGTCGTATGTAATTTTGACGTTCGAAAAGTGCTGATTCACAGCCTAGTTTGAATAAATGACTTTTGATTTTGATTTTGCAGATTCGATTTTGAGCATTACGTTACAATACACCGTCGCATTGCTGTTTCAAGTTGTATCAAAATATTACAAACATTTTGTACTTTACTGCTCGGTACTGCTCCCGCCCCTGCTTGCTGTGCCTGTAGCCAGAACCAACCTACTGGCGAGGACTCCTCTCACTAGAGCCATGCGTGTGGTGAACGAGGTTCACGAGAGGGTTGATGTATTGTGGTGCAAGTGAGTGAATTCGCAAAAGCTGCAGTATATCATCATCTGCGTAGCATTTTCCCAGCTATGTTGGGGTCGGCTTCCAGGCTAACCGGATGCAGCTGAATACCAGTATTTTACATGGAGCGACTGCCTATCTGACCTCCACAACCCAGTACGGCTGCAGTATATATGAAATATATTATTTAGATGTAGGTTAAGATATAGCATATCTTAACCTACATCTTTATTTAATATGTAATTTTATAGGATGTAGATTAAGGATTTAGCATGTAAGGCCACTCTATCGCATTGGATCGCAGATTTGTAATGGTAGATATAGGTAAGATTTGCGTAAATACGTTATGCTTGAATTGTATCATAATTACAGGTTGCGCACTGTAATGTTCGGTTCGACTCGAATGCTCGACTCTGTAACGTTACATTACAGGCGAATGCTACCAGTGATGAGCACATCACGGATATTTTCCATGTAGCTAAGTATATCAATGCGTAAGTGTATTATTAATCGGTTGAAGGACGAGACATAATAGAAGTTTTATTGTTATTACCTCTGAGGGTTACGTATGTGGGTGTACTACAGGTACACCTCTGCCTAACCCTTCGGGGATTACTGGCGTGAGGTTATGTGTACGCCTGGGGGCGCTTAGTTTCCCGCAAAGTGTTAATATACCTGCCTCAGACCAAATAAAAAACGAAGACAGAGCGCTGTCAACAGTGACGCGAGGCCGGGTTTCGTAAACATGTGTGCACTTAGTGAGGTTTGATTGTAAATGGTTATAAATTTGTGTGAGTGTGTATGCACATAGCGGAGGTGTAGTGTATGCTTCATTGAATTGTTTGCAGCGCTGTCTTGACATATTTTACCTTGAAAATAAAGTATCGGGAACTTCAAAATACTTGGGGTTAGTCCGTTTTAGGTGCTTTGATTCTATTTTTTTTTTACCACCTAGGCATCGACGAGAACTATTTAACGAAGTATTTATCACAAATATTTATGTAATTTACCTTTCAAAGTAATCGCGATACTAATTCACTAAGCGACATCAAAATGGATACATATTTAAATAAAAGCGCGCTGTTGGATTTGTTCGCTCGGCTCAGCGCTTTTTTTGTTTTTTTTGGTTGGGAAATTATCAAATAACTTCTGCCGCTCTGGGCGGAGCGGGACGGCGTGTTAGACTCTTACTGACTAAAACCCACCCGTGTTCCTTCAGTTGCCGGAAACCACCGTTTCCCTTTCGGACTTTCCCGCGACCCCGGCAGGCATCGGCCCTAGCGGACCCCTCCAGTTGTGCTGACATCTCTTTGAGGCCGGCTTAGCGCCTGAAGTTGAAAATACAACAGCGCATTTCATTTGTATGTGTGTAGGTGTCGTCTAGCGCACTAGACGGCTACGACCACCTGTGGTCGCAGCGACCAGGTAAACTATAGAAACTGACACGAATTGCGCACTTGGATTGCAACGGCCAACTAGCCGCAGACAGTGCCGCGGACCGCGGACCACGACTGGCCCGAGTCGTGGCCGTCTATAGTGCGCGAGATAGTGAATACGGGCATTAGACACTTGAATATCCTGTCTATTAAAAAAAAACTGATATTTTACACGGTGTCACATCCTCACATATTAGCAAATACTTTGGCCGGCCCCAGGATCTTTGGGCTTACGTTCAAATTGCTTTTACATAATTCATTTTCTAACCAGTGGATAGCCTTCCTTCCTGTCTTTGGCGAATGGCATAAGTAATGCAAAAAGCATTTCCTCATTCTAAGCGAGGGTAAGCAGATCCCATTACAAATTCAATACCACCTAAACATAAGAAAATCTAAAATTAACCTTATCCTGTCTAAACCACGGCCTTTAAAAGCGTTGAAAAGCTTCCAAGACATTTCAATTGAAATTACACTTTATTTCGATGTTCACAAAATTCAATTTCCAACACCCTTTATGTAGGAAGTGGACGAATACGTGCAATTTCGAAAAAGGACTTTATTTTTGTAGAAATAAGTTTGGTTTTGGGTTGTAAAAGTCCGGCGGATAGTTTCAAGTGCTCTTGAACGTAGCTCAGTGAAGCGTCCAGCCTCTTTTAAAGCATTTTCCAAATATTGTAAAGTCAATTTTATCGTGGGAATTTTTCTAGTGTCTCTGTTAGGGTAGGCAGAGTTGCTAGTGGTTCGTTGGAAGCACATTTATAGGGTACGGAAAAATATTAATAAAACCGGCCAAGTGCGAGTCGGACTCGCGCACGGAGGGTTCCATACATCTATAAAAATTAAATCGTCAAATAAATAAAATAAAAACATATCTATAAGTACTTACTTACATTGAGATAACATACCTACGAGTTAAATAATGTCTCTTACGGTTCGAAGCATTTCCAGAAAATCGCCATGAAGAACACCCGAATGCACCCGAAGTTCCACAATAAGTAACGCCATAAAACTATCTAAAAGTAATAATCTATTATCTCCCCTTCTTGACCCCTAGTATTCGTCAGTTGTCGGTATTATCGGCTTTTAGATTTATTTGCTATCGGCGCCTCTTACCAGTAGTCTTCTTTGGGGATCATCTCCTTAGAAGTGTGAGCAATGATTACCTACATCTATCCATACTTAATAATAGGTCTTTACCTATGAAATTGCCGTTCTGCAGTACTGGCCATTTCAAATCAAAATAATTTTTGTTTGGCTAAGAATTCTAATTTCAAATTAATTTTATTTGAAAAACATGGAATTCTTTTTTCAAAAGAAGATTAGTGTTACATTTTCATCGCATTTCAATCTTTTTCGTCATCATGGATACGTTAAAAATTCGAGTAATTATGGAATATGAGTACCGTCGTGGCAGCAACGCGGCACAAGCGGTACGCAACATCAACGACGTTTACGGAGCTAACACTACAAACCAACGCACCACTTGTTATTGGTTTGCTCGCTTCCGTTCTGGAAATTTCGACCTGAAAAATGAACCTCGCGGTCGTCCGAAGACTTTGGTCGACAATGACGAATTAAAGGCGATTGTGGAAGCTGATGATACACAATCTACGGCTGAATTAGCAGCAGCTTTCGACGTTAGCGTCAAAACAATATTGGTCCATTTGCCTCAAATTGGCAAGGTAAAAAAGCTTGACAAATGGATGCCCCACGAACTCCATGATCGCCAGCGCGAAGTACGCGTCGAGGCGTGCCTTGCACTGCTCAACAGACACACAAATGAAGGAATTTTAAACCGCATTGTTACCTGCGATGAAAAATGGATTCTGTTTGATAACCGCAAGCGCTCAGCAAGTTGTTTGGATCCTGGTTCAGTACCTAAACAATGCTCTAAACGAAAACTTACCCCTAGAAAAGTGATGGTCACTGTTTGGTGGTCTCGCGCCGGTGTGATTCATCACAGCTTCTTACCAAACGGGGTGAGCATTACTGCAGATGTGTACTGTGAAGAACTGAACACAATGATGGAGAAGCTGGCACATCTCCAACCAGCATTGGTCAATCGTTCATCTCCGCTGCTCCTGCACGACAACCCGCGACCTCATACTGCACAGCAGACGGTCTCCAAGTTGCAAGAACTGGGGTTGGAAGCTCTCCGTCATCCGCCCTACTCCCCAGACCTTGCGCCTACAGACTACTACTTTTTCTAGAATTTGGATAACTTCTTGGCGGGAAAAAAATTCAATACCCGAGAGGCAGTACAAAATGCCTTTGAAGAATTTGTTGCCTCCCGTCCAGCTGATTTCTTTAAGAAGGGCATCAATAAACTGCCACTGCGTTGGCAAAGATGCATTGATTGCATGGGTGATTACTTCGATTAATACAAATAAAAAATACATGAAAAAAAATCGTTTAATTTTTTTCATACAAAACGGCAATTTCATAAGACCTAATATAATAAAAGCGAAAGTAACTCTGTCTGTCGTTTCGTCACGTTATTTACGCCTTAACGGCGGAGTATCGTATTGCCCAGTTACTGGGTTGTGGAGGTCAGATAGGCAGTCGCTCCATACTCCATGTAAAATACTGGTATTCAGCGGCAACCGTTTAGACTGGAGCCGACCCCAATAAAGTTGGGAAAAGGCTAGGCAGATTGTTTTTTTTTTATTTACGCCTTAACGGCTGAACGAATTTCTATGAAATCTGATACACAGGTATACCATTACCTCAAACTCAAACTCAAAACTCAAAGCATTTATTTCAATTAAACCATTTACAGGCACTTTTGAATTGTCAAAGAATCGGTCAGTTAGTCAAAAAGTTGAAGCTAGTTGCCCATTCCAAATCATAGATCTCTATGGAGAAGAACGGGCAAGAAACTCCAAGGACACTCTTTTAAAAATGGATATAGATATTACAAAATCCTGGGTACAGTATTCTTGGTGCTTCTATATGTGAGAACAATGTCAAATGAAAAATAATCAAAAACAATTCAAAATATAAGATTTAAAATAAGCCCTGGCAGATGAGAGATGACCAGTCTCAACTGACAGCGCCCGTTCACGAATATGACACGTGGATCAGCACCATCCAGCTCAACCATTTTGTAGGGAACCGAATGATCCAACAACCTGGATTAGGACAGGAAACTTTTTATCCCGAAAGTCAGTTCCCGTGGCATAACTTCCGTCCTCCACGCGATGAACGCCGAGGGACAAAGCTAGTACCCAAAAAACTCTAAAACCGTGTGACTTGAATGATGTCACTGAAACAGCATCAGTACAAAAAGGACCTCATTCCTCGGGGTAGGGTAGGAGCACCAAAAACTAAAAGCAAAAAAAAACTGCGTATTAGTTCGTTAGTTGAAAAATCGATCTACATGATATTCCTTAGATATCTATACATAATTATACAGGCTGTAAGGGTAAACAGTCTTGTCATTCAAAGCATGGGTAGTTAACTTAAATATAAAAATAAATGACCGAACACAACAAAAAAAAAACGTCATTTTCATTAAAAGATTTTAAAAAGTTTCTATCCGACACCGTGCTCTCTAGCGAAACAGCTGACTGACTGAGGGAGGGGTCGCGTTCGCGGCCGGTCAGGTCACATCCCGTACCCCCCGCCCGTGTTGAGACGCAAGTTCGTTGCCCTAGCGCATAGGTCAACGAACTTGCGTCTCTTGTGGTAAAATGTAGATTAAAAAAAAAGAAAAAAAAAGTTGTCATTTTCCATTGATTTTAAGTTCTATAAATGAAACCAAACCACTGGTTGCAAGGATAACGGTGTTTACCCTAACACCCTGTATTATTGTGTCATGTACAAGTATGTAGCTTACATTCAGGCTGTATGTAGCGGAGGGATTATCGTGAATATCCCTAATTAATTAACCTTGGTGATGTGAAGATGTATTAACTAGTAAGTAATTACCAAGACATAATAATAATATAAGTCTTGTACTAATAATATAATTCATGTGTATTGTGTATAGCATAAATGTAAATAATACAAACATCTGTTTGAAGGCTATACGCTGATCTTCTTCGCCAAATGAGTAGCAATTGAAAACAAGGAACGTTCAAAAAAAGTGTTTAGTTTATTACAAAATAGTTGCGCCCCGCATTTTCACCCGCGTAAGTCTCGATCCCGTGGCAATATCGCGATAAAAAGTCCTATTCCAGGTCATGGTCTACCCCTGTGCCAAATTTCATCCAAATCCGTTCAGCCGTTTTAGCGTGAAAGCATAACAAACAAAAAAACAAACTCACTTTCGCATTCATAATACACTAGCTTCCGCCCGCGGCTTCGCCCGCGTGGTATGTCGATAAAAAGTAGCCTATGTCCTTCCCCAGGATGCCATGTATCTATCTCCCTGCCAAATTTTTTCAAAATCCGTTCAGTGGTTTAGGCGTGAAAAGGTAACATACAGACAGACAGACTTTCGAATTTATAATATTAAGTATGGAAGTATGGATTATTGCAATGTGAGTTTATATAAATAATGTATAACCTGCCAGCACCGCCCACAAACACCAGAAAACTCAATTCACGTTTTCCGTACAGCAGCTGACGCAAACTTTAATAAACCACAATCACCCATAATCACCCATTCACCAAAATAACCACGCGACCCTATCATTTACACCCGATCCTACACGTTTAGTTAATCATTAAAACTAATTACAATACAACAATTTATCAAACGGAACCCCAGGTGCGCGATAATAAATTGTTTTGGTCAATGCGGAACCCTAATTACAGGGACATGAATGGGGGCACTCACCCTACTCGAAGTCGCGTGCGCAAATACTTAACATATGGGTTTAATGATATTTTTGTAATGATTTTTGTTATTTATAGACAATGGGGAATTTGTAGATCTGGGGAAGTGGATAGTTGGGTGCCTACTGAAGTACTGGGGGCCTACCACCACCGCTTACAGCAGTATTATTTTAATATTACTTCAGTGTAGGAAAGATATGAAGCTCTACAGGACGTATTGCTCTATCTTTTTCCCCCACTAAAGTAAGATTAAAATAATACTGCTGTAAGCGGTGGTGGTAGGCCCCCAGGATAGATCAATTATATTTATTGCTGAAGAAACGTCATAAATTACTGGATGAGTGATTACGAGACTTTGACGTGGTTCATACGATTAGAGCACGGTAAAGCTAAGCGCCCACACGTCGGTATTTGTGATCGGTATTCGCAATCTGTCAGAAATACAATAAAGGACGCACTTGTGTGAATTTCTATACAAAGAATACTAAGATCCGTTAAATGCGATGCGTACGATAACGACCTGTGGATGCTGACCTTACAGACTTACAGTGACTTCTTGCAAACCATTTTGCAGGTGCCTATGCCATGTTTCATAAATTTCGAAGATAAATAATGGCGAGGTGGCAAGACTGAAGACCAATAATAATAGTCACTCGAGGAAGTCTTAGAGGCTTCTTTTAATCGAGAAAGAAAAACGGTTTCTAATGCTTACTTAATCATATAATTGAAATAAACTAGGGAAGTAATCAAAGTAATCGTCATTATCATGTCGTGTAGAAATGTGGTAGTTATTGACGTGTTTATGAATTTGCAAGAATATAAGTACATTACAGATGGTCGGGTTTTTTAATAGTTTCTAAAATAATGCGCTAAAACTAACATACAAAATAACAGCCTTACATAGTATAAAACAAAGTCCTCCGCCGCGTCTGTCTGTCTGTCTGTTCACGATAAACTCAAAAACGATTGCACCGATTTTCATGCTGTTTTCACCAATGAATAGAGTGGTTCTCGAGGAAGGTTTTAGAATATAATAACCGACATCCACGCGTGCGAAGCCGCGGGCTTCAGCTAGTACAGGTTATTTAAGTAAGGTGTTGCCTACAATTTTTTTTTTTGTTTTGTGGTAAATGCTGTGTATGTATTCCTATAAGAGGCATACTTATTACATATCCGACTACGGCGAAGAAAAAAGGAGGGTTATGATTTTGACCGGTATGTATGTATGTATGTATCCATGTATGTATGTATGTATGTTCATCTGTTCCCTCCTATCTTCCAAACCACTAATCACAATTTGACAAATGAGGTATCGTTTAAGCGTCGTGATTGTCCGCTGGTTATAGGCTATGTGAAGTCACATTAAATTAAAAATGGCGCCCTCTAGAGGACATAAAGTGAGGGACTTAAAAAAAAAATATGGTTTAATCGTACCATGTTGGGTATCAAATGAAAGGGCTTAATGAGTAGAGATGGGTTGTAACAGGTGAAACACGATATCTGTGATCACTGTGACTGTGACAAAAAAATAACAGATCCAAATATCTGTTATTAAATCACAGCCTGTGATTTTTGTACGGACGATAAATATGTATTAACTCAATTGAATATCTTCTTTATTTCTTTTCGTTAAAGTCGAAAATCGTATCCGAAGTTTTAACAGTAACAGTCTTGAGGATCTGTGATTTTAAGTAACAGATATTTTTTATCGTTAGGAGCAATTGCTATCTGCTATTTTTTAATATCTGTGATTTCTATCTGTGACGATACGCCTCACTCCTATTAATGAGCACATTTCAAAAATATATATATTATAAGCCCAAAAGAATTAAAAAAAAAAACAAGTAATGAAAACTAAAACCCAACTACGACTTAAAAGGTATAAACAAGACACCACAGACAGACAAATTAAAAATCCGGAGTCACACGTGTTAGGGCATAAATCGAACAGATTACGTGTGACTCCGGATTTTTAATTTGTCTGTCTGTGGTGTCTTGTTTATACCTTTTAAGTCGTAGTTGGGTTTTAGTTTTTATTACTTGATTTTTTTGCATGTAAGTACTGCAAACAAAAAAAAAACCTTTTTTTCCTGTATTTTTTTAATATTTTTATTACTGCTGTTGGTGTAGGTGCCAAATAAATAAATAAATAAGTACAAATTGATTACCATCATGATTATCATCATCATTGCCTGTTTCGTGACGACCAACTGCTGCGTATCTGCCTTCTCCTTTTTGTGCAGTGCGTGCAATTATTCCCATATTGATACCAAATTCTAACCGACCTCTCACCTCCTCACAATAACCAGGTAACACAGAATATCCGCCAATAGTTATCAATACATCCCTATCCGCAAGCTGCGGATATCCGACACTGCACAACCCTAGCCACCCTCGTCTCGTAAACAATCGGGCGGATATGCGCTTGCACACAACAGAAATAGAACGCAATTGTGACTCGTGCGCATCCATTGTCGTTCGAATTTAGAACTTCCATTAGTTCTGTTTTTAAATTATTTGGAAAGAAATGCGTTGAATTTCCTTTTGTTTTTATGGACTATTTATCACTAATGCTTTATGTTTAGTTTTAGTTTCGCTTAAAAGGAGGGTAGAGCACAGAGGGATTTTAGTTGATAGATATGAACATGCCTGATGAGTCTGATGACTCTTGGACCTGTGAAGCGATGCTATCGTGGAATGATGAGAACTAATTTTCAGGGTACAGGCCACTTTTCAGACGGGAAGACTGATAATACTCATTAATTACGCCTTTGCTTACGCTTGCCTGCTTTCTAGCGATTTAAGGCCAGGGCCATGATATAGGGCGGTGCGTTTTGCGGCGTGGGGCGGCGCCGGCGGCCCACAAATGTTCCTGCACCGATCTCCTCTCCGCAAGTAACAACGCGACTTTAAAAGAGACTATGACGTCTGAGTTTCTTTCGATGTTTCTTCAAAGAGTAGTTCTGTTAAAACTAATTTCAGAATAAACAATGACATCATGGGAAAACACGTAGTATTACATAGAATATTGAAAAGTTACAAGTATTTTACAAACAGCGTGAAGCGCAAGGACATTAGCCCTCACTCCGAGGAGTCATCATGACCTTTTCTTTAATGATATCTTAATATTCCTAACAAACACACACTTTTCACCAAAAGATCATCAGTGCTATGTGGTGATTAATTTACACGTAGCATTTTTTTCTTCTGATGAAGATGTTTTGAAAAAAAAAAAATATAACTGGCCTACCACCACCGCTTACAGCAGTATTATTTTAATCTTACTTCGTGGGGGCAAACTGTTATTGGGTTTTTTCCACCTGGAATTGCTGCCCGGTTGAGTGCAACTGTGCAATAGGCTCGCCCCTAATTACATGGGACTTAAACATAACTAGCGAAATGTGGGTGTACATCTCTGCCTAACCCTTCGGGGAATACAGGCGTGATGTTATGTTATGTTATGTATATGTGTGTTATTCTTTGGTGGTGAAGACAGATTTCTTGGTGCGTGACAATTATGGATTCGCGTGTAATAACCAATACAGCACACTTGTATCACAATGTACTATTATACAACGTGCCGCTACAATGGCGACATTAATTTACCACACGGGTAGGGCTAGTGGCCAGTAAACATAAAAATTATAATAAAATAAAATAATTCGTAAATTGAAAAATTTAAATTTTCAAACAAACTAAGTAATAAAAAAATAACCAAAATTGAGATCACTCTGTGTAAAAGATTCATTCATGAAGCTACCTACCAGCTGGCTTTGTCGGCATAATTTCTAGGAAATTGCGCGGCTTTCCTTCTATTCGTCTACATATGATCCGTGACCCCGTCAAATGACCTCTTCGCTACAATTCTTTAAGTATAGGTTGCTCCAGGATGGTAATTTAGAAAATTGTAAATAAATCAATAAATAATAACGTTTAATGAAATTCAAATATTTTCTTATAACGAATACGCGAAATCATATACGTGTGTTAAATTAATGTCGCCATTGTAGCGGCACGTTGTATATAGTTCAAATGAAAAATCTGAACATTACACTATCTAATATTTATCATAGAAAAGAAATATCTATGGAATAGACAAACTCCAGGCGCACACGAAGGGTTCCGTACCACCGCGCAATATTTACACTATATATTTATTTGTAACTTTATTTTATTCCTTTATATAACCTTTAAATGAATACCTAGATATAACATATTTAGTTAATATAAAAAACTAAAGTAAATAAATATTTAATAAAAAATGCTACTGCACGCTGCAGAGTTTTTCGAATTCTATATACAACAAAATGATCCTCATAAAATTTACTTAGTTACCTACCAATGTTTAGAAATAACTACTCACCTACTAATAAAAATATAATAGAGTTATTTAAATGTATTTAAAATGAAATATTCATTTACATTTTTAACATTGTAAACATTTCTAGGGTTCATATGTGCTGAATCCTTGAAAACGTCACGACTTTTTTACAACATGAGAGCATTTAATATTTGAATTTGAATAAATGCTTATTTATTTTAAAATATACATAAATGATATAAAACAAGGAATCAATAAGCCAATAATAAACAATTCAGGTTTCAAAGATTTTGATGTCGTAGGGGTATTCCCCATGGACCTGGCGTTTTCGTCTTATTTTCTGAATCAATGCTACTACACCCGCCTGGAACTCCAAATTTTCATCATCATCAAATGATGCTAAAGATGGTAAAACTCCTTTTATAAAGGAGATGTGTGGATGCTCATCTTGGTCGCTTAATCTTGAGTCTAAAAACGATGTCATTTTTTCCTCTACTGTTCTTACATTTTCTATCTTCAACTTTTTAGCTGGAGGTGGTTGGAACTGCTTTTCTGGTACTGCATCGGCGTCACTGCTGCTGTCCCAAGAATTACTTTGGCTTTCATTAAAGGAATCGTGTCTGGTCCGAGGTTCATTGACGTTCGATAAAAAACTCAGTAAGTTCGTATAAACGTATGGTTTTGATTTCTTAACAGAACGCATATTTTTCTTCTGCGATCTTAGAAATGCGTCCCGTATGTATACCCATTTTGTGTTCACGCTTTTAGCTGAAAAAAAAAACACAAAATGCTTTAATTTTATTTTCTATTAGAAATAATTCAACCGAAAAAATAAATAATTAAAAAATAAATAAAAAAATATTATAGCTAGGATTAATACAAGACTCGAGTATTTTTACATTAGTGCAAATCTAGCCTATGGTTGGAACCAACTTCGAGGTTAAACAAATTTTTCTGTTCTATCTCCCGTAGACAGAGTTCTTGGTGCGTGACAATTATGGATTCGCGTGTAATAACCAGTACAGCACACTTGTATCACAATGTATATCAATAGACTTTAAAGTCACTTAATAATAATAAGGCAAGGACACGCTTATTATATCCAGTAGCAAGAGTACACGAGACAGAAATATATTTTCTTTATCTCCTTCGCTTCTTTTGTATGACCCCAGACGGCTGACACGGTACAATTTCTTTGGAAAGTATAATATCCGACTAGGTACATTAGATAGTAAGTACTAGTTTACAAGTGACTGTTGAAGTCTATCGGTATCATAATTATAAGGTATACTGAGTTAAATTGGTCGTGGAGAACACACTGTATTGCGGTATTTGATAGTGGCGTACTATTAGTAGTATTTCAAATATTGCCTCAGTATCTTGGCAGAACACAACTTCACATATTTTATAAAAAGTAACTTTAGAAACTTACCAAATTCCTTCATTTCATTTTCTTCCAATTTATCGAAGTCTGGATTAAAAACGCAGCAAATCTCTCTCCAAGCAGCAGTTTTCAAGGCTTTATCTTTAAAAACATCCGAGTTCTTATCCCAAATAACGGGTCTTTGTTCCACAAGAGGAATTAACTCTTCTGCAGATATGTCCGCCATCTTGTTTCACGTGACACGTCCTTCTCGCACAAACGTCAGTCTGTTACTAACGAACGACAGGCGCGCGCGGGCGGGGCGAGGGGAAGAGGGACGTGAATGAGGTCACGCCAGCTCACGGACGGATAATTTACGATAGATAATCGTGACGGTGGTAACACGCACGACAGAAAGTCGTGACTCCGCACAATAATGTTATCGCGATCGAACGTAATCGTGCCGTGGTTTTTTTAAATAAACAACGATGTGTAGGACGACTTTATGTCGTCACGGCATTGTAGGAACTGGTTCTCACAATGACGATCAGAAAACAGTTGTGTACAGTAGTTGTACCTCCCGGCCCCATTTTGCTATATAGTTATATTTCAGTCCCATGTATAAACGAGCGAGATATCCAAACATACTGGAAAAATCTTTTGAACGATTATGGAAACCAAACCTGGATCCGACTCACCAGGTCGCGCTTGTGACCACTAAACCAAAATAAAGAAACTCACACTTGTAAACATTACACTCCTTTTTCGGCAGTCGTTTAATAAGCGCAAAATACAAAACGAAACGCCACTATCAACAGTTTATTCCAAATTGTCACTCAAACATCACCCCATAAGGAAAAATACAATGAAGATACCTTTCCATAACACAGTAACAGGGGCTCTGAAAACTTACCCTATACCACGAGGCAATTTTGAAGATGTCAAGATATGTGTAAAGTAACGGAAAAAACAAGATCATAGCGATAGTGTCACATCAAAAGGACAAACAGTGGGGTTTTCATGTGGAGTCTGTATTGAATTCACGAAAAAAACGTTTGTTCTACATTTGAGGATAATTGGTGATGACATGTCTGATCTGACGTCACAGAAAAACAAATGAAAAGTTGCTTTGAAGGCAGTAAGGGTTGAGATGGGGAAGGGCTATTGTTTACATTGTGTAGTTTTAAGTTTTAAAACTCAAACTCCGCCCTAGGGGTTTAAAACGGCCACTTTAGCAGAATCATAATATGAAAATATTATGAATCATCGTAAAACGTCACAAACTGACAATTCATAATTTATGATCTGCGATCAATCTGTGTAATTCATATTATGAAAAAAATGAAAAGTGAATCGTTCTGTCGGTGATCCGTTCAACGGCGAAAGGAATGTCGGAGAAATGTTTCAGAATCAAATTAATAATTCAACTGTTTGACAGTTTTCTATGGAGATTCGTAAAATGGTCCACAAATTATGAATTTCTTAGAGGAATTGCTAATGACAGCTGTGATTCAGGAAATGAACTGCTTTAAGAGGAATTGCTAATTTGGCCGGTTTAGGCCCCAGTGAAAAAAATGTAAGGCTCCTAGTATTTTTGGATAACACGTCCAATTTGACTTTCTGATTATGGCAGGGCTATTTGTGGCAGGAACTTCAGAAAAATATTTGGTGTTAGATCAACTTGCAAGACACAATTGTAAATGTATGTACACAATAAAAATTAAAATAAATGTCTGTCATGCCTGGTGGTGCAATTAAATAAAAAATCTTTCTTGGCAATAACTTTGCGTTTCTACTGCGTTGAAAATAGATATATGTATGTATTTTAAAATCGACATGTGCAAATGATGCAACATTAATATTTACAAAACCTTTGCAAAAGTTATGTCGGTTTTAAGTTACAGGAAAATTGCAATTCGCAATACTGATAAGGTTATGAAAGAAACCCATAGATTTCATCAGTCAACGACTGTTATTTTATCAGTAACTTAACTACTGTCGGTAACAGTCCGGTTGGAATTGAAGGACAAAAAACCTACAGGAAGCACTTACAGTAAACGCTGTGTTTTATAAAAGACTAGCTGCGCCCCGCGGTTTCACCCACATAAGTCTCGATCCCTTGGGAATATCTTGATAAAAAGTATCCTATATCCTTCTCCAGGTCACGGTCTACCCATATGCAAAATATCTTCCAAATCTGTTCAGCCGTTTTAGCGTGAAAGCGAAACAAACAAACTCACTTTCGCATTTATGACATTAGTTCGGACTTACAGTAGAGACGATGAATGGTCGTAAGTCTCTGATTTGGATTTACAATACATTGTCTGTGGTAGACAGGTAGACATAACAGTTTTGTTTTGACTTGTGTCAAAACAATTTTTTCAGTAGAATACACAACTTTGATAAGTTATATGAGACTGTTTGTGTGCGCGCCATCATTGTTTTCATATAGGCGAACATCTGACTAAAGACGTCGGCAGTCGTTATGGGTCAGAAGTCTAAGGTCTGACAACCAGTCTGAAGTCCCCAGTACTCGTTGGGCGAGCCCGTCGCTCGTCCAACGTATACTGGGCGTTACGTATACTGTCGTAATTATACTGGCTATTTTGCGTTGGCCAAGCGCGTTCGGCCAACTGGCTCGCGTGTACTGGGGTACCCTGTTAGCCACTGGATTGTGGGGGTCAGATAGGCAGTCGGTCCATGTAAAATACTTGTATTCAGCTGCAACCGGATATACTGGGATTCGCCCCTTACATGTTGGGAAAAGGGTAAGCACATGGTGATGCGTCAAAAGACAGTCTTGACTCAACACAGGAATAGTTAAAAGTCTTTCGAAAATGTGAATTGAATGATTTTGACAATACAATAATAATTTCTACCCCATTCTGTCACTATGTTTATTAGTTTCCCATGCAACTAGTGCTTTCCCCTCGCCCCAGCTAAGCATAGGGGGTGAACAAATTATGAGGGCACGTGTCACCAATATCCGTTGTTTTTGTCCGTTTGTCTGTCATTCAGACCGTGACAGACGCGTGCCATATATGAAGTGCGCAGGCGACCTATTCTGATAGCATTGTCATTTGTTTTTTGTGTTATTTGGATCAAAAAGCATGTCATTTCTCGAACGCTATGCTTTAAAGGCAAAATTTTAATTGTTTGTGAGAGATTTTTCGAGTAGTGTTATCTTTATTTTTGGGTGTTATTGAGCCTGGCTTTCTACTGAATTGGTGGTTAGCTATTTAAATTAGCATAATTGGGTCAAATTCACCATGTCAGAAATTTAAGGAGTATCTGGCGATGTCGTTTTAGGGGCGTGGCGCTAAAATATTAATAACTGAGAACAAGTGACAGTCGCGCTGCAAGATTGCTCGAGGTCTCGCTAAATGACCGGATTATGGAAAGCTTAGGCTGCTATTATTTTAGTGAGGACCGGTAGCCATGAGTGTCACTTCCCTTTTTTTTCCCATTTTTATGTAACACGAAACTTTAATACTAAGTATTTTGAAAGCTGTATTTGTTTTGTATTGTGGATTTTTGGTATTAGGTCGATTCTTGTAGTAAGCCAGCAGTTGGCGTCTTCCTTTGGATGCTATTGATTATTTAATGTGGTTAATCTTTCCGGTCTAAAATCCGGAGTCACACGTAATCTGCTCGATTTATGCCCTAACACGTGTGACTCCGGATTTTTAATTTGTCTGTCTGTGGTGTCTTGTTTATACCTTTTAAGTCGTAGTTGGGTTTTAGTTTTTATTACTTGATTTTTTTTGCGTTCTTAAAAATGACGGGAATTGCCCCTCTGATCATACGAAAGTATATTTTATCTGTTTTAGTTTTGATATTTTTAATTATACATTATTACACATCTAACTCTACAATACTAATAATATGTACAAGTATGTAAAAAGGGGGAGGAAATAATAATTAAAGTGCATCAAAAAATTCGTCCACATCGCTATCAGCAGGAAAAGTGCCCAAAAGGCTGGCAGCATTGCCACGTTGTATGGCAATGCTGATTCTTTGGCCGAAGAATATGCCAGCCTTCTGGTCACGTGAAGAGTCGACCAACCGCTTGGCGATGTCTTGATATAATAAGTGAGCACTCGGCTCGGGCCCCATGGCCCTAGGGTTTCAACCCCAAACGGCTCGAAGATATAAGACCCAATGAGATTGGAGTATTTGCGCCGTTTGAGGTTTTCCGCACCTGCAGCAGCAGCCCCAGCACAGCCCGCTGTGCTAGGAAGATGGGATGGCGCAAGGGTGTCGACACACGTTGCATCCCACACCAAAGGCCTACCTACCTTCCAAGGCATTATAGTCATTCCGTCTGGTCTCTTCCCATCGTCGCGTGCCAAGCCATTGGGTTCTAAAACATTTTATCTGTTATTATTACTTTAACAATATTACTAGTAACTATGAATCAGCTTACTGCAGTAACACTTGTACCTCAAGTTATTATGAAGTGCTCTTCAATATAGCAACCCCTTTCTATGTTATTACATGTTATT
The DNA here is from genome assembly GCA_947363905.1 of Lithophane semibrunnea. NCBI lineage: Eukaryota > Metazoa > Arthropoda > Insecta > Lepidoptera > Noctuidae > Lithophane > Lithophane semibrunnea. The sequence continues at coordinate 15,271,876 of OX376203.1, forward strand.
GTTTATTGTTTCCGAGAACAAAGAACTAATTGCTTTGTGACGTTCATTCGTTCATTCTCAATAGATAGATTGAACGATACATTGATTGGACCCGGTAGTAAAGCGATACGAATAGTTTACGCTACTACGACATGATTTTACTTCGACATTACGGAACTCCGACACATCTTTACTTCGACAATACTTTACTTCGACATGCCTTTAGTCCGACACTACTCTACTCCGACAAGACGTTGCTTCGACATGACTTAACTACGAAATGATGTGACTTCGACGCCATCCTACTTCGACAATAATGCTAGTTCGACATGATTCAATTTCGACATACTCTACTCCGACATGCTGTACTTCGACAATATCTTAAATCGACGTGATGCGTCTCAGACGGGACCCCCTCTTTTTGCATGTTTTTTTTTCCTTATATTCTTTGGCATAATGATTTTGGCATTTTTTTTTCGTCTAATAATTATTTATAAAATTAAATAATTATTGATTTATAAATATTGGGATAAGGGAGCAGAAGGATGATTTGGAATAAATTAAAACTTAACAAATTTAATCTTTTTCGTTGATTCTTCTACGTTCTTTGTCAGTCAATAAAAATACCGATCAACGCCCAGCGTTTCGATTAGAACATACTAGCTGGACCATTGTCTCAATTCCAAGAATTATTTTGCGTTTCAACTACTGATAAGGATAGAGTAGTTCACAAAAAACCGATAAGTAAACTTCCTTCTGAGGTTTTAGAATTAATAATACCCCCTACTGTTAATATATATAAGTTCTAGTGTCAGTCTTAGTAATTTTTGACAAAATATTAGTACCTATGCCAGATTTTAATGTAGAAGATTCTTCAGAAGAAGAATTGAGTGATGTAGAATAAATTTCTAAGCTGTGTATCCTACTAATTTTGTAATTAGTTGAATCATATTGATTTTTTGAATACTAAGTTAGTTTTACGATCTGCATGTTATGTAAAAAAATTGTTAATGAGTAGTAATGATGTCCCATTATGTGCCTTTGTGTAATTAGTAGCTAGGTTATTAGTAGTTGAGTATTTTATGACTAACTGCCCTGTTGGTCTCGTGGTTGCAAGCGCGGCTGCAGAGCGTGGGGCCTGGGTTCGATTCCCGGGTGGGGTAAAGTGTTATTGGATTTTTCCATTAGGAATTTCGTAGTAGCAGCCCGGAGTTTGGAAGTTGGCGGTGTGACACCCCCGTGCCTCGGAAAGCACGTTAAGCCGTTGGTCCTACGCCTGATCTCTCTCCGGTCTTGTCGGTTTGCCGTCCCATCGGACTATGAGAATGAGGGAAGAGAGAGTGCACCTGTGTCTGCGCACACACTTGTACACTATAATATCTCCCGCGCCGAAGGCTAGTCTTCGTTGAGATTGGTCGCCGTGGCCGAAATACGGTCTGGAGGACTATATTTTATGACTTATGACTGTTGTTTATAATTTAAGGGCTGTTTTTCTACCTGTCTCAAATACGAAATATTTATTGTCATTTGTTGTTTTATTTGGTACGCGTGACCCTGCTTTCTTTTATTTGGGTGTTTTGTGCTGAAACCGCATTAAAACAACATAAAAAAGCCGTACAAAGCAAAATACCCAATAAATAATTTTGTCTAGCTAGCATGTTCTAATCGAAACGCTGTGCAACTGTGACAGATCCATATTAAGAAAAATATAAAACAAAGAAGATTTTACTTCAACATAGTGCAGAAATGGAGCCACCAAAGTGTTATTACGTACTAATAAATACTAATAATAAAGCTGAAGAGTTTGTTTGTTTGAACGCCCTTAAAATTAAAACTATATTATTACCTATATAAAAATTACACAAGGTCAGTTGTTTCTCAACGCAGAATAATTTTGAATTAGCATCGTGTCCTGAGACGCATCACGTCGATTTAAGATATTGTCGAAGTACAGCATGTCGGAGTAGAGTATGTCGAAATTGCATCATGTCGAACTAGCATTATTGTCGAAGTAGGATGGCGTCGAAGTCACATCATTTCGTAGTTAAGTCATGTCGAAGCAACGTCTTGTCGGAGTAGAGTAGTGTCGGACTAAAGGCATGTCGAAGTAAAGTATTGTCGAAGTAAAGATGTGTCGGAGTTCCGTAATGTCGAAGTAAAATCATGTCGTAGTAGCGTTTGTCGAAGTTCCGTTTGGTAGTCGTTTTTTCATTGCCTGGGCTATGCAGTCATCTGTGTTCGGTAGAGTACATTGACTGCCAACTGCGGCTTTTACATAATCTTAAGTTTTCATGGGCTAAGTGCAATTTAAATTTTGTAATCTTGAGTTTTATAAAGGACCAAAAGTCGACGGTAGCTTCGGGTCAAAGAGTGAGAGGTTAGAGTTTTAAATCCTTCTAAACTATCTTATGAACTTGCTCGGATTCACAAATATACTTAGGTATTTAGTTGTTTAACAAGTTCATTGAAGAACTACTTAACATTTAAAAAACCAGACCAATCAATCTGCCTAGCCTTTTCCCAACTATGTTGGGATCGGCTTCCAGTCTAACCGGATGCAGCTGAATACCAGTATTTTACATGGAGCGACTGCCTATCTGACCTCCACAACCCAGTAATTGGGTAATACGATACCCCTTGGTAAGACTGGTTGTCAGACTTTCGCGCTTCTGACGACCCGTATCGACTGTCAAAGATCCACGAATGACAGCTGGGACCAACCGAGGTACGGAGGAGTCTCGGTATATAAAGATGGCCACCCATCCACGAACCAACCCCGGCAAGCGTAGCTTATCCTGATGGATCGACCCGTTCGGCTGTTATAACTTAGCCACGAGCTCTTCCAGATAAAAAACCAAACCCTTCTCGTATTATTAAGAATTCTAATCTCGGTCTCGATCTGTCAATCTCTAATTTCTCTACGTTTTTGACAACTTTTTGACATCGCTGAGATGAGATTGCGACTAGTTTTTTAACGTTTTTAATATGAGAATTGCTTTCAATTTGAGCTTAGAGAGTTGTATTGCTGATTTTAATGTTTATAATTCTGTAAATCCATATTTTTTACGAGCGCTAATAATATTTAAATCGACATACAACCTGATACTGACCTGCAAATTACAAAAAACGTAAGAAAATTTGAATTTCGCGGGCTACCCTAGCGCATCAACCTTAAACTAAAAATTTCCCAAGCCTGTAAACTTGCTCACAATTAACATCCAACAATTAACTATGAATTGTCATGTTACATGATACTCCAGTCACATCAAGTGGACTACAAAGAAGTTTATTGATGTTTGTTTGTTTCTAACTAGTGGGGGAACTACAAATTAATTTGTAGTGTAACGGTGAACTCCCATGGGGATCGACGAGGGATAACTCCAGGGTTATTAAATTTTAATGAATTTTATTGATCTGTTTTATTAATGGTATGTGTTGTGCATTTAGGTACTGACCTATGTATTTCTTGTGGCAAAATGGCAATTTGATTGGCATGGCATGCAATACATACGTCAAATTCAAGATAAATAAATCGTCATAAAGATGAATGCCAAGAATATGTCGTTTTTGGCGAAAAAAAAGCCTTTGTTCGTCAGTTTGCGTTAATCCAATTAAATTATCGACATTGTAAATAGATAATTCATTAGTTTTTTAGTTAATTTAGAATAAGAAGTCCAGTGTATCTATTTTCTATGTTATGGGTTTGGTTTCCACACCAAGTTCCTAGAGTAGACCATGGTGCATGTTATCCAGTGTATATTAGTTATTTATGCAACTGTTTATAATAAGGGGTATTAAAACACGAATGTGGGTTTATCACACGAGGCGAAGCCTAGTGTGATAATACTATCAAATTAGTGTTTTAATACCTAATTATTTACAGTTGCATACAAGATTTTATCTACACCCATGATATGAATCTATATCTATATCTATCTATACTTATTATAATCTATACTCTATACTAATATTATAAAGCTGAAGAGTTTGTTTGTTTGTTTGTTTTAACGCGCTAATCTCAGGAACTACTGGTTGGAATTGAAAAATTATTTGTGTTGGATAGTCCATTTATCGAGGAAGGTTATAGGCTATATAACATCACGCTACGACCAATAGGAGCGGAGCATAAATGAAGTTTGTTGCAAAAACGGGAAAAAATATTCCTTTTTGAGAGCTTCCGTTGCGTGCGCTGCGTAAACGGCTTATGTTACGTAAATATCATGTATTATGAAATTGTTTCTCTTTAAAAGTTCTAAAAAAAAGTCCGCGACAGCATATGTCTATATTTTAAGATTGACTCACTATAACCTTTTATCATATTTTTTTATGGTAATCATGTTCGAAATTAATGCATTATTTGCGAAGGAGTTTTATCAAAATAATATTAATTCTTATTCAAATAAATAGTTTTAACATCAAGGGCACATTTATGTAGCAGTAAAAAGCTTTTTAATTCATTCGAATAGGACGTTTAATTTCGAAGTTATCACGAGTATGAAAATGCTATACGCGAACCGTTCGACGCCGGGCGCCGCGCCGCCCCGCCGGCGCCGCCGCGACGTTCCCTACTCTAGAGAAGACAGGAGAGGAGGGCACACGGGTAGATCATGACCTGGAATAGGACATAAGATAAGTTATATCCCTATATTCCCACGGGATCGAGACCTACATGGGTGAAACCGCGGGGCACAGCTAGTCTTCCATAAAAGTTTCTTTACAATACCAATATCGAACAAAAATGGCGCGGTACGACGTAAATTTCGATTTTTCGAATTCGAATGTGTTTTGTTTTTAAATTATGGTGCTTTGTTAGTGAAACGCTCGTGAATGACAGCGTTCTTTTTTTGAAATGAGTTGAACATTATAACACCCGTTCGGATGATATTATGATTACTATGACACCGGTTGTTTTAATGTTGGCAATAAGCCACCTGTTTCAGAAACTTTTAGAGAGGATTGATAGCATGGGTGTAGATAAAATTATTTTAACAAATGCGAGGTTTTTACCCACAGATGCTGTCTGAGTTAAGAAAAAATTTTAATATAGTTTAGAGTAAACGGTAAATTCCTTCAAAAACATTAGCCCTCAAAAAACCCTTTAACAAAAACAAATCACGTACCTACACAAATAAATTTTATACCAGCAATTAACTCTAGCTAATTCGGGCCTACCAACATTAGCATAAGTTACACACAGGAAGCGGAAGTGAGCCGTTATGTTGGTACTAAGGGATACAAGGTAAGTGCATTAGCTTGGTGTTGTTTGTGTAAAGGGATTTTCAGTGAAGGCTGTAATAAGGCATGCGAGGAGTTAGGTGGTGGTTCTTTTAGGAACTATGCTAGGTTTAAAGCTATTGTTTTTAACTTTAAGGCCTACCTCAAATTGCTTAGCATGATCCTCCGTTAAATGCCGAAAATACTGCAGCATTCATTTTGAATTAAATATTCTGCTAAAGTTGAGGATTGATACTAGGTCCTACTGAACTATAAACTGGGTCTTATGTTTTTTTTATATTTTAAATTACCATTATTTTCACCGTAAAAAGCAATTACCTAAACTATTCGAGGCTTGAGAGCCGCCAGCAACCCACTTCGTTTCGCTCTCACTCAGGCCCCGTGTATTAGGTATGGTGCGAGCGAGATAAAATTTCAAGGTAGGGTACTGCCTTAAGTTCTAAGTAAGGAGGAAGTCACGAAGAGTATAAAACAAGGCTCTATTCTATGCCTAGGTTCACTATTGCATAGCTTGAATATTTTTTTTGGGGCAAGGCGCACTAATGTAATAGAAGACTTTTAGTAGGTTAGTTCAGGCCGCAAAAACTGCCGGGGGTCCTGTAAAAGTGTGTAAAAGTTTAATTATAAAGAGAAAAAAACCCACCTGCAAAAACGCATAGCCTAAAAGAAAAAACAAGCATTATAATCTGTAGAATTTTGGTATAACAGGCGGGGGACAAACAAAAGTTAGACCATATTTCAGGTTATTGGTTTGTTCCCCGCCTGTAATACCAAAATTCTACAGATTACAATGCTTGTTTTTCTCTTTTAAGTTACGCGTTTTTGCAGGCGGGTTTTTTGTTTTTTAAATAATTTGTTTTATTTCAAGATTTTTAGTTTTATTAATTTATACCGGATGACATTTTTTACCGTCTCGAGCATAATCAGGTGTGTTGTGTAAGTGGAACAGAAGCCATACCCGAGAATATTTGCTTAGTACCATTGAGATTGTACAGGTTCGGAATTTCCTTCAAAAATCATGAAAACTATCCATCCTACGGCCCGTGCGTAAAAACGAATAATAGCCAAAATAGGAGATAGTAAACGGCGTAGGCTGCGATGGCGCATGAATGATAGTTGTACGTGTGTGCGAGCGAAACGCACGCACATTTCTTTTGCGTAGAAACCTAGTAAGCGGCCGCCCCTCGCATGGTACAGTCGTGTTGAAAATGTTTCCAAAATCAACGCAATAACATTTATAGTCCACTTACTAATAAACTAAGACAAACCTGATCTACAAATAAAATGAACACAATACCCAAAAATTCTCAAACATACAATACAAATACCCAATTGACCAAATAAGCCTCACACCAAAAGAATAAGTAGTAAATAGGTAATAACTTAACACAAGTAAGAAAACTTAACCTACCTAAAATAATAAAACACAACAAATACTTACGTAAGTACAAATAAAAACCCCACCAATTTACCAATTAAAAAGATAAAATAATAAGTAAAACTATCCTTACAAATAAAACGAAAACAGTAACAGACTCGGAACGAACTTTTAAAACAATCTAAGTAATCTTTTTTAAATAATTCGAAACAATAAATACTTGAATAAGCAAGAATACTCGACTGTACTTCATTCAAAATTAAAAGGACGTGCATACATGCGGGAGCGAGAACATGGACAGAATGTTGTTCGGTCGACCCGTTGCTAAGTAACGTCGGCGCGCCTACGCACACACACGTACATAGAAACTTGATGTCTGCGTGAGAGTTCACTTACCGGGGTTCACGTACGAGAGCCGAGCAGCTGAGCGGTACTCGCGCGCGGGCGACACGACCGACAGACGCGCACGCGCATTGCGCGCATTTTACAAAAAATGAACTTAGGTCTGTACCTACCTTTTTAGCGATATCGCAGTAGGTAATTATTGTTCAAAATGTTTCGTTCTAAACATAAACTAGCACGTCTTTGCATATTGTTCGGTAAACTTCGAGGCGTGTCTCTATCACTTTTCAAAACATTAAAAGCGTTTTAAATTATTCGCTGTTTTAAATCACTAACGCTTTGAGCTTCTTCGGTATACACTAAACGTCAGACTAAACGTTTTAGGTCGGCCCACAAATAAAAGTCAAGGGGTGTTATGTAGGTCTGGTGACCTCGGCCGCCAGTTCACAGGTGCACCGCGACTTATCCACTTATCACGAAATTGACCATCGAGATACGCGCGCACAGATCGTTTGTAGTGAGCTGGACATCCGTCATGCTGGAAGTACATGTCTTGCAGATAGGGATCAGGAACGTCTTGCAACATGGTGTCAATGACAGAACGGTTCTGCACCCAGTGACAAAACTCCATGCGGGGTCCGAGGGGGAATTTGAAGAGAACGGATACCGTTCCTTCGCAGCGACTGAAGATTTTCTTCTTCTGCGTACATTCGCCTTGCATTGGCTGTTTTCACCAAACAAGATACTCTACGTTAGAATATTCGTACATGTTTAGATACGACAAATATGACCGGGTGCACGATGCATACGTGGAAACAAACAGCGCGACGTCACGCCGCCGTGACTAATCGCAGGTGACTGAAGCTCGGGACGCGGGCGGGCGGGGGGATGCGCGAGCGAGCAGCTCCGGCGCGGCGGCGGCGGCTCAAGCGCCTGGTGATATCAAAGAAGCCGACGGCAAGTGCGACGAGTACCTATCGGCCGCAAAGGAACGTATCTAATTCATTGATAAATTCCGTGCATTTAGTAGGGTGCGTATGATTTGAATTTCGATATTTTTTCATGGATTTATTAAAAAAAAAAAAAAAACTGTTTTTATTGTTTTTGTATTAAAAGTTTACTTCAAATGGGTAGTATTTTTAGATAAATCAATTTGTTTAAAGGGTATAAAAAATAAAAAAAAAATTTGTTGACTATGCCATTGGCTTCTACTCCGTTCACCTACTACACCCTATGTTTGTCGAGACGGTAAAAAAAATCATCCGGTATATTTGGAATTAACTCATTACTAGCTTTTATTTGATACCAATATTGTATTTTTTTTTAAACATTTCCCTCCCTGTTTTTTTGTTTGCAGATGAAATATATAAAATAAATTATAGCCTATGTCACTGACAAACCTAACGACAGCTCATAATTATGTTAAAATCCATCAAGCCGTTTAGGCTACAGAGCGTGCCAAAGAAATAAACATACATACAATCAAACATACATTGGAGTATATACTCTCGAAAAACATTACCCTCCTTCTGGGGCAGGTGGGTAATAAATACACATTGTTGCTAGGTAACTAATAATGACATTAAAGTAATACTAAGAGCTCGAATATGGACAAAGAAAAGATGACCAATGTATTGAAATCCAGATTCAACCACCAGGGGTTGAACGTGGACAGGGGTTGAGATTGTAGGGGTTGAATGTGGACTAATCCGTATATTTTATTGGAAAGCCGACTATCACTATTTTGAAGATGTAAAGCAACAAAACATCACCCCTGTTATTGGTATGAAGAGTTAGGCAGAAATAACCTATAGTACACTTACATTTCGCCAGTTATGTTTAAGTCCCATGTGCACAAACCATCAATCGCCACAAGCCATCCCGCCATCAACCGGGCACAAATCCAGACTCCGAGTTCCCGCTGAGATATTCCTGATGGAAAAACGCAATAATACTTCGCCCGACCCGGGAATGAAACCCAGGATCATCCAGCAGTAGCACTTGCAACCAGTAGACAAGGCAACGAGGTGGTCATATAAAATCATAGCCCAATCACCGGATGATCAGTGAATGAATGAAGTATTAAATTTATTAAATATTCCTTGCCTAGAGTACCCCGTTACTACTACATACTATGCTTCAAATTACTAGAACTATTTAGTCCAAGCTAGTACACGATACAGACGCCAGCCAGCAATCCGAGATCGTTATCGGAGAAGCTCTTAGTTACACGGACAGGAATGTCCGAGTCTTAATATTCTGATCATCCCTTTGCCTGGTCGTCGTGAATATGTTAGCATAATGTCGCTCGGTTTAATTATGAAGGAATACGTTCAGAAAATCCATTCGTTAAAATTACGTTAACATGCATATTGAAATGATCTAGCAGTGGAAAAATTGCGTCTGTTGGTTTTCTGGGTCTCTCTCTTAAGAAGTTACACTGCATTAAAATTAAGGTAATCATCCATGGTCATGCTGGAGAGGATGACAACAGGATGTCAGAAACCTGGGGGTCTACTACCACCGCTTACAGCAGTATTATTTTAATATTACTTCAGTGTAGGAAAGAGATGAAGCTCTACCGGACGTATAGCTCCATCTCTTTCCCCCATTGAAGTACGAATAAAATAATACTGCTGTAGGAAGTGGTGGTAGGCCCCTAGATCTTTCTTTTTTCACTATTAGTCATGTTATACACGGAATAAGGCAGATTAGTTATTTTATCAACTTACTAAAACGATGCTGATTTATCTGGTAGTAATGGAGCCGACCTCAAAATAGGTAATTGAGAAAAGCCAGATTGATGGAGGCTTAAGCCACAAAAGAATTATGTGTGCTTTTGCCGTGATAAACACAAATTACTGGTCAGTGTATATTTTTCTAGACTTGCTAGGCTTGTTTTAAGTGGGATTTCTATACCTGTTTGCTTTGTGTATCAATGTAAATAATTCTTTAAATCGATTAAGAATTCTGTTATAATATTGTGTTTAGCCACGTTCGATGTACGAGATATCCATAGTAATGTGACGGCTCTATTAATGCTAGATTTTAAGAAATTCGGTGCATTGGTGGTCTTTGCTGGGTCTGTTCCAAGAGTGCGGTTATTTTGCTCTGATTTCGCAAACAGGTCGTGTGCCATGCTTCCTTTATAATATGGTTTTGCAGTTTTTGCCTATTTTAAATGTGTCTTTGTGAATCTGTTCAGTGATCCTAGTTGGTAGACCACACAGGACGATGCACAGGCTACAGTGGACAATGTAGAAATTAAATAAAATGAAATTGTTTATTCTATAAATAGGATATCGGAATGACTTTTACACGTCATATTAAAAATATAATTAAATAAGCTAGATGAGGTCGGCGTTTCCTATCTTCCCTATACTCCGAGAAGAAAGGCCGAAACAAACTCAGAGGTCGCAGTGTCTTTTAAGGTCCAGACATAATCTTGGTCAGGCCATATGAGGACCATGTAGATTAATGTCTGAAATGGTCTTTTGAGGAAAGAACCACACAGATTTGAGTAGACCTGTCCAGTCAGTGCAAGCATTTGTCAGTAAACGAGGAGCTCAACTCAGAGCTTAAGAAGCTCAACGACTCGTAGGCCTCTGCATCGTAATCCCATACTTATTAACACTGTAATTTGAAAACATTGTGAGCCACCTTAAGGGTCATTGGTCATTGGTCACACATTTATGATCGCATAGATTGGAAAAATACTGTCCAATATAGCAGATAATTTTTTCGCGATTTAAGGATTCGTCCCATAGTAAAAGTTGTTTATAACGATGAGTACAATGACCCATTAAGAGGTTTTCAGTTTTATTTCAATTACACTTTGTTTATACTTGTGCCTACCCTTTCAAGGAATACAGGCGTGATGTTATTCAGACTACAATAAATCTGCTTAGCATTTTCCCCGACTATGTTGTGGTCGGCTTCCAGTCTAACCGAATGCAGCTGAATACCAGTATTTCACATGGAGCGACTACCTATCTGACCTCCACAACCCAGTTAATGGGTAACACAATACCCGTTGGTAAGACCGGTTGACAGACTTTTGGCTTCTGTACCCGTAACGACTGACGAATGACAGCCGGGACCAATGGCTTAACGTGCTTCCCGAGGCATGGAGGAATCTATAGATATGTAATGGATAGTTACCTATCCACAAACCGACTGCGGGGAGCGTAGCTTAGACCCGTACGACTGTTAATAATTAGCCACGAGCCCCTTTTAGACAACAAGAGAACAAAACGAAATAATACAGAGCATATCGAATGAATTAATAGTTCTTATTAAGTTTAATGAATATCGCCGTGGGGTGCAGTGGGGCACACAGAATGAATGTTTATAAAACATGTCGACAGACGTACGTTGTCAATTTATGATAGTTTTCAACTTAATCAATTGAACAGATGCTGTATTAATAGGAATTAGTTGCGGTAGGTCAGAGGCCCTAGACAAAGTGATATTCTATCAGCGATAACGATGATGAAAAAGGCAAAAATGTATAGGACTGACATATGCTATCGAAAAGCTTATATGTCAATCCTGTTGAAAGTCGTTGTAGAAATACCTACGAAACGCTTTCGAAGCGATTGTCACTTGTCTAGGTCCTCTGTTATATTGAGTTAACATTATTTTAACGAATTCATTCATGGGTGCAGGGTGTACCCATGAATAAATTCGTTCCCAGCCAAGAATAGCATTAAGTATTCAAAAGTTCCTTAAAAAAAGAGATGATAATTAATAATAACCCATATTATGTAACACCATAACACACAATTCAACTCGGCAACATACATTACGCCATCACACTATTTCCAAGCTAGTTACCATAAACAGTCATCAATTTCCCATAGGTGGCGCCGTGGGTGAAACTAGTCTGGGCTATAAGTTAGACATGCCTGGACGGAAATGACTGCATTCCTAGACATACTGGCGATGGTCTGGCTGTGAGAAAATGACCCATATGTTGTGGGGTAAGTTGTGTTACACAGAGCCTGCATTAGAAATAAAACAGTTTTGCGTATTGTAGAGAGAACTGCTTTTTCTTATGCAAAACAATTTCTTTTTGTATATTTTGACTCATCGTTAACATAATCAAAGTTTTATTTCACTACCTACATCATTTTACATGGGCACTTATAAAACATCAGAAGCTTAGGTATCACGGTTCCAATTGGTCGTTTCCTATGGAGAAGAGCCGGCAAGAAAGTCCACGGTTACTCTTTTCGGTCCCAATTTATTTGGGATCGCACGTGGGACCAACCCAGGATACAGGACGATGATGACGTTATCATCGTCCTATCAAAATCATCATCATGCGCTTACCCATGTATCATTTTATTAGGGGGTCGGCACACCATGTCTTCTATACCTACATCTCTATCGCCGTCATCTCAGTAATCACCGCCATTCCAGCCATAATCATTTCTTGATAATCTAAGCTGTGAAACTATTTTGACTCTTCTTCATCTTTTTCCTTCCTCTTTCTCATTTTATGTGGTCTGCACCCTAATTTTCAAATACCCTTTAGAGGTATGAGGAACAGGGTGTAAAGTTCACTCATCCTCTATAGAAAAGAGAGGATCCTCCGACCAGACGGGTGTTGTGTCTGGCGGGCAACTTCCCAACGATTGATGTCGGGTTCTTGTATACAGGGTGTTAGGGTAAACACCGTTATCCTTGAAACCAGTCGTTTGGTGTCATTTATAGAACGTATAATCAATGGAAAATTACAACATTTTTTTCTTTTTTTTTAAACTACATTTTACCACACAAGAAGCAAGTTCGTTGCCCTATGCGCTAGGGCAACGAACTTGCGTCTCAACACGGGCGGGGGTGCGGGACGTGACCTGACCGGCCGCGAGCGCGACCCTTCACTCAGTTAGTCAGCTGTTTCGCTAGCGAGCACGGGGTCGGATAGAAACTTTTTAAAATCTTTTACTGAAAATAGCGTTTGTTTTTTGTTGTTACTCGGTCATTTGTTTTTATATTAAGGTCAACTACCCATGGCTTGAGTGACAACGGTGTTTACCCTGACAACCTGTATATGTTCATTGCACGGTAAACTTTAATTGCGCGATGCAGGATTTATGTGAAATCATGATTTTTGTGTGACGTCAGGTCTGTGATGCGTGGTTCGCATGTGGCCATGTAGATACCGCCACAACACTTTCAATAATAATCTGAATAATTTTGAACGATATAATCATCCATTACTTCATATGTTCGAAAAATTCGCTGCTCAACAAAACAATGTAAATAACGCAAAGAATGTTGTTGAACTGTCAAAATGAAAGCAATTGCTGCGCAATTGTGTCTGCGCACACTCCTGACTTTGCTGCGCCAAGACAGTCTCTCTTGGGTTAAGTCGGTTCAGGCAATTGGGACTATTGCTCTTATTTTACAGTATGCAAGGGTAAACACCGTTGTCACTCAAACCATGGGACTTAAATATAAAAATAAATGACCCTGTAACAACAAAAAAAAAACCTTATTTTCATTGAAAGATTTTAAAAAGTAAATATCCGTCACTGTCTCGATACTCATGGATACGCGTTTGAGAGAGCTGCGAAACAGCTGACGGCCGGTCATGTAACGTCTCGCGCGCCCCGCCCGCCCCCGCCAACCGCCGGCCGCCGTGTTGAGACGCAAGTTCGTTGCCCTTGCGTGTAGGGTGAAATATTCTTGTGGAAAAATGTAGATTTTCTTTAAAAAAAAAAAGTTGTATTTTTCCATTGATTTTACGTTCCATAAATGAAACCAAACTGGTTTCAAGGTGTTTACAGTAACACCCTGTATAAGACTATTTTAAAAAGGCATGTCTGTCAAATGCGAGTCTTGACTCAGTCTGTGCTCATCCTTATGTTAGATTGTATTTTCCCTGGATTATGGGACAATATTCTCTTGTGGGGTCAGGAAGATGGTTTGTTTAAGGTTGTAATTTTAAGGGACAAGTTTATTGTGCATTGTTCTTGGCGCTAAATAGGTCATTTGTTGTCCTAAAGTGTATGATGTTATGTCAAGCTAGGAATGTGTTCGTGTATCTTCCGGCACTCGTCCTATTGTAGGTAATGTAAGTAGGCTTGCAGAAAAAATATCGAAATATCGATATTTTTTGTTCGATATATCGATATTTTTCCGCGATATTTATTATTTCGATATATCGATGTATCGATATCAAGTATCGAAAATGTATCAAAAACGATATATTTTCAATAGCAACATCGTTGTCGCCGCTGACTAAAACCGCTGGAATTCAGAGCCGTAAAAATTATTAGTACTTTTTTCTTAGTTTGGTATTTAAGATTATAAAACTAGAACTACAAAAAGTAAATTTTTTTTTTGAAAATTCCTCCGATATATCGATATTTTTTTTTCGATATATCGAAATCGGTATTGATATTTTTTTTAAATATCGATACGATATATATCGATACTTTTTTACACTTATTGCATCCCTAAATGTAAGTAATGTTTGAAGTAAGGAATGTACTTACCTGTATACCCCGGAATAACGAACTTTCGTTGTACTCTTTGATTTATGTAATTCTTCGAAATTGTTTATGGATTTGTTTATAGGTTGGTACGGTTTATTGAAATAACCTTAGTGAGTGGTAATAATGTGCAGTCAGACAAAAGTGGACACACTACGTCAAATCAATATACCTAGCCTTTTCCCTAACTATGTTGGGGTCGGCTTTCAGTCTAACCAGATGCACCTGAATACTAGTAATTTACATGGAGCGACTGCCTATCTAACCTCCACAACCCAGTAACTGGGTAATACGATACCCCTTGGTAAGACTGATTGTCGGTCTTTTAGGCTTCTGACGACCCTTAACGACTGTCAGAGATCCACGAATGACAGCCGGGACCAACGGCTTTACGTGCTTTCCAAGGCACGGAGTAGCAAGACTACTCCGTGCCTTGTACGTATGTAAAGATGGTCACACATCCACGGATAAACCTCGGTAAGCATAGCTTAACCTGATGGATCGACCCGTGCGGCTAGAGGAGACCAATACATTGTTTAATCAATACCATATTATGTTTTGAAAAACTATTGATTAGTATATATTTTCCTGTATCTTTTTTATTATAGAAACGGGTAAAAGACAGTGACAATTGTCACAATTTTCCTCAAAGATGAATGCTACACATTACAATACGGGATCTCTAATAACAACATCAAATGTCTGTCTGTCACGACATTATTAACTGCATGGGGGACGGATAACATTGTTTTTATTTATCTTCATGGTTCAATGTTCAATTTGGGGTGGACAGGGATCGAAGCCACATCTGTATTTTTCATTCAACAGCTTTCTCCATTAAATGTTATTTTGAAGGCATTCTAAGCAAGATTTTTTAAGTTTACTGACCTTCTCATTAAGATTGAGAGCAAGATGAGTGAAAAATAAGGCTTTGTGCAGTAGAGGAGAAGGTTATTGTAAGAAACTTTTAAATTATTGTCTAGATGTATAAGCTGCAGGTACAGAACCATCGCAATCGACGGTTATTTCTTTTGCCAAATGTTTGCAATGTAGTATACATTAATTTTAGCACATTTCAACACAATTTAAACTCGCTTTAGTTTACAAATTGATACTATGTAGAACTTAACATGTACACTCGTAGAGCAAGCCAACAAGTTTGTAACTTAACTTGCCAACACGGCTCAACTTAGAATTGACTTTAAGCTATCTTTATACTGCGACACAAATGGAGACATAAATGTCTCATTTACGATGAGTTCACACTTCACTCTGTTTTTGTATTCAGTCTTACGTGTAGTCCACTGTTTAAGATGAGATACAATCTTTTAGATGAAGACGATCATAGACTAAGTATTTTTTAAACTTGTCAAGAACAACTTAAGCATTTTATGAAAAGGATTGGTCTTGATGGATAACACCATCCACTAGATGCTTGGTGATTGTATACATATAAGGTGTATCTTTTCATACACGAAATCTCTTAAGGGGTCATTGTACTCATCATTATGAACAACTTTCACAATGGGACCAAAGCTGAAATCCCAAAAAAAAAATCTGCAGGCGTAGCATGAGCACCGTTTTGTCGACGGAAGAGTAGACAAAAAATGACGTTTCTGTAGACAGTACGACGGCAGCAAAGTAGAAAGAGTCAACTGCAGTTTTTACGAAATTCACTCTTTAACTTAATTCGACTCAGAATTCTTTGTTCTGTCATAGGATTTATCGGTTGTCAGTGTGATTTTGACAGTAAGGATAGAAAACTTTCTTCCGAAATAGTCTACCTACAAAAAGACCTAGACAAAGATCGTTAGAAATGAAAGACAAAATGACAGATTGTAGAAGGATTTCTACGGTGCGATGTCAAAAATGAAGAAACGAAGTGTCACTTTGTATAGAAAAAGCTATGTCTATTCTTCGTAGATATAGAAAGCGCCATGCTACGCCTGCTGCTGTTTCCTAAATTTGTGTTCTCATATAACTCGTCAAAATGTAGGGATGATTTTTTTTTTCGCCACACACGCCTCGGGGAGTTGAGTCCATGTCTTGCCGTTGTACGTGCACTATTTCAGTATTCCTTTTACCACCTGCAATTATTATTTGTGGTACCTATCTGATTGTGGCATTGACATGAAAAGAGACAGGAAGTCTCTCACCACTGACCCACTGTTTCCTGCTTCGATAACTGAGGCACTTTACACAACTAAAAAAAACAGCATCACTTTTATCATAATTACTATTCCTGCATTACTATCCAGAATTTCTAATAACCCTCCAATGCCTGTTTGTCACGTCATTATTAGCAACATATGCTACATATGGCTGCCACGCGTTTTTGTATCCCCCCAATTTCAGGCCGCGTTATCTTTGGCAACGGTTGACTTCCTATTAATTGGGTAGCACCCCTCGTTATATGAAGATATGATTAGGATGATGAAGTAGATCATTTGCAATTTTAATTATTTGTAAATTAGATTTGGAGGACCCGGTGGATGTTTAGGAATGGATGTTTATAGTGATGATGATTTCCATTGTAATCTAAAAGATTGAAATCGCCCAGCAGGCGTAGCATGAGCACCGTTTTGTCGACGGAAGAGTAGACAAAAATGACGTGCCCTGTAGACAGTAGACAGTACGAGACGGCAGCAAAATAGAAAGAGTCAACTGCACTTTTTACGAAATTCACTCTTTTACATAATTCGACTCAGAATTCTTTGTTTTATCATAGGATTTATCGGTTGTCAGTGTGATTTTGACAGTAAGGATAGAAAACTTTCTTCCGAAATAGTCTACATATAAAAAGACCTAGACAAAGATCGTTAGAAATGAAAGACAAAATGACAGATTGTAGAAAGATTTCTACGGTGGATGTCAAAAATGAAGAAACGAACTGTCACTTTGTATAGAAAAAACTATGTCTATTCTTCGTAGAGATAGAAAGCGCCATGCTACGCCTGCTGAAGTACCTACTAGATGAAATGAATTTAAATCAGTGGTATCTCTTATTTTCAGCCATCTTCCATGTTTTCCCTCGCTCTTGAGGAGCTCGTGGCTACATAATAACAGCCGCACGGTCGATCCAACGGGTTAAGCTACGCTTGCCGGGGTTGGTCTGTAGGTAGATGGGTGACCATCTTTACATACAGAGACTCCACCGTGCCTCGGAAAGCACGTTAAGCTGTTGGTCCCGGCTATCACTCGTGGATCTTTGACAATCGTTACGGGTCGTCAGAAGCCCGAAAGTCTGACAACCAGTCTTACCAAGGAGTATCGTATTACTCAGTTATTGGCTGGGTTGTGGAGGTTAGAGAGGCAGTCGTTCTATGTAAAGTACTGGTATTCAGCTGCATCCGGTTAGACTGGAAGCCAACCCCAACATTTGGGAAAAGCTAGACAGATTGATTTTTCCATGGTTTCCCTAAAATGGTTAGTGATTCGTAACAGTGAATATTTATTCAATCATATATTTTTAAAGTTATCGATGAGGTGGTCTCGCTCATAACGTAAGTCTTCACCACAAATTAGCCTCATAATTTGAACCACACAGTTAAAAAGCCCTCATAAACTCTTAGCTTACAAAACAGGATCCATCAAAAACCTCGTCCTATCCAAAGCCGATATTAGGCTTACCTCATCCCGATCTACTAAACAAAATGTCCGGAAATGGGTATCGAACTGACACATAAACACGTGCATCCGATCTGATGCCAAATGAGGATATGGGTGCAAGCCAAATGGCATGATAGCTATGTAATATGGGCATGGGATTCGAATGGAATCGATATAGCTTTGTGAGGTGGCGGTGTGAATCGAGATGGGATTCTTATGTTTTGTTTGTTTAAGGCTCTTACATACTGGTGCGATTTGTCGCACGACGCGACGCCGCCGCATTGTTCGCCGTGAAGTTTTCTCAGAAATTGTTAAAATAACATAACGCCTATAATCCGCGAAGGGTTTGGCAGAAGGGAACCTATAGTACAAAGTCTCGCCAGTTATACTTACGTAAGTCCCATGCAATAGGGGGGCTCGCCTATCAATCGGGCAAAAAACCAGATTCTGAGTTGGTACTGATAAATTCCTGATCAAAAGACCCAATAACTCTTTGCCCGACCTGGAAAACCAACCCAGAACCTCGTGCTCAGCAGAAATGTTTGCAATCCATAGACCAACGAGACAGTTAAAGAGATTCCCATAACAGGTTGAATGAAGTAACTACAATTTATTTATGTTTAGAAGGTGCATGGAATACTTTGTTCAAGATTTGCATTGTCTTTCAAAATGTAGAAGATTCTTGTATTTTAGGGTTCAAGGGTTCCGTACCCTAAGGGTAAAACGGGACCCTATTACTAAGACTCGGCTGTCTGTCTGTCTGTCCGTCTGTCATCAGCTGTATCTCATGAACCGTGATAGTTAGACACTTGAAACTTTCACATATGATGTATTTCTGATGCCGCTATAACAAAAAAATACTAAAAAACAGAATAAAATAAATATATTATAAGGTGGCTCCCATACAACAAACGTGTACGGAATCCTTCGTGCGCGAGTCCGACTCGCACTTGTTTAATCCAATCTCTGCCTTTCCAGCAATTTCATCCACTACTAAGTACCTACATAAACATATCATAAGCCTCTATCTCCATTCACACATAAAGCTATTTCTACATTTTAGTGTCTAAACAGCCTGCGTCTTGCATAGACTGTGTAGGCACCAATCAGTTGCTTGTAAATAAATAATATCAATTGCATGTTGTGCTGTTCTGTTTAGGACATCAAGAGGATTGCTGGTTTAAATTTTGAATCTTAAGTGTACCTACTTCTGAATCTGTTTTAGGAGAAAGATAGAATTTATGAAACATTTTTCGTAACATGATATTTCTCGACGTCATGTGACGTCAGAGGCCCATGGGCGGCTTTAAAACTCTGACAAAAAGAAAAATGAAACATTTGATCACCAGAAAGATGATAAAAGGCAGTAAAGTGAGTTAGAATTTTAATTAGAGTTTACCGCGCGATGAATATATCCACAAATTCCAACATCAATCGTTGGGCAGTTGGCCCGTTGGTGGCCCACCAGACACAACACTCATCTGGTCGGAGGATCCTCCCTTTTCTATAGAGGATGAGTGAACTTTACACGCTCCTCATACTTCTAAATTAGTGACCCCGACGTGTTCAATCACATCGGGGTCACCACCAAACGGCTGTTGTGTCTGACGGGCAACTACCCAACGATAGTTGTTGGAATCTTGTATATAATTTCCATCGCGCGGTAAACTCAAATTGCGCGATGCAGGATTTTATGTGACGTCAGAATTTTGTGTGACATCCTAGGTCTTTGATGCGTAGTTTGCATGTGGCGATGTAGATGCCGCCACAATATTATAAATTAAAGTCGCTTTTCGTGTTTGTCTGAATGTCTGCGTTGTTCTTCTTAACCACGCAACAGATTTAGATGAGGTTTTCACCATCGTTTAGAGAATTTATTCCGGAAGGTTTCTGTGTATAATACGTTACTATTAAAGTTACATATAACTAAGAAATCTCGATGTTTTGTCAAGTCGTAAAGCCGTGCGAAGCATGAGCGAGTCGCTAGTAATTAATAACACCAGGCAATATAGAGTTGAATCATGCGATATTATTACACCTACGAAGGGTGTTCAATAAATAGTGAGAATGAGTATGACGCAATTATCTGATATTAAATGTTATTTTATTTTTCAACGTAATCTAATCACCTTTCAGGGTTATATACACTTTGTATAACTTTTTTATAAAACTAAAATTCCCTTTCTAAAAAAATCATCTTTCTGATCCCTTAAAAAATCGTGTACGGCGACGACTACTGCGCCATCATCTTCAAATTTCTGGCCCCTGAGATGTTCCTTTAACCGCAGAAATCGGTAAACATCACTGGAGCAAGGTCCGGTGATTATGGAGGATGTTCCATCAATTCGAAGCCAGCTTCTTGAATTGCAGCCATCACAACTCTGGATTTGTACGCGGGGGCGTTATCTTGGTGAAACAAACAAACAACAGAACACGTTCCGAAACGACGCAAAAAAAATGTTCTAATTTTTTAAAACAAAAGAGAATTGATTGTTTTTTTTTATTATCATCATAGCTAATGTCTGGGCTATGCCTGCTAGTATTTATTTTTTTTCTTTCCAAGGAAAATGTATCGCATTCTCACTATTTATTGAACACCCCTAACTCATTACACTTTCAATTCTAATTAAAATGAACGTCATCCATCACTCAGTCTAAGTGACACACGGCAGTGCATTACAGAACGATCCTGAGATATTAATATATCCCCAGACGGCTCGTCCTCGCATAAGGATGGCTCTATATGAGAACACATGTTTGATGTGATCAAAACAAAATTAATTACGTTTAGGAGTTTCTGTAAAGAGTTTTTTGGAGAATGTCGAGAAGTAGATTGTTTTTAATTATTTTGGGATGGATACTTAATTAATTAATTCTAGATACATTCCCTTCTTCGAAAGACTTTGGTGCCATAAATCTATAAAATTGTTTTACTTACGTTACATAAATGTTTTTCGAACTTAACAAACAATACGTGATCTATAAAGTGTAAATAAAACCAATTTATAATACCTATCTAGGATGGTAGATCAAACTCTAGTAACTCCTCAAGGCTCCCGCAGACAGGCGCGACGCGACAGCGCGACGCTTGTCTGGTAGAACAATTTTCATGAAGTTTTCATTGAAATTTAATAAATCAATCTCGATGTTTTGTCAAGTCGTAAAACCGCGCGAAGCAGGGGCTGCCCGGTGGCTACCTAGCACAAAAAAAAAAACCATAAACCTATCAACAAACAGTTCAACAATACGTCTTGCTACTCAAAACCCGAACCCCGGAACATATTGGCTCGTACCGTTTCTCCACCATCTTAAAAGGTCGAGAGTACTCGATGAGGACTGAAAGGTCTCCAACCAGTTCAAAGGGATATTATTATGGATTAATTATGTTATCTATATGGGACACAAATACATCGGTCAATAGCATATGTATATTGTAACTCGTGAAGTACCTAAGTAAATATGAGGAGCTTATTTTTGGAATTATGATCAGGATTAGGACTACTGAAGTGTTCTACTAAATATATCTTCGCAATTCAATACGAATCATAATTCTTAAAGCCTCGTACAAACTGGCGCGATATCGCGGGCGCGACAGGCAGCGCCTGTTTGTGGGAGCCTTAATACATAGTTTACTTTAAAACCATATTAATTGGCTTTAGAATATATTGTATGTGAGATCGAAGTGCCATCTCGCAAAGAGAACACACTTGAATGATTGTAAATCCGTGAAGCACTATCTCATTTATTGTGGCCTAGTTTTTGCCCGCGACTTGGTCCACGTGGAGGTTGGAAATTATACCACGGGAAAAAAGGCAAAAAAAAACAACAAAAAATCCTCCTAGGTCACCGGGTCTAATCCGTTCAGCTCTTAAGGTGTGAAAAGGTAACAGACAGAGCGTCAGACGGATAGAGTAAAGGCTCCAAAAGAGCAAACACGCGCGACGCGACTCTAGTAGAAGATTTTTTTTTATCAGAAATTGTTCTATCAGAATCGCGTCGCACCTTCGCGTCGCGTCTATCTGCGGGAACCTTTACTTTCGCATTTGTAAATTAGCATGGATACCGCAGACGTTAGCAGAACTTATAATGAATTAGTAACATTTATGTAACTTTTTGATTCTTTGATATTCTTTAATATTCTTTGTGTTTTACCATACCTCAAACCTCGACTACCTCATTTCAAAACTACTAGACTAAAATAACAAGTACCTAAATCGTAACCCTAACGATCATTAGATACATATTACCAATACTTCAAGCGCACGTGCTGCGGTCAACCGAAGCACGTGCGATCGACACATGCATTTCTAACATCATTACATTACTCTGTTCAAATATTGTCCACTCATCGTTAGTATGGATATTGTCCGTTCAGTTTAACTGTTTAAAAGTATTTCCATGTATTGTAAAAGTGAAAAGTTTTGAGAAACATATAAACATGCTCAGTAACTTGGTGTTTTGATTAAATTGATTACAATTTGTTGTTCTAATGCTACCCATCCTTGTTTGCTTATATAGTTCCATTCCAGGCCTCTCTAAAATTCTTCCCAAGTCAAAGTCCAATAATTTATTTCAAGTAGGCACATTAAACGCACTTTTGAACGTCAAATACATAGAAATAGAACTGATTCTAGTTGCCCCTTCCAAAAGGTAGTTTTCGTATGGAGAAGAATGGGCAAGAAACTCCACCTACAATTTCTTACTTCTAAACTGTGTGACGCCATTCTGCTAGAACAAGTTTTCATAGACATTGTTCGAGAGTCATGCCTGTCTGTGGTAGCCATAAGACACACCCAGAAACAGCGGGGTTAGTCTATTTTCGGAAAATGAAATTGTTAGTATATAGATACAGAGACATTTTCATCAAACCAAAGAGATTACGAACCCCGAGTCTCCACATAAAAAACCCTTTGTAACAAAATATCAATAACTTACCTGTACATATCTTCCTTAAATTGAACTGCCCAATATCCTCGCCAAGATATCCTACAAACCAACATTAATCAACCCTTGGCAACCGAATATTCAACCTTCCCCTACCCCCTTCGATAACCTTAATCCCAAACGGTTGGTAATCCCGCACTTTTTTAACAATCCAATATCCGACAACTTTCGGCTATTTTACATGTGAAAAATATCCTATTTATCTGTCAAAGGTAAGGTTTGAGGCCGAAAGCCCATTCGGATTCAAATGAGGCCTTTTATAAATCATTTCGGCTTTCGGTAACCGCTAAACCCTTTCTATTGCGGTAGCGTTGGTAAAAAAGGTAAGGAATATTTTTTGCTGTTATTGTTTTTGATGTTTATGGGAATATTAGGGGATTGAATAAAAGTAGTTAATTCTTATATTATGTAGTTAATATGACACATTTTTTAAATTAAAGTTTTTATCAGAATAAAATTAAATAGATCGGATTAACTTACCTAGTGACATCCGATCCTCAATTATGTGTAGTGATCTCACCCTCAGTCAGTACTTGTAGTTTGCACTTTGCACAACTCGCTGTATCACAATTTTTAAAGATGAACACATTCATCAAAAAAAATATTTGGTAGTCTGTGGTTCATCGCTCGTGTTGTCTGTGGATATCTGTCATGTTCATTAGTTCAAAGTATTACACACACATACATTTAATATACACAACTTCCCAACAGGGTAGAGATGAGAATCTGGGAAGGGTTGGGATATGGTGAGGGTGAGATCACTACACATAATTGAGGATCGGATGTCACTAGGTAAGTTAATCCGATCTATTTAATTATGTTTGTGATCTCACCCTCAGTCAGTACTTGTAGATGTTTAAAGAAGAAAGTTGTGTTATTAATCAGCATGTTTATTTAATAAACGTAAAGAAGTTAACTTCTCATCATTACAGAGTAATCAGTCTCAATGGTTACTTATTAATTATTACAGCCTCAATGTAGGTACTTAATCATAGCGTTTAACCATGGCACTTAGCCATATAACTTAACCATAGCACTTAGAATATCTTTCAGTCTCAATGGTTACTTATTGATTATTACAGCCTCAATTTAGGCACTTAACCATAGCATTTAAAAATAGTACTTAACCATAGAACTTAACCATAGCACTTAGAGTGTCTTACAGAATATCTGTTGAACACACCGCTTGAGCAAAAGCGTTCGGATCACTAACAATTGGTCTGTTATAGAAACGGGCAAATGTGGAGGATCTTTGTGTCCAGCCTGCAGCTTTCCTTATAACCTCTATATTTATGCCTCCTTCAGAAGCCTTCGAAGTGGAGGCATGTCTTGTGCTGTGAGCTGTGAACTTAGCAGTATCTATGCCACTATCATTCAAAACTTGTTTTATCCACCTACTTATGGATGCAGTAGAGGCAGCATGGTAAGGTTTTCTAAGTGTGATTATCAACTTGTTACAGTCCTGTCTTATAATTTTGGTACTATCTAAATAACAGAGTAAAGTTTTGGCTGGACAGATGCTCATATTATCTTTGAAAAATGGTAATATTAAATTAGGTTGAAATTTGTTTGGTCCTGATGTTTTAATCATTTCTGGGATTTTAATATCAATATTATCTTCATTAATAGTAATATTATTTATACTAATAAGCGATAAAGTTTGGATCCTATGCGCAGTTACAAGAGCTAACAATGTTACTAATTTTTTAGTAAGTAATTCCAAACTAAGGTCTTGATTGGGAAATAAATTAGATAGGTATCTTAAGACAATGTTGGGATCCCATACTATGTCGTATTTAGGTTTCTTGGGCCTTAATTTGTAAATACCTCTAAAAAACCTAGTCATTCTCTCATCTGTTCCCAAGTGAGAGCCTAAGATTAAAGAAATTGCCGACCGTATGGTGTTCAGTGAGCTATATGACAGTCCTTGCTCGAACTTAGATGTTAAAAACGAAATTACAATGGGTACTGAGCCCGACAAGGGATGCACATCTTGACTCTTGCAGAATATTATCCACTGATTTAGAGCTGATTCATACTGTTTTCTGGTTTTGTTAGACAAAGAAGCTAACATTATGTCTATTGAAGAAGGAGGTATTCCTCTTCTTAGGAACGCGCACCTGATAATGTGGCGGCAATCAGTTTGAGGCTCTTGTGTAAAGGATGTGGATCCCTGGAAGGAGACAGTAGTAAGTTATTACGGGGTTCAAATACAATTATCTCTGATATAACCATGGCACTGAACATTGGATACCATGGTTGTGCAGGCCACCTTGGTACTACAACAATGCCTGTTGCCTTTTCGGTCCTTATTTTCTGTAGCAATTTACTTATAAGGTTAAATGGTGGAAAAGCATAGAATAATATTCCATTCCATTTAATGGTAAAAGCATCTATGGAGTATGCGTTGGGGTCTGGTAGCCAAGATACATAATTCTTGCACTTGTTGTTATATTTGCTTGCAAACATATCAATTTGAGGTTCACCCAATTTAGTAATAATCATTTCATATGCCATGTCACATAGAGCCCATTCAATTTCAGAATGAGAACGTCTTGATTCTCTATCTGCCACAGCATTGTCTTTCGAGCTAATGTAAGACGCATACACCCATAGTTGCCTTTCCTCACACCACTGCCATAGCTCTCGTGCTAGACTATTTAAATGTCGAAAGCGGGTGCCCCCCATTCTATTTACATAGGCTATAGCAGTGGTGTTGTCTATTCTAAGAAGAATTTCACAGTATCTTAGTTCAGATGCATATGTTTTTAACCCTTTAAATGCTGCTAGAAGTTCTAGGTAATTAATATGAAAACATTTATCTTCAGCTGTTCAGTGACCATGAGTTGTAACACCGTTACAGACTGAACCCCAGCCTGTTCCTGAAGCGTCTGAAAATATTTCCAAAGAAAATTTGAATTGTTTAATTTTACAATGATATATATGGATATGGGTTAACCACCATTCCAAATCTGATCTGATTTCGTTTGATACCAAAAGGTATGCCTCATAGTTTTCATTACTATTTTTTAAGGCTATTGTTTTATGATTTTCCATTACTTTAGTATAAAGCCAGCCATATTCTACAGCTGGACATGCGGCTACAAGGGTACCTAAGAGTTGAGAGAATTCAATTATTTTGCATCTTTGTTTAGACTTGACTCTTCCTAGGGTTTTACATATAGATAATATCTTTTTCTGAGGAAGTGTTACTGAGAACTGAACAGAATTTAGAATAAACCCTAGATACTGACAGTATTGTTTAGGCTGAAGGGAACTTTTGTCTATGTTAATTATAAATCCCAGACTTTCTAATATCTTCTTAGTAGTAAACACATTTTGTAAGCATTTTTCATATGAATTTGCAAGACAGAGAATATCGTCGAGATAGATCACAGACACAAAACCTAATGACCGCAGGTGACACATTACTGGTTTCATGACTTTAGTAAAGACATATGGTGCTGTACTAAGACCAAAGGGGAGACATTTAAATTCATACAATTTGTCTTGGAATAGGAAACGCAAATATTTCCTATCAGATTGTTTTATTGATATTAAATAATATGCATTCTTCAGGTCAATTGTGGCCATGAAGCATCCAGGGGTCATAAGTTTTGTTGCTGTTCTTAAGTCCTCTAATTTAAAGTGAGAAGAAGAGACAAATTTGTTAAACTTTTTCAGATTCAGTATGAATCTCCAGGAACCGTCTGACTTAGGGTGTAAGAATATACTGGACAAAAACTGGCCTTCTATAGTTGAACACCTTTGTATAGCACCTAATTGTAACAATTTGTCAATTTCAATAGAAATAAGGTTGGATTCCTTTTCAGTAAAACGGTTATTCAGTGGCACTATGGCTTGAACAGGATCACTGGTTAAGGGTATGGAATAGCCTCTGACCCATTTGCGTATAGTGGGGTTAGTAGTGATACTATCCCAGTAGTCTGAGAAATATTTAAGTCTGCCGGTTCGTACCTGATCTAGCGGCCGCGACGATCCTGTCCCTGGCGGCGTGAATGATTGAATTTCTGTGGAGAGCGTCTCCCTCGTGTCGGCAGCTTGTTGGCATAATAAGTCTGGTGTGCTGTTTGCTTCGGTCTCGGCTTCGGCCCACTCGGACGTGTCACCTGTGATCGTTGTGGGCCCCGGTAGTTTAAATTATTCCTTTTAGGAACTTTTTGCTGAGCAGGTGTGTTTTTTAGCTCCAAGCCTGATTTCTTGACTGCTTTAACAGCATTGACCTTGTCCTGTAATTTGTCCCCAAACAGGTATTCACATATCGGGGTACTTTCCATTAAATCTTTTAGGTCTTTGTTTAGCCCTGGTAATATTAGAGACCTTCGTGTGGTAGAATTTTCATGGTACAAGTCACATAGTAGACGAGCTGCATCACTTAAATTCTCAATATACTGTTCATTTCCATGCGTGGCAAACATACTGTTTAGTACCTTGCCAATCGTAGTGATTGCAGCCGATAACACAATTTGGTTTTTGGCAATCCTCTTGTCTCTTTTAATACCATTCTCATTCATTGCAGCTGCTACCTCGTCGTTTAGTAGTGGTGGAACTAATAGGCTACAGTTCTTTGGGGAATTATGTCTTAATAATATGCTAGCCTTAGTTTCAGCTTCCAGGCCGTTTTGAAGAATGGCCGTCCAACGTTTTGTTAGACTTTCATGTAGCTCAATCGAGTTATTGGCCGGTGGGGCGCCTTCTTGACCCAGGAGCCCCTCGATATGGGCTGGTATTGCATTTTCCACCAGTAATACCTCAGGGGTAACGATTGGCAGGTGAGGTGGCTCTTCCAAGTCTGCCCCCCCCCTTTCTTTCGTTTGAGTGTCATCACTAGGTGAAATACTATGACGGTTGTATTCGCTATCAGGTGAGGAAGATGGTAACCTGCGACGTAGAGGCGTACGGCTCCTTTGCGTCTGGCTATGTCGCCTTTGCTCGTATGACGAACGACTTCTTGAACGTGCTCGGCTGGAGCGATTTTCGTAGTCATCTAAGCACAAAACGCATAGTGTTAAGTTCGGTACTGTTAAATCCATAGCTAACCTCTCGTGAAAGCTTTTAGGAAACAGTCGAAATGTTTTTCAATATACGACAATGTCATCGGCTAACCTCTGGTGGAAGCTCATAAGATGCAGTCGAATTGCTTTATTTGTTAAAGAAATCTGTCATCGGCTAACCTCCCGTGAAAGCTCTTATAGATGCAGTTGGAATTTAAAATGGAGGTACCTAATGTCTGTTATACTTAGATGAATTATTAGAATTAGGTACTTTTAGCGTTACGTACTACCACGGCCAACCTCACGTGAAAGCTCAATAGTGGTATCGTTTTATTTGTAATAGTGTTAGGTTAGTACCTCACAAGGAATCTCTAAAAACCATTGTTTGATCACTCGTTTTCTAGGAATTTGCGTAGAGTAGGTATTCATGAAAAGACTTACCGGTGTCGGTGTGGCG
This sequence comes from Lithophane semibrunnea, assembly GCA_947363905.1. Classification (NCBI taxonomy): domain Eukaryota; kingdom Metazoa; phylum Arthropoda; class Insecta; order Lepidoptera; family Noctuidae; genus Lithophane; species Lithophane semibrunnea. Next base: position 15,300,337 of record OX376203.1, read on the forward strand.
ACTCCTCCTGTTTAACCGCTTTTCCAACTCACGTAAACGTTCACTTAGCTCGATCATAGCCTCCTCCCGTTTTCTTCGTTTGTTTTTTCCCATTTTTTGTAATTAAGTAAAACTTAACGATTATTCAATCGGAATTCTGTGCACAGCGCGCGGCACAAAAAAGTACAATGAACATGACAGATATCCACAGACAACACGAGCGATGAACCACAGACTACCAAATATTTTTTTTGATGAATGTGTTCATCTTTAAAAATTGTGATACAGCGAGTTGTGCAAAGTGCAAACTACAAGTACTGACTGAGGGTGAGATCACAAACATAATTATTATCGAATATGAAGCATTTAATTTGGAGTGTCAGTTTATAGCAATTCTTTCAGGCGCTTCCTTTTGACCAATGTTACGGTATAGCGAGTATGATAAGATGTAGATTTAAAGACGATAACTATAATGTTAAAGGATATTGACCAATTTGGACCAAATGCTGCCCAGGCATGGGAGTGCTTTCAAATGGTTCCTTGCATCAAATTATACATATAAAAATTAAAAAAAAAAAAATCGGTCCCAGGGTTAAAAAGTTATTGCCTTTATACGGAGCCGGCAGGTATCCATAGGAACTCCTCAACCATACAACACAGCACCATCGAGTTTGGACTCGTTGAATATGCATTGACAAGTGCTTTACACTAGGCTGTCTCCAGGGTCTGATGATGGAGCCGGAAGGTGGCTATAGGAACTCCTCAACCAAACAAGATAGCACAATCGTGTTTGAACTCGTTGGTTTTGTCTTGATAAGTACCTAGTATAGCCCAAGGTTGCATCGAGGGTCTGGTGATGGAGCCGGAAGGTACCGATAGGAACTCCTTAACCAAACAAGACAGCACCGTCGTGTTTGGACTCGTTGAATATGCATTGACAAGTGCGTTATACTAGGCAGTGTCCAGGGTTTGGTGATGGAGCCGGAAGGTGACCATAGGAAATCCTCAACCAAACAAGATAGCACCATCGTGTTTGGACTCGTTGACTTTGTCTTGACAAGTACTTACTATAGTCCAAGGTAGTATCCAGAGTCTGGTGATGGAGCCGGAAAGTACCCATAGGAACTCCTCAACCAAACAAGACAGCACCATCGTGTTTGGACTCGTTGAATACGCTTTGACAAGTGCTTTACACTACAATGTAAATGATATGCATAAAAATGAAATAAGAATGTGTTGTTTAACATAATTACTGTCATTATTTAATAAAATGCGCCATCGGTTAGTTGGTATTCATCAATGAAAAATACTCGACAAAAAACAATTTTTCTCAAAACTCCACGGATAGATTTTATTGAGCTTTGGTGTACAGACTAGTACAAGCCCAAGGAACATAATGCACTATGTGTCCATTCTGGGCAGCTCTTGGCCCAGCTCCCATATATGGATGGTCGGTAAAAAATATTTAACATGTAAATGATATGCATACAAATGAAATAATAATGTGTTGTTTAACATAATTACTGTCATTATTTTTAATTAAATGCGCCATCGGTTCGTTGGTATTCATCAATAAAAATACTCTACAAAAAATAGTTTTTCTCAAAACTCCGCGGATAGATTTTATTGAGCTTTGGTGTACAGACTAGTACAAGCTCAAGGAACATAATGCACTATGTGTCCATTCTGGGCAGCAACTGGCCCAGCTCCCATATATGGATGGTCAGTAAAAAATATTTAACATGTAAATGATATGCATAAAAATGAAATAAGAATGTGTTGTTTAACATAATTACTGTCATTATTTAATAAAATGCGCCATCGGTTAGTTGGTATTCATCAATGAAAAATACTCGACAAAAAACAATTTTTCTCAAAACTCCGCGGATAGATTTTATTGAGCTTTGGTGTACAGACTAGTACAAGCCCAAGGAACATAATGCACTATGTGTCCATTCTGGGCAGCTCTTGGCCCAGCTCCCATATATGGATGGTCGGTAAAAAATATTTAACATGTAAATGATATGCATACAAATGAAATAATAATGTGTTGTTTAACATAATTACTGTCATTATTTTTAATTAAATGCGCCATCGGTTCGTTGGTATTCATCAATAAAAATACTCTACAAAAAATAGTTTTTCTCAAAACTCCGCGGATAGATTTTATTGAGCTTTGGTATACAGACTAGTACAAGCCCAAGGAACATAATGCACTATGTGTCCATTCTGGGCAGCACTTGGCCCAGCTCCCATATATGGATGGTCAGTAAAAAATATTTAACATGTAAATGATATGCATATAAATGAAATAATAATGTGTGTTTTAACATAATTACTGTCATTATTTAATCAAATGCGCCACCGGTTGGTTGGTATTCATCAATAAAAAATGCTCAATAAAAATTCGTTTTTCTCGAAACTCCTCGGATAGATTTTATTGAGCTTTGGTGTACAGACTAGTATAAGCCCAAGGAACATAATGTACTATGTGTCCATTCTGGGCAGCACTTGGTCCAACTCCCATATATGGATGGTCAATGTCCTTTTGCTGAATGTCGAGGAGTGAACTTCGAAAAGTTGACTCGAATACCTTTGTCTTTTTCTAACTGACAGAGTTTTGGAGAAGCCTTTTGCAATTATCTTTACACCCAATGTGCACTGCACTAATAATAAACTGAAATAATAAACTGTTTTTGCTAACCGTACAAGTAACCATAGGCACTAGGCAATGAATGCTATCGGAGCGCGGCGTGCAATCGATATCAGGACGGAGGCATGTGATTGACTTTTTTTTGTCATCGGTACTGAACTATTCAGCCTTGTGTGTACTATTGGGTGTAGGAGTAGGCAACCCAATCTCTAGCTTTGTAATGATTTGTAAGTCGGTTTTGAAACCGTCGTTATTTCGGTTAAAAAATTAACAGCATCACGCCTGTAATCTCCGAAGGGTTAAGCAGAGGTGTAGGTACCTATAGTACCTACACCCACATTTCGCCACAAGTCTCATGTAATAGGGGGCGACTCTATTTCCATCAACCGGACACAAATCCAGACTCCGGGCTGCTACTGAGAAATTCCTAATAGAAAAACCCAAAAACACTACCCGGCCCGGGAATCGAACCGAGGACCTCATGCTCAGCAGTAGCGCTTGCGACCACTAGACCAACGAGGCAGATAAAACTTAGTAATAAGGCATAAAATTACTGATGTTATTTCCTGTAATAACAACAGTTTATGAAATGATTAATAAACGCATTAAATTTATAATATTAGTTAGGATCCTAATCCTAACTAATATTATAAATTTAATGGATACTTTTATCCCGGATATTCTCGCGGGATCAAGAATTACGCGGGTGAAACCGCGGGGCTGAATAAGTATTCAGAATAGGCAGATGCAATATTTCATCATTAACACGCTCCATAAATTTTGATATTTAAATAACTGATTTAATGATACACACTGTACCAGGTATATTCCTGTCAGTCAATTTTTGGAGTTGATCAACCGTGTAACAGGCAGATGTATTTATTAACATGTTCGTGCCAAAATATAATAACTACATTCAATGCTTACAGTTCATTCTTAACGGGGTAGGCAGAAATGTAAACATGGTTTTTATAAACATTATTAAGTTGCTGTGAAAGAAAGAAAGAAAGAAAATACAGTTATTCAGCACAGACTGAAAGGCACACAATATACATAAATCCGCTCAACTGTCGATTAGCCTTCTAATGGCCGATAACAATTTAAATTCTGTTGTGTCTCGTTAATGACAAAATGAGGTATATACAGCAAATAACAAAATAAAATATAGAAAAAAAAAAATAGTGTAAAAGTGCGATGTAGGTAGGACATTATCAGGGGAGTGTGCCTCACGGCTGCACCAAAAAGGTCCGGTTCAGCAAATATGCCAGACAACTATAAGTGCCTGACGCTGATTTTCAACCGTACCCGAAGTGTTTTCAACTGTGACCAAAAATAGTTTATATCATCATGCTTGTAGTACTGAAAGGGGTATGCCGAACTGTACTTATAGTACACCCACCATTCGCCAAACACTGTAGAAAAAGCGATTCAATGACATAGTTAAAGGTACGTATATTTTGTGAGAACAGATTTGGGAGAGCAGTGGTGGCCCAGTGGTAACGACCGCGACTTACCAAGTTGTGGGTCTTAGGTTCGAACCTTGACAGGCGCTTTACTTTTTGTAAATTAGTTCATCACCACTGCTCTCAAAACGGTGAAGGAAAACATCGTGAGGAAACCGGCATGTCCTAGAACCAAAAATTCAAAGATATGGTGACATCTACCAACCCGCACTGGGCCCGCGTGGTGGTCCATTCCCTCTTGCCGAGAGGAGGCCTGTGTCCCAGCAGTGGGATTTAATTATGCTTATGCTAAGTATATTTGTGACATTCAAGTGTAAAAACCTTTCGAATAGAAACTACGGGGTAATTGCAAAACACAATTTATAATAACAATGGCATTAATTTTGACAAAACTAATTGCGTTATTTACGTTGTTGAGTGGACGTATTTTTTAAATATTTATGAGAAGGAAAAAAAGCAGGACACGTCTGCCGCATGCCGGACAAACTGTGGGCACAAATAGTACAGAACTGGTGCCCTGAGACAGTGAGGCGGGGTCGCGGCAGACCACGTAGGAGATGGCGGGACGAGCTGGATAGGTTCCAATCCAAACTGGAAAGAGGACGCGCGGGCTCGTGAAAGATGGAAGGAGTGGAGGGGAGGCCTTTGCCCAGGGCAATATTATTAGTGGGACAGCGAAGGCAAGGATGAAAAAAAAAGAAGAAAATGTGATGGAATGGATTACGAATTACCTTCAAATTCCTTCGGATTGTGAAAGAAAGTACGCAATTGAATACAGGTTGTATTTAGTCTTACCGGGACCTTGGCAACAGGCAACTGAAGGAACACGGGTGGGTTTAGTCAGTAAAAGTCTAACACACCCTTCCGCTCCACCCAGAGCGGGAGAATTATTAATCATTGGATGATTTCCCACCCTGAAAAAAAAAGGTTGTATTTAGTCAAGTCTTACATTGTATGTAGGGATATTGTATTTTCATAGTACATTTGACTGCTCCATTGGTCTCGCGGCCGTTAACGCGAATGCTGAGCCTGGGGTCCTGGATTCGATTCCCGAGTCGGGCAAAGTGTTATTGGGATTTTCTGTTACGAAATTCTCAATAATAGCCCGGAGTCTGGACGCTGGGTGCTATGTCACCCCCGTGCCTCGGAAAGCACGTAAAGCCGTTGGTCCTGCGCCTGATCTCTCTCCGGTCCCATCGGACTATGAGAGTGAGGGAAGAGAGAGTGCACCTGTGTATGTGCACACACTTGTGCACTATAATATTTTTATTTTTTTAACATCACGCCTTTATTCCCTGACGGTTTAGGCAGAGAGTACACCCACATTTCGCCAATTATGTTTAAGTTCCATGTAATAGGGGGCGAACCTATTGCCATCAACATAATATTTTTTTATTATACATAGTTGACAAAAAAAAAAAGTTCAAATAATTTTCTGCGTATCTACATACTTGATGTCTCCGTTGAGATTAGGTGCTGTGACTGAAATTCAGTCAGGAGGATATTATTCATCAAAAAAATATTATATTTACAATATTAAAAAAAAAAACTATTATAATATTTTTTTATAGTGCACAAGTGTATGCACGTGCACATATTGTATGCCTTTCCTAAAATACTATTCTTAGATTCAACAAAATTATTTATTTATAACAAAGTTCCAAAAATGACAAACAGATAAATAAACTCAAGCAATTATATGTCATTTGAAACCTAATTTGTCTCACTGTAAGTTTTTTGGGGTATTTTTTACCCCACCACCCGTGGGGTAGTGAGGGGTCGGTCGCAGATGTTCCCCTTCAATGGGATATTTGAACTTGTTTAATTGTTATCGTTTTTCGGGTATTTTTTATTAAAAGTTGGAGGGAAACATGTTTACTTTTTGATCTACGAAGTGTTGTAGTTGTAATAGGTAGGTTTCGACTTCATTTTAGTACTTATTTTTAAAACTATTCCTATAATCAGCCTATAGTTTTCCCACTGCTGGGACACAGGCCTCCTCTCTTCGAGAGGGTTGCAATATACCACGCGTGCCCAGTGCGGGTTGGTAGATGTCTCATATTTTCGAATTTTTGGTTTTAGAAAATGCCGGTTTCCTCACCGTTTTGAGAGCAGTGGGGATGAAATTATTTACATAAAGTAAAGCGGTAGGTTCGAACCCACGACCGTAAGTCGGGGCCGTTACCACTAGCCCACCACTGCTCGCTATGGGTGATACTTACTGTGCTTGTCGCAAAAATGCTAAAGGATAGTCAAAAATCGACCGTTCGTGTTACTTTCTATCAGTTTAAAAAAATTGTCAGCTGGCTAACTATTATTTTCTACAGTTAACCTATCGCAATAAACTAGCCAGTATAAACATTCATCGATAACAGCTGTCTTATTAGAGTAGTTCTTTTCAATTTCTTTACGACCAAAGATACAATCGATCGTCACGATATTTGTAATGAAATAGAGGTGCACTTTCTCGAGATTACACACTTTTGACGTTGTTAGCTAAACCGTTATTTATCGAGTGATGTCACGCTACGTAAAAACCGATATGTTACGTTATTGGGAACGCCCTGATTAACACTAGCGTGATGGTATTCGTGCAGAAAATCGTGGATAGTGTTGTCAGCGTCATTTATCTATCTGTTAGCTGGGGTATTAACGTTAATTTGTGTGCTGGTATACTCATAAAGTGCAGGTTTTACTGGTATAAACAATATCAGATAGTCAGAATGGAATTATCTACAAGGCAAAGACCTCTATATTAATTTGAAAAAAAATGAGTATTTATCGACACGCTTGCTCTTTACATGTTCGCGATCAATTTAGTATGACCACCGTAGAAACGGTTTTTGTCGACGGAATAATAGACAAGAGGATAGATTGGGATTGTTTATGTGTAATTTTGTCTATTCTTCCGTCGCATGCTACTCGTGCAGCAGGCGTAGCATGGCGCTTTCTATCTCTACGACGAATAGACATAGCTTTTTCTATACAAAGTGACAGTTCGTTTCTTCATTTTTGACATCCACCGTAGTAATCTTTCTACAATCTGTCATTTTGTCTTTCATTTCTAACGATCTTTGTCTAGGTCTTTTTATATGTAGACTATTTCGGAAGAAATTTTTCTATCTTTACTGTCAAAATCACAATGACAACCGATAAATCCTATGATAAAGCCCAAAACACACACAGAGCGGGTGCGGGGCGGGCACGGAGCGGGAGCCGCGCCCGCTGATACAACAGCGCGGGACGGGAGCGGGTCGGGAGCGGTTGTGCTATTCTGTAAAAACATATCTGTGAAAACTAAGTGTAGTAAAATATCAAAGTGAGCTTGGAGTAAACTGTCACTGCTTTAGCATCAGTAGGTATCGATGTCAATGACTCACTCCACTCTCACTTCATCTAAGTTTTCAAGGTAAGATGGTTACAGAATAGCAATGTGGGTGTAGCGGCGTTACATTCGTTGCAATACACGTATCGATGATATTCTCCATATTGATGTTTTTTTTTTATTAATGTCATGAACCTACAACCTTTTCCATTTTCGCGTTCTTCTTTTTAAAATAAGTAAAAAAAAAAAATTCTTCGTCCGTGTCAGAATCACCCGACATTTTCACACTGCAACCGCTGCCGCCTGTCAAAGTATAACCGCGCCCGACTCGCTACCGTCCCGCGCCCGACACGCACCCGACCCGCTGCCACCCCGCGCCCGCGCTCTGTGTGAACACGATGAACCGCGCGACTCACGCGATGAAAACGACCCGACCCGCTCCCGCCCCGCACCCGCTCTGTGTGTGTTTTGGGCTTTAAACAAAGAATTCTGAGTCGAATTATGTAAAAGAGTGAATTTCGTAAAAAGTGCAGTTGACTCTTTCTATTTTGCTGCCGTCTCATACTGTCTACTGTCTACAGGAAACGTCATTTTTGTCTACTCTGCCGTCGACAAAACGGTGCTCATGCTACGCCTGCAGGTGTTTGTTTGAATGTTTTTCTTTGTAAAGCAGTGGTGAACATGAAGGTCCCGGCAGACAGGCGGTGGATGACTTCGGGAACATGTTTTTTTGCTCTACAATTTTACTAATTCGAACCATGCCCGTTAATAACCCAATATTCTCTTGGTTATATCAGTAAAAGTAAGTAATTATGTATGATCATATTATTTGTTCTAGTTTATTAAGTGAATTGTTTTGATTATATGTATTTTACTTTCTCTTGAATTTTACACACGGTGTCTACATCTCTTATCTACTTTCCTATCGCAGGTGTGCTGGAAGAGATTTCTTTAGAAATAAGCATCACCTTTGTACGTTTTGTCTGTTCTTTTTTACTAGTCTGTTTATTATGTGTGTACATAAATAGTTAAATAAATAAAATATTTTAGTTTTGTTCACTGACACTGTGACTGACACTGACTGACGTGGTCAGTCAGTGGGAGTCAGTGCCAGTTAACAAAACAAAAAAATAATTATAAGGAACTAGCGACCCGCTCCTGCCTCCTTTTCACGACTTCACAAAACATCGAGATTTCTTAGTTTTATGTAACTTTAATATTAACTTATTATACACATAAACCTTCCGGAATAAATTCTCAAAAATGTGGTGAAAACCTCATCAAAATCTATTGCGTAGTTCTTCTAGAACAACGCGGACAAACACGAAAAACGACTTTAATTTTAAAGAATATAGTAACTTTTCCTATGACCTCATAAGTTTATAACCCATTTCAACTCGTTAACCAGGACCACACACCAACTAACTTATTACATTATTATACTCCAGTAGGTAAGCCATCAAATTAACGTTAAACCAGCTTATCAACCAGTTAACACTATCTTAACCCCGTGGTCTAATGTACGGTATCTTAACGACGTGGTAACACGGCATGGGGGCGCCAGAGATGTACGGAGTAATGGATTATTTATTTTTGATGATAGGCCCGCTTAGTTCGTGTATTAATCCTCGGTTCCTTAAAACAGAAACGAATCGTTTGTCTTACCAATGGTAACTTTTTTTTATTCCCAAACTGGGGATATATAATATTGATTCGTAAAACTAATTTTACCTGTGATAACTACTTCCCTATGGGAGCATCTACTATGCCAAGCTATGAAGTTTTTGGGCTAAATGTGAAATCATGGATCATTTCCTTTGCTTATTGCACTATTTGCGACACACAATCATACTTTTAATTGTAACCCTTAGCTGCCATTTTAAAACTAGAAATTCTTACTCTTCTTCTTATTTTAAGTTTATGTTTAACATAATATTATAACATGGAAATGAAAATGTTTTACGTTTTAATTAATTTATTTGATTACTGTTATAATTATGATTTATATCGTAAGTGTTTAAATTTTATAATTTAATGTAAAATTTCGATACTATGTAAAAATTGTTCCTGATATAAATGAAATAAATGAAAAAGATGCAAAATTAATATCTTGTTAAAATTTTCTTCAACCCCAATGCACAAGTACACATCGAGTATCGCACATGTCATGACATTCCTTGCTCTTCTCACCCTCAAACAGATAAGAAGCCGTGAAGATAAAGACAAGACAAGTGTCAATCATTCACCATGACACTTATGTACCCCATCACCCATAAGATAAGCGGTGTAAGTGTAGTTGATATGGCAAGCATTTAAGGCATGTTTTGCTGAGCTACGCAGCATGAGCTGAAGGAAAAAATAGTTTGGAGAGCAACTCGAGTGATGAAAGCTGTACTTACTCACATTATTTCTGTAATATTGATTGACGGTGTTTCTTTAGTATATACAAGTAACAGTGAAAAGTCATCACTACATATTATAAAACAAAGTCCTCCGCCACATCTGTCTGTCTGCTTGTTCGCGATAAACTCAAAAACTAATGCAACGGTTTGCACATGCTGTTTTCACCAATGGATAGAGTGGTTCTCGAGGAAGGTTTTAGTATTTAATAACCCACATCCACGCGGGCCAAGCCGCGGGCATCAGCTAGTAAAATTTAAAATGAAGTTGGGCAGGACAATTGGGTAGCTGCAGTGATGGCCGATAGAGCCAACTGTTGAATCATTGGTGGTAGGGTCTTAACATATTATTATCGTATTACTCAGTTATTGGGTTGTGGAGGTCTGATAGGCAGTCACTCCATGTAAAATACTGGTATTCAGCTGCATCCGGTTAGACTGGAAGCCGACCCCAACATAGTTGGGAAAAAGCTAAGTAGATTGAGGGTTAACGCACGTTGAGTTGATATACATGGACGAGGGAAGCATAAACCTGGCAGAAAAGAATTGATACATTGATATTGAATTGATGAATGATACATTGATATTGAATTGATTGAGAGATCTAAGACCAAATGTGGATTAGTGCCACCGATTGTCAGTCTTTGCAGTTCTTCAATTAACTGCAGACTTGCACAATGCAACGCTGGTCTATTTCAGCGTTATGCAGTTAACTGCTCATCAAACTATCTACTAGGCTATAGGGTTATCCATTAATTACCATTGTAAAGCACTTCAGTAACATTATCTGCGCAGACGTCTGTCTCGACACCTCATTCACACGTAATGATATTTTTGTCATTTGTGTCATTATGTCTTTGGAATGTGATAGAAAACCTAATGGACTCGTGGACAGATCTGGGTGAAGATGTGTTTTTTGCGGTGTGAAATAAAATTGAAGACGCATCCTTTGTTTCTGTTTGTCTTATGTATATAATTTTGTCTGCTGCGGTTTAAAAAGTACTAGTTCTGTCATTAAATCTGTTTATGTTTTTCTGCCTAAAAACAATCTTTACCTTACCTTACAATTTAAAGGCTCCCACAGTCAGGCGCGACGCGACGCGTTTCTGGTAGAACAATTTTTATGAAGTTGTCATAGAAATTGTTCTACTACAGTCAAGTCGCACTGTCGCGTCCCTCTATCGCGTCGCGCTTGTCTGCGGGAGCCTTAAGGCGGATTAAGACAGAAAGTTAATAAAACAATTAAGGATCCTTAGTACCTAATAACTTTATTCGAAAACGAGTTTATTAAATTACGCGAAGAAGTTTATTAAAACATTAATTAATTAAGGAGAGCGTCGGAACACGCAACACGTTGTGTAGACAGATTGACGGCTCGAGACTGAGGTAACATGCAAGTCACAATGTTATTGTAAATCCATCAATCTATTCAATCACGTCATCAGCCATTCTTGATCCGTTTTTTCTGGGATTAGTGTCATAATAATGAGTGTTTCCCCGTGGTCCCATTTGGTTGTTTGGTGTTTCCCCTTTTTACAAAAAAAAAAACATTATTACTACAAATTACTTTAATTTCGGAAGTCGGTGGTAAAAAACGAAAATTCTAAATCAAACACACCGACTTCCGAAATTAAAGTTATTTTTCACTTTTTTGCAAGTGGGTTTTTTTTTTGTAAGTTTTATATTTTTCGCTTTCCACACAAATTCGAATACCACTACGTAATTAACAGCTAGAGGAACATCATTCATAAAGGCTCAAAAACTACGCAAGCAAAGTTAATAAAATTAATATGGGACTATCTTTGAAGCATGACCTACCAAAGGAATCATCAAAATGAATTCATAATTGGCGGAGTAATTGGTAATCCTACTAAAACAGCTTACGTTTTACTCCTGTTTATTTGCTGTTTGCGTGAAAATGTTTATTTATTTATTTATTTATGCATAATATTTTACAATAAGTACTTACATCTCGGAACAGAGCCCATCACGCTCACGGAGCGAGGTTGCGAATCGAACTGAAACGAACAAAAGGCAACATGAAAAAGTATTTTTGACATGAAAGGGTATTTTTACAAGAAAACCCGGGTGGCACTACCATTATTTCTTCATAATTCAGATTACATGCTTTACGATCTGTCAATGTTGGTTTTTTCGAGTTTTTTTGCTCCTACAAAACAACACCAGAAGTTGCTTTTTTTACCTCGACCTTATTCTGCGAGGAACAAAGTTGATTTTCCCTTGATTCTACAATAAAAAACAAAAATCGTGACATTTTTGTAAACAACATTACTAAAGCTGTTGACTCAAACGCTAACGTTTAGAGAATAAAGTTTATTTTAGCTTATTTGGGTACATAAGTAAGTGTGTAACATTGATTATGATTAAGGACCAGTGTTGGGGTAGGTTGTGTTGATAAATGAGATAATATTTTCGTTAGATCTTGACATAGTGAGTTATACTCTTATACATATAGCTAATAGTAACCAAGGACAGCCTTGTAGATTATTTTTAGAGCTTCTTTGTTATCATAATGTCGTCATTGTTATCAAAATGTTGTAAATTATGCAAATAAACTTGTAAGCTAAGAATTTTTGATGTAGCGGCTACAGATGTTTTTCATAATAAATTAAATACTTAAGTAGTTATTTCCAGAGTAAACAGCGATCCAGCTGTATTTTTCCGATCCAAGATTTTTTCTGTTGCTTGAATACGTTTATAGACATAAACAAGGTAATTATTATGTTAGTAAGTAATTAACAATTCACCATTCAGAAAGAAAATACAGAAAAACCAAGAGTCTCGTATTATTAACCATAGGAGTCGAAACTAAGGACCATCATCAGCCTATAGCAGTCCCCTGCTGGACATAGGCCTCTCCAATTGCACTCCGTTCGGCTCGATTCTCGGCAGCTCTCATCCAGCTGCTACCAGCTGTGAAGATCGTCGCTCTACCAAACCTGAGGGCGTCCTACCTTACGTTCGCCGATTCGCGGTCTCCACTCAAGAACACGTCTACCCCAACGGTCATCGGTTCTACGGCTAATATGGCCGGCCCATTGCGACTTCAGCTTGCTTATTCTGTGAGCAACTAGCGAACAATTGAGCCAAAGCAGCGGTGTAATTGCATGCGTAACACACTGTATCAATAGCTTTAATTTTTACAGTTCAACAACGTTTATTGCGGTTTTTACGTTGTTGAGAAAGATTTTTCGAACATAATGAAGTAAAGGATAAGTCATATATCCTTCAAAATCATTCAAATTGTGATTGAAAGTGTGTTACGCCATTAGGGTGCCGATCCTAAGTCACTGAGCCACACCAACCGCAGGAGCCACTTTCATCCATTTCAATTTAGTAAAGGGATTACCTACACAACATGAAAACCAATTTTATTCGTAAACCTATGAAAATTAATAGTCCACCGCTATGAATAAAAACGTCAATTAACTTTATTAGGCACGCCAGTTTGTCTGCCAATTTTGGAGCAGGTTTCTTTATTTTTATTCGTGTTTTTTTTTTCGAGGTTATTCACCCTTTGTTCGTAGATTGTTCCTATTAAAAACGGGCCATGGGATTTTTACCCAATATTTTAAACGGCCTTTTTTAAATTCGAATTTAGAACATTTGGACATCGTTAAATGTCAGTTAACAATAATTTCAAATTGGAGTTTCAGCATTTAAGTAAATTATTATTTTCGTATCTACGAAAGTACAATACTGTAATATCGTGATGTCATAATGATGTAAAATTGGCCGACGGCGAAAAACTCCAAGGGGTTTGGGTATGCCTGAGTTGGATAGGCAGAAAGGCGAGGCCTACTATGGCTAGCATTGGACTGGAAAAGTCCGAGTTGATTGATTGATTGACTAAGCAGCAGTTATTATCGATTGGCTATTTCTTTTTTTCAGCGGCCGCCCGTGACGTCAATGAGGTAGCATCTATACATACTGAGATCCCTCTTTACCTCGGAAAGCACTTTAAGACTTGTCGCCGGCTGTCATTCGTAGAATTTTGCTTTCAGAAGTCCTAATATCTGACAAGCAGTCTTACCAAGGGTATCGTGCTACCCATTAACTGTGTTGTGGAGGTCAGATAGGCTGTTGCTCCATGTAAAATAGTGACATTCAGCTGCATTACGACTGCCGACTGAAGATTCTTTCTTCACCAAACTCTCAAGACGAGATTTCATGTTGATGGCTTGTAGAACCACATCAGATAATACGACATTACTACCCAAAAAGATAGTTAATTGATCCAGGCGTGACTTAGCGGAAATCCATTATAAAATACAATAGACGTATATTTAGTAACCAAAAGCGCCGAGCGCTGAACACGTCGTGTTCTGGTTCGCGACTGGTCAATCGTCATCCTGAGGATGCCTCGTTGAGAGGTGAAACACGTGTCGATTTCTTAAAAATTAGCGGAATAGGTTACTAAATATATCTACATCTATGTATTTCAGTACTTCCCCTAACAAATTCATCTCCAAACATTCCGGAACCCTTACAGTAGGTACAGTTAACCACAAACTTGCGCCAATAACCAGGTGTTCCTATTGACGTACAGTCGTACACAAAACGGCCTGACTTATTGCCGAAGTTTGGCCTCTCATTTGTCCGGATTGGTTGAAACGGGCCGGTTTTGTTTGTTGTTTGGCTAACTTCGAAATGTAAAGTGATTTGGACGTTAAAGTGAATTGGGTTGGTTCGGTTTTGAGTGGATTTCTAGTGAGTGGTGCGGTGGTGAAAGTGTGAAAGGAAAATTGCAAACTAACATTTTTTATGATTTTATGTTATTTTTGTGTGGTTATGTAACTCTTATGGAGTTTTGTCTTTGAATTAATTATATAAATCAAAATAAAAATACTAGAAAATAGACTGCATGTAACGTTCTGTGCCAGTAGATAAAAAGAAAAAAAAAGAGTGAGCTAAGCTACGGACAGACAGACGGACATTGCGAAATTTATGAGGGTTCCTTGATGATTTCCTATGGAAATAAATTCTTAGACCTTGTTTTTTTAAAGTCGCGTCGCGTCTGTTTGCGGAAGCCTTATAATGTCCTTCCTCTCGCGGCAGTCGGCGTCTCCACACCTGCCTTGTAAATACCTTAAAAATTAATTCAAAATATTCAATTGGATCGGAATCCTACCTTTTTATTCATAGCCTGTACTTTCACCCATGTCATCGTAAAACGATTATTTATAGAATATTTTCAGGTAATTCCACTTTATAGACGATAATGCGACTTAACGATATTTTTATAGTTATTTATCTGTGTGCTCCGTTCCGTTCCGTGATACAAAGGATTACATTTTTATGGGATTTTAATACTTACGTAATTCGATTTTTATAGGGAAGTAAGTAGGCCTTACTAGTTCGTTGAACGGTACGTACAGGGTGAAATTTTATCCGTTTTAAATCTCTTAAGAGGTCATTGTACTCATCATTATGAACAACTTTCACTATGGGACCAAAACTGAAATCGCGAAAAAAAAAACCAGTTGTTCCCTACATTTATGCTCGCATAGTTCGTCAAAATGTAGATAACAGCTGTTTTGTTTTTCGCGACCTGGAATTTCAAATAATATTTGTGACGTCACGAGAAATTCATCATGGCGGGCGAAAGACGCCATTATTGTTTTGAATATACTCTGTTCAGTTTGATAAATTCATCGTTAGGTAGGTGGTTAGGTAGTCTCTAGTAGGATTTAAATTGATATTGTTTGTTTAATATTTAATCATCACAAATATTACAGGAACACAACATGGAAATGGTTAAATGGACTATAGCGAATTTTCCCGCTCTCCGCCATGTTGTGACGTAACAGTAATGGCGGCTAATTGAAACAACGGATCGAGCGTGACTTTATGATAATTGATCGTTGCAGTGATTTATTGTGTTTGTCTAATAACATAATAAAGACGTCAATTGTTATGGATGCCGTGGTCAGAGTCGTAATGTTATGTTTATGAGGCTTCCGTGTTTGATTTGCAACAAGCAACAATATGTTAGGAAATGGATGCAGATATCTGTAAATTATGTAGTCACCTGACCCGTTACTTTAGTACGCAAGTGTTGTGATGAAAAACAGAAAATTAGTATTTTGACCAACCAGGTCAAAATACTAATTTTCTGTTTTTATAGTTTTAAGGTGTATCTGCAATGCCAATAAACGCATTTTTCTTTCTTTCTTTCAATTGGTATTTTGCCTAAATTATTAAAGAATCTAATTCACGAATCAAAGAATCTATTGAAGAATCTAATGACTAAATTATTAAATAAAAGAATCTAATTTTTAAAGAACAATTAAAATTAAATTCAATAGACGTATAAAGGCTCTTACATACTGGTGCGATTCGTCGCGCGACGTGAAATTAACAAAATATTATATTAATTAACGAATTTTAACAAAACAATTTCTGAGAAAACTTCACAGCGAACAATGCGGAGAAAGAAATTCATCAGATCAGAAATTGTTTTGTTAAAATTCGCGTCGCGCGGCGAATCGCCCCAGTGTGTAAGAGCCTTTAAAACGTCAAAATTTTTACCTACAACAATTTAAATATTTAATTCCAACTTTTTAGAAAATGTTTAGTTCTTTTCGAGAACCTTTCGAAAAGAAAATCATTTTTATTAAGTAATCATTTTGTTCATCAGTTCCAGGTTTAGAACAGAATTTGGTTTGCATGATGTCTACTTTGGATGTCTATTCAAAAGATACCAAATAAGAAACCTGCCAAGTGCATGTCGGACCACGAACAATGAATGGTTCCGTAGTTGGGATGAATTTATCCCAAGAACAAGCTTATCATTGTAATAGTTGAAGAACATGTTCTCCCATAAATTCGAACTGCAAATGTAAGTTTTTACGCACAATAATTAAGGATTAAAACCATAGACTTCTTATAGGTTTTCCTGTGTGTGTATAGAATTTTCGATGTTTTTTTTCCAAATTTTAGGCTCGGTAATTTCGGAGATTAGGGTCGATTTTTATCTATTTTCTTAATTTTAAATCGCTTATATATTTTTTACAAAAAAAAAATCATATTACAAGCTCGAAAACATAGCCACTATCCCACTATTCCCGCGCACCCGGCGGCGCCATGTTTTTCGACGTCACATTAATGGCTGCTAATTGATACAATCATTCGCTTTATGTTGTTCGATCGCACATTGATTTATATTGTTTGTTTCATACGCTTGCTGGTTCAATTTCATGATTGTTTCAGGTAGTCTGTCTGCTGCAGGCTAAATCGTAGTCTTTTGGATTTCCATATTTTCATCGCACAAAGTAAACATATCTATTACTGTGACTACGAGTACGTGGGAGGGAATGATCAATTTTTCACCACACAAGCCCTAGGAAAGACTTGAGAGATTGGGTACATAATTATAGCTTCACATTAATACAATATTATGGACCACAGATTATAGACAGTCAAATGAATTCTTTTCGAGGTGTTATGTGCATCGACTTCACATGTAATTATATAGTATGAAAGGGTAAACACCGTTGTCACTCAAACCATGTGTAGTTGACTTAAATATAAAAATAAATTACCCAGTAACAACAGAAAAAACCTTATTTTCATTAAAAGATTTTTAAAAGTAAATATCCGTCACTGTCCCGATACTCATGGATACGCGTTCGAGAGAGCTGCGAAACAGCTGACGGCCGGTCATGTAACGTCTCGCTCGCCCCGCCCGCCCCGCTAACCGCCGGCCGCCGTGTTGAGACGCACGTTCGTTGCCCTTGCGTGTAGGGTGAAATATTCTTGTGGAAAAATGTAGATTTTCTTTAAAAAAAAATTGTATTTTTCCTTTGATTTTACGTTTTATAAATGAAACCAAACCACTGGTTTCAAGGATTAGTGTTTACACTAACACCCTGTATAATTGATGTATACAAAATATTGTAAAACATTTTTTTAAAGAGTAACGGTGGAGTTTCTTGCCCATTCTTCTTCATACGAAAACTACCGTTTGGAAGGGGCAACTAGAATCAGTTATATTTCTTTGTTTTTGACTTTCAAAGGTGCCTTTAATGTGCCTGCTTGAAATAAATTATTTGACTTTGACTTCGATGCATAAAAACTTTTTGAGGCTGACTGTACTGTACCCTAACATTTATGTCGCTGTTTACGCCAATTGCAAGAGACACTCCGCACTTGGAGATTTAATTTAACACAAGACAGTTGATTTCGCCGAATCCACACTTACAGATTCAATCAATGCAACACAACACAGTCACTGCCAAACCTAGATTTCGCCAAGTTTATGGTCAAGTTGCACCACAGACCGCACATTGCTTACGGAACGTTGCAATTGACATTCAAATTATAATACAAATGGCGGGCTATTTTATACAAATCGCACCGTGAAAACGAAGGTGAAGTGAGATTACCTAATGCTAGGAATTGACTATTGACTCACTTCAAGATCACTTAACCTATTTTTTCCCGTGAGATTTGTACGGAATGGACCGATAGGTGTTTCGTAGGTACCTACCGCCAGTTTCACGGAGAGAGGAACATAAAAGCGCCCGCGAAGTGCTAATGGTGTTTATAGCCAATAAACTGTTTACCGTAATACTTTAATTAAGAGGCTTTTTCGATAAAGTGTTTCTAGTGACAGGTAGGCTTCTAAGAAAGAACCAGCGATCCGCTCCTGCTTTGCACAGGTGCAATGTAGGTACTGACATGGCAAAATATCAAAACATAGAGATTTCTGTGTTATATCTAAGTTTAATATTCTCTAAACAATTATGAAACCAAGAATCTATGAAGAACCAAGTGGTTACACACGTTTATGAAACGACTGCTTCATACTATGTGTACATATAGATCTATTTATTGAAAGGTTTATTACAAGCTATACGTTACTATTACAATATAGAAGAAACCTTGGAAAATAAATTCCAAAAAGACCGACCAAAGACAAAATGAACCATTTTCACGAGTTTTCGATAAGCATCAAAGACTTTTTCTATTTATTTATTACTAGCTTCCGCCCAAGGCTTCACCCGCGTGGTATGTCAATAAAAAGTAGCCTATGTCCTTCCCCGGGATGCCATCTATCTCCTTGCCAAATTTAATCGAAATCCGTTCAGTGGTTTAGGCGTGAAAAGGTAACTAAATTAGAAAAGGTGACTAAATTATATCCATCGCCTTAACCTCGACAATGCATTCAATGATCCATCAATGAACGCTTTTTAACCATTTTCGAACATTTTATCAAACACCCAACATTTTGTGACTACAAACCTAATGAAGTGTGCTTTATCTCATAATAAGCGAAGTAATGGTTTGGGATAAGACATCCCCTTGGATTAGTGACAGATAGCTGGTCGGTCGCCCTTGTGCACCGATGGCAATCAATTTACTTCAGTTGACTTGTATTATGGCACGATGACGAAATGAGTATTCTTGGTGTTATTTAGAAATGGAAACACATGGTGGCAGTGTTTTTTGGGAAGAAGGCAAATGAGTTCAATTGCTGATGATTGTGTAAAACCACATGAAATTGGGACGACTCGGACGAAGTTTGTGGACACAGAAATAACGCTACACTTATTGTGCTGCACTTATTATTTTAAGCTAACAGTGCAGAAAAACCATACATTTTTATGAGAAAACAGTTTAGGTACTTTTTCTAATAACTGACTTGAAGAAGAGATTGTTGTGAGTTTGTGAGTGATTTTTTACAGAATTAAGGCTCTTACATACAGGCGAGATTCGCCGCGCGACGCGACGCCGCCGCATTGTTCGCCGTGAAGTTTTCTCAGAAATTGTTTAGTTAAAATTCGCGTCCCACGGCGAATCGCGCTAGTATGTCTGCGAGCTGAGCCTTTACAAGGAAGATTGGATACTCCTCCTCTCTCATTCTTCAACCAATTAGTTATAAAATATCAAATGTATAAATCAGTAGGGCAATTCAAGAACGCAAAATTTGTCTGTAAAGCGAAGCGTTTAATAAGATATTTTATGACTCGAACTCGGTAAACGTCAACTGCAATTACTATTTTCCGTGTTTTCCTCCGAAGCCTAACCAGCCTACATCCAAGAAGCCAACATGCTCATATTACACAACGCTAACTCCAGTAATCCGGCAGCGTTATCAGCGTAAATTATCTATTCTGTTAGAACAATGGTGCTTGTGTCATGCGACGCTTATCTGCGGATTAACTTAACAGTTTGCTAGATCGTTAACCGGGCGTGGTGTATGCGACCACACAGTGCGTTCCGCGTTCCAATGTCAAAAATATGATTTGTTTTTAATTTAAAAAAAGGTGGAATGTTTGTCCTGTCTTTTGCTCTGATTACAACCAACCTGATTATAACCATGTTTTCACCTCATTATGCAAGGAGCTATGAGATGACTTTTCCCAAATTAGCCAATAAAGTGACTGAAAGAAAGTTTTTTACATTTTTGGTCACACTCTTTAGGAACCTTGAATTTCTATAGAATAACTTAAAAACTTCTTTCTTTGAAGTTGATTGAAAGGCGAGTAAAATGGGAACACTCATCTACTGTCTAGCTTTTTCCCAACTATGTTGGGATCGGCTTCCAGTCTAACCGAATGCAGCTGAGTACCATTATTTATATGGAGCGACTGTCTATCTGACCTCCACAACCTAGTAACTGGGTAATACGATACCCCTTGGCAAGACTGGTTGTCAGACTTTCGGGCTTCTGACGACCCTTAACGACTGTCAAAGATCCACAAATGACAGCCGGGACCAACGGCTTAACGTGCTTTCCGAGGCACGGAGGAGTCTCGGTATGTAAAGATGGTCACCCATCCACGGACCAACCCTGGAAAGCGTAGCTTAACCTGATGGATAGACCCGTGCGGCTGTTATTACTTAACCACGAGCTCCTCGGACGGGAATACTATAGAAATACAATAGCTCCAATACTCAATCTTTCTACTAACTTATAAGCATATTTTATAGGTAATTTTCCATTGAACTATGTAAACTTTCCTCAAAAAAACTTTCTAACCGGGACTCAAACTCGTGTCTAACGCCATTCAAGCCGACACCTAACAACTAAGCTATCTCCTCTGTAACATTTTTCGATCTATCAATTATAACGTTTTGACGGCGCGAGCGCTTGAAGCGACATCTACAGAGAACGATGATAAATTACTGCTTTATATTGTTACTTTTAACTTGTTAGATATCCATTGCATTTAGGTTTTGTTACTCGAGATCTTTGTAATAAGGAAAGTTGTACTGGATGCCTTATTTCTTTTTCAAACGGTACTAGTCATAACTCAAGTCATATTTCAACATTTTTAAACGAAATTAGAAAAAATAAAACACAAACAATGTTCAAAAAATCTAACAATGTTCGTCGTTCGATCATTGAATCGAATCCATAGGACATCAATAAGTTGCCCTTGTTCTTTTTTTAAATCGAGTTACCTAAGTTATTGGTCAGATTACTAATTGCGTAAATTTTCGTAACCGATTAAGACTAATCTGTTTGATTTTGACAGTTCAACAACATTCATTGCTTTATTTACGTTGTAGAGCAAATTTTTTTTCGAACTTATTAAGCAATGGATTAGCAATTTGTTTCAATCCGATTCAGATTGTGATTGATCGTGTGTTACGAAATTAGGTGCTGGTCAGGGAGCCTACCACCACCGCTTACAGCAGTATTATTTTAATCTTACTCAGTGGGGGAAAGAGATGGAGCTATACGTCCTGTAGAGCTTCATCTCTTTCCTACTCTGAAGTAATATTAAAATAATACTGCTGTAAGAGCTGGTGGTAGGGGCCCAGGTGCGTAGTACTCGCAACAGGCGGCGTGCGTGTGTGACCAAATGTATGAACGTAAACGAAGCAAAAGGAGTACATAAGAATACGTAAGGTACGCGTGAGTTTATAAATAAAATAAAATAAATAGTCTTTTATTGCAGGCAAAATAAAAAAATACAAAAAAAATAAATATAAAAAGGGAAAAAAATTAAAAATGGAAGTTGGAGGTATGTCCCATACTCTTCAAAAAACATAGTTTTGCGTAATTTTTTGTTCTCATTTATGTAAACAGAAATCCAGTGCACAATTTGGCTGCACGAGACAACTCTAAAATGCTGTTACTAGAGCTTCTCAGATTTTATATATGTTATTAGGAAGAAAGAGGACACTATAATATTAAAAACACACAGTCGTATGGAAGCACACAGGTAGGTGATTGCTTCGCTCTATCACTAGATATAAATCCTTTAGTCTTGTCCAACGATACCCTTGGGAGCAGTTGGGTGGTCTAATAGATACACAAGACATGCAGGCGTAGCATGGCGCTTTCTATCTCTACGAAGAATAGACATAGCTTTTTCTATACAAAGTGACAGTTCGTTTCTTCATTTTTGACATCCACTATAGAAATGTTTCTACAATCTGTCATTTAGTCTTTCATTTCTAACGATCTTTGTCTACGTCTTTTTGTAGGTAGACTACTTCGGAAGAAAGTTTTCTATCCTTACTGTCAAAATCACACTGACAACCGATAAAACCTATGACAAAACCGACAAAACAAAGAATTCTGAGTCGAATTATGTAAAAGAGTGAATTTCGTAAAAAGTGCAATTGACTCTTTCTACTTTGCTTCAGTCGTACTGTCTACAGGAAACGTAATTTTTGTCTACTCTTCCGTCGACAAAACGGTGCTCATGCTACGCCTGCAGTTCCACATACGCAGGTGTACCTTTTATTAGAATGTTTCACATCATTGTTTTACTAGGAGTTTTTTTCCTTTACTTCTTTTTTGTCCATATTACTTACATTTTTGAATATTTTTATAAAAATATTAAAAAAAAACATTTATTATTATTATACATTTATTTAATTTGGCAACATTGGTCCACTGGTTGGTACTGCTTGGTTGGTGGTGATGGTAGTATTATTATATCAGTTTAAATTATCTAACAAAACTTCACGGTGTGATGGGTATCGATATCATAATTATTATGATTCACAAAAAAAAGATTTTATAAACTCGCTGAATACGTTTTGCAACCATTTTTCACTCATTTAAGTCAAAGCGTAAATTAATATTGCAAAACTAATTTATGTGCATAATATAATTTCTATTCTGTGCACATAACTTAAATCATAGTTCCTGTCAACAATTCGTTCATTCATAAAATCTTCATTCATTCCTATACAGTGACTTAATGTCAATCCATCACCTGTCTGCCTCATAATTATTCCTGAATTTATAATAATTTTTGCATAACGCACATGTCATTAATATTTCATAATAAATTAATGTTTTACGGCAAACGGACGTAGCCATGTTACTTATGCAAAATATTTTACGATAGCCAAAGCAGACATTTTACGAGATCATTAAACAGCTTAAAGATAATTAAAATGGTAGAATTTATGGTTACGGGCTATTAAAAATTACATAATTTTGTTAGCTGTAAGTAAAATTTAAATAGGTACTTGTCGAGGATGGTGGTCATTTGGCTGTGATGAGGGTAAAAATGGAAAGCTTCTAGGTCCTTTGCTAATTTGCTAGCTGTATTAATTTTTCTGTACATATTTTTATCTCCTGACCACGTCAGAAAACCTGAAATTGCGAAAAAAAAAATCTGCTATTCCCTACGTATACAGGGTGTAAGGGATAGCCCTCCGCAAATTAACAGGGGGCATTCACCTCCTTATTTTGAATCATATTCCACCGGAAATTTTCATAGGAAAGTTTTAATTTTTTTATTGTTTTTTCAGTTACTATTCCTTTATTTATATGTAAAATTACATTCTCTGTACGAAGCACTCCACTTATGTAAATAAAACAGCTAAAATAAAAAAATAACCAGCAATGGATGTTAAAATACTATAGCAAACGACGCGTGAAGATCAGAATTTACATTGATAAACATACCACGATTACGATACATTATACAATATTGCCACGGTAACGATACATTGCGCGTGAGGTATTGAAAAAAATCAGGTTTATTGGATTCCCATAACGTTCCTGAAATAATTCATGTACCGGTCGTCTTAGTATGATATGCTGAATTCATCCCATCAGTCTGCGAAGGGCTGTCCCTTACACCCTGTACGTTCGCATACCTCGTCAAAATGTAGGCAGCAGCTGATATTTTTTTGGCGATTTCAGGGTTGGTCCCATAGTGAAAGTTATTCATAATGATGAGTACAAATGACCCCATAAGAGAATGCCCATGAATTCAATTTCACCCAGTATACATACAAATGGAATTGGGCCGATGTCAGCCGCATGCATGGCGACCACAAACAGTCTCCACACGGTGGGTGCCTGAGGATGGACGGTGCCGCTGAGGCCGGCCCAGGAAGAGATGGCGAGACGACCTAGACGCATACTGCAAGGGTTGGGTCAAGAAGGCCCTGGAAAAGAGAGCAAATGCTTGCAGGGATTTGGGGGAGGCCTTTGCTCAGCAGTGGGAAAGCAAAGGATAACATAAAAAAAAATACATACAAATATTGCTCACAAGGATATCAATCAATGCTTTAGTGCTCACCTGTTCCAATTAACTTGACTCTGTTTACCCCCAAAAATTGATAACGATAGCTAAGTACCGGCTGCACTAACCGCGTTATCACTGCCCTTTGGGGTGACTGACCGATTTGGGAATAAGGAAGTCAAGAGTGACCTAAATTACGTTACATAAGAAATAAATTGACTTACGACTTTGGGCTTGGTCACACAGTTACGCCATGAAATTCATTGCTTAGCAAATTCACTACCAACTTAAATTGTCTGTAGGTATATTCAAACCGCAACTGTCACTGACAGTTGCATGATATGGCTATAGTAGAGTGCGTTTCATCAAATAGTTCCAGTGGTGCCGCAATATTGGCTTTACTGTTAATTTTTAACAACGGACCTCTATTACGTAGCGGCGTAACGTATTTGTATTGGTTCTACAGCAGTGGTGCCAACATTACGGCATAGAAACTATTTGATGAAACGCACTCTCGTGTGACAATATGAAAAACAATTTTCACTGACTATTCAAAGGATGACTTTTCATTTGCGTTAGTGAGTTTTTTTTAGCTTTTTGTGAAAAGGTGTATGAAATTTCATGATCATTTATGAAGAGTACTCCGATGACAAAACCCTAGCTTACTATTCTAAAATAGCACATAACAGGAAATCTCATAAGAATAAATCAGCAAGGATGTGAACTACCGGTGCATACTCGATAGTCAGTCGACTCTATTTCTTCGTGCTGATGGCACGACAGTGTCTCAAATCTTGCCGCTTCAAAACTTTGCCTCCTGGGGGCCATGATGAGCTTTTGACAGATTTTGTATGGCATTGTGAGACCACTGACACGTTTGTAAATTAGTAGACTTGGTCCCCAGGTCGTTAGTGGCAGCGCAGAAGTCACCTTTACTGCATATTTTACGGCAAAAAGGGCAGGTTAGAAGATGGAGTACCTTTCTAGTATGCACCAGACGTATTTAAGCTCGGCACAAACGAGCCACGACCACATCCATCGCCCGGTGGCTACCGCCTCTTACTGCGGTGTTGAGTACTGCTGTAGGTGGGCGCCACTGGTCACACGTGTGCGGCGAACCCATACAAAACGTATGAAAAAGCATGTGAACTGCTTATCGCTGGGCTACCGGTGGCTACGGTCAGTAGTGGTTGGTGATGGTAGTGGCTTGTTTGCGCCGAGCCTTAGTCTCGTGAAGGTCTTTATCGGCCCTGAAACAAATGCTATTCATTCTTATTTATATTCCTACTCACTCCAACTTCGACATAAAGTACAAGACCTCCCAATAACTTTCGAAAACTATTGATTTACGATGTCGTAGGACGCTAAGTTAGTTTTCATTGCGTTTTTCAACAAAAGTTTATGACACACGCGTTTTACGGCGGCCATCTTGCGGACCGTTTTATTGCATTTGAATTTCGAACTTTCGGAACATAAATGTGGAATTGTAGTTTGATGTTCGAATGGAGAATGACGAAATGATAGTGATATGTTATTGATAAGGCGTACTTCCTTATTAAGTATAGATAGTAGCTGGCAGAATAACATCAACATCACGCCGGTATTCCCCGGAGGAGTAAGTAGGGGTGTATACAACATTAGTTTTTATTTAATTATGCTAAACCCGAAAAGGGGTCATTGTACTCATCATTTCGAACAACTTTTTATATGGGACCAACCTTGTAATCGTATCAACAACTAATGTTGTATTGTATCCCTACCCTACACTAACCTACCCACATTTCATCAGTTATGTTAAACCCTAGAGTCACAACGCAGAATGCAAAACGATTACGATTACATACGATTTTATTTGCTGTAACACAGAATAACAATCCAAAAAAAAACTAGTTTATGTTATTTTTTACACGTTTTGGGCACGAGGTTTTTAGCATCTTATATTTTATACAGGGTGTAAGGGTAAACAGTCTTGTCTTGTCAACCATGGGTAGTTGACTTAAATATAAATGACCGAGTAACAACAATAAAAAAACGTTATTTTCATAAAAAGATTTAAAAATGTTTCTATGCGACACCGTGCTTGCTAGCGAAATAGATGACTGACTGAGAGAGGGGTCGCGCTCACGGCCGGTCAGGTCACCTCCCACGTCCCCCACCCGTTTTGAGATGCTCGTTACCCTAGCGCATAGATGAAAGGGTGAAATACACTAGTGGTAAAAAGTAATTTAAAAAATAAACGTAATTTTTCATTGATTTTACTTTCTAGAAATGACACCAAACCACTGGTTTCAAGGATAACGGTGTTTACCCTAACACCCTGTATAGTTTAAAAATCTTAGCAGGAATAAATTCGGTATCGATAGAGTCGATTATTTTATGCATTTCGTCAGTTAAAGTCCCTTATAATAAGGGGCGGGTCTATTGATCCAGACTATGACAGCTACCTAAACTTATTTGAAATAGGATAAGACATTTAAAGAAACCTTTATACAGTCCCTACAACCGATTTTAACTTCTATACCGTATGCATAAGGATGGCATTAAAAGCAAAAAAGGTTACGCAATACCAATTGTCTACTACAGCTGCCATTTGTCATGCTACCAACGCAATAGAAGTCAAAATCGGTTGAACGGACTGTAAAAAAGGTTTATTTAAATGTCTAATCTTGAAGTTAATTGATTCAGGCGTGACTTTGCGGAAATCCATTATAAAATACAATAGACGTAGATATCGCAATAACGTACTTTCGTTGTAACGTAAATCGCAATAACGTACTTTCGTTATAACGTTTTTCGCTGTAACGTACTTTCGTTGTAACGTACTTCGCTGTAACGAATTTCGCTATAATGGGGTACACTCATATTTAGTAACCTATTCCGCTTGACTATTCTTCAAGAGTCATAAAAACCCTGTAAGAAATCGACACGTGTTTCACCTCTCAACGAGGCATCCTCAGGATGACGATTGACCAATTGCAAACCAGAACGCGACGTGTTACCACACCGAGCGCTGGACGCAAAGTGAAGTGTTTCTTACAGGGTTTTTATGACTCTTGAAGAATAGTCAAGCGGAATAATAGGTTACTAAATATATCTACGTCTATTGTATTTTATGTCTAATCTTATTTCAAATGGCGTATAGTGCGAAATTCTTCTTGTAAACACTCAATAACATTTTGCATAACCCATCCCACAACCTACCAAAGACATCAAGCAAAACATCTACACACACGGAATATTTACACGAAATCAGGAGCCCGTACTGCCGAACAAAAACAACATAAACACGACAGTTCCGCATGTAATGGGGGCAAAACAAACAGATTTAAACGCTGTATAATGTAAACTAGCTTTATTTGCACACCGTACTAGTTTGTTTGTATCGTTAGGTATTATTGTTTTGTAGGCAGTACTAATGTATTTTAGGATGTTCAGTCGGCGAACTGAAATCTATACTTTGTTAATAACACCATAAATACAGGGTGACTTTGAAAACAATCGACTTTACAACTTTTATTATAAATTCGGAAAAAACACGATGATGCGATTTTCGTATGCAAAATGGCCCAGTCGAGTATAATACCTAACTATAAATGAGAAGCTCGAAAAAAAAAATCTACTCAAAAGCTCATAAATACTAGCCAGAATTTCCTGGATCTTAATACAAAAAGTATGAAATTTATTTATTTTATTATTTTATTTTTATTCTTTTCGGAAGGCTTACAGACAAATATCATTATAATATCAATAATATAAAACTAAGTTGCTAATTGCAAGCCGCCACAGATGAATACAAAATGATTACTCCCTCATAGTCTAAGTTACTTTATAAACAGAATATTATTTATTGTTGCTGCTTACCTAACTATAGGAAAACAGGATTTAGAACTAATCGTAGCAACTCGCCCTGCCAAGATAATTTTCTCTGTAAAAGAAGCAACCTGTGGGACAATAAAAGGCCTTACGCACTAGTGTTTGACCGCCCAATTAAATGCCGCGTTTGATGGCGGTTAAGTACGTACAACCATAAGCGGTTGTAGGTATATAAAAGTAAAAACAAAAAAGTTTTTATTTTTCACTTTTTAGTAGTGGTACCTACCCCACACAAATTCGAATACCACTACCTGCTATGTAAATAACAGTGACGGAGTCACTTAAAACGTCGTCTACATTATACAAGTGGGAAAAATACGTAATATTGAAGCTAACTCAGAAACTACGCAAGAAAAGTTAATAATATGGGACCACCTCTGAAACATTATCTCATTATCAAACAAAAAAGAATCATCAAAATCGATTCATAATTGGCGGAGTAATCGCGTAACACACACAAAAAAAACCATACAGACGAATTGAGAACCTCCTCCTTTTTGAATAAGTCGGTTAAAAATGAAAAAGCAGCTTGCCGTCCCCGCGGTTAACAATTCATTTCTCTAACTGTAGGCACATCCATATTTTGCTATATACATTTAGTCTGCCTAGCCTTTTTCACAACTATGTTGGGGTTGTAGGTAGGTATATAAGTACAGCTTGGAAAAAATGAGGGCGCCACTACCGCATATAGGTCACTTCAAATGGGAAATGAGTAAAAGAATTTAAACAAATAGTTAAAAACGTTGCTTGTACCGACTCAAAAACCTACTAGCACTTGTCGGCAAAGTAGTGCCAACATCATAGGTCTGCATTACCTAAGTAAAATATTTAGTTTCATCTGTCACCGCATCATACTCTTTTTTGCCAAGCTGTACATCAAATCACCTCCTGAAGTATTAAGCTATATCTATTTACTCCACCATTTAGTTCTCGCTACACGTCAACCAAACTTATCGACTCTTTGTACCTACATATCCTGTCGTGGCGACACCCTTAGTCACTGCACACACTAACTTACATCTATATCCCCTGCTAAGCCAAAGGGCTGGCACACACGGAACTAACCGCTCAGTAATTCAATTCCTCCGTCTAAGGCGAGTTACATAAGACTGCAGCACGATATATGCATCGAGTACAGTGAGCAAAATAGATAGGTGTTCAGGCAGTTGTTTACGGACTCTTTTAACCTGCACGTTTTTCTACATTGTACTCACATGTATGATTCCAACATGAATGATGTAAACAACATATTGTAACAATATTCTGATTTAAAAGAGTGTCCGTGGAGTTTCTTGCCCGTTCTTCTCCATAGGAACCTACTACGCTTTGGAATGGGCATCTAGCTTCATATTTTCTGACTGACCGACCCTTTGACAATTCAAAAGTGCCTGTAATTGGTTTATTTGAAATAAATGCTTTGAGTTTGAGTTTGAGTTTGAGTTTGAGTTTTGAGTTTGTGCAATACACATTATTCTTGAAGAAATAAATCTGACTTTAAATACTGCAGTAAAAGTGTAAATTGGATCTATTGAGAGTTCATGATTTTAAAACAAAAAATAATTCACGAATGTTTCCGTTTTCAATATTTTTTTCTATTATTTTACTTACAGACAGCCATTTTTTGAAAGATAAAACAACTTCGATATACCTAATTATGAGTTTTATTACCAGTTCCTTAGTCTATGACTTTATTTTATGCGGCACTACATTTGTGCATTTTTCTTTCTAAGTCTTGGCATATACGTGTGTTTTTTCTCTGAAATTAAGTTCTTACAATCACTTACATGACATACAATACGTGAATTATCAACTAAACTCTTTTGTCGAGTGTACCTAAAGACTTAGGTCGTGCCATTCTAAATGTCAACCGCTACAAATCGACTGTTATTGCCTTTTGAAAGTACCATACTTCCTAATGTTTCCTTAAGAGAATTAACCTGTGTTGCACAAATATGTTGGCGCTGTACAACTAGGGATTACAGACATTATATTATTTTAATTGCCGTATTAGTCTAGGATTAGGTGAGTCTTATGTTATAGGGTTAAGCCTAAAGCAGTAAATTATAATTTCTACTTAGTATGTCGTAGTTACGTTATTAGTTGAAACTATGCACGCTCGCTCGGGAGGAGCTCGTGGCTAAGTAATAACAGCCGCACGGGTCGATCCATCAGGTTAAGCTACGCTTGCCGGGGTTGGTCCGTGGATGGGTGACCATCTTTACATACCGAGACTCCACCGTGCCTCGAAAAGCACGTTAAGCCGTTGGTCCCGGCTGTCATTTGTAGATCTTTGACAGTCGTTACGGGTCGTCAGAAGCTCGAAAGTCTGACAACCAGTCTTACCAAGGGGTATCTTAATACCCAGTTACTGGGTTGTGGAGGTCAGATAGGCAGGCTCCATGTAAAATACTGGTATTCAGCTGCATCCGGTTAGACTGGATGCCGACTCCAACATAGTTGGGAAAAGGCTAGGCAGATGATGACTATGCTCGCTCGCAGGATCGCACGTGGCACTAACGAGGAGAAAACATAGATTTAAGAAAGAAGGACATATACCCGATAGTAGCACGGCAACACTACACACATGCAATTCAGTACAACCAATAGATACGAAGTCGCGAACACACTCGCAATAATT
Organism: Lithophane semibrunnea; assembly: GCA_947363905.1. Lineage (NCBI taxonomy): Eukaryota > Metazoa > Arthropoda > Insecta > Lepidoptera > Noctuidae > Lithophane > Lithophane semibrunnea. The sequence continues at coordinate 15,331,138 of OX376203.1, forward strand.
CATAAATCAGAACGTACTGCACAATTAATTATAAACCTTATCTCTTCAAACACAGCGTGCATTTTCCATGCACCGTACACACACTCACACGTTTTTATATTTCTATTGGTGAAAATAACACTTTTTATGGTGTTCTGCCGATCGTTCTACTAAGGGAACCTACAGAACCCTGCGCACCCAGTATAATAACGCTTTCAGGTTTCTGTTGGGGCTGCCGTGGCGCTGCAGCGCGTCTTCTATGTTTGCTGAAAAGCGTTCGGTTAGCTTTCAAGCCATCATGCGCAAAAAAGCCTGGCTCCTTGGTCCTTCGAGCCGGATCGCTGTTAGGGCGAGAATCAACAAAAGAGTGCATTGTATAAATAGGCAATGGTTTAAGAAGAAGAAGATAAACGTTCCCGGAAAAATGGTGAACAATTAAATAAGAGAGAAGTATCGTCTGTCGCGTTGGAGTCCGATGAAGCGAGTGGTCGTCGGGCCGAGCCGTGTCGCCACCGCGCCGCATCTCATCTTACCAGTAACGCATTGATTATGCAGCCTACTCATTGCAGATCGCGTGGAAGGTATTGGGTTCAAATCCCAACAGTGGTATAAATCCATACTTAGTAATTATAAATGCGAAAATAACTTAATCTGTCACCTTTTCACGCCTTAACAAGAACTGATTTTGATGAAATTTGGCAGAAGCATAGACCATGACCTGGGTTGGGACATAGGATTCCTTTTATCCTACGATCCAGTGGGATAATTTCCGACCTCATGCGGGCAACGCCAGAGGCAAAAGCAAATTTAATTATAAACTCATTTCCCACTTACCAGCTTACCTTACAGCAAAGTGAGCTTCAAAATAATCAACTCCAGCCTAAACTATTGGAGCGATTGAACGAAACCAAACTCGCTAACTGCTCGTAGTTAGTAGCTGTTACTAGCAGTCAGTCTGCAAAGTTACTTGTAACAATCGACAACTATAAACTATCAATCTGCGCTTCAAGGAGCTGGGTAGAGAGTTAGGTGACTGTAACTAGTTCGTAGATAGCAGATTTTGGAATGTAATTGTTCTTGTTGTTGGTATTTGTGAGGTGCATTATGTAGGGTAGCCCCCTACATAACTGCACCTCAGCAAAGCAACTTCGTAAATGAGCCTGTAAGCCCTCATACACACTGTTGATTGGCTTTTAGAAGGCGGATATCAATTAAATTTATATTGTCTCAATAGTGGCAGTTGGAGGTTTAAGTTAATTAAAATTCTACGTCAATTTGCCGTGTTATAGTTATTTCAAACAACTGTCAACAGTTGTGATTTGAATATACGGACAATTTGACGAAGTCGTCAATTTGCTTAACAATTATTTACTTGACTACATAAAGAAGTTTTAGTTATGAATTCGTGATTATAGCTGGTTCATACATTTTTGTTAGATAGCCATCAATGTTACCAGAGAGGCTTTTCCGAATTTGGTTTACTTTCATACTGAAAATGTTTCGTATTTTCACGCATATTATGCTTTCATTTTTGTAAAATTGATTTTGGTTGTAAGTAGCTTTATGTATCACAAGATAAAAAAAAACATACGTTTTGTATTCTATATTGAAAGTAGTTAAAAAATCTTTTTATTCTAACAACATTCCAAAATATTTTCCTATGTTTTGCACTAAAAAGATAAAGAACACAATGTAAAGTGCAGTACTACCGGATAAGTCCACTATTTCCGCAAACACTTTATCTACACGAATGTCTAAAAGCATAAACAATCCTCTGTCGACCACAGTAAAGTTCCTACAAACATTACTTTAGGAACGGAACAAAAAAAATGCATTAAAACGTTTTTAAACCTACAATAGACGTGATATATTTAGTAAAAAAACCCCGTAAGAAATTGACACGTGTTTCACCTCTCAACGAGGCATAGTCAGGATGACGATTGACCAGTCGCGAACTCGCACGTTGCCCGTGTTGCCACGCCGAGGGCTGGTCGCAGAGACCCCAGCTCAGGCCGCCCAGCAGCGCACCGCCGTGCAGCCTTCTCTGCGTCCAGCGTACTACGTCGTGAATGGGTCCGCGACTGGTCAATCGTCATCCTGAGAATGTCTCGTTGAGAGATGAATACGAGTCGATTTCTCACAGGGTTTTTTATGACTCTTGAGGAATAGTTAAGCGGAATAGGTTACTAAATATATCTAGGTCTATTGTATTTTATAATGGATTTCCACAAAGTCACGCCTGAATCAATCAACTGTTTTTAAATGTGTTATTCTAAGTTTGCATTCAGCAGCGCTAACCACCTGTGAAAAGGAAATGGTTTCAGTTAATACCGGTACTGTCGAAGCGTGAAGATCGTTTTATTGTTGCTCGTAATTGACGCACATTAGTGAGATGTTGTACAGCTATTGTCAGGTCCAGCTACAGATATACTTGGGTAACCAACAATTTATACTGCACCCTAATTTCGTAATACACGATCAATCAGAATTGGAATTGGTTTCAAACAAATGTCTAATACATTGCTTCACAAGTTCGAAAAAAAAAACTGCTCCACAACGTAAATAACGCAATGAATATTGTGGAACTGTCAAAATGAAACAAATTAGTTAACTGACCAATAACTTAACTCGATTTAAATAAATAACTAGGGCAGCTTCTATTAAAGAGTTCTTGGATTCGATTCAGTGATCGAACTACGAACACTGTTGGAAAAAAGAATCTGCTCGCCAACGTAAATAACGCAATGGATGTTGTTGAACTGTCAAAATGAAACAATTTTTATTAGTCTTCCGACCGTCGAAAAGTCTTTTAATATAAATGTATATAACAATTAAAATTCTATTGTCTCGTTAATGACAGTTGAACTAATAAGTTACGAAAATAAGTTACGCAATTTGATAGCTGGTTTGATTGAATCTCTAAATATTGTGTGGAAATCAGTTGTAGGTCCACCTAGATCCCTCAAAATTTAATATTGTTTCTGTAATCTCTTTAACGTTTCTGAAAAAAATACTCTGTACCGTCTGTACGTTTGGTTCTTTGTACATTTATATTGTAAAGAAGTGCAAAAACTTTTACAAAGTGGCCAGCTCCGTTTCATATTTTAATGAAGAAGTTTAGCATAAAATAAAAAGAAAAAGTCCACCTTCCAAAATGACTACGCATTTCTTTCACCCGCCAATATTCTAAGGGTTGAATGACACTCCCAAAAAACTTGAATCGCCCCATAAAATACAGACACTATAAAAGGGGGTGTTTAAAAGTTGACTAAGGGTTGAATTTGCCCCCTTATTGTGTTTTATTTTATGTCTGAAGTTTGTGCTTATTGCCAACAATGGATCGGGTTTTTGGATAGAGATACGTTTCAGTTAAGATTTTGTAACTTAAACCCAGTTCTTTTTTCGTAATGTGGCTGTTTTTCCCGATGGCTCTGATATGCTGATAGTATTGTTGCGTTGCTCCCGTGTAATAACTGAAAAATGCGAATCACGCACACTGCTGGACATAGGCGGGAGGCCAAGCATCGTCACTTCGACCGCTTCTGTGCTTGGCAGTACAGATACACCTAATGGTGACCATTTGACAGTCATTGCCCATGGAATTAGTATGTACTATAGTACAAAAGCCTTTCATCATCTGCTTACAAGAGTCACTAAGTATCTATTGAGTGCACTGTTGTTTACGCAATGAAATTGCCTTTCAAAACATAAGGATTTGAAAAAAAAACAACAGAAAAATTTGCAGAAAAAGAAAGACCTCAAAATTTTATCGTTTTTAAAGAATAAATAATGTTTTTTTTTATCTGTGTAATATTATTGCCATACTTTAAATTGATTCAATCAAAAAAGATACCAAACGATAATAAAGTGAACACAATTAGATTAATGTCAGACAATAATAAATGTAAGGATATTAAACCTAATTATGGAATAATTAATGTTTATGATACGTCATCTTGATCTTAAGATATCGCTGCTCAGTACTCATTAATCAAAGCCGTTAAAGCGTCTAACTTAGTTATGATATTTTTGGATTATGAAAGTCTGTCTGTAATTCAATTCACTGCTGTCATTCTATGACAGTAGTATTAAACGCATTTTTCTTTCTAAAACATCACAGACCACTTGGCTGCAAGCGCTACTGTTGAGCAAGAGGTCCATTTTTTATTTTATTTTTGAGGGTGGGAAATCATCCAATGACTTCTCCCGCTCTGGGCAGAGCGGAAGGGCGTTTCAGACTTTTACTGACTAAAACCCACCCGTGTTCCTTCAGTTGCCTGTTCAGCAAGAGGTCCTGGGTTCGATTCCGAGGTCGGACTAAGTGTTGTTGGATTTTTCCACCAGGAATTTGTCAGTAGCATTCATGGCAAAGGGCTCGCCCCTATAAAATGTGACTTAAACATAACTGGCTAATAAACGCGATACCGAATCGGTAATTCGGTACGCGGTACCGAAGCGGTATCGCGTACAGACCGCGCCGCCGCTCTGTCAGGCGATATCACCTACCAAGCACGACGACGATATTGCGTTCCGATTCGGTACCACGTACCGAGGTGGTATCGCGTACCGAGGCGGTATCGCGTACAGACCGCGCCGTCGCGCTGTCAGGCGATATCACCTACCAAGCGCGACGGCGATATTGCGTTCCGATTCGGTATTCCTTACCGAGGCGGTATCGCGTACCGAGGCGGTATCGCTACTGAGCGCGACATTCATAACGCTTATATCTGAACAGGCCTTGATGCAACTCGCACAATTCGAAAGCTCTGTGTCAAGTTTTTAACACGTTGCTCAGAAAGTTTTCACGATATTTCATTATCATCATCATCAGCCTACAGCAGTCCACTGCTGGACAAAGGCCTCTCCAATTGCACGCCGACCATGCTCACGATATTAGAAAGTTACCTACAGTTCCATCGCTTACGCATTTAAAAGTAAGCTCTCAAAATTCTCAAATATAACTTTATGGATTGTTCAGAAATAATACATGAAAATCCATAAAGTTATATTTAATCTCACTTATCATCTTCCATTGATCCATAGCTATCATTTATCAACTACATCTGTTATCTCGTTCTTTTTATTTTCATCTCGCTCCCTCGTTACCCGTCCATCACTACACTTAATGATGATGTGATGGACAGCTTCCGGAAAGTTATTCTTGTTGGATTCTAGTTCGAGAAACCATCTGAGACCATAATTATTATCTTTATATGAAAGACTTGTCAAAGATTTGTGGAGTATATTAAAGAGGGGGATAAAAATAGGTCGAGTTTATTTGAATTATGAATTGATTTGAAAAGATTCTTGTAACCAGAGGGCCTAGACAAGTGACAATCGCTTCGAAAGCGTTTCGTATTTCTACAACGATTTTCAACAGGATTGACATAAGCTTTTCGATAGCTTATGTCAGTCGTATACATTTTTGCCTTTTCCATCATCGATATCGCTGATAGAATGTCACTTTGTCAAGGGCTCAGATAGATATACATAACATGGAATAGAATAGAATACGAACATCACACGTGTATTCCCTTAGGGTTTGGCATAGTTAAATACCCCCACATTTAACCATATAAGTCAATAATGTTGATGACCATATGAAAGCAGTGGTGGTCCAGTGGTAACGGCCACGACTTACGAGTTGTAGGTCGTAGGTTCGAACTTTGACTTTGTGTAAATTATTTCATAGCCACTGCTCTCAAAACGGTGAAGGAAAACATCGCGAGGAAGCCGGCATGTCCTACAACCAAAAAATTTGAAGACATGTGACATCTACCAACCCGCACTAAACCCGCGTGGTGGATTAAAAAGCCCACTCCCTCTCCTGTGTCCCAGCACTGGGAACATTATGTACTGATTATGCTTATGCGAAAGCTAAATCCTGAGTTAATTGCAATCACTGGTTACAGGCTAGGACGAAGACAAATTTATAATTTATAAATTTTCCATTTCAGCCATGTAAATGGCAAATCACAAAAAAATAAACAGTTTAAAATCAAGCACGTTAATTAAATTGAACCCGCTTAAATCTAGTCGCTATCATCGATCAAAAAAGGCTACATTATTTACAAAGTATCGTTCATTTGTTCGCGTTCAATCAGCCGTTCAACTCATTCGCGGATTACTTCGTCGATTATTTGCTGATGTATTTTATTGTCTGCTGGAGTTACAAATAAATGGCACGTTTAACTGAGTTTTAACTGACGCGTGATGTACCTTTAGCAGTGATTAGAACACACACTTAGTGACATTAGGAAGTAGTGGGGACTGTCTTCTGTAACTTTAGACCTGTAGTGCTATTCTGTAATAAAATATAAGTAAAAATCTTTTTAAAAACAAGCTTTTAATTAACTAAAAAGTACTAAATAAAACTTACGTAAACATAGAACTTTAATATTTTCTTAAAACCTTGAGGCTTATCTTCAAGTTTAGTATAAGAAGGACATTTACGCCTCAAGCTTTTAAGAAAATATTAAAGTTCTATGTTTACGTAAGTTTTATTTAGTACTTTTTAGTTAATTAAAAGCTTGTTTTTAAAAAGATTTTTCCTTATATTTTATTTTCTAATTTTTAGCATTAGGATTTGTTTAAATATCTGTTTTATCACCTTCACAAATCCAACGAATTAGGTTTACCCATGGCCACCTTCCGGCTCCATCATCAGGCTCTGAACACCACCCAGTGTCAAAGCACTTGTTAATACATGACCAATGAGTCCTAACACGATGTTGCTATTTTGTTTGATTGAGGTTTTCCCATGGCCACCTTCCGGCTCCATCATCAGGCCCTGAACACCACCTAGTGTCAAAGCACTTGTTAATACATGACCAATGAGTCCAAACACGATGGTACTATGTTTTTTGATTGAGGAGTTCCCATGGCCACCTTCCGGCTCCATCATCAGACCCTGAACACCACCTAGTGTCAAAGGACTTGTTAATACATGACCAATGAGTCCAAACACGATGGTGCTATTTTGTTTGATTGAGGTTTTCCTATGGCCACCTTCCGGCTTCATCATCAGGCCCTGAACACCACCTAGGGTGAAAGCACTTGTCAATACATAACCAATGAGTTAAAAAAACACGATGGTGCAATATATCTTGTTTGATTGAGGTTTTCCCATGGCCACCTTCCGGCTCCATCATCAGGCCCTGAACACCACCTAGTGTCAAAGCACTTGTTAATACATGACCAATGAGTCCAAACACGATGGTACTGTCTTGTTTGATTGAGGAGTTCCCATGGCCACCTTCCGGCTCCATCATCAGACCCTGAACACCACCTAGTGTCAAAAGACTTGTTAATACATGACTCACTTGTTCGATTGAGGAGTTCCTATGGCCAACTTCCGGCTCCATCATCAGACCGGCAACATGGTATCATTTTTTCAAAATGTCTCGGTAGTTATATAAGTATGCCAAGTTACAGCACAATCCGATGCCAGGAAGTGCTTTAAAAATGGATGACAATTGTAGTTACTAGAAACACATATGGCCACCTTCCGGCTCCATCATCAGACCTTGAACACCACCTAGTATCAAAGCACTTGTTAAAACATAACCAACGAGGCCAAACACGATGGTGCTATCTTGTTTGATTGAGTAGTTCCTATGCCTAACTTCCGGCTCCATCATCAGACCAGCTCCATGGTATAATTTTTTCAAAATGTCTCGGTAGTTGTATGAGTATGCCAAGTTTCAGCTCAATCGGATGCCAGGAAGTGCTTGAAAAATTGATGACAAAAGGAGTAACCACATACGAACAGAGCAAGCTAATATAAAGCTTGTAAAAACTCACCGTGAAAACTTAGGTGACTTCACCTGACGCAAGGGATTGACAGCTCACTTCACCTAAGTTTTCACTTTGAAGTGTTAACAGAATCGACCGGCTGCTTCTCTATTCTGTAAAAATCTCACCGTGAAAACTTAGCTGAAGTGAGCTGTCATTCCACCTGCACCTCGATTCTGTAAAAATGTCACCGTGAAAACTTGCCTGGAGTGTCCTGTCAGTGTCATCCCACTGATGCTAGAGTATGACTTGATTGCTCACTTCACCTGAGTTTTTACGGTGAGATTATAACAGAACGGCTGTTTATAATGTTGGTTAGATATCGACTTAAAAAAAACGGAGGCATGCATTCGACGAGTATTTTTCTTTTCATATAATATGCTATTAAACTTGATCAACTCAGCGTCTAACGCGAGTAATCCTAACTAGTAATTATATTCTAACTAATATTATTATAAATGCAAAGTGAATTTGTTTGTCCAAATCAAATGATGAAATTTGGCACATGGAAAAGGACATAGGCCGATTTTCCCACGGGATCGAGACTAAAGGTCGATTCACACATATCAGTGAAGCTACCGTTCCGACACAGTTCCGACACAGTACCGGCACAGTGCAAAATATTCTTTCATACATTCTCATGCCGGTGTCAGCACTGACACTGAGAGCACTGTGTCGTCACTGACACTGAGAAGTGGGGATGCGTTCATAGAGAATGTATGAAAGATATTTTGCACTGTGCCGGTACTGTGTCGGAACTGTGGCTTCACTGATATGTGTGAATTGACCTTTATGCGGGTAAACCGCGGGGCGCAGCTAGTTGCAAATTATTTTCATAATGCCTTCCCTAAGTAGCACCATACCCAGTGTCTCAGTCTAGCGCAGTCTTCTGCTGGACATAGGCCTCTCCCAAGTTGCATCTTTTCATTCATCTGAGGCCCTAGACAAAGTGACATTCTATCAGCGATAACGATGATAGAAAAGGCAAAAATGTATAGGACTGACATAAGCTATCGAAAAGCTTATGTCAATCCTGTTGAAAGTCGTTGTTGAAATACGAAACGTTTTTGAAGCGATTGTCACATGTCTAGGCCCTCTTTTTCGGTTGCCTTTTTCTTTGTGCCGCCTGTTATCTGTGCTTACCCATTAGACATTAATGACATGTCATCACAGCAATAGGACAATAGGCAGAAGATCCCTCAACTAATTATACGAGCAATAACACTATTACATAAATAATGCATCTCTCCATTGAAAGCCTCGGTTAGCTGAAACAGCTTAATATCGCGTTGATACAAATGTATGTTTTAAACATAAATGTAGCCACGTGCATGTCGCCTGTGGAGTAAGTAAGTCATGAGCGGAAGCGATTTGCGCCCGAATGCATATAAAGGAAAGAAAACAAGAAAATACGTTTTTGGCTAATTAATTAATTACAACGGCTTGCGCCAATGACAGTAATTAACAGGTAAAACTAAGCATAAAACTAAACATATTACATAATTCAATGTATAATTTAATGCTAAACGTATTCTGAAACGCAGGTGACGCAACGCAGCAAAGTACAGATTTTTAGGGCTGGGCAGGCGAGGCAGAGTTTCTGCACAAACAAAACGCAAATTACAAAAATAATTCATAAAATACAAACATAAAAAGCCGCCGCTGACAGCCTCCCTAAATATACATTTGTAGTCCAAATGGAAAAACATAGATAAACTAAAAATTGTAGCATCTTGCACACTGTTGTTACCTTGTCGCTACACATAAAGACTTGGTTGATTGAAAGCAATGATGAATAATTTTGAATATTATTCCTTACCTATCTTCCTTATTATACCTTATCTCCCTTAGCGCTTATCACATGCACCACGGTGGTAGGATGTCGGAAGGTGAAAATGCACAAAATTATCATATTATTATTATAACGCCATTGTCCCCTTCCCGCTTTGATTCTAACAAATGCATCCGGTTTCGTAATAGCGGGATACGGGGCTAAGGTGAGAGACCCTGTTGTCGTCCGAGGTGGAATATATTTTATTGTTCTGACATTACAATGTTTGGCGCAGTTAACTTAACACAGTTTGCGAATTTGCTATTGAGATAATGTGTACCTACGTAGACTCTTTTCAATATTGGCACAGACTTAAGTTGTTTTATTCAGTTTCTAATAACAACTAATAAAAGCAACACCGGTTAACAATAAAACAATAATAAAAAGTCCTAATTTTATTTTGATAATAACCGCCTCCTGCGCGTTTCTCTAGAAATTACTTACCCTCAGTTGTACAAGATATACTTAGTGTTATAGCTATTTTCATAGTCACTTTTATTAGTCTAAACACACTTTATGCTTTTGACTAGACATAGTCTTGCTTGGCTACCATTATAGTATAGCTAAGCAAGACTATGGCTAGTCAAAAGCATAAAGTGTGTTTCGACTAATAAAAGTGGTTTACGACACCTTTCTTCGAAACCAGTGACTGGAATCCATTGACCGTAATGTCAGTGTAGTAAATATGCATCTAAAAATATGATTTCTAACTATTTTATATACAAGAGTGTTTCATTTGGCACGAAAACAAGAATATTAACTTTCGCACATTTATAACTGATTGAAAATCAGGATTCAGTCCTTTTACCCGCTTGTAGACAACCATAGTGTTTTTTATTTAATTTTAGTTTATAGTCTTACCTACATGTCTTAAGAAATATGCATTACCATTTTAGTCACCAAAAGTACACATTTTAGGCAATAATAAAGTTTACTTCATCCTATTTTTGTGGAAGCTTGTAATTTGCAATTGTAAGCAGTAATTGTACATTATTTACCTAGATTATTTGCCTTTATGCTTTATGAAAAATAAATTAATGAATAAATAATAGTAACTGTGCCATCTACCCTACTGTTTAGTATGCAAGCGTACAAGCATAGTGCAACAATAGACGCGTACATTACAACCGCATTAAATCGTCACATTACGTCTACTATCTATGATTTAATATGACTTTTAATGGCTTTTATACTAATTAAGTACCTCGTGTACTCACCTACAGTCCTACCAACTTATATCTGTGAACTGAAAGAGGACGGCACCGTCGATTCAGTGTTGCTAATTGATTGATTATACAAATTAATTCTAACATTCTAACATCAGAATGAATGAATTCATCTACATTCCAATAATGATAATAATTTTATTGTGCACTGAATGTAGTAGTCACTGACAATCGAATGACATTTCGAACATGACGGCCGTAGTTCCAATTTTCGCCATTTCACAGATAAGTTGGTAAGAGTGTACTCAACTGTTAATTAACTGTAACAAATATTGATTTAATTTACTGTGAACTTTTGGACGTTCAATCAACAGGTTAGTCTCCAAATAGTGTTTTTCAAGAATAACTTGGCAGCAATCGCTTCAGGCTTCTTTTTGTCAGTGTTTCGCATTATTTAATAAACTCTCAACAAAATATAAAACAAAAACCTCTAAACTCCATTAAAGTGCACATATTTCTGCGCGTCATTCCTTCAAATAGGAAATATCTCAACGACGTCGGGTAAAGCGCCCAGTCCTCGTCCTCGTCGATATCACGCCAGACGCGGCAAACATCCCCGCACCGTCAAGAATCTCTCATAAGATTATCCTGATCTATTGTCTATATCTGGAGTCTTCACCCTATTGTTTTGTGGTATGTACTCCTTTATTGAAAATTCATGAAATCTACTCAATGGTGCTTTAAAATTTTAATTCTTGGTTTTACCTTCTACAATAAGAAGTATTGAATCGATTTTAAAAGTATTGAAAAATTATGTGGGTTTACAGGTTTTCGTTTTTTAGGGTTCCGTACCCAAAGGGTAAAACTGTCTGTCTATCTGTCACCTGGCTGTATCTCATGAACCGTGATAGTTACACAGTTGACATTTTCACAGATGATGTATTTATGTTGCTGCTATAACAACAAATATTAAAAAACAGAATAAGATAAATATTTATGGGGGCTCTCATACAACAAACGTGTTTTTTTTGCCTGTTTTATAGATAATGGTACGGAACCTTTCGTGCGTGAGTTCGACTCGGGCTTGGCCGGTTTTTTTAATTTAATTTGTAATTAAGGTTTTAATTTACTTATTGGTTTTGCTCATGATAATTTTATATAAAGGTTATGCATTGCATAAATTACTATGAAAACTATTTTACAGGCTACCACAAAGAGGCGTGATATAGCGGGCGCGACAATGGTAGCGCTGCCTGTCGCGCCCGCGGCATTGCGCCAATTTGCACGAGCCTTTATTGAGATTATGATCTTAATATGGATTAGATTCTGAAAATTTTACTAATTGAACTATCGGCTATCAAATTCTCCGTATTCATTTAATGCCCATGCCATGCAAATCAATCAGAAATCCATGCGAAGCGACGCGCACTTTTTTATGATCCGATACAATATCGAATTTATTTACTACACAATAAGGTACACCGTGCATCTCAGCGTACTTTGACACGTGTCAACTCTCGCACTGAAATTATACCTTTTCGTGAAGAAAATAAGTTCGATATTTGCTAAAAAGTGCGCGCAGCGCCGCGACGCTTCACGTCGCGGTCTAACCCTTATTCTTACTATTGTACAGACAATCGCTGTCATTGTCTTAGATTCTACCCACCATCTTTTGGTACCTTTTAGCACCGTTGACACCCACCAAAAATAAAGGGTGGCCCACCGGGTCCACCTCACGACAATACGGAACCACAATAAATCATTACTCAAAAACTTAGCAATCAATGTCACTACTAAATCAATCAGAACATCTCTATACGAAATTATGTAAGTGCGAATGTGGGTCAATGTGCTATCAAAATAATTATCATAGAAGGTTCACTTTTTTTATTACGAATTCACGTGCGTGACATGTTTAGTATGCACATGAACTACTGATTGGTCAATAAGAATTAATTGAGAAGGCTGTTAATTTTTAACCGACTTCATAAGAGGATGAGGTTATTGTATAGTCAAATTCGTAGCACCCTAAGGTTGAAAGTCCACTGAGGTCTATTAATTGTCTACGTGACCATATTTGCAACCTTAGTCATCATCTGCCTAGCTTTTGTTGCCTATCCGTATGCCTATGTTAGGGTCGGCTTCCAGTCTAACCGGATGCAGCTGAATACCAGTATTTTACATGGAGTGACTGCCTATTTGACCTGTATAACCCAGTAACTGGGTAATACGATACCCCTTGGCAAGACTGGTTGTCAGACTTACGGGCTTCTGACGACCCGTAACGACTGTCAAAGATCCACAAATACATTACACTCCTTTTTGGGCAGTCATGTAAAAGGCACATAGATCCTTCTTTCTGCAACTACAATGGGCTTATCGTTGTACGGTAGGCCGCACGACAGTGGTAACAAAACTAATACAAGCTGATGGCCTCTTATTCTATTTAAACTGAACTAGCAAAGCTGAGCTAAGCTGAGCTGAGTGGAGCTGAGCTGCGTTAAGTTAAGTATGACCGATGTGCGGTCTACTGTACTTGCTTGCTCTGTTTGCGTGTCGCTATAAGTAAGTTTTCTGATTTTTTTACTCAGTACAAAGAGTTACTGCCTTCATAAAACCTTTCCTAACGGGGGTCGGCAGACTTGTAAGATTTATTGGAAGGCTTATTGAGGTGAATTTGTATTGGCTTTTTATGTTGCCTTGTCATTCCATTCGTTTATTGGTTCGCTGATTCGGCAGCAAAAATATTGTCAAAATGTGACTGTGTCAGAGGGTAATTGGAATTGTCAGTTCCTGGACCTGTTTTTTGGTAGTTCTTACTCAAACTTAACGAGGCTAAGTAATAAGAGCCGCGCGGGTCGATCCATCAGGTTAAGCTACCTTTGCCGGGGTTGATCCGTGGATGGGTGACCATCATACATACCGAGACTCCTCCGTGCTTCGGAAAGCACGGTAAGCCGTTGGTCCCGGTTGTCATTTGTGGATCTTTGACAGTTGTTACGGGTCGTCAGAAGCCCGAAAGTCTGACAACCAGTTTTGCCAAGGAATATGGTATTGCCCAGTTACTGGGTTGTAGAGGTCAGATAGGCAGTCGCTCCACGTAAAATACTGATATTCAGCTGGATCCGGTTAGACTGGAAGCCGACCCCAACATAGTTGGTAAAAGGCTAGGCAGATTGATTTTTGCTTACTCAAACTTGCTGAAACTTTTAAATCACTCACTATAAGAACAGGAAAAGCCGGGTAATGAAAATTTACCCATGGGCCCGGTAATGGGTCGACCCACCGGGACCACGGGTAAATACTCCCAACGACATGGTATCTTCTTGCACTTGCATACAGTTCTGAACTATAATCCTTACATATTATAAAACCAAGTCCTCCGCCGCGTCTGTCTGTCGTCCTGTTCGCGATAAACTCAAAAACTCACGCGGGCGAAGCCGCGTGCATCAGCTAGTTCCAATATAAAGAGTAGAAAAAGAATTAAGAAACTAAAACAAAACTACAGATAGCAATTTAAACTCTAGAATAGAATATTCTTTATACATAAAGGAAAACAAAATGTGCTATTAAGGTTTCCACGAGAACCAATCCCCACCGTCTTAAAACCATCTCTCTCAACACCACTACCACAAATCTTCACCACCGCACAATTTGCACAATGCGCTGTCTTAACTAAAACGCAAGTATAGTGAAACGCAGATTGAATCGAACATTCAATCTGTGTGGTACCTGCAGCCAGGTTTGTTCGCCATCGGATCTAATAACGCGGTATTGCAGACTACAGCTGTTCTCTTCCTATGCAGTGGGAAGACGCTGGGCGGTATATAAATGTACAGTGGTTTGAGGTGTGAGCGGAACGTGGAATGGAACTTGGAATAAATAAAATATAAGTAAAAATCTTTTTTTTTTTAATCTTTAAATTAACTAAACAGGGTTTTCCCAGGGGTACCTTCCAGATTCATCATCAGACCCTGAACACCACCTAGTGTTGCATTTGTTAATACATAGCTAATGAGTCCAAACACGATCGTGCCATGTAGTTTGATTGACGAGTTCCTATAGTCAACTTCCGGCTCCATCATCAGACCAGATCCATGGCATAATTTTTTCAAATGTCTCCGTAGTTATTTATGTATGCCAAGTTTCCGCTCAATCGGATGCCAGGAAGTACTTGAAAAATGGATGACAATTAGAGTAACTGGAAACACTTACGAACAGAGCAAGCTAATATAAAGCTTGTAAAAAGCCTCCATCTGTGACGGTGGTGGGACGGGACGGTGTGGACGGGAGGTGCTGCGAAGTGGGGAACTCTTGGATAAATAATAACAGCCACACGGCCCGATCTTCAAGGTCAACCAACGCTTGGCGAGGTTGGTTCTTGGATGAGTAACCATCCATTACATTCCCTAAGTGCCTCGGAAAGCATGTTAAGCACGCAGCAGTCATTTTTAGATCTTTGACCGTCCGAAAGTCTGATAATAAGTTTTGCTGCGACCCAGTTTCTGGTTTGTGGAGGTCCGAGTCTGAGTCCGCCGTGTTACCAATCTGCTGACTGACTGACTAATCTTTTATATTCACTGAAAATTCGTGTCAACTCGAAAGAAGTGAATTGTGAGAAGGTTTAAAGAACTCGAGGTTTGGAACCTCGGTTTCTAATTTAGATTAAATCAACGTCAACTGTTGTGATTGGCTGTTGTTCGAGCCATCAGGCAAATAATCACAGATTTTGGTCAGACAGTGAGTATAACCTATCAGAACATTATGCCTGTATACCCTAAAGGGTTAGGCAGAGGTGCACCTATAGTACACCCACATTTCGCCTGCAGGCTTTTAGAAAGGGTTATAACGCAGAGCAGGCAAAAAGTTAGACAGTTCTTTAAGTGTCGTTTTACCGGGCGTTCGAATATTTAACTCTTGAAGATTATTTGACGATTATGTGACGATAACTTTTTGAAGCAATAGCAACACAATAGTAAATATTTCAAGTCTGGCACGCATTAGCGGCAAGATCGCAGCGCAGCGACCAGTGAGATAGTCGGTGGGGCCGCTGGATGCGTGCGGCCAGGTGTGCATGCTCCATGGCGAAATAATGTATCTATCTCGCTGGCCGGTAGTGCGCTATAGTCTAGGAGAGTCATTCTAATTTATTTAAAATCGCTCTCCGCTCATGACTCGCACCAACTTTTGAGTCAGTAATGCGATTTAGGAGCGCGATAACTTAGTTTTGTATGAGAAAGAATTATATTTTGTCGCGTGTACGTCGGGACATGCATCTACGACGGCGGAAGGAAAATTGAGTGGATGCTTTATATTTCTGTACAGAAATATGCAGCTTGCTTGGTTATAGGATTCTTTAGATACATGTGTAATGCTATCAATACTTCGTGTGTTATTCTTATTATTTTTCCCTACAACATACGTATATGATATTCTGTTTCAAATTATAACGACGAGTCAAAATCAAAATATTTTATTTCACATGAACCTACATGGGCACTTATGTACCTAGGTGCAATTGGTTGTTTCCTATGGAGAAGAGCCGGCAAGAAACTCCGCGGTAACTCTTTTAAAAATAAGTGGCTTTTACAGTGTTTTCAAATTACAGTGTTATTAGGTATGAGAGGACAGTGCAGGACTGTCAACAAGATAGAAAATGGTCTACAAATCTATAGTGTATCAGCAAATGTATTAATGTGCCAAAAGTATTCCTCGGTCGACGAATGTACCAACTTAAATGATTTAGTTGGGATTTAGACGGGAATATCCGTCAGGCCATAGAGTGAAGCTGCCCCCCACAGACGATATTAGCCCTTATTTAAAAGTAAGATTAGAGATTTAAGCCGCGTGAATTGGCCGTTGACACTCGAAGAAATCGGGTAGATTATCTTAATAATAGGGGCTTATGGGAGGATAAGCGAGACAGGTGCTTGACTGACTGAAGTTAACTTTGAAAGGTACCAAATATGTCTACCGAATTCAGGCATCACGACAAAGTGAGTCTACATATCATTCATGATATAATATTTACAAAACTTACACAAATTATATAATTTGTTAAGTCACACATTTCTTGCCTACCTTATCTAACCGCCATGGAATTCAAACCTTTCAAACAGTTAACACCATAACGGCCCACAGTTTATGGTAGCACCACACCATAAACCTGACATCTAACTCAACTTCTAATTTATATTATTGCTACATGAATACTGCATTAGTTAATACGGTAACTGACATGGTTTTTAATGGTGTAGTAAAGTTATAACTGGCCATATTTGATGGTGTGAAAAATACGGACAGTTGCATTGCTGCGTATGACGCGAAGTTATTATAGAACTCAAACTCAAAGCATTTATTTCAATTAAACCATTTACAGGCAATTTTGAATTGTCAAGCAATCGTTCAGTCAGAAATATGAAGCTACTTGCCCATTCCAAAGCGTAGTAGGTACCTATGGAGAAGAACGGGCATGAAATTCCACAGACACTCCTTTAAATACATAAAAAAATTGTTACAAAATATTGGTTACATCATTCATGTTAAAATTATACATGTGAGAAGAATGTAGAAAGCACGTTATAAGCGTCCGTAATCTATATATATGAAAATAAATCCCTATTTCCCGTGGTCACGTCATCACGCGTGAACGGCTAGACCGATTTCGCTAATTCTTTTTCTGTTATGTTTGTTATTGTCAGGAGAAGGTTCTTATGAAAGAAAAAATTAAGAAAATTGCGCAGAAAATTAGAAAATTTAAGACAGGACAACGTCTGTCAGATCAGCTGGTAAAAAGATAAAAAACAATTCAAAAATTAAAATAAGCCATGGCAGCTAAGAGATGACCAGTCCCAACTGACGGCGCCCGTTCACGAACATGACGCATGGATCAGCACCAATCAGCTCAACCATTTTGAAGGAAGCTGAAGAGCTCTGTATGAAGGAGCTCGTCCTGAGGAGTACCACCATACTTCTTCCTAATCATAGTCTGAGTTGTGGCCAGACGAGCTTGACGCCTGCAGACGGGATTGATCCACAATAGCTCAAGACGAAGAGGAGTGGAAAGGAAAAGGGGTAACCTTTGCCCTGTAGTGAGACAATACAGACTAAAAAAATAATCCTAGCTTATCCATACTAATATCTGTCTATCTGTCTGTATCTTACCTTTTCACGCCTAAACCATTGAACGGATTCCGACAAAATTAAAAGGACATAGATGGCACCCTGGGGACCATAGGCTACTTTTTATCGACATACCGCGCGGGCGAAGCCGCAGTCGGAAGTTAGTATTATATAAATTAGGTGTTAGGTGTGATTGATTGCCAGGGTTGCGGAATAGTCCGAAAGGGATACCGGGACCCTGGCAACAGGCAACTGAAAGAACACGGGTGGGTTTTAGTCAGTAAGAGTCTGACACGCCCTTCCGCTCCGCCCAGAGCGGGAGAAGTCATTTGATGATTTCCAACACAAAAAAAAAAAAAAAAAAGGTGTGATTGATAATCGATAACAATATTATAGGTAAATGTGAAAGTGTTGTTTGTTTCTTACGCTTTCATGCCAAAACGGCTGAACGGTTTTGTATGAAATCTGGCACATGGGTAGACCATGACCTGGGATACTTTTTATCCCGATCAAGACTTACGCGGGTGAAATCGCGGGGCGCAGCTAGTATAATAAAATAAATCTGTGTAACGTTTTCTTAACTTTGTTGGGGTCGGCTTCCAGTTTAACTGGATGCAGCTAAATACCAGTATTTTACATCTACCGACTAACTCAACATCAACAACTGTCTATTTGACTTCCATAACCCAGTTACTGGGTAACACCATAATCCTTATGCCTCCCTTACGGTCATACCTTGACCGTTTGAAGAACATCCTACAAGGGCGTCCCATAAAAAAAACAAAACAAAAACTCGATAAAATCTCGATACCGAATCTTAACTTTGAATCGAACCATGGTCGAACTGTTTAACAGCTCCTAAACCAATTTGACAAAGAAGTCATCTCACAAACAACAGCTTCACAACCCCTAAAACATCGAATCCAATTGAAAATCCGTAAAACTGCATCAAATTGAGATCCTTTCAAAGCGAGCTGGGATCGAAAATTAAATTCCGTTTTGCCAACTTATTCTTGTACCACCCAGGCGACTCTAACCCATGCGGCTTTGGTATTAAGATTGTCGTTAAATGCAGATTTTAGGTGGTCGCATAAGGTTCTTTATTGAAGACAAGTAGAGTGGAAGACGGCTGCATCCTCGCTGTCGTGAGGAAATAGGTCAAATTGTGAGTTGTGCATACGAAGAGGACATTTGACGGGTTTAATGGGTTTAAAACGATTGTTGAGTTTGTGATACAAGAAATAATAAGTAACTAGAGTACCTATGTATTTACTTATCTAATTTTTAACTAAGAATCAAACATGACATAATGTAGTAAAAATGTAGGAAAAATGTAGCAGACTGTTACAACTTTTACAATGAAACATGACATAATGAAGAGACAGGAAAAATGTAGTAGACTGTTAGAACTTTTGAAAGTTCCAACATAGGTTTTAAAGCTTAAATAGTCAACCATCTGATTCGTGTTTCACGTGAATTCAGACAAAGGGGCACATTAAAGGCACTTCTGAATGTCAAAATCTAACTTTAATATTATAAACGCGAAAGTTTGTAAGTATGGATGGATGGATGTTTGTTACTCTTTCACGTAAAAACTACTGAAGGGATTTGGATGAAATTTGGCAAACAAATAGTTTATAACCTGAATTAACACATAGGATACTTTTTATCGATATTCTTACGGGATCGAGACTTACGCGTGTGAAACCGCGGGGCGCAGCTAGTTTACAATAAATATAATTGATTCTAGTTGCCCCTTTTCAGGTCCATTATGTTAGTTCAGGATAAACTCATCTAAAACCATGGTTAAATAACTTTCTATCGCGAGCTTAATTCCAAAAATTCGTCTTCATTGTTCAAATTAAACTAGAAACGCCTTTATCCTGTTAGTTTGTCTAACTATACAGTTAAGTTTAACTGACGCAGTTTCACTCGATGCTAAATCTTTCTCCGGGTCCTGAAATCTGAATGAGACAGATAGACAATATATGTATATTCTCTATCTGCCATTGTTATGTTAGAAAGGGAGTTGGTACTTACTATGTAATAAATATCAACAGTTTTATTATATTATTTTTACCACAGGCCGCCTCTCTGTGAGAGGGTTTGGGCCGTAATCCACCACGCGGGCCAAGTGCGGGTTGGTAGATGTCACATGTCTTCGAATTTTTGGTTCTAGGACATGCCGGTTTCCTCACGATGTTTTCTTTCACCGTTTTTAGAGCTATGGTGATGAAACAAAAACACAAAGACAAAGTAAACACAAAGTAAAGCATCTGTCAGGGTTCGAACCTACGACCTACAACTCTTAACTCAGATTATGCTGACTGTGCCATTTTTAAATGACACCCCTTCATGGGGTTTAAATAAGGGATGAAATTTTGTATAGAAGTTCTTAATGTTTGTCGATGGGAACTTATCTCATCGGGCTCACAACTTGTAATACAAGAAAACTCGTAACAAATGCCATAAACGCTCTTTGCAAATAATCAAAAACAGTTCTTATTTTTGACTGTCTTTTCTTTTTTTATAAACATTTTACTTTTTTTACTTTTTTGTCTCGTGTTCAATTTATCCTATCAAATCGTTTTTGTAAATTGCAATGCATAAATCGCGACACCCCAAATCCTACCAATAACTGGAATATTTCCTGAAATATTCACCCCTTTCATCCCTCCAGTAAAAATAACACCCCTAATTAATGAATACATATAATATCCCCCAGTGTTTACTTGACATCTCTTTGAATTAAATGAAAAATGATTATTTCATTTTCAGTCTCTCCTTTGTTGAAAATACCAACCTAAAATACACTCTATTTATGTTGAGAAAGGGTTGATATTTGAATGTTTTTGTATGGATTTCGTTAAGCCGTTGAGAAACTATTTGGGAGCTGAAATTGATTTATGTCCTTTACGTAGCGATACAGCCCCTGGAACAATTAGGTTTAAGCAATCCGTTGATATTTCCGAAATATGTGAAAATAATATTGTAGATTTATGCAGAAAAGAGGGTGTTAATTGATTCAGGCGTGACATCCATTATAAAATACAATAGACGTAGATATATTTAATAACCCGCGCCCGGTGCTCGGGGTTGCAACACGTCGTGTTCGGGGTCGCGACAGGTCAATCGTCATCCTGAGAATGCCTCGTTGAGAGGTGAAACACGTGTCAATTTCTTACAGGGTTTTTTATGACTCTTGAGAAAAGAAGATGCTCATTTGACCGTTTGTATGAATGTAAACTATAACCAATTAACTATGTATACCAATTCAGGCTCTGTTTTAAGTAAATACAGGTTTGATTTTAGGACTAATCGATATTAAGCAATTCACAACTATGTATTATATTGAGATGTCGCCCCGTGTTAGTGAAAACGGGCATAGAGATTAGAGATCTTACTAGACTAGAACTAACAATGATCTATGGTACCTAACGACAGTCATCATAAGTCATAATTACCAAGGAGTTAGAGTTGGTCTCAAGGTCTAAAGAACAGTTAGGCTGATCATCCATCCATGGACTGACCATGGCATGCACTTTCCAGATCCTAAGATTTAAATCGTTAGATTCACCCCACCGCGTCAAAAGAGGTTCAGGTTTCTGTTTGATTTTAACACACAATAACACAAGTGAGTTGACTGTCATGGATACGCAATTTTCATGTGAAACTAGCTATCCCGACAGACTTCGTCCTGTCCAAACAACATTTTTATAGCTGTTTGTGTTGAATATACCAAAAACAATGAAGTTTCTCTGCCATATGTCACATACTGCCTTCTAAGAGCGAATGATTCGGGATGTCAACTAAGTATTGACATTTCTCGCGCGACATACATAAGTATGGTGAGTGCAAATCTAACGATTTAAATCATTATATATACCGACCAAGCACAATCTTCCATAAGAATCAATGCATAATAATATTTTATGATTAAAAATACATTGTACCAAAGGGTAAGTATATTATATTGAGCCACAAGCTCTATATTACATTATAATGCACGTCGTATGTTTGTCTGTCCATCCAATCAACGTAACGCGATCGGTCCGCAAACAACTGGCCGCTTCGATCAAACAGCTTTATAACATAGTTCCTACCTAAACTCCACTCATGATTCAAGAGGCGCTTTGTGTTATATCTATGCTATACTTTATCAATATCATAAAAAAACGTTTCAGACGCTCGTGACTAAATAATAACATCGACAAAACAACAACATCGACATCGATTTGGTTCGACCAAAGTTGACGCGGTCGGTGCGTGGATATTTTTTAAATTAATTGATAGTCAATTACCCTACAGGAGCCATCATCAACTTAAATTGCCCGTAATTCAAATCACAACCGTCATTTTTTGAAAGTTGTATGAAATGGCTATAACACGGCAAATAAAATACTGATAGTGATGGCCGGTGGAGCAGACGAGTCCTGGAATGGAGACCGCGTATCGGCAAGCGTAGCGTGCGACGCCCCCCAGCTATATGGACCGACGGCCTTAAGAAAGTGGCTGGGACATACAGGATGCGGAAGTTGGAGGACAGGGTGGTGTGGCGCAGCCTGGGAGAGGCCTACGTCTAGCGGTGGACTGCGATAGGCTAAGTTCACTGATTGACACATTACCTACACCATAAGTAAATACATTATCTACACCCATGCTCTCAATCCTCTCTAAAAGTTTCTGAAACAGTTAGCTTATAGCCAACATTTAAACAGTGTCATAATAACCATTAAAGCCACCCCACCACATTAAGAATGACCTAACACAGGTATTTTACTTTAACACTTATCTAACAACAATGCACAACGCATAACACCAATACACACAATTTGTAACAAATTGATTTACCATTGTACAATTTTCTAGATTGATCTCAAATGGACGTACTTGCTTGTTTTTAGGGTTCCGTACCAAAGGTTCCGCTGTCCGTCCGTCTATCAAAGGGATGATAGAGGGGAAAAAAAAAAGGTACCCCTAGTATTTTTTTTTGATGTTGGTACATCATCCAATGACTTCTCCCGCTCTGGGTGGAGCGGAAGGGCGTGTCAGACTTTACTGACTTTACTGACTAAAACCCACCCGTGTTCCTTCAGTTGCCTGTTGCCAAGGTCCCGGTATCCCTTTCGGACTAACCTGCAACCCTGGCAGGGAATAGGGGTACTGTAATAGGTAGACGCTTGAAATTTTCACAGAGTGTGTACTGACTACTATGGCTGTTATAACATCAAAGAATAAAAATAAAACAAAGTTAAAAATTAAAGGGGGTCCATAAAAGAAGGGTGTATTTTTCAACGTTTAAAAAAAAAGTAGTGTTACATATTGTATGCTGGTACGGAACCCTTCATGTGCGAGTCGGACTCGCACTTGGTCGCTTTTTTAAATGCAGCACGCTTCATTGCACTAAACTCAAGGATGATACAGTTTTATTGCTCGAACAAAAACTATTCAATTCAAAGGTCGCAACCCTGGTTGTGCATTTTAAACAACCAGAATATTTTGAATCGTTGACAAAGACGGTTGTTTTGGCTTATAAAAAATTTAAAAAAACCGTAATAATGCTGTCAATATTCGAGAAAAATATTTTATTTGTTATTTCTTTTGTGGCTGTCAGTACCGGTATTTATATTGCTCAAGGTAAGGATTTTTAATTAATTACTTATTTTTCTGTGGCTGAAACATATTTTTGCGCGTTTGTATTTCTTAAAGTCATAATAAATTGGTATTCAACTGCTATGAAATTCTTCAGAACCCGCTGGCTTCGGCCTCAAAATATTACGATCATTTATATTATGTACAGTCGAACAAGCTATTTGGTTTACAGGCAGATAACTTACAACTACTTTAAACAATTTTGTGAGTGTTTTCAGTAGTCAACAATCCTTTTTCGTCACTCTCCTGAGACATAAGGATGTCATCAGACGGACTGCGTCGCAGCAACCGCGCGCAGTCGTGCAGTGTCGACGCACGCTGTCCATCGCTAACGGCATTCAGCTGTTATGCTCCTTGACTAACTGCACACTAACTGTATGCGGTTAGCGGTGGACAGCGTGCGTCGTTAAAGTCACGATTCTATGCAGTTATTATTGACTTCACACGACTGCAGCCGACCGCTTTAAGTTGATATCATTACTGAACAAAGTCGATATATTCAACTGCATGAAGTTGAATATATCGACTGCGCGCGGTTGCTGCGATGCAGTCCGTGTGATGGCAGCCTAAGCTCAAAAAGTTAAATTACACACACAATCAAGACGAATTTTTGGCAGTGTAGCGGAAATGAATATATTTTGCCTGTATATCAAATAGCTTGTTCGACTGTACCTACTAGCTTTTGCCAGCAGCTTCCCTCGTGTGCATGTTGGAAATGATTCCACGAGGACGTACTACCGGGATAAAAAGTATCCTATGTCCTAATCCAGGTCATGGTCTACCCGTTCCGGTTGGTGGTTTGGTAATTTTTGTCTCTTTGTACCGTGCCCGCGATTACCGCACGGATATACTAGGATTACATGTGCCGGTCTCGTGGTCGCAAGCGCGACTGCTAGGCGTGGGATCCTAGGTTCGATTCCCGGATCAGGCAAAGAGTTCTTGGGTTTTTTCCATTTGGATTTTTTTAGTAACAGCCCGGAGTTTGGAACTTGGCTGTGAGATACCCCCGTGCCCAGGAAAGCAAGTTACGCCGTTGGCCCTGCGCCTGATCTCTCTTCGGTCGTGTCATGTTGCCGTCCCATCGGACTATGAGAGTGAGGGAAGAGAGAGTGCACCTGTGTCTGCGCACACACTTGTGCGTTCTATTATTTCCGCGCCGAAGGCTGGTCTCCGCTGAGATTGAGCGCCATGGCCGAAATTCGGTCTGGAGGGCTATTATTATGATCACAAATAATAAGAAATATAAATTAATAAAACGGCCCGTCATTTATTTAACATAAAACAGCCACGGCCAATGACAATGAGAAATACTATCAAAAAATAAAAATTTGTACCTATTTTTTTTTAAATAGGTTTAAGATTTTACATTAAAGTCATGCTTAAGCAATCAAAATAAGAGCGATGCACAAAAGTTGCAAAAAAACTACGAATAAATTAGCTAATTATTGTGTCTAAGAATAAACGGGTGTCCCGTAGGCAAATTTTTCAGGACCGCCTGTAGTTTTTGGTTGCGGCAACCAGCAGCTACTATACATGGGCCGAGGGGAAATTCTCGGACTAACCCCTTCCTGAAATAACAAAATTGGGATGTAAATAAGGTGCTATAAACTTGTTCGGGTCAGCTGAATCCGGTTAGACTAGAAGCTGACCGCAAAATACTTGGGAAAAGGCTAGGCAGATTAATACATGGTTGAAAAATCTAAGAGTCCTAGATTTTTCCTATAAAATTACTATCCGATTTAAGCGGCTCAAGGTGTTCAAGATCTAAATGCATAATAAGTCACAAAATGCACTAGAACAATAATTATCGTGCGTGTCTTTAATAAGAGACCATTCGGATAAGGTCGATGTAATTATTTGAATCAGTTAAAAGAGCCTAAGGTCGCGTCCTAACCAAAGCGATGGTTGCGTGAATTTTGTTTGACCAACCAAAGTCAAAATCAAATCAAAGTCCAATAATTTATTTCAAGTAGGCACATTAAAGGCACTTTTGAACGTCAAATACATAGAAATAGAACTGATTCTAGTTGCCCCTTCCAAAAGGTAGTTTCCGTATGGAGAAGAATGGGCAAGAAATTCCACCGTTACTCTTTTAAAAAATGTTTAACAATATTTGGTATACATTATCAATTATATAATTACATGTGAAGACGATGCCCAATTACATGTGAACCCGAACGCATAGTCGCACCGACATAGACCGCCTTTCGGCTTTCCGAACAAATGACTGACCCTTTTTAGGTGCAATGAAATTCGGTCAAATATTTTTCCAACTTATGAGAGGACCCACCCCCCTAAAGACATGTTTTATCATTGACTCGCAAAGAAGAAGAAGATCTTGTCTTACTTGCAATAACATCCAGCTTTGCAATGCGGCAGTCTCTTTGGTGGTGACTTGACCCTCTCCTTACGATCAGCCAGTATCCAGCAGGTGTACTCGTCGTAGAAGGCACAGGACCTGTGCACCTCGCCAGCTGGACATTCTTTACCTGAAAACAATTGGAGACTGTTTACAGAACTGTCCATTTTTGCGGCAGTTGGAACAGAAAACAGATGGAGAAAAAAAGAGATGAATGAGTACTAATCAATCTGCCTAGCCTTTTCTCAACTACGTTGGGGTCGGCTTCCAGTCTAACCGGATGCAGATGAATACAAGTATTTTACATGGAGATTGCCTATCTCACCTGCACAGGCCAGTAACTGGGCACAGTACGACATAACTTTGGCAAAATTCGTAAAACCGATCACTGAGTGTGCCTTCAAAATCTCCAATCTTTATTACTGCTTTAGGTGAAAATGATCTTTACGCAAACGCAATAACTTGTAAAGTCGTATAAACAAATACATTCGTAAAATTGAAATGAATGAATGCAAATTTTCAAATGTATGCTACATCTAAGTTGTGTTGTACAGTAATACGATACCCCTTGGTAAAAATGGTTGTCAGACTTTCGGCCTCTGACGACCCGTAACGACTGTCAAAGATCCACGAATGACAGCCGGAACCAACAGCTTAACGTGCTTTCCGAGACACGGAGGAGTCTCGGTATGTAAAGATGGTCACACATCCACGTGCGGCTGTTATTATTTAGCCACAAACTCCTTCTATGAAACAGTACTAATAAAGCATCTTTAGTTACTATTATTTAAAAAAAAAATGCAACCATTAATGTGAAATACATAGATGCCATTTTACTAGTACAATATGGTAAACTTACTGTTGCCCGCTATTACGTCTGAAATTTTGAATGTGTTTGGTTTTTTTTAATTCACGATGAAGAGTAACATAATTATGTCCTTTTCCAGCTACCTATCTGTCATACTTTGTAACGCTCGGTTCAGTGACTGACAAACAAACAGAGTTACTTTCGCATTAATTGTCGGTAAAAGTCGGTGTCTTTGCTTTTCAATTTTGGTTTTTTTGCCACCAACTTCCGAAATTAAGATTATTTTTTATTTTTTCTGTGTTTATTTTGGAAGTCGGTTTTATTTTTGTATTTATTTTTTATTTTTCTCTTTTTAGTTGTGGTACTTACCCCACACAAATTCGAATACCACTATCTGCTATGTAAATAACATTGAAGGAGTAACTAAGATATCGTCTAGATAAACTAAGTGGCAAAAATTTATAAGGGACCACTAGGGAAGCACCAGCTTTCAAATAAAAAAACAATCATCAAAATCGGTTCACCCAGTCGAAAGTTCTGAGCTAACAAAAACAAACGAATTGATTACCTCCTCCTTTTTTTTTGAAGTCGGTTAATAATACTTACGCAGTGTGACACTCCTTGCTAGCTCGATTATGAAAATCATCACATATAACACAATGAAAATAGATTGTATTCTATAGGACATTTCAATGGATTTTGTGATTAATCAATTCTAAAGCCAATTTCTAAAATCAGGCAGACCAAAAATCCACTTCACAAAAACTTAACTTGCTTGTCTTCAAAACTATGAATCACTCCTTGTAATTCTCGATCACCATTTTGAATAGATATTTTTTGATTCGAAGAACGTTCTTCTTCACACTTAGAACATCTCTTGATGAAAAGATAAAGTTCTAAACCAGTTATTTATGTAATAGAAAACACAATATTTAAGTCATGTAAGTATTTTGTATTTTTTTGTATTTAAAATGTAAGAAACACTGAGTGCCCTTTGTCTAGCGATGGAAAGCGACTCTCGAGTGCCTCATAGCATAGGCATGAATAAACATAGACCTACCAACGAAGCGGTAAGCTTGGGTATCGGTAAACGGAGTTATAATTCCATTGATTTCATTTTGATGTTTCCAATCAACATAGCCAACGATTTCCGAATGAAACTGAAATGTAATTAGCAAGTCAACTGTGAAATGAATCCAGCAATTAATTAAAGCAGTTCATTTTTATTGAGTTTTTTTATGGAAAGCTATGGAGTCGTTTTCCGATAGATTTCCGAGTGTTTTTTGAGGCTGTTCACACTTGACTGAGTTTGTTTTAAATGATCAATGGGCAAATGATTGTCTCACTTGATAGTTTAATTGGGTTCCTAATTGGAATGAGGGTATGAAGTTGAGAATGTATCGGTCACGCTTGTTTTGATTAAAAATTACGTCATTATAATTCTTGTGCGGAAATAATTATAACACTGTAACTACGATCTTACTTTTTGAGACGCATTGTGTAAAAATAACAATAATTCAAGATGGAGTTGATATTCAGATAGAAATGCCTGTGCCTTTTTGGAATAATTTCTGTACGGTATTTAACTATTATTTCATTTTAAAGTCATTAGGTTCCGTCACACAGAAGCATCATCTTATCATCTGCCTAGCCTTTTCCCAACTATGTTTGGGGTCGGCTTCCAGTCTTACCGGATGCAGCTGAATACCAGTATTTTACATGGAGCGACTGCCTATCTGACCTCCACAACCCAGTAACTGGGTAATACGATACCCCTTGGTAAGACTGGTTGTCAGACTTTCGGGCTACACAATGAAAATAGATTTTGTTCACACAGAACAGAAGCATCATCTATTAGATAAATAAATCCATTTAAAGAGTTTAAAATTCGTACGATAATTCATAGGTACGAAATTTCAAAAATAACCCGAATTTTGTATGACTAGTATAACATAGTAAGTTATAGTAACCTCTCCTAAGGTTCTGAATCAAAACATATACCATAGTATGTTATAAGAAACCTATCCTGAACTGAACCTATCCTTTGACTTCTTTTTATAAGATCATTAACAGACAGATGTGCTGCTGGGAGTTTCTTGTGTCACTTGTTTTTCCCAAATCAGATGGGCGGGCGTTTTGGGGAACTGCTTTATGTAATTTTGACGTTCAAAAAGGGCTGAATCTCAGCCCAGTTTGAATAAAAGTCTTATGATTTTTATTTATATAAATACTAGCTGCGCCCCGCGGTTTCACCCTCGTAAGTCTGGATCCCGTGGGAATATCGGGATAAAAAGTATTCTATGTGTTAATCCAGGTTATAAACTATCTGTTTGCCATCCAAATCCATTCAGCCGTTTTTATGTGAAAGTGTAACAAACATCCATCCATCCATACTTACAAACTTTCGCGTTTATAATATTAGTTATAAGTTATATTCTATCTTCATTTCACAGAAGAATGTCCCCCGAACGAGGAGTACCTTCTCTGCGGCTCTGCGTGCCCCTTCAACTGCACCAACCCTGAGGGTCCGGTCATCTGTTCTGAGGTCTGCGTGGAAGGCTGCTTCTGTAAGACTGGCTACCTCAGAGACGATAACGGCACCTGTGTTACCACGGATCAGTGTGTTGGTATGTTCAGCTTGATTATTTTTAGCAAGTATAGATTTTTTGACGAAAGCCTTGTGATTATTATATTACTTTAACTTTTTAATAAAGGACTTCAAAACATGAGGATGGTTTCGATTCGTTGGAATCTATTTTTAAATCTGTTCTTACTACTACTTTCCGAGCCTCGCAGGAGTATGTAAAGATGGACCCATCCACGGACCAACCCCAGCAAGTTTGGCTTAACCCAATGGATGGACACTTACGGTGTTATTACTTAGCCACGAGCTCCTCCTACACTTATATTATATGTATACATAAAACTTTAATCTTCTGTCACCACGCTCAAGTTTCTCCAAAGTTCTGTCCAATACATTAAAAAAATAAACTTTCAGGCAAGAATGAGATCTGCGGTCCCAAAGAAGAGTTCCTGTCCTGCGGCACAGTCTGCCCCCCGACCTGCAACCAACCTGAGCCTCTGATCTGTGGGCTCGCTTGTAGCATGGGCTGCTTCTGCAAGTCAGGATATGTGAGGGACACGGTCAATGATCAGTGTGTGACTTTAGATAAGTGTCCTGTTGGTGAGTGATCTTTTTATTAAAAAACGGGCTAACCTGCGATTTTTTTGCAATATGTCAGTATCAGTACCTAGGTTTAAATATATTTATAGGATTATACTCCTTCAAATCATCAATATTACCAATACTCTCCAACTTCAAATTGCGCTTTTGAATGACTATTCCATACAATCATATTTTGAGGCCAATTTTAACTATGATAGTTGTATTGATGATTCGAATTGTATTTTCTTAATTCAAAATTTTGTATTTGTGACGTTCGTGAATTATACTTTCAATCAACACAACTTGGTAACCAGAAAATTGCAAAAAAAACGTAAAAAATATTGAATTTTGGAAAATTTAACGAAACCCCAAAAATAAATAAAGCCCATTATCGGAAAAAAAATCTTTACGGTTTTTAAATCAAATTCGTTTTTTATTTGTATAGATTTTAAGATATTTCCTTAAAAGCACTTCTTGTGACACTTCGTATCTGCGTCCGAGAGCTGTCAGTGTCATCATTGCCAAACCTTCAACTCTTTTAAACTTACAGAGGCATGTCTAAACCAAAACGAAGTCTACGACATATGCAATGGATCGTGCGAGCCTTCGTGCGAGGACCCGCAGCCGATATGCACTCTCATATGCAAAGGAGGCTGCGTATGCGCGGCCGGACTCCTCCGAGATGCGGCCGGCGAGTGCGTCAGTGTAGACAAGTGTGGCAACTACACAGACGGAGCACTGTCTCAGTATATGAATGTCATTAATAAAATACTACATTTGTAAGGTTCAGGAAATAAATAGTTACATAATAATTTATCGTGTTTTTTATCTGTCGCTTCCCTCACTATCATAGTGAGCACCTCACAGCAGCACCTGTGTTTGCGCACATAATTGGACCGTGTTATGCAGAAGGCAGCCATGTCGGGAAAAGTACAAACAGAGTTATAAGCGTTTTTCTGTCGATGGTTGCACTTCGGTTGTGTATTAATTTTCTGATTATGTTATATTGGTATAACTATAGTAATTTATTGTATCCCATCCAGAATTTCGAAACGTGGATATTAATATTAATAATTGCGATTTTAGACGTGGCTGTTTTATACAAAATAGCATATTTTGTAGAAATCACAATGAAGAATAAACCAGCCATTTGTCTGCAGTTGGGTGTGTTTTAAAATGTGATCTGTAACTATTTAAAAAATAAAAAAACAGACAAGAAAGTATTAAGTGTAGCAGCTATTGACTAGAATGTTTAATAAGTTCACTAAAATAATCCGACTGTTGTATTTAATGAATTCATACTGTTTTTTACTGTCTTTAACTAGGTACACTTCCTTTCTTTATTTATTTGACTTTTTATAAGTCTTATAAAAAATCAAATAAATAAAAAAAGCCAACTGCGATTAACAACAAATAAATAATTCATAGTAAACAGCCATAATAGAGTAGCTGCCTTTTACGTAACTCGAACTCCGATACCTTCTAACATTTTTAAATTTGTACAAAACGGCCATAAACTATATGGCCGTTTTTAACAAATTGGCTGACTTCTGCAAAATAGATATTTTAATTTTTGTCAAAATTGGCTGCATTTTACATGAAGACGACTGTGTTTTACAATATACATTTGTAGACATGGCTGCATTTGACGGCTAATATCTTCGTAATAAATAGAGATATCGACATGGCTGTTTTTGCAAAAAATCTGGTATATCGAAATTAGTATGGCTGTGTTTATAACTCATTTTTGGAAAAAGTGCCCTATGGCTGCTTTCTGCATAACACGGTCCAATTGTACCTACACTTTAGTATCTCCTACTTATATCGATGGCTAGTCTTGATGATTGATTGATTGATATATCTGAGTTTGTGAATCTAAAAGTAAAAGATTGCGACGAACTGAGAACCTCCTCCGTTTTTTGAAGAAAAACAACGTTATTTTGTTCGAAAATATTTTTGTTCAAGCGTCATCTGTGATCGAGTTAAAAAAGTATACTGGACTAGTAATACTCACAAAATATAATAGATGGCGCTTTTTTAAAAAGTTTTATTGTTTTGAAAAACAATTACAGGATGTTACAAATTACTTTCTTTTTTAAAGTACTAAGTATTGCTTTCTATAGAGCAGTATTATTAAGAGTTTAAAATAAAAATTAGCAGAATTAAGCATTGTTTTTATTTTATGCCCAAAGCGCAATCTATAACTTTAAAAAAAAGATTAATGTTAACTGCGGATGGTAGATGGCGTTATTTATTGTTGTAATTACTTCATTTTTTATTTAAAAAAAAGATTTCACCAAGAAAATGGATTTAGTATTTACTTACTAAATCCACGACTCTGACAGTACGATCTTTTTTTGGTATTTTATTTTTCACGTAGACAGAGTATTCTAGAATACTCTGTCTACGATTTTTCACGATCATTGATCACTGTATTGCACTGACAAGTACGTCAGTGCTTTATTGTTTATTGACGATGCAATGAAGCAACAAATCTAAGAAAAATAACAATGTGAAATAAAAACGGAACACAAAAATACTTATTTATATAAGTATATGTTTATAAAATATACAAAATGATAAACCCGTAATTTAACCTTTTTGATAAATATGCCAGGACTTTCATGCTAACGTGTACTGTAATTAGCCTACAAAATGTTTGACAAAGGAGCTAAAGCTGTGCCTGTTATGCCTGGTTATATGAACTTTGCAATAGGAGGAGCAAGTGGGTAAGTTATAATTAACAGACAAAGCGGCAACTGCTACGAGCAAAATCCACGGCGAAAACTCGCCAGACGCATGTTCGACGACTCGCGCGCACGCTCGAGCTATGTCGCGGCTCGCGGACGCTCGCGTGTTTTATCGTCACCGGAATACGTAGAATAGGTACCTACGGAATATATTCAAATAAAGAATTTGAAAACACTTCCTTGTGGGGTCATTTTCACTCATGTGCTCGGCGGCGGCGGTGACTGTTCGCAAGCATCGACGCCCGAGCATGCTCGAGTGCGCGGGTGGTTGCGATGAACACGCGAGCGCATACTGTTCTGATTTATATATTGCATGCAATATTGATCTCTATTTTATTTGCAGTTAAGTTCATTATCAAATAGTCAATAAAAACTGCTTGAGATCTATTTGCGCTGACCGCGGACCCTAAGGCGCTGACAAGTGCCGCAAATTTTCCCCGTATTTTTTTTTGCGAATCTGTTTATTTATAAGAACGTACCTATCAATAATTCTGTTACAGTAAAATAATGTTTATTGGCTCCACAGCTTGCTAGCTACTTTTATTGTCCAACCAGCAGATTTGTTAAAAACTCGAATGCAGTTGATGGGGCCGGCTTTGAAAAATGTGTCAGTACTATCTGTGGCCAAGGATATTGTGGCGAAAGAGGAGTTTTTTGGTTTTTATAGGGGCTTGTCTGCTGCCCTAGTCCGACAGGCTACCTACACCGCTGGTCGAATCGGCGTTTTTAACGCTTTATTCGACATGCATAAAGAGTGAGTCGAGCTCTCTTTTTTTTGTTTTAGCAGAGGGGTAGTGAATGATAGAATGTACTACTAGATCTTGCCCCCGGGTCCGCCCAGCGCCCGCGCGGTTGGTCGGAAATTATCCCACGCGAACGTTCTCCTGGGATAAAAAGTACCTATCCTATATCCTAACCCAGGTCTTGTCTCTGACCATGGTCTACCTGTATTTCACTCTTTTATTTTATATTGGTGTAATGTATTTTATGAACAGGTTGTCCAGTACATGCTATTCTTTCTTTTAGTTATATTTAATTCATGAGTACTTAGATTTAATGTATTTTTTTAGAAAACGCGGTGTCCCTTCATTTCCAATGAAAGTAGGGATGGGTGTAGTCGCCGGAGGTGTCGGCGCTTTTATCGGGACACCGGCCGAAGTAGCACTTATACGTATGACGGCAGACGGAAGACTCCCGGAAGAAGATAAGAGGAACTATAAAAACGTGTTCAATGCTATGGCCAGGTGATTTGCTCCTTTTTATCTTTAGCGACGACATCACTTCATCATCATCATCATCATCATTTCAGCAGATAGACTTCCACTGCTGGAAATGGGCCTCCTACAAGCACGCCATTTCGACCGGTTCTGTGCTTCTTGCATCCAGCGCATTCCCGCGCCCTTCACCAGGTCATCGGTCCATCTTGTGGGGGGCCTTCCAACGCTACGTCTTCCGGTACGCGGTCGCCACTCCAGAACCTTTCGGCCCCATCGGCCATGTGTTCTGCGAGCAATGTGCCCTGCCCACTGCCACTTAAGTTTGGCAATACTTCGGGCTATGTCGGTTACCTTGGTTCTCCTACGGATCTCTTCATTTCTGATTCGATCACGCAGGGAAACTCCGAGCATAGCTTTCTAATGATGCCCATTGTGAGCGACCACGTTTCAGTGCCATCGATCATTACTTAGGATTAGGACACACAAATAACTTGGCCGCTTGTTCGGATCAGCATGATCCGGCACCATTCGGCATAGCCAGCGCCAAATAAACATTCGATTTTGCCGCTCTGGCTGTGCCGAATTATGCCAAACCAAACATGAGTCGCGGCGCGAGTAATTCGTCAACTCTTCCTACGGCCCATTTAGGGCGTTCTTTTAATATTCTGCAAGTCGTCTTAGATGGGCCGTATGCATGTAGGACGAGTTGACAAATTACTCTGCGGCGCATGTGTTAGTTACGCGTTCTATCTTACAATAGTTTAATGTTACGCTTGGCAGGATAACGCGAGAAGAAGGTATACTGACACTCTGGAGAGGCGCCAGCGCCACTGTCGGCAGAGCTATGGTTGTGAATGGCGCTCAACTAGGCACGTACGCGCAGGTTCGTCTTCAAACTCAATTGTTACCAATATAAACCTTTCGCTTTCGCCGTCAATACATACTACTGCATTAATTGAGTACGTTATGTGCACACACGTACTGTAGAAAGCGCCTCCCGTTTTCTACACTATGTACTCATGCAAGGGCGGATCCAGGGGGCACAGGGGCACGTGCTCCCCAAACGGTTTAAGTAAAATAAAATCAACTGCATGGACTGGCCTGAAATCCTGAATCCATATTATCTATCAAGACATGAGTGACGAACGCTGAAGAATTAGGCTTCCGACTATAATATTTTCATTGAAAATGAATTAATCCCAAAAACAGCATAATTCAATACAAGATATTATGGGAGGCACTTTCTATCTGTTTGGCCCATGTGCCCCTCCCAGAAATAAATCCTGGATGCGCCCTTGTACTCATGTGCATTCATACATGTCAAACATAACCAAGTAGGTTTTAAAAGACAGTTTTCTTCAGAGTCGAGAGATGCTGCTACCCTACATGAATGATGGTTTACATCTACATACAGTAACTGCTATGATCACAGGGTTCATCACAACCATTGCGTGTCTGCCCATTGACATCATCAAAACGAGGTACCACACCATCCTTTACTAGCCAGCGCCCCAATTGCATTTCTATCACAATCCGAAGGATTTTGATGGAAATTTCTAATCCATTCGCTTCAAAATTATGTTTAAAAAGTTCGCCTGCTCGATCATGTAAATGGCGCAATTAATATTGTTGATTTGTCAAACTGGAGGGTATTGCCATTGAGCGTGTTACGCCATTACCCCACTGATTTCACTTTGAAAAAGTGCAAGTACTGCTTAAAAACAGCTTATTGGATGTTGAGTTGAGTCGGCTTAGCAACCTTAGAGTCCTGGCCTTTAGTAATTAACTCTAGGACTAGAATAAACTGTTATCGACATCGTTGTGGGTTATACGTAAACGGGTCAAGGTGATTCCGCGACGATAAGTGTGGTAACTCCATAGTCCAACATCCTTGTCCCTAGGCAAGAATGGAACATCATCGACGTCCATTATTTGTCCAATCTGCATGTATACTAACATAGTTATTTAAGGTAAATTGTTTACTAACAAATTATGGATGTTTCGTCTGAAATAAAATGATTATATTATTATTATAAAAAAGTCCACAGAAAATGGGACTTGCCCTTTTCTATAAACTCACATCACTGGTAATATTTTTTACTAGTTTACATACCTAGCAGAATTACTAAAATACCTATCTATTTCAGAGTACAGTACTCAAAAAAAGGCGCAAGTGCGACGACAGTGTTATCGAGCATTTTAAAGAACGAAGGCGTTGTGGCCCTATGGAGTGGCATACTGCCGACCTTTATGAAGATCGGGCCTAAGACCGTCCTCATTTTCATATTCCTCGAGCAACTGAACTCGTTGTATTACAAGATAGCCACTTGAGGTCAGACGGTAAATATTAACTTAGCATAACTGCAGCACACAGATGTTGCCGAACTTAACTATTGATTCCGGCTTCAATTCTAAACTCTGCAACTCTAAATTCGGTACTAGGTCACCGCGAGCATTTGCGTCGCGAATTTGTTTTGCAGACATTCGTTGCGCGAACGTTTATTGTTAAGACCTCACATCCCGAGCGCCTGTAATGCAACTTTTACCTGAGACCTAGCCGTGTTGCTTCTACATATTTGTAAAAAGACCCATCACATAGCCGTCAACTACGCATTCTGTACATTTTAATTAAGTAACATTGCACAAAAATAATAGTTGGGAAACGACTTTTATTTTTGGTGGATCGCTGTTTACGGTAGTGCGCAACGCAACGCACGCAAAACATTGTGTTTATGGGTGCATGCAACAGTTTTGGGTTTGTGGGGTTATTTGAAATTAAGTTATAACGTTAAAACCTTGTTTTCTTTACATAATGTCTGAAAAAGTTGGAACTTTTACCTTCAATATCTCCGTAACAAGTTCTCAGGTATGGTCCAGAACGAAAAATGATCGCAATGACGGGAATAACAAGTCACGTTCGGCTTCGTTACGTATCTTTTTACACCCGTTATGTACACTGCTGGTTTCAATTATCTCTCTACATTACCTAGTACCTAGTTGACGGCCTGCGCGCGCAGTCTACTTGACCCAACCGTTACAGTGGAATCTTGGATTGTTACATTACAGGCGAATACTGGCTCCCTACATTCGCGGCAAGCTTGTTACATACCTTAACTTCTTAAACAAACAAGCAATATGAAGTTAAACGGAAGTTATTTTTCTACAGCCGTCTCTGGAGGACAGCAAAACCTGCTTACGCACCAGTTTTCCTTGAGAACTTAGCAGTACACACAAATAAAAATACTTAAAGGACAAAGATTTAATCGTTTGCGAGATTTATTTATTTTTGGTACTGACAGTCCGCAACAATTACTTACAAAAAATCCCTAAAACAAGTTTTTTCAAAATAAAACTAGGTAAATTATGAGTTTACATATATAATGACCCTCTTTATTATTGTTTTATGTGTTACCCATTACATAATATTTCATAGTTTTTAAGTCAGCAACATTGACTTAAAAACTATCAACAAAATAAATAAATCTCGCAAATGATTCAATTCGAGTCCTTTTTTGAATAAAAGATTTTATAGTAATATCAGTAATGTATTTCCAGGTTACAGTACACGTTACATCAATGAGGTCTCGACCCTGAACTGGGACATCCGACTCGCACTTGACCAATTTTGTACTTTTGTGAAGGATTGAATGTGCATTGGAAAAAAAGGGAAATTTTGAAAAAAAAACGTGGACATTTTGCGAAGAGATATTCTGTTTCTGAGAAATGGACATTTTGCGTCCCAGCTTTCTCAAAATACAAAATGTAATAAAAATACCTCCCAGTACCGAGCCGTCATCCACACATTCACGAAATGTACATGTAACTAAGTAACATAGAAAACTTATTTTTGGGGTAGAAAACCGCTGTTTGCGGTACAAGCACAAATGTTAAATTTAGCTAAAACATTAATTAGAACTAGCTTTCGTAAGAACCGAAAAAAATATGATAATATTTAACCACACGCTTCCAGACAAATCACAAATTCACAATGCCGAGAAGAAGAATTAAATAAATGTATCTTTTTATACAAAGCATAAAATTTTAATTTTGGTGAACTGTCTATTGAAAGTAGGTACTTATTGTAAGAAAGATATTTTCCTATTTCGTGGTTTTATTTTATCGTCGTCATAATATCTGTCATCTGTGTCTGCCTGTTTGTAGCCGCGAATGCGACAGTTAAGCGTTTTATTTCACTGTCGTCATAATACCTTCTATGCCTGTTTAGAAGCCTGGTCTCCTGGATTGGATCCCCAGCAAACTGTCATTGGGTTTTTCGTTTAAATGAATTTTAATAGCAGCACGGGGGTCTCATGTTGTGTCCGGTTTTGGAAACAACCAAGTTCTCATAAGTATGTTCAAGATGTTTGTGGAAGAGGCTTTTTGTGAATTCGGCTCTTGCCAGCACCTTAAATTATCAATTTCGTCATTTCGTGGTAAGACTTGCTTACTCTTGAATTACTTCATGCGTATGTGTTAATGAAACCTCAAGAAAGTGTGTTCCACTAAACAATAATATATTTTCATTACTTACATTTTCATTATAAAATTATAATTTGTTAACATAACATAATATTTACCTTTATATTTCCTAGGGTACCTTTAAGCATATTTAGGTACCTACTTACATTAATTTACTAGTTACGTTTAGAAAAGCGCCATGCAAAAAACTATACCTACATACTTAATTATAATTATTATAACATAGAAATAAGCAATAACGATAATATAGTAATAATCTTGAAACCATTATGAAGCATTCGTTGTTTATTTGTTGGTATCGGCAGGGTTATAATATTTGCGATCTGAAAGAAAAAGAAAGGAACTTGCTGTATTTGTTTATTTTTGTACTTTTCGCAATTCGTTTAAGCGCCATCTATGATAGAATAGTATTTAATAAAGCTTACGTTTTGAAAAAGTTTATTCATACAAAATATTAAAACGAAGCCTGCTATAATCTTTCTTTGTGTGAAATGTAAATGACGCTAGAATTTGGACTCACTTTTGAATGAATAAAAATTAATATTATTATTTCATATAACTCAGCATGTTCAGTAGTTAGCGCCATCTATGAATCACTAGCCATACTAATTATGAACTGGTTGGACCCATATCAAAGTATTATTCTTATTACTGTACATAGGTGGCGCTATTCGTAATTATAAAATTTATTTATTAATGATTTAATATTTTGAATACACAGCTGTCTCAAAAACCTTTGTCCAAAAAAAAGAAACTGAAAAGTCATTATTCGGTTATCACAGCAGGGCGATTAAATTACTAACCTAAAGAATACCATACGAAGCTGACATCACCTTTCGATACTCTTCTTCCCTGATGCCATACGCCATGTAGGAGTAGGACAGGAAGTCGCTATGGTTGGAGACCAGTTGGAAAACCATAGTGGTAGACCCTGTTTGACCTCGGATGACCCTGAAGTCTATCGTTCCTCCTGAATCAACTGTGGCTGTCACTTCTAGGTAGGTTATTACGAAGTTTTTCTGTGAATTTATAAATGTTACCATGTCAATAGGTAGGTCATAAAAACAAAAAAAAAAATAGACGTAGATGTATTTAGTAACCTATTCCGCTTGACTATTCTTCAAGAGTCATAAAAACCCTGTAAGAAATCGACACGTGTTTCACCTCTCAACGAGGAAATGAAATGAAATGAAATTGAAATGAAATGAAATGAAATGAAATTGAAATGAAATGAAATGAAATTGAAATGAAATGAAATGAAATTGTTTATTCCTTAAATAAGATATTGGAATCACTTTTATACGTCATATTAAAAAGTTGTAAAAATAAGCTAGATGAGGTTGGTGTTTTCGTCCGTCCCCTTTAAGAGGCATCCTCAGGATGACGATTGACCAATTGCAAACCAGAACGCGACGTGATACCACACCGAGCGCTTGACGCAAAGAGGTATAAACCTTTTTTATGCCGTGCAAGTGACATTAAACCTTAGCGTAAGGAATTGGTTGACTAGGTATAGGTACATACATTGTAATATCAAGTGCGAATTTCACCCATGACACTGAACGCGATCAGCACATCTAAACCGAGTTCAAGAGCTGTCAGTGTCAATATTCCAAAGAAAACAATGACACTGACAGTTCTTAAACAGGGTTTATGTGGTGATCGCGTTCAGTTTAAGATCATCATTATTATTATTCTGTTTGTATGTGAGAAAAAGAAGAATATGACCTGAGAACCACCCTGAAAAGAGTGGCGTATTATTCGACACACTGTGCCAAAAATGCGCCATACGTGTGTGTGATGCACATTTGGGCGAGCCGCATCGCAACGCAAAAATCCTCATACATCACTTTTGAGGATCTTGTAAGAACCCTCGCTGAATACAAGTGAGCCGCACAGCGCTTTTTGTATTGAAATGCGATGTGCAACGGCGCGATGCGGCTGTAATGTGCGTTTTAGCTTTATCCCAAACATAGGTACCATCATGTAATCCCCGAAGGGCTAGGCAGAGGTGAATCTATAGTAGGTACACTCACATTTCACCAAAGGCCGTACATAGAAAAACGTTCACATTCAAGTCGCAATCTGTCAAACTTGTCAAAATATTCATAAACTAGCTGCGCCCTGCGGTTCCACCCGCGTAAGTCTCGATCCCATGGGAATATCGGGATAAAAAGCAGAACGATGTAACCAATATTTTGTAACGAGTGTCCGTGGAGTTTCTTGCCCGTTCTTCTCCATAGGTACCTACTACGCTTTGGAATGGGCAACTAGCTGCATATTTCTGACTGACCGACTCCTTGACAATTCAAAAGTACCTGTAAATGGTTTAATTGAAATAAATGCTTTGAGTTTGAGTTGTGTTTGAGTTTGAGTTGTGTTTGAGTTTGAGTTTGAACATAGGCAACTTTTTATCAATATACCCCGCGGGCGAAGCTAGTAATATTATAAATTCGAAAGTGAAATTGTTTGTTTGTTCACGCTAAAACGGCTGAACGGATTTATATGAAACTAGCTGCACCCTGCGGTTTCACCGGCGTAAGTCTCGTTTCCGTGGGAATATCGGGATAAAAAGTATCCTATGGCCTATTCCAGGTCATGGTCTACCTCTGTGCCAAATTTCATCCAAATCTGTTCATCCGTTTTAGCGTGAAAGAGTAACAAACAAATAAACAAACAAACTCACTCATTTATAATTTTAGTTAGGATTATAATTTTAGTGTACAATTTGACAGATTGCGAATGAGATGCGAATGTTCTTAAAAATTACGGGAATTGTCCCTCAGTTATGTCCAAATATGTTTTTAGCGAAACTGGCTCAGTCACCTCGCTGTCCTTGGACCATTGATAGCCTAGATCCGAGTCAGATAAGTAACAAATGTTTTACCTTTTCTTATCACATAGGTGGCTATCAAATCAGTATACCAACAGAAGTATCTGAAGTGATGATAATGGACTAACCTTGGATTCGGCAGTGATGGTGACGAAGAATGGATCGTAGTTATTCCTGTGTCTGTATCGGTCTGAACCACCTTTCATTGGGAGGGACTCTAGAATTAAGAGAAATATAGGTCAAAGAGCAGTAACTAATAAAAAACTGTATCAAAACGCAGGGTAATTGGGTGCCACTGGTGGTCGAGAGGTCACCAAGGGACCTACTGCCACCACTTACAGCCGTACTTACTTCAGTGGGGGAAAGAGATAAAGCTCTACAGGACGTAAAGCTCCATCTTTTTCCTCCACAATATTAAAATAATACTGCTGTACTTGGTGGTGGTGGGCCCCCAGTCCGAAGAAGTCCATTGCATTTATGGTGAATACATTGAACTGTATGAGAGTGAAGGCTACACTTGATCTAACAATAGTGTAGTGACCACAGTATGATCAAGTAGCCTTCAACGAAAGCGTTATGAATTCTTAATTTTGTTTTTTAAACTTTTGCGGCTAAACAGCTGAACCAATTATGATGAATTTGTTATACTTTGAAACCTGGGGAAGGATATAGGCTTTTTATCGACATACCACGCGGGCGAAGTCGCGGGCGGAAGCTAGTTTATAATATGACTAGCTTCGCCTCG
The DNA here is from genome assembly GCA_947363905.1 of Lithophane semibrunnea. Classification (NCBI taxonomy): domain Eukaryota; kingdom Metazoa; phylum Arthropoda; class Insecta; order Lepidoptera; family Noctuidae; genus Lithophane; species Lithophane semibrunnea. The sequence goes on from OX376203.1 coordinate 15,373,039, forward strand.
CGGTTTTACGCGCATGAGTCTCGATCCCGTGGAAATATTGGGATAAGAGGGATAACATTCCTATGTCCTAACCCATGTCAGGGTATGTCCATGTGCCAAATCTGTTCAGCCGTTTTAGTGTGAAAGCGTAACACACAAACTCACTTTCGCATTTATAATACCTATTAGAAGTTAAAGATAAGATGAAGTATGGATAATATCGATTATCGACCTGGAGAAGGCCGCGGGATTCCGCTGGATGCGAGAAGCACAGAACCGGTCGAAGTGGTGGTGCTTGGGGGAGGCCTATGTCCAGCAGTGGACGTCTTTCGACTGCAATGATGATGATGATGAAGTATAATTATATGGATTACTACTTACTGTCATATTCAATCCCAACTTTGAATTTCTGCGTATCAAACCAGCTACCAGGATAACAGAACACGGCGCTGGTCGCCAACAACAAATAGAACCAATTTTGTATCATCTTGACTGGCTACTACAGACGGTAAATAGTTGACTACTGAATCATTTCATCTGTGTGACAGGTTATCGGGATTTGTCAGTGATAAGGAAGATAAGAGAAATGTTTTCGAATTCTTAAAATTGGTATTGACTAACAATGCGTTTTTATACAAAAAAATATTTGGTGAGTTTTATTTTACAGGTTTGAAAAAGGAATTCGCATTGTTTGAATGTTTTTACCCGACTTTCCCAGAACGAGGGTAATGTTTTTTTCAGAAACTATCGAAGAAAGATTTTTCTTTGCTGTTAGTTGTTGCAGTAGGTAAAGATTATAATGACTTACAATTATTTTACTTAAAAAAAAAAACACGTCAACACGCGACGTGTAGGGGAGGAAAGCCAAAAAAAAAATTGTTTCATGATTTTATTTTATCACTTTGTCGGCGTGATTAATGTGTATGGTACCAAATTAGAGCTTTCTAGTACTAATAGGTATCTCTGAGCTAAGCCGCGGACAGACGGACAGAAAGTCAGACATACATATACGTAGACTGACAGACGGACATGGCGGAACTATAGAGGTTCCTTGTTGACTACGGTACCCTAAAAATGAATAAATTAGGTTACTCTAAACTTTCCGAATAATAAACAGTAATAACTCATTTCATTCCCAAAAAAGTTATTTCCCTGCATCACTTTTCATGAACTTTTTTAGCTGTAGTTCTTTATTTTTTCCTCAAACTTTGAAATCTTTTAAAGACTTCATAGAAGTAAGAATATCAGTCGACAAAGGGCGGGCTTCCAACTTATAGAAAAAGTTAAAACAATAAACATGTTTAATGTGACTTTTTCCCATCCTACGAAGGAAATGAGCGTGAGGAAAGGGATAAACATGGTGAATAAGTACCTACTTGATGGTGTACTTAGGGAAGAAAGATAAGTAAGAAATATGAATGGGATAAAGTTTTGTAACGATTATGTTTAGAGTCTTAGTGTGAGGTTAGGAGCCTAATCGAATCTAAGCGATTATTTATCTGTATACTCCTGATCTCATATGTTTTTTTTATTTTTATTTTTTTATTGTATTTAGATCTATTTTGGTTAAAATTGCTGATCTTTTTGTATGCACGTGTTTCTGTGACAAATAAACCTATTTTTCTTTCTTTCTTTCTTTCTAATCCTAACTAATATTATAAATGCGAAAGTGAGTTTGTTTGTTACGCTTTCACGCTAAAACGGCTGAACGGATTTGGATGAAATTTGGCACAAGGGTAGACTATGACCTGGAATAGGACATAGGATACTTTTTATCCCGATATTCCCACAGAAACGAGACTTACGCCGGTGAAACCGCGGGGTGCAGCTAGTTTCATATAAATCCGTTCAGCCGTTTTAGCGTGAACAAACAAACAAATTCACTTTCGAATTTATAATATTACTAGCTTCGCCCGCGGGGTATATTGATAAAAAGTTGCCTATGTTCAAACTCAAACTCAAACTCAAACACAACTCAAACTCAAACACTACTCAAACTCAAACACAACTCAAACTCAAACTCAAAGCATTTATTTCAATTAAACCAATTACAGGCACTTTTGAATTGTCAAGGAGTCGGTCAGTCAGAAATATGAAGCTAGTTGCTCATTCCAAAGCGTAGTAGGTACCTATGGAGAAGAACGGGCAAGAAACTCCACGGACACTCGTTACAAAATATTGGTTACATCATTCAGGTTGAAAATGTTAGTCCCCGGGATGCCATCTATCTCCTTGCCAAATGTTATCGAAATCCGTTCAGTGGTTTAGGCGTGAGAAGGTAACAATACAGACTACTTTCGAATTTAAAATATTAGTATGGATAGTTAGGATTGCAAGAGCTCGTGGCTAAGTAATAACAGCCGCTCGGGTCGATCCATCAGGTTAAGCTACGCTTACCGGGGTTGGTCCGTGGATGGGTGACCATTTTCACATATCGAGACTCCTCCGTGCCTCGGAAAACACGGTAAGCCGTTGGTCCCGGCTGTCATTTGTGGATCTTTGACAATCGTTACGAGTCGTCAGAAGCACGAAAGTCTGACAACCAGTCTAAACCAAGGGGTATCGTATTACCCAGTTACTGGGTTGTGGAGGTCAGATAGGCAGTCGCTCCATGTAAAATACTGGTATTCAGCTGCATCCGGTTAGACTGGAAGCCGACCCCAACATAGTTGGGAAAAGGCTAGGCAGATGATGATGAGTTAGGATTGCAAGTTGAGATGCTCGAAGAAACGTACTCGTATATTTTCTTATTCAACCTTTTTTCATCCTGTTCAGGTATGGACTGCCTCGTAGGTCTAGTGGTCGCAAGCGCTACTGCTGAGCATGAGGTCCTGGGATCGATTCTCGGGTCGGGTAGTGTTATTGGATTTTCCATCTGAAATTTCTTAAAAGCAGCCCGGAGTTTGGATTTGTGCCCGGTTCATGGCAATAGGCTCGCCCCCTATTACATTTACACTTTATTACATTCACATTTTTATTACAGGGACTTAAACGTAATTGGCGATATGTGGGTGTAGTCTAGGTACACCTCTGCCTAACCCTTCGCGGAAATCAGTCGTGATGTTATGTTGTTATATGAAGAATCCCATCATACTGGCATACAGCTTGCCCTGCTCAACATTTTGTATAAAAACATATAAAATAACTTATAGAGATGACTAATCTAAAGATAAACATTGATATCAAAAATGCAACATTGAAAACCGTTTCGTAACCATACAAAAATAAAACGTTATCTTTGCCAGAAGCATATCCATCTATCTTAGTTTTTAACCCAAATAAATATAGTTATAACTTTGAATACATATACATTCATATCTATGGATACATATATATTTAGCGTTTTAGCATTTCGTAAAAAAAAATTGTAGGCAGGTAGTAGTAGGCTTTGAGGTTTATGTATAAAATTAAAAATGTACTCTCTTTCAAAACTATTTGAAAATGTTAACAAAAGTACACACGGCTGTACATTTCCTCGTCCGAATCCATGATTTGTAAATGATTGTATTGAAATGCCTATACGACTCGTACGCGGCGTTAACGCCTACGCTAGACATTTGTCTAGCGTAGGCGTTAACGCTGCGTGTGCGTAGGCATTTGCCTACGGTAAACAATTATAGATAAACGCCAACGCTGAACAAATATCCCGCAAACCAATTAAACTTACTGATAATAACAAATCACACAATATTTACCGAAAAACAGTACCTACTATTCATTAATCCGAAAATCCAGTCGAATTTGATCAACCTTGTAAATCAAAAGATTTTAAACAAAACAACAGTAAGGTTCACATGTTTGCCTCCATTTTCCTATTCTCATTATGAAACACTAGTTTTCCTTATATTTTGACAAGTTTGTTTGTGATGAGGGTCGAATGGACCCACGTGCGACGGGTTGGCTCCTGTAATTTTTCATTAAAATTGAAAACTTTCGGTAGGTTCCGAAGTTACGAATAATTTAATAATAATATCTGGATATATCTAATCTAACTAATATGGATGTAAGTATGGATGGATGGATGGATGTTTGTTACTCTTTCACGCAAAAACTACTGAACCGATTTGGACGAAATTTGGCACACAGATAGTTTATAACCTGGATTAACACATAGGATACTTTTTATCCTGATATTCCTACGGGATCGAGATTTACGCGGGTGAAACCGCGGAGCACAGCTAGTAATAATATAATAATATCTGGAATAATGATATCTTATAATAACATGGAAGAAGATGACATGGTGTGGCAAGAGAATTATGATGGCTACACACAGCACACATATATCTCTAGGGCACAAGGTATACACCACATAAATTTCATATCACTCTGCTGCGAATAACCGAAGATTTTCATCACACAACTACAAAATGCGTCATAAGCGCCCTTGCCCTCCCATGTGAATTAAATTAACACAATCTGCTGAAATCACATCATGATTAAACACTATACATAAAACAGATATCAACCCTCCCCTGCGGTCGGGCACAGACAATGCTCAACCCTCTCCTGCAAATGGGTAACATTATATCGTAATATTATAATGTAAACTACAGATATATAGATATGGATGTGAAGTTGCAGTCGAAATTCCCAACTAGTTGGATTGAGTTTTGGCTGAAGATCAGCACCCTTTCGTAACTAACACACTTTCTTTCGCAATCCAAACAATCTTGAAGGAAATTCCTAATCTTATGCTTCATATGTTTGACAAATTTCGTCCGCTCGACAGCGTAAATAACGCAATTGATTTTGTCGAATTGTCAAAATGCAAGGCATTCCAATTATTAATGTATTATGCAATTACTCCACAGGGAACGGTCAAAGTGTTTTCAGACGGGTGTAAAGTGTGGCTAAGTAGGTACCTAATAACAGCCGCGTGAGACGATACATCAGGTTAAGCTATTCTTGCCGGGACTGGTCTGTGGATGGGAGACCGACCACCTTTACATATCAAGACTCCTTCGTGCCTCGGAAAGCACGTTAACTAAACATTTTTTACTACTACCGCACTAACGCGTGATTACCGCAACAAGTTTTTGTCTGGAACATCTAACATCGTACCTACTTATTATTATTTATAACGGGTAAGTATATTTATCATGGTAGATTTATCACGGTAATCTGTACCCCTGTTTAGCTTTTTTATCTGTGTAACGCATGTAATTTATAGTCTTTGTTTCGTTAGAAAGGGTTAATGTTTGTAAATGGTATTCGAGGCCAATTATGCGTAAAATTTACGATACAGTCTACTAATTTTGGGACAAAATTAAACATGAATGTGTATTTTAGTGCTTATAAAATGAAGAAGTGACTTGAAAATGGTAAAATTAAGCAATTTTCTATAAAAATAGAAAATTCAAACTTGATTTGTATACCAAATTATTAAAAAATATCTTACTAATTAATGCAAAAAAACTTAATAAGTTTATCTTATTTCGTTCAAGCAATCTGCGTAGCGTTTTCCCAACTATTTTGGGATCAGTTTTCCGTCTAACCGGATGCAGCTGAATACCAGTATTTTACATGGATCAACTGCCAATCTGACCTCCACAACCCTCCGTAACTGGGTAATACGATACCCCTTGGTAAGAATGGTTGTCAGACTTTCGGACGTCTGACTACCCATAACAACTGTCACAGATCTCGGTATAGGATGGTCAGCCATCCACGGACTGACCTCAGCAAGTGTTGATTAACTTTGAAAATCGAACCGTGTGGCTGTTATTATTTAGCCACGACCTATCTTACTTATGTATGTATGTATCAAAGTAATCATAAAGTATTTTTATGATCAACGGATAATAATAACAAAGCACATAAATAATGGAAACAATACTGTCTGCAACTTAATCAAGTGAAAACAATCAATGAAAACAATAGCTATTGTTTGCGTTATTAAATTACTTATTTACGATACGACATCAAAGAAAAACTCGATAAACCAATTAAATTCACACCAAGTCAAAGGGAGTAAATTAAATTAAGTAAAATAATTAGTTTGCGCAAGGATTTAATTAAATATTATCTTGTACAGATGGGATGGTAAGTTATTACCCGACTACGGCGAAGAAAAAAGGAGGGTTATGATTTTGACCGGTATGTATGTATGTATGTATGTATGTATGTATGTTCATCTGTTCCCTTGTATCTTCTAAACCACTCATCACAATTTGACAAATAAGGTATCGTTAGAAGCGTCTTGATAGTCCGCTGGTTATAGGCTATGTGAAGTCACATTAAATTAAAAATGGCGCCCTCTAGAGGAAATAAAGTAAGGAACTAAAAAAAAAAAATTGTTTAATCGTACTATGTTAGGTATCAAATGAAAGGGCTTAATGAGCACATTTCAAAAATATATATATTATAACCCCAAAATATTTAAAAAAAAATTAAGTAATAAAAACTAAAACCCAACTACGACTGAAAAGGTATAAACAAGACACCACAGACAGACAAATTAAAAATCCGGAGTCACACGTAATCTGTTCGATTTATGCCGCCCTAACTCGTGTGACTCCGGATTTTTTTTTTGTCGATTTATGTAATGCTTGCGTAGATACGAACATAACTATTGTAAAAACAATAAACAAGGCTTTAGTGTGAATGTCTACGCCTCTCATGATCATCATCATTTCAGCCGAAAGATGTCAACTGTTGGACCCCCAAGCATCGCCAATGTGCTACTCGCATCCAGCGGATTCCTGCGGCGCTCACAAGATCATCGATCTCATTCATTCATTTATTTATTCATAAAAAAATCAATTGTGTTGAATGCAGGCATTACATGCACTGCTAGGGTTGCGGGAAAGTCCGAAAGGGATACCGAGACCTTGACTACAGGCAACTGAAGGAACACGGGTGGGTTTTAGTCAGTAAAAATCACACCCTTCCGCTCCGCCCAGAGCGGGAGAAGTCATTTGATGAAAAAAAAAAAGCATTACATGCAACTTACATACAAACAAAATACAACTATGAATTACCTAGTATCAAACAGTTTCAAATATAGTGTATAATGTCGAACAGTTTTAATCCATCCTGTGGATTCGACGACCTTCCAACGCTACGTCTTCGGGTACGCGGTCGCCTCTCCAAAACTTTTCAGCCCCATCGGCCATCTGTTCTGCGAGCAATGTGCCCTGCCCACTGCCACTTAAGTTTCGAAATTCTTCGGGCTATGTCGATTATCTTAGTCTCGTACGCTCTACCACCATTATTCATCCTTCTTGATGATATAACACATGCAAATCTCATATAAAAATAATCAACAACAAAAAGGCCAGTCACAAATACAAATGTTTATTCCTATGCGGGGAACGAATCTACGGCCTCGAGCACAGAAGGCGCACACTGCGTCAGTTCTGTCGTTAGAAATACATTTACATACGGTACAGCAATAAGCGCCTTGTCTTTATGTAAATCGTTTCACGAGCACTTTTAGAGTGGTTTACATTATGTACAAAGCTACCAATAAATCAATCTATCTAGCCTTAACCCAACTATGTTGGGGTCGGCTTCCAGTCTAACTGGATGCAGTTGAATTCCAGTTGTCCAGTTACTGGGTATCACGATAAGGTCCCTCGGTAAGTCTGGTTGTAAGACTTTTGGGCTTCTGACTACCCGTAATGACTGGCAAAGATCTATGAATGACAGCCGTGAGTAACGTGCTTTCCGAGGCACGGAGGGGTGCACCCCCATTAATAAGGAAATTCATATAATCTATTGCTTCATAATGAATGAAAAAAATCGTCTGCTCAAAAACTAGAATAACGTAATGAGTATTGTTGAATTGTCAAATAAACATTATTTTTCCTTACATGTCCAACGTAGTAAAAAAACAGTACATTTATACCGTAAAAATGTATTGATTTGTCTAATAAATATAACAGGAATGAATTATTTCAACAACTGCGTCGAATCAACCATAAGAGAGAGAGAGAGTTCAATAAAGAGTAAGTATTCTATCTATTAATTTACTTAGAATCCAAATCCGTACGTCATTATTTGTTTAACAATAGAATGGAACTCTTTATTATGTACACCATTTGAATTACAGATATAAATGTAGAAATTTTACATAGGGTCACACAATGGGCAGCCTTATTGCTAAAATCGATCAATGTAGCACATTAGTAAAGCAAATAAATATAATTATGCACTTTAAGTTAGGACATCACATCAGTTACGTACAGTTTACTTTAGTTCAATCTAAGAATTAACTCTGGGCTTAAAACGGCAACCTTGGCAGAATCATAATAGGAAAATATTATTGTGGCGGTATCTACATCGCCACATGCGAACTACGAATCATCGTAAAATGTCACAAAAAAATTCATAATAATTATGATCTGTGTGCAATTCACATTACGAATAATTCATCTGTTTGACAGTTTTCTATAGATATTCGTAAAATGGTCCACAAATTATGAATTTCTTTTGTGTCAAATTAGAGGAATTGCTAATGACAGCTGGGAATTCAGGTAATGAATTGCTAATGTGTTTCAGGTCCCCCGGTTCTGAATAGTTTTAGAAGCAAAAATAGGACGTACCTAACATACAGCAAAATGAACAAAAGAACATCAAAGGGCGATGTCCTACGACACTGAAAACAATGGGACCCTCATTAGAAAGTGTCTGTGAGAAGGAAGCATGCACGATAGTTAAAACTATACTCCGTAAGCTTTTCCTTGGCTCTTTTGCTGAGAGTGTTGAAAGATGTCCGCCAGTGAGTAACGGAAACATAAAAGGATTAAAAACATTCGAGATTGCTTCAGTGTTTTTTTCAGAGGTACTTGGATAAGAAACGCTGACCTAAGTGTTACGATGTTAGATACATAGTTATTGAGTAAAGATCTTTTCGAATACATGACACACACAGGTACACCTCTGCCTAACCATTCGGGATTACAAGCGTGGTGTTATGATATCTTTTCAAGAACTTCCGCATTAAAAAGCCGTAGCCGTAATCCGAACAAGAAGTCGCAAAAAAAATCATTGCTTGCAAATTCAACATTTATGTAAGTGATGCTGAATGAAAAAAACCACTAAAAGCGTGCCCGGTAGCTCCATCATAAACTTGAAAGGCGCAAAGGGGTCGACTGCAGTGCGTGCAGGCCACAGGTGGGGGTAGATTTTCTCCCCTTCATCTCATTTCATCCCAGTGCCGACTGGACGGCCGTCGGATTCGCACGCGTCTGTGCGCTGCGCCGTCGCAAAACCTCGCGGAGAAAACGTCAACAAACCGCGTTCGCGATAAAGTGTCATTTTTGAAAATAAATAAAAAAGGTTCGATTCGAAATTTGAAAAATAACGGTTTTGGGATTTGTCTGTGATCGGTTTAGTGTTGTGAAATAGTTTCAAATGTTTATTAAAGTGAGGTAACAGGAATGGATGGAGAGAATCGTATCATTTTGAACGTTGGCGGTATAAGGTGGGTAGTTGTGACTTACTTATAGTAGATTAATAAAAAGGCATTCCACTAATATAGTATTAACAATAGACCTAGGGTTTCTTCATCAAGAAAACACTTTGACGTGGTTGGAACCAAAAATATATTTGCAGATTGTGTTGGAGGTCTCATAAAATAATATTAATTAAAACACAAGTGAATACAATTCGTAACATGTTGTCTTTATTGAGAAAAAAGCGGTTTAGTAAATCAATGATCTAAAGAGATGCCTCCATGTTGTTTTATTGGTTGTATAGAGACAGTTTTTAGTTTTACTGAAACCGTGTCCAGAGGCATTTTTATAGGAATTTCATCAAAAGCTAATATATGTGACGCATTTATTGAATAATTTTCAGTTGTATTATAGTTGATTTTTATCTCTATTTTAAGTTATGGTTCCAGTTAAAATATAATGCAATTCAATTGAATGATTCCATTTCAATTAAAATTCATAGCAATTTAAGTGTTTTATCTATTGACTTGGTTTAAAAAGATTCAAACAGCATGAATCATGAAATAATATATTTTTATCTCAAATATGGTTTACCTACAATAACATACAATATCTTTCTCTCTTCCATTACATACGTTAGTTAATTGATTTCACTTCTCAACAAAGATAATATGACTAGTGTACGGGTAATTTTTTTTTTTTGGTCCAGCTGAGCCCCGAATCTTGCTAATAATGAAGAATGGGTAATGGGTAACGTAACCTACTTACTGGCACCTGCTTTTAGTCGCACTTTAGTTGTTTAGTCGTAGTTTAGTTGATATTTCCACCTGTAAAATAATATTCTCTTATGTACCATTTTTTTTTGGAAATTGAGGCACAACGAGTTCGTAACTACAGATTTAAAAAAAGAATTTAAAAAATAGAAAAATATAAAAATAAAAACAACAAAATAAATAAAAAAGAACAGCTTCATAGTTCAACTCACTCTATTGCTAAATATTAATCGAAAAAGCTATCTGACGCAGTATGCTATAAAAAAGATGGATCCCTGTGTGTGTGGAACTATTCTCCTTGTCCAGTACCGTTTTAGCATCATGACCTTGACCTAACTACCTAGCCGGAGCCTTTTTAGGTGTCGATCGAGGCACTAGGCCATGAGAATATTGACTGTACTAAAGGCACTTTACTATCCTCAATTTATACCATTACAGGGTGACTTGTAATTCACTGTCAGCTCAGTATTTGACCTCTTTCTAGCCATGTCATATTTCACACTCATGCTACTAGTGTAGTAAAAGTATCTTTTTTAATTGTTTCTTTTTTTACTTGTACTTACGTTGTGTTGTGTGCCCTGTCTGTGCTAAATAAATGTATTTCCTTTCTTTTTTCTGTCTTTCACACTGTTATGTACATCCATCGATTCTTTGCAGTTCCTCTACTTTTATAATTAACTAAATTCATACTCGGAACTTTCCTCACGATATGCTCTCCCTCATTTGCTTTTGTACATTACTTACCTTTGAAGATAGACTGTAAGGTTTCTGAAGAATAAATAAATAAAGCAGAGAGCAGTGGTGGCCCAGTGGTAACGGCCCTGACTTACGAGTCGTAGGTCGTGGGTTCGAACCCAGACAGGCGCTTTACATTGTGTAAACAATTTCACCACTGATCTCAAAATGGTGAAGGAAAATATCGTGAAGAAACCGGCATGTTCTAGAACAGCAAATTGTGAAGTTAAATGCGACAGTGACAACTACCAACCCGCACTGAGCGTGCATGGCTGGCTGGCCCACTCTCTTTCACAGAGAGGAGGCCTGTGTCCCAACAGTAGGAACAATATAGGACTGATTATGCAAACTAAATATACTTGTCCGCATCGCATAATAACTATCGAAATACGGTTTCCCTAATCCAAATTAGATACTCCATTATGGATTATTGTTTAATGAAACCCGAATCTTTAGGATTATCTAAAGTAGAATTAGTGAGATATATTTGTACAGGTCATAGTCGTTCATATTTCATGATTAGTAAAGCAAATATGCGCAATCCCGTCAGGAATGGAGTTAAAACATTTGCTTTTGTACGAGGAAGTTAAATTAATTTGCGTAATTTATGTCGGCGTTCTTTTTGGCTTGCTCTGTGAGAAAAATGTTGTCATTTACGTAAATGATTAGATGTTTGTAAACTCTTCAAGTAGGTACTCGTTTTTCTGTGAATTAGTATCGTTGCATGGCAGATCTGCTGGAAGAAATTTCTTTAGAAATAAGCAGTACCTTTGTACACAAAATTATAATTATATCGTACCTTTATGTATTTTACTGTGTGTACATAAATAATAAAATATAACCTGTAAACATGGGTGAAGATTGGCTTGGTACTGGACCACTAAGGGTTGTGGAGTCTCCATGTAAAATACACCAGTATTTTAAATGGAGACACAACCCTGTCGGCTTCTAGTCTAACTGGATGCAGCTGAATACCAATTCAACTGCATCCAGCTAGACTGGAAGCCGACACCAGCATAGTGTTGGGAAAAGGCTGATTGACCGATATTTTAACTTTGCCACCTTTTTACCTTACCTTATTTTTTTACTCATTCACTCTGTACTTGTTACCTTTTTGTCATCTTGTGTTAACTTGGGCAATAAAAAAACATTGAAATTAATAAAACCTATGTACCTACCTAGTTAGATGGGCTGCTCAGGTTGCGTAGAACATAATTACAATAGTTCCGTCTTCCATTGATTTTTCCACAATTTTTTTTTTTAGTTTTGGAATTCATCAAATGTCTTCTGCCGCTCTGGGCGGAGCGGGAGGACGTGTGAGACTGATTAAAACACACCCGTATTCCTTCAGTTGCCTGTTGCCCCGGTATCCCTGTCAGACTTTCCCGCAACCCTGGGTTAATTTCTCCCATAAGTAATAAAATTACTTCTTCTAAATAAATAGTTATTTCAAGCCATCCACGTATTTAACCTACCAATCAAGGATAAGAAAATTTAAACAGAGCCAATTGGCATTTGCCTTCTAAAAGCAATTCTATATTATTTGGCTAGGAGTTACTCAAAGATATGTAAACATTTTGGTCTCGAGACCTCAATTTGTTTTTAAATAGGGGAAGCCTGTTTATCCATCGCCCGTCTGAACGCAGCCATTTCTCTCAGTTTAGTTTAATGAAATGGACGGTTGAAAAAATAATCTTTTAGTATTTTGTTTTTATTTTGTTGTTAATTAGAGTCGTACTGAACTGTCTCGTTGGTCTATTGGTTGTAACCGCTACTGCTGATTATGAGGTCCTAGGTTCGAAACCCAGGTTGAGCATAGTGTTTTTTTTTAATTTCTATCTAGAATTTAGCCAGGTATAAGAATACATTCATTCATTCACCGACAGATAAAGCGCTTTTGCTATAGAGTTCATTTTATAACGAAGGTGAGCTCTAAGGAAGGATTTTTGAAAATTCATCCCCTGAAGGGTTGAAATGGGGGATGAAAGTTTTTCATTTTTGCCGATAGGAAATTGCTTCGGGCACACGGTTTTTTAAGTAAATAGGGTTTATATTTTAGTACCTAGACGTCCTAAGCTAGTACTCTACTCTAGGCACTATAGTTCAACTTAACACAAGCATCTAAGCTGCTTGCACAAGACATGTCATATCGTAAGAGGCTTCTAAAGGATTATGTTTGACATAAGTACCGAATGGAGAAGTGAGGTTGTATTTCTTACAGACTTTACGTACAGGGTCGTTCTGCCCACCCTTATAGACTGTCCAATCATTATAGTTCTTTTTAGAAATTTTCATGAAGATAATTTTCTAGAACAGCCTCGACTTTACTCTCGTCGAGGATGTTATTTCAAAAAGGCTTTATTAAAGGTGGTTCTAGACATGGACTTGTTATGGAAGGGCACATTGTTATAGGGGGCTTGTAGCTAAATAATAATAGCCCCACGAGTCCATCTTCAAAGTTAAGCAACGCCTGCCGAGGTCGGATCATGGATAGGTGACTATTTATTACATACGGAGAACCTTCCTTGCCTCGGAAAGCATGTTAAGCCGTTGGACCCGGCTGTCATTCGTAGATATTCCTGACATACATAATCATAATATTATTTGATATTTTATACCTACAATAGGGAATATGCATGTATTTTTTTAATATTTTTATTCGATAGTTTACATCGTTAAATAATAGTTTAAAAAAATTCGACGGTAAAAAAGCAATCTAAAGTACTTACTTAAAAAAATGTTTAAAAATATCCACCCGATCCGGGCTATTTAAACGCCCTCCATTTGGCGCACTTGGTGTGGTGACGTCACAAACCGTGAAAACAGACAAGCAACTGTCAGGTCAACGACAAACGCTCCTTTTTGTAGGAGCGTTTGACGTTGACTTGACACTTGTTGATTGTTGTCCCAGATTGTTACGTCACATCCGCTCTTAGCTTTTCAAGTATTTGAATTACCTACAGATTTTTGGGACTTTAAACAAATTAATTTCTCGCTCAAAAATAAATTTTATTAAAAAATATTGATGGAGGCATAATTCTGAAGTAATATAGTTTCTAAAAAAAAATATTTGACCCATATTTGAATCACATGCATATTCCCAATTCAGTTTCAACTCGTTATTAGTGGCTTTTGCCGACATGTTAATTATTCAGATTTGTTACAGTTGTAATGGCAATCATTTCATTTGGTTTAAATAGGTTTTTATTTGTAGTTTCATATTTATCTTATATAGATTCTTTTCTACCTTGTGAATGTGAGAACTTTGTAGGCTTAGTGGATTGTAGACTTTTTTTTATCTGAAACTTTTTGAAAGGCCTACACCGTCCTCCCATAACTATTAACACTGTAATTCAAAAATATTGTAAAAGCCAATTATCTTTTAAAAGAGTAACCATGGAGTTTCTTGCCGGCTCTTCTCCATAGGAAACGACCAATTGGAACCGTGCACCTAGCTTCTGACGTTTAATAAGTGCCCATGCAGGCTTATGTGAAATAAAATATTTTGATTTTGATTTTAGATCTATGACAGTCGTAACGGGTAGTCAAAAACCCGGACTGTCTGACAACCAGTCTTGCTAAGGGGTATCGTGTTTCCCAGTAACTGGGTTGTGAAGGTCAGATAGGCAGTCCTCCCTGTAAAATATTGGTATTCAGCTGCATCCAGTTAGATTGGAAGCCGACCCACCGAAAAAGCAAGGCATTTTGAAGTCTAAGCCGGGATAAAGAACTGTCAGTGTTAAGTCAATATTTCTTAACAATAATGATAGGAGGTTCCTCTCTCTGGAGCCCTGACCGCCGGTAGCTTGGACTCTGTCTCACTTATACTTTGGCAGAATCATAATAGGAAAATATTATGAATCATCGTGAAATGTCATTATCTGACCATTCATAATAATGATCTGCGTGCGATTCATATTACGAAATAATTCATCTGTTTGACAGTTTTCTATGGAGATTTGTAAAATGGTCCACACAATATGAATTGCTTTTGTGTCTTGCTAATTGCTAATGACAGCTGGAAATTCAGAAAATGAATTGCTTTGAGAGGAATTGCTAATGTGGCCGTTTTAACAGATCCCGTTCAATTTTATTGATGAGATTCTCCCTACAGATAAGTCATATAGCGAGTTTAGGTGCACAGCGCAGCCCAAGGTGCACCTAGGAATCATCACTAGTGGACCAGCACGCGTAGCATATAAACCACCGTAGAAACGGGTTTTGTCGATGGAAGAGTAGACAAAATGACAGATAAACAGTCGCAATCTGTCAGTTTGAAAGCAGTTGACCCCTCTCTTTTCTCTTACAGTACTTCTATTTTTTATGCATTATACATCTATCTCAAGAGTCATCTTATGTGAAACAGCCTCTGTGTAAACCAAACCCGTTACTTTTCTTGAAAAGGCGACGTTCAAGAGATAAACATGTGAATATCATCAATCTTGATGAGAAAAATATGTTTAACACTAAGTAAACGTCGTTTGAATAACTGAAATGAGACTTAAACAAGTTGAAATTAAGTGCATTTTCAATTGCAAGAGTATAATTTCATTTTCCTAATTGCGTTACTTGCCGAGATTTCTTCAGTGGACACTACTAGAAGTATTTTTCATTTAATTTTCTGAATTAAATTCATAAGTTTTTGATCATGTTTCATTTCTAGTGGAATTGGTGCCAAGTCTAAAGTTAAGTGATGTTTTTATATGAAAAATGCTGTGACCCTATTAATTTTTATCTTTTAATCATCGTTTATTTTAATTGCATTGACATTTTATTATACCTACGACACGTAATTCGGTGCCCTTGTCACTGGGCACCACTGCTGAAAAGGTTTACATTGGGCAATATCTATCTAGTGTTACTGGATTTCAGACACTGCACATTGGATCAATGTAAATATTATTTTATATTATGATTCCTAACATCAACTTCCTAACATTAACACCTATTACTTTTTGCCTTTAGCAACACAATTTCGCAAAGAACGTGTGCTGAAATGTTTTTTATATCATAATCATATCATAGTCATATCATAATCATATCATAATCATATAATAATCATATCATAATCATATTATAATGGTATCATAATCATATCATAATCATATCATAATCATATCATAGTCATATCATAATCATATCATAATCATATCATAATCATATCATAGTCGTATTTATCATAATCATATCATAATTCTATCATATCATAATCATTTATTTTTAATAAGTATTGGTACAGTGTTGGTCTTAAAGTCAGTAATAAGTTCCTAATATATAGTCGGACATATGACAAGCCAGAGTCAAATACCAATCAAGTCAAGAATATCGAAATACTACACTCTACCTACACAACTACGTGGGTTTGTTAAAGGTTACTAAGATTTTGACGTTTCCATAAAATTACATTAGATATTCGTAAATGCCACGCTTTGATATTATTTTAACTGTCAGGTTTGGTTACTCAGATGGTGGGAGGAAAACTAATTTGAAGATGAAGAATGAAATAACGTATTTTTGTTCATCATTACTTGGAATTTTACTCCTACAACTAGTGTCTGTCGTGATGACCTCGTGGTTTAGGCGCCCACCTCACATGCACGAGGGTGTGGGTTCGAAACCGGGAGTAGTGTAGCAGCTATATGACTTTTCCTATTTTTATATACTTATCTTTTCTATCTTAGAGGAGCTCGTGGGTAAGTTATAACAGCCGCACGGGTCGATCCATCAGGTTAAGCTACGCTTGCCGGGGTTGGTCCGTGGATGGGTGACCATCTTTACATACCGAGACTCCTCCGTGCCTCGGAAAGCACGTTAAGCCGTTGGTCCGGGCTATAATTTGTGGATCTTTGACAGTCGTTACGGGTCGTCAGAAGCTCGAAAGTCTGACAACCAGTCTTACCAAGGGGTATTGTATTGCCCATTTACTGGGTTGAGGTGGTCAGATAGGCCAGGTGCTTCATGTAAAATACTGGTATTCAGCTGCATCCAGTTAGACTGGAAGCCTACCCCAACATAGTTGGTAAAAGGCTAGGCAGATGATGATGATCATTCTATCTTATACATTACTGACATCAGTGGAAAAAATCTTGGAAACCTGGACATAAAATAAGTCTGAAATCCACCAGAGATGAGCGAAGATGCGTAGCGAGGGATGTGTGTGATACTAACCAATATCATCGTTTCACTGTCATAGGTTGAGCTAAGCTAGCGTTGTTATTGGCTAGATTTACGGACATTCGTCGCTACGCATCCTCGCTCATCTCTGGTGGAAAGGCAGCCTAATGCTCGTGCCTCTGTATGAGAAGAGGGCTTTGCCCAGCAGTGGGACTATAACAGGCTGCTATTATTATTATTTTAACACTCCTACATAGCATAATGCTCCCGCAGACAGACAAATTGCATGGAAATTGTTCCGCCGGAGTCGCGTCGCTCTGTCGTGTCTCGACTCCGTTAGAATAATTTCCATAAAGTTTTCATATAAATTATTCCAAGTCGCGTCGCGCCTGTCTGCGGGAACCTTAAGGCAGAGATACCTATTGGTATAACCGACCATTTCCCAGTTAATGATCGTTATGTAACTGTCGGTATTTTTTTCTATCTTAATCTGATAGCCATATGCAAACAGACTATTGCCAACTTGCCACAATAATTGAAAACGTCTATCCAGCATATCTGTCTACCCTATTAAAAGTTTATCTTACAGATAATTTAGTGCAAATCCGACAAAAGCCTGGAGCTATTAATTAGGTCTTCCAAGCAATTTACGCTTTACTATTCCTGATTACCCGCGAGATAATTCCTGATTACCCGCGAGATAATTAACCCCTAAGACATTCTAGAGTAAATATTTTAATACTAAAAGTCTCCACTGTAGTATGTAATCGATAGTTTTCATGCCGAAAAAACAACATCACGTCTGTAATCCCCGAAGGGTTAGACAGAGGTGTACCTGTAGTTCACTCACATTTCACCAGTTATCTTTAAGTCCCATGTAATAGAGGGCGAGCCTATTGCCATAAACTGGGCACAAATGCAGACTCCGAGCTGCTACTGAGACATTCCTGTTGGAAAACCCCAATAACAATTTGCGACCTGGGGATCGAACCCTTAAAGACCTCGTGCTCAGCAGTAGCACTTGCTACACAGACCAACGAGGATATAATAATAATCTTGGATAATTGCCAGTTTTTACCCGACTACGGCGAAGAAAAAAGGAGGGTTATTATTTTGACCGGTATGTATGTATGTTCATCTGTTCCCTCATATCTTCTAAACCACTCATCTCAATTTGACAAATGAGGAATCGTTGGAAGCGTCTTGATCGTCTGCTGGTTATAGGCTGGTTATATTATATACGAAAATGGCGCCCTCTAGAGGCCATAAAGTCAGGAACTAAAAAAAAAAATTGTTTAGTCGTACCATGTTGGGTATCGAATGAAAGGGCATTGGCAAGCAGCAAGGGCAATGCAAGGGCAAGGCAGGCATAATAAGCACATTTCAAATATATATATATTATATACCCCAAAATAATTTAAAAAAATTAAAGTAATAAAAACTAAAGTGAGAAAAACTGAAACACGTGTTATAATAAATCGAACAGATTACGTGTGACTCCGGACTTTTAATGTGTCTGTCTGTGGTGTCTTGTTTATACCTTTTTAGTCGTAGTTGGGTTTTAGTTTTTATTACTATAATTGTTTTACCCTGTGTTAGACGTCCACGAGACGCCGCCGTAGACGTCTAGAGGACGTTTAACGAAATGATCGCACGTATTTACGAAATTAAAATATAGCGATATTCGCACAAATGAACCCGCACAGCCGCTTTAAACCCTATAAGTTTCTCCCAAGTTCCCACACCTACTAAAATCCTAGCACGTTACAACAGTCCACGGATGATCCATAATTTATCCAATAATGGAACATAGGCAGGCACATAGGTAGGCACAAAAATAGCGCATTAGTATTCACTACACGGATAGCACCGCAGTGCTTTGAGTTTCAGCACACGTTATACCTTTTTGCGATAATGAAGGATAAGTTGCCAGGGGCAAAAACTAATAGGTGTTAAGTTAGGAAGTTGATATGTTAGGAATCAGTAAGTTAAAAGGATTATTTACATTGATCCAGTGTCTTAATACAGCGGACTCCAGTGACACTGGATTGACCAAATTAAACCTTTTTCAGCAGTGGTTATGGGCCCCGAACGTGTTTTGTCATTTATGATCTGGGTTCGAACGCAAAAAGGGAAGTCCCTCCCTTTAAAGTAAAGTTACATACTTTGTGTAGTTTATATCATCATCGCTGCTCTCAAAACGGTGAAGAAAACCATCGTGATGAAACCGGTAATTCTTAGAACCAAAAAATAAATTCGAAGAGATGTGACATTAACCAAACCACGCTAGGCTGGCGTGAATTATGGCAGACACTTGTCCCAGTAGTGGGAACTTTGTAGGCTGATTATGCTAAACACTTTTCAATCCAGTTCAGCATGTAGTGTTTTTTTTTTGTGTGTTACACGGTTACTCCGCCAAATATGAATTGATTTTGATGACTTTTTTTTTTGGTAGGTGGTCCCTTATAAATATTAACTTTGCTTGCGTCCTTTTTGAGTTAGCTTTGAAAATTGAAAATTGAAACTTGTTTATTATTCTAGCAAGTAAACCTTAACAACTAGTGATTGGAGCCTCCTTTTAAGCAAATATGCCTGTGTTAGGAGACTCCGCTCTTCCATAACTTGAATAAGTATCATTTACTTGTCTTAAACAATTTTTTTTATTTTTATTAAAGCTAAACATGCAGCACGCACGCAGGCATGCGAGTGTGTGAGTAAGATTGATAGTGTTTAAATGTGTGTGTGAGTGTGTGTGTGTGTCATGCATGAGGTTAAGAATGGTACAGGAATTGACTAGGTGTAGGGTTATATTTTATTCCAGCAGCGCCTCCGTGTCGTCATAGGTAAGTGGTTTTATCCAGTTAGTAGCAATTTTTTTTAATTCTGTTTGTTTCTTATTATGTACGTAAATCTCTTTGTTAAGTCTATTGTATAGCTGAGCTGAGCGTTTGTTGTATTGTATACGCGCGAACTTGGTTTTCGTTTTAGGAACTTCTGCTATAGCTTCAATAATACGTATTCTTCCCACTTAGCCTATATGGATGATGCTTTATGTTCCCGTCAGTGTTATTTACATAGCACGTAGTGGTATTCGAATTTGTGTGGGGCAGGTACCACAAATAAAAAGTGAAAAAGAAAAGATTAAAAAAAAAACAACTAACGTTTTTTTGGAAGTCGGTTGTTTTTTTTTTTTGTAAAAAGTTTTTTCTTATATCTTGAAGACACGGAAAATCACGTATATCTTAAATTTGATATCGATACCCGTCATGTCCGTGAAGTTTCCTACCAAGTATTTACCCTAATGTCTGTCAAGCATTAGGCCTCCACATTACATAACCTCGTATCCATGTATCCTTCCCTTTGTAATGATAAAAAGGTCTTCCGTTCCTCCAATAAGTCAGTTCTTTCGTGCTGACAGCTTGCCTTTTGAGACACCAAGGCTGATTGATCACACTAGAAGTGCCACTCAGGGCTCTAATGGATACCGTCTGCCTTTCTGAAGAAGATATGAGTGTCTGTAGCTTTGTGAAGTGCGAGCTTTTGGTAAATAGATTTATGTCTTTGGATGTCTTGATTATTACTTTTTTTAGGGTTCCATACCCAAAGGGTAAAACGGGACCCTATTACTAAGGCTCCGCTGTCTGTCTGTCTGTCTGTCTGTCACCAGGCTGTATCTCATGAACCGTGATAGTTAGACAGTTGAAATTTTTACAGATGATGTATTTCTGTTGCTATAACAACAAATATTAAAAAACAGAATCATCATCTGCCTAGCCTTTTCCCAACTATGTTGAGGTCGGCTTCCAGTCTAACCGGATGCAGCTGAGTACCAGTATTTTACATGGAGCGACTGCCTATCTGACCTCCACAACCCAGTAACTGGGTAATACGATACCCCTTGGTTAGACTGGTTGTCAGACATTCGTGCTTCTGACGACTCGTAACGACTGTCAAAGATCCACAAATGACAGCCGGGACCAACGGCTTAACGTGCTTTCCGAGGCACGGAGGAGTCTCGATATGTGAAAATGGTCACCCATCCACGGACCAACCCTGGCAAGCGTAGCTTAACCTGATGTATCGACCCGAGCGGCTGTTATTACTTAGCCACGAGCTCCTCAAATATTAAAAAACAGAATATAATAAATATTTAAGGGGGTTCCCATACAACAAACTTGATTTTTTTGCCGTTTTTATAGATAATAGTAGACCCTTCGTGCGCAAGTCTGACTCGCACTTGGCCGGTTTTTTTTTTTTTTGGTTGAGGTTACACACGCGATTGCTTAGCTTTGGTTTAGATTTTAAAACTAGATGGTGTCGGCATTTTCTGGCTGACTGATCCCTGAGAAGAAATGCCGAAACAATCTCAGAGTTGATGGTTTCTTTTAAAGTCCAAACATTATATTATTAAGGCGAAAGCGTTAGGGTAGGACGCGAAAGTCAAGTTTTTTGGCCGTTCCAAATGTATATAAAGAATTATAATCATAAAAATCATACTTTATCTTATTGAAGGACTATTTCATGAAATCAACATTTGAGGCCAATTCTAACTTAAGGAGTTATACAGGGTGTTAGGGTAAACACCGTTATCCTTGCAACCAGTGGTTTGGTTTCATTTATAGAACGTAATATCAATGGAAAATTACAACTTTATTTTTAATTTTTTTAGATCTAAATTTTACCACAAGAGACGCAAGTTCGTTGCCCTATGCGCTAGGGCAACGAACTTGCGTCTCAACACGGGCGGGGGGTACGGGATGTGACCTGACCGGCAGCGAGCGCGATCCCTCCCTTAGTCAGTCAGCTGTTTCGCTAGCGAGCACGGTGTCAGATAGAAACTTTTTAAAATCTTTTAATGAAAATAACGTTTTTTTGTTGTTGTGTTCGGTCATTTATTTTTATATTTAAGTCAATTATCCATGGTTTGAATGACAAGAGTGTTTACCCTTACAGCCTGTATTGTTGATTCTAATTATTATAATTCTGTAAAGCTGTATTTGTTACGGTAGCAAATCGTATTTGAATCAACATAATAACCCGAAACTCACCTGCAAATTGCAAAAACGTAAGAGAATTTGCATTTCGCGGGCTACCTTTGTGCATCGGGGGATGCACTAAGATGTGAATGTAATGTTTTTAATTTCTGGAAACTCATTTGTTCCGACAACCAATGTTTTACTCTTGTTTTACTGTGGTAAACAACAAACGAAAAAGGTATATTGATATCATTACACAGATAAAAAAGCAAGCAGTTACTGGGTACCGATCATTCTATTCTAGATAGTTTTACGAAATCAAATTAAATATACTAATTCAAATCGATATTTCCCGTGATTTCCCCTCACATTTTTACGAACCAATAAAACGTTCAGCGGCACCCAAACACAGCAGTATTTTGTTATCCTACGTTGTTTATAGAAGCAGGCTGATCAAATCAATTGGTGTGTAGTTTAGTGTGGGAGTGCGTTAGAAACAATAAACTGGAATAAAATGGCGAACATTTTGTGTTTTTGGAAACAGCAATAACGTTAGTGAAGAAGTTGCAGTAGGCTAGGAATCTTTGTTGACAGACCGACGGCCGCTGGAGTAGACGAGTCGTAGATTGGAGGTCTCCAATCTACGACGGGGCGTCCCACACTACACTTGATACGCGGTCGCGTATCAAATGTAGTATGGGACGCCCCCCAGCTAGATGGACCGACGACCTTAACCGCCTGGCCACGGGTCATTCCGCTGCAGCAAATTTTCGCGCGGTGCGGACGGCGAAGCGTCTTCGTTCGCGTTCGGCGTTCGCGCCGCTTGTCCCGTGGCCAGTTGGTAAGAAAGTGTCTGGGACAGTCTGGATGCGGAAGGTGGAGGACAGGGTGTTGTGGCGCCGCCTGGGAGAGGTCCATGTCCAATTGTCCACCAGTGGACTGCAATATGCTGATTTGATAGATTGATTATTGTAAACAATTCAATCTATTTTGATGAAAAGTGTCAAAACTATTTGGTATCTGAAGTTTTTCCAAAGCGTAGTTTTTTACACCGTAAAATTAAATTCTCAAAAGGCTAAAAGGCTAGTGTGGAATACTTTCACCTCATATGCTGAATAGCGCTTCGCTATAGCACAGAATGTGGATGCAACGTGAATATTTGTTCGCACGGGCTGAATTCTCGAGTTTCTCGTTATCTGCACCACGCATTATTGCATTTTTACGCGTATAAACAATGGGATAGATATTTTTGATAGAAGGTTATCTTGAAGTGTTTCTTGATAAGATATTTTAACAATGTTTCATACTTACCTATCTGATTACCATAATTTATGTAAATGTCTATTGTTACTCCTAAACCATCCATATTGGATTGTCTATTTCGATTTAATTTCGAACTTGTAAATGTCCAAAATAAACTCTGAAAGTACATAAATGAATTGAAAAAGTCACATTGGCACATGCCCGAATTTGAATCCACACCCTCGTGCAATAGAGGCGAGGTTTTACCCACTGGACAATCACACCTCGAAATCGCCTTTACCTAAACTTAAACTCACGCTACGGAAATAGGGAACTTGCATTTTTTTATTTTTTTAATATTTTTATTCGATAGTTTACATCGTCAAGTAATAGTTTAAAAAAATTCGATGGCAAAAAAGCAATTTAAAGTACTTAATTTTTTTTTTTAATATCCAACCTATCCGGGCTATTTAAACGCCCTCCATTTGGCGCGCTTGGTGTGGTGACGTCACAGTCCGTGAAAACAAACAAGCAACTGTCAAGTCAACGTCAAACACTCCTTTTTGTAGGAGCGTTTGATATTGACTTGACACTTGTTGATTGACTTGACATTGACATTTTGATTGCTATCCCGGATTGTTACGCCACATCCGCTCTTAGCTTTTCAAGTATTTGAATTACCCACAGTTATTTGGGACTTTAAAAAAAATAATTTCTCGCTCAAAAAGAAATTTTATTCAAAAACATTGATGGAGGCATAATTCTGAAGTAATACAGTTTATAAAAAAAAATATTTGACCCATATTTGAATCACATGCATATATGCATATGCATATTATCCAGCCTCAATGTACGATTCAATAAGTATTTTATACTACTTGATATAATTTCCTGACCAACTCTGCTAGTGACGTGAAAGTCATTTGTTTTAATTTACGATTTTCGTCAAGGCCGACAATTATATTACTTTTCCTATTAATATGAATTTATTATATTTAAACGAAGTCCTTTTAAATAAATTGCGGATAATAAGGGAGAAATTGAAATAAATCGTTCTTTAGTACTTATATTTTGTTTCTTTTGATGGTGTTTCCTTGAGTCTTTGATTGAAATAAATCTGTTTACTGAGTGCCGAAAAAATGTGGATGTTTTACGGCGAAAATGTAAATATTTGAAACCTCAGCGTTATATAAAGCTTTTGACTTTGATTGGTATTTTTATTTATTGACGGATTTTGTGACGAAAAATGTGAGTTGCGTATTAAGGGTCTACCCTACCTCAAATATATTTTAAAGTTGAGGATTGACGCTAGGTCCTATATTTGACGAAAACACGATTACATATTTGTTCCATAGAAAAAAAATCCAAAGTTACCTCTACTACCTAGAGGTAGTACTGTTACTACCTCTAGGTACTACTGTTACTATAAACCGCTGGTATAAAAAAAAAAATGCTTCAAATTAGATTATGAAACTTTGCTAGCAGCTGAACTAACTATAAAGCAGGTCTTATGTTTTTGAAAACGCGCTTCATAAATGTATACCATTTTAATTAAATATGGGCAAAGTTACTTGTAGCCATGGGTACCTACCTATTTCTATAATATGCAACCTCTCGGTTAAGGTTGCATAAAGCCTTACAAAGCCATCACAGGCAAAGTTTGAAGTTACCAATTACTTATATGTAAGTGTTAGCTTTAGCTGGTCTATGTTACTAGTAACCTATTTCAGTATGGTTCTTGATTATTAAAGCACTGCTTTGTTCCTTTGCCCGGAGTTAAGACTTCGGGTACTACCTCAGTCTCATTGAGAAAGGCTTCGTCGACGAGAGGCTAGCTTCATGTTGAGCTTCCTAGAGCTGTTTGCCTCGTGTACCTATAAAGCCACAAAACCGCTCGAGCTTAGGGTGTTAACGCAGACTGTAGGGGTAGACCATGACCTGGAATAGGACATAGGATACTTTTTAACTGACTTCTTCAAAAAGGAGGAGGTTCTCAATTCGTTTGTATGTTATTTTATTTTTTTGTATATATGTTACGCGATTACTCCGCCAATTATGAATTGATTTTGATGATTCTTTTTTTGTTTGGTAGGTTGCATGCTTTAGAGGTGGTTCCATATAAATTTTATTAATTTTACTTGCGTAGTTTTTGAGTTAGCTTCAATAATTACGTATTTTTCCCACTTTGCGTATGTAGACGATATAATTATTTCACTCCGTCACTGTTATTTACATAGCAGATAACGGTATACGAATTTGTGTGGGGTAGGTACCACAACTAAAAAGTGAAAAATAAAAACTATTTACAAAAAAAAAAACCGACTTAAAAAAAGAACACTAAAAAGTGAAAAATATTTTTTTTTTGTAAAAAGTTTTTTTATCAATATTCTCACGGGATCGAGACTTACGCGGGTATAACCGGGGCGCAGCTAGTAATCTATAAATAGTATCAAACAAAGTCGATTTTGATATCTGTTTTTGTGACCGCGTTTTTCTTCTAAACTAGGCAACAGATTTTGATGCGGTATTCACCATCATTAAGAAACTTTATCTGCAGCAGGAGCAGTGGTAGCCCAGTGGTAACGACGCCGATTTACCAGTTGTAGGTCGTGGGTTTGAACCCAGGTAGGCGGCTCTCAAAACGGTGAAGGAAACTGACATATCCTAGAAGGGCAGAATATCCCAATACCTCTCGAAGAGAGGAGCTCTGTGGCCCCGCAGGGGGAACATTATAGGCTGATTATGCTTAAGAGAACTTTGTCCGGAAGGATAATGCGTCTTGCTGTTAGTCTACTGTTGTAACACTTAAACAAGGATTAAACCAAGAATATCGTTAAACCCCGTTTAGATGAAGCCAGGCTGTTTACGACACATGGTACCGGGGGCTATAGCAACACAAAGGTTACTTATCCTGCTATAGAAGCCAAACACACGCTTTTAAATCTACAATAACACATAAGTACCAGCAGTTGGCACCCACATTTGGCTTACCGAATCGCATCAACTCGGTAAGCGATGATTCCAGTTCACTGGACTTATTCAGCATTGATCTGGATTGCGGACCGCGTTGAATGGAATAGAGGAAGTACTGATGGGAATTGTTAAACTGTGGTGGTTTTAAATGAAGTGTGATGAAAAGATTTTGGGAAAACACTTAGGTGAACCCACGAATTCTTATTATTCTTGGCAGATACTACAGAACGTCATCTGCTAGTATTCTGACGTTCTACTAAGATTTTGGGAAGTTTATGAAAAAAGCGTTGGAAGGCCCCCACAAGGTGGACCGATGACCTGGTGAAGGCTGCAGGAATGAGCTGGATGCGAGAAGCACAGAACTCGTCGTGTCAGAAGTGCGGGTGCTTGGGGGAGGCCTATTTCCAGCAGTGGACGTCTTTCGGCTGAAATGATGATGATAGAAAAATATGAAAACTAGGGATTGATCACTCGGTCAATCTAGGGATCCACGTTTGTTCACGGCGATTCTTCAACTATAATACCTACGCTGTGGATAGTCTTTTGTATATCACAGTGCTGATTCTCTAAAAACTAATTAACCATCTAATAATGGACACCTTTTAAAAAAGAACCTATAAAACCTTTTTGCTATTGTAATGAAGCAAACTTATTTAATAATAATGGAGCCACTTTTTATCTTTCTTTTCTCACAGTTCGTTGTAGTAACTAAGCTAGGGTACCCCAATCAAACCAGTTTGGGTTAAGTTGGAATTGTGTCCAACCACGTGCGAGCCAAATTGGTCGCAGTACCCAAGCGGGCACCCAACCAAATGTAAGGTTAGAATCACGCACGAGCCGAGCGAGCGAAGCGAACGGTGCTGCGGTAGCGGACGGCAAGAGGTACATCCAAGTTGGTTTAGTTTCTTGGCTATTTAGTCATTTTAGGACCACAAAATAGGAATCATTTGAGATTCACATAAAGAGGCGCTATTTGAGGGTTCAATAATATTTTCAGGTGCGCAAAATGGCAGTTATTAGAGATTCGATTAACTGCCCTTTTCTAATATTGAATTAATGCATGAATAGAATGCACCGATCCCAACTTGGTTTAACCAGACTCAATAAATCGAATGAACCCTAAGATTTGTAAATCGAATGGACCCCAAGATTTGCAAATCGAATGGACCCAAAATTTGCAAATCGAATGGACACCAAGATTTGCAATAGCCCCTGTAGCCTCATGTTAACTGCCCTTCTAATATTAAATGAAATACATAATTTACCCATCAACACTGTGGTATCTACGGCAAAAACAAAACATTTCTAGATGCTTTTAGGTATAGTTAGCCTTTGAAAATGCCTTCAAATTCTTTTTCCCACTACATTAAAGAAAGTTACCACCATTTAAACTTCCACTGGCTTCAGTAATTACATGAAATAAACTGACATCTACGTTTATCAAGCCCCTGGCACCTTGACCCAGATCGCGTAGTGTCACTGGTGCATTTTCTTTTCTAAGGGTGGCATCCGAATGGAGGGTTCGCGTCGACATCCATTCACTGTTGATAAAAACTAGGTTTTTGTGTTTGAGTTTTAAATTCAAATAGACGACTACTGCGACTAGAAAAGGTTAGTTCTTTGCTTGGTAGAAGATTATTTATGTTGGATTTTACAGAAAAAAACGAATAAGTACCTAATATTTTTTTGCTTTATCATATTTTCATAACGATATCCATCACGTATGTGGAGTTTGGCTAGATAATTAAATGTGACCCTGTGTAACTGTTGAAGTGGTGAAATACAAGAATTTTTCCTATTTCATATTTGGATTTTGTAAGTAAATATTTGTTAATTCTCAAAAAAAAAAAAAAAAAAACTCAAAGCATTTATTTCAATTAAACCATTTACAGGCACTTTTGAATTGTCAAGGAGTCGGTCAGTCAGAAATATGAAGCTAGTTGCCCATTCCAAAGCGTAGTAGGTACCTATGGAGAAGAACGGGCAAGAAACTCCACGGACACTCTTTATCTCTCTATATCATTTTTTTTATTTATTATTTATTTATTTATTTTTATTTATTTATTTTTTTTATTCTCTCAATATCATTTTATCTAATTGCTTATAGCGATAAAATCGCCCATTGTAGAAAATATAAATGCGTATTCATGCATTGTTTTATTTAAATGTTGTAGTTAAGATAAAAGCTATTCTATGTCCTTCAAAAACATTATCCTTCTTTTGGGCACAGTCACAGTCGGGTAAAAAGGTCAGCTGCGTAGTACTGGAGGCCCTTGTATGACTAGATTATGAACTTGGACGAAGCAAAGGCAAAGGATCATAGAGCCTCATCGAATTTAATTAAGCAGAAGCCTTTTTATTAGAGCGGAGAAGATAAAAATGTGGCTTATTTAGAGACACCAATCCTCCTACGCCACAATTTTATAAAACCCGTTTTCGGCACAAATGCGTTTTTAAAATTGCGAAAAGTGTTGTAATTTTTTGTGAGCGGACCCGTATCTGAATACGTAAATACCTTCCTTACACCGTCACTCCCATGACCCTCCCATAGCCAAGAGCCCTTAATCATATCAAGTTTGAGCATCACAGGAACACGGATGACATACGGCACGACCCGGCAATACTTTAGTCAATTTATACGGTGTCATGGGACCCCTATACCATCAAATGTGCCGTTTACCTCGTATTTATTCATAAAAGTGTGCCGTTGAAGTGCAGAAGGGAATATAGAGGTGAATATTGATTTTAGATGTGTTTTTATTGTGTTTTATTTGATGGAACACACACACACTCAACATTACGCCTGTAATGTGTGTATATGTGCCTGTGTTTCTTTTTTTAGGGTTGTTTGATGAAATTGATATATTTTGGTGGATTGAGATGTATAAGTCGTAATGTCTCGTTTTTGAGACTGAAATTAATTCAAAACAATTCCAAAGTGATTCAAGACAGAATGTGGTATTTTGTTGTTGTTTAGGGCGTTACGCGACTGGATAGGTAGAATAAGAAATGAGTATCTAAGAGGAAGGCTGAAAGTGGCACCGGTGACTGAAAACTTGTGTGGAAATCTGTTGTTATAGTAGGGGCATGTAATAAGGAGGAGTGAGGAAAATTTCGGACTATGAAAGACCAAACAAACGATGGATGGACTGTGTGAAAGATGATATGGCTAGAATGGTGGTAGGTAACTACGGAGATGTCGTGGACTAATAGAAAAGTATGGAAACACTTTGCGCCCCGGCACAAATAAATTGGGATAAGGGCAAGAGAATGAAGATTTGTTTAATGTTTAGAATCTAGAAATAAAAATAACCAAAAAAAAACTAAATAATAATAATAAATAAGCGTAACTAAGCGACATTCCGCCGCTCGTTTTTCGTGGAAACAACTGACGTGGTGTGTGGCAAGCATCACCGCCGCCCCGCGTGCGTGCATTCCCAGATTTATGAACGTAAACAAGGCAAAAGGAGTATGTAAGGATCGTTGCAGGCGGCGTTCTGTAGTTGTTGCCTACCTCCATGGGAAGAAGAAGTGAGTTTATGTATATATGTAAATAATTTATTTCTGTGTAAAAAAAAACTTTTACAATGTTCCAACAGAATAAATGAACCCACAATACGAAACCTGTCAGTACCAAACACAGTTTGATCAACTTCTGGGACAGCCTTCGTGACGGGTTAGGCTCCAATGTCCGTACAATTTTCCGGTAGTCTAATATGGTTTACGTTGAAATTGTGCCCGAACCTAAAGCTCCCCTGAATATTTTACTATTCTATTATTACAACTACTCCATGCCTTCCATTATTCAGTTTTTGATTGAATACAGAATAGCCGCAGAACTAAGCGTAAGCCACAGACTAAAATAATACCACAGTTGACAGTCTATCTACGTGTGGGTACAGTCGTGTTTTTGGAAGGCTATTAAAAATTCTTTCTAGGCTGTGGTTTTATCTTTGTTCTGTGAAAACTGTTATGTGATGTAAAGGTTTAGTGAAAAGGACTGAGGGGCAAAGGAAGGTTTACTTGTTGATTCAGAAATAGCTAGCTAGTGAAGACACGTACAGCTCCTTGCATGTGAAAGAAATCGTTTTGGGGTCACAGCAAGTATTGCAAGTAAAGTTCAGCACACATATTTTAGGTACACACGGCTACACATCAACCTAGACTGTTTGGACTTTGATCTATTAGAAGTTGAACGCTGCGAATCGTGCGAGAGGGTGCGTTATATTTTTGTTGTTTCATCCCACTCACGCACGTCGGCGTCGTCTGTGGGGGTGCGTGCCACGCGACGCTGCCGCCACCATGCGGCACTCTGACTTTACCTTTATGAATCATAATTTATTATTATTTTGTAAGCAAGTGGTGCTCGTTGCGTTTGGATAGAATAATTATTATTATGAGTTGCTTTTTTGATTTGCGCTATGCCTGCGAGTGTGCACCAATTCATCCATTAGTTATTATCATTTAATTAATAATTATATTTCTAGCTTTTCCCCTTGGTGCGCACGCTTGTAATTCGGATATCTACATTACGTCCGATTTTAATACAAACTTGCAACCGCTATTTTACCACCAAGTGAAACACGTATTTCTTCATTTTTAACCAAAAATATCATAATTAATTATTTATCAACATTTTTAACCTGTTTTTCCGTTCTTAACGACACAAAATATTGTGTCGTCAAGAGGGGGAAAATCGACGTGATTTTGCAGATATTTATTTATTTTAAGCACAATATAACACCTTTACAGACTCATCTAAGGCGATGTTATTTATAAGTCACACATATAGTTGGAAGCTTGGAAAATTTCTCATTCCCCTAGAAAAAACCTTACCTACTAATTTAAAATGTATGTTTGTTTGGCTGTAAGTGTTTGATTAGTTGTTAGGTTGTAAGTTTGTAACTGTTTGATGCACTTTCACAGCAAAACTACTAAATCGATTAGGGGCTTGAACCCATAGGATTGTTTCCAAATGGATTAATGGTTTTTAATGGATTAAAGGTTTTTTAATGGATGGATGGAATGGATGGACATTGATTACCTACTTCCTTTATTTTTTATAGTTAGGTTAAATACTAAAACAACGTTTTAAAAATCAACTCTTTATTTCAATATAAAATTACCACAACACACACCCAACAAATTACATACAACAATTACCTAAATAGAAGGCAAATAAAACTTAATACTAAAAACAATTAGATAGAGTCCTATTCTATTCAGATACCAGCGATATTCGATAGATATACCGTTGTGGGTAACGAAATACGAATGGTATTTCGCCGGCTATTTGTATTCCATAGAGATATATTATTAAATCTCTATGTTGTATTCAGACGCTCTATTGTGAGTTTCATTTAAGGTTGATGCGCTAGGGTGGCCCGCGAAATTCAAATTTTCTTACGTTTTTTGCAATTTGCAGGTCAGTATCAGGTTGTATGTTGATCTAAATATTATTAGCGCTCGTAACAAATATGGATTTACAGAATTATACACATTGAAACCAGCAATACAACTCTCTAAGCTCATGTAAGTGTATTTAATGACTATTTCATGAAATCATGACATTTGGCACTTTCACTCATTGCATGGGTCATCAATATGATGAACCAACAGGAGAACAAATCAGTCGAAGAAAGCCTAGAAATAATTATTATATCTTTTTATAAATAGTTTTTACATCGTTGTGGATAATAATTTTACTAAAAATCATCAGTTATGATGACACAAAAATAGTGCCGTAATGCACTGGTTGTGAAAAAAATGTGTCTTGTTATTTTTTTATCATAAATAGTGATTTTTATATATTATTACCCCGACTATTATTATTATTAAAAAACGACATAAAACAATATTTTTTTGCCAAAATATACACCGGTCACTACAACGACAACATCTACTCATATTTCTTAATCTTTGTGTTTTTATTTTCTGTTATTGTCTTATTGTTGTTAGATTACTTATCTATTCACAATGCTACCTGCAAAATTTCGTGACAATCCGTAGTTTTAACAGAAATCGTAATAACAAAAGAACGAAGACACTACTGATACCATTCTTTATTCGTAAATACAATTATAGTCATCTGCCCATTGTTTATAAATAAGTAGATAATAATATGTGGTCTGTTTATTCAATAACCCAAACCAATTAACGATAACAAGCTGCGTTCAGTAAATCTCAAGTGTTTGTGTTTCTTGTGCGTGCGCTGATACCGCGAGCGGCGCGTGGCCTCACGGCCGTGCGGCGCGGTTCTAAAGAATAGTGAAATAATAGCGGCGCGGTACTTTTTGCACTTGAAAGGTTAATATTAAATAGCTACCTACTTATCATAATCTAAACATACTACAAGTTACCTCAGGGGCTAACAATAGCTAAAAATATAAATCAACAATAAACATAATAACAACACAGTTGAGTTTCATCAACAATATACGTATTTAAAAAAATATTCATCCAGTGACAACCCTCTATATTCAACTAAAAATAAAACTTGACTTGGTTTATTGGTCTATGCTACTAGGTAATGATGCAGCAGATAAGAAATATGCTCATGCTAGAGTAATTTTATATAAATACCTAGTTAGACAAATTAAAAAACAATTATGGCATGCAAAAGAAAAGATATTAACCTTAAAAAAAATATAAAGTATTGGCATTTAACAATCAAATATTATTATAGATAGGTAAGCGTAAGACAGATTATTACCTATCAAAATTAACATAGTTCGAGTTTCTTCGGGAGCCAACACTAGTAACAAATATAAAACTTGACAATAAAAATAGTTAACAACAGTTTAAAATTTAAACTCAACTGAGTTATACAAATCAACATTTAGAGAAACATTTGTGTAATTATAATCATGACTTAGGGCGAGACGAATAACAACATAATCCTCAAAAGAAACAAACAAGAAAAAACAGAAACAATTTACAGTTAACCTAATCAGTTTGCCTACGAAGTAACTTTGCCTAATATCAGAAGTGTGCAAGGTGGTATTATGGCATTGGTGTTTTAAAACGATTTATCCTGAAAATACGCCTAAATATAGCTGGAAATTGGTTAAAAGAATGAAAACCACAGGTATTCAAATGCTAGATCGTTAATATCTGGTGGGTCCACCATTAGCGTCTAGCACTGCATCCAGCCTGGCTTTCATTCCAGTAACCATGTTCCAACACATATCTCGAGGATCCCCCCTCATCAATTCCCACGTTTGGATTGCCGCTTGCCGCAAGTTTTCTACGTTGCGCACTTCTGATACATCCTAATTGAGAACCATCTGTCCCCAAAGGTTCTCAATTGGGTTGAGGTCGGGGCTCTTCGCAGGCCATGGCATAAGCTGAATATCTGGCTGAGCTTGGAGCCACGCCTGAACTACTCTGGCACTATGGATAGAGCTGTTGTCCTGGCAAAGATAAATGGTGCCTGTCGGATGGTGCAATCGCACAGTCGGCACCATAACATCTCTTAGAATGTCGATATACTGTTCCGACGTCATGCGGCCTGATATTTCAACAAGTTCGCCAGGACCAACCGAACTCATCCATCCCCAGAATCCCAAGCTCAGCCGACCACTCGACCTGTTGGGTATGACGTTTTCCACGTGGTATCTTTTATTATCTCGACGCTTTAATATCTTCCTTCCATCTTTGTCCGATTTAAAAGTTTTTTCGTCAACAAATATGACGACATTGTTTTCCCAGTCAAAATGGTAGTATTCTAAACAAAAAGCTACTCTAGCCTCAGCATGGGCCGAGGAAAATACAATTTTTTTTGCCGGGATCCTTGTCTTCATGCCCACGGCCTGCAATCTGCGTCTGATTGTTTGGGTTGATACCTGAAACAATAGTTAAAAAAAACAATTCTTCAAAAACAATTAAAATTAAGAAACCTACCTATTTACCTAATGCTTTAATAACCTAAAATTTTTCAATAAGTACTCTTGCGATACGATTACGATGTAAGTTAATGATAATAACATTACTTTTAACAAGTCGCACCGCCTCGCAACTTACGAACTACCTACGTGTCAAATGGCTTTCGCGCCGGCTGAGCCTTGACGCATTAAATAATAATAATACATCTGTCTATCTATCTATACTAATATTATAAAGGGGAAAGATTTGATTGTTTGTTTGTTTGCATTGAATAGGCTCCGAAACTACTGAACCGATTTGAAAAATTCTTTCACTGTTGGGAAACACCATCACCGAGTGACATGTTATATTTTCAATAAAATTAGGGATCCTTACTAAAACTCCAATAATGTAACCCAAGGCGTAAAAAAAATACCTAAAATATTCTTTACATCGCGTGCGCTGCGAAAACTATTGATGTTAGAATAACATAACTACGACTTTGCAGGACACATCATTTACAAAAAGTGTCGACAGCATATTATGTCTTACTTTACGCGTCAACACACATTGCACATTGCATTAAATTTTATTTCCCAGTTATTACACTGACTAGTTTTATTGCACAAAAATGTCTGCGTCTTACAAAAATATTAATTACTAGCTGTGCCCCGCGGTTTCACCCGCGTAGGTCTCGACCCTGTGGGAATATAGGGATAAAACGTATTTATGTCCTATTCCAGGTCATGGTCTACTCATGTGCCCATCCTCTCCTCTCTAGAGAAGCGGCGCGGCGCGGCGCCGCCGCCGGCGTCGAACGGTTCGCGTATTGTATTTTAATACTCATGATAACTTCGAAATTAAATGTCCGATTCGAATGAATTAAAAAGTATTTTATTGCTACATAAATACCCTTGGTGTTAAAACTATTCGTTTGAATAAGAATTAATATTATGCTGATAATACTCGCAATTATTGCATTAATTTCGAACAAATTTGATTACCATAAAAAGTTATACCTAGTGAGTCAATCTTACAAGATAGACATATGCTGTCGTGAAACTTTTAATAAGGAACAATTCCATGATACATGATATTTGCGTAACTTAAGGGGGATGCGCTAGGGTAGCCCGTGAAATTCAAATTTTTTACGTTTTTACAATTTGCTGGTCAGTGTCAAGTTGTATGTTGATCTAAATATTATTTGCGGCCGTAACAAATGGGTTTACATAATTATACACATTAGAATCAGCAATGCAACTCTCATGAAAGTCTCAAATGTTATGATTTCATGAAGTAGTCATTCAATGCACTTTCATGAACTTAGAGAGTTGTATTAATTTATAATTTTTCAATTCCAACCAGTAGTTCTTGAGATTAGCGCGTTCAAACAAACAAAAGAAAACAAACAAACTCTTCAGCTTTATAATATAAGTATAGATAGATGAGGAAACGAAACGTCCAAACTATCAAACATACTTATTATTCCCGAAGCTATCCGTGCGTGTGTGTGTTTGAGCTGTGTTAATGTAGCGGTGCGATTTTTGCGATTCGATAACTAAACATTTTGAGAACGCGTTCATAAGTGTTAGTAATCTAATTATGTATAATCTATCCCACCAAAAACCTCTAGACCTTAGTCAAAATATGTGGCTTGGTCGTTTCGCTAAAACGGTTACGTCACATGGGCGTAAGGTGAAAAATTGATTCACTGTTAATTACTTTTCTGTTATACAATACCTATACTCCATTTGAAATAAGATTAGACGTTTAAATAAACCTTTTTTACAGTCCGTTCAACCGATTTTGACTTCTATTGCGTTGGTCGCATGACAAATGGCAGCTGCAATAGACAGTTGGTATTGTGTAACCTTTTTTGCTTTTAATGCCATCCTTATGCCTACGGTATAGAAGTCAAAATCGGTTGAACGGACTGTATAAAGGTTTGTTTCAATGTCTAATCTTATTTCAAATGGGGTATAGTTAATTATTAATTCATTTATAAGTGTAGTAATTGATGTATAATCTATCTACAAATAAATCAAATTGAAGTGTCTGTTTGTAATGTCAAAATAACAGCTTTTTACTCATCATCTGCCTAGCCTTTTCCCAACTATATTGGGGTCGGCTTCCAGTCTAACCGGATGCAGCTGAATATCAGTATTTTACATGGAGCGACTGCCTATCTGACCTCCACAACCCAGTAACTGGGTAATACGATACCTAACCTAACCTAACCTAACAGCTTTTTACGAAATGCATGAATATAACTTATTACAAAAAAACAAAATATTAAAATTGTTGTCTATCTGTTCGTTTCCGCCTAATCTCCGAAACTGCTAGACTGAACGGTTATTTTTACATTACAAACAGACACTTCCATTTTATTTATTTGTAGGTATTTATAAAAGCAGATAAATAAGTATTCAACTTACGCTATACTCTGTGGCAGTAATCTGCGTGTTCAAAAATGGCTGGTTAGTATGCTCTGCAACAATGGTAGCATCTTGCTCAGCAGTGGTGGCGCGCTGGTAGAGCTGCCGGTGGTGAGCCGATAGGTCACCCCCAGTCTCCTCATTCCGTCGCAACCAAAAGTTGATTGTTGTTCTCTAAAACATTGTTACTTAACTTTAATTTTACATCATCAATAGATACCCAAATATTGTTCCACAATAACATAGGTAATACCTAACGGTCTTAGTGTAAAAGGTGACACTCTGATTATTTTTCTCAGATAACTCATAAATCAGTGACCTACATCCTCGACGTAATCGTCACTTATCATCAGTTTTACCCGCCTTTGTTTCGATACCGTGGGAATATCGGGATAAAAAGTATTCTATGTCCTAATCCAGGTTATGGTCTATTCATGTGCCGAATTTCATCCAAACCTGTTCAGCCGTTTTAGCGCGACACAAATAAACTCACTTACACATTTATTTTTATTATTAAGTTAGAATTATTACCTATCGTTATCTTGCGCGGTCCTGGGTGCAACCGTGCAAACCGGTCGACAACGGCGCGTTGCGCTGTGGCCCTGTCGCGTAAATTTAAAATAAATAACATTCAAAACGTTAACTACTGAGAAACAATTAACTAATTACCTATCTTTTGATGCGCGGCCGGTGGTCGGCGCAGCTTTGTAAAAAAAGGTTTTTAGTAAAATGGTAGCCATTGTCTTGAATGCAATGAGTCTCTTGGGTAATTCTAATCCTAGCTAACATTATTAATGCGAAAGTGAGTTTGTTTGTTTGTTTTTACGCTTTCAGGGTAAAACGGATTAACAGATTTAGATTAAATTTGGCACATGGGTAGACCATCACCTGGGTTAGGACATAGGATTCTTTTTATCCCGATATTCTCACGGGATCGATACTTATGTGGGTCAAAGCGCGGGTCGCAGCTAGTTACTAAATATTATCTATCGTCATGCGGCGCGTTGCCGCAAAACACATAATTAATTAATAAGTATTAAAACTTAAGTATATCACTCACCGTTATCCCCGTCCTCCTTTCAATTTCTTTGATGGTATAACCACCGTCTCGCAACACCACTATCAGCTGCCGCTGTTGTGGAGTTAATTGTGGCGCCATTAATATTAGTCCACCACGCAGAGTAAAAAAACTAAATAGGTAGAACTAATTATGTTTATAAACAATAAACAACCACGGCCACGGAACAAAAAAAAAAAATCACTGTCAGTGACAACAACAGCCCCGGCCGCGTTAAAATTATGTGTGAATCCCGGACGATATTTGGGAACTGACTGAATTATTAGATACTAGCGGTCGCCCGCGGCTCCGCCCGCGTGGATGTCGGTTACCGCTGCAAAAAGCCTACCCAGGAAAGACACGGTCAGCAAAATGATTCCCAGGTCAATTCACAGACACCGACAGTAACATCGACGACGCAGTCATTATCCGCAGGCTGCATAGATTGTCTTTCTGTGTATGTTAAAGTTGTTAATGATGAAAATATTTAAATGTAATTAATACTAAGTTTTCACTTCTGCCGGCAGTCCCGAAGCGCAACCCGTTGTTTTAGGATAGAATAACTAAAGCGATTATTGTAGAGCTTCTCTATAAACAACATTTGACGTTAAATTATTTTCAGGTAACAAAATATACTGATGGTCGGGAGCCCCGACCCGTGATAGGGCAACGTAAAGTTGCCCATGCGTAAAACATTCTTTTCGTAAATCAATTCCTACTAATTTGAATGTTTGGCCCTGGGAGAAAAGAACTGTTGTTTAGCTCTGAGAAGAACTTTTGCGTAGGTGTAGTTTTAAGAACGAAATCTAAAAAAAATCGCACGAAAATTATTAGACTTCGCGCACGACCGCTGCGTAGGGAGCCTTACCTTAGCGTACCTTACTCATAGATCTAAACTCCCCTCCCGCACGCGCACCCACACGCCTTGATGACGCCCACTTCGCAACGGGCCGTGCAGCAGAAATCGTAATATTTTAATTTCGCCATAACTTCAAAACCAAACGTCCAATTTTAATCATTCAAAGACCAAATATTATCTACATAAACTGTACTTAGTGATGAAATAATTTATTTTGATAAGGA
The DNA here is from genome assembly GCA_947363905.1 of Lithophane semibrunnea. Lineage (NCBI taxonomy): Eukaryota > Metazoa > Arthropoda > Insecta > Lepidoptera > Noctuidae > Lithophane > Lithophane semibrunnea. Next base: position 15,411,670 of record OX376203.1, read on the forward strand.
TTAATAGCATGAGTAAAATAAACGCGTTTAAATGTAGTCCAAAAAAAATTCAAGATTTTTAAATAAAAAAACGGTTGTTGTGCCTCACTCGACATAGATAGGTATAGTGTGTCGCGGACTTTTTTGTAGATATTTATAAGATCTACATTTAATTAGAACATTTTATGGGTCTGTCTTTTATAGTTTAGGCAGCGTACGCAAAATAAGTAACTTTTCTGGTTGATTTTTTAGCGAAAAACCCAAATATCTTACGGAACCCTATTTTTTTCCAAAATAAAATATAGCCTATGTTACTCGTGGATAATGTAGCTTTCGAATGGTGAAAGAATTTTTAAAATCGGTCCAGTAGTTTTTGAGCCTATTCATTACAACCAAACAAACAAAGTTTTCCTCTTTATAATATTAGTGTAGATAACATTGAACAACTAGCGAACTTTTTGGCCAAAAAAAGTGCATCTGTGTGCGTAGGCGTAACGCAGCAAATGCGGTGATTGGTCGATGCCACGATACTCAGTCCCTGTCCTACAATTTTCTGTATCGCTGGTAGCGTAGTTATGGGTATATAGGGTGTCTAACTTGATGTGTAGCCGTGTGTACCATAAACAATGCAAAATTCTAAATCGATAGGTTTAACTTAACTCACGCACGGAACAAAATGTACATACGAGCAAGCGAGCATACAGTACCTTTTCGAACTGGATAATAAAGCCATGTAGTTGAAAAGTAGTTTCTTGATATGCGCTGGTAAAAAGTGTCTTATCGGGCTAATAATACATCGCTAATTCCCATGGTGTTGCAAGTGTCCTCAGATTTCAGTAACAGCTTGGAACAACAACTTGGAAAGCTAACTCTTAAGCATTTGCCATCATTCGGCCACCAGCTGAAAATGTCCTACCTGGACATGAGTTGCCTTGGCTTACCCTCCGAAGCAAGGAAAACCAGCTCTGGTGGAGATTCACAGATGACTCCGCCTCAGGAGTATAAATATGGTGCATTTTCACAAACAATGGAACACTTAATATAAGTCCGCCTCTGTACATTTGTATGCTTAAAGTATTAAAATACATAAATAATATCGTGTCCAGCGAGTCCTGTTGTCTGCACGTTACGGTAACTGATGGACGCTACGCCAAATTCTGCATAAGCATAAGCATGATTAGCCCTATAATGTTCCCACTGCCGGGACACAAGCCTACTCTCTTTGAGAGAGAGTGGGCTTTCTATCCACCACGCGGACCCAGTGCGGGTTGGTAGATGTCACATGTCTTCGAATTTTTTGGCTCTAGGACATGCCGGTTTCCTCGCGATGTTTTCCTTCACCGTTTTGAGAGCAGTGGCGATGAAATAATTTACACAAAGTAAAGCGTCAGGGTTCGAACCTACAACTCGTAAGTCGTGGCCGTTACCACTTGGCCATCACTGCTCTAAATCATTCTGGGTAGACTCTATGTCTTAGATATAGCCATCGACTCGCTAACAAGAAGATCATTCAACTCGTTCTTAAATATTTCCATTAAGCTCATTCCGAAAAACATAGCCCAATGAAGAAACATAATAAAAACCAATCACTGAGACTCCAATTAAAGTCATTCTTATATCTACAAAAAAAGGAACAAATTTCCTTCTTCTCAATGGGTTTTATGCGCGGAACCCTTTGGGCTTAACGGTGGCTCGTTAACGTTTTCGCCGATAATTTTTTGGACCCTGCTCCATTTGTGCGCATCGTGATTAATTTTACTTTTTTTGGCTTTTTCGGGATTTAATTAAATGTTTCGTGAGGTGTTTTTCGGTGAAATTGGCTAATATTGTCGGTATTTTTCTAGTGAAGTAGTTAAGGACGACGCTTGTAAATCCAAAGATACAGATAGACAGGCAGTCTCATATCTTAGCTTAGAAATCGAAGCTAAGGATGAGATGTAAGAAGGCTTTTTAAGTATTCAGAGTTTGTAGCTTTTGAAATAAGAAAACTGCCAAAAAATGATTTAAGAAGTCTTTTCAAAGTTTTTGAAGTTCAAAACCTACCAACTATCAGCTCTCAACTTAAAACCAAAATGTTTTGCAAAAGTGAAAGTCTATCATCAATCAACCAACTCAGCTTACCGCAGTCCACTGCTGGACATAGGCCTCTCCCAGGCTGCGCTTCAACACCCTGTCCTCCGCCTTCCGCATCCAGTCTGTACCAGCCACTTTCTCAAGGTCGTCGGTCCATCTAGCTGGGGGGCGTCGTACACTATCCGTATCCGCATGTTTTATTACATAAAAAACTATCAATTTTAGATAACTTGTCACTTATTAGTCAATATAACATAACTTGTCACTTATTAGTCAATATAAGATAACTTGTCACTTATTAGTCAATATAACATAACTTGTCACTTATTAGTCAATATAAGATAACTTGTCACTTATTAGTCAATATAACTCTGATCAAGTCGTAATTTGAACCCAGAACCTCATAATCAGCCGTCAAGCTTTCTATTACAACACCAAGCCCATAAGGAAAATAAACTGTAATGGACCAACATAACTTCCGCAGTCAACCAATATTAAATGGTCTTAATCTTAGGGAGCTAATGCCTTAGTCATGTTAACATTTTTTGGGTAGCCACAAGGTAGCATTTGACCGGGTACTATGATGAATTAAGACAAAGTCAAGGTCATAGGTCAAGGTCGACCAATTTCAGGAAGATGAATCATCTTGAATCAATTGTTGAAAGAAAAACACACAAGGCTTGTCACTTTATATTATACTAACAAAACATCACGCCTCTATTCACAGAAGAGATTGGCAGCAGAGACCCAATAATCTGCTCCAGAAAAAAAAAACACTTGCATCACTTTTCCCATTCCGGATATTGAACACAAGACACGTAACGCGAAAACCATCCAGTCACATGTCAAACACATTGATAAAATATCTCCTTCCATTTGGTTATCGAAACTCAAAATACTACTAACATAAATATAAATGAATATATGACCGATACAGTTTATATGAAAGGTCGGTCATAAAGTTTTTACACACGTCAGCGTAGTCTCAAGTTCAATTCCCGATCATGTACGTTTGACGAACGAAGAAGTATAATATCGTTAAGTAAATCAAGGTTATAGAAATGATTTCAAAGACTTTTGATGAATGTGTGCGATTATGTTGTTTGGGAAATTTTTATTTGAGCGGTCCAGAAATCGATTTTTAAAGGAATAAATATTTTTTCTTTATATTTAAATGTGGTGTTTCCGGTTGCAATAATCTTCGCCAATAACAAGTCTCCAGAATTGATATCACTTTTAAACATACGTTGAAATGTTCACCATTTACCTATGTATTTTCTTTTTTTTTTGAGTTTGGGCAGTCATCCAATGACTTCTTCCGCTTTGGGCGGAGCGGAAGGGCGTGTCAGACTTTTACTGACTAAAACCAACTCGTGTTCCTCCAGTTGCCTGCTGCCAAGGTCCCGGTATCCCTTTCGGACTTTCCCGCAGACCATTTCTGTCAAAGGTTTGAATATTCACTTTTAATTCGGTCTTAAGTCTCTGATGTTAGGTATTTAATTAATGTCGAGAAAGAAGTTAAGGAATAAAACTTTGAAGGAAGATTCTTCTTCGTTCAGACTAAAAATTCCAAACATAGCCAACACCTTATTTCTACCAACGTCGACGCTAAAAGACGTGTTACATTAACAAACTGTTTTCAAATACTCTCGTTCCCCGCCATACTTGCCCAGATACCCTGAACACTTGCAGTTGATTTATTGCTAGTTAATTGGGATTTATTGCACGATAACCCTGTCTTGACGTGTTGCCAACACAACACGGAAACTGCTAGGGTGTTTCTGCGACTTTGCTCGTGTTTGAATGTATTTCTAATACAAACTAACTCCGTTGTCATGTTCGGAGTTGACAATCTCCACCGTTAAAAAAGAGTGTCCGTGGAGTTTCTTGCCCGTTCTTCTCCATAGGAACCTACTACGCTTTGGAATGGGCTACTAGCTTCATCTTTCTGACTGACCGACGCGACCCCTTGACAATTCAAAAGTGCCTGTAATTGGTTTATTTGAAATAAATGGTTTGAGTTTGATTGAAACGTCATGAAGCAGATCATCATCTTCCTAAAGATTGCCTAGCCTTTTCCCAACTATGTTGGCGTAAGCTTCTAGTTTTACAAAATGCAGCTGAACACCAGTATTTTCAAGGTGAAACAGTCGATTTCAAAAGTCATTAAGGACATCATCATAGTCAATGTTTGTGTCACCACTCTTGACAAATGCGTAGGAGTATTTAATTAAACAATAAAACAATGCTGCTTACTCCTCTTGATGTCGGCCACAAGTTGCCTAAACAGACTACGTCGGTTATTTTTGCAATTCAGTAATCAAAATTCTGATGAAACCCCAGTTTAACGAGCGAAAAAATCTGATCCAAATTAAAATTTGTCACGAATGAATAGGCAGAAACTTTTGGGTATATTTAACGGATAAAAAAAGCTATGAGACGTCTTTTGAAGTTTTTAATATATTCTTAGTACAATAAAATGTTGAAAATCTCTAAAGTAATCACAAAATCTCTATTTTAATTTTAATTTTAGTAGAAGTTAATACAAAAAGTTTTGTTGCCTTTCCAAAAGTGTCGTTATGATTATTATTTATTGTTGCATGTCAATTAATCGACTGATGGTTTTACGTCCTTTTCAATGCACGGTCGAGTCTCGATATAAAAACTATGATCACCCATCCACGATATGATCATATCGATCCGATTACATCAACCTTCCTTTTCAGCGAACATAAATACAGATATAAAGACTTTTTCTGTATAAATCAGTTTAAACTGTTACAGACACTCAGTTTGATATTAAATCCTTCCTGCAACAACAATCTATCATTAACTATGTCTTGCAGAGAACCGAGAGCTATTACTGAAATGCTTTGAAGTGTGAACTAACACTGTATTGGTAAATACACAAACCGATTTATCTGAGGCAATGACATCAAAATGTTGAATCAATCTGCCTAGCCTTTTCCCAACTATGTTGCGGTCGGCTTTCTGTCTTACCAGATGCAGCTGAATGCCAGTATTTTACACGGAGCAATTGCCTATCTGACCTCCATACCCCTTCGTATGACTGGCTGTCGGAACTTTGGGCTTCTGACTAACCGTAACGACTGTCAAAGATCTATGAAGGACAGCCAACGGCTTAACGTGCTTTCCGAGCCATGGCGAGGTCTCAGTATGGAATGGATGGTCACCCATTTACAGACCGATCTCGGCAGCGTTGCTTAACCTTGAAGATGGACACGTGCGGCTGTTATTATTTCTGAGGCATGTTGAATTTTTCAATATTATCGTGCCGTTATTCTAGAAGTTAGCTGAGATAATTATATTAAAAGGAATATAGTATTATGTATGTAATGTAGTCCTCTTCACCGAATCCAGCGACCCTGACTAATATTACCTCTAAAAGGAATAACAGCTATCTAATAGGTACTCTGATGAAATCTTAGACTAACAATTTGAGATGGTTAGTTCTGAAGGATGTGCTAAAATATGAAATCTTTGTGCTACTAGAAACTTCTGCGGTGTTTTGGGAATTGTAAATACTTACATAGATGTTAGGACATTGAAGCATGTTTATTTTCAGGGTTTTTAACTTTTGTGGTTTCTGACTTGTTGTATGTAAATCTTTTCATCACGATTTAACATAATTATTTTAATACGTCTTATTAACGAAGACTGAGGTTTATTCAAACATCCAACAATAAAAGAGAGTTAAAATATAACTGAAGCACACACGAGCAGAATCCATTGAAATATAAAACTTTAACGAATGTAAAATGCCGAAAATAAAGTAGCAGGTCCATGTTCAAATAACGGTCAAATAAAAACAATGAATCGTATTTATTCACCTTTATTTGAACATGGACCTAGTTTTTTAAATAAAGTTATCGATATTCACAAAGCCATTGTATTCAACTTTTTAGTTAAGGCCAAGTAACTAAATTCAGAATTCATATGAGTAGGAATTGAACCATTTGGAGAGTCCATTTGTAGAATTGGTGAAGGAATCATGGATTCCTCTCGAGGGAAATCAAGCATAGGTGAGGAACGATAAGTGTGAATACACATCTCACCTCCACTACTTAGGAATAATACATTGAGGAGGAATCTAGACTGGTCTTTAGGGAATCGTGTTAGATATCAATATTGGAGCAACGTTTTCCGGCCTATTTAAAATAAAGGGAGGTTCCTTCGATCGACATTTTATTTGCAGCTTGAATGATGTAATTTCATAGTATTCAGTTATTCAATTGCCCAGAGTTATCTGATCAAAATCTTGGAGCTCCGAATGAAATCTAATTAGTGCCTACTGGCTAAGCTATATGTACCTATATATAGGTCAGAATATTAATATTTGCTTTCAGAAACTGGTGTTGTTCCTCTAGCTTTTCAACATATTTTTAGAAAGTTTTCATTATACGTTAAAATTTAAAATTTAAAAAAGTTCAGTTAAAATTTAAAATTAAAACAATTTTAATTAGGCAATAGGCTCGCATCTTTTTTCATGGGCTTAAACATAACTGGCGAAATGTGGGTGTAATATGGCTTACCTTTCGGGGAATACAGAGGAACGTTTAATTTAAAAAAATATACACCGTATGACGCCAATAAAAAAATCAGTTATATTCATCTCAAACACCAAACAAAAACTACCCACTTTGGAGGACTCATGGGTAATCAGAGTTAGGTTAAGACCAACACTGCAGCAAGTTCACCACTTAGTACATCAATTGGAATGGATTGGTTCCGCACCCCGGGAATTCACAAGTGTGTATTGCTGCTCTGGGAATGAATGGAGAACTTGTTCGAGCATGTTGAATTTAGAGAGACTTCCTCAGGGCGGTATTTTAGGCCCGTATATCTTTCGTGTGAATTTTGCCGAAGATAGAAATATATTTGCTGTGTTATATTTATATGATCCTACTTTCATCAACTATTATTAGCGGCCAGCAGTTGGACGCTATTTTGTTTCAACAAGTACACGGCTTTGACTATCTATTTAAACATATTTATGTCTTTGGCTAAACTATTTCTAAGACTAAATGTATTTGTCACAAGAGGAATACAACCAAGATTTAATGAATGCACGATCAGTTCAAACATGTTCCCATCTTTATGTAAAACCAATACTACCAATTTCAAACTTACGTCACGAAGATAAAGGCGAATATCCTACCTAATAAACTACCGTCTTCCACTTTTTCACTTCTATTTATGCAAATAGGGTAGTTCGGGGAAGGTCTAACTGTATTCTGAAGAGTACCTCCTTTAATCGAGATAGTTTCCATTGTTGAACTTTGCACCGGTTAAAATTGTTATTGTTAGGTTGTTTTGGTGCAATTTAGGTGATAAACAAGGTGTCTGAAAACTTTACTCTGTTTTAATAAGAGTAGGTGTCGAAACTGGAGGGTTGTTTCTATTCTGATAAAACAATTTTAATAGCTCATTGTATAAGTTTGAAATCGCCAACCCGTCTTCAGCAAGCGTAGTGATGGTGATCAATGCTCGTGCCTTTTCTGTATGAGAGAGGTCTTTGGCCTGCAGTTGGACAATAATAAAGCTGGTTTAATTTACCTCGCCCGTGTCTATTTGAAATAAGGCATTTTGACCCTTTTCTACCACAAAGCAGCATTGCTGTGTTGTTTGTTTAATGAGTATTTTCACATATAATTATATAATTCATGTATACAAAATATTGTTAAACATTTTTAAAAGAGTAACGGTTCTTCTCCATATGATAACAACCTTTTGGAAGGGGCAACTAGAATCAGTTTTATTTCTTTGTTTTTGACATTCAAACGTGCCTATTATGTGCCTAATTGAAATAAATTATTTGACTTTGACTTTGGTCAGGTACTAAAGGTAATGAGACATTACCGGTTTGTCTCTGTGATGGCAACCCACGTGTGATGCCTCTAGTATGGAAAATGTCCAAAGGTCACAGTGATCACTTACCATCAGATAGACTTAGACTGGATAACTTGTTTACCATTCAATAACATTAAAGTGGCTTAGTAATAACAGGCGCACGGTTCGAACCATCAGGTTAAGCTACGCTTGCCGGGGTTGGTCTGTGGATGGGAGAACATCTTTACATACCGAGACTCCTCCGTGCCTCGGAAAGCACGTTAAGTTGGTCCCGGCTGTCATTCGTGGATCTTTGACAGTCGTTACGGGTCGTCAGAAGCCCGAAATTCTGACAACCAGTCTTATCAAGGGGTATTGTATTGCCCAGTTACTGGGTTGAGGTGGTCAGATAGGCGGTCGCTCCATGTAAAATATATTCAGCTGCATCCGGTTAGACTGGAAGCCAACCCCAACGTAGTTGGGGAAAGGCTAGGCAGATTGATTGAACATTCAAAAAACCAAAATTCGTGTCACCAACTAAAAGCAAAATTGTATCAACTTCACTTGTTTGGTATTGGAAGCTGTAGCATCCTTAAAGTTTTACACGTACAAAAAAAGGTCAAGAAAACATTTTCACCCCGGAACGGCTGCCATTATTGGATAAACTCAGCAAGTTAAACTGTCAGTCAGTTTCTAAACGAGGGCCATTAGAGCATGACTATAAGGTTTTTATATTCTTACAATCAGGAAACTGAAAACAGTTAACTTTTAACGGGATTATAATAAAATTTGTAGCTACTATATTTGCCTGTGTTGTTTCTGTATTGGGGTCAGCCTCCAATCTAACCAAAGGGTGATATTCCGGGTGGATTTTACACGGAGTGACGGCTAAACTAATTATGTACTAGGCTACACCGATATCCAACGCTTGGGTTAGTTTATCTAGCTTTTGGGCGATTTGTAACAACTGTTAGGGGATACATTCTTATGTTTAATAGTTGTTTTGAATATTCTTATGGAGCAACCGCCTCTCCTAGACTTGGATAAATATTGATGTCGATAAACAGTGTAATGGAAAAAATATAACTACCAATTATTAGGAGGACTGCATCCACAAACATGACGTGAGAAATCCTAACTATATATTATATTTTTTTATTATTATAAAAGCGAAACTGAGTTCGTTTGTTTGTTTTGCTTTCACGCTAAAACGGCTGAAGGGAGTTTGGTGAAATTTGGCACATGGGTAGACAGTGACCTGAAATAGGACATAGGATACTTTTTATTCCGATTTTCTTACGGGACCGAGACTTTAGCGGGTGAAATCGCGGGGCGCATCTAGTAATTATTATAATTCAACGATACTTTGAAAATGGGAATGTACATTTGCTCCCAATCAGTTTTAGCGTTGAAAGAATCTAGTATACGATACAATAGAATTTGAACTACATGCACATTTTATTTCATCACCTCCATCTTCCTTCTTGCTAACCACCTTTCACGCCTTAACGCAACATTACTGCATACAGTCAGAGAGAAACATATTCTGGGTGGGAATACTTCCTGCCAGGGTTGCGGGAAAGCCCGAAAGGAATACCGGGACCTTGGCAATAGGCAATTGAAGGAACATGGGTGGGTTTTAGTCAGTAAAAGTCTGACACGCCATTCCGCTCCGCCCAGAGCGGGAGAAGTCATTTGATGATTTCCCACCCTAAAAAAAAAAACGGTGGTAATGCTTCTCTGGATGAGCAAAACGTGACCTCACTCAATTCATGCTCCACTAATCGGAACAGTTCCACAAAAAGTCTTACGCTCAATCTACTTTCTTTCACAGATACGAGACGTACAAGGCGACGCTGAAGAAGATCCCGGCCACCAGGCTGTCGCGCCTCACGGAGGCGCTGGCCAACTACGACCCTGTCCTCAATGAGTACTTCTTCGATAGGCATCCTGGAGTCTTCGCGCAGATCCTCAATTACTACAGGTTTGTTTAAAGATGCAATTTTTGGGAAAGAAAGAACGAAACAAAGAAAAGAAAGAAAGAAAAGAAAGAAAGAAAAGAAAGAGAGAAAAGAAAGAAAGAAAAGAAAGAAAGAAGGAAAGAATACCGTTTATTTCTACGGGAAGGGAAGTTTCTTTTTACTTTAATGTGTAATCGAGTCGTTACGGGTCGTCAGAAGCTCGAAAGTCTGACAACCAGTCTTACCAAGGGGTATCGTATTACCCAGTTACTGGGTTGTGGAGGTCAGATAGGCAGTCGCTCCATGTAAAATACTGGTATTCAGCTGCATCCGGATAGAACTGTAGATGATGATTATTTTTAAACGGCAATACTGTGAATTTTCGGTTTCAGTTTGTTTAACGAAATACTTTACAAAAAAGGCGTTACCATTTTCTATTACTCAAACATACTTAGTCTAAGGTTCATTTGGGTCACTGTTTCGTTCTTGAAACCCCGTTCAATACGATTTAACAATAATGCGCTAGGAGAAAACTCACTGCGTCAAAACATGCTAGAAAATTCCAATCATGTTCTTCTACTAACAACCACATTTATTGAATCGATCGCTGGATAACCATTTGCCTCTTCATTGTAAAAACTGTTTATACTATTCACCGCGGGGATTAAGCCTTCCATCCACGTTTCCAGCCTCCGATCGAACAACACTATTTTTATTTCATTCCGGCTTCCATGAGTATTGGAAATAATCGTACGAATGCAAATAAACGTTTCGTTCAATACAAATCCCGTATTCCCGTGTTTTACGCGTCGATCATACAGAAATCCTATTTTTGTTTCAATAAAAAAACGTCAGTTCAGTTAGCATTCCGTTTGAATTTTTGATAAATGTACGCTTGTATTTTGTATTGGAAATTGAAGGAACGTATAAAAATTCTATGTCGAATATCGAACAGAAAAATGAAATGTGTATAAAATCAGGGAGGCAATTCCCGTAATTTTGCAATCTGTCAAAAATACAATCAATTTAACTAAATTTTTGACAAGTTTGACAGATTGCGATTTGAATGTGAATGTTTTTTACGATGTACGTGTACGAGAATTGGCCTTCTGAATGATATCTAGCATCCGAATAGCAGAGTAATTAATTAAAAAATCGGAAAAATTTACGAAACAAAAATTATGAAGAAAATTAAGTTTCTCATACATTTTGTATGGAACCGGTTTTTTGATGATATCTCGGTAGATAGGCACGTATGTAGGTAGTTAGTTAGGGCAGATAGGTAGGGTATGTAGCTATGTGTAGGTGTGTATGTATGTAGGGTGGTGAGGTAGAGTACGTAAGGTAGGGTAGACAAGTACTTAGTGCTACCTGTGCGAAGCCGGGGCGGGCAGCTAGTTGTGTATAAAATCAGAATGACATGGAAAATAGTTTTCTATAAGAGAGTCGCACAGACCAGGGAAGCATGGCACATAAACGAGGAGACCTATACTCACTAGTGAACAAAGGCTGCCAATGATTATGATGATGATGATGATAATGATGATGATGTTGACGATGATAATGATAATAGTTTTAACTTAAAAACTTAAAAAATATCTTTAGTTCAGTGGTGGTGTAGGGTATATTATTATAGCACACATAGACATGTGAGGTCACCCCTTCTCTTCCGAGGGTGTCGTTCTTATTGATTTATTTATTTTCCTATTCATTTGAATGCTCATTGGTAATTGTAAAATAAACGCGGGGACCGGAAAAAAATGCTCTGACCAACCAGTATAAAGGTATGAGGAGCACTCCGATACAATACTTCGCTTTCCCTGGGCAGAGGTTAAAACCACCACACAACACATCATGGCTCTTCATAAACGGCACGGTTTCTTTACGTACGGTATATAAACCGCGGCGTAGAAAAACGTGACTGTCAAAAAGCTTCCATAGTGATCCATACAACACTGACGATCGGCGCCTACACACGGCGAATAAAACGTAGTTTTTCTCGGCAAGAAAAACGGACGTAGAAAAGGCTTAATTCCTCCAAATCACGTCATTTTTCCACCATCAGAATTTCGTTTATTAAATATAGTTATCCAGTTAACAGATTAATGAAACAATTGAGCAGCAAAAAATCAACACAGCATACAAATCAAGCCTGCACACAACCCGAATGTTAGATAAAAAATCTTTTTATTTAACAAAAAATATCGTTCCGCGCGCCATTTTATTTAGCTTTGATGAATGTTTGAACAATATCGACGTTCCACTTGCCTCGGATGTTGGTTGTGATTTGTATGTGCCTATTAATTCGCCTGACAATAGCATCAGGCTGGTAATATCGTCCATATAGGTAACAGTTGCTATGTTTGAGGCAAAATCGATGAGGAATTCGTGTAACAAAGTGCATGTTTTTTTGTTACTATTTTGAATGAACGCATTCAAATCACCTTTAAAAAAGCGCTTTCATAAGCTAACCCTTTCAAAGTCTACTCCTCAACATGGTTTCTCCCTAGTTGCGTCAAAATACCCGGTTTTTTGCCTTTCCTATTTCACGTCGCCGCGGCGGACCCAAGTTACGATTGCTGATTTGCGGTTTTCAAAATTACTTCTGCATATTGGAAGTCTGTTTGACAGATTTGATTACCACAGGCATTGGTATGACAGCCCAGAATATTTATGATGATGATCATTCAAGTTATTAAAAATTCAAGGTAAAGAAGACTGCAGCATCGTCACATCGAATAATTATCACATTTTCGAATATTTATCGTAGATATTATCTTTTATATCTATCTTTATCTATCTATCTTTTCGGTGAACTATTGACAGAGCGGTCGTGGTCATCACGTTGCAGGGAGATTTCGGACAGCCGTGACTTGCCTCACGATGCGACGCCATGCTTCTCTGTCGGCTGACATGTGTGCATTCGTGTATTTAATTATATCCACGAAACTGTAAGCAAGATCCTCCAGCACCACTTTTCCAGAGCGTAAGTATAACGGTCGTTTATTTGATTTAAACTAGTAAAATTTTAGGGTTTTGGATTTGTGAACAGCGTTTAGAGTACTCGACAACATTACTGTAGTACTGAAGCATATCGAATGGTTATAAATAGCTATGCACATCGATCAGTATACGTCTGCAAGTAGCCACGAACAACCAAACTTGCAAAATGCTCTCCTATTATATTTACGTTACTGTTCTACCCCATAAAGTATGGTGTATAACTTCCTACGTATTTATGGGGGTTAGCCTTTACGGTCTTGAAACATCCTTTGCTATCCCTCTTAAGCATACTTGTTAAATTTTATCACCCCATCGTTTAAATTACAGCAGTTTTGGAGTTAGAACTATTTGGCTGTTAAACGACTTTGATGACATTAGTGGTGTCCAAGATGTGACGTAGTTGCTGAAGAGTTTACAAAGGATAGTTATTTCTACTAATGTATTTCAACGTTCATCTTGTCAGTTGAGTACGTATTTGTTAATGAATCTTTTACTATTTAAAACGAAAAGATGGTTGGATGCTCTGGGAAACACCAACAATCCATGGTTAATATGGGCTCTAGACCAACCATGGCCATGGGGAGCAGGCCTTTGCCCAGCAGTGGTGGTATACAGGCGGACAATAATAATCCTAACTATAATAAATAATATAACATCCATACTAATATTATAAATTCGAAAGTAACTCTGTCTGTCTGTCTGCCTTTCTGTCTGTCTGTCTGTCTGTCTTTCTGTCTGTCTGTCTGTCTGTCTGTCTGTATGTTACCTTTTCACGCCTAAACCTCTGAATGCATTTCGAAAAAATTTGGTAAGCAGATAGAATGGCATCCCGGGAAAGGACATAGGCTACTTTTTATCGACGTATCACGCGGGCGAAGCCGCGGGCGGAAGCTAGTAATATTATAAATGCGAAAGTGAGTTTGTTTGTTTTTTCGCTTTCATCCTCAAACGGCTGAACGGATTTGGATGAAATTTGGCACAGGTGTAGACCATGACCCGAAATAGGACATAGGATACTTTTTATCCCTTTAGTACGTCCCTGCAGGAGAATTTCCGACTTCCGAATGCGGGCGGAGCCGCGGGCAAAAGCTAGTTAAAGCTAGGCAAAAGCTAAGTAAATAAAAAGCACTAAATAATAAAATAACTAGGGAACAAAGCAAACAAAAATCTAAATTAATTAAACAAACAAGAGAAACCAACGTTACTGAAATTAATACAATAACTTTATTTTATCCTTAGGTAAAGTTACAAAATATAAATTACGAGTCTACGTGCAGATAACATAATTTTTGCTCATAACTGCGGCCCACGTATTTAGTTACAAAGTTAACAAGTTTACCGAAGTTAATTACTTTGAGATAACTTACGACACGTATTGAGACCCATTTACACGGGGAAAGTTCCTCGCTTCGGATAGACGATTATCGATATGTGATAAAAACGTGATCCGCGTAAGGAGGTGGCGCGTGTTTTAGATCATTCGGTTCCCTTCAAACTGGTTGAGCTGGATGGTGTTGATCCACGTGTCATGGGCGTGAAGAGATGACCAGTCTTACTGACGGTAGTTGAGACTGGTCATCTCTTATCTGCAACTCAAAATATAAGATTAAAGATAAGCCATCTTTAGTCTTATATTTTGAGTTGATTTATATTGTTTTTTTTTACTTTATGATGATGTGAAGTACCTCGGCTTTGAAAATTAAAAACGTTAGTGTAAACAAAGATTATATTTTATTTAAAAATACGACAATAAATGAAAAAAACTGCCAATACTAATGCGTAGGAGTTTTTATAAAACATTATAAAATAAATCCTAACATCGAATTAAAGAAAGAAAAAAAAATAATCGATGTTATGATTTGATTGTAGTGATGGGCCGACCATGGGTTTTGCCAATCTTTGACTAACTATAATTAAACAATTGGATATATTTGGTTCAATTTTTATACAGTATGTTATCTAACGACTGGCGTTCCCGTTAACCTGAAATAGAATAGCGTACATACAAAAAAAATATTTTTATGGTACAATAATCACAAAAAATATTAAACTGATACAGAAAAGAAACACTCTGTACACGCACACTTGTCACACCTTGTCTTTCTACATTGAAATACAAATGTGCGTGTACAGAGTGTTTCTTTTACGTATCAATTTAAAAGTTTAGTGAATATATCTCATTATTGATATTAAAAAAAACATTTTTTTTAGCATGTATGGACGCTGTAATATTGCGGGTTAACGGGAATGCCCTTTGTTAGTTAACATACTGTATAAAGACTGGGAACGTAATGACGAGATAAAACTTCGTATAATACATAATGATGTATAATCTACTGAAGTTCGAAGTTTAATCTATTGTCGTATTGTCTTCTCCACCTTGTATAAGTACAGGACCTCCCTGTATGGAGACTCATAAATTATTAAACAATGAAATGGAAATGACAGTGCAACGTTTGGATTATTATCTTATTTAATTTTGGTGGCCAGACTATCGTAAGTTTCTTATTCATTTTGTTGGTTGCAAGTTTTAAAATAATAGTAAGTATCTTTTTCTTTTAAGTCCCCTCCCCATAACTAAACTGAATAAGTTTTTGCTAGCTTTCTCATTAGAGTCAAAAATCAAAATATTTTATTTCACATAAACCTACATGGGCACTTATGAAACGTCAGAGGCGACGTGTACGGTTCCAATTGGTCGTTTCCTATGAAGAATAGCCGGCAAGAAACTGCACGGTTCAAAGTGTTGTCGAGGTAGTGATTTTCTAAATGTATCGAGATAAAACACACAGTCGACCGTATGAGCTGGCCTAGGGTAGTACTGATTTACAATGAAAGGCCAGCTTAACCTGACATGAGGCCTACTGTACCTATCGAATGAAATCGAAAACGGCTCATTAGTGCTTGCCAAATTAGTACACTCAATGTCGTGTTCTAAAAGTAGTATATTGTTAACTTTTGAGAAATATTGTTAATCATTTCAATGAAGAATGAATAACCACAGTTGAATAATAAATTATGAGCTTTTTCCCTAAACATAAGAGTGCCCATTCTTTAAATAAACGGTAAGACATGAATGAAGAATGAACACATTAGCAGAACAGAACGACACAATTCTTTGAACAGCTAATATTTTTCTAGTGAAAATTACTTTTCTCTTACAATAGAACCAATGTTCTTTTAAACTTTTTACGTCTTTTATGCAAAGACGTTATCAAGTCCCTGAATTTCAATTTTAAAAGACAAAGCTGAGGATAAGTACGGTTGCGGTCTGAGAATGTTTACCACCTTAAGGCTTATAATTGCATGGACACACATCTATGTCACAAGGTCGATGATTCAAAATTCAAAATTCAAACCTATTTTCTTTGTTAAATGTCATTATATTAATGTGTCAAGTTTAAAATTAAGATACAGACTTTACTGCACACAGTGTGGTAAAGAATCTAATATGAAAACTGATAAACATTTTTAGACCGCGATAGTACTTACGTTCCTGAACATTTCCCCATGATATTCGAATCAGACGTAAAAATAGCTAAATAAAAATAGCTTGATCGGAATCACGTAGAAATCGTAAATGTAACTGGGAACTCACTTAGATTTGTTATTTTTTTTCTATTTTCACTGTGTGTGTAGTCATGTGAATCTAAATATGACTTTATTTCTTTTTACTATAGGCGTCGCTACCAACGAGTAAGTACTGTTTCCGACTCAAATCGATTATTTTAATCATCCAATGACTTCTCCCGCTCTGGGCGGAGCGGAAGGGCGTGTCAGACTTTTACTGACTAAAACCCACCCGTGATCCTAAAAACATATTTTTACATTACAATAACGCTTAATATTTTTTAGAAAGATTATGTGCGTTATTAAGACATAATGCGTTACTCACAAGCGACTTTGACTGATAGTGGACCCACACGTAGGCCCCTCCCCCATTCTAAACTTTTCCACGGTAAAGTATGCTTTTAATATGTTTTTAATTTGTAAACCATTTTTATTTTCTAATTTTTTTGCTATGTTCTTTGGTAACTTATTCAAAATGTTTGGAAGAGCATACGTCCAGGCCCTTTTACCATATTCATTATTGACTTTTGGTAATTTATAATATAATATAAAGGCAAGTATGACAGGTTACGAAAATAATTTGGCCTAATTCTTTTTTTGTAGATTACTCATATGCATAGAGTAATCAGAAACAACAGCTAATTTCCTTCAGTTGCCTGTTACCAAGGTCCCGGTATCCCTTTCGGACTAACACGCAACCCTGGCAGGCATCGGTCCTAGCGGACTTCTCCAATTGTGCTGACATCTCGTATATGTATGCTCCACCGTGTCCTTCGGGCGATCCACACAGTGGTGACACCCGGGCGTTTCCTCCCGCCTTATCCGAAACAGGAACCTCCCGAAGCAACCGTGTCCGTTGAGGACCTGCGTCAGGCGGAAGGTGAGGACGCCGTGGCGCCTCTCTAGCCACTCCTCAAAGAGGGGACTTATCGCCGCAATTGTGGCGTGCCCAGCACTGGGTTGCGACAATCGCACTCTCCATGCCGCCATGATGATTTTGCTAGTACTTAACGCCGCATCGTAACCGAAAGCGACAGTCTCGCGAGTAGGCGATCGCGTTTATATGAATACTAGCTGCGTCCCGCGGTTTCACCCGCGTAAGTCTCGATCCTGTGGGAATATCGGGATAAAAAGTATCCTATGTCCTATTCCAGGTCATGGTCTACCCCTGTGCCAAATTGCATCCAAATCCGTTCAGCCGTTTTTGCGTGAAAGCGTAACAAACAAACAAACAAATAAACAAACAAACTCATTTTCGCATTTATAATATTAGTTAGAATAGTTAGGATTAGGATGACAACTCGCGCGATCAATCAAGTCGCGTACCTATGTACGTTATTATTCAGGTAAACGATCGCGTAAACACGTATTAGCGGGACTGTCGCTTTCGGTTAGGTCACAGGGTAAAATGTTGTGCAGGCATGTTGTTTAAATAGCTGTGCCAGCCTGCAGTGGGTATTATGCTTATATTATGCAATGCTTTTGAAATGATGTTTATATTCTGTAAGATTTTTTTTAAAGTCACAATGCTTTTAGACGTTCATTTTTTTTAAAATCTGATCAATGTTGTCCCTTGTTTCTTTCCGCCAGGGACGCCCTGAAGCCGAGGTCCGTACCCCACAGCGTGTAGTCGCTTAGTTTTAAATATGCCCTGCCTGGAGGCTTTATTTAGGCACCTACACGAAAGTCCGGTTAAGCAGCCGACAACCTCCTTGGAAGACCTGCGAGAACCCATAAAAAAAAACAATTGGTAGCGCCTTACCTATGCTACATAAGTAGCAAACAAGTATGATTTTACTATCATGTGTATTCCAGGCTAAACTATTCCACATTATACTCTAACCGCCTTACTAATAAACGTTGTATAGTGCCTGTATAGTTACACAACGCTTTGTCTTCTTCTTTCAAAAGTCAAATTACTTTTGAAAGAAGAAGACACAACGTTGTGTAACTATAC
The DNA here is from genome assembly GCA_947363905.1 of Lithophane semibrunnea. Taxonomy (NCBI): domain Eukaryota; kingdom Metazoa; phylum Arthropoda; class Insecta; order Lepidoptera; family Noctuidae; genus Lithophane; species Lithophane semibrunnea. Next base: position 15,430,063 of record OX376203.1, read on the forward strand.
AGGCGCTATACAACGTTTATTAGTAAGGCAATATATATAAAATATATTTTTCTATATATATATACATAAAGTGAAGCTCAAGCCTAACTAACCTATTAATTTGTGAATACCTAAGAGTGAACCGAAATGCCAAATAAACTTCGGTTTGAAATTGGAAATATTTCGTGGAACTATGAGAATTGCTATCCATCATGCACGGATATTGAATTATACCTATATTTGTGTACCTTTTACTGGACAGGTTGAATACTTGATTGGATGTAGGAAAGGATAATTTATTTGTTACTAGCTGCGCCCCCCGGTTTCACCCGCGTAAGTCTCGATCCCGTGGGAATATCGGGATAAAAAGTATCCTATGTCCTATTCCAGGTCATGGTCTACCCCTGTGCCAAATTTCATCCAAATCCGTTCAGCCGTTTTAGCGTGAAAGCGTAACAAACAAACAAACACACTTTCGCATTTATTTATAATATATTAGTTAGGATTTAGTTTCTATATTTATATGTTTTGGTGGGTCTGCAGGCGTAGCATGGCGCTTTCTGTCTCTATGAAGAATAGACATAGCTTTTTCTATACAAAGTGACAGTTCGTTTCTTCATTTTTGACATCCACCGTAGAAATGTTTCTACAATCTGTCATTTTGCCTTACATTTCTAACGATCTTTGTCTACGTCTTTTTGTAGGTAGACTATTTCGGAAGAAAGTTTTCTATTCTTACTGTCAAAATCACACTGACAACCGATAAATCCTATGACAAAACCGACAAAACAAAGAATTCTGAGTCGAATTATGTAAAAGAGTGAATTTCGTAAAAAGTGCAGTTGACTCTTTCTACTTTGCTTCAGTCGTACTGTCTACAGGAAACTTAATTTTTGTCTACTCTTCCGTCGACAAAACGGTGCTCATGCTACGCCTGCTGGATGTAAATAAGGAGACAAGTATTTTGTTGTGTTGTAGAAAAAAAATGTAGTGTGATTTAGTCGATAAACACGTATCTAAAGTCTAAAGTCTGTAGGGTTGGTAGACCCATAAATTAACAGACCCAAGAGATTTTCTAATATTGGATCTCTAAGGTCTGTAACTCACCGGAAAATCGCCAAAGTATTACAGATGTCCACTGTACAAAAGCTGCCGTAACCTCTTTCAATTGGGTGGACCCTGTCCTACATACAAAAACTACAGAACGCCACCTGCTACGATCCTTACGTACTCCTTTTGCTTTCGTTTGCGTTCATACATCTGGTCATACACGCCATTTATTTATTTATTTATTTGATTTACACGGCTTTAACAACCAATTACATAAAAGGCGCTCCTTGCGGTGCTCCACATCGTTGTCAATGCGGTGAAGGAGTCGACTGCCTCGGACACCACGGCCTATCCTGCAGCAAGAGCGCTGGTCGGATGGCATGGCACGCCAGCATTAATGACATTATCCGTCGGGCTCTTGTCACCGCCGGGGTGCCAGCTGTGTTAGAACCCAACGGCTTGGCACGCGACGATGGGAAGAGGCCAGACGGAATGACCATAATGCCCTGGAAGTTGGGTAGACCTTTGGTGTGGGACGCAACCTGAATCGACACCCTCGCGCCATCCCATCTTCCTAGCACGGCGGGCTGTGCTGGGGCAGCTGCTACAGGAGCAGAAAACCTCAAACGGCGCAAATATAACAACCTTATTGGGAGCTATATGTTTGAGCCGTTTGGGGTTGAAACACCAGGGCCGTGGGGTCCGAGTGCTCATCGAGTATTTCGGGACATCGCTAAGCGATAGGTCGACTCTTCACGTGACCAGAGGGCTGGCCACACTTTGAGCATAACGCCTACCTGGCCACATGCCCTTCTGGTCTCCAGTGAATGATATCCTAGACATCCTAAGAGGAACCTGGTGGGAATTGGGATAGAGGTAGGGATAGTAACCGAGAGCTCTTCTGTAAAGAAAACGCAGGAATGCTTTTTGCACTTTTCTACAAGAAGCCATATACCGTTGTCCTATTTACCTTTATAGGCATAATAACATTGTAATATATTTATCAATTTTATTTTTACCCAGGCACAGGCTTTTATATTAGCCAAAAACCAGGCTACCCTCACTCAATCAAGTGTAAAAATAAGCAATATATCGATACAGTACATAACTTGGGAACATAAAACGCGTCGGCCGCCATTTTAAGTTTATGTCGGACATTTTTATGTTTTATATACATATATAAAACATAAAAATGGACACATGTCCATAACTTCGCCATTTAACGGTTTAGTAGCGTAATTAGTGTTTTATTTTGTTATTAGTGGGTTGTTATTTTGTTGACAGTCCCATAAAGATATGTAACTGTAGTGTGGTGGGTTTATGTAGGCTTGCTGAGTTACAGTAGTTCGTTACATTAGAGCTAGTTAATTTAACGAGCGTGTTTCATTACATAGAGCTGTATGTATGAAAGTATTAAACTCACGCACTGACTTATTAGTATTACTTGTAAACATTTTAGGAATATCTTATACTTTTACAATGATTGTGAATATGTGAGCAGCATGTATCTATCACATATTTAATTTATTTGTCATTGCTTCATTTTTAATCCTTTTTTTAAAACTTTTGTGGTCCTTATTCTAGGTGCATCGTCTTCACATATAATTATTGATGTATACAAAATATTGTAAAACATTTTAAAAGAGTAATGGTGGAGTCTCTTGCCCATTCTTCTCCATACGAAAGCTACCTTTGAGAAAGGGCGAATAGAATCAATTCTATTTTTTTTGTCAATTTTGACTATCAAAGGTGCCTTAAGTATATTTGCCTAATTTAAATAAATTATTTGACTTTGACTTTGTCGAAAAACTTGTATTTTTGGATACTGTACAGATCAAGTTGGTGTTTCAAGACATAAATCAATTAGCTCTGTCACAGTCCACCGCTATACATTAGACATACCCCGACATCTCTCGATTTGCGCCACAAGAAACGTCTTTTTGCTTTCAAGATGCATGCCATGACTAACTTTGATAAAAAAATGTACTTAGGTATTTTAGTGATATTAGGCGGCTAACAAATTAACCTTTTAAACGAATAAACAAAGAGGTTTACTTACAATAACACTGTGTACGCCTATAAAGTTCCCGCTACTGGGACACAAGCTTCCTTACTTCGAAAGGGAGTGGGCTGTAATCTACCACGCGGGCCCAGTGCGGATTGGTAGATGTCACGTCTTCGAATTTTTTATTCTAGGACATGCCGGTTTCCTCACGATGTTTTCCTTCACCGTTTTGAGAGCAGTGGTGTTGACATTATTTGCTCAAAGTAAAGCACCTGGCTGGGTTTGAACCCACGACCCACTCGTTAGTCGGGGCCGTTACTGCTGGGCCACCACTGCTCTCGAGACGAAATATTTCTGTAGAAAAAATTCTGAAACACACGTGCCAGTGGGCTCACTAGGGAAATATGACAAACACGAGCTACACCCGGGAAATATGGCCACCAAGTAATTCGGTTGCTATGCTAACTAATATTATAAATGCGAAAGTGAGTTTGGTTGTTTGTAACGCTTTCACGCTAAAACGGCTGATCGGATTTGGATGAAATTTGGCACATGTGTAGACCATGACCTGGGTTAGGACATAGGATACTTTTTATCTCGGTTGTACATTCCCGTGGGATATTTCCGACCTCCACGTGGGCGACGGGCAATAGGTAATAAAAAAAAAAACATATAGACGAATTGAGAACCTCCTTCTTTTTGAAGAAGTTGGTCAAAAATATATTTGTTCCATGGAGGGCTTGAACTTGTCATTCGTAGCACAAAAAACGTTGAATAAGCTGAATTTGAGGTAGCCAGCCGGTCAATTTGAGGTGAACGATGAGATTACATCGTGAAAACTTACATGAACATAACATCACGCCTTGCTTCCCCGAAAGGTTGGGCAGAGGTGTAACACCCACATTTCACCGTTATTTTTAAGTCCCATGTAATAGGGGCGAGCCTATTGCCATCAAATGGGCACAAATCTGAACTCCGGGCTGCTACTAAGAAATCCTATTTGAAAAAAGCTAATAACACTTTGCGCGACCCGGGAATCGAACCCAAAACCATATGCTCAGCAGTAGCGATTGTGACCACTGCACCAACGAGGCAGTCTCACTTAAATGAAGTGAGCATGAATTAAGCTGTCACCATATTATTCAAATGTCTTTGACTGTTCGAGCTGTCAGATTTTTATTTATAAGATAGGGTGGTACTCAGCACCATTGAACAAAATAAAAGTATATTTCCAGCATCCAATGTTGATACAAAAATAACGCTAAGCCACCAACCGAGGTCGCTCAAATCCCAAAACATATTAAGCTTCAAATCCCCGAAAATATTCAATTACATTGAAAACAAGAAGCCTTTATCTGGCTTAAACAAATCCCAATAATATTTGCACAGTCAAGAATCCAGTAGTTTAGGGTCCACGGTTCGGGTTTGTTCGGCCATGTTCGGGAAACATCGGTCGTGTCCAAAGTTTACTTTGAGCCTGTTTCAACAGACCAGGCAAATAACTGATAGAATACATCTGTATGTGATTATGTAACGCTTATTTTTGATCATGGATTGAATTTTGATTTTGATGTGATGTGTTGTGATGCTAAACTGACTCTTATTTGCTTACTTTGTGCCTTAACTTTTATTCACGATCATAATTATAAGCGCCATTATCCAATCTGTTTTTTAATCTCGTAGACTAATTTGACAGGTGCAAATGTCAAATTTCAAATTGAAAAAACAAACAACAATCACTTGAAATATCAAATTAGTCTGCGAGATTAAAACAAGTGAATAAAATCTTTATGGGTTAGGCGGTACGGCGCTACTTATGAAAATAAGAAACAATATTATTGAATTTTCGCTATATAATGAGCTCACTTTTACGCGCATAACAATCGCCGCCTAATGAATTTTGAAACTAATTCTAAATTCGCTTGAGTGATAGAATGCAACAAGAGTCCTTTTTCTACTAGCCTGCATGATGTAAGGTTTTGTAAACAACCTTTACAGTATCTATCCCGTGCCTAGTATGTTCATAAGCCGTCGTAACCTTTGAAGTTAGAAGTTACAGGAAGTACTTCTGAGTAGCTGAAATTTGAATAACCTCTATTCTTTTCGATCTACGCAAAGTGACTTACGACCACGGCCTCCAAAAAGCCAATGAAATGGAAGGGTTTAACATATGGCACCAATAAGCCATACATTTTTTACGATCTAACAATGTAATTTTTTTTTGTTTGATTCGCATGAGTGCTTTTCTAACGTGGGATTAAAAACGTTCCAATAAAATAGATACCGTACCGTTTTTATAACGTGGGGTACTCATTTATCATGGTCGCATAGGTAGAATCTTCTTAGCATAATCAGCCTATAATGTTCCCACTGCTGGGACATAGGCCTCCTCTCGATGAGAGGAGAGGGCCGTAATCCATCACGCGGACCCAGTGCGGGTTGGTAGATGTAACATGTCTTTGATTTTTTTATTCTAGGACATGCCAGTTACCTCACGATGTTTTCCGTCACGAATGAATCGTCTTCTTGTCTGCTATTTACAAATTGCGATCACTAATTTGTCGGCCAAGCGTGGTGACCAAGCGTAGTTTGATCTTTGACCTTGATGAAATTATTATTAGTCTTTGAAAAACCTTATTTTAGTTGTAAGATTAAGAGGGATCAGAATAATTCGCACCCTCATTGTGTAATAAACTTTCAATCCTTTTATTCTAGACGACACTACCAGCCGCACTACCGGTAGTGACATATTCTCATCACAATCCGAAGTCATCATCATCATCATTTCAGCCGAAAGACGTCCACTGCTGGACATAGGCCTCCCTCAAGCACCGCCACTTCGACCGGTTCTGTGCTTCTCGCATCCAGCGGATTCCTGCAGCCTTTACCAGGCCTTCATCGATGGACAACAATCCAAAGTATTTCGATCATAATCATAATCATTTATTTCTTTGCAAACATGGGTACATAATACATAGTTGTTGTTTCCTTATAATTAGGTTCTCCTCATTTTACCGACATGGGTATGCAAATCGTGTACAGTTTTAGAAAAATGTATCTTAATTACATAATAAGAATACAATAAAATATTAAATGTCAACTAATCGGAATCAAAGTTAAAAAAAGAAAAAATGTCAAATCAATTAAATAATAATAAGCATGTTAATCAGTAAGTGAATCGTCATTAAGAAAATTGTCAATCGTATAATAGCAGCGATAAAAATTCCGAATCAATCTAACGCAGTGAATGTTGTTGAATTGGCAAAATGAAAGACATTGTCATTGTAAGTGTGTTATGAAATTTATTAGTAAGGCGGGAAGTATTTAATCTCAGTACTAAGTTAAAACCAACAAGAGGAAAAGCAAAATTATTGCTTTTAGACACAGACAGTATAATGCCTGTATTGATTCTGTGTGTTCATCATTACAAATAATGATGACCAATTTATTAATTGATTGGCAAAGTGACTTGGAGAACAAATATTTGTATGGCTAAGTGGCTAACCGAAAGCTTTAGAGTGACATAACATGATGCCTATTTTCCTCGGAATGTTGAACAGACACAGAGAACAGTTGGGTAGTTATTATTGCCACTTCAGGGCAAAGGACTCTTCTCATTCAGAGAAGACATTACCATTGATCACCATGCTTGGTCAAGACGGGTTGGTGATATATTAGTCTGAAATCGCCATTGCAACTTCAATCTGCCTAGCCTTTTCCCAACTATGTTGGAGTCGGCTTCCAGTCTAACCAGATGCAGCTGAATACCAGTATTTCTACATGGAGCGACTGCCTATCTGACCTCCACAACCCAGTAACTGGGTAATACGATACCCCCTGGGTAAGACTGGTTTTGTCAGACTTTCGGGCTTCTTTTGGCTTTTTGGCCATTGCAACTTACCGGGCATAAATCTAGGCTCCAGATTTCTACTAGGAAATGAGTGAAATCGAGAAAAAAATATCCTACTTTCTCTGTATGCATGGCTACCGTACATACGCTTACGTTAACATCCCATTGTAAATGATTGATTACCTAATAAATCGGTGCGTCGACTGTTATATGAGAGCTTTAATTTCAATCGTCGTCACTTGTTTATCTACACCCGTTTTGTTTGTGGGTAAGCAGATTTTCAAGCTGCGTTAACGATGTACTTATGCATTCTGAAAATTATCTTTAACGTGCAGTGATTAATGAGGCGTAAACTGACAGTTAATTTATTTAATTGTACAGGATTGACAATGATTTTACAAAAAAAAATTACGATTACTTTGGTGATTGTAAAATAAAATCCTGTACAGACAAGTGGATACCTACTGCTGATGAATCTCCTGATATAATCACTAGTCAGGGTTCCGTACCCGAAGAGTGCCCAACGGAACCCTATTACTAAGCCTCCGCCGTTCGTCCGTCCGTCTGTCTGTCAGCGGGCCGTATCACATGAATCGTAATAGACAGTTGAAATTTTCCAAGATTGTGTATTTCTATTGCCGCTTTAACAAAAAATAATAAAAATTAATTAGTTAATTGATTCAGGCGTTTTTTTTTATGACTCTTGAAGAATAGTCAAGCGGAATAGGTTACTAAATATATCTACGTCTATTGTATTTTAGTTTTAGAAGTTAGGATTTTTTTTATTACTGTTGTCGTCTGCCACCATAGTCAATGCATACCTTTTTTTTTTTTTTTTTTTTTTGGGAGTGGGAAATCTTCCAATGACTTTTCCCGCTCTGGGCGGAGCGGAAGGGTGCGTCAGACTTTTACTGACTAAAACCCACCTGTGTTCCTTCAGTTGCCTGTTGCCAAGGTCCCGGTATCCATTTCGGACTAACCCGCAACCCTGGCAGGCATTGGTCCTAGCACTCCTAGCGGACGCCGCCCATTGTGCTGACATCTCTTTGAGGCCATCGCTATCGACCCGAGCCCAGTCATCGTCGGACGGCGAGCTACCAAATGCTCGCCGTCCGCAAGCCCGCACCTATGGTGGCCAGGAATCCGCCTGGGATTCCCGACGCCCAGGGTGTCTCCAACGGCGGCGGTTAGGGGCGTGAAACTTTGCCTCTCCCACACGCGTTCCGCCTCCTCCTTCGCGAGCATTACTGCTTCGCAGAAGGAGGTAACTGCTTCCCATGCCCTCTCGCTCCGTACCATGGCCTGGACCAAAGCCGGACGCGAGAGGTCACCGCCGCCAATCGCCTCCAAGAGGACACGGCGGGGCTCCGCCCAAGCAGGGCATACCTCCACCGTCCTCCGGGCGTTTCCTCCCGCCTTATCCGAAACAGGAACCTCCCGAAGCAGCCGTGTCCGGTGAGGACCTGTGTCAGGCGGAAGGTGAGGACGCCGTGGCGCCTCTCTAGCCACTCCTCAAAGAGCGGACTTATCGCCGCAATTGTGGCGTGCCCAGCCTAATTTAACCCTGAAACATGATTTAAAACCCCAGTAGGTTTGCAAGACAAATTAGGTACAACTACTGAAATCAGCATGGATTTCTAATTCAACATCAACGGCTTACGGATCGTAAATCCAAAGTTTAAGGGGGTTGGCAGGCCCAAAGGTATTGTTGAGCTCTGATTTATAAGTTTTACGAGATTCGACCTCAATCAGTGTTTTGTGACGACTATAAAACGCCTTCTTTTGTCCCCGTTTTATCTTTACGTGTTATTCTTATGTTTTGTGTTGGTTCCGTTTCATTTTGTCGGAGTTATTTATATTCCTCTTTTTTAGCTATGCTGTGTTAGAAACGGTCTCGTTATGCTTCTAAAGACGACCACTTTCATTGCAAAAGTATGATATTTTAATTGAAAATAAAAAATTGTTTATTTTATTTGTAAATAAATAAATATTTTGTTCAATTTTGAATTAACTTGTGGGTAGGTGTTATTCCATGTTAAAAACTCGCAACGTCTTAAATTTATAGTCCTAATGCCCCCCCTTTTTAGGGTTACGTAGTCAAAAAAAACCCTTATAGTTTTTATTTCTCGTTTACTTGATCATTGTCATCATCATCTGCCTAGCCTTTACTCAACTACATAATTATATTGGTCGGCAGCCAGTCTAACCGGAAGCAGCTTGCTCGTTCACTTGATATGCATCAACGACAAGCAATGCATGTACGGAAATATCAACGAATACGTAGTGGTAAAGATTGCCAATATTATTTTGAATACCTGAATACTATGGAAATTATACTTTTCAAACATTTGTACTTCCTCGTAATAGATCTTTCACAAAACAATCAATGTTCCAATGAGATACATATACTTTAAAATTCAAGTGAAAGGGATAAAAAGCGCTGCGACAGTAAAGCAGCTGAACTGAGCTGATTCTATTAAGTGCTTCAATTTTCTTATTGAGCGCTAGAGCGGCTTAAAGTTTAAATTCACTCTTTCCTCCTTTTTATTCGAGTTTAGTCCGGATTTATTTTCAATTCCTATAATAGTTTTATAGTTTTACGACTTTTAGAGGAGAAAATGGTGAAGAATCGTGTCGTGTTGACGAAGACTGAAGTATTTTGAATAGACATAAATATAATGGATAGATAGATAGATATAATACTGTATGATCTAGGATGCTGTATATATAAAAAGCTAGGCAGATTGCTGTATTCCAGCTTAAAGGTGCTTGTGTGCATAAGCACATGAGATATTTTGGACACACCTTGTTTTTTTTTTTTAAGGTGGAAATTCATCAAATGACGTCTCCCGCTCTGGGTGGTGCGGAAGGGTGGGTTTAGTCAGACTTTTACTGACTAAAACCCACCCGTGTTCCTTCAGTTGCCTGTTGCCCAAGGTCGCGGTATTCCTTTCGGAATTTCCCGCAACCCTGGCAAAAATCAGTCCTAGCGGACCCCGCCAATATATTGTGCTGACATCTCTTTGAGACGCGCGTGGAACACAACGCGCCATCGACCCGGGCCTGGTCCTTATCCGACGGCGACCTACCCATTGCTTGCCATCCGCAAGCCCGCACCTATGGTGGCCGGAAATCCGCCTGGGATTCCCGACGCCCAGGGCGTCTCCTGCGGCGATTTCAGACACTCCCGGGATGCCTCTGGTATTGGATGGCAGTGGCGACCACTTTCGATCAGATAGGCTTGCTTTCTTGTTTGTCACCCAAAGACGCACAAAAGAACAATCTACTATAGGTCATATCACTTGCTATCAGTAACTTACTTATCATAGCAGTGATAGCCCGCGGTGTGACCGTCGGACTGCCAAGTCATAGGTCTCGAGTTCGAACCCAAGCCACGCACGTCTGACTTTTCGGATTCATGTACTTATTGTATAATTATCACTTACTTTAAAAACAGTGAAGAAAAATATCATGAGGAAACTGGCAAGCCTGAGAGATATTTTTCGACGGCATGTGACGCCAAGTCAGAGGTCCACGGGGGGCAACTCTGACACCAGCGCTTCGAAAGCGTTTCATATTTCTACAACGACTTTCAACTGGATTGACATAAGCTTTTCGATAGCTTATGTCAGTCTCATACATTTTTGCCTTTTCCATCATCGTTATTGATAGAATGTCACTTTGGCTAGGGTGTCAGGTTAGTCCACGAAAAATAAAGAAAAAGTAATTTACTGCTATCTGCAATTCATTTACCAATTCCATTAAATTTTCTTCACTAACTGGAAGTGTATCGCTCTGTTATAGGCCCCAGTCCAGTATCGAAACACTTTATCATCCGTAGTGCTATAAAAGCCTTCCAAAGAAAATTAATTACCGTAGCTACTAGAAATCTACTAGATAAGTTATGGACTGGCGACAATTCCACTACATACTTCATTTTAAACAATTTTAACTTATAATTTTAACTTATTTCACCCCGAGCCCCACGATACAGACTAACTGTCTAGTTTGGAGCTCACTGTTAAACAATTTGTGTAACCTAGCTATAGGTAATATTGTAACCTGCAAACCTGCAAAATAATTGTAACCTTGTAAATTTTGCTTATAGGTAATATTGTACAGCCTGTAAACCTGCCGACTGTATTACCAGCATGCGTAGCATGAGCACCGTTTCGACGACGGAAGAGTAGACAAAAATGACCTTTCTTGTAGACAGTAGTCAGTACGAGACGGCAGCAAAATAGAAAGAGTCAACTGCACTTTTTACGAAATTCACTCTTTTACATAATTCGACTCAGAATTCTTGGTTTTATCATAGGATATATCGGTTGTCAGTGTGATTTTGACAGTAAGGATAGAAAACTTTCTTCCGAAATAATCTACATCTCTAAAGACGTAGAAAAAGATCGTTAGAAATGAAAGACAAAATGACAGATCGTAGAAAGATTTCTACGGTGGATGTCAAAAATGAAGAAACGAACTGTCACTTTGTATAGAAAAAGCTATGTCTATTCTTCGTAGAGATAGAAAGCGCCATCTACGCCTGCTGGACAATAAACAATTTTCTATTTTATAATGTGTGTCGTAGGTTAAAATTTTAAGTTAAAATGTTATGTATTTTTTTTTATAGATTTTTTTTTATAGTTTCCTATTCGTATATTGATATTGTACTTGTGATAAAAAAAAACTTATTTTGTAAAGTGGTTTCGGCGGTGATGGAGTCCTAAGTATTAGCAGTCTGGAATCTGGATTTGAACCCGGTTGATGGCAATAGGCTCGCTCTATTATATGGGTCCTACACTTGTCTGGCGAAATGTGGGTGTATCATAGGTTCACCGCTCCCTGATCTGGTGGAATACGGGCGTCATGTTATGTATGTGTGTGTGGTTCAAAAGGAATGGAATTCCTCGCCGAGGCTGTGTGTGTTTTTAATCTAGATAAGTATTTTTTAAGCTTAGCTCAAATATCAACATTGTCACAATTTAAATCCAAAAAGTAAAGTAAGTTGACATTAACTGAACAAATTGTGTACATAAACCAGACTGGAACAGAGGAAGAATGTATTATGTATGAGGGAATCTGTTCTGTTTCCGCGCTTACTTGATTATAAATAAACAAAAGATTTTCTCGAGTACAACATAAGGAATTTTTCGGATTTTTGTCATCATGAGAATAGTTTAAATTTGGTACGGTGATGTTACAAAATCTTACCATTCATTTACGGGGGTTAGCAATAACATGACTGACACAAATTTTAAAAGATGTGGTTTAATTCTATTCTATTTTTATGGAATTTTTAAGCAAAGTCGACGCCGACTATTCTACCAATGTCTAAAGTGCATTGGAAAAAAATGTGTGGAAAAAAATAAATAAAAGAAAAAACAATAACTGAAAACGCAAGTAAAATTCTTCGATTGATACAGTTGAATACAATGTAGATCTTGTTGAGCTAATGCGGGGAAAACCTCTTCTAAATACCATCACTCTCAATACCCTCCCACAATTCTAGGCACCCTGTAGGCACCCTGGAGCAATAATCATTCGTATGTCACTGCAGGTATACAGCAGAATATCAGCGTCAGGTATATTTGCCTGACACAGGCTGAGTTGGACTCCCATTTGGTGCAACGTTGAGACGCACACCGCACTTTTTATGTTTTTTTTTTTAAGTGTGTCTTAGACTTTATTGTCATCACATTGTCTTGTTTTCTTTTATTGTTTTTTTTTTTTGTTAATGGCACCTTGTAGCTATTTATTTATATAATTAGTTATTATTTAACCGTGCTTTTCGATGTTGTGCTATTTCTTTTATGTGCACGAAATACGTTGTATCTATCTATCTACTTCAAATTAGCACAGACACACACACACAGAATCACATACACACAGAGCTATGTTTGAAGTCAGTTAAACTTACTATAGATAAGGTGATAGGGTAGACACTTTCCAGCAACATGATATAACATGAATCAATGTTTTTCTACATAAACAAAATATCCTGGAAAGCTTTATCATTTTCCATATCATCCATTAGATTTAGGCGTCTTATAATCACCCCATTGTCCTCCACTGAAAAGGTCCTAAATAAGCACAATGTTTCTCCTACCTAATGTATTTTACGCTGATTTAGTAACAAGACACCCAAATCGCTTCACTTTAAACGGCGTAACGAGGTGAATGAAAGTAAAAATGTATAATTTATGAGCGAACGAAACCCTCTGAGGAAACCCTGCGTACTTTATTCAGGAAAAACATGGAATTCTTTACAAAATATCGGGGTTTGTATTCTATGCACGGAGTTTAGAGAGTTATTGTAATAGGTAAAGGTAGTGTTAGTAATAATGGGAATTTATATAAAGGGGTTTACATAAATGCCTATAGACATGATACCTATTTCAAAACCATTTTAAAGTAAGGAAAATATTAGCCATAAATATGTAATAATTAGTCAAAGAAGTCAAGGCTAAACTCATTAATTAATGCAGCTCACTTTTGTTACAATCCTCGCTAAAGTTACTTCAAATCGAGAACATTCTAGAATCAAAGATCAGGTCAAAATGAAAATCCACAAATGGCACAACGGTACCTAGAAGACATTTAGATTTGAAATAAAATCACACTATTATAACGTACTCGTAGGTACAATTCCTACGTATTTTTCGGAAAGATTCCGTCCCAAGGCGGAAATTGAATTTGCAACCTTGAGCGCAGAAATTGGATACTACACTGCTTCTCATTTGGGCTATCAGATTATCATTTATTATTCCGACATTTAGCCTATGAAATCCAAACAGTACTTCGTGAGTAATTAGTGATTCGCAATTAACAACATTCATGAGAATGGGAGCAGTTGTGGCCCAGTGGTAATGGCCCCGAGTTACGAGTTGTAGGTCATGAGTTCGAAACCAACCAGGCGGTTTACTTTATGTAAATATTTTCATCATCACTGCTCTCAAAACGGTGAAGGAAAACATCGTGAGGAAACCGGTTTATCCTAGAACCAAAAATCGAATGCATGTGATCTACCAACCCGCACTGGCCCGCGTGGTAGATTACAGCCCACTCCCTCTCGAAGAGAGGAGGCCTGTGTCCCAGCAGTGGAAATATTGTAGGCTGATTATGATGAGGATGCAGAGCCTAATAAATAAAGCGAATGGTGGTGATTCGTAAATCAGATTATGTGTTGTCAGTGTTAAAATGCGAGAAAAATACGAGAAATGTCGTTTACGTCGTACGGACTTAAACAGAGGGGCAATTTCCGTATATAAAAAATACGGAAATAGCCCCTCTGTGATTGTTCGCATTCTAATGTCAGTTACATTCTGTCAATATTTCTCTAATTCTCTGCATTTTTGACATTGATTATCACTGTGATTGCGATTAGATTTTGAACGTTAAAACGAATTATTGACCTGTTGCACATTGCCAGAAAAATACGGGAAATGCCCCTCTGTTTCCGTCTTACGGACGATTGTTCGCATTCTAATTTGAGTTTCATTCAGTCAATAATACCTCTAATTCTCTACATTTTTGACAAGTTTTTGACATTGATTATCACTGAGATTGCGGTTAGATTTTGAACATTAAAACGAATTATTGGTTTATTTGACATTGCCTAAACATCGACCCATCAAATCCTCATTTGGAAAAAGCCTAGCTATTCAAAATTACATATGCTTCACCCATCTCAAATGTCAAGAAAACTGCGAAAACGAAAACAACTGTTACAAAAAAGACAGCAGGATATTCTTACCTCAAAATGAAGTGTACCTACTACGAGTACTACTATGAGTCGAAGAATTTATATTCACTGCACGTACTGCCCGAATTATTAATACTAACTTTGTGTGGCGGAATGACTCGGTTGTTTTCCATAAGAAATGGCAAAATGCGCAGGATAACGACCGACCATCGGTTGGGAAAAAATGTGGGTTTTCTTCAGCGTTGAAACGGTATGTGCTAGTTAGAATGGGTTCTGACATACAGGTTTTTACCTAGTTTGGGATTCAGAGGCTTCATAATTAGCCACATAAAGAATTCTTTATTTATTATTATTATGTACAAGAGTACCTAGACGACAGAGCTCTAATCTGAATATTGGAAGAAAAACATATTTCAACTACACTTTTACACTTCAAAGTTAAAGTCAAATAATTTATCCCAATTAGGCACATAAAAGGCACTTTTGAACGTCAAAAACAAAGAAATAGAACTGATTCTAGTTGCCCCTTCCAAAAGGTAGTTTTCGTATGGAGAAGAGTGGATTTAAAAATGTTTTACAATATTTTGTATCAATTAATAATGCAATTAGTTTATTTAATGAGTTAATTGCTTTTCATGACCCTTTGGTATTTATCCAATATAAGTTAGTAAAGTAAACCCTTCCTACAAAAAAAAACAACGCAAAAGAAATCCGCATTCGTTTTCGCACAAAAACCGCAATCTCTGCCCACGGCATTGGCCGTCAGCGCCATAATTTACTCAATAACTAAAAACAATATTGACAAATGAACACTACTGGTTGCCACTCCACAGAGTTATTAATTTAGCTCGATATTTCGAATTCAGTCAACTTCGAATGATTCATAGGGTCGGTGGAAACTGCTTCGGTAGACTGCGGTTAGATGTTCGCACTATGAGCGTGATAATTAGAACGATATAGTTTTTTTTTAATCGGAGAGTGTAAATTATACTTTTATTTGGAGTAATAATCTCGTTTTCGATGTTTTGACTTTATCTACCAATATAATTATACTTTACTAGGTTTTGCACGCGGCTTCACCCATGTGGAGGTTGGAAATTATCCCACAGTTACGTAACTACGTGGATAAAAAGTATCCTCAAGGTTATAAAATATCTATGTGTCACATTTTAAACAAATCCGTTAAGCCGTTTTCGCGCGATTCTGATGTTTTTAGTTGGTTATTTTAACATTGATAAAAAAAAATATTATAAAGTAAACCAATAATCTAATATTAATCGTACTTATATCGTAAACGTGAAAGTTAGTATGTTTGGATGTTTGTATCTTATTCCTAATTTATTTTATGCTTTAAATATCATTTATTATAATCGCACGGATGCTTTAAAATCTCTAGTAAACATTTTTAAAAGTGATATCTTTTCGGCGCCATATTTGGAGGAGTCAAAGGCTGATTACACTTCTTTTATGTTTTTTTTTTAAACTTGACTTTGTGCGACATCGCATTCATCGAGCGCATAACAGCTGGATGGCGATCATCATATCCATGTTACGCATCAATGCCCAGCAACCCGTAAGAGACGTCGTCTGTCAAACACAGTTGGCCTAAATTTTGGGTTTCGATATTCCATTAGTGCTCACAAAAGAGCCACTACTGGCCCAGATACAATCACTTTGATTTATAACCTAGACTTTAGAAAAATATGGATAGGGTTTGCGAAAAAGCCTTTGTTATTGGTTGATATCCATCTAGGGTTATAATGAAATGGACTGTTTGCTTGTAAAAGTATGAAATGTGGGTTTTTATTATTAATTTTAAAAGAGATGGGGATACTATATTTGTCGCGTTTTAGCATAGCAAAAGCCCTTTCCGTAGCCCTCTCCATAGGAACCCAAATAATAAACTATGTATGGTTTTTCATAATTAGAACATGTTGAAGATTACGATAGACATTGTACTGATCAATATCTATCGTGATCTTCAACATTAGTGTTAACGGAATTTATTTCAGTTTTTTAAATAAAAAATGCTTTAAAATGTAGGAAGGGTTAATGACCGCTATTGTTATGCTAAAACGCGACAACTATACTCAATTCCAGAAGTGTTAATATACAGTATGCAAGGGTAAACACCGTTGTCACTCAAACCATGGGTAGTTGACTTAAATATTAAAATAAATGACCCAGCAACAACAAAAAAAAAACCGTATTTTCATTAAAAGATTTTAAAGAGTAAATATCCGTCACTGTCCCGATACTCATGGATACGCGTTTGAGAGAGTTGCGAAACAGCTGACGGCCGGTCATGTAACGTCCCGCGCGCCCCGCCCGCCTCCGCCAACCGCCGGCCGGAGTGTTGAGACGCAAGTTCGTTGCCCTTGCGTGTAGGGTGAAATATTCTTGTGGAAAAATGTAGAATTTCTTTATTAAAAAAAGTTGTATTTTACCATTGATTTTACGTTCTAAAAATGAAACCAAACCACTGGTTTCAAGGATAACGGTGTTTACACTAACACCCTGTATAATACAGTATTATGTATAAAGTTTCGTTAAGTATTTTCATTCGTTTTTTTTAATTATATCTCGTTTTACCAGCTGCGGTAAAAAGCCTCGAGGGGAAACTCAAGATAGTGACTCGATCGTGCAGCCATGGGATAAATTGTTTGGCATGTATGCCAATTATGGATGTTTTCGCAAAGGTTTTGATATCAGAAGAAAAATGTCAAGAGATATAAATATTATCCCTTGTTTTCTAATCCTTTTCATTTGACTACTGTTAAGAATACTTCACCACAATTTAGGCAATATTCCACGTTTGAATTAACTTACACTGACAGAATAAGATGCAGTGTACTACAGAAGTACTTCCCAGTACATAAAAATAAATATCAGAGAGATCTATGTAAAGAGCCTTATTGGTCGCAACCGCGACAGCTGAGCATGAGGTCCAGGATTCGATTCCCAGCTCGGGCAGAGTGTTATTGAGTTTTTCCCATCAGGTATTTCGCAGTAGCAGCCCGGAGTCTGGATTTGTGCCCGGTTGATGGCAATAGGCTCGCCCCTTATTATATGGGATTTAGACATAACTAGTGAAATGCGAGTGTACCTCTGCCTAACCCGTCGGGGAATACAGGCTTGATGTTATTTTATGGTATACCGATATCCCACGAACCGCGATTTTGCGGACGGACACCGACGAGCCCGGACGACGGACCGTGGGAAGGTGTATGTGCGGGGTACACCTTCCCCCGTGGGAAGGTGTACCCCGCACATACGCACCGCGGACCGAGGAACTTCCGATGTCCGTACATCGGAAGTTCCTCGGTCCGCGGTGCGTGGCGGTCTGTGGTCGTCTGCCGTGCGTGTTCGTCTGCAATATTGCTGATCGTCGGTTTCCACCATCCAAAGTCATGCTGAATGACATCAAAATAAAAACAAGCTATTTGCAATAAACAAAATAGTACTTCGTATTCGTACCTATCACTATGCAAACGATTCTTGTTAGAGCTACATAAATCTCAATGAGTAGGTACTCAACAACACAACAGTTTACAAACATTATACTGTAAACATCAATAACAACACAATTGTAATCTATGTCGTTCAGTAAACAAACAATGCGACAACGACATAAACATTTAATAATGTTGTTAAATAAACGAGCGATGAGTTAGAGTTATATCATTATCAATATTCATAGTTACGCGACTTAGGGCGTTACTCCACCATCACCATCAACGGGACGTCACCGAAAACGAGATGACGTACCGAAGTAGCGATACATACATTTACTATGGTCGCGTGTCCACCGCACGTCAGTCACCCGAGAGACACTATCCCAGCCCTCGATTTTTTGAGATTGTGACTGGCTGATGTGCTGGCAATACAAAACACGTCGCGGTCGCGGTGGACTAACTGCCACCGGTACGTCACGTTCGGTTTGAATAATCTCGTATATCGTTGACTTTCCGGTGACGGCTGCGGTGGACAACCGCAAATTTTGGCGAAATGTGGGTGTTATGTTACTATACACATAGGTTCACGTCTGCCCAACCCTTCGGGGAATACAGGCGTGATGTAGTGATATGTTATTGCCCATATTCATCATGCTAAGTTTCTGTAAAATTGAAGAACGTATTTCACGACACCTCTGGGTAGGAAAGGCTCTTTCCTAGCCGCGGTCGTCGTAAAACGCGACCTTAGGGGCAATCCCTTAGGACGACACTTACAATCCATTACGTATTTTCTTGTCTGTTAAAACAATGAACGAATCACCTCTAGTAATGAAGAAGTGTCATTACTAGAGGTGATTATGAAAATTTTACCATAAGTCATTAAATGACTTGGCCATTGGGAACCACCCGAACTCCATTATTCAGTGAATGAAAAACTTTTATCAGTGCTATAGCTTACTGGACACAAATAAAGAAAGAGAAAGAAAGAAAGAAAAATATTTTATTTGGGACACGCACAGGAAAAACAATCAGTAATATAAAGTAAGTAGGTACTAAATTAAATTAAAAGAAAAATTAAAACTAACAAAAATACTTAGGCTACCTGTGCGAGGCCAAAAAGGCTCCTACCTCAGCATAATGCTGCGATATTTAAATAAATAAATACCGCAGCGCTGGTATTCTGATAGGGCCCGCTGTGATTTCACGGACTCGCCTACAGACACAATATATAAATCTTACCTTATGGGTTACAACATAAAAATAAATAAATAATAAAACAATAAAAAATAATACATTTATAAAAACCGTAACTATAAACGTTAATTTGTGCATGAAACACGCCAGACGTTCCAACATCACTTGTCTATTGGTGTTATCTGTGGTGACAAGCAAAGAGACGCCGCGCGCCGCGGGCGCATTCACGATTCACGCATTCCGAATCTGCGGTGGATTTAGCTGTCAAAGTGGCATGTTGTAATTGTAATCAAAGAAGTAAAATATGGAAAAACAATACGTGAAATACACTACCACTTCTATTAATGTTCTGTTTAGACAACACTACGCATTAATACGAATAAAACAACCAGGTACTATGGCAAGAAAGTGGTACAACAAATATGATCTAGGTGTTTTGAGTGTTGTGATTGACTGTTTAATTGTAAATTGGAAGAAGGGCATTCAGTGGAGTAAAACAAATCGATTGAAGAAAAATCGCGCTGCTAGGAACATGACTCCGCCAAAGTCTCCAATACCAACTGCGTGCAGTCCCCGGGTGAGTTTAGAAACTATTTTCCTTTTGTAGTCGTATCAAATGTTGTTTATATGTAGTACTAAAAGTCTTAATTGTATTTATAGCACGAAAAGGAGGTGGCAAGTCGTTCCAGCAGCGAGAGGCAGCGAACTTAAAGCTTCCACGGAATGCAGCAGTTTTGTGCGTTGAAGCCAACAGAAGGTAGGAAGATGCTCTTGTTTTTATTTTATTTATGTCACGTGACCAAGTCAATTTCCTATACAGATATTCTGGTTTTTTTGTGAGAATTGTGCCAAAGAGTAGGGTAGCCAGATGAAGCTTTCTGCGATCTGACATTCTCATCAGATTACCCTTATTTAAAAATGGAGTTATGTGAGATCGAGGAGGAACGTTAAAACAAAATCTCGCACAAGCATTCTGTACCCGCTGGATCAACTTATCACTCCTACCGAGAATGCACGAACCATACACAGTGTCAGCGTAGTTCAGCTTGGATAGAACAAGTGACTCACACAGCATGACACGCATATCCACACTTATGTAGGGCCGTATACGGTACAAAAGCTTTAACCGGTAAAAACAATTGCGCACAGCCTCCAAGATATGTGTCTCAAAATGCAGGTGCTCATCAAACACCACCCCAAGATTACGGGCTTCTTGCACCCTATCAATAGAACACCCGTCAATCTTCAAGTCCAGATTATACCCTAACATCTTATTCAGAAAATCTCTGGATCCCATGAGAATGTACTTGGACTTAACTGGGTTCAGAACCAGAGAGTTTCTCATTGACCATGCTGAAATCCTTTCTAAATCCTCGTTCATTTTTGTTACAGCTTCACCAGACTCCTGAGGGCGGAATGAGAGATACATCTGCAGATCGTCAGCATATAGGTGGAACTTGGTGTTGGTCAGACATTTGATGATGTCAGCACTGTACAGAATGAAGAGAAGAGGGCCCAGGATCGATCCCTGTGGTACGCCACGGTTCACTTGCTTAGGATTAGAGGACATAACATCTCCAAAGCTGTCACTAGTGACCTGAACAAACTGAGAACGGTGACTCAGGTAACTCCGAAACCATTGGACTGTTTCTGGCTGACATCCGTAGTAAGACAGCTTGGAGAGGAGAAGTGAAGTATTAATTGAGTCGAAGGCACGAGAAAAGTCCAGCAGCACAAGCATGGTACCCATGCCCCGCTCTCTGGCTTCCAGGATATTGCCAACTACGTCAAGAAGAGCTGTGGCTGTGCTGTGCCCCTTACGAAATCCTGATTGGGCCAGTGGCAAAATACCGTGCTGCTCAAGATATGCCCGAAGCTGGTTAGACACCACTTTCTCCAGAATCTTGGAGAGACACGGTAAGAGGCTAATCGGGCGAAGATCTTTTATGCTGGTGGGATTCGATACCTTGGGGATGGGCCTAACTATAGCCAATTTCCATAAATCCGGAAAAGAGGACGAGGCTATGGATCTATTGATGATGGCCGTTATAGCAGCAAGGGTACGAGGAAGAGTCATAATTAGCATCTCCAGAGAGATATGGTCAGAACCCTGTGCATTCGACTTAAGACCATGCAAAAGCCTCAGCACCGTTTCCTCCTGGACTGGCTCAAGCTGAAAATGAGTATTATTGAATCGGTGGTGTTCAAAGTAAGTCAAATCAGCATTACTAACCATACCACTGCCAGGCACATCCAGAAAGTGTTCATTTATTTTCTCAGGGTTATTACAAAAGTGAGGTAGACTGTGTTCTGATTTTTTTGAAATAGCTATGGATGATTTGATATGGTTCCATAACCTCTTAGGCTGTTTAATGTTTTTATTAATATAAGTTTTAAAATATGCACACTTTTCACTATCAAAAGCGGCCCTAACTAAGTATTTAAACTCCTTGTATGAGTTTATGTGATGTTCAGATTTAGTAGCTTTAGACTTAACATGGCATTTGTCACGTAACTTCATCATTTCTTTGACAGTATATGTTATCCAGGGGTACGATTTTTCTTTAATTAAAACTTTCTTAAGGGGTGCATGTAAGTCAAAGAGATTTAAAATATACTCATTGAATGTTGCTACCATAGAGTTCACATCCTCTAGACCTACAATATACTCCCAGTCCATCTTATTCAAATCATCATTGAATTTATCCAGCAGTATATCCTTAATTGGCCTATAGGTGATCCAGTGTGGAGAAGGTTTTTCTAATTTAAAATTAAGTTCAACGGATATAACTGCATGTTGGCCAAGCTCAGGTATATTTGATACAGATACCCCACACACACGGGCATCAGTGCACACAACATCAATAAGAGTTTCACTATGATCTGTGAAATGGGTAGGTTCAGAAACAATTTGCTGCAGCTTGGAGCATAATAAAAAATTGTTAAGTAGTTTTGTTTTATTTTCCAGCTGGTTTAACATATTAATGTTGAAGTCACCAAGCAAGATAATTTTATCCGCGCTTGCAAAAGAGGAAAGAGAGTCGGTAATCGCATCCAGGAAGACATTCACATCAAGCCACGGCGGCCTGTATGCAGTGCCGATGATAACTGAATGCGAGTTAACGTTGAGCCTGAGCCACATCTGCTCGACCTGCGGCGCCGGCGGGTGCGGCACGGCGCGCACGCGCACCCCGCGGCGCACGTAGAACCCCACGCCGCCCCCGCGGCCCCCGCGCACGTTGTGCGGGCGCGGCACGTGCCGCAGCCTGTAGCCCGGTACTATCGGTGCGCGACCTTCCTCTCCCTGCCTGAGCCAGGTTTCATTTATCGCCATGATATCTACTGAGAGGTTCTCCATAGCAACAAGGAACTCCTCATGGCGCGAACCCAGTGAACCCGCATTAAACAATCCAACTTTTAGATTTTTCGCCTTATTCATTTTTATAAATATTTTCGTATATAGTAATAAAAATATATTGATTGCAGTTAATATGAGAAGTGTCATGCAGTTTAGAGTTCAGTATAATAATATGAGGTGTAAATATTTTCAAAGTCATAGTATGAAGTGTAAATCGCAATAATACAAAGTAAAGTATAATGAACATTAGAGAATGCATAGCCAAACAAATATATAGAATCCGTAAGAATAGATATAAATTGGTAAATATAATATACGTGAAGATAGAGAGCTGAAGAACGAAGTATAAGATAGTCATTGACTGAGCAGCTGGGCCACCACCAGAAGTAACCAAAGTATACTGAGACATGAAAATGACCAGCCTCGCATAATACAAACATAAAAAAATAATTAAAAACAAAACAGACATAAAAAGGTAAATTTTTGGAAGAATATTGACTACATTAAGGGGCCTGGCAGCAACCATAAAATTAAACTTCCTTTTCGGGGGACACCGCACAACCAAAAACACGCGCAAAGTCCTCCTCTGAGCGGATGCAGTGGGTAGGTTTGCCGTCACCCTGTTTAGCCAGAATACGGCCGAACTTGGTCCATGTATACCTCCATCCGAGACGGCTACCAGCCTCACGTACCCGGTAAAACAAATATTTGTTGGTTTTGGTGAGTCTTTCGTTCAGAAAGAAGCGACGCGGGGGTGCGGGGAGTCCAAGATCCTGTGTAGTGGCACCGCGTCGTACGCGCGCGCTCTGCAGTAGGTCGTCACGCAGTGCGCGCCGCGTCAGGCGCACCACGATACGCCGCCCGCGCGCTGCCTCTGCCGCTTCTCCCACTGTGCTCGCGCCGCCGCCTTTAGTCGCGCCGCCCGCAGAGGTCCTTCGTACCTCTCGCTCAGCTCGCAGGCCGACCCGTTGCGCGAACACTATGTCCCGTTCGTCGAGTGCCACCCCAAGCTTTGCCGCCACCAGTCCGACGGTGTGCATCACGTTCTCGCCCTGAAACTCCGTGATGTTTTAAATCTCCAGGTCAGAGCCAAGTAAATCCTGCTCGCGGTCGTTGAGGTCAAGCTGCAGCTGCATCACTACCTGTTCGAGCCGGCTCACTTTTTCGTCTGGAACTGCAGCACTGCCCTTACTCTCCAGAGCCTCGATTCTGGCCTCCAGACCTTCAATCCGCTCGGTACAGACTCCCATCGATGAGTGCAAGCCAGCCATCTCCCGACGAAATTCCCGCATTTCGTCCCGAACCTCCCTTAACTCAGATCGGAAGAGTCTTATTTCCTCCCTGAGAGTCAGTTGCGTATCAGGCGAGGGCTCTCCATCAGTACCCGGTTCGCTCCCCGCCCGAGATAGTACCTTAGCCACCGCAACGAGGGGCCTATTTAGAGTTCCCTGAACCTCCACCGCCGCAGGCGACCTGATCATTGCGCCTTGGAGTGGTACTGCAACCGGAGCTGATGCTGCCGCAGAAATCTCGGCTGCCGACGATGCTGTTGTAATAACAGGGGGACCACTACTCAGGTCCTTGACAGGTGTGGCGCTATTGTCACCCCTGGGCAGTCTTTTTTTGCACTCAGGGCAGAGCCAGTCCCTACCCAGCTGCGTTGGATCGGACAACAACAAACATGCGAGGTGATAGCGGTTGTGGCAAGAAAAGTTGCTACACGTGGCGCCCCCTTTTGTCGGCAGAAACTTCCCGCAGGCTGCACACTTCACCATGATGGTACGGGTAGGAGCAGCTAGATGGCGCACTCTTGTCTTACCCCTCTTTTGACCGCGCTAGATGGCGTCTGCTACACAGAAATATCGATTTCAATGTGCAGATCTGTGGATATGATTTAACAGCACTTGTCAAACGTATTACTAGTGTCACTTTTTGGAGGTACCGGTAGAACCAAAAAATCTTGCAAGTCACTTCAAAGTCTTCAAAAGTAGTCGAAAATGTTATTGGTTTTTACGGATTCACACTACCGAACAAGTAAAGAATTGCCTTGCTAACGTACACACACGTAAGTAACACCACAGTGCTCACGTAAACACGAAATTTACGCGGAAAGTATTTATGCTTTATTTAAAAATAGTGCAAACACGAACAGCTGATGTGTACCGTAAACCGTCCGTGACGTCACTCTCAATGCATATCTGACCTCCACAACCCAGTTACTAGGTAAAACGATACCCTAGTCAGGTTGTCAAGACTTGCGGGTTTCTGACCCAATAAGATGTTAGACTGTAGTTTCGTAGAAGAGCGGTTCCGTCATAATTATAACGGACGTCATGAAAATCTGTAATTTCACCAGTATTTGACATTTATGGCGGTAGCACACATCCGCCGCGAAACCATAGTAGCGAAACTGCAGTAGTTCAATTGACCCGAGGTAGTACTACCTCAGTCAGTAGTGTCAGTACAATTGAGCTACTGCGGTTTCGCTGCTACGGTTTCGCGACGGAGGTGTGCTACTGGCGTTAAGGTGTCCAAATACGCTCTGTATGTCTAAGCGTTATTGTGTGATCATTCACCACTTTCTTAGGATTCGCGTAGCGGAACATGTTGACGCGAGGTAGTACAATTGAGCGACTGCGGTTTCGGTGCTACGGTTTCGCGGCGGAGGTATGCTCCCGGCGTTAAAATGTCAAAATACGCTCTGTATTTAGACGGCCGTTATTCTGTGACCGTTAACTTCTTAGAAAACCAAAGCTTTAAAAATGTATCGATATATTATATAAAAATATATTCTGTCACAACAATGTGATTTGTTTACGACACTAATCTATGTAGCTACCAATAATAGTAACAGTACTGTTTACAACCAAACTAGAAATAAAGTCTTACAACCGCAGTATTTAAGTTGCTCCTGGCCTACAAATAAAGTCGACACGAGTAAAGTTGGTCCAGTAAGTATGTCCTAAACGGCCATAAATGTTCCTCATAAAAATACTACAGGGAACTCGAAAACATTAGCAAAAAACTTTCATAGATAGCACCAACACACGACAGAAAACATTCAAAGGTCGCAAAAAAAAACATAGATATATACCCATTTTACTCACAAAATGTTGTCGAAAAACTGTAATTTCCTACAAACAGCTACAGCAGAAGGCAATTGGATTTTCCAGGCTAAATTTTTTTGTAAAGACTGGGAGTTTATCCTTCTAATTGGGATCAAGCAAAATTGGATTCTAATTCTTATAGACTTAAGTCTATTTCAGTTTGAGAAGATCTTGCTTCTGTAGCATTTAATTTAGCGAAAAATATAGAGGTTAGATTTTTGCGCAGATAATTCTCAATTGTTTTGTTGTAAGGTGAAAAAACACGGTTAAAATGTTCTTGGAAAATTGGGTGGATTAATTTGGGACCAGCTTAACACGTGGGGAGAACGTGAGTGGAATTTGTTCACGAGAGAATGCAAATATTAGTCATATAAATTTTTGAAGTGAGTTTAGAGGAAATGGGAAGAGATTGAACAAAGAGAACACCTGTCTAAGGTACATGAAAGTATGGTAAGCAAGGCTTTCAGCAATTCAAAATCGCAAAAAATTGATTTATTAGAAAATTAGATTAAAAAAATCAAGTAATAAAAACTAAAACCCAACTACGACTTAAAAGGTATAAACAAGACACCACTGACAGACAAATTAAAAATCCGGAGTCACACGTAATCTGTTCGATTTATGCCCTAACACGTGTGACTCTGGATTTTTTCATTTCTTTCATTTGATACCAACATGGTACGATTAAACCATTTTTTTTTTAAGTTCCTCACTTTATGTCCTCTAGAGAGCGCCATTTTTAATTTAATGTGACTTCACATAGCCGATAACCAGCGGACAATCACGACGCTTCTAACGATACCTCATTTTGTCAAATTGTGATAAGTGGTTTGGAAGATAGGAGGGAACAGATGAACATACATACATACATACCGG
This sequence comes from Lithophane semibrunnea, assembly GCA_947363905.1. Taxonomy (NCBI): domain Eukaryota; kingdom Metazoa; phylum Arthropoda; class Insecta; order Lepidoptera; family Noctuidae; genus Lithophane; species Lithophane semibrunnea. The sequence goes on from OX376203.1 coordinate 15,456,639, forward strand.
TCAAAATCATAACCCTCCTTTTTTCTTCGCCGTAGTCGGGTAAAAAATAATACAAGCTAATTAAATTAAAAATTTAAAAAACCCCCGACAAAAACAAAGCATCTAATAAACGATTTTTTTATAGCTAAAAACACACTCGATCATGTCACCTTTCAAACAAAACCAAAAAAATCTAAATCGGTTCAGCCGTTTGGCAGCTACGAAGGCGCAGATAAACACGTTAAACTTATAACACCCCTCTTTTTCCGTCGGGGGTTAAAAAACAAGACTTTAATGGCATGCGTGAATAGAAAACGTACTAATGACAGTGTAAAGGCTCTTACATACTGGGGCGACTCGTCGCGCGACGCGAATTTTAACAAAACAATTTCTGAGAAAACTACACGGCGAACAATGCGGCGGCGTCGCGTCGCGCGACGAGTCGCCCCAGTATGTAAGAGCAATTCTTTTTACTTTCAACACTTCTCTATTGACGCAAAAAAAAAACAAAAGCTTCTTTAGTAAGTCATTCCAAACGCCAGTTCTGTGTCCCAATGGACACGTCAGGCCGTCTGACGAAGTGAGATAGGACAAATGGACACTATGGACATGGACAGGCTCAATCCTGTGACGTTGTTTGACGTCACAATAGATGGTCTTAGAGACTCATTAATTATGCCGATCGGCCCTGAGGGCGACGTAGCAGTTGAGAAGCTGAAATCAAGTGATTTTGGTTTTAAATAATGATTCTCTTGGGTTGAATCAGGTTGGAATTGTTTGAGAACAATTTGAATTGTTTTATAGCTTTTTTAATGCTCAATTCGTTTTTAATTTTCGTACGTCATTTTCGAGCTAAGGTTCTTCATCAACTTGACTCGCAAAATAGAATATTACCTGGGAGGCAGCAATTTCAAAATGTACACCATTTTACAGCTAAATTTTAAGTCAAAAGTGAACTCTGTCTTTCCACTATATAAATAATCTTTTCTTAACCCAAATCAATATATGGCCTTAACGAAAAATAAAAATAACATTCCCTGACATTATAAAGGCTACGTCAAAATATTTTCCACATTAGGACCTTCTAGGCTAAAAATAAAAATTGATCGGCTTCATTCAATTAGGTCTAAAAGGGTGTTAGAGAGACGAGATGATCAAGTTATGCGGGCTGAAGAAAATTATAGACAGTTTCGCACAGAAATAGCTAAAATGGAAATAGAAACTCCATCTTGGATATAAAAGAATATTATTTACGCTGTAGATAAAAAAGATACGGGATAGCAAAGATATGGTAGATAGGTAGCAAAAATAAAAAGGTGTCTTCACAGGCAACAGACAGGGAAAAAATAAATATCGGTCCATCACAGGATCAGGTACTAAAACAAGTTGATTGATCAAAGTTAGACAAAAAAGTACAAAGAGTACAAAAGTTACAGGAAAAAAGAAAATGTAAAGAAGAGGCAAGACAATTACCTAGATTGAAACCGAGCCGAACGTGGTACATTAACATATACATAGATAGAAAGCGATTTAGAACATTACAGATAATTGAATTTACAGAACATTGAACATGCGGTGAGACATTGCGATGACAAATGGCAATTCTCTCTTGTCTTTTGTGATTAGGGTTTTTTTTCTAACTAGTAGGTATTAGCTTTTTTATTTCAGATTTCATATTCATGTATTGCATTCCATGTCTTTATGATGTTACAAAAAGGCTTATAGCTGGGTACTAATTATGGACCCTGTTTTAGGGCACAACAATAGGAAAAAAAACGATTACCAATTTTAACAATTAACATCATGAACATAATTTATCATCAAAACGGAAAACATAGGGGCACAGTAAATATCCTGCATAATTAATTTATAAAATATCTTTCAAATTGGTTCAATATCCTCCTCATATCCCCTTTGCAAAAAAAACGGGCACCTTAACAGTCATTGGCTTTTTTATGGATAATATTAATATTTTTACTATGTCATTAGCATAAATGCCAAGTAATTTGTTATAATCTTCCAGCAGCGCTACAATTTTACTAGCTTTTATTGCTTTTTCTGCGATTACAATCGACACAAAGATATCCCTTTAAGTTACAATAAGGCTGGATTATGCGACAAAAATAAATTATTCTACTAAAAATAACGAGAAGTTAGTTTTAGTTGCCGGGATAACCTTCTAACCGCAAACCTGCAAAATGTTAGTAAAAGTCCCAAACGGAAAACGGGATTATTATTGTTTTTAAACAAAAGTTTCGAATTTGGAATTAATGTTTTTTCTTACCCAGACTCTTTATTAAGTGCCAGTAACATAGTTTGGCTATTAAAACCTCTTTACAACAAAATGATTACCAATAATGTACAAAAATCAAAGCCGCCCATTTTTTTTGCAAAGGGGTGTAGTTAAACAATACGTACGTCTAAATCTCTCAACTATCCACCACGACATGTTTGGGCAAGTGTTACCAGATATTGATTACCGTTCAGTGTTTAAGGTTCTAACGAGCAACCAAACTTCGGGTGCTTCAGTCCCCTTTCAATAAGTTGGACGTCGGACGCTCAAAGATTTTGCCGTCGATAATATTGTCGCTAAAAGTTAGCGGGAGAGTTAGCAAGGGAGAATTAAGGTTTTTTATTTTAGTTTGGAAGATGATGAAGCAGATTGCGTTGAAATTGATAGCTTTAGTAATTTTGATGATAGTTTTGGAGATGTAGAGATAAGTATAATTAATGATGTGCAAATGTGAAATTAATGGCACAGAAATGATGAGTGAGATACCTTGGCGTCTGAGAATCGAAATTGAAATAGATTAAGATACTAATTGTATCGATAAACCAAAGCTAAGTGCTCGTAAAAAGTTAGTAAGCAGTACATCATTTTTTCGCTTCAAAACACTGGAACAGACATGTTATAGTGTTTTGAAGTGAAGAAATCTTTTATCTTTGTCCACACGTGCCAAATTCTCTTTTAATATTTAAGCTCTAAAATGCCTCGGACCAACTTACACTGGCTATTGTAAAGATATCTTCTTATCCACTATTCTGTGGATCTTTGAACATTTTTGCTACGAAAAATAAAAATGACTGGAGGGTGATTTTTTAATAATTTTAGCTACATGACGAAATTCGGAGTTCAAAATCAGAGATAGCCTCGGGCGCGCTGATCAAAGGATTTTCAATGTACTGGAAATAATTGAATTAACATATTAATCTTCTTAGGTATTAGACAGAAATAATCGAGTTAGAGATAGACTTGAGGGGTTGAATGGAAATGGGTTTTTAGGACCAAATAAAAATCTATTTTTTCTAAGGGTTCCGTATCCAAAGGGTAAAACCTATTAATAAGGCTCCGCTGTCCGTCTGTCTGTCTGTCCGTTTGTCACCAGGCTGTATCTCATGAACCATGATAGTTAAACAGTTAAAATTTGACACAGATGATGTATTTCTGGTGCCGCTATAACAAAAAATACTCAAAAAGAGAATAAAATAAATATTTAAGGGGACTCCCATACAACAAACGTGATTTTTTTGCCGTTTTTATAGATAATGGTACGGAACCCTTCGTGCGCGAGTCTGACTCGCATTTGGGCGGTTCTTATTTTCTTTATTTACCTTTACAATAAAGTGTCCTTGAAATTGGTCTCAATTTCAGCATTATATGAACATGTAAAGCGAGTCACATATTCGCTATTTGCCTCCATTCAGCAGCTCTGTATAGAATACAAATTCCTCCCTAAATACTTGCACGTTATAGTGCAATGCGGATGCACCACATATTTTAGTTCACGCAAGAACATTGCTTCATCTGCAAAGGTTTTAGCCCTTCTAATATGTTTTTATCTGATTTCCAAAAAACAGGAAGTTCTATTTTCGACTGTATGTTTTTTTAATTTATTTATTTATTTAAACTTTTCGAACTCAAAAAAGAGGTACAAAGGCGGACATAATGCCTTTGGCATTCTCTACCAGTCAACCAAGGGTGGTGAAGAGATTAGATGGCAGGTGCTCTAATTGAGAGGAACAAGGAGAAAATAATAATAAAATTATATTATATCATAATGCATAGATAAGACAGGTTTTACAATTTAAGAAGCTATAAACTTATGATACATTTACTTCATACATACAGATTCACTATATATATACCTATAATATATATATATATTTTTATTATGTCTTTCGATATTTTCGTGAATTGTGGACCGATTTTGCAAATTATTTTTTTATTTGGAAGAGCAAACTTTTGCAATGGTCCCGTATAAATTTTATTAACTTTCCTTGGGTAGTTTTTGAGTAAGCTTCAATAATACGTATTTTTCCCACGTATGTGGATGATGTTATAATAGTTTCCTGTCACTATTAGTTACATAGCAGTGATATTTGAATTAGTGTGAGGTAGGTACCTACTACAACTTAAAAAGTGAGAAATAAAAACTTTGTACGAAAAAGAAAACCGACTTCCAAAAAAATTATTTTGGAAGTCGATTTTTTTTGCGTAGGTACTCAGGTTAAGGTTTTAACTAGGTACCCCCCAAGAATTTGAAAACATTGTGTCAGCATCTACAACACCACATGCGAAATACGCGTCACATTCACGTCACGCAAATCCTACATCGCGCAAACAAAGTTATCCGCGCGATTAGCATAATTATATGCAACGTCCCGCCAGCAACAGTCGGTCAGTAGTCCACGAGAACTGCTCGAAGTATCCTCCCTTTTCAATGGAGGATGAGAACTTTCCTGTACATACCTCTATAGCGTCATAGCAGTAGTAATAAAAATTATTTCATGAGTTATGATCTCAAAACGGCAGATAGCGACCCTGCCACGTTGTATGATTTACAGGATCGACGTGAACATGTTGGAATGGCTGAACATTTGTAGTAATGGCTGGGTCTGAATGCGGATCAAATACTGAACGTTCTTAAAGAGTCTGTCTCTATGGATTTTGTTAAATACATGATAAATGTTTTATTTTCTAGATTGTTTTGCAAATATCAAAAATCAAACTCTAAAAAAGTGGAACGGCCTGTGTAAAGTTCAATTAACACTATTCAAATTTTTAAATAATGATTACGTAGAAAATTAAGTTAGATAAAAATTGCTCATTAGTCTTATAGGCTAGATTTTAATTCATTATTAGGAACCTAGTTCTCTTTAAAAAGGCTTAAAAAAATGTTTTATAAATTAAACCTAGGCTAGTTTTGAGTACAAACGAGTTAAGCATCTGTAGCCGAACTAGGAAAAACCTATGGATATCAGCGCCAATCCTCTCGGATATTTTTACATTTATCATAGCCATTAACATTGGGACGGATTCTTCCATCTTTACATATCGATACTCCTCCGTGCCTCGGAAAGCACTTTAAGCCGTTGGTCCCGGCCGTCATTTGTGGATCTTTGACAGTCGTTACGGGTCGTCAGAAGCCCGAAAGTCTGACAGCCAGTCTTGCCAAGGGATATCGTAGTACCCAGTTACTGGGTTGTGGTCAGATAGGCAGTCGCTCCATGTAAAATACTGGTATGCTAAATATGGTAGCTGCATCCGGTTAGACTGAAAGCCGACCCTAACTTAGTTGGGAAAAAGCTAGGCAGATGATGTAACATTGGGACGGATTTGTAGGTTGGTTTTGTGATTGAAAGCAGGACTACTGAAAATGGGGTCTTGGATTCGATTCCCAGATTAGGAATACTGTTATTGAGTTTTTCCATTATGAATTTCTCAGTAGCAGTCTAGAGCCTGTTTGATTGTAAAAGGTTCATGGTATAGCTGGCGAAATGTAGATGATATAAAATACACCTTGCTTCTCGGAAAATACAAGTGTGATAATTGTATTTAATGAGCATGCGTAGGCGGACATTTAGTTCCTACTACTTATACGACTTCTTGTTTATTTAACCTGAGTAGGATATATAAAAATTTGATCATATTATTGACTGTGTCACATTATTTTTTTTAGTCGTACGTGTCAATTGATAGAGTGCGTTTCATCAAATAGTTCCTTTGCCGTAATGTTGGCCCCACTGTTAAATATAAATAAACGGACCAATTAGGTAGCGCTGTAGCGGCGTAGCGTATTCGTATGGGTCCTACAACAGTGGAGCCAACATTACGGCATAGGAACTATTTGTTAAAACGCACTCTAAAAACACCGTTGACGTGGAACAATTTATAATCTGTCAAGGTTCTTGGTTTTAGGTAAGTCGAGACTACCAACTAGTATTGGAGAACTAAATCAGTACCTACATTTAGCAAATGGAACCACTCTCGCGGACGTATATAAGCTCATAGCTGATATTATTTCGATGTGAGTTGTACAAAAATGTACATTTATTTTCATCAACATTAATCAAACGTGGCCTAATAATGCCATCGCGATTACTAATCTGTATAGCACGTGCATACATGACCTATTTATTTATTTATTTATTGCATTCATGTCGTTTACAAGGTCTTGTTACATTTTAAAAGTTTCGTACATGAACCCTGCTAGGGCACCGCAACAATTAGTATGTATTTATAAGTACATGCATTCTTATATAAAGTTATTTAAAAATATAATATTACATTTCCAATTTCTAATGTATATTGTTATCATTTCATTATTCATTAATTTTATAGGATGTCTTTATTACATTGCGTCAATTTTCATTCATTCCTATTCACATTCCTATTATTGCCATCGCGATTATTAATCCGTGTAGCACGTCCATTAATCATAAGAAAGTTATTCTCACGGATGTGGTCATGAAGGAGCTTGAAAGAAAAATAGAAAGAGCAATAGATTTTTTTTTTTTTTTGACGTGAAACGTTTTAATGTATTAGCCTTCGTTCTGAACAGTGAACGAAATTGAACCGTCACGCTCGGGTTGGTGACGCTGAATCGCGTACACTCGGCTCAAGTTTTCCCTTCTATAGTGTGGTCAGCACACACCCCTTTCTTTTTTTATGATGATTTTATACTTACCTTACTTGTTCTGAACAAGACCGCTTATATGACTGAAATATACCACGAACTTTAAAAAATTCTATTCGATTTAAGGGTACCGTAGTTGGGATGAATTTATCCCTAGAACAAACTTAACACTATAGTTCAAAAATATGTTCTCAATTTATAGCTTTCTAGTACTAAGTCTGTGAGCTAAGTTGCGGACAGACGGACGGATAGACAGACGGACAAGGTGAAACTATGCTCGGAACGGGCTCCTTGTTAACTACGGAACCCTAAAAATGATTCCGGCGAAATGAGAACCTCTTCCTTTTTTAGAATCCGGTTAAAATATAGTTTTTTCCTAATAATAATAAAGTTTAGTCCTTGTATACTACAAGCGAAGAAAATTCCAACATTAATCCATTAATAGCATCTGTGGACGTAATTATAGCAGCAGTTTGAAGTAACGCTGATTGCAAAATCTGCCATTACTGAGAAAAACGGATCGATTTAAGAATAGTTACTTACAGACTTTTCATTGAAGAAACATTCATAATTGAAAATAAGCCAGACAACCAGCCTTAATAAGGGATACTCGTCATGTTCCCCAATATCTTGGTTGTGGAGGTCAGATAGGCAGTTGCTCTATGTAAAATACTGATATTCAGGTGCATCTGGAAGCCAACCTCAACATAGTTGGGAAAAGGCTAGGCAGATGATGATGATAAAGATAGTATTTCTGATTCAGCGAAGCTTTTTATATTCTTAGGATCAAAAGCCCAATATTAGGTTCAATAACTGAATTATGGAATTCATCAATGATCCATTATGTTCCAATATTCTGATGTTAATGAGGATTAATTTCGCTTTCTTGTCATTAAGGATGGTATTTCTTGGAGAAATATCTTTCTTTTTTTGGATCATTACTCGTTCCCTACCAGAGAATTTCGAAGTTATGACATTATCATGATATCAATGGTAGGCTGATTATCCATAGTAATTATTATAAATGCGAAAATAACTCTGTCTGTAGCCTGGAATTTCGAAAAGGCCATAAGCTACATTTTTGGGGATCTTCATCTTCTCGTATTTGATTTCGAAAGTTGATGATTCGATTTTTATTATATCGAACACGGTGTGTCGATAATTCAGTTGTACCATGTTTTATTGGTGCGATGTAACGTCTTTGTGCGAAAAATCCTGTTTCGAAAAACCCTACAGCGATTGCTCATTAGTTCGGTAATGTATTTGTTCGATAGTATGTCGGTTCGAAACGCCTACTGTTGTCCGTAACATAACCTGGATATTTGTCTTAAAACTGAAAATTATGAAATACAAAATACAAGCAGACGAAGTCGCGGACAATAGCTAGTTAGTATAACTTAAAAAAAACACCTATTCAGAAGATTATAATCCACAATTGATGAAAAGAAATATTGCGTAGATTATTTTACATTTAGCAGATTCAATAACTTCCTATACTTTAGAGAAGGAATGGCCAAGATACCACAGGGCATTGAAATGCCTCAAATTAATTCGATATCCTAAAATTCCTGATATTGGGACGAAATTCATAGGATCAACGATGCCTACTCAATCAAAATAATTTGCATTATCTAGTGTAATTCTAAAATACAATAGACGCTGATATATTTCGTAACCTATTTCGCTTGACTATTCTTCAAGAGTCATAAAAACCCTGTAAGAAATCGACACGTGTTTCACCTCTAAACGAGGCATCTTCATGAGGATGACGATTGACCAATTGCAAACCAGAACGCGACGTGTTACCACATCGAGCGCTGGACGCAGAGTGAATCAAATCGCCCGACACCCCCACTTATATAGGATTGCTGCTCGGCGCTGATTGGCTAAGACAGTTATCAGTGCGATAAGCGCGATAATTCTCGCGTAATAATAATTCGCGTATAATTCTAAAATTTTGCCAGTCTTAACAAAGGGTATCGTATTACCCAGTAACTGGGTTATGGAGGTCCGATAGACAGTCGCTCCATGTAAAATACTGGTATTCCGCTGCATCCGGTTAGACTGGAAGGCGACCCCAACATAGCTTAGAAAAGGCTTGGGAGAAGAGTGAAGTTTGGGCGTTTTGGGGTACTGTCACAAGTAATTTTGACGTTCGAAAAGTGCTGATTCTCAGCCTAGTTTGAATAAATGACTTTTGATTTTGTTTTTTTTTATTTTGATGAAGATGAAGTACATTAAAATACAGATACCTACCTATCTGTATTTTTGTGTGTATTTTAATGTGCTTAAATGTATTTTTATAATAAATAAATAAAACAGACAGCAATATATTTACTTCTATTATTGAAAGATTTCTGCCCCCAAAGCAGCTTATACAAATGCATTTCTTCCTACATTAGGTATGCCAATGCATTTCCATTCCAACAGATTTCATCTTTTAAATCCATTACAGTAACAGCATCAGATAATTCTTGCTTTTCCATTCACTTATCAGCAGGAAACCTTTCTATCTGTCCCCAATACCTTTCCGCTCGATCACAACACCCTGTATTTCGTGCTCCGTTATTTTTTACTACCCGGAGTCCCTTTGTAACCACTGGGATGAACCAGTTTTGCTTTATTTATATTTATTATCTTGGTCTACTGCTGGTGCAAAAGTCGTGCTTCGGATATTTTCGATTTTACCTGGACGGGGAATGGTAGTAGAGGTTTTTGATACTGGCGTGTTTTTACTTAATTTTATTTAAATTGTATTCAATTAAAGAAAATTTCAGTGACCATAATATTTTGTGTGACTCGCGTGTCACACAAAATAATTATGGCCACTGAAGATTTGCCATATCGAAATTGATGTTTGAGGTTTTCTGACAACATAATATTTTTTTTCTTTCTTTAGTGAAAAGTGACAACGTGAGAGGCATTATGTGAACATAAAATTTACCTTCGGTTATCAACCTAAAAAATATAAAATTTATTTTCTTAACATTGATCCTTTGTAGGTACTGTGTTAACCTGAATGTTATTAGTTTCCATATTAACTATATACATATACTCAGAGGGCCTACAACGTCCTGCGCGTTCAATATAATAATGGGTTTAGGATGTTGATGGGGCTTCTGCGCTTCTGCAGCGCTTCGCAGATGTTCGCGGAAGCCCGTGTTGACGATTTTCATGCAATTATGAGGAAGAGAACAGCGTCAATAATGGGCAGGTTGCGCGGAAGCTCCAACAGCATCCTAAACACATTATTGGACAAAGTAGACAGTCCCTTTATAAGACACTGGGTGCGGAGGCACGTGCCAATGTGTGTTGGGCCACGACAGTTTTAGTTTTTAAAAGTTTTACTAACATTATATGGATTGTGTGTACTTGTATATGTAGTCCGAAATAAAGCATATATATATATATATATATATATATATATATATATATATATTAAAATTAATTTGTTCCTGAATCTTGTAAGTAGATACTATCAAGGGTTTTTTCCATGTACCTTTTCAACATTAATACTAAGAAGTGAGAACAATTCTGGTTTTCATAGTAACAGTAGGAGGCTCCAAAAGTTAGGATTAGCCCGACATTGTTGTGGCCCTAGGCTGTATGAAACATAGCCTTTGTACCAACTATATCATAAAATAATTTCGACAACGCACCTTTGTGGCCTTTAGAAGTCTAGGATTTATTATAATTGGATTCGTTGACCCTTAGATTATACAAAGTTTATGTTCCACACGGGGTTTCCCTGTCTGTTCAGTTTTTTAATCATTATGAAGTTTCAAACATCTAAATTGGCCTTATTTGGGCATGCTAAATTAACAAAAAAATACTACATTATGTTCGAATATGTCCTTGTCCAAGGCTTTCCAAATGTGTTTTTTATGCGATACATTTGGAAATACTATGAAAGAATGTCGTGTCGTATTTTAGCCTCTTTTGAATTATTTCTATTTGCTCGACTTTGACCAATATCTTTAGTGAGGGAAAGCAGGGATGCGACGGACGATTGCTTCGACGATAACGCAATTGATTCTTATTTTGGTAGATATCGATAGATACAAGCCAAACCAACTGTGACTTCTCTTAGAATGAGGACTATATACCTATCTAGCTAACTTGGAGATCTAGGAAACAAGGCGTGATGTTATGTTATGTACTTAACATAACATCACGCCTTGTTTCCTCAAAGGGTTGGGCAGAGATGGGGTACACACAGATTTCGCCAGTTATGTTTAAGTCCCATGCAATAGGGGGCGAGCTGGCACTGAAAAATTCCAGGTAGAAAAATCCAATACCTAACACTTTGCCCGACCTGTGAATCGAACCCAGGACCTCATGCTTGCGACCACTAGACCAAGGACACAGCTTGGTAAACAAACTACGAATAACTCTTCACTGATACTGCAGCAAAACTTAAACGTAGAGCTCGGAGATCAAAACTAGAAGCATTGTTGTTAATTCCAACAGCTGGACCTTATAACTTAGTTTTGGTGATATTACATTGAACCGAAACTCTGCTCACAAAGCGTTCCTTGAAATTGCAGTCTGTTGACTTAAGTTTCAACTAATCAAATTAATATCAAAATGGTAATAGTGGAAATCGAGTTATTCAGGCTTCGGCTTATCACACAGATATTGGTGACATCTAACTCTCCTGAGGGCCTAGACAAAGTGACATTCTATCAGCGATAACGATAATGGAAAAGGGAAAAATATATAGGACTGACCTATGCTATCGAAAAGCTTATGTCAATCATGTTGAAAGTTGTTCTAGAAATACGAAACGCTTTGGAAGCGAATGTCACTTGTCTAGGCCCTCTGAACGATACACAAATAATTGACAAAATTTGCCTAGTGGGGAGACAAAGCAAATAACTGTTGGAAGAATAGCGGTCGTCTATTTGGTTTAAACTGTCAAAATTTTCGAGTTTGAGGAGCTCGTGGCTAAGTAGTAGCAGCTGGACGGGTCAATCCATCAGGTTAAGTTACGCTTGCTGGGGTTGTTCCGTGGATAGGTGACCATATATACATGTCGAGACTTCTCCCTGCCTCGAAAAGCACGTTAAGCCGTTGGTCCCGGCTGTCATTCGTGGATCTTTGACAGTCGTTACGGGTCGTCAGAAGCCCGAAAGTCTGACAACCAGTCTTACCAAGGGGTATCGTATTACCTAGTTACTGGGTTGTGGAGGTCAGACAATATATCGTGTCCATGTGCATGACAATAGATCGTGTCCATGTAAAATACTGGTATTCAGCTGCATCTGGTTAGACTGGAAGCCGATCCCAACATAGTTGGGAAAACGCTAGTCAGATTGACTGACAGTTACCCCTGGTTTTCATATACTTTGAGTTAGAGTTTGTCAGCCAAATATATTCGATCGATACGATGGTTATATTTAGTAAATCAGTGGACTGCTCTTGGCTAAAAAATACACCTGGATCGATCGGTTGGCGTCTGGCGACTGCTTTAACTATAGAATAGGAAATCGGCAGTTTTTAAAATACACAAATGGTTTTAAACCGATAAACCGGTTGTGACGTAGCAATGACCGGATCGCTGGCTCGAGACGATTTTCCGCTCCGTTACTTGTCTTGTGTCAACATACGAACGCACTAGGTGGGGACAACGTAGCGGGCGGCGGTGGTTCGATATTTAATCGACTCGCAAAATCACGTAGCAAGTTTACGTAACTCATACATTATGTATAAGGAAATATTTTAGATGAAATGACTATCCGTGGGCTCATGCATTTGATGCACGTACTCCTTTTTTAGGGTTTCGTACTCGTAGGGTGCCAAACGAGGGGTGCGTGGACAGGAAACCTCCCCGTGTGCCCGGGGGCTGGAGTTCCCTTACGGATACGTCCGTGGGGAAGGCCAGTTTCTGGGACGGTGCACCCTGGGGTGCGGGCAATGTTTCTCCAATGGGTGCTGTGTGTTAGACACACAGTACCTAGTGGAGAGGCATTGCCCGTACGCCAATATCCTATCGGTGGGACGCTCTAATGTGTACTCGGAGGAGTACACGTTTAGTAGCGTCTTGAGCGGGCTCGGCGTGCACTAACCCTGCCGTCGGGCAGGCAGGAGGAAGTCCTTCCTTCTGCAACCGTTGGTCTCGTAGCCCCGAAGAGTGTCAAGGTCATGTCTCTGGCATTTGACGGGGGTCGAGGGTCTTGGCTTAACCGCCCGGGCCGCGAGGAAGAAATCCTCTATAAAAAATTACCCCAAACCTCCAAGCGGCGGCGCACCGTGAGGGAGGTTGAAAGCTTGCCTGATGGGTAGCTTAATCAGTCGCTAGTGCGAACCACAGTTTTTGAGCAAGTTTTAAAGTTTTTACTCGTGGGAACAATTATGGTTATCAATAAAAACAAAAATGAAGAGAGACAGGGAGAGAGAGAGGGAGAGGAAGGAAGCGATGCGCGGTCGGAGTCCGACGCGGCATCGAGCTCTAGCTCTTGTACGAGCGTGGAGCGCGAGGTTGTGGTGGTGGGGCGTTCCGGGAGAAAGTTCTTCCGGAAGCGCTCCAAGTCGGGGTCGTCCTCAGTCGACCGGAGCCGGAGGAAAATCCCCTCCGGCCGGCGGGGTGGAGGCCAAGAGAAGGGTGCGGGTAGGGGGCTCATCACCAAGGGGGCTGGTGATCCGAGTCCGGTCAGCCCGGCCGACCCGGCTCAGCGAGTCGCGAGCCCCAGTGCAGCCCCCTCGGAAGTAACAGGTGGTGAGCCGGACGCTGCTGGTGGCTCCAGGCCAAGGGGCGCGGCTGGGTTCGCAGAGATCGTGGCCTCTGCAATCAACAATGTGGCCTTGAAGAGGCTTAAGACCTCCAAGGACAAGGCCATAGCAGAGGCCACGGCCTCCATAGTGGCGGCAGCGGAGGCCTCCCGCAGGGGGACCCTGTCGGACGGAGTGTCCGAAATGCGAGCGGAGGTCGCACGCCTGACGGCCGCGACGGAGCTCCTCCAAAAGGAGAACGCCGAGCTCCGAGCGGACCTGGCTAAGCTCCGAGGAGCCGGCCCCCGGGAGATGCCGCAGAGGGGGGAGCAGCATGGGCAGGGACGGCCTGTGCCTGATGCTGCTGGGGACCGGGTTCTGACCCTGGTGCAGCGGGAGATGGCCGAAATGCGGAGACGATTCTCTGCCCTAGAAGCCATCGTCCTGCGCCCCCCCTTGACGGCAAGCCAGCCAGCCCCCGGCCAGCGGAAGGAGGCGACGACATATGCCGTCGTCGCCGCCGGATCTGCCGCGGCCAATCCAGCCTCTCCGAGGCAGAATAAGGGCGGGGCGGCTAAAAAGGCCGGAGCCGCCAAAAAGGCGGCGAGGGTCCCGGCCCCGGCCCCGGCTCCGGCCCCAGCCCCGGTGGCTAAACGACCGCCCCCACCTCCGACTGTACCCGCACCTTCCCTACCTCCCCAAGCCGATGCTGAATGGCAAGTGGCCGGGGAGAAGAGGAAGGCGGCTAGGAAGGCAAGGGCGGCCAATAAGAAAAAGGCGAGACGGCAGCGGCGGAAGGAGCGAAGCGTTGCGGCTAGGCTCCACGCCCCGAAATCCGCAGCTGTAGTGGTCACACTACAGCCGGAAGCGGCAACGAAGGGCGTGTCCTATAAGGACGTATTTGCCAAAGTGGTGGAGGTGGTGGACCTAGGGGAGCTCGGTGCTGCCGGAGGTATCCGACTGAGGATAGCTGCCACCGGGGCCCGAATGCTAGAGTTCCCCGGTCCGGCTGGTGGCACGGCCGCTGACGCCCTGGCTGAAAAGCTCAGGGCGTCCCTTAACGCGGACGAGGCCCGAGTGTCCAGGCCGACTAAGTGCGCTGAAATGCGCATCCAGGGCCTGGACGACTCGGTCACGAAAGAACGGGTTGTGGCCGCCGTGGTCAGGACTGGGGGGTGCTCTGCCGAGCAGGTTAAGGCTGGCACCATCGGTCCCGACTACAGGGGCATGCAAGCTGTTACGGTGAGCTGCCCCGTGGCGGCGGCCAAGAAAATAGCCGGGGAGGGCCAAAGGCTACTGGTGGGCTGGGTGTCCGCGCAGGTCAAACTGCTCGAACCCAGACCTCGGAGGTGCTTCCGCTGCCATGTGGGCGAGCACGTGGGAGCTAAATGCACCTCCGAGGTTGACCGCAGCGATGCCTGCTACCGCTGCGGTCAGCCCGGTCACAAGGCCGGCACGTGCAAGGCCACGCCGCACTGCGTCGTATGTGCGGCGGCAGGCAAGCCGGCCGACCACCGGATCGGGAGTAAGGCCTGCACTCCACCGAAGCCTGGCAAACCCAGGGGCAGGGGCAAGCCCTCCGCCACCACCGCCACCACCGCCGTCACCGCCGCAGCCGCCGCCACCGCCACCGCCGCTGCCGCCTCCACCACCGTCGTCGTCGCCGCCGCTGCCGCTGCGGCAGGGCCCTCGCATGGGTCTCGGGAGGGGGTTGAAATGGAGTGCCAATAATGGCCCCATTTCGCCTCCTCCAGGCGAACATCAACCACTGCGCCACCGCTCAGGATCTTTTGCTCCAGAGCATGGCGCAGTGGTCGATTAATATCGCCGTGGTCGCTGAGCCGTACTTTGTCCCGCCCAGGGATGACTGGGTGGAGGACCTGAGCGGCTCAGTGACCCTTATTTCGTCGGCCGCCGCCGGTACCCCGTCCCTCGAGGCTGTCAAGAGAGGACGGGGTTGCGTGGCAGCACGGTTCGGGGAGATTGTCGTGGTAGGGGTGTACTTCTCCCCGAACCGAACTCTCGCCGAGTTCCACAACTCCCTTGCGGAGTTGAAAGTCGTCGTCGTCGGGTTCCGTTCCCTCCCCGTGCTCGTCCTCGGGGACTTCAACGCCAAGAATGTGGCTTGGGGTTCCCGGTATACGGACACACGGGGCAGGATGGTGGAGGACTGGGCTCTGGAGACAGGCTTGGTCGTCCTAAACCGGGGTTCTGTCCCCACGTGTGTGCGGATGCGGGGTGAGTCGGTGGTGGACATCTCGTTCGCCAGCCCCGCTCTGTCACCGCGTGTCACTGACTGGCGCGTCATGGAGGGGGTGGAGACGTATTCCGACCACCGGTTTGACGTCTCCGCCCAGTCCTCGAGCGCGCCGGTCCGACAGGCCCCGAGTGGTCCGCGGTGGGCGCTGAAGCAGCTAGACCGGGAGCTCCTCCTGGAAGCCTCGATCGTGCAGGCCTGGGTGTCATCACCGGACAGGCCTGCCGACATCAATGACGAGGCGGAGTGGTTCCGGGAGGCCATGTCCAATATTTGTGACGTGGCAATGCCCCGGGCCCAGCCCGGACGTGCTTCGCGCCAGGTGAGCTGGTGGTCGCAGCAGCTGACGGCTTTGCGCCATGCGTGTGTTGCTGCGCGACACCAGTACACCAAGCACCGCAGGCTCCGTATCCGCCCTCCGGATACGGAAGCCATTGAGGCGGAGCTGTATGAGGGGTACAGAGCGGCGAAGACCGCCCTCCAGGCGGAGATCCTGCGGGCCAGGGCAGTGGACCGCGAGGAGATGCTGGAGACTCTGAACAGAGATCCGTGGGGACGCCCATACAAGATGGTGCGGGAGAAACTCCGCCCATGGGCTCCCCCGCTGACGCAGAGTCTCCGGCCTCAGCTTGTGGAGGACGTGGTGAGCGCTCTGTTCCCTTCGAGAGGGGAACATACCTCCCCGCTCATGGCTCCGCCTACTGCGGTGCTTGATGCGGACCACAACACCGACGAAGACGACGATGCTCCGGAGGTGACCGAGGTAGAAGTGAGAGTGTTGGTGCGAAGGCTGAATGCCAAAAACACCGCCCCAGGACCTGACGGCCTACCTGGGAAGGCCTGGGTCCTGGCCATGGAGGCTCTCGGGCCTCGACTAAGGGGTCTCCTAAGCGCATGCATGGAGAGGGGCCAGTTTCCACTTCGTTGGAAGACGGGGAAACTGGTCCTCATAAAGAAGCCGGGGCGCCCTGCGGACTCTCCGTCCGCTTATCGGCCCATCGTGCTGCTCGACGAGGTGGGCAAGCTCTATGAAAGAGTAATTGCAAACCGCCTCGTCGGGCGGCTGGTGCGGGTGGGGCCGGACTTGGCGGAGAGCCAGTTTGGTTTCCGCAGAGGGCGCTCTACGGTGGACGCCATCATGCGCGTACGGGCCCTCACGACGGGGGATGCTGTGGCCCGGGGTGGGGTCGTCTTGGCGGTGTCTCTCGACATCGCCAACGCCTTCAACACCCTGCCCTGGAGTTGCATAAGGGAGGCACTCCGGTACCACCGGATGCCGACCTACCTTTGTCGTGTGGTCGAGGCCTATCTGACGGACAGGGCCGTCATCTACCCCGGTCACCAGGGAGTGTGGAACCGGCGAGAGATGTCGTGCGGTGTCCCACAGGGATCGGTTCTGGGGCCGCATCTGTGGAACATCGGTTACGACTGGGTGCTGCGCGCCGACCTCCCCAGTGGCGTCAGTGTAGTTTGCTATGCTGACGACACGCTGGTCCTGGCACAGGGGAGGTCGCACCAGGCGGCGGCCGAACTAGCGACACGCGGGGTTGCGACAATCGTCGATAGAATCCGGCAGCTGGGACTCGAGGTGGCCTTGCACAAGTCCGAGGTCATGTGTTTTCATGGCCCTCGGAACGCGCCACCGTCGGGTTCCCAAATTACGGTAGGAGGGGTTCACATCGGCGTCGAGTCGACGATGAAGTACCTAGGACTCGTCCTCGACAGCCGGTGGAACTTCGTTGAGCATTTCCGACGTTTGGCTTCCAGGCTGGACCGGGCTGGAGCTGCCTTGGAGCGTCTCCTGCCCAATCTGGGGGGTCCAAACGCCTCCTGCCGGAGGCTCTACGCGGGGGTCGTGCGGTCCATGGCCCTTTACGGGGCACCGGTGTGGGCGCGTTCCCTTAGGCTGCGGCCAGCCCGCCGGTTGAACGCGTCCCAAAGGGTCATGGCCAATCGGCTGGCCCGGGGATACCGCACGGTCTCCCGCGAGGCGGCGAGCCTCCTGGCCGGATTACCGCCATGGGATCTGGAGGCGAAGGTCCTCGCGCACATATGGGAGTGGCGGGAGATGAAGCGCTGGGGCGTAACTCCGCTGCCACGCCACAATTGCGGCGATAAGTCCCCTCTTTGAGGAGTGGCTAGAGAGGCGCCACGGCGTCCTCACCTTCCGCCTGACGCATGTCCTCACCGGACACGGTTGCTTCGGGAGGTTCCTGTTTCGTATAAGGCGGGAGGAAACGCCCGGGTGTCACCACTGTGTGGATCGCCCGGAGGACACGGTGGAGCATACGGTGGAGGTCTGCCCCGCTTGGGCGGAGCCCCGCCGTGTCCTCTTGGAGGCGATTAGCGGCGGTGACCTCTCGCGTCCGGCTCTGGTCCAGGCCATGGTACGGAGCGAGAGGGCATGGGAAGCAGTCACCTCCTTCTGCGAAGCAGTAATGCTCGCGAAGGAGGAGGCGGAACGCGTGAGGGAGAGGCAAAGTTTGCGCCCTCACGCCCCTAACCGCCGCCGCCGCTGGAGACGCCCTGGGCGTCGGGAATCCCAGGCGGATTCCCGGCCACCATAGGCGCGGGCTTGCGGACGGCGAGCAATGGGTAGCTCGCCGTCTGATCAGGACCAGGCCCGGGTCGATGGCGCGTCGTGTTCCACGCGCGCCTCAAAGAGATGTCAGCACAATTGGCGGGGTCCGCTAGGACCGATGCCTGCCAGGGTTGCGGGTTAGTCCGAAAGGGATACCGGGACCTTGGCAACAGGCAACTGAAGGAACACGGGTGGGTTTTAGTCAGTAAAAGTCTGAGACGCCCTTCCGCTCCACCCAGAGCGGGAGAAGTCATAGGATGATTTCCCACCCTCAAAAAAAAAAAAAAAAAAAAGGTTGCCAAACGCAAATAAGTAGACAATTCATTTCCCAGATTGTGTATTTCTGCTAAGTATATCAACATAATTATAATAAAAAAAATAAAGTTAAGAAATAAAGGGGGTCCATACAAGGAACGTGTTTTTTTTTTAGGTACTAAAGTAAAAAACGTACTGTTAATTTTACAATTTTACACTTATTTTTAAATTTTTTTATGACGTGTAACAGTGATTCCAATATCCTATTTACAGAATAAACAATCTCAAATTCATTCTCTTTCTCCATGTGGCCAAAATCGTAAAAGCGAAAAAATAATCAGCTGTCATACGATGACATAAACGCGGCGTTTATCCAACCAAGAGCGTTACAAAGCAACAAGCGTAAATTCCTTTATAAGGTTCAGTAAATCCTGTCGCTTTAATCTCCATACATTATTACAATATTATATAATAAATATATTTATTTCGTGTTTCCATAGCAATAATGTTTATGCTTGTATGACAGGATCACGTCGATTTTTGGAGACGTTAGTTATAAATCGTGAGTGCTTTCATCTTACTTTGTTTCGATGCCTTACTCCAAAACATTTCTCGAGAACCACTCTTTCCATTGCATTGGTTAAAACAGCATGAAAATCTGTGCAGCAGTTTTTGAGTTTATCGCGATGACAGGCCGATGCGGCGGAGGACTTTGTTTTATAATATGTAGTGATTGAAGTTTGACTGGGCAATTCTCACTAATTTATTTAGTTGGAAACTCAATGCAATATTTTGTTCCACTTTCAAAAATATATCTTAGTTCTATTCTATACCGTCTCCAGGCCGAGATCTATAAACGATACCTAGTATCAAGTACTTTGATAGCATTGTTCCTGTGACTCTCACACAACTGACAAACTGCAAGTGCAAGCTATAAGGGGAAATCTCCAAGTCTAATTACGAGTTAAGTATTGTTTGTTTGTACAAAGAGAAGTCCCCAAAACAAAGTTGAACAATCTCGTGAGCCTGAAAATTTTACTGGAGCCTGTATACAGAGCGTCCCACGGATATGCCACATGGAGGGAAAGTACCTTGAATATTATAGATGGAACATTTTACTGAAAGAAGACATTATTTCAATTTAAAAAAACAATTTAAACTGCATTCATAGATATTTGAATAATTACATGGTTGAACCGGGAATCGAACCCATTACATGAGAAAAATAATCACCCTGTAGCTTTATCATACCGATCGAAAGGCTTCATCATAAGGATTATTTTTTGCTAAATAACA
This sequence comes from Lithophane semibrunnea, assembly GCA_947363905.1. Classification (NCBI taxonomy): domain Eukaryota; kingdom Metazoa; phylum Arthropoda; class Insecta; order Lepidoptera; family Noctuidae; genus Lithophane; species Lithophane semibrunnea. The sequence continues at coordinate 15,476,635 of OX376203.1, forward strand.
CAGTGTCACAAATAAAAGGAAGACCATGAATTTTAACATAAAAAAACTTTAAAAAGGTGCGGCTTTGTATTCAACAGGAAGGGACTCGTTGACACCATGAATTTTAACATTTTAATTCATAATTAATCAATATATCAAATGCTCAAAACGAGTCTCATATCTATGAGTGCAGTTTAAATTGTTTTTAAAATTCAAATAATGTCTTCTTTCAGTAAAATGTTCCATCTACAATATTCAAGGTACTTTCCCTCCATGTGGCATATCTGTGGGACGCCCTGTATATTCAGGAATTACTCTGTGAATCTGAATGTCATTGCGGCATTGTGCAGCATAGAAACGTTGGCGCTGACAACTCCAAACTAAATCTGGCTGAAATGCATCGAAATCTCTACGAAATCACTGGTCCTATTGTTGGCAATGGTTTTACCAGCATTGTCGAACTTATTCTCTATGTTGTGTTATGTCTGTTATTTTTTGTCATTGTTACTCCTCGTTTGCATCCCTAAACAAGTTCTGATACTTGTTTTCGACTTGTCAAAGACATGTTATATACAATGTGGAGACGATAATACAATAATAAATGAAAACACTGAAAATTAATATTTTCAGTAATGATAGTAATATATTTACGGCTTGGCAAAACAGTAAGATCTCTATTATAATAGCAAGTATAATATTAATGTAATAAACAAATAATCCTTCCGGAATAAAATCTCTAAGTGATGAAGAAACCCGAATCAATATCTCTGTTTAGAAGAGCAACATGGTCACAACAGACACGAAGAGCGACTTTAAATTATAATAATATGTAGAGGTCTACAGATACCAATACTTTACAATACATCGTTCAGCCATTTAGTCAATCAGCCTGACAAGTACCGCTGGAATCGATCACTCGGAACACAAACTTTCTCGTCCGCGTGTGAATTCCCTTAGATTGTACACGACAAGTGGCTTACTCGACGCTCCGTTTATTTTATATCCTGCACTCACTTCCTTTGGCATTTGTCTTTTGTTTTATTAAACACTTTCAAGTCTCACAATTTACTTTATTCTTTTGTTTTTATTTGAAAAAGGATCTCGTGACACTCGCCATTCTACGATTTCTGCAATTTCTTGAAGTCATATTTCAGGATAGCTTGACTGAAATGACTGTTGATCTTAAGGCGAAAGGGCCAGGGTAGCCTGCGAAATCAAAAGTTTTCTTACGTTTTTTTCCAATTTGAAGGTCAGTGAGAGTTGTGTTCATGATTTTAATTCTGAGGATGGACGGCGCCGCCGAGGCCAGCCCAGGAAGAGGTGGCGAGACGATCTAGACGCGTACCGCAAGGGTTGGATCGAGGTGGCCCTGGAGAAGGATGATTGGAAGGATTTGGGGGAGGCCTTTGCGCAGTAGTCGGACAGTGTAGGATAACAATAAAAAAATATATATGTTACGGTCGCACATCATATTTTGATCAACATACAACGTGACATTACTGACCTGAAAAAAAAAACGTAAGAAAATTTGATTGTCGTAGGCTGTCTTGGCGCATCTTCAAGTTTTTGCAGAATTTTAAAGTTGCGGTACTGAGCGCCTTGAAAACAAGTAGTACTGAGACTACTGAGGCTGTAAACTAGAGAAGGTCTCAGCTGCCTACGGCCACACTTTGTAAACCAGAACATTGCAATGCTGATTGGACGCAGAAATAGGGAATGTACTAACGGTTTGTTCCAAAAATATCTAAAAATGTAAACAAACCATGTTCAGGTTGAAATCTTACGCAATCAATAACTAAAGGGAAATAGTAATTCCCTTCAGTTTTTAGAAGGTTTCAACTATATATCAAACCTCTTTTTCGAACAATGATTGTTTGAGTCAATCTGCCTAGCCTTTTCCCAACTATGTTGGGGTCGGCTTCCAGTCTAACCGGATGCAGCTGAATACTAGTATTTTATATGGAGCAACTGCCTATCTGACCTCCACAACCCAGTAACTGGGTAATACGATACCCCTTGGTAAGACTGGTTGTCAGACTTTCGAGCTTCTGTCGACCCGTAACGACTGTCAAAGTTCCTCGAATGACAGCCAGGACCAACGGTATTAAATTGAAAAATCAATAACGAGAATTGAGGTTATAAAATGAACCTCAAATTGTCAAATTAAATACAATATACACACTTAAGAAAGTGGTCGAACAAGCGTTTATTAAAATACTATCTTACTGATGGATGACCGTGGCACGGCTAGAGTTTAAGTAAACATTTTAAATATAAATCTTTGTTTATGATATCATTGTATATGTTTTATTGGCTATATTTATTTTAATACTTTTTATTTGAATTTATGTGAGTATTTGCGGTTTAATGTATGGTGTTAAAATATGTTCATAGTGTGCATTTATTTATAGAACGATAGTCCCGGATTTCGTACCTTTAGATTACCTTTTGGCTGTGTTTATGTGTCATCTGCTATGATGTTTCAACAATAAAGCTTACATTATTAAACTATATTATGCTTAAAGCAAGGTCCATCATCTACCTGAGACAGGAACGGGCATTTATTCATATGGCCTGACCAAGATTATGTCTGGACTTTAAAAGAGACTGCGACCTCTGAGTTTGTTTCGGCCTTTCTTCTCAGAGTAGTCAGATAGGAAATGCCGATCTCATCTAGCTTATTTTTACTATTTTACAATATGACGTGTAAAAGTGATTCTAATATCCTATTTACAGAATAAACAATTTCATTTCATTTTATTTCAAGCCTACTACGTATTGGGGATTTCAGACCAGCAAGAATCCATGCAGGAATCCTTAGCTTATTGAATATTATTGATCTTCTTTATTCTTACTTCAATGAATTAAATAAAGCTACTACATTATCATCTGCCTAGCCTTTTCCCAACCAAGTTGGGGTTAGCTTCCAGTCTAACCGGATGCAGCTGAATACCAGTATTTTACATGAAGCGGCTGCCTATCTGACCTCCACAACCCAGTAACTGGGTAATACGATACCCCTTGGCAAGACTGGTTGTCAGACTTTCAGGCTTCTGACGACCCGTAACGACTGTCAAAGATCCACAAATGACAGCCGGGACCAACGGCTTAACGTGACTGACTAGCCTCGGCAAGCGTAGCTTAACCTGATGGATCGACCCGTGCGGCTGTTATTACTTAGCCACAAGCTCCTCCCAAATAAATAAAGCTACTACATACCTTCATAAAACAGGTATAGCGTCTCCGCACATGTCAAGTTTACAGCCCCCGTACTGGAACCGTCCCTGAATCTTCATACCCTATTTACTTAATGATTTAATGCTTTTATCTCAGTCTTCAGTCAACATACTGAATCCAAAATCGAGCATTAACAATTGAGCTCTTAACGAGAGGGAGAGGCCGGTCATAATCCGCTTAGCATTTTACAACTATTTCAAAGCCGGAACAAACATACGACCTAATTTAACCAACTTAGTAGGTACGGTCCAAAGTAGCCCTTACTGCTACGAAATTAAGGAGCTATCACGAAACACTCACTAAATAATAGTGTTTTGAAACTTTATAATACATACCTACTAAACATATTGCCAAGATTTTATCCCTGAGGTAGGTAGAGGTGTAGGTTTACATACAGAAAATTGAACTTTTTCTTGATGCGATCCAGCCTGTTCCTTGCTGTCCTCCAGCGACGCCTTAAGCCGAGCCCCTTTCTCCACAGGGGCTTCCCTTAGCTTGTAGTTGCTTAGTATATACGTTTATAAAATAAATAAATAAAATCCATTTATTGCAGGTCCTTGACCCATAATAAATACAAAAACACAATTTTGTCAATTTTGTAAGTGTCAAAATTTTGAATTAAAATAATAAGTGATTGAGCGATTAATAAATACACAAAGTTATTTCGATGAAGTAAAAATATGAGTAACAGATAAATGTCAGATCAAATCAATTAATAACAAAAGCACACAGTAAAGTAAAAATGTATGCCCTACCTGGAGTCCTTAATTTATTGAGGTCACAGAAAAGTCCGGTTAAGCAGTCGGCGACCTCCTATGTTACCTAACCTGCGAGATACCATACACAAAGAAAAAGAGGAACCTTTTCAAGTTTATAAACCACGTTGACTCACTATTTAGCAATAATGATGATAGTCGGCAATAGGCTCGCTCCCTATACACGGGACATAATTGGTAATAGTTATACTGTCAGCTCTGTCTACCCCTCCAACGAATACTGGCGTTATGTAGAGGTGCATGACGTGAACGCTCAAATAAGTAACACCCAAAAACCAAATTTCTATACAATAGTTTATACGTAATGGCCGCAAAACTGTATAACAAATTACCTGATCAGATTGTATCAAGCAACAGTATGAATGAATTTAAACGTAAGCTTTTTAAATTATTAAATGACAAGGCGTAATATTCTGTTAATGAATATGTAATGACAAATTAAAATATTTTTTATATAATTTTAAATCAAATCGAATCAAATCATTTATTTGCCTGAATATGGGTACATGAGATGATACATACAGCAAAAGGTCTTTAAGCCATATTCTACCTAAACAGGTGTGCAAATCTATGTATAATATACTAAAAATATTTCGTACATTATTTATTAATTTCACTATTCCAAATATGATTATTATTTATTATACACGATTTTTGATAATTAATTTAAAGTCAATATCAATAGTAAGTGAATATAGAAAACAATAATAAATTAATAAATAAGTGAATTTAGCAAACAATTATAAATTTTAGATCTGTCTGTTTAATTAAAATGTTGCTCTCATTAGTTTTTATTTAAATTGTATTTATTATTGTTTAAGAAATTGTGATACTCATTTTTTGTGCTGTCTTAATTTATTGACATTTTAATTATTAGCCATTAGAGTTTGGCATGAAATCGTGACATGTAGGTACTTACCTTGACTTTATATTTTTATTTTCATTCTATTAAGGCTACATTTATATGATTACTTCAACAACTTTGTATGCCTTCTGGTGGGACGTAGTATGGACCAACATTTATTTTTAAAACATCTGTATAATTTAACCTATGTTCACAAAATTAAATGAATTGAACAGATCTAAAAAAAAAAAGACATCGTAAGTGATATACAGCCGGTCTTGCTCTATCCTGTTTACCTTTATTGACAAGGAAATCTCAAAAGGCGCCACAAGGTGAGCAGCTATTAATATTCCTCTTAATCTCGCCTGTGTTGAGAGTGGGTTCGCCATAATAAATTGACGCGGCCGGATCCGAACGCACGACCTTTCGATCCCGAGTGGGAACCCCTCGTTGGGTTATCGTCCAACCCCGAGATCGCGTTTATCCCTTTTGGAATAAGTAGATCTTCCAGGAAAGTACTTAATGACGGTTAATCTTCAAAAGTAAGGTGGGTAGTCTTGTGTATTTTTGCTTACGTCATTTGTCCGGGTCAAAAGTACAGCGGCTTTAAGTAAAGATCGGATAACGTTGTCTAGGTAGGTTCTAAGAAAGCTGTAGATCAAAGTTAACACCTAGATTTTACTAAAATACATAGATGCCTAGATCACTAAGATCCTACGAAGAACAAAATTGTAACATTAAAGTCACCTGTTTCAATACAGGGAAGTTTTTAAGCTGTCCATTAAAGCATGTCCATACGTGTATGGTAATGTTCCAAGAGTGTCTAATGAAAACGTAAACAGATGGATAAAAAAGCATAATTATGAATGCCAAGCTGTAGTGCCACTTACAAATTGAGTGCCGTGATGTGATTTTTGAATATTTAAACCCGAAATTACAATTTTAAATCACCTTAAATTAACATGTTTTTTCATTTGATAATTTGAGGTTAATTTTATAACCTCGTAATTGCGCAGGAATTTAACTTGAACAGGGTTTTCATCATCAAATACTTTTCAAACAGATATTCCAATGATCCTAGTTTTTCCCACGATGCATTCTACACCCTATAAACAAAATAAACCAGTAGGTTCGTATAATAAAACTTATAATACAGTTATTTTTCCCGTTTTCAAACATGTCTTCTAGAATTTTTCTCCTGCCTCCGAAATCAGTAAATAAACCATATAAAAGACTGTAAATCAAATTTTATAGTCTCCCGGGAAATTCGTTTAAACTTTAGTGATCTTTAAAACCCAAATCTTTATTGTTATTTGCGGTTAATGGCTTTAACATAGCTAAAGGTGTCCCAAGATCGACATTATCCTTCTAACCTTCTTTAATACCATCTAAAGGAAAGTAGTTAATAGGCACGTTGTGATAAAACGATTAATCGAACCGAAATCCTTATTTGCACCCACCCTAACAGCAAAAAAACCTCATTAGATGGCTGATATTCGATCAACGGGCTATGGAGAGGGCTATGCTGGGAGTTTCCCTACGTAATCGAATCAGAAATGAAGAGATCCGTAGGAGAACCAAGGTAAACGACATAGCCCGAAGAATTGCTAAACTTAAGTGACAGTAGGCAGGGCACATTGCTCGCAGAACAGATGACCGATGGAGCTTATGGTTCTGGAGTGGTGACCGCGTACCGGAAGAAGTAGCTTCGGAAGGCCTGGAACAAGGTGGACCGACGACCTTGTGAAAGCCACAAGAATCCGCTGGATGCTCGAATAGAACCGGTCGAATGCGAGGCTTTAGGGAAGGCATATCTCCAGCGGTAGACGTCTCGCGGCTGAAATTATGTATGATGATGATGACCATAAAAACCTTTGAGATCAGTATTCTTTTGTTGTGATTGATTCAGATTATGTAAGTTGGTATATTTTATTGTTTTCAAATTCTATATCAAATGGATTTACGTAATTCGTCATGTCTAGAACCAGATCGTGTCAAGTTTCCATTAGCTGACTGTCGAAAATAATAATTTATGACTAGAATAAAAGCTGAAAGATGAAACGATCAATCCGTGGTTATATTTCAGCTATTTCTGTACCTCTTGATATTTGTTTTGTTTCAATGATACTCTAAATGTAATAGAAGAATACAATATCTGTTTTTATAGAAAATAAAATCGACCTTTTTACAGTACCAATGTAAGCGAACTACAGGAAAATTAATAATGTCGGAGACATTTTCTATCTTGTAAGTACTATTTTGTTCAGTTAGGTAACTGTTACAAACAAGAAAAGTTTATATTTCAGTAACAAAAGTAACCGATGGATAATCCACATAACGTTGACACACTATCGGACGTATATCAGAGTATGACAAATTCATGACCTTCCTAAAGAGCTTCAAAAGAAAATTATTATGTAACGAACAATCGAATGAACTGTTGAGTGGTTTTTGCTGATCAAAATCACCAAGTCACTGACACAACTAGTTTATTTGTCATAAACATGAAAAAAAGAAATGTCATCTTTTTAGAAATAATAAAATCATAGAGCCTAATGTTATAAAAGGTCATAACAGGTATAGGTATTGTAAAAGTTTCCGTCTGGGAACTTTCAATAGCAAGTCTTATGATTTAAGATGAAAATGATAACTCTAAAGCAGTATAGGTACGTTTCAAAACGTTTCAAAATTATCTAGGTTTTTTGGGATCCGATGAACCTCGGCTCCGATCGGGGTTCCGATCAGCCTATATTGTTCTCTGCTAGGACACAGGCCTCCTCTCTGTGAGAGGGGCGATGAACGTATGCTATTTGTAAATCATGTTCGCAAATCGGGGGTACAGCTAGAGTCTAAGAATAATAATTTGTTTCTATCGTCTAATGCTCGATTCCTATAAACAAAAACGAATCGATTTGCTTACCAATGGTAGCTTATTTTTATTGCCAAAAAGGTTCTAACATACATAAATAGGTTCGGAAGCTAATTTTACCTGTTATAGCTACTTTCATAGAAGAGGGGCTACTATGCAAACCTGTGAGGTATTTGCTTCATTATTCGTAAAGATACAAGAGTATTAGTTTAAACCAATAACGGGACGTAAATTATAGAAATCTGCCATAAAACCTTTTTAAGGTTCCGAACTTATTTTTTTACTCTCAGAGGTCAGGAAAAAAATAACATGCCTTCTTCAGGTGTGTAAAGGTGATTAATTTAAATGTTTTAACTTCATTCTAAACTTTTACAGTATTACAACTACCTATTTTTAATACAACAAAATCATGTTTATTTTTCTTTTGTTTGTTTACACACAAAAGACATATTTTAACTTTTCCACAAGAAATCGTTAACTCCTTATTTTAATGCGTAAATATCAGAAAAGCTACTATTTCCTGAAACTTTACACGTGATTTCAGTAAAACTATTTCATTTGAATAATTAACAGACAAATAATATAAACACTAAACTCTGGAACATTAAATGTTATTTGAAATCAACTTACCAAACGATTGTAAACTCTATTCCCTTTGTTCTAAATTGAAATTCGTTCAAAATCTATTAATTAGTAAGGCAAAGTTTTGCATTAATCAATAATGAACTTTATGACTTGTAGTTAAGTTCGCAAATTGATTGAAGTTACACATTTGACTCAGATGTAGGAAGTTTCATAGGATATCACGTGAAGAGTTACTAGTTATCTGGGGCAGTAGTTTGAGATCCAAGATTTAGGCTTGGAATTTGTGATTAGATTGTAATGAAACGCATGTAAACTAACCCGATTATTATAATGGAGTTGGAATTGGTAGAGAGACTGCAAGATACCTATTGAACTGATAATGGTCAGACGACTTTTTCTCTTTGTGATTCTGTAATCAATTGTTAGATATCCTAATTTTGGCTGGTCTAGTTAAAGGTAACCCTTCCGCCAGACCTGCACCGGTACCGGACCACATGTTTGATTATACGAATGAATATCAGCCATGCGCCGCACCGCCATCGCCACACGCCGCAACGGCGCCGGACCGCAAGTTGAAAAAAAATCTCGGAATGAGTGTAAAATCGGTAAAATCGCCAGTGCGGCTCCGTTGTCATGTACATAGCCTAAAAGTTAGCTTTCACATGTCTTGGCTTAGGTATCCTGATTTTCTGGGTCGATCGAGTGAATTGGAAGAACAGCTACGGATTTCTACAAAGACTTCCAACAGGATTGACACATACTTTTTGACAGCTAACTTGTAATATCAGTTCCATACATTTTTGACTTTTCCATCATCAATATCTCTGATAGAATGTCACCTTGTCTAGGCCCTTAGGTTATACCCCATAATCTAAAGTTGACGAAATAGTACATTACTGCCGTGGCCTGCAAAAGAGATGGACGAATGTGGGCCGAGGCGAAGCCGTGGCACACATACGTGAGTCCATCAATACCTGGTTGCGGCCGAGGCTTATTCAAAACTTTTCTCAAATAATGCGCGGAAATTCAAACTAAGTAATTTATAAATTCCAGAATCAATAACGAACAACTTTTTTTCGTTTTTACTTTAAACAGCTCTGTTTAATAATGCTCGAATGTTTGAGAAAAAAAACTAAGAATTTTGAAACTCATTACTTTTAATCGTAGTCTCTCTTTTAGTTGTAGCCTCTGTCGAGTAATTATTTCATTTTATCTTATAGAACATTTACCGCAGCTGGTTTTCGTGTACTCGGTCTGTCTAGATTCTAATCATTTCTAAGTATAAATAAATTTTGGGATATTGTCGTTCAACGCGTTACGACCATCCATTATACTTTATAGGGTCAAATTTGATTTTGAATACACCGTTGATTGTGAGAATCATCTTTAAGAAATTAAGATCCTTTTAAGGGAATACCATGATATTTTATTTACTCAAGAGAAGGAGTAGGCTAATCCAATACTAAGATGATAATTTTATTATACAGGATGTTAGGGTAAAAACCGTTATCCTTGAAACCAGTGGTTTGGTGTCATTAAGAACGTAAAATCAATGGAAAATTAAAACATTTGTTTTTTAAATTACTTTTTACCACAAGAGTATTTCACCCTTTCACCCTTTCACGAACTTGCGTCTCAACACAGGTGGGGGCGCGGGACGTGACCTGACCGGCCGCGAGTGCGACCCCTCCATCTCAGTCAGCTGTTTCGCTAGCGAGCACGGTGTCGGATAGAATTTTTTTAATGAAAATAACGTTTTTTTTTGTTGTTACTCGGTCATTTACTTTACATACCCATGGTTTGAGTGACAAAGGTGTTTTCCCTGACACCCTGTATGCCCTAAATATTATTTCAGATGACCCGTATTTCTAATAAAAAAAACATATGCCTGTTCGTTTACTAACGGAACTCATTGTCAAGATAAAAACATTAGGTACATCGTCATACTTTCTTATATTACGACTACCATACGCCATAATACTTTTATAGGGCCTCCGTTCTTTATATTTTACAGCCAGAGTTAGTATCATTTGTCACGCTCATCACGACTTCTATTATGTTCACAATCAACACGTTTTTACGTCCTCGTGAATTTCAGTCAAGTCCCTGAGTCAAAAGAATTATGTATCTGTTAGTTCTATATGTTGCTACATCAGAGTAAATAGCTGTAGAATACCAATGATATTATATTAACAGATATGTTATAAGCGCACAATCGTGAAGACTCGAAAACATTCCAATTGTAACGTTTTTACTTGTAGTGAAATGTAAAATGAATGAAACGTGGGTATGTGTGCCGCTGCTGCGCGGAACACTTTTTTCGGTTGTTTTGTGTGTATAACATATCTGTTAATATAATATCATTGTAGAATACAGAGTGAAATTGAATTCATGGGTATCCTTTTAAGGAGTCATTGTACTCATCATTATGACCAACTTTCAATAGGGGACAACTTTCAAACCTGAAATCGCGGAAAAAAAACAGTTGTTCCCAGACATTGTGCGAACATAAATGTAGGGAACAGGTGATTTTTTTTCGCAATTTCAGGCATGGTCATCTTTCTCCCTGTATATTTTGTTTTTCTTGATGTTCCTTATGCTTTTTACATTGATATTGGGGTTTATTTCGGCTGGAACGTTTGGTAGGTATATATGGCATACTGTCTTTTATTATCCTCACTATTAATATGTTTCAATCTTATGAAAAAAATCATGCGAGGCTTTTAGCTAATTTGAATATGTTTTGTCTTTTATTCTTTATTGTGCGTTTTGTTTGTGCAGAATAAACAATTTTTCTTTCTTCTTTATAACATGGGACTTAGACATAACTGGCGTCATGTAGGTGTACTATAGTCACATCTCTGTCCATTTGGGAAAAACAGGCGTGATTTTATGTATTTAAACAAACATTCAAGCTTATAATAAATCATCAGTGAAATATCAAAGTGCTTCCTTTATACTATTCCATAGATTACTTTTGAAAACTAACATGATTGATCTTTTTATTGCACACAATCTTCTTCAATAAAATATACCTACATTTTATTTTTTAATCATGACTGGTTTTGGCTGTGTGCCAAGCCTAGATAAATAAATGAATGTGCATGTTCGTGACTTTTAACATAAGCGTCAGAATATAAAATGCCGTGGTGATTTACGTATAGGGGAAATAAGTTAAGATCCGGTTTTCCATCAACGTTTTTATTGGACATGACAGTACCAGAACATGATTGCGACAAGATAATTTACTGCAAATGTTTCATTGCTTCTGACATGGGACATGCGGCCCAATCACAGACGAAATACCTTAAAAATATGTGGTAAGTCTGTTATTTACCGACCGTCACCCACAAATACGTATTAGAAGTTTCTGATTATTTTATAAGTAAATCTATCACTACATTAAAAAAGTGAACGCAATAAACTTAAAAAGTAGCAAACAGATTTTCATACGAATTCCACCAATGGACGGAGTGATTCATGACGAAGGTTAAGGTTTAAAATGCATTATGGTTTTGTGTAAATTGGCTAAATTTATGACGATGATTGTTGAAGATGTCGGGAAAAATCATGCCGTTACGGTAGTACGTTTCCGTGTGATAATTTGCGACGCGGGAGAAGCCGCGGGCAAAACCTAGTTAGGTATAATAAAATTTCCGTTCATCCAGGCTTTCTACACGGCTAATACCACATTTAAGTACCGATTCACATTATAAATTGAAGTATCTACATTTATTTACCTGCCATAATTCTCACAGTATTTAACATAAAGATAAGTCGAATCCCAGATCGCTTCCGAATAATATCCGTTCAATAAAATAAAAGTAAACTCCCGTTCCATCTTAAATCGAAACGCACTGTTATTTATTCACGATAACGCTCTCGATCAAGCGAGGCATAAACGAAATTCATTTTCCACTATTATTGGCGTTGTTTGGATCGAGTATTATGTATTGTATGTCTGTTTTTCCTATAAGATCAGGCAGAGGTGTGGGTAGGTGACTAATTAAGTCTTAGGGTTTGTAGTACTGAGATTTTTGAAGTGAAAGGTGAAGAAAAATCATGGAACTCGCGTCATCGTCACGCTTGAAGTGATTTGTTTTTTTTAGCGCCATCTACCGTCTACCGTTTGAATTACGTTGAGGTTACGCATTGTTGCTCACTTCTATCGGCGGTTCCCAAAGACTGCCGACTGCTCCAGAAGGAGGGTAATGTTTTAATGCACTGCCAGACTTAGCATAGATCTAGGACTGATGTTCTGCGGTCGCAGTTACATATTAGTGCTACTCAGTATGTTGGTATGTCGAATCACCGCAACAGCACAATGGACAAATTCATTTTTTTTTCATCCCTTCTTTAAATTCCTCAAAAAATAAACAACTTCTCAAAACACTGACCGCCTTACTAATAAACGTTGTATAGCGCCTGTATAGCTTGAACCTTGAACGCTTTGTCTTCTTCTATCAAAAGTAATTTCAATTTTGAAAGAAGAAGACAAAGCGTTGTGTAACTATACAGGCGCTATACAACGTTTATTAGTAAGGCGGTGAGTGTATGGTGTGTGAGGAACAGTTTATTTCAGTTTTTACTGACACGAGACTATGAATTTACAAAAATAGGTCACTTCAATGACTCCATTCCAACAGCAGCAGGGCTGTGAAACGATTAATTAAAATCGCTTTAAACAAAAGACGGCTCCCAGTTATATGGAGAACACGGTGCACCATAGCCGGCTTTCTATAAATTCTGGCGGACTTAGAGAATCGAACGATATAAAAATACCAGCCAGTCTTGAGTCGCATTCTAAAGGAATAAGATCACATATAGCTCTAGTATATCCCTAATAAGATTGCAAAAGTTACAATGAGAAATAATTACGTTTAACGTACAGCTAACCCAGAAAACTTATGTGCTTCGGTAATCTTCGTGTAACCGAATTTCCACGAACGTTGCGCCGCAGTGTAACTCCTCACGGAAGTAAAACTTCTAAGTTGTAAGTGTACTATCGCGCTTTGTAGTAGTGCACCAATCACTTATATGAAGTTTTCTCACCGTCGGGCTACCTATTACGGTCGCACCTCGTCATAAAATTTGGAAAGTATATTGTATAAAGTTGTTAGTTAATAACTTTCTAACCATGGTTATAAATACAACAAAATAGGCTACAAGTACTATCATAGTTGTAACAGCTCTCAGTGAGTTCGTATTTTCGAACATAAACCATGATTGTCGAAGCGCATACTTTTCTTAGGGAATCTGTACCTATTGAGTAAGTAACAGTATGTTGGTATTCAATCTACTAGAGAACTTCTCTGTTTCTGTTATTCCATCTTAACAAGGTTCTCATTCTTGTTCCAGAACTGGCAAACTGCACTACCCAACAAATGTGTGCGGGCCACTATTCGAGGAGGAGTTGGAGTTTTGGGGGCTGGACTCCAACCAGGTGGAACCCTGCTGCTGGTCCACATACAGCATACACAGGGACACACAGGTTTGTTAATATTAAGATCAAAGTTACTGAGAAAACTGAGGTCCTTCGGAAAGACCTTCCATACACGAGCATCCGGTAATTTTGCTGATAGTACCCAGATGCTGGGTTTTATAATATGTTTGAAAGGTTTAACAGTACAAAAAGAGCAGTATTAAAGCAAAAAACTCCCTGTTATTGCGGTGTCTGATACTTTATGGTTGATAAGATTACACAATTTTAATTCTGCACTAAGCCCAGCCGTACTTTTTGACTGTGTGACTGTATGTATTTCATCATTATATTATTATTACAAAAAAACTGACTTCTAGTCAAAAAATGTTTAACAAGTAAAACAATCATTTTTCTTACTACGAGTGAGGATTCTGTTACTACAAAGCTCGTTCATAAAAATCAAATATCGTTTTCGACAGCACTTGCCACTTGCCTCTGATATCCAACAAATTGGTGCAGATTTTTTACATCCTTTTTCTCACTATCCGGATTGACGAAGCTTAGATCGCCAGATTGCCAATGATATAGACCGGTATTGATGAAACTGTTGAACCAAACGGGGAAAGAAAAGAAAAAGTAATATATTTGGGGCTAACTGGGCAAGTTGCCAGAAAGAACGGCCGAAGCTAAGCCTTTGGTCTACACGACTTTTCACTAAGATTAATTACAATAAACAAACCGTTGTTTGAAAAAGACACTTGATTTTTCTAGTACCTACCTTTCCTAGTATTTATTCTAGTAGGTATAATTAAAGAAACATCATCTGCCTAGCCTTTTCCCAACTATATTGGGGTCGGCTTCCAGTCTAACCGGATGCAGGCGAATACCAGTATGTTACATGGAGCGACTGCCTATCTGACCTCCACAACCCAGTAACTGGGCAATACGATACCCCTTGGTAAGACTGGTTGTCAGACTTTCGGGCTTCTGACGACCCGTAACGACTGTCAAAGATCCACAAATGACAGCCGGGACCAACGGCTTAACGTGCTTTCCAAGGCACGGAGGAGTCTCGATATGTATAATTAAAGAAACATGATGGCTTTAAGCCATAAAACCACCATATTTACAAAGGGTAATAACGACCTCAAATAAATTGGATAGAGGCAAGAGAATGATGAGAATGAAGATGATAAAAAACCCTACCTGTATTTATTATTTATTCATAAAAAAACCTTTACCCTTTATGGAGTAAAAACACCTATGTAACGGTTTATACAGGATATTGTAGGTATTATTATATTATTATGTAACTTTCAAAGTATCTGTGGTGACATCTACATCGCCACATGTGAACTACGTATCACAATGACGTCACGAGAAATCCTGCATCGCGCAAGCAGAGTTTACCGCGCTCCGAGTATACAGTATGTTAACTAACAAAGGGCGTTCCCGTTAACCTGCAATAGTATAGCGTCTATACATGCTAAAAAAAAAATTACCATTAAAAAAAAAATGTTTTTTATTGTTTTTGTATAGTAAAATATTCACAAAAAATATTAAATTGTTACGGAAATTATACTCTCTGTACACGCCCACTTGTCACACTTGTTTTTCTACGTTGAAATACAAGTGTGCGTGTACAGAGTGTTTCTTTTACGTTTAAATTTAATCGTTTTGAGAACATTTCACGACACAAATGAAAAAAAAATTTTTTTTTTTTTTGAGTGGTAATATTTTTTTTGCATGTATACACGCTATACTACTGCAGGTTAACGGGAACGCGTTTTTTAGTTAACATACTGTATGTACAACCTCCCGACATCAATCGTTGGGCAGACATGACACCCGTCTGGTCGGAGGATCCTCCCTTTTCTATAGAGGACTGACACCCTGTTCTTCGTGTCTCTAAATATTTAATAAAATTATTGTATACAGTGAACAATAAACAACGATGATTATTTCCTATTACCTATTATATTTGTCCAAAAGCTTTCTAGCTTTTCTGTTTATTATAATCAATTACTTTGATCGCAATTACCGCTGCTTTAAACTACCCTATATTAAGTTATAATATTTGTGTAATCCAAAATATTATTTGGAGAACAAATCCTCTCATCAATTAACGTTTCCGAGAATTTCATTCATAACTAGAGCTTTAATTAGCCGATGAAAATCCAGTTTCAATTCAATTCACAAAATAGAATTTAAGCCCATTTTGACTAAAAATTGTGAATTATGAAAATCTAATCTAATATTTGTACGTTGAAATAATGTGGCTATTTTGTTGTAGATTTGTTTTTATTCAAACGTTATCTTTTTTAATTAAACCATTGAAGTTAATATTAACCCACAGCTCAAGCAGAGGTAAAATCGGTAAAAAAAAATATTTCTTTAAAGTGGACTAAGGTCAAATAAAAAAAAACATCCCAAAATAGTAAAAGATCGAAAGAACTTTTAATTGGAAATGAATTAATATTTACACTTCACTAAAATTTTTCCATTAGCGTATAATCGAAAACTAGGGGATTTACGAAAATCATATCCCCCAAATAAATTAAGATCAAAGCCTCCTTTACATCAAACTCGAACAACAACCATTGTTGTTGTCACGAACATGAAACTAAATTAATCTTATAATGAACCGAAATTAAAAACTAGGCGCCTGAAACAGGAATTTGGCTTCAAAAAGAATCCTTCAGATGGTTCCAAAATTCAATCCATCAAACTCAAAACTCAAATCATTTATTTCTAACTAGCTTCCGCCCGCGGCTTCGCCCGCGGTATGTCGATAAAAAGTAGCCTATGTCCCTGGGATGCCAACGAATTTCGATAAAATTTGGTAAGGAGATAGCTCCTTGCCAAATTTTATCGAAATTCGTTTAGTGGTTTAGGCGTGAAAAGTTAACATACAGACAGACAGATAGACAGACAGACAGACAGATAGACGGACAGACAGACAGAGTTACTTTCGAATTTATAATGTATGGATAAACTAATTACAGGTACTTTTGAACTGTAAAGGGTCAGTCAAAACGATGAAGCTAGTTGCCCATTCCAAAGCGTAGTAGGTTCCTATTGAGATGACCATCATTTAACTAACCAAAAATATGATATCCTCCTTACTTGTGCAAGTACAAGGCTAGATCTAGTCAAATTATCTTCAAGATAAAAATTCCAGTATCTCTCCAAGGTTCTGGACATCTCAACGCTTTCAAAATGTGCCCGACGATTTGTTGAGGTATACTAGATATTCCAGACAATAAAATCTTTGTTATTATCTGGAATAACTGGTATACTTCAACAACAAATCGTAAACCCTTTCGAATTTCTTTCAGAGTCTGTCTCGACCAATAAAGACGGATTGAATGAAGTGAGGCCATCCAAAATCAACCAATAGAATCCCTGAAACGTCACATTTTCAGGAGATAAGCGATCTTCCGCCGCCTTTAATAGATAGGGACCTTTTCTTTGGGCTTTAGGGGTTTAGGGCTGGAGATAAGCATCTCAGCCAAGACCCTTTTATTTCTAGCTAGACAGTTGTGGAAACGCTATTTAGGATATAGTTCTAAATAAAAACTGATTTCTAAGAGCAACTAAGTTCTAAGAACCTACCTATTGTAACCATCTCCAAATTCTGTACACTTCGTTCGCAATAAAGAATTTGAATTTGAATTTGAAAAAAGAAAAATAGTTAAATAAAATAAGACCAATAAATTCTTCTCGTCCAAATCTTGGTGAGGACAGCAGAAATATTTAATCACGGTTCCTTAAAGCAGACATTTGTATATCTAATTGCTCAGTTATACTTAGCCAAGGCCTGATAAATTATTGTTCATTGTTGTCTTAGGCAAAAGAATTGAACGTGTATCGAGTGAATACAATCCGACAGTCTGATCAGTCGACGAAAACAAAAATCTTAGAGCTATTCTGCCAAAAAAAATCTCTAAATTTAAAAATTATTTTGACAGAACTAAAATCGAATTTGACAATCGCGACTCCACTTGGTACCTACTTGTTTGCCTACCACGTGATTTTTTTTGAGCCGGAGAGGCGCGCAATTTGGCCGTCTCGAAGTATTTTTATATGGAATTTTTCACTTTTTGGAAGAAAACAAAAAAATTAAATTACCAACATGTTGAGTATTACGGGTTTGTGAATTTCAAAGGGGGTCAAAATTTTCATTATTTTTGCGATAGAACACACCGTTTTCGTGATATAAGCAATAGAAAATAAAAAAAAGATACAGTACCGTTTTGAATTAACTGAATTCGAGGTGTTGGTTTGAATTTTAGTTCATGACATCTAATTTTATTCCACACATTTTTAATCGTGATTAAAAATAGTCAGAGTTAGTTAGAGGATTTTAGATAAAGAACAAAAATTTTGGTTAAAACGTCAAATTCAGAATAGCATTTTCACTAAATTAAAACTCAGTGCCATCTTAGAGCTGTCAAACTAAATTATAGTTAAGTTGTGTCAGTTTAGTCTATTTTCAGAATAAGAAATCGTCGTTTGACAGGAATAAACTAAATTTTAGTGATTTTTAGTTTAGTTTAGAGAATTTGTGACAAGAGAATCGGCACCATTAGCACCTATTTCATGGACATTTTTTGATCCAAATCCTGTTCCATCTTGATTTTGAGTTCCAATTACGAAAATATAAGAATAATGGGTTACTAATATGTCTATTCATCTAGTACATTGCCTGTATTAATCTGACTTAAGATTAGGACAGAAACTTATTTTCTGTCCTAATCTTCATCTAAAGAAGATTCAACAATAAACTTACACCCGGAAAAGTGTGGAAATAACTCCCTACGTGTATTCCTCATACCACTCTCGACACATATGTTGAAAGGGTTTTCAAAACGGTACACTATCAGGCCGTTCATCGCAGTGAAGATTGAAGATCCAAACTGTCAGTTATCTTGATGGATGAGCAGCCTCGTGTCCCATGTGGCAAGTGAGCTGGCTTATCTACAGATAAGGGTTTTACACACCCCTTTTATACTAGGTTTACGTCTATTTTCTTTAGGATTTACAAAGGCAGTCCGTTTTAGTCTACAGAAAAATGGTAATCAATTTAGCCAAGTCGCCAAACGTTATGTTGTTTTACGAAATTATGATCTCGAAATACCTAGTAAAAAGATCGGTCATTCTGAACAAATCATTTGATTGGATCGATAAAGTCAAGTTCGATTGATGAATATGGCACTTAGATAGATTTTTCATAATAATTCTTTGTATACTGCGAAAATAGGTTTTTCGAACTTTCACGTCTTTTTCCAATACGTTTGGGCGGCGGAGGCGAAGGCGTGAAAATTGATTCGCTAATACAATGTAGGTATAATGTGTATGATATTATGTTACACGTGTTTCTCATAGGTACAGTCACGGACTTTAATTGATGAGCCACCTGGCACTGTTCGTATTTTAGCCGTTTAATGCAAATCGGGTTTATTCGGTTCCCGACACGCAAAGTCATATGTTTTCATATTAGAAGAAGAAAATTATATTTCATATCTTTGCCTGTTGGCTAACCTGAGAGCCAGAACTACAAACTTGACAGCAGAGTGACAACCAAAGTCAACCAATTGCAGGTCTAGCAACAGTAACCTAGCAACGACAAACAATCGTTGCTAGGTTACTGTTGCGATAGTAACGTTAGCGTACGGAGAAATAAGTCATTTCGACAAGTTCGAAAGTAACGTCTCTGACATCAAGATTTTAACTGTCACTGTCTTCAGTTAAGTATTCAGAATTATCGAGTTAATGAGCTATGATTCAAAGGAGGTCGGTGTCAAATAGATTGGATAAACTTAATGCAACTTTGTATTTATTTTTATCATTGAGAACTTATTAGTCAAACTCTATGGTTAAGACTATTTCCTATTAAAAGTAATTGATTTGTCATCTTGTTTACGAGCATGCGTTTTGAGTTCGTGTTTAATAGTGTAATCTCGTGAATGTATGAAACTGTAAAATTGAAAAGTTTGAAGGTGGCTCATCAATTAAAGTCCATGACTGTACATAATCCTAATTCAACGTGACGTTTATTGAAAAGCGAAAAAGCATTACCAATATATTTTCTGTAGTATTTTGTAGCAATAATTACCCGTGTAGGCGTTATATGCTACGTTAACTCATATAATTGGGTGATGCGTGGATTCTCATGTTTAAAGCTCTATTCAAATTCTGTTATATCCTTTTGAAATAAATGGAAGCGTTCATGATAATAACAAACACTTTTCACGTCAATCATATTTGACTACGAAAGCCTAAAAACTAATTAGAACCCAGTACAGCATTGCTATTGTGTAACCATCTCAACGTGAAAAATTAGGTGAAGTGAGCGTGGAGTGAGCTGTCATAGTCATCGATACCTACTGATGCTAAGGCAGTGACAGATCACTTTTAGCTCACTTCACTTAAGTTTTCACGGTGAGCTTTTTACAGAATCGACCGGCAGGTTACCTTCAGTATTTTTATTCCAGTTTTATTTTCTTCAAAAATAGCAACAGATACTGACATAAACTGTTTTTAACGAATGTTTAGTGTAACGTTACGGATATTATTTGTTTTGTTCGTAATTTATTTTACGTAAACCTTTGGCGCGGAAGTTGTATTTCATGGGTATCGCCGCTTCGTCA
This sequence comes from Lithophane semibrunnea, assembly GCA_947363905.1. Lineage (NCBI taxonomy): Eukaryota > Metazoa > Arthropoda > Insecta > Lepidoptera > Noctuidae > Lithophane > Lithophane semibrunnea. Next base: position 15,497,000 of record OX376203.1, read on the forward strand.
TGCCGTTTGCTGTGGGGCTATGAGAGAAGCGGATTGAACGGTTGAGTTATTGGGTTACAAATTGCCTACGAGAGAAAATTTTGTTAATTTGTAGTATTGCTAAATAAACAATTTTTTCTCTCTCAGCCTGTAAGAGTTTGTTTTCGTATAGAGAAGAAACGTGCACGTTATCAAGATAATAATATAAAATATAAAAATAATATAAAAGATAATTGCGTAGGGCTTACCCTACGAAATTATCTTGATAATACGAGGACGTGTCTTCGGTTTCGAAGAATTTTGTTGAGATTTCAGCACGTTAAACGCTGGCACAATGAATAGATTCTATTGAAGTGTGATTCAGAGATTTACTATAAAATTATATAGTTGCCTGGAAATCGTAAAAAACACAGAAACGTTTTTAATGAGTTATTTCCGTCGCCTTTGGTGCGTAATGATCTTCATTGATACGAACGTGACGGAATTGCGAGGCCCATCGTCCACGACGTTATGGGCAGAAACGGGTTACAAACTCAAATCACTAATGAATAGGCACTAATACCTAATAGTTAGCGACTATTGCGTCGTGTACAGACCGCCATTGAAATTCGAATGCCGTGATATTCTGGCTACATATTGTAATTTTGAGTTTGTAACTGTAACTTACTTTTGAGTAGCATCGTGAACGATAGCCCTTAGGGCGAATTTCACCAATGAATCTGAACGCAATCAGCAAAACAAAGAGCTGTCAATGTCAATATTTCACAACAGAAATGACACTGACAGCTCTTGACCGCGGTTTATATGTGCTGATTGCGATCAATATCTTCGGTGAAATTCGCCCTTAGTATAATTGCCCGAAACGTCCTCCGCTCATTTCGTAGCCACGCGCCGCTCAGCTGTGAAGTCGACGTAAAACGGCAGACAATTGCTTGAGCGCTAACACCGCTCATATCGCTTGCGAATGAGCTGTCGTATCTCTTTGTTACGTTCGCTTGTGTACCGCCCCGTGAGCACTAGCTACTGTAAGCGTTTTTGCTTGTATTTTTAGTACATTTTCGTAGAGCAACCGATTGCAATTTTGTCTGGGTTCGTTTTGATAGAAGATATTATTGTACTGCCGTTGTTGAATCAGAATTAGACTGAGTATGTTTTTAAAATAACTTAACAGTTATTTTATTGATATTATTTTGAGATATTTTGAGAGATAGTAAAGAGGAAACGCGGTCACGTGGTCGTTCCATACTATAATCTCGACAATCTAGGAAGTCCGTTTTGACGTTTCGTTCTCGTACATGTTATAAAACGTTATGTCTTGAGAATCAGTTTTAAGTAATGTAGATAAGTCGTCGATTACAAACTCTCTAAGTATGTTTAATCGATATGTCTCAAGAATCAGTATTTAAGAAACCAATTTTTTTTGAATCGCTACACAATGGATTTTTACAGCTGCCAAAACGGACTTCTTAGATTGTCGCGAGTCTAGCGATTTCTACCAGTCAACTCCGCAAGCCACGTTTAGGAACATAGTTTCAAAAAAACAAGATTAGTTATGATGACGTAAATAATGTTTTTGATAGCCGATAACTTACTAAAAACCATAAAATTAAGAGTATTTTATGGTTAGTAAGTTATCGGCTATCAAAATGTCTCTCATTTAATTATTACCCGACTACGGTGAAGCAAAAAGGAGGGTTATGATTTTGACCGTTATGTATGTATGTATGTATGTACGTATGTATGTTCATCTGTTCCCTCCTATCTTCTAAACCACTCATCACAATTGTTTTACTTCCTAACGAAAACAAATAAACATCAACAAGTTACAAAATATATTATAATAAAAGTTTCTCTAAATCAATAGTTATAGCTTAACTTATGAGCTAGAGTATAAAACTGCATCCATTTGGATTCCACCCAGTTCACATAATTTCTTGAAAGTAGGTAAGGCATGGATTATGAAGAAATGGAGTGCTATAGCCTGGCTTCTGAGCACTACATACTTGCATCGTTCACTGCTCCGCATTGCCAGCCGGTGATAGTTGACGTTGACTTCCTAAGTCTACAGAACGTCAACTATCAACTCAGTAGGTACAAATTTGAAGCCAAGAAACTGTCTCTTTCTACAACCTAGGTAACCTAGGTAGGCAACCTAGGTTCAAAATGGTACTAAGTTTTGTCGAGAATGCGGGCTTTTTACGGTTACGGTTACGGTTTTTTTACTTTTAATTTTTACCACTCCTATTAAGATTAACTGTCAAAGGAGATTATCCATGACCATTATTAATAATGTAACAGCTGATAGCGCTTGCCAGTCTTATTACCAAACCATTCGGCGATTGCAAGTATTAAAAGTGAAATAAAAATCGCATAAGCGTATACTTAACACTCCATTTTCATTACTCCATCATTGAAACAGACAAACATACACTGTATCCAAAACCTTTTCCGTTGATTTACAAATAAATTGACATGAAATTTTATTATGTGGAAATGAAGGAAAATCAGTAAATATAGGGAGGAGGTTTTGATATTTATGGTCGGTAGATAATAATTTAAGTATTTTATACTCTTTCACTGGATGTATTTTGTAACTGTTAAATATATTTTATTACTTTGTTGTTTCGAATTTAATGTTCATCTGCCTTGATGTTTTTATTGGGAATTTAGGTTTCATTAACGTGAGAAAATTTTGCATCAAAAATATTCGTTTGGTAATCCTAATTAATATTTTAAATGCGACACTGAGTTTGTTTGTAATAATATAATATTTCTTTCAATTGAAGACCTTATTCAAATCTATTAAACCAAAATCTAACAAGATTGTTGTACCTATGTTCAATTCAAAATTCGCTTACGTCATTCGTGCTACTGAATCTGACAGCTACTTTACGCTATCCTCTCTTGTGGATAAAGCGCTATACAAAAGATATTTTCATTCATTTTGTGTAAAATTAGCAATTAATATTGAAGGTTACGAAACCGTCATCCGTCTTATAAAAAGGCAGTTTTTTAGGACACAGGGGAACCATCAGATTGTCTGAAATAAAAAGTATTATAATACGGTTTGTACGTGTTCAAAATTTTATTCACGAACCATTTTTTTGGCTGATACTTGTTTTTAATTCCCAACTAGAAACTTTCTGTTTCTCCCCCAGCGACGCCCTAAACCGAGGTCCGTACCCCACGGGGAGTGCGCTTACGTCAGCCCCCTGGCCACGGGACATTCGCTGCAGCGAATTTTCGCGCGGTGCGAATAGCGAAGCGTCTTGCGACTAAAACAAATGAATAGAAAAGTACTAGTCAATGCCACGCCCGCCGCACTGCCTGCCGCACTGCCGCCGCCGTTCGCGACGCCCGTCCCGTGGCCAGGCCGATTAGCATGTAGTCGCTTAGTTTATGCGTTTCATGCCCTGCCTTAATTATTAAGTCATCAACAGGTTAGCCTTAGGCAACCGACAACCTCCTAGGTTGACCTGGGAGATGCCATATTTTATTTTTATTATATTCCACATTTGGAAAGCTCTTGGCCTCATCTCACCTGATGGTAAGTGATGATCTGACCGAAGGTGGAAGCAAGCTTCACACGGAATACTCAACCACAGAGGAACTGGCTATCTTACCTCTATGTAACTGCTGAAACTCAATAATGCTGTTAACATTTTTATTCTGCCGACAGACTTAGATATGATGGTGGTAGCTAACCACGCGGACTTAGAACAAGCTCTACCTCCAACCAAACCGAACAGAAAATTTTGCCCCCACTAGGAATCGAACACGAGACGTTACAAATATCATTACAACCGGTATTTTCCCACACCATCTCAAAACAGCAGTAGTTATACCACTTTTCAAAAAAAACAATAGGGAAGACATGGAGTGCTATAGGCCGATTGCGCTCATACCAATTTTTTCAAAAGTCTTTGAGAAATATATATACGAACAACTTTACATTTTTTTTGAAAAATATAACATTTTAACTGAGGAACAAAAAGGCTTCAGGAAAAATAAAACCATTAACATGGCTGTCTATGATTTTTTGAATGAAGTCATCACAAATGTTGACAGCAGAATACCCGTGTGTTCCGTATATTGCGATATGACCCAAGCCTTCGACTACGTGGACCATAAGATTTTGCTTGAGAAATTAGAAGCTTATGGAATTCGAGGAACCATATTAAAATTGATAGAATCATACTTAAGAAATAGGAATCAATACGTGGAAATTTCGAAAATAGGTCCAAAGACTAAATCAGAATTAATATATAGATCAAATAAACGATTAATTAAGTATGGTGTAACACAGGGGAGCGTGCTAGGACCCCCATTATTTTTAATTTATATCAATGATTTACCAAAGGTAACCATTCATCATATGTCACTATTTGCCGATGACAGCACCGTAACTATTAATAACACTAACGAGTTACAATTAGAAAATGAAATCAACAAAACTATCGAATCAATAATCTCATGGCTAGACAATAATAATCTTAGGATAAATATTGATAAGACCAAATTAATGTTGTTCAGTCAACGACCAAAGGTATCTAATATGTTAATAGAACACGGTAGCAAAATTATTGAAGACGTAAGTACCACAAAATTTTTAGGCTTAAATATAGATCAAAGGCTAGATTGGAAAGTACACACAGAGGAATTAAGTAAAAGGATAAGTAAACCTGCTTATGCTCTTCATAAACTGTCGTCGATCTTGGGTACAGACGCTTTGCTCACTGCATATCATGGCATCGTTGGATCAATCTTAAGATACGGGGTTATTTTTTGGGGCAACTCGTGTAATAGAGAACTAATATTTAAGTTACAGAAAAGGTGCCTCAGAGCGATGTTTGGACTAATATGTACTGATACGTGTAAGCCATATTTCATCAAACATAAAATATTGACACTCCCGTCATTATACATTTACGAGGTTGCGGTCTTTGTTAAAACAAACCCAAAGCTCTTCAAGAAGTTATCAGATACTAATACCCGAAGTCGACGGGATAATAATAGATTATGTGGAAGAAAGTCCAATACAGCACTGATGCAAAAAAGTGTGTTCTGCATGGCGCCAAATATATTCAATCACATTCCGCCACACATTAAAGAATTAAATGTTAACTTATTTAAGAAAAAGTTAAAGAACATTCTAATTCAAAAGCCTATTATAATATTTCCGAGTTCCTAACAGACAAAGTATTGACATAGTTTATTATTTTATTTTTTTATTTACATTTTTATTTTGACATTTTATCTAATTGTGAAATAATCTAAATGTATAAAATAAATTAATCTGACTTGTGTGAAATAGTGTGTATACCTACATTTTTATTTCCTAATTACTTGGACTTTCGACTGGCAAATTTTAGTTATTATACATTTCTATGACGAGTTTATGACATTATTCTGTAGTATATTTATTATAATTTGATTGATTAAGTTTAAATTTGATATGTTAAATAAAAATAACCTACCTTTTATATTTGTACGCCGTTAAGGCAAAACATGACTGTGCTATAATTTTATGTAAAATCTTGCATGCCATGTGTGTGTATACCTACTTATGTTTTGGACAAATAAATCATCTTTCTTTCTTTCTTTCTTTCATTATATTTAAAAGAGTCGGTAATGTTTCCTACCGTCTATTTTCTATTATGGCGGCATTAGGAACCGGAAGTCGACTCGTGAGCTCGAGACTTCCGGTCCGACTTACGCTGTGAATAGCGATCGAGATGCGAGAGTTCGTGTATTATGTTTGAATTGTATTACTGTCGGGGTATTGTCGTAGATTTTATTACATGGCAGTTATTCAAAGTTGGAGAGATCTTAATGTAATAATTGGTACAGACGAATATTTGCACACACTATGGGGCCATTATAGTTTTAAGATCATATACGTTGTAAACCTACATTCTGGCAAATCCTAACTATGCTAACTTATATCCTAACTTCTTAAGTAAATATAAGTAACAAAGGGCGTTCCCGTAAACCTGCAATAGTACAGCGTCTATACAAGCTAAACAAAAAAACTCAGGGATGAGCATTTAGCTTTTTCTTCAGTAATAATAATAAACAATCACTTGTCTCTTCACTAAGCGTTGTATTAACAATGTTTCCTTAATTTAATAATAATTTGTCACAAGTGTTAACACTACAAACATTATGTAATTTACTGGGTACTATCAAAGTAAACATTCTTGACAACGGTAACGCGTCTTCAATAAAAACATGTTTACACGTTAAAAGCCTATTTGCTTCGAAAAGCTGCGCAATCCTCTTTGCATTATTAAATAGGCAGAAATTAATTGTAAACAAAGGTTGTAGATACAGAAGAGTGTGATGTTCAGAAGGCTTGCTACAGACGTTGGAACATAAACGGACTTAAAGAGATTAAAATGGCACCGTCCCTGGAGATTACTCTTCCAACCAAACAAATATCTTTAGCGAAGATATCGCTGAAAATACAAAATTAGGTACATACAAAAAAAAACAGCATTTGAGAGTCACCAAGTGTGCAGAGTACCTACTTACAGGGCTTGAAAACGATACCAATTCACATTAAAAGTAACGTTAAGTAACGGTATTTCCGTAGAGATACTTCGATATCGGTACAATTTGGTAGCGTTACTTAGTAGCATAACATAATAAAAACGTTAACATTTTTGGGAAAAATTACCGGTATTTTTAACGTTATTGTAAAAATAGCGGTAAAAAATTATCGGTATTATTTTGTTATTTTAAGCGACGTTGCCAGACCGCCTCAAAGGCGGCCGCGGCCGGCGTGCGCGCGCGCCCCTCTCACTCTCACACCCTGTCGGCGCTGTTGCCATTTCGTTTGTCGTCTTCATATCTCTCACTGCTCACGGCAGTCGTACGCGCTTACAGAACACGGTGGACCAACCAACCAAGTATATTCTCAAGTACAAGCACAACACAGAATAGCAATGATAAGATAATATCTATTAAACGCGCAAATAGTCGTACGGCAGTCTTAGCGTCGATGCAATCTGACATTCTTTTGCAATTGGACGAGAGCGACGGTAACAAAACTAATTATAACGATAAAATTATCGTTACCTTAGATTTTAACGTTACGTATGTTTAACGGTAAAATGTGCCAGATATAACGGTAAATAATATAACGTTATTTATTAGTTAACGATACCCGCATCAGAAGGCTGTAACGATACCATATTTTTAACGGTATTTCAAGCCCTGCCTACTTATAGCGTGTGTTAAGGAACTTCTTTCCAAAAATACATTGAATTTAATTAATAATCTTCTCCTTTTTGATTCTACTAGCTTCTGCATTGCATGCTTCTGCTTCATGTTTATTTGTCAGAATTTTCATGCAGATTATGTTATTAGTACAGTCAGGCTAAGGGAATCATGACCCATTTTGAGGATAAATCGTTTGAAACCGTCAAAATAACAAAGATGGCAGATGACAAGGTCGTTACCGAGGAAATGTATGTTTACGCGAATGTCGACCTAATTGTATTTGAATGTATGTAAGAAAATAAGCTTATGGTGGGTCAGAATTCAATTTTTTCGAGTGTACATTATGATAACATTATTATCACGCATTATTATTACATGCAAATGTCCTTAATTAATTTACAATAAATTCATTAATTGTTATTTTAAACAAATATTTTTATGTTCTTAAAAAATCCTTTATGATGTAGAAACACTTTTTTGTAACCACTCAGACAATTTTGTTTTAAAAACACCTATACTCCATTTGAAATAAGATTAGACATTTAAACAAACGTTTATACAGTCCGTTCTACCGATTTTGACTTCTATACCGTAGGCATAAGGATGGCATTAAAAGCAAAAAACGTTACACAATACCAACTGTCTACTGCAGCTACCATTTGTCATGCTACCAACGCAATAGAAGTCAAAATCGGTTGAACGGACTTTAAAAAAGGCTTATTTAAATTTCTAATCTTATTTCAAATGGAGTATAGCTTTTTGTCAAATTAATAGGCGGCTCACTATTGTTGAGTTTATCTGAGGACCTCAGAAACTAATTTGATATTTTCTAAATTAGTTAGCAAAGGTTTGTTTAAAAAAAGTATAACGTTGTTTTATGAATTTAATAATCAAGCATTGTACAACAATACAGCGACTTGAGTTAGTTCAATGAACTTTTATTGCTTTATATGAAGTTAATCTTCTGAATACTCTGTACTATGGCATCTTAAATGTTTCAAATTTCATTAGGAAGGTGTATTGTTTGAGTTTTATGCAAAATCTTGGGAAATATTATGCATAGCTTTGTGGCTAGGATTCTTGGCTCCGCATAATGTTTGACTTTCAAATATTTGTGGCTTTTCCATAGCAGCTGACATCAATCGATGTTGTTATTGTTTGAATATGTAGTGTTATGACATAAATATTTTATTACTAGCTTCGATGTCGATAAAAAGTAGCCTATGTCCTTTCTCGGGCTCTAGACTATCTGTTAAATCGGTTTAATAGTTTTGGCGTGAAAGCGCGACAGACAGACAGACAGACCGACAGAGTTACTTTCGCATTTATAATAGGTATTAGTAAGGATTATATGTGTTAAAAAAATAACTTTACAAACTCTAAAAAGTGCTTTAGAATATCGAACTGAAAAACTTGTACTATGCTGGGGAGTTTGTTGCGCCACTTCTTCCCAGCTAAAGCACTAGGAAGTAGTGAAGTGGGCGTTTTTGGGGGACTGTCATAATGTAATTTTGACGTTCGAAAAGTACTAATTCTCAGCCTAGTTTGAATAAATGACTTTTGATTTGATTGATATGGGACCAACATTGAAATCGCCAAAAAATTCCATACTAAAGTTTAATACCAACTTATGTTCAAAACTGTGGATGTAACAGCTGTTTTTTTTAGTAGATATGTAAAATTAATTTGTTGTGTAAACACATTGTTATTTTAGCATAATATTCAGTTATTTGCCAGTAATGTCCTGTGTATCGAAAATCTTTTTATTTCTTTCTTTTATAACCACCAATTCAGTATACACAAGAAATAGCACTTTATGTCATCCACTTGGGAAACTCAGCAACTGCCATAATATCTGCCACCTTCGGGTCCTAAATCCCCATTCCGGGCAATGTAAATCAAAAAGGTCGTAAGTGTTCATCATAATATTTGTAATACCCCATACCTCTTTGCGAATATCCACTAAAGAAATAAGGCAATCTTTTCTTCTAAAAACAATATAAAACTCAATTGCCACGCGATTTACAACCTTATTATGGGGTCATAAAGTTCAGACGGAGGAAATTAATTTTCTTTGATAGAATATTTACATAGAAAAAGGGTTGTTTGTGCTATAAAGTTTAATGAATATATGATCGGTTGACGCCAGATTGGTGGTGGAGGCGGTTAGCGACTGATGACATGCAAATACTATGTATAACATGAAATTAGCATGTCATTTGATGGAGCCTTGTGTTCGAAGCCTTATTAGTGTGAAGAATTTAGATTTGCACTTATGAATTATTATTAAGTGGTAATTTAATAAAACCAAATAAGCAAGCTGAAGTGGCAATGGGCCGGCCATATTAGCCGTAGAACCGATGACCGTTGGGGTAGACGTGGTGTTGAGTGGAGACTGCGAATCGGCAAACGTAAGGTAGGACGCCGTCAGGCAGGTGGAGCGACGATCTTCGCTGAGAGTTGCCGAGAATCGACCTGAATGGCGTGCAATTGGAGAGGCCTGTGCCCAGCAGTGGACTGCTATAGGCTGATGATGATGATGATGAATCTAATAAAAAGTCCTTGTTTTTGAGGGTGGGAAATCATCAAATAACTTCTCCCGCTCTGGGTGGAGCGGGAGGGCGTGTCAGACTTTTACTGACTAAAATAAAAAGGGATACGTAAAAATAAATTCAATAATAATGTGGTTTTTTTTTTAATACTACTGCTACACTAGCTTTTGTTTTCAAAAGCTCGTATTTCACAGTCAATGAATTGGATGTACTATCTAACAATTGGTTGTCTACTTATGAAAAGCAAACACATGCAATATCAATAAATCCTAAAAAATCTTTACAAAATCTGAAAGCATTAGGTATTAGGGAGGTACTAATGACAGGAGTTTTTTTTTAACCACTACGTTGGGGCTCTTAACCTGCCCCTCACCTGAAAGTGAGTGATAATCAGGCCGAAGGTGGAAGCGAGCTTCACCCGGAATCCTCAACCACAGAGGAAATGGCTATCTTTACCTCTAACTGCCGAAACACAACAACGCTGTTAACATTGTTGTTATGGCGACAGACTTAGAATAAGACGGTGGTAGCTAGCCATGCGGACTAAGGACAACCTCTATCACCTGTAGAAAATCAATATGATCACCGATTTCTACTCGATCGGGAATCGAACCCGTACTAAAGCTAATTAGCTTAAAAGCATTAACCGTAGCGTAAGCGGAAGGATGAAAGAATGAAGTGAGTACAGATGAAGAAATGAAGAATATTATTAAAGTGATTAGAAAATTATATTTGAATAAAATATACTGACAACAATTAAACTAGCAAAAATAAAATAAATCGCGGCACGGTCCAAGTGTTTCGGTAGGCGATAGAATGCAGACTATGTATCTGTAGGCCTTTGCGCCGGTAGAAGTGCTTGCACGCAGTCAGTCTTCCGCAGCCCAAGGTCGTTGTCGCCGTCGCCAGTACAATGATCACGCGCACCTGGTGTGCGCGCGGCGCGTGTAAGCCTGCGGTCACTCGGTGCATACATTGTCTGATCTGCATGTTTGGTCCAAGATTCATGAGCGGAGCGATTCCACTCTAAAATGTAAGGTGGTGGTCCAATTGATGTATTGTTCCGCCACACACCAAACAAACTAAGCAGAAGAATTTGCCCCCACTGGGAATCAAACCCGGGACCTCTGGGTCTGAGACAGGAGGTCTAACCACTAGACCACAGAGGCGGTTTACAGTGGAACAACTTAATATACCAACATACATAACAACACTCACATAATTGAATAATCTAATTAATTATGAACTAATTACACACATTACTTGAATGTGCTTAATCAATAGGACACGAATTTGTGGAATACCAAGCATTAATCACTATACACATAATTAATTATCTATTTATTGTCTATGTTGATACTAAGGACCGGCCCTAATTGCTGTAAATGGGTTTAAACGGCAGTAATGGGTTTAAACCTAAGAAACTGAACTGAAGAGGTACATAATAGTTTTATGAAGAAAAGTTTGTGAAAAGACTCTAATATTTAGTTGTTGGATCCGTTGATTAAATTTTTTATGCTCTTTACTTGAACAATAGTATCTAATATTACCATAATTTTCAACCTTTTCGTGCAGAATGTACTAATTAATTAAAATACACGAAAAATAGGGACTGTGAAACAGTAGATAAGTACATACATTGGCTCGATTACTAATTAAAATTTTACAAGAAAAATGGGAAAACTGAAGAAAATGTAGATAAGTACCTACCTACACTGCACTGGCTCGATTTACATTGTTTTGAGAGCATTTTGGTTAGTTGGCTTTAATATTATGTCCTTAGTCAGGTCTTGGTCAGACGAAAACAGTCAGTCAGTCAGTCAGTTGGTTGGTTGGTCTATTTATACTATTTTAAATTAAAGTCGCTTTTCGTGTTTGTCTGCATGTCCGCTAAGTTCTTCTAGACCAGGCAATAGATTTTGATAAGGTTTTCACCATCTTTTAGAGAATTTATTCCGGAAGGTTTAGGTTTACGTTAATATCAAAGTTAAATACCAATAAGAAATCTCGATGTTTTGTCAAGTCGTAAAAATCGTGTGAAGCAGAAGCGGGTCGCTAATCAAAGATAAAAACTACATTTAACAGACGTGTAATGTGTTGAATTAGACGATCTGAGATAATTCTAATAAAATCTTTTCATTTCATTTCATTTAATTAAAATAAATCCAAGTCTAGATTGTAGAAGGATTTATTGCTGTAGGTATGTAACATTCTCCATTTCTTATTTTTTCAAAATCGAGCGAAGAAAAACTTGGTGGCTCATGTTATCGTATCCATAAACAATTGTTATTCCTTTCCAATGATGTTTCGTACAAGATACAAAGTTTTTCGTAATAAATCTTCAAACACAACACGGCTGCAAACTCGACAAACCTTTGCAAACATTCGAAGTGGCTCGCCCTAATTTGCCTAAACAAATCACATTTTATTCCGCACCGAATGGGTATCAGGGAGAACGTCAGATGAGCTCCAAACGACGTATAAGTGCGTGCCTAGGTAACTTTGTTAGGCTGCGACGATATGGTGTAAGGGAAAGCGGGCGCGGGCTTGCGTCGAATTTTTTCATTATAGTTTCGCCATGCAATAGATTTCCATCCTAACCGCCTTCAGAATAATAAATATCATTAAAGAAGGAGAGAAAAACTATGCACTTTTAACAATGACAAGTGTTTATTAAATAATGGTTTCTTATTTGTTGATTTCTCTCGTCTTTTTCTATTATTTTTGAGTGCTTGCAGTCTGATTGGCTAATTATCATCCAATACTATAGTAAATATTTAAAAATACCGGCCAAGTGCGAGTCGGTATCGCGCACAAAGGGTTCCGTACCATTATCTATAAGAACGGCAAAAAAATCACGTTTGTTATATCGGAGCCCACTTAAATATTTATCTTATTCTGTTTTTTAGTATTTTTGTTATAGCAACAGAAATACATCATCTGTGAAAATTTTAACTGTCTAACTATCACGGTTCATGAGATACAGCCTGGTGACAGACGGACAGACAGACAAAAAGCGGAGTCTTAGTAATAGGGTCCCGTTTTACCCTTTGGGTACGGAACCCTAAAGCGTTTTGTAGTAGCTGGCAAGATAGTTCAAAAGCATGTGTGAATAGTTTAAGGTTCTGACTTTTCTGATTCTGCTCTAAACCGCGCCCGCTCCCGCTTTCATTACAACCAAGGCCGGTTAGAAGGGGTGGTGGTGGTGGGCATTTTTATGTAAATCGACAAAGATGTAGGCTCGCCGTCGAAAATATTTGTCGGGTCGAGTTGACACCTGATCGCGTTTGTAGGGTTAGGGGAGCTCGTTCTTCTTTATGAGACGAGTATTCCATGTTGATGAGGCATCAGCTGGTTCATATTGCGATGAAAATTTGCTGAGACTTCCGTATGTTTTTCTAAAATATCTCCTTCATTTGTTTGTGGCGATGTATGGTTTATCATTACACCGAGGTCGTATACTTAAAATGTCCACTCTTATGCCTAAAGCAAGGCTTGCTAAACACTTGATCGGATTAGCATGATTCGGCACCATTCGGCACAGCTAAGAAAAATATACATACCGACCCGAACATTTTTGTAGCACCCGGTCATTTTTTTGTACCTACTTAGTGCTTAAATGATCTAAACAAGCTACTCACCACCCCCACATCATCCCACATGACATAACATTACCTCATCACTAGAGAATTGACCGCAAACTACACAAGTGTAGTAAAACGGTCACCAAATGGCAAATAACAGGCATTAGGGTCTCAAATCCGGAACAAAGCCGCGGGAATGGGGTCGCTCGGTACCCCAGCGATTAGTTTAAACGGCCTCCTGCTAGGCCGCATGACAGCCCCTGATAAATAGACAGACAATTGAAATTTCTATACACGTACTGCGAAAATGAACGGCGGTAGGAGCGATTTTTTTTGTGGTGTTCGAAATATTGCTGGCTGTAAATGTATTTTTAGGATAGCAGGCTGCAGATGTATTTTCAGGTTAAAACGTATTTTTTTAATTTTTTTTTCATAATCCGTATTCGGTACATAACCGTACTTGTACTGTAAAACGAATACATTAGAAAAAGTCTAGTCTACTGCGAACTAGTCCGAAGTTTTTCTGACTTAAAAGTAGGTATATGTTAAGTGCAGAGGAGCTCGTGGTTTAGGGATAACAGCCGCACGGGTTGATCCATCAGGTTAAGCTACGCTTGCCGGGGTTGGATCGTGGATGGGTGACCGTCTTTACATACTGAGAATCCTCCATGCCTCGGAAAGCACGTGCAGCTGTTGCTCCCGGCTGTGATACTTGGATCTTTGACAGTCGTTACGTGTCGTAGCGACTGCCTATCTGTCGTTTGACAGATAGGCAGTCGCTCCTGCACATACTGGTATTCAGCTGCATCTGGTAAGACTGGAAGCCGACCCCAACATAGTTGGGAAAAGGCTAGGCAGATTGATAGATGTTAAGTGCAGTAGATATCCAAATATCCTCTAAAGCAGAGCAGACTGAATTGAGTTAACTGAGTAACCAAAGTATAAAAGCAACAATACTCAATGCAGATACTTACAAAAACATTTGTGAATATTTTCATATACGTACAGTAGACAGCACTGGGCGCGCGTGGTGGATTACGGCCCACTCCCTCTCATAGAGAGGAGGCCTGTGTCCCAGCAGTGGGAACATTATAGGCTGATTATGATTATGATATGAGACAGCACATCCGCCTGTGTTAAAACTTATCCTTGAACTGGCTTAACCTAGTACAGAGTTACAATAGAATACGAGGCCAGCATAATGGTCTCACAAGGTGGACCTTGTGGATGTGGAGACCGCAGGAATTTACTGGATGCGAAAAGCAGAGAACCAGCCGAAGTGGCGATGCTTGGCCTATGTCCAGCAGTGAACGTCTTTCAGCTGTAATTATGATGATGTTGATACTGGTATTGTTACCACTGATATGCTCCCTGCTGTACCTACAGATGACATCATGATTATAGGCTACTTCAAACAAACAAGGTAGCAAAATTAACGCCATACGTCACGAAACATAATCGTCCTACACGAAACTTCGGCCAACAAGGGTTAAGTAGTTAAAAAGTCTTAAAGTCTCTCAACGATTGAAGTCGCTTCTCAAGGTCAAGGTTGAATAGTTTTGGGGCGTTTTGGGCTACATTCTGAGAACTTAGGTTAACTTTTGACGTATGGTAGGTAAAGGGTTAATGTTGAGACGTGTGCTGGTCATAAAGTTAGGTACTCGTATAATGTTTACATTGATAAACTTTTGGATGGATATTCTTGTAATTACTGAATTAGGTATTATGAAAAACTGAACTCGGTAAATGTTTTTCTTTTACTAGAAACTACAGCCAAATTGTGTCCGCTTCTAATGATAAATAATAAATCATTATGATAAAATATTTAAAAAAAACTTTTACAATAATATTCAGTCTCTTTTCAAGTCTAGACATAATCTTAGTCAGATCATGTGGGACCATGTAGATTAGTGTCTGAATCGATCTTGGTTTTTGTTTGACTCATCTCTATCTCAAAATTGTTATGAGATATTTAGGTATTATCTCATGAGATATTCCACCAATGATGACACTGCTGAGGCAAAAAATTATCAGCATTTTAAAAAGTAATCCATGTCTTTTCAAGCTATTCAGATAAAAATTGGTTTCATTTTTACGTCTTCCATTACCAAATTGATTTCAAAATAATAAAACCCTTGTTGCGATATCCCAAATTTAATTTGTAATACATTTATGATTTATCCCAACATAATAAAATACCAATAAATGCTTAACTACTTCAAATAAAACGCATATTGACTTAAGTTTCGGCCTTCGAAGCCTTTACTATGAGGAGTACAAGTATTTCTTACGGATACATTCATTATTTCGTTTTTTGCTATATTGCTTCGGGTAAAAAATGAAAAGGTTCGATATTGGTTTCAAACAAAAATAAAAAGGTTATTGTGTGGTCGAAATATTTCTTTCCAAGGATGTCGGAAACAGAAAGTAAACCTACAATCACTAACGAGAAACAACAGAATTTCTATTGTTATAGCCTTTTAAAGGCCAATCGACAGTTGACCGGGAAATTTATAATATATATTTTATAAAATCGACACGGATTTACAATGCAGTTTAATAAATAAATAAATTCTTTATTTTTATAAAAGAGGAATGAAATAAGAGGTCTTTACACAGTAGTGGAATGTCCCACTCCCGCAGAGTTCCAAGTTGTACCTTAGTAAGAGGTAACGATAACCAAGGTAAATTATAAATATATAAGTACCAACAATAAGGTATATAAAGACAGAGAAGGCTGCTTTTCATATTAGTTCGGATTCATTATTAAAAAAAAAACCTCATGAACCACGTTAAGCCGTTGATCTTGGCTGTCATTCTTAGATCAATGACAGTTGTTACGGTGAGCCAGAAGCCCAAAAGTGTGGCAACCAGTCTTACCAAGGGGGAACGTGTTACCCAGAAAATGGGTTGTGGAGGTCAGATAGGTGGCTTCATGTAAAGTACTGATATTCAGCTGCATCTTGTTAAACCTGAAGCCGACTCCTACTTAGTTGGGAATAGGCTAGGCAGATTGATTTTTGGATTCATAGTAGAAACAAACATAATCACAACATCAAAAACGGATATAGAAATAGACCAAAGGAATCTTTTAACCAATTTTAATTCGAATCGAAACAATTTCGTACTTTCCACATCCCACCACGGCACCGACCAATATTTATTTATGAACACGAAACACAACTTTTGCCAAATCAAACATCTAACGATTGAAAATCAAAATTAAACCAATCATTCATACTTGTATCAAGGAATTCGTTTTCATGGTATTAGAAAAGCTATCTAGTGAGATCAAACGATTCCGCCGCCTATGTTTACAGTGACTGAAATAACTACAATATCAGATCAAAGTGGTTCTTCACTAATAAAATCGAGTTTTAGATTGATTCGTTTATATTTTGTGATGGGGAAAAAATAATGTATTCGTTCGTTTTTTAGGGTTCCGTACCTACCTAAAGGGTTAAAAACGGGATCCTATTACTAAGACTCCGCTGTCCGTCCGTCTGTCACCAGGCTGTATCTCATGAACCGTGTGAACAGTTAGACAGTTGAAATTTTCACAGGTGATGTATTTCTGTTGCCACTATAACATCAAATACTAAAAAACAGAATATACTAAATATTTAAGGGGCTCCCATACAACAAACGTGATTTTTGCCGTTTTTAAAGATATTGGTACGGAATACTTGGCCGCTTTTTCTATTTGAGAGAAGTATTGTATTTGGAAAAAATAATCTTTACGCAATTCTCTTTTTTAACGATATTGTTTTCTGTCAAAAATAAGGCTCTTAATGATAGGCAGTTTCAGTCTCCGATTGCAGAGGATTTTTTCTGATTTAAATAATTATATAATTTTAGTAATACGCTTGAATATTGACCATCATCGGTAAAATGCTGCTTGGAACTCTTCTTTTCTTACTAGGTTCTGCAAAATTCGGTCTGGAACCTGTTTCGCGCAGCAGCCGTGAGGTGTCATTATTTTCACGAATTTCTTTCTTTCAAAATACTTCTAACCTATAAATACTTTTAGGCTGGATTACTTCACACACACACTCTCTCCTGGCACAATGTTTAACGCAATTTTGTGTACATTTTAGAAGCTATATTTATTTATTTATTTAGGTTAACCAACAAATTGTTTACACTATACATTTCTGACTTAATGACTAGAGTAACATATTCAAGTGCAACAATTAATTACAGGTTAACACCACATGCACAAAAAAACGGCTTACATAAAATATTTATAGCTTATCGAAATTAGAATTTATAATGTATACATATAAAGAATAATAATTAAAAGCAATAATAAAGAAAATTATCGGAACATTTATTCATGTTGAGAAATAAACGGAATAAATTTAAAAAAAAATATAATAATGAAATGAAAACAGGTATAAAATTAAAAATTGAATTCGCCATTGTATTATTTGCAAAAAAAAACTCGTAAGAAATTAAATCGCCATTGGATTATTTACAAAAACTCGTAGGAATTTATTTATATTATCGTGTTGTACATCTACTAAGTCACTGCGGCCATAAGGATTCTGCACAATCTAGGTATCGGAGAATTCGCACCAAGCACAGACTTTCGAAGTGGCGGACACAGGGGTGTTATCTTATTCCTAGGATATCTGGAAGGCGCATGGAATCTAATAAGCTTCAATAAACCGGGGCAGTCGATCTTATTTCGCAACAGTTTGTAAAGAAACAAAGGTCAACATCGGTTATATCTCTACGCATAGATAACGATTGCATCCTGAAATGGCACAGACGGACTTTGTAAGAGGGCAGACGCTTAGATTTCCCCTAGTTAATTGATTCAGGCGTGACTTTGCGGAATTTTTTTCTAAATATATCAGCGTCTATTGTATTTTTAGATTTCCCCTCACTAAAGGCTAAATGCCACACAAAACGTTTCTGGACCCCATAATGAGGTCTCCACACAACACTACAATACTCTACAACACTGCGTACAAAACTGTTATATAACATTATCTTGGTCCTACTATTACGAAAGCCTTTGGTGTTGCGAAGTAGGAACCCTAATATTTTTGATGACTTTTTAATAATGTTATCAATATGAGGCACGAAAGTGACCTTGTTGTCAAAGTGCACTCTTAGATCCTTTATTGTTTCGACTTCTTGGACTCGCTCCTGGTCTATGAAGTACTCTGTGTCAATACGACTAATTTTCCGCGTATACTTAACATGGCAAAATTTCTTCGGATTTAGTTGCATTTTATTATTGTGGCACCATTTTAAAACTTGATTAAGATCGCGCTGCAGAAGTTCGCAGTTTCTTTTTGACTCTATTACTCGTGCAAATTTTAAGTCATCAGCAGAACAGGAAAGGTTTGGAAAAACGAAAACACTCAGGTAGGTCATTAATGAACATGATAAATAGTATTGGAGCTAAGTGAGATCCTTGGGGGGCGCCCGATGTTATTTTGTGTGCAGCCGATCGAAAACCGTTTACAACGACAAAGAATTCACGCTGAGCAAGATAGGACTTGAACCAACTTAACAATTGCCCTGTTATACCATAGGCTGCTAGTTTATATATCAGTATAGAATGGGGCATTTTGTCAAATGCCTTACTAAAGTCGGTATTTACTACGTCAAATTGTTTGCCTCAAAGTCAAAGTCAAAGTCAAATAATTTATTTCAAGTAGGCACATTAAAGGCACTTTTGAACGTCAAATACATAGAAATAGAACTGATTCTAGTTGCCCCTTCCAAAAGGTAGTTTTCGTATGGAGAAGAATGGGCAAGAAACTCCACCGTTACTCTTAAAAAAAAAAATGTTTTACAATATTTGGTATAGGTACATCAATTATATAATTACATGTGAAGACGATGCACCGAGAATACAATTACAATAGGTAAAAAGAATTAAAAATTAAAAATGGAGCAATGACAAATAAATAAATTAAGTATGTGATAGGTACATGGTGCTTACATATTTACAAACATTAAAGTATACGTACGATAACACAATATTTCTACAAACTTGCAAGTAATACTAATAGGACAGTGTGTGAGATTAATTATCATAAAATGTAAAAAAATCGATGATATAAAAATAATAAATTTTACAACTAGATTAGCAACCAGTTTGATTTTGTCCAGCCTCGAATTTGTCCTATGGAGCAAGACCAGCATGTTTCCAAGCATTCTTATCTTGGATATAATCCTCTAATTTGTAATATGCTTGTTTACAAAGTGTACTTTTAATATGAGTTTTAAATTTTCTTTCATTTAATTGCAATATATCACTAGGTATTTTATTATAGCATTTAACGCAGTACCCCATAAAAGATATTTGTACTTTAGCTAGTCTGAAAAATGGTTGATCTATTTTATCTTTATTTCTAGTGTTAAAATTATGTCTATCACTTCTTTTATTAAAAAGATTTAGATTTTTTCTTACATACATAATATTCTCATAAATGAATTGGCAAGGTACCGTCATAATATTAATCCTTTTAAATAGTTCCCTGAGAGATTCGCGGCGACATAGATTATAAATGGCTCTGACAGCTCTCTTTTGCAAAACAAAGATGGATTCAATGTCAGCCGCCCGACCCCACAGTAAAATGCCATATGACATAATGCTGTGGAAGTAACTGAAATAGACCAAACGAGCGGTTTCTACATCTGTTAACTGTCTTATCTTTCTAACAGCATAAGCGGCCGAGCTTAGCCGCCCCGCAAGAGATGTTATATGGGGTCCCCATTGTAATTTCTCGTCTAGCGTGATTCCCAGGAAAACTGTTTGATTAATAAATTCCAGTTTTTCTCCATTCAATATGATGTCACATTCGCTACTTCTAACATTAGGTAATTTAAATCGAATGCATTTGGTTTTTTTTTTATTTAGTACCAAATTATTTACCTTAAACCAATCTTGGACCTGAAGAATAGCGCTATTCACGTCGTCAAGATTTTGCGACCGTCGGTTTATTTTAAAAATCAATGATGTGTCATCTGCAAATAACACCATCTTCGGTTGATTTAGTAGTAATTGGGGTAAATCATTAATGTAAACTAAAAAGAGGAATGGACCCAATATCGAACCTTGAGGAACGCCCATTGCCATTTCAGACCCCAATGAGTTTACGCCGTTTACTTGAACTTTAACTTTTCTATCTTTCAGATATGATCTTAGTAAATCAAGAGCTGTATTCCTAATCCCATAGTGCTCTAGTTTCAGCAGAAGTGTCTCATGGTCGACGCAATCGAACGCCTTCGAGAGGTCGCAAAAGATTCCAATGGCATCTTGTGCTTTTTCCCAGGCGTTAAAAATGTTCTTTATTAGGGAGACACCGGCGGCGTCCGTGGTACAACGCCCTTTGGTGAAACCGTACTGTTGTTCATGAAAGATGGAATTTTTATTAAAGTGACGTAACATTTGATTAAGCATCAACTTTTCAAACACTTTGCTGAGAACTGGCAGAATTGACACAGGCCTATAATTGTTGGGTTCCTTACTATCGCCGGATTTGAACAAAGGAACTACTTTACTGTGTTTCATGAGATCCGGAAAGACTCCTTGGTCTACACTGGTGTTAAATAAGAAAGCTAAATAAGGCGCAATGGTTTCGATGATAGACCTACAGACTTTTACAGACATTCCCCATAGATCTTCTGTTGATTTAATTTTAAGATCTTTAAAAGCTTTTATAACTGCCTGGGGGTTTGTATGCTGAAACCTAAACTCCAAAGGGCATGCCTTTACATTATTTCTAAGTAAGGCAGCAGAAAGCGCGGGTGAAGAATTTAAAGCTTCAGTAGGTTTAACGGGAATATTACCTCCATCTACAGCCTGTATTAGGGACTAAATAAATAAATAAATAATCGTTTATTTGCTAAGAAAGTAGGTACATAAAATAAAGGTGTTCACAATTTTTTTAGATCCCTGTACAATCTACCTTAAATTAGGTATGCAAACATTGAAATAAAATGTATTTGACTACAACAAAATAAAAAACCACGTCAGTAAAATAAAAATGTCAAAAAATATAGAATTTAAAATGGAAACATACAATGTCAATAATTAAATATAAAGAGCAGTGTCATTTAAAAAATCATCAATTGAATAATAACACTTATCAAGTAATAGGCCTGTCAGTTTCTTTTTAAACATTTGAATTGGATATTTTTTTATAATGTCTGGTATTTTGTTATAAATGGTGGGACCCATGCCGAAAACACTTTTCTTAAGTAAAGCTGTATTGTAACTACCATTTTGTAATAGGTTCCTATAT
Source organism: Lithophane semibrunnea (assembly GCA_947363905.1). Taxonomy (NCBI): domain Eukaryota; kingdom Metazoa; phylum Arthropoda; class Insecta; order Lepidoptera; family Noctuidae; genus Lithophane; species Lithophane semibrunnea. Next base: position 15,518,609 of record OX376203.1, read on the forward strand.
TGACTTCTAACGGGCCCTTTTCTAGTTTCTGACACTGTTGAAAAGTAGTTCTTATTTTTCTTTACAAAAATGGCCATTTTCAAAATATATAATGCCGGAAATGTTAACACTTTGAGGGACTTAAACATAGGGACACAACTATCTGTCATTTTCAGTCCACACATTACCCTTATACAACGTTTTTGGGCCTTAAATACTTGTTCTCTCATACTACAATTACCCCAGACTCCGTGAATGACACTAAATTTGTAGCTGTAGATCTAGATGCTAAAAAACCGTGTTGATTGTTATTAAGATACAATCCTAAATGTTGCTGAACGTGTGGACATATAATAGATTCAAAAATCTTTGCGAATGTGGATAAAATTGAAATTGGCCTGTAGTTGCTTACGGTATCTTTTTTATCTGACTTATGCACTGGGACTACCTTGGCTTTTTTCCATTCTGAGGGAAAAGTTCCAGAAGCCAGCGATGCATTATATATTATTTGTAAAGGAGACACTAGAGCTGCTATCTAAGTATAATAATATAACTGATTCAGATTCGCAATAACATGCTTCAACACGTTTTCATAGAAAACTCGTAAACGAAATATATTCGACCCAAGTAGGTAATGTTCTCATATTTTGTTTACAAAATGATTGTAAACGAGAGAAAATATGTAAATTTTGCGGGTTGTGTTCGAGTAAATACGGCCTGGGATATGTTACCAATGTTTGGGCATTGGCCTGAAAAATTTTGTGATGTTTTTGAAGGACAGCCTGTATTACCCCTGGGTAAAATTGGCCTTAAGATGCATTTTGTGGGTTTTGAACAATGGATCTTGGATGTTACAGAGAAAGGTATGTTGATAACATAAGTTGTTCGGCATTGTAACTTGGAAAATGCCCTTGAGAGAGAACCTGGATTTTGATCGAATCATAATCTATCCCGCAACCCAATCAATGACGGTGAATCGGTAATATGACGGTAAAAATGTTACCGAATGAACCGTCATTGATTGCTAAAATTCTATCAGTTATAATTTTTGAATTAACTCTCTCACTTATGGCAATTATAATGGATTATTTGTTTATTAACGAATACGTAACACTTCTCCATTCAAACATACCTATTGCTAATTTCAAGCGCTTAGATAAAATATTATGCTTTTCGTATTTCTAAGCATCAATGCATACATTATTAATATACACTATTATGCATAGGTTCATGTTTAATTACTAGTGTCGAGAATTATATAATTATAGTCTTGCGTGAATGTTAATTAACATGGTTCTAAGGATAACTTAAATGGAATAATCGTGTTTCTGTTATGTAGATAACTATTTTCTTAACCAAGAAAAGCTCATTATATTAATAAACTGTTTTTCGAATCAATCTGTCCTATCCTGACAGATTTCACTGCTGAACAAAACACATCCCTAAGCTCACGCCTTCTTCCCATGGGGGTAGGCAGAAACTACAGATCGCCACCTGCTACTATCCTTACATACTTACTCTTTTTGCTTCGTTTGCGTCCATATATCAGAGGCCCTAGACAAAGTGACATTCTATCAGCGATAACGATGATGGAAAAGACAAAAATGTATAGGACACAAATTGACATAGGCTAAAAAGCTATCGAAAAGCTTATGTCAGTCTTGTTGAAAGTCGTTTAAGAAATACGAAACGCTTTCGAAGCGATTGTTATTTGTCTAGGCCCTCTGGTCATACACAAACGCCGGTTGCGAGTACTACGCACCTTACTTTTTTGAAGAACATGACCAATAAGTTCACTATTATGTCCTCCTAGGGCGTTCCCTCCCAGCGTTCGCTGACTAAAAGTTGGGTCAAAATACACAATAGGGCTATAGGGATCTTGTATCTTACATAAGAAAATGTTTGTTCTTATAGAAAACCTCTCCACACTTAAAGTAATTTATTTAGCATAACTTGGTGTATGAGCCACCTAAACTAAAAATATCAAATTCAGTAGCTAAATCAATTTAATGGCTTTTGCCATGTCAGATAGTTAATAGATTCAAGCGTGACTGCGGAAATCCATTATAAAATGAAATTGAAGACGTAGATATTTTTAGTAACCTATTCCGCTTAACTATTCCTCAAGAGTCATAAAAAACCCTGTAAGAAATCGACACGTGTTTCACCTCTCAACGAGGCATCTGCAGGATGACGTCTGGCGACTGGTCAATCGTTCTATCTACGTCTCTCTATTGTATTTTGCCATGTCGCTTACCATAATATTTGGTCACATACTATTACATAAATATTCAATCAACTGCCGACAAACTGTTATGCAGTTTGGGAGACTTTATGTATGTTATTGCTAATAAAGATTTTCAATAATAACCAATGACCCATTTTCTTTGACAAACCCTTCAAGGCTGTTTGTGAGAAACCTGTATTTCTTCGGAAATCCGTTTAGACAAAAATAATATCTTTCTAGGCAGCATTTTCTGGGTTAGATTATTAAAAGATTTATAGACCCACGATTACGAGCACTATCTTTTCGTTTCAAACAATCATAACTCGCACAAAAAATATAATATCTTTTAGCGCTTTTATGGCATGATATGATTCCGTTTTTATGATGTCTAGAAAGTGTTGTGACGGTGAACAAAAGGCTGTTTGTGGCATCTAGAAAGAAAACGAAAGAAATAAAACACTTTTGTTATTGTTTGTGGTATCCCTAAAAGCTGGTTAATTGAGAATACCTTCTACACTATAAAAGAATTCTTTCAATTTACTTAAATTTAAATAATCTGTGTACTATAAATATAATACCTTTGTAAGAACTTTGTAACCATATTTATCTGCAAATAAATCTTTGTCTTGGACTTTGACTTCGAAAAAGCGGCTTCACACGTTCAGAATATTATTCAAGAACTGTCAGTGTCAAAATTGTTATGGAAAATTGACACTGACAGACCATGAACGAATCAACGCGGTTTAGAAGTACTGATTGCGTTCAGTATCATTGGTGAAATTCACCCTAAGTGTAGGTACTGCAGAGGGCTACAAAATCAAGGATTTTTTGGTGCCTGAATGACATTGACAGGCCCTGGGAAGTTGTTGGTAAACATTAGTGAAATGATCACAGAAATTCTATTGACAAAGCAAGATGGCGGCGGCGTCAGTTCCGATTTTTGCCGCGCGCCAAATGAACCTTGTAGCTTTAAGGTAGGTACCTACTTAGTTAATTCGTTAACTAATTGACGTTTTTGTCACTGCACCCGACTTTGCAGTGCTTTGAGTAGATTCTACGTACGTGTTCTAGTGATTAACGTACAAAGTTTTTCATAATTTCTCATAATTGTAAAGCAAATTGACATCCTACGTAACTTGGCCGAGGTTGAACCGTTTCATACAAATGTCAATTAATGACAGTTGAGATTTGAACACAGACAACTTAATTTGGTAGTCAATTTGCTCGCTATGCAAAATTCTTGCGGTTTACCCAGTTCCGATCAGGAAATCAGCTGTGAAATCCTATGTAAGCGGTTGTAATTGGCAGACTGAAATAACATCCATGATTGGCTCCCCCAATCACATCACATGATTTGAGCTTTGCCAAAAGATTAAATTGAGTAAGCTTTCAGAAATCGTCGGATATTAAAGTACTTGTCCAAAATAAACACTTTTCCCAGTAGGGTATTCAAATATAGAATATGTAAAAAAAAAAACCTGTCCGATCCGAAAGGGGCACATATGTACTGAATTGCAGTAGGTACCCATAAATTGCCAGAAAAAAAAAATGTTAAAGTTATTGCAATTTGAAATACACATTTTATATACCAAAAGAACACCAATTTCATTATAAATTAAGCAAATTTTCTACAGAGGTCATAAGTTATGACTTGTAGACACCTACCAAACTACGGCTACCTGCCCATGTAATAAACTGGTAAAATTCCCTATTGAAAAAATGCGGAGATTTTTTTTTTCGTTTTTCCAAAAATAAAACCACTTATATAGACTCTCAGTATGATTCTGAGCAACACCCTCACGGATCGGACAGGGTTTTTATTACACGCTGTATAGAAACCAATTAAATTGTCCTTAAAAATAAATGGATGATAGATCTTCCATTCCTTTTTTAGGGTTCCGTACCTAAAGGGTGCAAACGGGACCCTATTAGTAAGGCTCCGCTGTCCGTCTATCTGTCACAGGGCTGTTTATTTTGATCCGTAATGAGTAGACAATTGAAATGTTCACAGAGTGTGTACTACATGGCCGCTAAAATAATAAAAAATTACATTGAATTAAAAATTAAAGGGCTCCCCATACAAGAAACGTTAGTACGGTGGTACGAAACCCATCGTTTGCAAGTCAGATTCGCACTTGGCCGAAAACATCATAATTTTGATTCAAGCCACGTTCAAGCTAAATCATAAATAATAAAATATTTGACATCGGAATATTCGCAATTCGCAACCCTAACTTTTATTACAACAGTATAAACCTGTGTAAAATACATTTAGAGGTTAACGGGGCGTTAGCAGTAATTTCAGTGTTAATCGGATCTTCCGTTATTCGATACGGATCATAGTTTAATGATAATGTGTTTGTCAGATTACAGCTAATTTTTTTTCGCGCTTCGGCCATTTTGTTTGAATGGCTTGGTGGTGACGTCATAAGTAGTTATTTTTTTTAACGATTGACTTGAGTACTAGTTTTGTTTCTATTTAACTTATTTTTTATGTATACGAACGCAAATCTATTTTTAATTGTTTACTTACTTGATCTCAGTCTCATTAAGATTTGAGGCCAACATAGATGATAATTTAGGGTAATTGCCGACCCACAGTTTGAGATGACTAGTTCTAATATAATGTCACAAGTTAAATACACGTTAAACTAAGATAAAATCAACCATCCTCTCCACTATGGGGTTTACGGAGAATCTAAGTTTAATTTGAAACTAAACCTAATTCTCTATTCACAATGGAGCTAAGACGACGCTGCACAGTGAACAGCCAGTTGTATTGATTATTTTTAAATTAGGAACGTCACGACCGACCAGCACTCTACATAAATAAATAACGAATACATTTTCAACACGCTATCTCAACATTTATTTAAGGCACAGCGAAGTAGGATGAATCTAATTTGCTAGGCCAGAGGGAAAATCTAGTATTTTTAAACTTAGGTCGACTAAGAAATAGGTTACTGCCGCATTAAGGAGTCTGCCCACTACACCGTATGACCCATGACTGCGCTAGGAACGTGTCAGACAAAAAAATATTCTTTGTATTGAAAAGTATGAGACTATGCCCGCTAGACCGTTCCGTCTCGTGTGCCGTCACGTGGCATGCACGGAGCGTCAACAAGTGTTGGCAAGAATATTTTGCCGGCGCTGGTAGTTTGGTACATTACGTGTATGGCACGCAACGTTGTCAAACCGGTGCGCGCAGGCGATGAAATGCTGAGCATACGGGTTTTTTAAACCGCGTATGTGATGACCGTTCTAAACGGGCTATAAACGGACTAATAGCCAATAATTTTCTCAATAAAGTATTCACTCGCTCTTCCTGACGCGTCTACTTCACGCGGAAACACAGGTGAACTACTATAACAGAGAGAAGCGGTACCATACGGATATGATACGCGGATGCTACGGTCACTAAGAACGATGCATGGTTATGATACGCTGTTGATACGTTCTAGTTAGTATATTAGTTCATTGTCAAGTTTCTTTCCGTGTCTGATACGTAGCACGGCCATGGTATAGTACGGTATAATGAGCAGACTAGTGGGCATAATAGTCTGTGTCAACTTTCTTTCCGTGTCTGATACGTAGCACGGCCATGGCCATGTCTGGTACGGTATAATGGGCAGACTCCTTTAGACTATTCCGGAAATAAGATTAGGAGCTTCAATTAGTGTAATATTTTGCTAGAACTGGAAAAAATATTTCAGTCACTGGAAAATGAAATTGAGAAATGACGAGAAATTTTTAGAGGACCTGGTTTACCTTTCATTTTTCAAACGTATTTTCTAGTGCCTTATTACGGATAATTCGAGGAGTTAAGGACTTTTTATCTTTTTGTGACAGGCTTTAGTTAATCTAACAGCTTTAAGAATGCACATTTTTTTTAATGATTGCTTTCATAAATAAACAGATTTATGAACGTAAATGAAGCAAAGTAGTATGGAAGGATCGTAGCAGGTGGCATTCTACAGTTTCTGCCTACCCCCATGGGAAGAAGGAGTGATTTTATGAATGTATAATTAATTCATATTTATTTTTAACCTGGGTGAATCCAAGATTTTTACTGCAAAATCTTAGTCATGTAGTATTTTATTATCTCAAACGGAAATGTACTGTAAGAACAAACAATAAATAATATGATTTAAACTTGTATAGATAATAAAATTCGGTGCAAGCAATAAAACTGTGTACTGGTACAGAAATAAATATTAAAAACGATCCAAACCCGTGGGTTTTCTTTTATTTTCGTTAGTAAATGTTCTAACGTAGTTTATTGCATGTTTTCTATTATTGTGATTTATGCAGTATTGTAAAATTTTCCCGGCGTGACGTCATTGGTGACGTAAGATGCGGTCAGTTTCACTCATGTTTAGTAAATACAATAGACGTAGATATATTTAGTAACCTATTCCGCTTAACTATTCCTCAAGAGTCATAAAAAACCCTGTGAGAAATCGACACGCGAGACTCTGTGTCCGGCGCTCGGCGTGGCAACCCGAACACTACGTGTTCAGGTTCGCGAATGGTGAATCGTCCTGCTGAGGATGCCTCGTTGAGAGGTGAAACACGTGTCCATTTCTCACAGAGTTTTTTATGACTCTTGAGGAATAGTTAAGTGGAATAGGTTACTAAATATATCTACGTTGTATACATATTATAAATTAAAGTCGCTGTTCGTGTTCGTCTGTAATACGCGTTGTTCTTCTAAATCACACACAAGATTTTGATGAGGTTTTCACCATCGTCTAGAGAATTTATTCCGCATGGTTTATGTGTATACTAGCTTCCGCCCGCGGCTTCGCCCGCGAGGTATGTCGATAAAAGTAGCCTATGTCCTTCCCCGGGATGTCATCTATCTCCTTGCCAAATTTTATCGAAATCCGGTCACTGGTTTAGACGTGAAAAGGTAACATCCAGACAGACAGACAGAGTTACTTTCGAATTAATAATATTAGTTCGGATTACGTTAACTATTAAAGTTACATATACCTAACTTAAAAATCTCGATATGTTTTTAGTCGTAAAAACCGTGCGAGGCCGGAGCGTCGCTAGTTCATAATAAATCATAAATCATGCATCTTACCTTTCATCAATATGACCACCCACGACGCCAACTGAAATTAACAACATAAATTATTAGGTACATGCCCTGTTTATTATTCACAGCTGAGAATGAGGTATTAACAACAAACCGTGCATATTGCACTTGCTAATATTGGATGCAGAATATACAAGCAGAGGGGGGAATGAAGGATTTATTAGTTTTTATTAGAAGAGCCTTTTAATTAGTTTATTCAGGTAAATAATAAGCTTTGCTGTTTAGGTTTTACAGGTGAAATTAAAGGCTTGATTTAGGATCGTGTTAGTATGGAATACTTTTTAGGATTCCGTACCCGAAGGGTGCCAAACAGAACCCTATTACTAAGCCTCCCCTGTCCATCCGTGCGTCTGTCTGTCAGCGGGTTGTATCTCGTGAACTATAATAGATAGACTGTTGAAATTTTTACAGACTGTGTATTTCTGTGTCTTTACATACCAAGACTCCTCCATGCCTCGGCAAGCACGCTAAGCCTTTGGTCCTGGCTGTCATTTGTACATCTTTGACAGTTATTACGGGGCGTCAGAAGCCCGAAATTCTGACAACTAGTCTTACAAAGGAGTATCGTATTACTGGGTTGTGAAGGTTCGATAGGCAGTCGCTCCATATAAAATACTGGTATTCAACTGCATCTGGTTAGACTGTAAGCCGACTGCAACATAGATGGGAAAAGGCGAAGCAGCTGAGGTGTATTTCTGTGGCCGCTATAACAACGAATAATAAAAATTAAATATAGTTTAATAATTAAAGGAGGTCTTTTAAGAAACGTGTTTTTGTCTCGATCTTAATACGGTACCCCGGTTTTTCAACTTGATGGCAGTGGACAGACGTATGTGTGGAAAATGGAAAGGGATACCTTTGCCCAGCAGTGATCCCAAATAAAATATATTTCTTTCTTTCTAATTGCCGTCGGAAAGTCATGGTTAACACCCACGGCAGTGTGGTTACAAATGAAACCACTCGCGGAAAATCCATGATTGCATAATTATATGTAGAACCATTAGTTAGAGCCTTATGAGCTGTCGTTCAGGCAAATAAACTCAGAATGTGACTGCCATTCTATTCTTCTCCAGATTTATTAAGCTTCTTCAACTACTCTAGTAATTATTATTCACAGTCCTTCGTCGTCCGTCCGTCCCAGACTTCTGCCTGCTAAATGATAACAAACCTCGAGCAAACAGCAAAAAGCTCAACATAATCGTACAAATAAATTAATATTGAGCCGACACCGTCCGCATCGGTTGACTATAATTATGTAAAAAATCAAGTATAAAAAACTAAAACCCAACTACGAGTTAAAAGGTTTAAACAAGGCACCACAGACAGACAAATTAAAAATCCGGAGTCACACGTGTTAGGGCATAAATCGAACAGATTACGTGTGACTCCGGATTTTTAATTTGTCTGTCTGTGGTGCCTTGTTTAAACCTTTTAAGTCGTAGTTGGGTTTTAGTTTTTTATACTTGATTTTTTTTTAAATTCTTTTGGGGTTATAATATATATATTTTTGAAATGTGCTCATTAAGCCCTTTCATTTGATACCCAACATGGTACGATTAAACCATATTTTTTTTTAAGTTCCTCACTTTATGTCCTCTAGAGGGCGCCATTTTTAATTTAATGTGACTTCACATAGCCTGTAACCAGCGGACAATCACGACGCTTCTAACGATACCTCATTTGTCAAATTGTGATAAGTGGTTTGGAAGATAGGAGGGAACAGATGAACATACATACATACATACATACATACATACATACCGGTCAAAATCATAACCCTCCTTTTTTCTTCGCCGTAGTCGGGTAAATAGCCAATCAACGGCGGTGCATTCAGGGAAACTATCATTCTAATGTGTTTCAATTCGTATCGATGTTATAATAAGATCGATATAAGAAGATTATCGATATTGGTTGGGCAGATTATGTTCATTTGTTTATTTTCGCTGTCTGATTTGAAATATTCTGATTATTTTTTTTAACCCCCGACGGAAAAAGAGGGGTGTTATAAGTTTAACGTGTGTATCTGTGTGTCTGTCTGCGCCATCGTAGCTGCCAAACGGTTGCACCGATTTTGAATTTTTTGGTTTTGTTGGAAAGGTGACTTGATTTAAAAAAAACTGTCTCTTAAAAAAAAGAAAAAAAATGTTTATTAGGTGCTTTGTTTTTTAAATTTTTAATTTAATTTAACTTGTCGCATTTTTCAAGTTGTAAAAGTAGAATGTCACTGGAGTACCTACAAGTAGAGTTTCTTGTTATATTGTTTTTTCGGGAATTTACTACCATGACTGTTACCTAAGGCCTCGTTTACGGAGACGCGGGGCGTCGCTCGCGGCCCTCACTACACTATGTAAATTCAATTATTATGGCGTTGTTTATGGGAAGACGCCACGCCGCATGCGACGCGCGACGCCCCGCGTCCCGTAATGGCGTTAGAGATGAATGAGGACCAGCCAAAAACGAGTACTTATTTTGGATGGCAAAGCTTTGGCAATCCTCATTTGTATGTCGGAATCTTTATACAGTTACCTACTAATCTTTACGATAAATTAATATGCTTGATGTGACGGTATAAGATAAAAAGAAATAGTTTCTTAATAGTGACTGAAAAAAAGGATCAACTAATATTGCCTGACTGTATTGGACTCCTCAATTTGTATTTAAAGAATAAGTTTCTTACCAATGAATGAAAAAATAGGATTAACTAATATTACCTGACTGTATTGGACTCCTCAATTTGTATTTAAACAGCATTTTAAACAGCCTTGCTTTCAGGCTATCTATCTATATATTTAACACTACATGAGCAACTTTCATAATAGGTATATTATGATAGAAACATTGAAGTTCTGAACCTCAATTTGCCATACCCTAAAGCGTTTCTATCCCAAATCATCCATGATACATACATGCCCTAAGCAAACAATCTAACGTGGATAAACATCTCACAATACACGTAAAATACATAAGATTGTGTAAGTTTCCTAATAGAGAATCAATAAACTCGCTGTTTACGAATATGTATGTTAGGTCCATTAATATGTCATTGTATTACATTGACTATAGAATTGATTTAAGTTTATATTTTACTGTAGGTTTTGTTAATCAGCCTACAGTAGTCAGTGGACTGCTGTATGCTATGCGTTGAGATCCTTAAGTTCTGAGTTGAACTCTACTATTACTGACAAATGCTTGCACTGACTGGACAGGTCCACTCAAATCTGTGTGGTTCTTTCCTCAAAAGACCATTTCAGACTCTAATCTACATGGTCCTCATAAGGCCTGACTAAGATTATGTCTGGACTTTAAAGGAGACGGTGACCTCTGAGTTTGTTTCGGCCTTTCTTCTCAGAGTAGTCAAATAGGAAACGCCGACCTCATCTAGCTTATTTTTACAACTTTTTAATGACGTGTAAAAGTGATTCCAATATCCTATTTACAGAATAAACAATTTAATTTCTATGTCCATTACTGGCTGGACATAGGCACCTCCAGTTGCACCCCATTCAGCTAGATTCGCGGGCTCCCTTGAGCGTATTGAATGACTATTTCATGCAATCATGACATTTGGCACTTATATAAACTTATGAAGTTGTATTGCTGATTCTAACGATTATAATTCTGTAAATCAATATTTGTTTCAGCCGCGAATCATAATTTTAATCAACATACAACCTGACACTGACTTGCAAATTGCAAAAATCTAAGAAAATTTGATTTTCGCGGGCTACCCTGAACCTAGTTTTTGCCTTAACCCACTCACTGAAAAGTGGTTGTCGACTATTTGGTTAGCGATATGACCTTTAACTATTTAGTTTTCACAGATCTATCTCCCAAACACGGTTATTAATACTCTCCATGTTTATTGCAGTGATAATTGAAAATTCATATTCAACAAATTATACTGTCCGATGTTTATAAGCCATTTACTTCCCGACTGCTAGTCACACAACACAATTTCACGATCAAATAAACAACTCACGAAACGTCACAACATAAACACATAAATTGCTCCAAAGCATTGTATTTTATTGCCTCAACATAGTTGAAAGTTACAGTTGTGTAGATGTAGGTGTTAAACAATATAGTTGCACTGCACTATTTCCCCTTTTCACTAATCTAGGCGACACCTAAATAAAGTACTCTGTTAGATTTTCAACACTCGGCTCGCAACCGAAGGTTGAAATTCTATCAGCGAGGTTTTAATTAGGCATTCATTTAGGTGTCACTTGAACAGAAGGGCTTGTGGCTAAGTAATATAATAATGGCCACATCGGTCGATCTTTAAGGTTAAGCAACGCCTGCCGATTCGGTCCATGGATGGGTGACCATCCATTACATATCGAGATCCTTCCGTGACTCGGAGAGCACGTTAAGTCGTTCCGCTCCGAGAAGCCGATCCTAGCATATTTGAAAAAGGCTAGGCAGATTGATTGATTTAGGTGGCCCTCATTGTTAGTGAAAACGGGCATAAGATGCGTTTCATAGTCTCATGAATAATTCAGTTTTGTCCTGGAGGTGAGTTGAGATGGTAAATTATTCAACACTGTCGTCATATTGGCTCGTCAATATAAAACTATTGGATGTTTTCCAAGTATCTTAAAGATTATCTTGGGGATAAACCCTATAAACGTTATCTGTAGGATAAGTTATCAAATCCTTTTGTCAAAATCGTCTGCCGCTACAGATTCTTGTATTCGATTTTGTATTGCTATTAAAATGACGGGTATGACATTTTCAATTTTGTTTCTGATTGGTTGGTTTGAGGAGCTCGTGGCTAAGTAATAACAGCCGCGCAGGTCGATCCATCTTTACATACCGGGACTCCTCCAAGCCTCAGAAAGCACGTTAAGCCGTTGGTCCCGGCTGTCATTCGTGGATCTTTGACAGTCGTTACGGGTCGTCAGAATCCCGAAAGTCTGACAACCTGGTTTACCGAGGGGTATCGTATTACCAAGTCACTGGGTTGTGGAGGTCCGATAGGCAGTCGCTCTATGTAAAATACTGGTATTCAGCTGCATTTGGTTAGACTGGAAGGCCGACCCCAAAACATAGTTGGGAACAGGCTAGGCAGATTGATTGGTTGGCAATATTACAGCGAATCTCTTGATTTTACAGGTGTCTAAAGGCTAGCGATATAAAAGAATGGTTTCTAGTAGCCAAACACATAAGTAACTTTTTTACAAAGTCGTGAAGAAGTCACTAGAATTACCAAATTGGCAAACGAATTGGTGATGTTTTTGAATGATTGGTGATACCTACGTGTTACTGGATTCATTCCACTGCTGGCCAAAGGCCTCGCGCTATGACTCCAGGTCTTGTGAACCGGGGCTAGTGTGGACCACTGTTCGTTTGTTATCTCTAACTTGTCCCGTATTCTACGGGGTCAGCTATGAAGGCTTTTAGCTGTGTCAGGGCTCCACATAGTCCTGCCAGAGTTGCAGCCTGCCAGGGTTGCGGGAAAGTCCGAAAGGGATACCGGGACCCTTGGCAACAGGCACCTGAAGGAACACGGATGGGTTTTAGTCAGTAAAAATCTGACACGCCCTTCCGCTCCGCCCAGAGCGGGAGAAGACATTAGACGATTACCCACCCTAAAAAAAAAAAGGGCTCCACATAGTGACTATTTGGGCCTACACCCGTGCAGTGACCATAATTATATTAAAAGTACGTAGCTACTAACTCCACATTCTAAGGTTGAATTTGTGCGTCCACAGTGCATCGTGCGGGCTCGTCCGTGTCCGTCCGCAATATGGTGCACCGTCGGATTATACATATTTTCTGTGGAATATTGACACTGACAGCTCTTGAGCGCAGTTTAGATACGCTGATCGCGTTCAGTTTCATTGGTGAAATTCGCACAAAGACAATAAATCATTCAAACAAAACAAATAAGGTTCCCACCTTTACCATAAAAGCCCCATAGGAATAAACAACTCACTCACAATAGTGCTCATAAAGACTTATTTATATGGGGCCGTATCGTTTTCACTTTGCCGATACGGAACCCTAATAAAATGGTTTCCCTTTCCTTAATGACCTAACAAGTTTTGTGTATGGTTGGACGAAATTACAGGTAGAGTAGGTATTTTTACTGGCTGAAAGACTTGGAATAATGACTGTTTATGATTTTTGATAGTAGATTTACAACATATTGATTCGGTTCAGCCTGTCCCATGGTGTCCTGCCCCAGCGACGCTCTAAGCCGAGATCCGTACCCCACGGGGCCCATAGCATGTAGTCGCTAAGTTTATGTTTTATGCCCTGAGTGGAGGCCTTAATTTATTGAGGCACTCACAGGAAAGTCCGGTTAAGTCGGCTGCGAGATGCCCTAAACAAAACAAAAAGATTTACAACATATTTTAAATTGATTATTATTTTGTAATAACTGCCAGTTTTAAATCATTATCTTCAGAATTGACACAAAATGATTAAATAAACTTACTGCTTTTCAGAATTTCAAGTAGTAGATAAGAAATAATAATGTAGGTATGTTTAAAAATGTAGCTCTTATTTTTAAAATTACTTATTACAAAAATTTACATGAAATAAAAAATATTCGTTTAGTTCTGATCGTCATACTGTATTACAGAAAATTATTTTGTAAAGAGGTCCAAGTTTTTGTTTATTATCGCCATAAATATGTACCTAATTCGACATTAATAACTACAATAACTTTATTTAAACTTACAACAAGTCGCCAACAGAACAACTGAACCGGAATTAGCTAACACGAAACTTTGACTTGTAACGAAACTTGCAGAACTTTACGACTTTAGACTATCGTCCAATAAATTATTTAAGGTTACACAAGGCTCCGTATGTACTAGCGTCTAGACAACTTTAAGTTTTATTAAACCTACTTCAGAAATAAAATTATAAATTGTGAAACAATTTTGAAAGTCGGTGTCTTAGATTTTTGTGGTTTATAAGATCACCTTCTGAAGCCGTATTCGTATGATGATAATGACGTGTATGACTTCATACATTCATTCGACTTCCACTGTTACCTAGGCCAAAGAAATATTTATTATACCTCTTAAGGGATCACGGCCTCGAGCGATGTAACTTGTGTTAAGCGACAATCTGTGTTTCCGTCCATCGCTCGGCAAGTTGCGTCGCGGTGACTCGCGGCATACTCTAGACAACATTTTTCATTTGTTTTCTCTGCTGTCACTGTGGCAAGATGCGTGTCGCTTGAGCGTATAGCACGAGGCCACGCGAAACTAGGCGTTTAAAATGCTTCGATCGCAATTCTCTACGCACACGCTTTTCAGGGACAAAGGCGGCAAACTGGATGCAGAGAGCGGAGGACCGATTGTGGCGCAGCTTAGGAGATGCCTATATGTCCAGCACAGGACTACAATAGGCTGAGTTGATTGATTGACGCATTTTACCAAAACTGTCGTCCGGATAAAAATGTCAGCCATGTCGGGGGGAGGAACCGACTCGACGTTTTTATGTACTAGTCAGTCTTTTTCTCTCTCCTATATGATTGGCATGTTAACGTCATTACCTTCTACATGCTGCGTCGGAGTTGCTCGCTCATCAAATCCGAGGATGGAAAGAAAGAAAATAAAAAGCATGGCTCAGTTTCTGGTTGGTCAAACTGTTACCACTGACGTGCAGCCTACTGTACAGTAGGCCGCACGTCAGTGGTAACACTTTGACCTTGAGTTGACCTAGCGGAGTACAGAGTTTCAACAAAATAAAGCCTCATGCAATCTGGCGCGACGCGACACTGGTAATTGTTATACCATGCAGTTTTCTTAGAAATTGTTTTGTTAGAGTCGCGTCGCGCCAGTCTGCACGAGGCTTAAGAGTCCAGCTTATAGCCCAGCGAGAGTCCATCTAAAAGCCCAGCGAGGCTTAAGATTCCAGCTAGTTTTGTTACCACAGACGCGATTTTTAACGGGTACGGAGCCTGCTATAAAAATAAGAAAATCAAAAAAAAATTTTACATTGTTTTTTTGTTAATTTTCTTATTTTTATAGCAGGCTGAATACACGTGAAGTAAACCAATTCCACCTCAAAGTTGAACCTAAACTTATTTCATCGATATTTCTATCACACCTAATTCCTTCAACAAAAACCCAATTTCATAACCCTCAAAGGAGAAATCTTTTATTTTTCTAAAACATTTATTTCATCAAATTTTAGGAGGCGTCCCTTATCTTTTTTATTTCGTTTATTTTAGGTATAATATTCGCCGATAAGGGAAAGCTATATTTTTATTGAGAAAATTGTTTTTATTGCCTATCTGCCAGATAAATTGTTTGTTTTGGGAGAGGAAGGGTGTTGGGTAAATATACTTTGTGTGAGTATGATGAATCACACTTAGAAATTGATGGGGAAAAGTTGTGTGACAAAATTATTGCTCTGAGAAATGAGAATTATTGTTAGATAACATTGCATTTTATAGGAAATGTATACAACATTATTATTTGTTTATGCTAAACCCGAAAAGGGGTCATTGTACTCATCATTTTGAATAAATTTTTCTATGGGACCAAACTTGAAATCGCGAAATAAAATCAGCTGTTCCATACATTTGTGTTCACTTAAATCAACAAAATGTAGGGAACAGCTGATTTCTATTTTGCGATTTCAATGTTGATCCCATAGAAAAAGATGTTCAAAATGATGACCCCTTTTCGGGTTTAGCATAAACAAATAATAATGTTGTAGAAAGAAAGAACGAAAGAAAGAAGAAAGACAATACGTTTATTTGCGGTAAACATGACACAAAAAATAATAAGTATTCTATCCTTATCACCTGACACTATGTTCTTACAGCATTTCACTGATAACTATTAATCGCGTTTTGTTGTAGCTCTCTAAGATGAGCTATCTGGATTATTCTTTTACGGTTTTCTAGTGCCTAGTGAGTTTCTACGTATCGCAATACAATGGAAAGCAGTACCATTCCTTCTTCGCGGCAAAAATCATTATTAAAGTCGACCATTCACTGCTACTTTGGTTGAGCACGGAGAGGATTGCCAGGTTAGATGAGCGGTTCATTTATTTATTTTGTGCAAAGCGTGCCCGTTGCAATAGGCGATCCCACCAGCAGTTTCAAACAAAGCGTAGCTAAGTACACGTGTGTAGCCTAGTCGTGATCTGCTGAGGAGCAGCCCCTTTATGTTGCTACCCAGCTCATCTTCTAAATAGGGGGTTATTGTCATATTTACCAGCTTTAGTTCTAGCAATTTAGTGAGAAATCATTTTGAGAGTTTCTTTACAAAAACTCTTCATAAAAATGTGCTCTTTGCTCTTTGTGCAAACAAAACATCTTTCAGCTTATCCAAAAACCAAAATATCGTATATACACATACACTACTCTAAAACATCTATGTTCATCCCTCCGCCTCCTATGTTTCTACTATATTCTGTTCTGCCTACCTCCATGGGAAAGATGCATGAGTCGTATGTTTGTAAGTATGGATCTATGTCATTAAATGCCGAGCTCACGGAAGCTATTACACCATAACACACAGGCTAATTACGCGTATTCATCATAATTATACCTTTTCTTGTTACCTATCTAAAGGTACTACTCACCAATATAACTTGACACTTCCGGGTGGCGCTGCTGGTGAAGGAAAGAGGTGTAAATATGTCAGATCCTGTATATTAAATGCTAGTTCTCTTTTACCGTATGTCGAGATACAGTGGTCGGATTGCATATTTTAGAAACAAACACTGCAGTAATTAATTTCCCTTTTGTTTGTAGGATAACCTTTTTGGAGATTTGCAAGCATTTTGAAGCAATTATTTTCATGTTTGCGCAGTAATCAGTAGAGTAGTAGGAGGAGCTCATGGCTTAGTAATAACAGCCGCATGGGACGATCCATCAGGTTAAGCTACGCTTGCCGGGGTTGGTCAGTGGATGGGTGACCATCTTTATATCCTCTTTATTTCCTCCGTGCCTCGGAAAGCACTTTAAGCCGTTGGTTCCGGCTGTCATTCGTGGATCTTTGAGAGTCGTTACGGTTCGTCAGAAGCCCGAAAGTCTGACAACCAGTCCTACCAAGGGGTATCGTATTACCCAGTTACTGGGTTATGGAGGTAAGATAGGCAGTCGCTCCATGTAAAATACTGGTATACAGCTGCATCCCGTTAGACAGGAAGCCGACCCCAACATAGTTGGGAAAAGGCTAGGCAGATTGATTGATTTTTTGCGCAGTAATCAGTAGGTATAAAACAAAAAGTGACTTCCTTCACCATTTATCTGGAGATTACGGTAAGAGGATGCACAGCAGCGTCATTCAGTCCACTAATAATGACAAACTATGGCCATTACATCAAACATTGGATGGATGTTTGGCCACAGTTTGCCAAGCGTATTGATCATTGTGATTACACTCTACTATTGAAAAAAACCCACGTTCTGTATTCAAACGTTTACAGCCTGTTTTTATGAAGACCTATTTTAAAAACTAACTATGTGAATAATGTCCCATGAATATAGCACAAATATTTTATCTAACATATTTTTCTCGCAGCAGATAATATAATAAAAAATTCAAGCAGCCGTTCCCAGCGTATTGCCATGCATACATAAATCACGTGAGCACAATAAAGAAACTTATTCTTTGCGATAGTTTATATGAACGTATGAATATGACGAGAAAAAATACATTTGTCATATCTACAAAAAACTTGAATGTGTAGGCGAAAATATTGTGCGTACAAACTAAGGGTTTGTACTCATGGGGTATCGGTTTTCATTAGTTGTCATTTATGATAGAAGCGCTACCGATTTTAATTTGATTTTTTTGTATTATTTACTGTCAATTGCTCGTGATTTCTTAATTTCACTAATAATAAATGTTCTTTGTGTGATCATTTTTAAATCTGTAATTAGTAAAAACTTTCGTAAAAAAATACATATAATTAAAATATACTACATATTTTTTACTTAATCAATCTATTCTTCAACTGACACAAAAGCACACGGAGCTGCACAGAACATGCACAAACAGTAATTTCCTTAATCCAAAGGTATTTTTTATTCAAATCAAAATCAAAAGTAATTTCTTCAAACTAGCCTGAGAATCAGCACTTTTTAGACATCAAAATGACAGTCCCCAAAATAGCCCTTCACCTCTTTCAAGTGCTTTTACTGGGAAGAAGAATTGGCGCAACAAACTCCCAACAATTACCTAAAGGTACCGAGAAAAACGATACCTACCACAAAACCCAATGAGAAGGAACCCTTATTCGCAATTCGAAAACCTGGCCGAATTCTGGCAGCATTCCAATTTTAGGCCTTCCTTACTTCAATTGAGCAAAATCTCGATAAGTCACATAAGTTTTTATGGTTCATAGGATTTCTTTGTCATCATGTATCATGAAACAGGATACAGGAAACGGGATAGGGTAGTAAAATTACTGTCACTTAAATGTCAACTTAGATAAGATAATAGTCGTAAAAACTGTGAAAAAAAGGCCATAAAATGTAGGTACATACGCACCATAGTGTATGTAGGGGAAAATAGAATAGGAAACTCGAACTCGAGCATCTTACTTTATCTCTGTTTGTGTCAAAAAAGTTTTGCAAGTTTTCTATGTTATGTTCTGATTTAATTGAAATGAAAAGACATACTCCTAGGAAGGATGTAGCATAATCAGCCTATAATGTTCCCACTGCCGGGACACAGTAATCCACCTCGCGGGCCTAGTGCGGGTTGGTAGATGTCACACGTCTTCGATTTTTTGGTTATAGGACATGCCTGTTTCTTCACGATGTTTTCCTTCACCGTTTTGAGAGCAAGGAAGGAAGGTTGTGCGTCTTAAAATACACAGGATTCTATATTTTTATAATTCAAGTTACCTACGTCCGGATTAATCCGGACGGATGGTCAACTTACAAACGACAAAAGTCAGTTGAGCCAGAACAGCACTGTTGACAATAAGAAAAAAAATATCATAATCATTCTCCTGCCCTTTTATCCCAATTTATTTGTGGTCGGCGCAACATGTCTTCCATACTTCTCTATTAGTCGTCATCTCGGTAGTTACCCCTTATCTAGCCATATCATCTTTCACACAGCCCATTCAAGAAAATAAGAAAAAAACTAAGTACTCAAAAATGTATTAAGCTGTCTCAACAACATCTCGATTCCACAGTTCTTTACCATCTCAAAAAATAAAACCTCCGATCATAAACTCTTATAAAATCCTAGTCTTCGTCAGTGTTAGTAAATATCTAGGTCACTGGGTATAATGAACGGTTAATACTTTTATCTTCGTTGCGGTAATTCAAACCCAACGTACCGGTAACTCGTAGGTACTAAGCATCTTTAGAATTTGATGTCATGTTTACACTGACGCCATTTACTTGCGCCTTGGTTTATTAATTATAAGCATTAAGAGAAGAAAACATGAATGATGGAATTATTAATCAAAAAAAAATAATTGGCTCATTATTATAATTATATTTTTATTAAATGATTTTGTCGTGAATTTTCAGTGTATTAATATATGCCGCTTCGTATACAATACTTTTGGACTGCACAAAAAAAGGGAAGTGCGATGACAGACATCGCGCATATCTATTAAATTACCAGAGTTGTGTCATCGCGCATTATCTTTCTTTAAAAAATACTAAATTCAACAAACACATAATATGTATAAACGAGTAATAAATAACGTATTTCTTTTTCTATACACTAATAAAATAAAAAAAACATTTAAATAAAATTATAATTATAATTTTGGGTAAGCATTTTAGATCGATTCAAAAGAGATTTAAAAGAGTGTCCGTGGAGTTTCTTGCCCGTTCTTCTCCATTGGAACCTACTACGCTTTGAAATGAGATACTAGCTTCATCTTTCTGACTGACCGACCTCTTGACAATTCAAAAGTGCCTGTAATTGGTTTATTTGAAATAAATGCTTTGAGTTTTGAGTTGAGTTGAGTTTGATTCACGATTGTACTTTGTTTTATTTTGTACGCAATCTTTTTTATCTTTGCTAAGTCTAACTTTTGTAAACAAACCAACCGTCCTACGTTACAACTAAAAGTAAATCCCGCTTTCTCACCGGCTATTCCATTGAAGGAAAAAAAGAAGGGTCGAAAGATTTTGGGTCTGGACAAGGGTCGTCGTCTTCGTTCAATGATCGGATTTCCATTACAAACACAAACATATCAGAGTACATGTGTTATCTATTCTATTCTATTGGGAGATCAGAAAGAATCTATATCTTTATTGAAGAAAGTTCTTGTTTACGGTGGAGATTTTTTAAGAAATGTTTCGGAAAAGGGTCTAGAAAAACGCTGGCGCTGGGGGCCAAGTCTAATAATTTACAAACGTGTCAGTGGTCTCGCAATGATCAGTTTTTGATAGATATGCCATACAAAATCTGTCAAAAACTCATCATTGTGAGACCACTGACACGTTTGTAAATTAGTAGACATGGCCCCCTGGTCTGAAAATAAAATGGAAGGGAAAGTAGTTGGTATTTGAATTCAGAATAGCAATACTAGATGAATTTTATAGAAGTATGTCTTCAATCAATGAATAGTAAATTTAATGAATGAAGATAGAATCGAATTGGAAACAGCGATTTTTTTATGGTTTGGCTTGAAAAGAGAATCGTGAAACAAGCAAATAATAAACCCGAGCAATATAATGGAAAAACGCTACGCAAAACATTAAAAAAAAAAAAAACTGAGAAGAAAAATGAGATTTATGGAAATATTAACAGGAAGAGTTAACTCGTAGGTGCGCAAATTGGAGAAAAACATAAGCGTGTGTTTCTCTTGTTCCGCACATAATTACTTTAAAAAAAAAGTTGTTTATTGGTACCAGAAAAATCATTCACAATATTATTATTTCAAAATATATATGAACAAAAATATATAAAGCATACACAAAATATAAACGAATGGTAGAAACTGTTGCTTGATTTGTAAGAAAATAAGTGCTCACTAAAAACTTTTCACATTCCTGTGAAAATATATAAAAAGGCAAAAAAGTATTTTTTTAGTTGTCGAACCATCTGTTGCTTATAGAGCTTTGTGCTTGGTGCAAGTGAAAAGTAAATCTTATGTTGGAATAGTTTCATTTATTTGTGCCTATTTCTTCTTTTTGAGAATTGTGAAAAGGGTAGGAAAAGTCATGGCAGAACTTGTGTTATTTTTTATTTAAATATTTAACTTCTCAAACACGTTTCGTCTTCGATGGATGTCTACGCATGCACACTAAATATCAGGTTTTTTTTTATTGGTTTTTATGTTCTAAGTTTGAACGCTCTGTGAGGGACACAAATAATCGTGTATTTATTACAAATACCAAAACGTTCCTTTTATTCTAGTTAATATGTAGTTAATTACCATAATCACTAACGATTTTCGGAGGTCGAGAGTGTGAGGATTACACTGATGTTTCAGATAATTTTAGTGAATTTCTTTAGTTTATTACCATTTTTTCCCCCTCAAAATTAATATAATAATATATTTATTGGAACTAAAACACAAATAATATAATAAGTATTATATTTATTGGAACTAGAACACAAATAATATAATAAGTAATATATTTATTGGAATGAAAACACAAATTACAATAAATTATGTACGATAATGACTGCATTAGTTGTACAACTGCGTCGCAGCCATTAACGCCCATACAAAAAAGGTGTATGCGGTTTAATGCACAGTGTCTCACACACATTGAACCATTTATAGTTTTTCTTATAAAATCCAGTTAGAATTATTAAAGAAAAGCCATGATTGCATTGCTCACAAGCCTATTGTCTACAACAATACACCGACTCTTTGACAATTCAAAAGTGCCTGTAAATGGTTTAATTGAAATAAAAGCTTTGAGTTCGAGTTAAGTTGAGTTTATAAGTTCTACTAACGTCTTTGCCCGCTCTCCGCCTATAACTTGGAACAATAAAATAATTGAACCCTACCAATGAAAGTGATCCGTGCTAATTGAACGATTTACGACGGTTCACAGCGACCCCGCCGTCCGTCAGTGTTGCCGTTGACGGTTCGGCTTTAATTTAATGTCTTGGCATTAAATGTTAATTGTTCAAGCTTTGAGAAATACATACATTTAAATTGGAAGGTTTGTGTACATTTATTTTCTGATTAGTTCCGTTCAAAGTCAAATCATTTATTTAAAATAGGCAAATAAAAGGCACTTTTGAAGGTCAAAAATTTAAGTAGTTTTGTATGGAGATGAATGGGCAAGGAACTCCACCGTTACTCTTTTGAAATGTTTTACAATAAGTACGAGTACATATTTTGTATACATTGATTATATCTTTTATTTTTTATTTTATTTTATTTATTTGGGACAAAAAACAGTTACACATTACAGCATTTACTAAAAAGTAGTTAAAGTTTACAGTTGAAAAAACGTATAACCCACACTATTGTCCACGAAGTGACATCGGAGCATGAAAGAGAACGCATGTTAAATAAAAAATAGAAGTAGGTACATATGCAGGGAAAAATAAAAGATAAACAAAACAAATACCGGCACATCGAAGGAAGCGGATGACAAGAGCATCCGTCTTATTTTATTATGTGAAGATATTATCCTTTATTTCATTTTTCATACTTATAAATTATATTTTTAAATATTAGAATAAAAAATTATATAAAACATTTAAAAATATAAAAAATAGTAGCCCACCGGTATCGGGAACAGGGTCCAAGCTACCGGCGGTCAGGGCTCCAGAGAGAGGAACCTCCTAACGATGCGAGCCGTGTCCAGGAGTACAGCCTTCTGAATCAAGCCCTTAATCCAGCTGCCCAACGAGAGCCTCCTTAGGTGTTGGTCGAGGCTCTTGGCAATTAAGCCATTGGCTGATACGACTATCGGCACAATGATCGCAGAGTCCACATCCCACATGTCGACAACCTCGTGAGCCAAGTCAAGATACTTGATTTGTTTATTGAAGATATCATTATTATTATGTGAAGATGATGCACTTAGAATAAAATAACTTTAATTTCGGAAGACGGGGTCTTTGGTTTTCATTTTTTTCGATTATTGGCACCGACTTGCCGCGGACGGGTTTTTTTATTTTTAAGTTTTTGTTTTTCACTAGTGACGGGAACATAAAACATAGACATTGTGAATTAATATTCCTTTTCGAAACTAAGTATAAGTTAAACATGACTTGACAAGGGAGGCTTCCCTACACACTTCCGCCGGGCGTCCGTGATGGAAGCGATATGACATCGGTCACTTCGTCCGGTGGTCCGGTCCGGCCTTGCAAATGTCAGCAATACAATATCGTGTCACGTCTGAGGCTAATAATGTATCCGGTCGTATTGGTCGTATTGACCCGCTGATTGCATGTGGGTTATACGCAGTGGAGGGTTGATTTTTGATATTGTTGGTAATGAAATAAATATTGATATTTCCTGATGTTATTTTAGATAAAAAATATTTAAAATTTATTATTTACATCAAAAATAATTCTGCCATTACCATTACGTGAATGTTAAAATTACGCGAAGTAGTAAAGCAAATAGCTAATAACAATATTATACATAAAGAAAGTAAACCAGCTGCTTTTATTCTCTACATAAATATAAAAGAAAACTCATAGAATATTTATTTTATGTGTGATGATAATAAATATTATTTCACTTAGAAGTATTAAAAACATTACGCATTCTATGTTTCATTGGTTTTATATTAAAGCAAATAACTAGCCAGACAGAGCCGACCGTTTCTAGGTCATAATAATATTACGGCAATCGGTTGTCAAATAATATAATACAAATGGTGGATATCTCAAGTCTGGTAGGAATATTTGATTTTTTTTATTGAGATACAGAACACGCACATGCTATACAGAAGTTTCAAATTCCTATTTTATTTAGTTATTGCGATAGAGCTCGTTCAAAAAAGGTCTAAAACATGAAGTCAAATCAATTAAATAATTAATTATTTCCTTGCAAACATGGGTATAGTAGGTATGGGTAGTTAGGGGTTTTTATAATAAAGTTCTCCATATTTTACCGCCACGTGGGCATGCAAAGGTTTACAATTCAAAATAAAAAAATATGTGAATGTTTAATTGGAATTAAAAAAAAAAAAAAATATTATAAATGTCCGTGTGGTGACAGCAATAGAAAAATATTAAATAAAATAAAATTATAAAATGTCAATTAGATCAAAATCTCATTAATTTTTTTTACCTTCATTTTGAAGACAAATAAATTAAAATATTTAATTTTGTACTCTACTCGGTGAGTTCTAGACAGTGACACCACATTTTTTTTTTTCAAATTAAAATTCTTGTTGTATCAGACCCACTTTAATTTTTATTATTATTTAATTTTTATTTGTTATTATAGCGGCAATAGAAAAACACAAGCTGTGAAAATTTCAACTGTTTACCTATTACGGTTCATGAGATACAGCCCGTTGACAGACAGACAGACGTACAGCGGGGGCTTAGTACCTAATAGGGTTACGTTTGGCACTCATTGGGGATGGAACCCTAATAAAGCTTCTAACAGTGGTAAAGTTGCTTACCAGAACAAACCATAGCCATTGAGATTTTCTCATATAAGTACTAATTCTAATAAATGACAATGTAATTGTGAATTTATGCTTGAAAATTCAAAAATTGACACATTATTGTGTTCTGAATATGTATTATAATAATTAATTGTATTCTAAATGTTTAAATATTATAAAAATTTGTTAATTTGATGTACCTAATATCGATTTAAAATTTTTATATTGTTAAATAGTGTAATGGGTATTTTTTTGAGTTACCATAACCTAATTATAAGACCTACTGTATAACCAAAAATCACACTAATAAATATTTTGACTTTGATTTTGACAAGATCTTTGTAATCTGAACAAAACCCAGGTTTAAAATCCACAACTAATATACTCAAAACCAAATACATTCAACTGCAACATAATTGTCCTTTGAGTCCACCGAAAACCGAAGCGCCACTACACGCCACTGCACGCTACTGTGTGGCTATGTCCCCTCAAAGCTAATCAGACGCACGACCACAGTAGCGTAAATTGTCTATTCCTATTTTAGTTTAGCTGGGTTTATGCTAGATCGCTTTGTGACCAATGTGTTTAAAGCTAACCGTATTTAAAATATCGTACTGTTTCTGTCAATGGTTAGAAGACGACAAAAACAGACTCTAGTTTTCATGAATAAGCTAAATGCCACATCACATCATAATTTTACTTGCGTAAACGTGGCTAGGTCGAAGGTTCGAATCATAGATATTAAGTTTTTTATATTTCTATGGTTCGAACCTAGACAGGCGCTTCACTTTGTGTAAATTATTTCATTTCTGCTCTCAAAACGGTGAAGGAAAACATCGTGAGGAAACCGGCATGTCCTAGAACCAAAAATTCGAATACATGTGACATCTACCCCGCATTAGACCTGTGTCGTGGATGACGGCCCACTCCCTCAAGTTTTTTTTTTTTTGACAAGTACAAAGTGGGATTTACAATAACTATTATCAATCTACTTACCCTTTTCCCAACTCTGTTGAGTTCGAAGCGACTGCCTATCTGACCTCCAAAAGCCTGTTACTGGGTAACACGCTCTTGGTAAAGCTGGTTGTCAGACTTTTGGGGTTCTGACGAACCGTAACGACTGTCAAAGATCTACGAATGACAGCCGGGACCTTTCCGAGGCCCGTAGAGGTTTCGAACACGAACCACCTTCCATGGTTCCGTGCGGCTGCTTATAATAACTTACTATAACTATAACTTAAAATGCTTGTTCGAAATGCTTGTAATGTGTGCGATTAACGTCAACAGTAGCTTTCAACCTTTGCTACTGTTATCAAAAACAACACTTTTTTTGTACAAGAGGCACCTGCCTGCACTTGAACGGTGTGTTGTCCTGATTAGCTTTTGGCGAGTGGAATTAATTGTATATATAATAGAGTTGAGGGAGCGAAATGGTTATAATTTATAATTTATTTGCATATAAAGTAACTTAGACTATGAGGGAGTAATCATGTTGTATTCATCTGTGGGGGCTTGTAATTAGCAACTTAGTTTTATATTATTGATATTATTATAAAGATATTTGTCTGTAAGCCTTCCGAAAAGAATAAAAATAAAAAAAATAAAAAAACACTTAAAAAAAAACATTCCTCCCTCTTTCACCTCGGAACAAAGCACAATGTTCAATCATATCGCTAAATCGCGGTCGGTAGCCCTGACCGGCTAAAAACCGCCCGTAAACCCCGATAATGGAATGGTGATCCTTTGTTTATGGACCCGGTGTACTCGCTGTACCCGGAGCGATACCCGTTATGCGGTACCTGGCTGTTTGTTTCAATTGCAGAATGGACGCATTCGCGGAAAAATTGTGTTATATTTTTTGAGTGGTGCAGTTGTGTCGGTATATTTATATTGAACGATAGATTTTGGGAAGCATTGTGAGTTTTTACACCACTGCCAAAAAAAGGAGTGTAATGTTTTCAGGGTTCGTGCATGTATGTGTGTTTTCTTTATTCCACCATAACTTTGAACTGCTTGAACAGATTTGGATGTATGGGGAATAGTTAGAATCCTTACGTTGTCCTGAGTGACACTGGTTATAATATTTTTTTAAACAAAAAAGAAATGTGGTAGCAGTAAAGCTAAATTTTTTCATACTCGGTTTTAAGTAAAACCTTGTATATTAGAGTTACCACCTTATTTAACTATTCCGTGGAGTTGCCTAATCTGAACCGAAGGTACCTACACAACATTGTTCACGAGTTATCTTTTAAAACTGTCGCACTCACAAACATTAATTGTCTTTAATGAACCATTAACTTTTACGATTCGTTTTTTTGTGGTAAGCAACAATTTAACTGTTCTTTATGCATATATTTAGGTACTTTATTTTTTTTACTTTTATATTTTGAATTCTTAAATAGACGCTGACGCTGAGAGTGACGCAATTGCAATTTTCATCAAGCTATGAGTTTCTTTTTTATTCTGCAGCTAGCTAAACGCGCAGCAACATAACATTAAGGCGGACATTAAAAAAATAAACTCCCGGCTTACTCAGAGTAATGAAAATCATATTTTCTCCACCTTCATCAATCTTCATTATGATACTAAAAGCGAGGTCAAATACTGCTCCTTCTTATATGAAATAAAAACTTAGAGCAAAAACATGTAGGCAGACACCGGTTTTAAAAACAGGTTTTGCGAACATCAATCAGTTTGGTGACTCATTAAAAATATTATTATTTAATAATATTAAATATAAAAAATTAAAAAATATATATAATATATTAATAATAATAATATTTTTAATTAATAGATTATTTTTAAGTATTTTTTTAATACGTTGACTTAGAGTCAACGTATTAAAAGCTTGATGTTTTTGGAGCTCTAAGGGACCTTAGATCTACGTATTAATTTCAACTTGATACATCCACGCGATCCTGAGAAAGGGTCTTGACAGACTGACAGATAGACGGACGAACATGTGATCCTATAAGGGTTCCGTTTTTTTCTTTTGAAGTACGGAACCCTAAACACACTGTATATTCCATATTTATGACTCACAGGGTCTTAGTATGCTTTACTTTCAATAATTATATAATTACAGTTTCCTTTTCTATGCTTTAAAAACTTATTCGAAAACTTACTTATATGGAAAATAAATATAAAATATAAACTGAACTAGATCAAGCGTAGGAAATAAAATCGAGAGCTGTATCGGCTGCTCTGGTATATTGCAATGTTTGACATTCGATTTAGATTTTGTTACAACGCTAGCTTTATAAAATAAAGGACCATCTGTTTCTCTGCAAGGAACAGTCTTGTAATACCAAGTTTGAGTTTCGTATTGCACCTTTCTTTCTTTTTCTTGTGATTAGTGACTAACCTGGTGTCAGAGTTTTTACGCACGTAGGCCTCTGACTTGGCTTCACATCCTATCGAGAAATATCTCTCAGGCATGCTGTTTTCCTCACGATATTTTCCTTCGCCGTTTTTTAAGTGAGCGATAGTTACGCACAAGAATCCGAAAAGTCAGAAGTGCGTGGCTTGGGTTTAAACTCCAGGCTTGGTTGACTTGGCAGTCGGATGGTCACACCACTAGGCTATCACCTGTACCTGCACCTGTATATTCTGGCCTTCAAGATGGAATACCGCTATTATTCCTGAGCGGTAGAAATACGTATGGTGGTGGTACGTTTTGTCGTTCTGTTTCATTTCCTTTGCTCAGTCTACGATTTATTTATTTAGTTATGTTAACACAACAAACAAAGGAAAACTAATGTGTAGGAAACATGAATTGCTTAGATACTGCTTATTTGTAAAGTAATTTCTTGTACCATACCTCCGAGAAGATGTTTGAATAATAATAGAGACAACACTACTAATGTTAAGAAAAATCAATATTTTTCTTTACTAGCCTACGCTGTCCCACTCCTGGGCAAAAGCCTCCCTCCGCTCCTTCCACCTTTCGCGAGCCCGCGCATCCTCCTTCCAGTTTTGATGGAACCTATTCATCTCGTAAAATGGACAGAATTGTCGCTCATCGAAGACAGGGCAGACAGCATGATCTTTGTTTTACTTAAAAGCTCAAAAAATTCGGTATTTAAAACATATAGTATAAAGCGTAATTTTCAAAATAAATCCGTACAAATAAGATCCTGCGGAAGATTGATTCTTCCGATTTAGAGATCACACACAGGATGATCTAAAAGAAATAGCGTCGGCACTTCGCAATGCGGTCAAAGCTCGTGCGTGAATAATAAACGACGCTGTATATACGGACGGAATACTAATGAAGTAATGAGCCAAGATATATTTATAATTTATAGTTGAAGAAAAATCTTAGAAAAATCCGTTGGTCCCGGCTGTTATTTGTAGATCTTTGACAGTCGTTACGGGTCGTCAAAAGCCCGAAAGTCCGACAACCAGTCTTACCAAGGGGTATCGTGTTACCTAGTACCTGGGTTGTGGAGGTCAGATAGGCAGTCGCTCCATGTTAAATACTGGTATTCAGCTGCATCCAGTTAGACTGGAAGCCGACCCCAACATTGTTGGGAAAAGGCTAGGCAGATGATGATGAGTTGAAGAAAAATCTTAAAACTTTTTGATAAGAAATTGTTTGGAGTTTTCAAACCTTAATACTTCCTCCATATATTTGCTAATTAGGCTATTTTCCCCCATTATTGCCGAGTGAAGAAGTAACCAATATTGTGTACCAATATTTTGATTTAAAAGAGTGTCAGTGGAGTTTCTTGCCCGTTCTTATCCATAAGTACCTACTACGCTTTGGAATTTCAAAGTTGAAAAGTACGTTCAAAAGTACCTGTAATTGGTTGGTTTACTTAATTGAAGTAAACACTTTGAGTTGTAGTTTGAATACCTGAATGAAGAACCTTCATAAATTATAATCGGCAGATTTTTCTGAGAGGCCGTGGATTTTTACTATTTTAGTACATTTAAACATATCAGTCTAAAAGTTTATATTCCATTAACTCTAAAAGACTTCTGTGAGTACGGCTGTAAGAATTCAAGCCAAAGAAAAAGACTCCTAATCTCTTTTAATCCTATTTCGTCCAATCAGCTAAATTGCTTTCCCGTTATTTATTTTAATTACCTCACTGATTGCCGATCTTGGATTAAACAGAGAAATATAGCGGATACCAGCTGCTTTAGGATTCAGTTCGTGTCTTGAGAATCGATTTAGGATAATGGTCTAACAAGTTTTCAGCAATGCGACACTTTTAGTGTTATCTTTAGCACCAAATGTGGGTCTGACTACATAACAGATTGTAGAGAATTTAGGTTTAGTATTTTAGTGCTTATGTGCTTGTGTACCGATAGATTTTTATGTTAATCAGATGAAAAGTAATAGGCTCGCCTCCTATTACATGGGACTAAAAATAGCAGGCAAAATGTGGGTATACTGTAGGTACACCTCTTTTTTTTTTTTTTTGAGGGTGGGAAATCATCCAATGACTTCTCCCGCTCTGGGTGGAGCGGAAGGGCGTGTCAGACTTTTACTGACTAAAACCCACCCGTGTTCCCTCAGTTGCCTGTTGCCAAGGTCCCGGTATCCCTTTCGGACTAACCCGCAACCCTGGTAGGCATCGGTCCTAGCGGACCCCACCAATTGTGCTGACATCTCTTTGAGGCGCGCGTGGAACACGACGCGCCATCGACCCGGGCCTGGTCCTGATCGGACGGCGAGCTACCCATTGCTCGCCGTCCGCAAGCCCGCGCCTATGGTGGCCGGGAATCCGCCTGGGATTCCCGACGCCCAGGGCGTCTCCAGCGGGCAGACCTCCACCGTATGCCACACCGTGTCCTCCGGGCGATCCACACAGTGGTGACACCAGGGCGTTTCCTCCCGCCTTATACGAAACAGGAACCTCCCGAAGCAACCGTGTCCGGTGAGGACCTGTGTCAGGCGGAAGGTGAGGACGCCGTGGAGCCTCTCTAGCCACTCCTCAAAGAGGGGACTTATCGCCGCAATTGTGGCGTGCCCAGCACTGGGTTGCGACAATCGCACTCTCCAAGCCGCCATGAGATCCTGCCGGAGCTCTGTCCGCTGTGCCGCGATTTCTCGCGGCAGCGGAGTTATGCCCCGGCGCTTCATCTCCTCGCGCCACTCCCATATGTGCGCGAGGACACCTCTGCCTAACCCTTCGGGGAATATATAACTTAAAAAAAAAACCGGCCAAGTGCGAGTCGGACCCACACATGAAGGGTTCCGTACCACCGTACAATATTTAATAACAACAAAAAACACCAAAAATACACTGTTTTTTTGATGTTCCCCTTTAATTTTTAGCTTTATTTGTGTGTTATAGCGGCATTAGAAATGTGTGAAAATTTCAACTATCTACATTATATTACGGTACCTAAATGAGATCAGCCCGCTGACAGACAGACGGACGAACATCAGAGGCGTAGTAATAATTTTCCGTTGGCCACTCTTCGAGTACGGAACCCTAAAAACTTGAAGAAAAATAATAACCTTTAATTTTCTCCGTGGGTATCATAAGAGGTCATGCCAGCGACGATTCATAGTCCATAACATGCGGGGGACTAGTATAAAGTATTCATATTCACGATATAAGTGCGACAAACTTGGCGTAAGATCATAACATTGTACTAGTTTGGACAGACAAAAACGCAGACTACATTAATTTACATAATAATGTTACGGGAAAACATGGGGTAGCTGAATGAATAATGTAAAGGACCGGATAGATTTTGTAGCATATAGAGTAATGTAGGCGGATTTAATGACCATTATCAGTCGCTGTGCATTCAAAATTTGGAACATGACACGAGTCAGTACAATTGAACTACTGCGGTTTCGCGGCGGAGGTGTGCAACCGGCGTCAGACTGTCGCAAAAGTGCTACGAATTATAAGCGAAACGTAAAAGATAATTAAAGGTGTGGTGTGAATAAAGTCAGCTGTTCCCTACATTTTGACGAGCTCTCATTATCGGCTTTAACACACTCAAAAACCATGAAAACGATACCAATGATGAAAAAATTTATAAATTCAGAGCCTCAATCTTGAATTTACATTTTCACCACACTATCGGCTTTAGCACCCTCGAAAACCATGAAAACGATACCCACTATTTTGGGTATTTTTTGTCTTTAGCTAAATGAAACTTAGGCACCTACTACGTGTTACATAAGTACAATGAGAAAATTTGCTGTTACTGCTGTCACTTAAAAAAAAACTTTAAAACTTCAATATCCTGAATGCTCATCCGCACTTCGCCTCACCCGCAACAATAATACCAGGTATCCCGTACAAATGTGTAAATCCCTTTACGATGTTAACATCCCGTAACGATGACGTCACACCGACTCTACCTTCCCGAAACCCTGATTAAAGTTAAAACAGATAGGTACTCAACTTTAATTGCTATTAATTAAAACTAAAATTTTACTTTACACTGTTGTTAAAACTTTAGTTAAAATACGAGTTTATTAATTGTTACGATGGTTGAAAGTTAATTTCGGTTTTGTGACCTAATTTGAGTTATGTTCTCTTTAATAATTCAGATTTGTTCAGTGGATTTTGTGCTTCTGAAATAAGAGATTAAGGTCAGCACACATTTATTTTGTGTGGTTTTAGTTTGGAGATTAAAGAAAGAAAGAAAAAAATAATAATTAGGAACGGCGTTATTTATTAGGATGAGCTGCCGGCGCCAGTTGTTGAATTAGCTGCCAGCGTCGGTTGCTGAATTGGCTGCCGGCGCTGACTTAAAAAAAAAGAAATCAGAAAATGGGGTTGACAATTCGGTATATGGAACACAGGAGGGGTAGCATGATTAAAAAAAACATGTATTATTAGCGTAATTTTTTCCATTAATATATGTTTTTCCATAATGAATCGGATCTAATCGGAGAATCGGAATCGCCAGCAGAGGCACTCCCTATTTATTATACGATTGCCGAAAAAGGAGTGCAATTTTTTGTAAGCGTCAGGACCCCTGGACCAATACCGTTAAAAATACCAAAATTGACTACCTTTTTGCTACTATTTGATACCTAACTTCAAATATTTAGTACCTCGACTGACAGCGAAAAAACACGCAAAGAAAGTGGTCAGACATTCTGACGTCAGGTTGTCTGGACCATTTTTTTTTTCATAGTTGAATACTACCCAACTAATTTATCTCTTTTTAAATATTTACTACCTTTTTAGTACCTCAACATATATTTTTTTCAATTTTTTTTGGCATTACTTAAAAATGAAAGAGTCAAAGAAAGAAAAGAAGAATTCATGAAAGATTTTTTTTTTTGATAGTGGATACCTATATCAAATATATTAAAAAAAAATCTTTCATGTGTAACATTTTTCTTGTCAGTCGAGGTACTAAATATTTGAAGTTAGGTATCAAATATTAGCAAAAAGGTAGTAAAGGAGAATGACCAGGAATGTAGGGCACCCTGTACCAAGCGAAAAGTCCGCCTGTCACAACCAAACCTAGTGTATTTAGAGGAGAATTAAATGCTCTTCTTATATTGTTAACTTTTTTTTACATGGATTCCCGCAATTCGTATTTATTAACCATTTATCTACTTCATATTTTGAGGTTAAGTTCGAGAAAGTGACAGGCTCGAAATGGGGAAGTTGATGACAAATGAAGCGGTACCTAATATCGGTTGCTTTTTATTCTTGATTTGGCGCTTGTTTCCTGATGGATGATTATACAATACATCACTGATAGTCAATAATAATTCTTGGTGTCAGGTTTTATATATAATGATAATGGATATCAATAATCATGTAGGTAGGTACTCTTAGTATGTGCAGCTGGTAGCCTGAATAAGTAATCAATTTAGTACTGTGTTTACTGATTCCTAATATCTTGAAATCTTAACATAACAGCAGGCCTGTTTTCCCAGAAGAGTTAGGCAGAGTTGTATTTACTATATAGTACACCCACTTCTCGAACTTCACATGTTAGTAAATAATAATAAGGTGATAATGTTGTTAGTACCTAATAAGGCACTTATATCAAAAATGAAAAACGCAGTTAAGATATATTCATATTTACATAACGTATATGACCTCGACCGCTACCAGGACAGAGAAAAGAAATATACAAATAAAAAAATAGGTAGGACAATTGGGTAGCGCTCGGGAACGCCTTGCAACTGTTGCAATACGTAGCATGGACTGTCCACATCCAAAGCACACATCACTCCACATTGTGACCAAGTGTTAGTTCAGGTATCAGTTCGGAATCTCAGGGAGTTTTTCTTGTATCAATGCGAAACATTTGTAACATTATGAATAGGAACTACCAGGATTGATCTGAAAGCATAAAAACTGTTTTTTAATCCTTAAATTGAATAAATAGTCCCGGAAGTAGGTAGGTACTTTAGAAGCTAACTATAATATACATGCTTCTACTAGGTGAGGTAATACTTACAGGCGTCGCGTCGGTACAATCTATGATGTTAAAACACGATCATATCCACGGATATATTTTCTATGCAATATATTCTAAATTGTTCTAACAATACTAGTGAACGGTTTAGGATACGTCGGCGACGCTGACTTGCTGGCCGATGTCTTACTCTAGTCGAGGGCATCGCTAAGGATTATCACACAAAGACTACGTTATGAAAACGCACCTGAGCCCCCGTTTTTGTTAATAAGTATTACAAATTATTATTCAAATAGTTCAGATGAAACCAATATTGAAAGTAACGTCATCCATGACGGCGCCACAGAATAATTATTGCAATACGTCACAGTACAAATGACATTTTACTTTTTTGAATAGGTCCTCTTTTCATTAAATGCATGTATTTGCAATGTATTCCAAAAAAATAATAATAAATTATTACGATGTAACGCGTGACCTAAAGATGTTTTTTGACACACATAAAAATATATTGTATTCTAATATAAAATGGCAAATTGGTACAATTATCTTCTTCATTTTTTAATGTTCGTTGACAGGTAGGTACCTATATTTTTAACATAGTAGCAACATTCGGAAATGAAGTGCAATGTCAGTGACATAAGCGGAAAATACGTACCACAAAAGTAAAAAAAGACTTTTATTTTTGGTGTCCGAAAGCCGGGAATCGTTTTCATAACAAAATCGTATATCTAATTTAAAAAATAGGAGTAATTTTATGAACTACATTTGGTTGTGACACTCTAGCTCCTTTGTTGGTACGACAATATGGCATTCTCCTTTTGATATTTTCTAAACATCAAATATCTCTATTGGTCCAGGGGTCCTGACGCTTACATTTTTTCAGGATTCATTAAATAATATGATACCTTATTGCAGAAGTAGGAATTTAATATCGTTATTTAATATCGTAGTTTAATATCGTAATTTAATATCGTAGTTTAATATCGTAATTTAATATCGTAGTTTAATATCGTAATTTAATATCGTAGTTTAATATCGTAATTTAATATCGTAATTTAATATCGTAGTTTAATATCTTAATTTAATATCGTAGTTTTTTTATGTAATAGAACTTATCTATCTATTTGTTTGTTAGAAATTTTTGTAAATTTAATTTAACATAGTTGTGTAGTAGTTAGCTTCTTCGCTACTTTTGAAGTACTTAGCTCGTTCCTCGCCCTCAACTGTAACGTAACTAACCAAGAGCCTTCTTCAGCGCGTCTTTTTACTTAAATCCGTCTGATAAGCTTCGCAAACTGCAAACCAGTCACTTAATGATAATAGCGATAGCAGGATTAGCAGTGCATTACCGACAGCAGAACGTACTGAGCTGTCTTATCACGCTTCTTTGAAATTAAGGCTATCTTCAGTACCTATTGCTAGTTTTAGTCGCTCCAGCGCTCGGCGTGGCAACACGTCGTGTTCAGGTTCGCGACTGGTCAATCGTCATCCTGAGGATGCCTCGTTGAGGGGTGAAACACGTGTCGATTTTTTTTACAAGGTTTTTTATGACTCTTGAGGAATAGTTAAGCGGAATAGGTTACTAAATGTATCTGCGTCCATTGTATTTTACCTATTGCTAGTTACGTAAACGCAAATTCATGTTAAGTACTTCTTCTCCTAATAATAAGCTGATACTGTGGTAAAAAGAGGCCAAGTATGAGTCAGACTGGTACACGAACGGTTCCGTACCACCGTACACTATTTATATTTAAGAAAACACGCGAGAAATAAAACATCGAAAAAAAAACACGTTTCAATAATGGGTACCTCCTTTAATTTTCAACTTTATTGTATGTTTATTATTCGTTGTTATTGCAGCCATAGTAGTATTATATGTACACTCTGTGAAAATTTCAAGTGTCTACCTGTAACGGTTCAAAAGATACAACCCTATGACGGACGGACGGACAGACAGCGGAGCCTTGCGGAAACACGTGCATAATATGCATGCTGGCGGGTTATTAATTGTGCTATGATATGTTTGATCCCATGAGGCTGGCATAGTCACCCAGAGTGCATTAAAGTCTCAGAAAAAAAATACAATTAAAAGCCAGCAAGCAAAAATATGCATTTAGAACAAAAAAGGTATTAGGTAGCCCAGCGAGTGCCACTCCTGGAGGCCATGCGCCCTATTTTTAAAACACTAAGGCATCATTAAACACCCTAATGTTAATGTGCCACAAACTTCACCAACAGTTTCAGAATTCCACTCGCGAAGGTTTTAGCGAACTTTCTACTTTATCATCATACTTACATCTTTTATCAAATATAATCAAGCCATATATCTTTTAAAACGAGCTTTAATAACCTTTATTACAGTCCTAGTTGAACAATGTTGGCTTAATTTATGACTAATTAGAGACTCGTTAGATTAACTCTGTAATTTTTTAAAGAGAACGTGTTGTTATTCAGATATAGGGAGAAATCCGTTATTTACTTTTCTGTAGTAAGTATGGAGCATATTGCAGTATATTTTTCTCCATGTTGATTCCATTATTTTTATCTGACTGCCCCCAGAAGGAGGGTAATGTTTTTAGATTAATATTTTGCTGAGTAGGTATCCGAAATTGGAAAACATGTCGATGTACCTAAGTACACCCATTTACAAAGGAGTACGATTTTATATAAAAAAATCTTAAAAATAATACCGCGGTGGTTGTTTTTGTTTGAATGTTAACATTTATTATGAAAAATTTTTTGGCGAAAGAAAGTTTCTCGAGTACCATATTTACTTACACATGAATAATAATTTTCGTACAAAGAAATAATGAGGATAAGAAAGTGGGCCAAAGTTTTCAGTAACTTCATAGTTAGAAGTTTTTTTTCATGTCAATGTATTTGTTTACCGAGTTATAATAACTTTGATGTTTTTTTATCGGTTTTTGTCCCGGTTCGTTAAAAAGTTTGAGACGAAAACGTCTGTCGTAAGATATTTTAGTTTATTATTATAAGAATATAGCATTCATACACTGGCGGACACTCTGAAGTAATAATGACGTATTTTCGAGTTTTTTTTTTCAATATCCAAAACCACAAACAATGAATAGAGTTATTACTTGTTATTTATATTGTTAGGTTTCTTACATGTATGTGTCAGAAAAATATGCACACTAAAAATTATTTATTGCTAAGCTTTATTGTCTTACATTAACTTTTAGAATCTCAAGATAAAACAAATTTGTACAATGAAAAGTAAGATAGAAGTTGAGACGAACCTATTATCTACGTCTGCGTTCATTTGGCGCAGCAATTAGCATTTGCAAAGTGAAAATTGCGCCACTGAGTGCACTCTTGTTACAGTAGAATATCTAAATTAAATGCTTTAATGAAAGCAACTTTTTCTCTTTTGTGCGCATATATTATGGCTATTATAGCTTCTGAGCATCTTAGTAACCAACTGTGATTTTAAACGCTCAGAATTGACGAACTATTTACCGAATTTACTTTCGATGAATTTAACATTTTGTTCTTTGTGTACAGAATATTTACAACTGTTCGTATTAGTTATTATTTTATTAATAAGTGGCCAATGTAACTGTCCAAATGACATATAATTTAAACTTCTTAGTTATATGTTATTAATTCCATTAAGTCACTTACGAGAAAAACAAAACATACAAAATTAACATTTAGCTTTTATCCTACGCGGTTATAAACACAAACTCCGTGAAAATTTGGGTGAAGTGAGCGCGGAGTCAGCTGTCATTGTCAACGATACCTACTGATGCTAAGGCAGTGACAGTTCACTTCAAGCTCACTTCACCTAAGTTTTCACGATTAAATTTTTACAGAATAGGAAAACAGGTATCATTTTTCCCTCTTAACTTGTCCGAAAGTGTATGTTTATAAAGTATCAATCCATTTAAAGCAAAAAGCCTATTTTTACCCCTCTATTGCTCGGAGCCTTTTCTCATTACAAATATTAGGACGAGGAAAAATTGGGTTTTTCTACCTAGTGATTGGAAAAACGAAGCCTTTTTAACGAAGTGAAATTTGAGACTCCAATTTGAGGCTTCGTTGACAATGGACTGAAATATGAAAATGGTTAGGTAACTTGAATCATAATTTGATAAAAAAGTCTTGTAGGAATTTTATTTTTGTGGTGGATGGCGGAATTTCTTACAAAACTACCTCCTTCGAAGATTTACTTCGAGAAAATCTTTGTCGTTGTGAAAACATTAACCTACCAGGGGGCGAGCACAGCCTACTGTGACATGGCTCGAATCACACATTTTATAAGACTAAACTGTGATAAAATGTGTGACTCGAGCCATGTCTCAAGGCCCTGCTGGCCTCGCAGCAAGGTTCAGAGCGGAATTGACAGTCCACGGTTTGCCAAATTAACTTGAGTATAACCGGACTTGTAGATCACTATTGATCATAACTAAAAAAACATCACGAAATGACGTCCATTTTTTTGTCAATTGCTTCAGAAATATTGAACTAATTATAGTAAGCTAGCTTCCACCTGCGGCTTCGCCCGCGTGTGTGGTATGCCGATAAAAAGTAGCCTGTATCCTTCCCCGGGATGCCATCTATCTCCTTGGCAAATATCGAAATCCGTTCAGTGGTTCAGGCGTGAAAAGGTACATATAGACAGAGTTACTTTAGAATTTATAATATTAGTATGGATGGATTCTAGAAAATAAATCTTCAGAATATTTTCCAGTACCTACCTACTTGTTTCGTTAATAAGTTTATTTTTTTCTTTCTATTGTCACCAGAACACCCTGGCAATCCTCGACAAATTGGACATTGACAGTGAGAAGCCCTCTGAAGAGGAAATCGCGAGGCTCTTCGGCTATGAGGAGGCATACCTCGCGGGAGACGTCGGCATCTGGCAGAGAGTCAAACCCAAGGTCTGGGCGCTGTTCGATGAGCCATCCAGTTCACCAGCTGCCAAGGTAAGATGTTGATTGTTTTACTACTAGTGCTGTTGCCTGCGGTATTGGAAAGAAAAGAAATAAAATACGTTTGCGGCAAACATGACGCTAAAAAGGACAAATACACGAACAATAACAAATTGGGGGAAAATACGCGTCACAGAGTCACATTCACGCAAAACGGCCATCGCTCAGCTTAATGCTGCGACCCTATGCAAGACAGAGCCGCAGCGCTGGTTTTCAGTGACAGCCGGCGTTGACGTGATGACGTCAACCGGTGCAGCATAATTATAATTAATTAACAATAACAAAAAAATAAATAAAAATATTATATAATATTACTACTAGTATAATATTACTATTAGTATAGACTAATATACTATTATACTACT
This sequence comes from Lithophane semibrunnea, assembly GCA_947363905.1. Classification (NCBI taxonomy): domain Eukaryota; kingdom Metazoa; phylum Arthropoda; class Insecta; order Lepidoptera; family Noctuidae; genus Lithophane; species Lithophane semibrunnea. Next base: position 15,558,102 of record OX376203.1, read on the forward strand.
TGCATTTTAGAGAAATAATACGTACGTTCGGATAAAAAGTAACCTGTCTTTATAAGAGACGAATTTCATACAAACCCGTTCAGGCGAAAAACATGATTTAGAAACAAAAGTCTTTATGCAGTTTTGCTCTGCGTTCCGCTGAATGTGAGTTTCTTTTGTTTCTAAACTAACCGCTCTAAATATGCTGATCACTCTCAAGTAACTATAGCTAATGTTGCATTAACGTTAATGAACATTGTGCATAATATGTGTGGTAAAAAACTTGTTTGCGGCAGGTAAATCTTCTGTTAGCTCTAATCCTAGAGCTGTATAGTAAAACCTAACATAAATGGTAAACTAAACCAGTGTAGATACCTACTTATCTAATTTCAAGCATTTAGTAATCCTAACTACTCAAAACGATTGTTATTAGACCGCTTATTTCCTCTAAAACTAACATCTAAATGGAACAGCGACTCTAACGATCCCTTATCCCACAAACTGGTAGTTATAACAAAGGTAGAATGCGAGCAGAATAAAATTGTAAAATTAAAGTCGTTCGAAAGTATCAAGAAAGTTAATTTACACAAACGATTAGTTTTTAAGTTCTTTTTTGGTAGATTGCTAGGATTAAAAGGTAAACCCATATTACCTCCTTACTAATAAACGTTGTTTAGCGTCTGTATTGTATAGTTACACAATGCTTTGTCTTCTTCTTTCGAATGTCAAATTACTAACGACTGAAAGAGAGAAATCGGTGTGTAACTATTCACCTGATATTACGTTTATTAGTAAGGAAGCTATTGAATTCAACACGTGAAAGAGATTATGCCCGGAAAATGAAATTGTATTTTTTGACATAACTCGTGTAATTTTTGACATTGATCTTGTAATTTTGACATTAATCTTGCAAACTTGACGTAAATCTTTTAATTTTGACTTACATTCAGGAACTTTTAAGTTATAGTTTATGACCAGCGATCGGATAACCGGATGCATATTAACCTAAAGTTAATTTTTGGCTAAGAAATTACGGAAGCAGCTTTTTAATAAAAAAAAATTCTTAATACGGAATTCCAAAAAAATACCGGGTATGCACAAATAATCGGATATATGGTATGGAAACGACTTATCAACCCTATTATGAAGGTTACTTTCGCGGTGTTCCGTGTTAACATAAAAATTAATATACTTTAAACATGTTTTAACGAACTCGAGGTACCGAGTGGTTTGTCATTATGTGCTATGCCAGTTTGGAAACCTAGTTTACAACACTAGCTAGCATTTCTTTTGTCAAAAATGCCTAAATTTATCAATTCCGGAATCACGTGACTTTTGAGTGGCATATTAGGTAACACCTGAATGTAAGTAAATGAACATTGGACTCTATAATCAGAAATCTAAAGTTGATCCCCAAATCCCGGGATTTTTTCAATACAAAAGTGCATTCCATAATAGCCAACACCTTAACTTTAGGTAAATATGCACCCGATTATCCGATCTCTATTTATGACTTATCTTGAATTTTGACATTATAATATAAAATAATTTTCATTTACAAAATAAAAATTTTGGAAGTACACACGGCTACACATCAAGCTATACATTTCCAGTATAAGCTGACCTCGCATTGCACGGAAATCCTATACAATGCGATATCAGCGTAAACTGGAAATGTATAGCTTGATGTGTAGCCGTGTGTACGTCTAGGTACTTTTTCGATTATTCTTATTGTTAATTCTATTCAATGTTTTGGAAATATTTGTACGCCGAGGCTACGGCTAAACATGACTGGACTCAAACGATGTAATATCTTGCATGCTCTTGTATGTATATGTTACAGTTAAAACCAGTTTTAAGAAATAACGCTTTTTCCCTAGTTAGACCTAGTTTTTACTAAGTGCCTTTGTTAAAACTAGAATTAATGCTCAAAATTGAATATCAGTTAAAGCCCAAAACACACACAGAGCGGGTGCGGGGCGGGAGCGGGTCAGGTGCGGGAGTACGGCGGGTATAATAATTTGTAATTCAAGGAATTATATGGATGTCAACACACAGAACGCGGGCGCGGGTCGGGCGCGGAGCGGGAGCCGCGCCCGCTGACACAACAGCGCGGGACGGGAGCGGGTCGGGAGCGGTTGTGCTATTCTGTAAAAATATCTCCGTGAAAACTAAGTGTAGTGGTATCGATGACAATGACTCACTCCACTCTCACTTCACCTAAGTTTTCAAGGTAAGATGGTTACAGAATAGCAATGTGGGTGTAACGGCGTTACATTCGTTGCAATACACGTATCGATGATATTCTCCATATTGATGTTTTTTTTTATTAATGTCATGAACCTACAAATTTTTCCATTTTCGCGTTCTTCTCTTTAAAATAAGTAAAAAATAATAATTTTTCGTCCGTGTCAGAATCACCCAACATTTTCACACTGCAACCGCTGCCGTCTGTCAAAGTACAACCGCGCCCGACCCGCTGCCGTCCCGCGCCCGACCCGCTGCCGCCCCGCGCCCGCGCTCTGTGTGAACACGATGAACCGCGCGACTCACGCGATGAAAACGACCCGACCCGCTCCCGCCCCGCACCCGCTCTATGTGTGTTTTGGGTTTTAAACTAGTTCTTACTAGACAAAACGCGTTTTTCCGAAGCGAGTCAGTTAAAACTGTTCCGACCGAGATTAAAGTTCATCGTGTGTTCAATGTTTGGAATGATTTTAGTACGCACATTTTCATTTGGTCAAATTTTTTATACAACGTTTAAACAAATAAAGAAATCTTATCTTGTCTTAAAAGCATCACTACCACATTTCTGCCTTCAGCGTTGCTATGTTCGAGTATGTGTGCCAGAAAATTAAACCAAGACGAACAACCGATGGTTGGAAATAGCCGCGTAAAGGCTACGGCAGACAGACACGACGCAACACCGGTAGATTTCCGTGAAGTTTTCATAGAAATTGTTCCATCAGATTCGCGTCACGCCAGCTGTTTGCTGGGAGCCTTAAATGTATAATTAGTATCAGTTAGACTATTTTCCATAAGTAATGCACAAATAATTAAATGAAAACATTACAATAAATTAATAATTTATCTCTCATCCCAGATTAATTCTACTATCATTCTATGGAATGACTTTGATGTGATTTTCGTTTGTTTTAATTTTTTTTTTTTGAGCAAGGTACGCTCAAAAAAGAATTTGTCTAGTTTTAAAGAGCATATTTACTACAAAGAGCGAAAGAATGCAACATTTCTTTGATGACTAACTTCGTTTTTAAACTGAAGTAGAAAGGCGGTATTATTTTAAACGAATTTCGTTTTGCCATAAAGCCTTTTTTTATTTTTTTCGGTGGGAATATCTTCTCCCGCTCTGGGCGGAGCGGAAGGGCGTGTCTTATTGACTAAATCCCACCCGTGTTCCTTCAGTTGCCTGTAAGTTGCCAGAGGCCACGGTATCTCTTTCGGACATTTCCGCGACCCCGGCAGGCATCGGCATAAATCTAGCCTCTAACCACGAATTCTAGGCGGTCTGACTAGGTTAGATTTGAAGTTTCACTATAATATTTGCTGACAAAAAATATTTAGAGGTTACCAACATCTCAGTATTTGGCTTACGAAAGAATAAGTTTAGATAGGTACTATTTGAAAGTGTCAAATTATTACTGAACTAGCTGCGCCCCGCGGTTTCACGCGCGTAAGTCTCGATCCCGTGGGAATATCGGGATAAAAAGTATCCTATGTGTTTATCCAAGTTATAAACTATCTATTTGCCAAATTTCATCCAAATCCATTCAGCCGTTTTTGCGTGATTGAGTAACAAACATCCAAACACACAAACTTTCATATTTATAATATTAGTAGGATGTATAATTTAAGAACCATAATTTTACTCATGTAGGTACTATTATAGATTATTTTTACAACCTAAAACCCAACTTTTCAATGAATACTTTAAATATTGCATGTTTCTCAGGGTGACGCTGGGTAAAAAACATACTCAACAGTAGGTAACTAACTGCCCGTTAAAAATGTATCCCTGAGCATCGACTCCCCCTCGAATCCACTTGGAATTGTTAGAGGAAATAGAATGTGGTAGCAGCATAATGTTTTATACATTTTGTACTTTATGATACTTACAGGAAGTGGTTGAATGCTTACAGGAACTTGTAAAATAATAAAAAGCTGACGCTTATAGGAGGACTGCATTTTGGTGCCCTTTAGAAATTATCTATTCCATCCATCATCATTCTCCTGCCAATCATGATCTGCTTAGCCTTTTCCCAATTATGTTGGGGTCGGCTTCCGGTCTAACCGGATGCAGCTGAATACCAGTATTTTACATGGAGCGACTGCCTATCTGACCTCCACAACCCAGTAACTGGGTAATACGATACCCCTGCTCTTGGCAAGACTGGTTATCAGACTTTCGGGCTTCTGACGACCCGTAACTGAATGTCAAAGATCCACAAATGACAGCTGAGACCAACGGCTTAACGTGCTTTCCGAGGCACGGAGGAGTCTCAGTATGTAAAGATGGTTACCCATCCACGGACCAAGCGTAGCTTAACCTGATGGATCGACCCGTGCGGCTGTTATTCTCCTGCCCATATCCCCATATATTTGTGGTTCTCTATTACCCCTCATCTTGGTAGTCATCCCTTTACTAGCCATATCATCTTTCACATAGTACTTACATGGTTTCTTTGGTCTTCCCCTACTCTTATATTTATCTTGGTATGAAAAGGGGTTTTCTGATTTCATATTTTACTTTTTCTATGTATTTTGCACATATGTACAGTCGAACAAGCTATTTGGTATACAGGCAAAATATATTCATTTTCCGCTACATTGCCAAAATTCGTTTTGATTGTGTGTATAATTTAACTTTTTGAGCTCATGGCTTAGGAGAGTGACGTGCCCTGCTTGGGCGGAGCCCCGCCGTGTCCTCTTGGAGGCGATTGGCGGCGGTGACCTCTCGCGTCCGGGTCTGGTCCAGGCCATGGTACGGAGCGAGAGGGCATGGGAAGCAGTCACCTCCTACTGCGAAGCAGTAATGCTCGCGAAGGAGGAGGCGGAACGCGTGAGGGAGAGGCAAAGTTTGCGCCCTCACGCCCCTAACCGCCGCCGTTGGAGACGCCCTGGGCGACGGGAATCCCAGGCGGATTCCCGGCCACCATAGGCGCGGGCTTGCGGACGGCGAGCAATGGGTAGCTCGCCGTCCGATTAGGACCAGGCCCGGGTCGATGGCGCGTCGTGTTCCACGAGCGCCTCATAGAGATGTCAGCACAATTGGCGGACCGATGCCTGCCAGGGTTGCGGGTTAGTCCGAAAGGGATACCGGGGTCTTGGCAACAGTCAACTGAAGGAATACGGGTGGGTTTTAGTCAGTAAAAGTCTGACACGCCCTTCTGCTCCGCCCAGAGCGGGAGAAGTCATTGGATGATTTCCCAACCTCAAAAAAAAAAAAAAGGAGAGTGACGTAAAAGGATTGTTGATTACTGAAAACACTCACAAAATTGTTTAAAGTAGTTGCAAGTTATCTACCTGTATACCAAATAGCTTGTTTGACTGTACGTAAACAAAGCAAAAGGATCGTAGCAGGTGGCGTTCATTAGTTTCTGGCTACCACCATGACTAAAAGACGTGATTTTATGTTTGCATGTGTGTTATACAAACCACCTATAACGACAAAAAATCATCGGCTGTCCATAAACACAGCCTATAGCAGTCCACCGCTGGATATAGGCGTCTCCCAGGCTGCGCTACAACACCCTTTCCTCTGCCTTCTACACCACACTACACAGAAAAAAATACATCAAGGTTATCGGGTGTAATCCTTTGAAAAAGGCACTAAATTCTTTAAAACTAAATTACCAAAAAAACTGCCATGTTCTTATTGAAAAGAGGTAGAAAATCTTCACTCACCAAACTAGACTTAATGTAACATTTTTATCATAGACCCTCGAGTTAGTCAAATTTTAAAAGTTTTAAAAGTAAAGTGAGCGCGGAAGTGTCAAGCACCATTCACCGTTCCAATAATTCAACGAGTTTTAAAAGTTGATAAGGGAAGATGAGGCGTTTTAAATTGACAGCCCGGTATTTTGAGAATATTTGAGTTAGTATGATTTCTCGAAATCTAGCACGAACGCGTGACGTCAACCTTATACCGAAATCCCACGATCCGCGATTTTGCGGACGGACACCGACGAGCCCGGACGACGGACCGTGGGAAGGTGTACGTACAGGATATCGCAGACATCAGAAGTTATTCGAACGATTTTAAATATTCGTTTCTTACTGTATCCATTCTTGATTTTCATGAATAAAAGATGTTTATTTTAATTTTCCTGAAACATAAAATAAATATCCATTCAATATCCGTATCGAGAAGAATCAAACGACCCTATAAATAAGCCTCTATTAATAAAATAATCGAGAACCAATAAATATTATTATGAATATTATGAAGTTCGGAATAAAGCCCAACAAAGACTTGGGAACTTATAACAAAGGGATAATTAATACTCCAATTTTCATTCAGTATTTTGTTTTGTTTAGCGTTCACTGGCTTTTGACGGATACGGTAATTACGAATGTATATAGTTTTACAGACGTGATTTGTCACGTCGTTATTATCCGACTGCCTCGTTTATCTAGCAGTTGCAAGTGCTACTGCTAGAGGTCCTGGGTTCGATTCCCAGGTCAGACAAAATGTTGTTGTATTTTCCCACTAGGAAATTATCAGTAGCGGCCCGGAGTCTAGATTTGAGCCCAGTTGCTGGCAATAGGCTCGCCCCCTATTACATAACTAGTGAAATATGGGTGTACTATTTATAGGTACACCTCTAGCGAGAGGGCATGGGAGGCGGTCACCTCCTTCTGCGAAGCAGTGATGCTCGCGAAGGAGGAGGCGGAACGCGTGAGGGAGAGGCAAGGCCTGCGCCCTCACGCCCCTAACCGCCGCCGCTGGAGACACCCTGGGCGTCGGGAATCCCAGGCGGATTCCCGGCCACCATAGGCGCGGGCTTGCGGACGGCGAGCAATGGGTAGCTCGCCGTCCGATAAGGACCAGGCCCGGGTCGATGGCGCGTCGTGTTCCACGCGCGCCTCAAAGAGATGTCAGCACACCTGACGGGGTCCGTTAGGACCGATGCCTGCCAGGGTTGCGGAATAGTCCGAAAGGGATACTGGGACCCTGGCAACAGGCAACTGAAGGAACACGGGTGGATTTTAGTCAGTAAGAGTCTGACACGCCCTTCCGCTCCGCCCAGAGCGGGAGAAGTCATTTGATGATTTCACACCCAAAAATAAAAAAAGGTACACCTCTGCACACGCCTGTAATACCCGAAGGGTTAGCCCTTCGGGGATTACAGGCGTGATGCAATATTATGTTATGTGTAGGATTATACCTATTACGTAAGTGACCTATGGTATAATGAAACTAATTTAAATGACATAATGTAGTGTTATAAATTACAAGTTTATTTAGTTAGTTCCAATATTATATTTTTGATCGATTTAAATCATCTTATCACACAAGTTTAATATATAAATAATAACTTTACCAATTTTGTAAAATATCTAGGTATAGGTAATCCAATTACAGTCTCTCTTTCAAAACACGAGATATTCTAGATTCTACACTAACTAGCTTTTGATCTGAAACTTCCATGTTTAGCTAATTGCTGTTATTCTCAAAACCTATCAAAGTTTACTCAATTTATTTCTATTCAGAGCAATCTCTTTGTTGGGATTAGGGTTGTCAACCGCGTAAAATGTTAAAAATCTGCTTTTAAAAAAGCACATGCGATTCTGTTCTTGCCCGTTCTTCTCCATGGGAACCTACTACGGTTTGGAATGGGCAACTAGCTTCATCTTTCTGAATGACTGACTCCTTTGGCAATTCAAAAGTGTCGGTGAATTGTTTAATCAAAATAAATGCTGTGAGTTTGAGTCTAATTGGTTAAATTCGTCGCCATGTTTTAGTTTATTAAGTTAGTTTAGTAATGATTTTAATTCCTCATATTATATTAATAGTAATATAAAGAGAATTGCCATTCATATAGTTTTTATTTCATATGAAAGTAACAGAAAAAATAGCTAGTTTTATTAAGCGTTAATCTGTCGCTAGTTACAAATTAAAATGGGTTATTGCAATGCCATAATCATATTATAAAAGAGCATGTACATTTTTCACGTAGTAAAACAAATAAAAAATACAAAAAGCAGTATTTTTCTTAGCAGTTTCTTCTTTAATTTTCAAGTTCTTTGCTTGTTTCACGCTGCGCTGTGGATTAGATGGACAAGAGAATCAAGGTGCTTACTATTTTTTTTAATAATTAGAATGCTTAGAAGACTTAAAATGCATTTTACTTTGCTTGTCTTGCCAAAACTCATTATTTCATTATCGTGTTTGTTTACACATTATGACACGTAACAAAGAACACACTGTAGTTTTTATTTTGAGTAGAATTTAGAAATAGAAAGCACTTTGTAGATGATTTAAGTTCCGAATAGCTTTGGATTTGGATGTCAGAAAATATCTCAAAGGAACGTACTACCGTGAATACAAGTACCTACACAATGTGTTCATTTAGGTTTTATACTATCTATGTACCCATCAAAATTGGGCCAATCAGGAATTTACATCCAGACAAACAGAAATATCTAAAAACTATATTTTCGGCATCAGACTCATTCCTCGTAGCAATAATTACTTTCTTCAAAAATATTCAATGTAAAGTTTTGAATTGGTTACCTACTATTTTATTTATGTTTTTATTAGAAAGTGTTTACGAAAGTAACAGGCGTTTTTGTGACAGTTATTTTTTTTTTCTTTTAGAAAAAGGGAAAAACAGTTTTGAATGAAAATTGTTTAGCTTGTTAGAATTTAATAAATGTGAGAAAGTTGAGTGACAACCCTGCTCCAACTTTGCTGTATTTTACAAAATTGGTTTTAAATAATTTATCGGTTTTAATAAATTCATAGTGACGTTGTTCGTGGTAATAATTTGAAAAGTGGAGAGTTTATTTGTAACACAAAAGTTTAATGGCGTTGAATGCGTTTTGGCTTTTTCCCCCAGTTTCATTAAAGTCAATATATCACTTTAAAATTGCATGTTAGTGGATGATTGGATGATTATTAACCCAGGAAGAATCATAATAATATGCATGTGATATTAATAATGGATGACAATAAGTACAATTTTCCCATTTTGTACTATAACTCATTATTTGTTCAACATTAACTTAGAAAGCCTTCTTCATTAATTATTATTACTGTTTTTACTATTCAATTAAAAGAAGATTTTCTTAAATTATTATTTATTTTAGAACCAAATAATCATAACTTCTAATGGAGGTTTTATTCCTAAATAATTTCCAACACTCTTTTGCTTTCAATTTAGTGTGAAGTGTAATTAATTAGACTCTATTTTGCAGTGAAGTAAACGCTCGCTGTAATTAATAATATTACCAAAGGTGTTTCACAACTAGTTTGTATTTTCAAATTTCATTCACAAACAGAATTTTCTTGTTTATATGACATTAAATTTTCCAAGGCTTTTCAAAGTATTTACACTTATATTTTTTGTTAAAGTAAAAGTCGTTAAAATATTATCAACTTTGCAAATAACTTCAACATTCTTGCATTTAAAAGTTTCTGTTTTTAAGTGGCGTGACGTCTGGCCAAAGCTTTTAATTAATTAATTAAAAGATACATTTAAGATTTTAATTAAAAAAAATCATAAATAAGTTCGTTTAAGTATATTCATTTTTTGATTTATTTAAATTCAAATTCCCCAATAAAATTATTACAAAAGCGGTAATAGCGAAGAGGTTTATGCTATAAACCTCAAACGTCACAATTGATAATGTCAGCTGTAATGTTTTTTTCTCAATAAGATCTAATCTAGACTCCGGGCTGCTGCTGAGAAATTCCAGAGCGAATAACCCAATAACACTTTTCCCTACCCGGGAATCTTACCCTCATGTTCAGCAGTAGCGTTTGCGACCACTAGACCCACGAGGCACCAAAACTTTATGCAATGATTTCCTTCTCTGTATGAAAAGAAATCTGTAGAAACATAAACATTGGATACTCTTCCTTACATATAAAACAAAGTCCTCCGCCGCGTCTGTCTGTCGTCCTGTTCGCGATAAACTCAAAAACAACTGCACTGATTTTCATGTTGTTTTCACCCATGGATAGAGTGGTTCTCAAGGAAGGTTTGAGTATATAAAATAGACATCCACACTGGCGAAGCCGCGGGTATCAGTTAGTATTTACTAACTACAAGTACCTATATTATATTTCAAGAATGTACTGTAAAATAGTCTTAATCCACTTAATTCCCTACTTAATCCAAAAACAAAAAAAGAGCTCCTAAACATTCTGGACCATAGCAAAAACAAGCTAAAACAAATGACGTCGCATCGCAAGCAATGTAATGTCTGCTAGAGAGGAGATCATTAATCAGGAGCTCTTGTTTCTGTCGAGACGAACAGAGCTCCAAGCTCTATGGTTCCTATTAATAAAATGCTCTCATCTCTGAGATCGATCTTGGGACTTATCTTGAAGAACTGGCTACTTTAAACCCTTCGCCACATTCATTTGTCCTGGATTATGACTGCACTTACTTAAGGTTGATTTATGTTTGTATTAGTTAAGTAACGAGTTTAGTTCAAGTAGCACGTTGTATGTCAGTCAAAAAGTGTCTGTTTTTCATTGTGAAGTGTCACTTATTATAGACGTCAAGGGACTTAACTTCGTTGGTCTAATGGTCGCAAGCGCTATTGCTAAGAATGTGGTCCTGGGTTCAATTCCCATGTCGGACAAAAAGATATTGGGATTTTCCGTCTGGGATTTCTCTGTAGGAGCCCGTAGTTTGGGAATTGTGCCCAATTGATGGGCAATAGGCTCGCCTCCTATTACATGGGACTTAAACATAACTGGCGAAATGTGTGTGTACTATAGTTACACCTCTGCCTAACCCTTCGAGGATTATAGGCGTGATTTTATGTTATGTCATGTCATATCATGTTAACTTTTGTAAATGTAACTCAGCCTTTAGACGAATCATATAAGCGATACGATTTCAGCAATTTACCGTCGGGAGTTGAGCAGAATGGAATACTTCGTAAATTTGTCGTGTAATAGCTACTTCTTACATCAGACCAAAAAATAACAGCTTTGAATTTGACAACTGTGAATTGAAGTTGAATTTACGGATAATAGTGGGAATTCGCAATTTATTATATTTATCATGGGAATTCAACCCACAAGCAGTGGTGAAGAGGCAAATTACTCAAACTCCAATGATTGGGTAGTTGGCACAGTCGCAGGCACAAAATTCATTGTTTAATGTTAATGGTTAACAATAGCATACGCATAATCTGTCTATAACGTTCCCACTGTTGGGACACAGGCCTCCTGTCTGTGAGAGGGAGTGGGCCGTAAATCCACCACGCGGGTCCAGTGCAGGTTGGTAGATGCCATCTACGAATCTTTGTTTCTAGGACATGCCGGTTTCCTCATGATATTAACAATACTAAACTATTATTGTACCATCTGTCCTTGTCTCATAATATTGGAAAATGCACAATCATCGATCACCACCTTGCTGAAGGCGAATTTACCATTTCCGTCTTTTATTTATTACAAGTCCGGGTTTCTACAATGTTTTCTTTCACCGTAAGCCAATGGTATCCAAGATCATCTTAGCAACAAGCTTTAACCTAAGATTTGATAGCAGAGTAATTGACCAGAATCATGATCAGACTGTTGGAAACCTAGGACTGACTTTCGTGAAGTTTAATTGATGTTACATAGTATGTTACTTAACCTAATTATTTATTACATTTTTAGCTAACGAGCTACTTGATTGATCGTGTTCTCGTCACTAATTAAATAACACTAACATCATTAGCTTCTGGCTAATTCTGTTTCGAGGAAAATCCTTAGTACGTAAAATTAGGTATTTTTTTGTACAATCTCCCTTAATTTTATTTTAACGGATAATTAGATTACTGAGTTCGTTTTGGCGCAAAAAGACTAAGACAGGGTTTTTTTTGTGTTTTTTTTGGGTTTTTTAATAAAAAACTAGCAAATACTATAATATGTGAGCAGTGGTGGCCCAGTGGTAACGGCCGCAACTTACGAGTTGTAGGTCGTAGGTTCGATCCCCGACAGGCGCTTGACTTTGTGTAAATAATTTCATCACCACTGCTCTCAAAACGGTGAAGGAAAACATCGTGAGGAAACCGGCATGTCTTAGAACCAAAAATTCGAAGACATGTGACATCTACCAACCCGCACTGGGCCCGCGTGGTGGATTACGGCCCACTCCCTCTCATAGAGAGGAGGCCTGTGTCCCAGCAGTGGGAACACTAAAGGCTGATTATGTTATGTTAAATACTATAATAGTAAATAAGTTATCTGCCTGTAGTATTGTATTTGCGAGGGATAGTTAAAAGATTCAGGCGTGACTTTGCGGAAATCCAATAAAAATACAGTAGACGTAGATATATTTAGCTCACTCTACGTCTGGCGCTCGGCGTGGCAACACGTCGTGTTCAACTTCACGACAAGTCAATCGTCAACCTGAAGATGCCTCGTTGAGAGGTGAAACACGTGTCGATTACTTATAGGGTTTTTTATGACCCTTGAGGAATAGTTAAGCGGAATAGGTTACTAAATAATACAATAGACGTAGATACGTCTAATGTATTTTATTTGCGAGGGAGTTGCAGATTAATCAAGTTGTTTATTTGCGGTGTTTTTGTTTATTAAGGTTAGTATTTACGTACAACTAGGCACTGAAGCGACGTCGCCTTTCACCGAATATTACAAAAACTCTTTTCTGCGAATAATCAATCATCATTATTGGCCTCTGGCCTTATCTCAATTTATTTGGGGTCGGCGCAACATATCCCTTTCTTCCTTACTTCTCTATTATTTGTCATCTCGGTGATTATGATTAACCAATATGGTTAGTCAATTTTTTAATAGTCGTAGGAGGAGCTCGTGGCTTAGTAATAATAGCCGCACAGGTCGATCCATCAGGTTTAGCTACGCTTGCCGGGGTAGGTCTGTTGATGGGTGACTCATCTTCACATACCGAGACTCTTCGGTGCCTCTGAATGCCTGCTAAGCCGTTGGTCCCGGCTGTCATTTGCTGCAGCTGTCAGTCGTTACGGGTCGTCAGAAGCCCGAAAGTCTGACAACCAATCTTACCAAGGGGTATCGTATTGCCCAGAAACTGGGTTGTGGAGGTCACATAGGCAGTCGCTCCATATAAAATACTGGTATGGAGCTGCATCCGGTTAGAATGGAAGCCGACCCCAACATAGTTGGGAAAAGCCTAGGCAGATTGATTGGTTAGTCAATTTTCCTTTCAATGCTTGTCCGCATTAAAAAGTAAATAATCCTGTAATATTTCGCCCACTTTTCGTAAGCTTTTTGAGATCTGCCGACTCCCAAGAATGCCACGAACCACAGATAAGTATGCCTCATTTAAAAATACAATAGACGTAGATACATTTTATAGACAGATTAAGAAGATTATTTTAAAATAGATTTTATAATGTATTTCCGCAAAGTCACGCCTGAATTAATTAACTATGCCTCAGTAGTCAAGGCCTTTTTTTTTTGAGGGTGGAAAATCCTCCAATGACTACTCCTGCTCTGGGCGAAGCGGAAGGGCTTGTCAGACTTTTACTGACTAAAACCCACCCGTGTTCCTTCAGTTGCCTGTTGCCAAGGTCCCGGTATCCCTTTCGGACAGTAGTCAAGGCCTGGCAGATTAAATAGCAATAAAACAGTTGATCCTAAATTAAACCACGTTACATAAAAAAGCCAATCATTTAAAGCTTACCCCAGAGATGCTTAGAGCGTAATTCTACCCTCATCGCAAAGAACAGAGCCGTAATACATCAGTCTTAGAATAAACTCCGTTGCAAAGGAAGGCCCCATTAGCTACCTTTTTCATTAAAAAAAGTGTCATAACGCTTGTTCGTAAGTAAGTGGTCTTTAAGGGGTTTAATTTGAAAGAAGCTGATGGATATGCGTACGTGGTTGAAAAAGAAAGGAAGTTAGGAGCACTAAGGAATTAGAAAACTTTATTGAATGTAAAAAAGATTTAAAAAAAAGGATTCGGATCCAAAATAACGGAACACTTGGTTCACTCATCATAAAAACATACTTTAGTATTAATTCAAATTCATGATGCTTACTAACGAACGGGGTATTTTCATAAATATAAAGAAGGATTGTCAATCACACTGTGTCTGTTCAATTGCGCAATAACCAACACTACCTACCCATAGTATTTGAAATATGGCTGATACTAACGAGAGAGGAACCTACCCTCTCTGTCATAATGTGTAGATATCACTTCTTTCTAAAAAAAACTGGATCTACCGAAAAGGTTTCACAAGAGAATTCTTTAACAAACCGAAATATATCTTACATTACAAGCAGCGGCCCATTACCTCCATATTTCCTCTAGGAATAAAAATAAAAATCACATGTTTATATGGATTCTGTGCAAATAAAGTTGTTTGCACAGTTTGCACATATCCTAGAGATCTATCAGTGCTCTTGTTTGAACTGCCCGTGTGTGTTTTAATCCAAGTTAAGACGCTTCTTTGTGATCTCCCTCCTAAGGGAACTCCCTCCTAAGGGAACTCCCTCTAAAACACTTTAAATCCAAACTACACAAATGGCTTATTATTAATTGTTTTTATAGTGTAAAAGATTTTTTTGATAAAAAAGTAACAGATAAATATAAGATATTATGATACTGAGTTTTAATTAAGTAATTTTATATATAAAATTACTGTTATGATATTATTGTTAAGTGTTCAAGTAGGTACGAAACCATAATAACCTTTATTAGACATGTTATAATTGTAATTTAAAATAAACGTGTTGTAAAAAAAATTATACATGTAGGTAATTAACATGTTTAGATATTTGTGTTGTAAAAATTTATACATGTAAGTAAATAACATGTTTATATATTTGTATGCCAGCCCATGGCAAAACATGTAAGATCACAACTTTATAAATAAGACCTAAATGTACCATGTTTAAAGCAAATAAATATATTCTATTCTATTCTATTCTATTCTCGGATTTGTCGTCTAGGATATTTGTAGGTAGTTGTAGAAATCTGAAGTTAATAGAAGGTAACTAAACTTGTGACGTAGCAATGTAGCTTGCCAATGTATTCAAAACCTCAGCGAATGGCGATTGAAATGCTCATGAAGCATGGATGTGACTGTGAAAATAATCTCACAATAAATATAAGTATTCTCAACGTTTAAATGAATGTTCCAGTAAGTACCTACCTATTCTGGCAAAAATATTGAATTAATATTGCAATAAAGCTAATGAGCTATCATAGCATGAGATTCTATGCAATTTCAAACTCAATCAAATAATATAAACATCAAAATAATCAACTCCATTAAGACTTAAGAAGGTATTGATAATCAGGCAGCTTATGTCCAATCTGTTACTAAACAAGAAGTAATTGGATCCATCTACATGAAAATCTACCAGAGAGAAAACCAGTTTTATTAAATTAATGAACGTTCATTAATTTATTACTGAACGTTCATGTTTTGATAAGTAAATCCACGAGCAAACAATGTTAAATTGATCTAGGATGGTGATGCGATTCTCACAAAATATTATTTGTGCGTCACCGTACTGTGACAAATTATATGAAAACTGTGGACCAACTAATAAGAGACAGCGACAGTGAAACTACTTAATTTCTGAATCGGAATCAGCAAATTTACAACAAGTTGTAATTATGGGACAACCGCGCAAACTTTCTTTACCAAATGAAAAAAATATTTTCGAAATCGGTCCACAATTCAAACTCAAACTCAAAGCATTTAATTTAATTAAACCATTTACAAGCACTTTTGAATTGTCAAGGACTCGGTCAGTCAGAAATATGAAGCTAGTTGCCCATTAAAAAGCGTAGTAGGTACCTATGGAGAAGAACGGGCAAGAAACTCCACGGACACTCTTTTAAATCAAAATATTGTTACAATAATTATAATGATTACATCAATCATGTTGAAATTATATACATTATGTGAGAGCAATGTAGAAAGCACGTTAATTAATTGACGAAAATATCGATGAACATAAAAAAAAAAATACATACAGACGAACAATAAAACCTCCAAATTTATTGAAGTTGGTTAAAAATTAAGCATGGATATTGGACAGTATGGAACAATGGATGTTTTGAAAATTGCTAATTTTAACAAAAATATCGAATCCGAAACGGTTGTAACACTAAAATCTTTTAACATGGACATCATGATTGCGTGATGTCGACCACAGAATAACACCATGATTGACGATGTAACACCGCTTTATGTGTTAGCGGTGGTTTTAAAAAAGCGCCACAAAATATAATATCCTTTGTGATTACGTAATCCGGTACGTTAATGTGTTTGTGATTGTTATTGTATCCGTTCAATCTGCCTAGCCTTTTCTCAACATGTTGGGGTCGGCTTCCAGTCTAACCGGATGCAGCTGAATACCAGTATTTTACATGGGGCGACTGCTTAACTGACCTCCACAACCCAGCAACTGGGGATAACACGATACCCCTTGGTAAGACTGGTTGTCAGACTTTCGGGCTTCTGACGACCCGTAACGACTTTCGAAGATCCACGAAGTCCTGACTGAAGTGTCTTTAACGACTTCACACGAAGTTAATACAGAGTATACTACTGTCTACTCCAAAATATTCTAAAATTCCTTCTCTCTCCTCCACAGGTGATATCAGCACTATCCGTCTTCTTCATCTGCATATCAGTGCTTTCGTTCTGCCTGAAGACGCATCCTGACCTACGGGTCTTCAGCCACGGCACCGTGGTGAGGGACAACGGGTCGGAATCCTTGGAGATGCTGTGGCATGACAACGGGAAGCCTCATGCAGCCTTCTTTTATATTGAGCTGGTGTGTAACGTGTGGTTCACTATTGAGCTGGTCGTCAGATTCTTGGTGAGTGTGTTGTTATTTATTTAATCATAGTAGTAATTAGTAGGTACCTTTAACCACTGAAACCTTATGAACCAATTCCGTGGACGCGAGTAGGGTTCAATTAGAACGGACGTTGGATTCTAGATGTGGTTTTGACGTTGTTTCAGGGGACCATTTATTTAACTATCACATCAATCTGCCTAGCCTTTTCCCAACTATGTTGGGGTCGGCTTCCAGTCTAACCGGATGCAGCTGAATACCAGTATTTTACATGGAGCGACTGCCAATCTGACCTCCACAACCCAGTAACTGGGTACCCAATACCTACGATACCCCTTGGTTAGACTGGTTGTCAGACTTTCGTGCTTTTGACGACTCGTAACGACTGTCAAAGATCCACAAATGACAGCCGGGACCAACGACTTAACGTGCTTTTCGAGGCATGGAGGAGTCTCGATATGTGAAAATGGTCACCCATCCACGGACCAACCCCGGCAAGCGTAGCTTAACCTGATGGATCGACCCGAGCGGCTGTTATTACTTAGCCACGAGATTTACCTATCACATAAATATGAATAATCATTTTAACATCTAAGTTTGACATTCAAATGTTATTTCTACAATGCTATTAAATTAATTAATCAACAAATCAAATCAATTATTTTGTGAGAAAATAATTTTCCCCGTGTCGGCTGCGGGTGCCGCGCGCCCGGCGCGAAATAGCGCCACTAGAACATTACTTACGTCACGCGGGTTCCATACCGAAATGGAGTCTCTAAGTCTTAATAAGTTTAAGATAATTTATTTTAAGATAATTTTTTCATCTACATAGATCTGCCATCAAGCAGAGCTGTGTTTTGGATAGAAAAGGAATGCCGCTGTAACTACAGACTTATGGAACAGCCATTAAGATCGGCCACATCTGGTAAAATAATAGAGGTCCTATTTAGATAAAAATCTGCGGTTTTAGTAAGGTTTAAAAAAGTTCAGAGATGTTAAACAAAAGATTTTCAATTTACCAAAATTACTACAAGAATAGTTAACAATTTATTGAAACCTAAATAGCTACAAACGAACATTATAACAACAAGTTATTACATAACCCATTTTCACAATATTCTGCATTAATTATCATGTTAGATAGGTACACGTTTTGCAAACAAAGGTACCCGTCAGTTTTGAATGACAAGCGCACTGTTGTGTCTGTTATACCCAATAATAGTTACTGAAAACATATGGGAAATTATTTCTGTGACGTGAACGGGAGCTTCTCTGGTGGGGATTTATATAGTGTCTAATTGTTATGTTCAGAGTTGATACTGAAAAGGAATTTTCCAATTCAAAAACTAGACTTTATCAGCTAGATTGTTTACCAATACAATGATTCTGACTTGAAAACAATCATAACCTTTACCTTGACTGACATTTTCGATTTCACTCGTCGTATTTTCCTCCCGTTTAACTCGGTTAGGGGGGAAGTACGAGTACCTATCCAAAGCCAATAGCTACCTAAGCCACCTACCTAAGCCAAAAGCAATCTCTCTACTATGTAAAGACCACGATTAATTTTAGCTCATCATAATTATTTTTATCTTCAATGCTGCGTGATCTGTCGATCAACGACAGTCTGGCGCTTTGGCCGTTTTACGATGAAGTTTCCACAAAATATCGCGACGGTCAAGTTCCTAAAATATACCCGTAAGTTTACAAGCACTCTAACTTGTCAGTGTTGGACACATAACTCTATTAAATTTAGTATTCGCAAAGTGCGTCGGGTTTTAGTACATCATACGTATATTTCACTTAAATACGTAGAATGAATTACCTTGAAACGTCGATGATCATATTGAAAAAATAGCACGGGTTGGTCCTTGTTTTTTAAGGTAACCCATCTCTTTAAAATACAATAAAAGCCTTTGAGTAAAAACATAACTCCATACTTATCCATACTAAATTATTATTCATACTTTATGTAACTCTGTCCACCCACTCTGTCTGTCTCTGTGTTACCTTTTTACGTCTAAACCACTGAACTGATCTAAAAATCTGACAAATAGATAACCTGGAATCTGTATAATGAGAACATAAGTTGATTTTCATCACTCGTATAAAAAAGTTTGAAAACCAAAATACGCGCATACAAAGTCACTCGTAAAAGCTACTACCAAATAAGTAGTAGTTATCTCTTATGAGGTATATTAATTACAGTATTATCTATAAACTGATTTATTTTGTCTTCACTCAGTCAAGAAAAACTATTGTGATAGAAACTAACCTTCTTGGATCGGAGCCAACAATTAATTCGACCTAATGATCATTATTTTGTCTTTCAGGAACTTTGTTCTAAATAGCCTTTAGCTATAATATGTAGCAAAGGAAACATTAAGTTTCTAGTAATGTTTCAGCTTTAGAGAAAGATGATTTTGTGACCAATACTTTCAAAGCTGTATTCGTTACGGAAGTTAGTTTTAAACGGAGTATACATAATCAGCCTATGATGTTCCCACTGCTGGGACACAGGCCTCCTCTTTATGAGAGGGAGTG
Source organism: Lithophane semibrunnea (assembly GCA_947363905.1). NCBI lineage: Eukaryota > Metazoa > Arthropoda > Insecta > Lepidoptera > Noctuidae > Lithophane > Lithophane semibrunnea. The sequence goes on from OX376203.1 coordinate 15,577,636, forward strand.
GGCCATAATCCACCACGCGGGCCCAGTGCGGGTTGGTAGATGTCACATGTCTTCGAATTTTTTGGTTCTAAGACATGCCGGTTTCCTCACGATGTTTTCCTTCACCGTTTTGAGAGCAGTGGTGATGGTAATTATTTACACAAAGTAAAGCGCCTGTCGGGGTTCGAACCTACGACCTACAACTCGTAAGTCGCGGCCGTTACCACTGGGCCACCACTGCTCGCGGGCCACCACAGCTCGCAACTCGCAAACGGAGTATAAAATAGTTGAAAAGCATGTTACAACCTTCTGGCGACATCTGTCTCTTGATTTCTTATAGTAGTTGTTTATTTTGTAGGTAAACATGAAGGTCAAAAATGCCGTGAAAATATGGATTTCTGACTAATAACCCTAATCCTAACTAATATTATAAATGTGAAAGTGAGTTTGTTTTTTACGCTTTCACGCTATAACGGCTGAACTGATTTGGATGAAAGTTGTTACATGGGTAGACCATTACCTGGAATAGGACTTTTTATCCCGATATGCCCGGGATCGAGGCTTATGCGGGTGAAACCGCGGGGTGCAGCGAGTTAACTATAAAGTCCAAGTTTCATCACGATATTTTCCTACACCGATGTCAGTAATGCCCAAGATTGCATTAAAAAAGGCACATTGGTTGCCCGGATCAGGGGGCCTAGACAAAATCCCTTTTCTGTAAGCGCTAACGCCTAAGGAAAGATCAAATTGTATGGATTTGACAGCAGCAGTTACGTGACATCTCTAAAGCTAATGTCGACTCCATACAATTTGATTTTTCCGTTGGCGTTAACGCTTACAGAAAAGGGATTTTGTCTATAGCCTCTGAACCCACAACGTCGTGCACGAGAGGGGAGGTTTTAACCACTGGGCAATCACGACATAAAAATGGATACTTACGACAAAAAATCACAAAAGAACATAAAACCGTAATGTTCTCATAACTTTGATGAAATAAATCTTACATCTGACAAAGAAATCCCTAAAACCCAGTTTTAATTACAGTCCTCCTTTAAAGTTTTTAATTTATCTGGCAGAGTGCCCAATCTGTTAATGCTGCAACTTTTGCCGCTGAGTGTACGTAATTAGGACGAATTTATTGTGCATTTCAAGTGGCCGCGTTGTGAAAGTTTTGTAGAAATGAATAGGAAGTACAAGAGTTGTGCTTCCTAAAGATGTCCTTGCTGTGTTCCGTTTGTGCAAACGAGATATTTTTACCCGTCTTTGGCTACGGGTTGGCAACTTATCGGCGACCACACTGGTTTGTATCAGATGGTTATCAGTAACAACATTTAATTATAGCGACATTGGTGCCGATTCTCATGTTCACAAACTAAACTAAATTTAAGTTCAGTGCATCTTTTTCTTTCTTTTTCATTATGAAAAGGACAGAAGATAAATTTTAGTTGAATTGCAACTTTCATCGAAATCGTTAAAGCCGTATTAGAAAACGTGATAAATAATGTAATACTTTGTATTGTTTATTTGGTAGATGTAAGTACTAACACTAGTTTCTAAGTCGTGTCGTATAGGTACTAACCAAATGGACTGTATGGTCCGAAATAAAAGTTTTTAATTTTATTATTATAATTATTTAGTAAAAATACAAGTATTGCTCATTTAACAGTATAAGATATCTGGTCAATCCTATCTAATCGTATCTATTTCTAGAACAATAATACAATACGTCCATAATTTTATTTAACCTCCCTCTTTACCTACTTAAAGGTCAATCCAGCATTTTGACCTTGACCTTCACCTAAAGACGTCAGACGGACGTTCGAGTACACTGAAGGATGCTTAAACCGAACTTGAAATTTCCTAACCTGTAATTACCGACCCAGTTACGTTCAATGTGCCAAAAGGTAGCTGATGTAAATAAATCATTCTAATTGATACAGTGATTGTAATTAGGAGAGGAATGAGAGAGGAACGGGGTGTAAAATTCACTCATCCTCTATAGAAAGGTCCTCTGATCACCGGATGTTGTGTCTGGCGGGCAACTGTCCAACGATTGATGTCGGGATCTTGTTTATGTTGATCGCGCGGTAAACTCTAATTGCGCGATGCAGGAATTTGTGTGACGTCAGGATTTTAGTGTGACGTCAGGTCTTTGGTCGTTCGCATGTTGCGAGGTAGATGCCGCCACAAGTGGAAGACAATATAGGTTACCATTACTCCCACTGTAATTTATGATGTTGTACCTAAGTCATAATTTCAAGAAGTATGACAACTTTCTAGGTATCTTAATTTGACGATTTGTTGTAGATAGCTGTCATTGGAAGATTCATAATTTTTACAATACAAGTTCACGATGAAAACATACAAATATACAATATGTTATCTAACGAAGGGCATTCCCGTTAACCTGTAATAGTATAACGTGTACACATGCACAAAGAATAGTATACATGCACAAAAAATATTAGGTACCGTTAAAAAAAAGTTTTTTTAATTTTTTCTTGGTAAAATATTCACATTAGTACAATATATTAAATTGATAAAAGGAAAAGAGACACTCTGTATTCGCACACTCTTGTCTTTCTACGTTGAAATACAAGTGTGCGTGTACAAAGTGTGTCTTTTACGTATTAATTTAATAGTTTTGTGAATACTTCACAATTTTTTTTTTCCTTGGTAATATATTTTTTTAGCCTGTATGGACGCTTTTCTATTACGGGTTAACGGGTACGTTTGTTAGTTAACATACTGTACATGGTCTTTTGAAAAACAATCTTCCCCCAAAAAATATTGCCTGTAACAAATCAAATTACTATGAAAAAATATCCGTACTTTACCAACACCAACAATGCCTTCTGAATTAAACACAGGATGCAATTAAAAATTAATTATATCCAAAGTGGGTTGTAATTGTAGCCGGTTCGCGCCACAAAGGCAAGGGCAAGCCTTTTTGTTCCTAACAGCAATTTGTTAACAGCTTTCTGCTAGAAATTAATGATTCTGGTCCAGAAGTTTCCACTGTTTATGGAGTTATCGGTTGGAGTTGTGTGTCAGGTTTGACGTTGAATAATGTCGTGTTATAACGTCGTGAAGGTTTGGACAAAGAGTATTTAATTTTTAGGTAAGTAGAATACGCACTAAGATAATAAGTATCGTATACTTATTATTTGCACCTACGACAGCCCCGATTTTATGTCCAGGCAAATCACTGTCCATTCCAAGGTTGCCTGGAAGAGCACGTTGCGCGGAAAGCGATAAGGCCGCCCATTGTATATTTTGTAGTGTTTGTTTTTTCCTTTTGTTATATATTTTTGTGGTGTACAATAAAGTAAATATAAATAAATAAGATATATAAGAATGCCCCTGTCGAAAAAACATCTTGCATGTACTTGAAAATCAGCGCTTCATGCTTAGTGGAAGCGTTCTACTTCTTGTCCGTCGCAACGTGAACGTCAACGACAAACAAGATTACGCGGCCATAGTAAATGTACTTATTGTCGCTACTTCGGCGTCGTCATCTGGTTCTCTTTGACGTCCCGTTCACGGTGCGGTGGACAAACGGCTTCAGTCATGACGTGAGCTGCCGACTATTTCTGTTCGTGTTTTTTTTTGCATTAGGGGACCTTTGCTCTGTAGTAGTCTATTATTATTTTTTATGCCACCTTAACATTGTAGGAAAATGTCATGTAAAGAATAATGAAGCTAAAATAATAAATTCAAAACGCTTTATTTTAAATCAACCGTTTCAGATCGGGTATACAAATTACCAAACCTCGGAAATCCATTCGCAAAACAAAAATAAAAACGAAATTATCAAAGGCAACTTTCTAACTTTTATTTTAACAACCGAAGTAACTTTTGAACAAAATAATAACATTGTTTTGCGAGGGAGTCTCGTTCTTTAGTGGACTCCATTCGGAATGTTATGGACCTCGAGGCGAGGTTCAATAATAAACAAAAGAACGGAAGAATTGAATTGAGAAGAAAAATACTGGCCTGTCGTTTTTGGTTCGAAGGCTTCGTGATTCAAAAGACTGTTCCAATTTCGAAGTTTGAATTTATTATAAGGATCGCGATTGTAGTCCTGTTGCATTCTAGCTACTCATTGGTAATTTCAACTTAATGTAACTGTAATAAGTTTTTGAACTTCAATATTATGGAGTAATTAGTCTTTCTAAGCCTTAGGGATGCTAACATTTTTTGAATAGATAATTTCAATTAATTAATAATTTACATTTGGAATTTCGAATTAGAATTCGATAGTTAAAGGAATTCGTGGAATCCTATTGAAGTTATTGTAACGCAAATTACAATAATTAAATAGAACAAAGTTTCCAACTCAAGGATCCGAAGTTTAAGTCCCATGTAATAGGGGGCGAGCCTATCACCATCAATCGGGACGAATCCGGACTCCGGGCTAGTACTGAAAAATTCCAGATGGAAAACCCATTATCACCACCTCACCTCATGCATTAACAAAAAAATATATCTTAAAACGCTTGTGAAACCATAAAACAGTGAATACTTTTCTCCATTCTTCACAATTTGAAAAATAGCTCCCCTAACCCTTCAGCTCTTCACCAACTTATTTACATTACAACCCTTTCAGAATCACATCAACGATTTGTCGGCAGATTGTAACAATACCTATCTCAGTTGGAGATAGTTCGTAAGTTCAAGTTTGTACAACTTCCGCGGGTATCTTGACAAGTGTCTGCGAACTGAAACTTAGTCTCGAATGTTCTGTTATCAGTACGAGGTTTGTAGTAGAAAAATTACGTGTTAAATAGTTTTAATAGTTGAGGGTAAGATTAGAAATCCGTTGCTCGACCCTGTCTCATATAATGGTAAGTGGTTTACAATGATGCACGCTGAGCTTATACAGCCTAAAATATTCCCACTGCTTGGACACAGTCCTCTTCTTGGTGTGAGGGAGTTGGCTGTAATCCATCACGCGGGGCCAGTGCGGGTTGGTAGATGTAAAGAAATAAATAAAATAAATAAAATAAATAAAATAAATAAAATAAATAAAATAAATAAAATAAATAAAATAAATAAAATAAATAAAATAAATAAAATAAATAAAATAAATAAAATAAATAAAATAAATAAATAATATTTTTATTGTACTAAGAGAAACACATACATTATACTTACAGTTTTAAGATGATTGTACAAGTGGTTGTCAAAAACAGGTAGAACAGCTGGTTCCTGAACTAAGTAAAAAGATACTTGTATCTCAGGAGCCAAAGTTCCTCACAAACAATGATGTCACATGTCTTCGAATTTTTGGTTCTAGGACATTCGACCGGACATTCAACACCGGTTCCTCACGATTTTTTTTTTTCACCGTTTTGAGAGCAGTGGTGATGAAATAATTTACACAAAGTAAAGCACCTGTCTGGGTTCGAAACTACGACCTACGACTCGGAAGTCGCGGCCGTTACCACTGGGTCACCACTACTCTCTATAATGCACACTTGCCTAGTAGTATCCTATCTGCTCATCTTGCTAAAGCAGTAGTGGTAATATCAATCATGTTTTATGTTAACACTAAATACCAGCCTTCCATCTCACGCAGTTATTGATACGTCTAATCAACAATAATAGGTAATAATACATTAATTTATTTCAGTTAATTTACACAACACAAAATAAAATAAAATTATGATTGTTTTGTAAATAACTTAATGTTTTGCAAATATTATTCATTTTTATTTCTAAAATACAAGTGCCACTAAAGTTTGCCGAGATGGTTAAATTCTCGTGGGTCTCAAGCAGCCCATAACTTCAATTATCTTAGGATATCTATATACATAATTTCTTACACAAGATAAGATGTAAAAAAGTATTCTCTTCCTTCGATCTCTTCAAATTTTCAAGGTCTCGTATATAAATAGAACGTAAAAACATCAAAATCACAAAACACCCAATTGCACTTCATTCTACAACCCGCTGACGCTTGTTTGAACCCCGCGAATGTTTGCCAAATGTTTGTCGAGATCTCGGCAACCTCTCTTGGGATCAGCTCGCCTATAATTGAGTGAAGAGGTCTACTAGCTCAGTTAACGTGAAGCATGTTTTTGGACTGTCTATGAGTGTTGCACGTATATAATTATTTCAGGACTGTCTGATTTGCTCAGCATCTGCCTAGCCTTTTCCCAATTTTGTTGCGCTCGGCTTCTAGTCTTAGCGGATGCAGCTAAATACCAGTATTTTACATGAAGCGACTGCCTATTTGACCGCCATAACCCAATAACTGGGTAACGCGATACCCCTAGGTAAGACTCGTTGTCAGATATTTGGGTTTCGAACGACCCGTTACAGCTGTCAAAAATCTACAACTGACACACGGTTTAACGTGCTTTCCGAGCCACGGTCCAATCGCAGCAAGCGTAGCTTAACGTGATCGATCGACCCGTGCGGCTGTCATTACTTAGCCACAAGCCCTCTTCCTTTCTAATTTGCTATGATAAGGAATTTATTCCATAATTATTCTGGAGCCAATCACGTGTCTTGATCAGCCGACTATTTTTACCCGACTACGGCGAAGAAAAAAGGAGGGTTATGATTTTGACAGGTATGTATGTATGTATGTATGTATGTTCATCTGTTCCCTCCTATCTTCCAAACCACTTATCACAATTTGACAAATGAGGTATCGTTAGAAGCGTCTTGATTGTCCGCTGGTTATAGGCTATGTGACGTCACATTAAATTAAAAATGGCGCCCTCTAGAGGAAATAAAGTCAGGAACTAAAAAAAAAATATTGTTTAATTGTACTATGTTGGGTATCAAATGAAAGGGCTTAATGAACACATTTCAAAAATATATATATTATAACCCCAAAATAATATAATGTGATTTTTGCTAATTATTATTAGCAAAAATCGCGACGGGTTTTATTATAATTTGACGTTCCTACAATCCTAGGAGCCAATAGCTGATTCAGTGTTTATGCAAATCGGTTTCTCTTTCAAGTTTATACAGTCAAGTTTCCCAAGTTATCCTGTCGGAAAAACTACTAGTTTTATTTAGCAATAGTTCTTGTATAAGGAACCGTCTGGAGAAGTACTAGCAAATTATGTACTTAGTAATTTCTTCAGCCACTGCAGTGTTCTGTTTTGAAATGCATAGCAACTTACTGGAATAATAACAGGAATATAATACTTCTCAATTTTGACTCCTAAATCGGTAATCTTAAGATAACAATTTTATTTTCTATGATGTGTTCCTACCTGGACCTGCAAAAGCCCGTACACGACGCGTTTACTCATTTCAAGTAACATTACTCCTTTAAACGTAATTTTGCCATGTATTAGTCAATTTTGTAAGTTTGAACAGAACCTGACTAACTTCAAGTTAATTACTTGAGAACTTAACATGTCGCTTGAACTGCTCATAACTTAGTTCTATCAAGTCAAACATTGGTTACGTCAGTATTCACTTAGTTCTGGTTAAGAAGTTGTCTTCATCACTGTGGTTTATTTATGACTAGCTTTTGCCTTCTGCTTCGCCCGCCTGGATGTTGGAAAATATCCCAAGGGAACTTACTACCGGGATTAAAGTACCCTATTTGTTAATCCAGATACGCAATGTATTAATTCCGTAATACATTGTTTTCTCATAAGTCGGTTTACGCGGCTCACGCCAGTAAAGCTCCCAGTCGCCATGATTTTTTCCGACATCTTCGACAATCATCGTCATATTTCAGCTAATTTACACAAAACCTTTAATGAATGATATACCTAAACCTTCCTCATGTATTTCACTCCGTCCATTGGTGAAAACCGTATCCGTATCAGTTCTGTAGTTTTTGAGTTCATCGCGTTCAGACAGAGAGATGCCGCGGGGGGACTTTGTGTTTTAGTAAATATAAGTTTAGTATTAATTTTCTTATGAAATTAAATGAAATTGTTTATTCGGTAAATAGGATGTCGGAATCACTTTTACAGGGATTATAAAAAAATATTAAAAAATAAGCTAGATGAGGTCGGCGTTTCCTATCTGACTACTCTGAGAAGAAAGGACAAAACAAACACGGAGGTCGCAGTCTCTTTTAAAGTTCAGTACGTCTGAACTTTAAAAGAGACTGCGACCTCTGAGTTCAGTTGCTACCTTGGTCAGGCCATATGAGGACCATGTAGATTAATGTCTGAACTTACACACATGCATTAATTCTCTTAACGATGATGAAAACCACACCAAAATCCGTTGCGTGGTTTAAAAAAATAGTGCGGTTACATAGAGAGACATAAAAAAGCGACATTAATTGATAATAAATGATTGTATAGATGAGACTTTCCATCTGCCTCTGGTAATAATAATTTCAATAAAGACGAAGACTCCAAGTTCTCATAACACAATGATTATACAACGTGCCGCTACAATGGCGACATTAATTAACACACGGTTAGGGCTAGTGGCCAGTAACCATAAAAATTATAATAAAATAAAATAATTCGTAAATTGAAAAAAAATAATTTTCAAACAAACTAAATAATAAAAACATAACCAAAATTGAGATCACTCTTTGTAAATGATTCATTCATGTAGGTACCTACCAGCTGGCTTACGTTCCATCGGTCAAGATCCTTTGTCGGCATAATTTCTAGGAAATTGCGCGGCTTTCCTTTTACTCGCCTACATATGATCCGTGACCCCGGCAAATGAACTCTTCGCTACATTTATTTAAGTACAGATTGCTCCAGGATGGTAATTTACAAAATTGTAAATAAATCAATAAATAATAACATTTAATGAAATTAAAATATTTTCCTAAAACGAATACGCGAAATCGGATACGTGTGTTAAATTAATGTCGTCATGGTAGCGGCACGTTGTATATATTCTCACAGACAAAACCTCCCTATTGCAATAGGTATACATTTATGTTCAGCCCTCAATGTTCTAATAATTTCCTCACACCGTAATCTTGGATGTTCGTGACCAGAATCTAATGAGGTTTTGCTATACCACCTGTCCTGAAAAATGGAGGGAGATAGTCCTACTGCTTAGGAATGATTTCTTTGTTGTGTTTTTACTATATTTTTTGTACATTTGATTATGTTATTGATGGAAACTTCCATACAAAGTAGGCACGTCATTGGTGAACTGTAGAGGTTTAAGTAAGTATATAATATGGCTTTACGATGCAACCTTTTTGAATATTTTAAAAGACGATGTCATGTTTGTTGAGATAAACACTTTCATTTTAGTAAAGATCAGTTCTTCACTAAAATGAAAGTGTCAAGACTCAGCTTGGAGAGCGGACAGAGCAAAAGGAAGACATGAAGAAAAGTAAGATAGATTGATTGGAATTTGGAATAATTACGAGATTAATATAAAATACACATTCATTATTCGTACCAGTATCCTATCTACATTGGTAGATACACTAAATGACGATATCATTACTTTGCATACGTTCTACTTTAAAAACAGTTCATTATATTCTATGTCCATAAATCTTAGAGCTCACAGATTTGTCACTTTAGCATAAACAAGACGCTTACGAGTCAAGGCGGCCTGTTTAAGTCTGTGTTACTTACTTATCTTCATCAGTAGCTCGTTGTTCTGCAGTTCTTGTTATACCTTTTACACAGTAGTTCCTAGAACTCCTTGTTAAAGGGGTCGTCCAGAATTGAATTACTATCTGACCAATTTCTGCCGACTATCAATCGATTGCAATAGAAATTACAGCAATGGCCTTGTCCCGATTTGAAGGGGTGCCGATGAAATTACAAGAACCTCTATTTACTTGTGTTATAGGGTTGAGTTTCACCAATGAAACTGAATGCGATCAAGTTCTTAATCGTGTTCAAAAGCTGTCAATGTCATTATTGTTTTGGAATATTGACACTGACAGCTCTTGAACGCGGTTATGATGCGATCGCGTTCGGTTTCATTAATGAAATTCGCCCTTAATGTATCAACGTAATATTAAACTTTGCTTTTGTGCGTTCTTATTACTAATAAACGTTTTAAAGCATCTGAAGGCCTAGACAAAGTGACATTCTATCAGCGATAACGATGACGGAAAAGGCTAAAATGTGTAGGACTGACATAAGCTATCGAAAAGCTTATGTCAATCCTGTTGAAAGTAGTTGCAGCAAAACGAAACGGTTTGGAAGCGATTGTCACTTGTCTAGGCCCTCTGTATACATAGTTACACGACACTTTGTCTTCTTCTTTCTCAAGTCAAATTACTAACGATTGAAAGAGAAATCTGTGTGTATTTACCTGATATATGTAGTACGATTACAACTTCAAACAACGAAACAAAAATTGTTCACCTTGATATAAACAGAAAACCTCACAACACATCATTTACCGCTCAACCGTCTCCCATGTTATGTATCTATATCCGTTTCTCCTTTCTGAAACTTACAATCATTACTTCCAGTAGAAGTTACTTCAAAAGAACCGGATTCGTTGACTGAAGAGCTTTGTAACAAATATGATTTGTCAGATCTTTCTCTGAAGAGGTAGACATGCTGAAATAACGAGGTATTGTCTGTATGTGTGTGTTGTGTATGGAAAAGTGTTGAGAAGTCTTTGGAAAGTTTAATAGGCTGTAGAATAATATGATAAGGCGTTGTTCCATTCGGTTTTCAGCTCACAGAATACGAAGTAAAATAGAAAAGATGTCTTCATTTGGTTTTAGATTCACTTATCATTTTAATTAATACTATTACACAACACATATCATTACGCCTGTATTCTCCGAAAGGTTAGGCAGAGGTATACGTAATGTACACCCACAATATAATGTTTGGACTTTAAAAGAGGCCTGATGACCTCTAAGTATGTTTCGGCATTTCTTCTCAGGGATCAGTCAGGTTGGAAATGTCGGCGCCATCTAGTTTTAAAATATTGACCAAAAAATTGACTTGTAAAAGTGTCTTAGAAGATTTAAATACAGAAATGAATAATAAGCATCTAATGTTAGAAGTAGCGAATGTGACATCATATTGAACGGAGAAAAACTGGAATTTATTAATCAAACAGTTTTCCTGGGAATCACGCTAGATGATAAATTACAATGGGGACCCCATATAACATCTCTTGCGGGGCGGCTAAGCTCGGCCGCTTATGCTGTTAAAAGGTAAAACAGTTAACAGATGTAGAAACCGCTCGTTTGGTCTATTTCAGTTACTTCCACAGCATTATGTCATATGGCATTTTACTGTGGGGTCGGGCTGCTGACATTGAATCCATCTTTGTTTTGCGAAAGAGAGCTGTCAGAGCCATTTATAATCTATATCGTCGCTTAGGGAACTATTTAAAAGGATAAATATGATGACGGTACCTTGCCAATTCATTTAAAAAATCTAAATCTTTTTAATAAAATAAGTGATAGACATAATTTTAACACTAGAAATAAAGATAAAATAGATCAACCATTTTTCAGATTAGCTAAAGTACAAACATCTTTTATAAATGCTATAACAAAATACCTAGTGATATATTGCAATTAAATGAAAGAAAATTTAAAACTCATATTAAAAGTACACTTTGTAAACAAGCATATTACAAATTAGAGGATTATATCCAAGATAAGAAAGCTTGGAAACATGCTGGTCTTGCTCCATAGGACAAATTCGAGTCTGGACAAAATCAAACTGGTTGCTAATCTAGTTGTATAATTTATTATTTGTATATCATAGATTTTTTTACATTTTATGATTATTAAACTACACACTGTCCTATTAGTATTACTTGCAAGTTTGTAGGAATAAAGAATGTGATATCGTATACTTTTACAATGTTTGTAAATATGTGAGCACCATGTATCTATCACATACTTAATTAATTTATTTGTCATTGCTCCATTTTTAATTCTTTTTTATCTATTGTGGTACAGTAATTGTATTCTCGGAGCATCGTCTTCACATGTAATTATATAATTGATGTATACCAAATATTGTAAAACATTTTTTTTTTTAAGAGTAACGGTGGAGTTTCTTGCCCATTCTTCTCCATACGAAAACTACCTTTTGGAAGGGGCAACTAGAATCAGTTCTATTTCTATGTAACGTTTGACGTTCAAAAGAGCCTTTAATGTGCCTACTTGAAATAAATTATTTGACTTTGACTTTGACTTTGCATCGTTTCATTTCAGAAAATAAAACAAACGAGTCGCAGGTTTGATTACTTTCATATTGATATTAATAACCCAGTCTGTATTTTTTTAATCAAATATTTCTACATGACATAAGTAGAATGCTTTTGGTCAGTGCGATACGGTTTCCAAACACACCACCAGTATGTGTTTGGCGACCGTACCGCACTACATTTTTTTGTAATAAACTATTCTAATTTTTTTACCGAATACACGACGAAAGTTCATTTAATTCTTAAAAGAACGACCAAACATCACATTAGAAAATCACATAGGTACTATTTGTGTGTCTACAGTAAAACGCACTTAGTTTAAGAACGAGATGAGAGCCTCTAGAGCTCTAAAAGGCTCTCAAAGGGCAAATCTCCCGCCAAAGGAAAGGGGCAGCAATTAATAGAACAAATTAACTCCGGCAAGTTGCTTCGTCTTGTTCATTTTGTTGGAAGTTTTTTTTTTTTAAATACTTTATGGCACTTTGATGATTGTAGGGAAGTATTTTGTTTTTTTTTAAATAATGTTTTGAAGTTTTTAGGGTTTCCGATATGAGAGACAAATCGATAAAGATATTTTTTAGGAAAATTTCTACCTTTTTATCTGTAATTTTATGGTGTACATAATATAGAGTAGGAATTCTGTTCTATTTTGTTGGCTGAGAAGCTTTTTAAATAGCTTCTCAGAATGACGTTATATAACGCGATAGTCATCCTAGCTGCTTATTTACATACCTACAACAATATAATATACATAGAATCCAAAATACGGAATTCCCCTTTATCAATTGCTCCGAAAAGTTGCTTCATTTGTCACGAATTTTATTGATTTTGTCTTTACATTCATAAAATCGTTGTCACTTCGATTGATTTTTAACGTTATTGCGTTAAAAATATGACTAGATAAATGCTAAAAAAAAAAACATAAAAGCAGTACGAGTTGCTTCCTTAATGGAACTATTAAATGCTACCTTCGGAACCCTCAAAGTAAGACACGGTAAAGTCGCGCACAGAACGGGAAGCAATTAATGATCGCACAAATTGACTCCAACTTTCATTCGTCTTGTTCATTTGGCAGAAATATTTCTTTTACTTGTTGTTTTTAACGAGTTCCAGTGAATTTTTGAAAATGTTTCCTCGATTTTGGCCAAAGGAAAATAAGGTAACTTGGGAACGATTTCTAAAAGCTTGCTCAAAAATTCTATCTACTGACAAATGTATTTTTTTTACAGTAGTTCATGTCAGCTTTTGTGATGTCGTGAGGCTTTGTCATCCGCATTTGCCTCACGAGGTTCGCCCCCACATGTAAAATTCCATGTTTGCCCCACATTTTTATTTTTAAACAACATTAGCCTATCAAATTAATTGAAAAGAGGTTCTTTATAAGTTTTCAAAAACCTTTTTGTTTGTACCTTGTTTTACTTAAGGTACAGCACATTGGACCAGACATAATATATTAAGTAAAAATCGTTAGAAAGGAAATAAATTGGAGATATCCGTTTAAAAAATATTTCCAACATTATTTTCTGTTCGTTATAAAGGTAAAATTGCTAGAATCAATCAGCTTGGCTGATATTGAACTATCTATTTGATTAATAAACTCGATGCTCCCGTAATGTTATTACCTTAGGATTACATCGTGTAGTACAAGAGAGCTTGAAATTAATTGAATATGCCAATAGAATATCAAAATTACAGACAAAATTAATTAACTTTCAAGCGTGTAACCTTTTACTTGTTTGATAGGATAAATTTATAATAATACGTTATTTCGAATTGAATGTTAACGTTAGGACATAGGTAAATTACTTTGTTATGAAAATGACAGTAAACCATACACGTACTATACAGCTAGGCTAGATCTCTAATTAAACATCATCTACCTAGCCTTTTCCTGTTGTGATTGTGAACAATGTTGAGGTCGGCTTCCAGTCTAACCGGATGCAGCTGCATACCAGTATTTTACATGTAACGACTGTCTATCTGATCTCAACAACCCAGTAACTGGCTAATACGATACCCCTAGGTAATACTAGTTATCAGAGTTTCGAGCTTCTGACAACCCATAACGACTGTCAAAGTTCCACAAATGACAGCCGGGACCAACGGCTTAACGTGCTTTCCGAGGCACCGAGGAGTCTCGATATGTAAAGATGGTCACCCATCCACCGACCAACCCTGGCAAACGTAGCTGAACCTGATGGATCGACCTGTGCGGCTGTTATTACTTAGCCACGAGCTTCTCCAGATCGATCCATCAATAAACAAAATTTACTTGTTTTACATAATTTTGTATTCCCTGAAGGGTTAGGCACAGGTGCACCTAAAGTACAGCCACATTTCACCTGTTATATTTAAGTCCATTGTAATAGGGGCGAGCCTATTGCCGGCCACAAATCCGGACTTTGGGCTAAAACTGGGCTACTAAGAAGAAAGCTCAACCAAAGACATGAAAAGAACTAAACCGCATGATTCATATTCGCACATGGCGTATTTTAAACGCGCAGACGACGCGCGTTTCCAAGTTTTTCTTCGCCGTCCGAAGTCAAGTTTTAAGTCAAGTTCCTGCGCGTTTAAAATACACCGTGTGCTAAGGGCCTTAGGATTTTTAACAGCATAAATTCCTACCAAGCAAACTCTAAAAATATAATTCAACTGAATAAATATCCCTGATATAGATCAAATCAAATCAAACCTCTTCAGTCGTTACATTATTAAATAAAATCGAATCATAAATAAACGTATAAGCCAACAAATCAATTTACTTTAAAGATTTCTATGAAATTCTAATATCTGATAAAAATTGATTTCTTCAATGGAATTTTATGTAAATGGAGTCCAGTTTTTGATTCTTAACAATATTTTTTGAATTAATCTATTGGGTATGTTTTGACCGAAGATATTATAGTCGAACCTGGATAAGCGAGACTTCAAGGGACCGTAATCTCCTTTTCGCTTATGGAGGTTTCTCACTAACTCGAGTTTCTAGTTTATAGAGGGCGGCCTTTCTCATTTATAGGAGTTTATAAAAAAAAATACACATATGGCCATTCGAATTGTATACGATACAAAAGCAATGTTAGTTAGTTCCTCGTTTAAGAAAACAAAAACAATGTTAGTTCCACGAAATTTAAGAATGAGTCATTAATAGCAGATGTTAATTTACGCTCGACTGTCACATAATAAGGTACAGGCAAGTAGCAGTCTCAGTTATAGAGGCATATTGATGAATTGATGATGCATAATCAACCTATAATATTCCCACTGCAACGACACAGGTCTCTGCGAGAGGGAGTGGGTCGTAATCCACCACGCGGGCCCAGTGCGGGTTGGTAAATGTCACATGTATTTGAATCATTGGTTCTAGGACATGCCGGTTTCCTCACGATGTTTTCCTTCGCCGTTTTAAGAGCAGTGGTGATGAAATAATTTGCACAAAATAAAGCGCCGGTCAGGGTTTGAACTTACGATCTACAATTCGTAAGGGCCATCACTGCTCTTCAATAATGAGGATAAAACCAAACATCCATAATGTACATCTTTTCAAATATTAATGCTCTCCCTACAGCCAACATAATTAAGCATCTAAGTCCATTTACCGAGCATACAATCTACTAAATTATAAGTACTTCACGAGAAGTTTCCCGTACCGGATGCATATTTGAAACGCTGACATCCGAGTTTTACTAAATAACTTATGAAAAGTCAAGTTTTCCGCCTGTTAGTTGAGTTTCTTACGCTGTGTGGTGTAAGTTGGGAGCTTAATGTGATTGGATGCTAAGTTTATGTGATGGAGATGACGATAGAAGGTTAGTTTGACTCGAATCTATGACGAAAATTTTTATGATTTTTGTAACATTGCTGTCATCATCATCATCTGCCTAGCCTTTTTCCAGCTATAAGAATAAGAATGTTTCTTTATTAGAGTATCATGACTCAAAAATGGTTACTAAGACTTACAACTATGTTAGTAAGAACTGACAATTTACAAAACAAAACAAAAACAAACAAATAGGGTCACCGTTGTGGCAACCCATGTGAGATGGCACAACAGTGACCCACGAAAACACAGTCTAAGCGACTCGAAATCATGCTATGTTGGGGTCAGCTTCCAGTCTAACCGGATGCAGCTGAATACCAGTATTTTACATGGAGCGACTGCCTATGTGACCTCCATAACCCAGTAACTGGGTAATACGATACCCATTAGCAAGACTGGTTGTCAGACTTTCGGGTTTCTGACAACCCGTAACGGCTGTCAAAGTTCCACGAATGAGAGCAGGAACCAACGGCTTAACGTGCTTTCCGAGGCACGGAGGAGTCTCAGTATGTAAAGATGGTCACCCATACACGGACTAACCCTGGCAAGCGAAGTTTAACCTGATGGATCGACCCGTGCGGCTGTTATTACTTAGCCACGAGCTCCTTCGAGCGCTTTGTAACATTGCTGTAAATGGATTTAATTATGTGGAGATTTTGCTCTATTCTTGTAAACAAGGCTTCTTTCTTTCTTTCTTTTTCGTGGGGTTCGTCACTTACCTAGTCTCGAAGTTCTTATGCCGCCCATCGGCCACGTAAACAAGGCTAGTAAAATTAATTGAAGGTTAATATTACATAAATTAATTAAATACCATTTAAATACTTTTAAAATCAACGGACAGGTTGAAAACCGTTGATAAGTAAATTGAATAGGCACTGACACACGTCATCAACAATCATTATTCTCATCATCCAGTCTTTTAACAGATCTCAGGAGAAGGCACATTTTTAGTAATTAATAGGATAGCCATTTTAATTAGTTTACATTGTATCAATCTCAAAATCAAACACAATATGCCAACCACATACATTATACCTGCGCTAAGCTTCGGCGTAGCATCATCGTAGCATTTGCGTAGCAAATTCGTAGCAGTCGCGTAGCACTTATTCATTGCGTAGACCACAACCTCTAACACCACTGACGAAAAAACTGTACTTTAAATTAAAAGTAAATTTTCTTGGCAGTTAGTTCTACTTTTCTTTCCATTTATTCTTCTGTGTTCTTATATCTTAAGCCGTGCACGAAAGCAGCTGGTGTAATGCTCTAGAGAGGGCGTAATTTAATTATGATACTAGGCCATTTTGCTGCGGTGACATAGTAATGAGAATTTAAAGGAGTAGTATTTCCTTATGGTCGTTTTTTCCTTGACATAATATTATGGACTGGAGAGAACATTTTGTTGTTCTTGTTGATAACAAAATAAACTTTGGCCTAAATGTAAAATCCTCATGAAACGGAAGCTGGCCTACTGTGGTATTTTTAACGTTTCTCTAGAGGAGATTAATTATTTTTGTTATTCTGTCAAGTAAACGTAGTGTGTCAATTTGATAAAGAATTAATTTCCAAGACTGTATGTATGTTTATGTACCTCCTATATCATCCTACACAAATATTCACATAATATTTCATTTCATGTGAGACAGAGGTCTGCTAGTGAGCCGCATATTGACCCGAGGCAATGAAGCGCTCGCTTTTGCGAGTACAATGGTCGGAACCCAGAACTAATAATAGTACGGTCAGCAGACAAGTTATGTAATGTTTTTTAGATATTTTAGCAGAGATTTCCTATTTTGGGAGCAAGCAATTTTTCAAAGATATTATAGTGTCGATTTACTATTCTATCAACGAATTTTAAAAGAGATATCCCCTGGAAATCTAAATTCAGGAGGTCTTGCTATCTTGCTGCTGTGAACAAAAGTCAGAGAAATACCAACTTAAATAAAGATGAAGACTAATTTTTTTTTTAAATAAATTGTGAATGGTAGCGTTAGCAACACAATGTGTTATTAACACATTGTGTTGCTAACGCTACCATCCAAATAAGTAACACATAATAGGTACATTCAAATACCCACTCGCTCACAAAATTTGGTAGACTCGTAGGTAACCCTCATTTACCATTCCTAGCAGAACTTCTAACTACTAACATTCCTACTAATAATTCTCCTAGCACAACTTCAGATTTCCTAAAGTAATTTTAAACCAAAATAAAATACTGTTTTGTGTTGCAAATGAACTTCAATCGGTTTCGTTTGTGGCATAAACAGAGAGGGAGGTAATCCATATTCATATTGCTAAAAAGTTACCGACAACTGTTGTATATTTTTATGTTACTTTTGCCTAAAAACAGTGTTGTGTTTCAGTTGTTAATTGCTGAATAAATGAGATAAATGGTTGTTGTTTCTTGTAGTTTGTGTTTTTCAAAAAAGGTACTGTCTCATTTAAATTGAAACATAAAATTATACTATGTTTATTAATAGTTTATGAAGCCATTTGCTTCTTTTGGTAGGTAGACTAAAAACTTCAATAAAATATGGATGAAAATTAATGACAAGGCTGTGCGTGGGCCTGATTCGAGACTTTATTTAGACAGACCGTCGTCGCTCTCTGAATTCAATGAAAAAATTGCTAGATGTAGTTGACATTTTTTGTTATTTGATAACCCCTGATAAGAAATAGCGAAACAAACTCAGAGCTCAAGGTCACACTGTCTATTAGACACCATAATATAAGGAGTTTTGTACTTTAAACCTCTCTCGTCTTATTTGGCTATTTTTCTCACTAATTCTATAGGTGCTCCAACTGTTCTTGCTTCAGATTATTCATACGATATATCGCTACGGTTACAAGCTCCCACAATTAACAATACATGAATAAATGAATAATTTAAATCAAACTGAGATGGGTTTCACCCTTCTTGCCTCTGAAGCGGGTAGTCCTTTCATTTTCACATTATCTACATGTAAAATGTCCCTTTTTGGGACTTTTGCATATTTTTATGGTAAATGATATACACGGTTTGCGTACTGGATAATTTCCGAGCGTTTTTTCTAGCGGAATGAATGAGAAATTCAACAAACAGCTGCTGCTTTAAGTTTGTTTATTTCAATGAGTTTTTCTCTACGAAATGTTTGTAATACTTTCAAGGAATTGTTACGAAATTGCAGTATTTACCATTTATGGTAACTATAAAATGGAGCAGCTGTTTCGTTGTATGCGTTGCAGGAGAATATGCTTCTGTTGGTAGGTATCAACTGGTCGGGAAATAGAAAAATAAATGAAAAAGTAGATTTCGAAACAGCTGTCACATTTTCACTTTTTGTTTGGTTTTAAAAAGAGGCAGTGATGTACCTAGTTGTGAGTTTAGCTGCAGTTATGTAGTTTAATACCGAGATCAATGAAACTTATTTAAAACTCAATACATTTTCAAAACAAGTAAACATTTGACCCATTTTTTCTTGCATTATTTCGTTGCTACAAAGCAATTATTTAGATTAAAAAAATGGCTTAAAATAAATATCCGATAGCATGTCCTTTAAAAACATTACCTAGCGTAGGTGAAAAACCCAGAATACATTAAAATAAAACTGTTCTCGTAAAAGTGAAACAATCTAAATAAGTGTTGAAAGCAATAAAAGCGAAGTAATGAGTTTTTACCCAAACCTGAAAAAAGAATTTTCTACGAAAATCTGTTGCAAAATTCTTGGAAATTAAAGGGTTATTGACAGTCTTTTATTCAGGATCGCCCATATAAACATAACATACATAATCAGCCTATAATGTTCCCACTGCTGGGACACAGGACAGGAGGGAGTGGGCCGTAATCCACCACGCGGGCCCAGTGCGGGTTGGTAGATGTCACATGTCTTCGAATTTTTGGTTCTAAGACATGCCAGTTTCCTCACGATGTTTTCCTTCACCATTTTGAGAGCAGTGGTGATGAAATTATTTACACAAAGTAAAGCGCCTGTCGGGGTTCGAACCTACGACCTACAACTCGTAAGTCGCGGTCGTTACCACTGGGCCACCACTGCTCGATCGCCCAATCATCCAAAAAGGGTTTAATTTAATATGTGCGATTTGGGATTATGTGTAGGGTGTCGGTGTAAAACTGGATTAGGGGAGTTCAAAGGTACTTTGTAACACGGTAATCGAGTTTTTGGTTTATTTGTTTAAAATTTTTTGTTTTTTAGAAAATGATTTTGATAAGTCGCTACAGACAAATGTATCGACAGAATGGTATACTTACCATTCTGTCGATACATTTGTCTGAGACTTGAAACTTGAGAGTAGAATGGTAACGGTAACCAGTAGGTTACCGTTAGAGAGTACGTTAGTTACCTTGAGAGTAGAATGGTAACGGTAACCAGTAAGTTACCGTTACCATTCTACTCTCAAGTTTCATAATTCCTGTCAGTAGTTGACAACTTTTCAAACCACAAATCGTGTAATTTATAGGAGTTTTTTTTATCGCAGTTTTATTCCGGCAAAAATTTTGAACATCGGTTAGCAAAATTATACTACTCTGTGAGTTTCAGTTTATACTATCCAGTTTTTGAGTTTTATTTCTAACTAGCTGTTGCTCGCGACTCCGTCTGCAATCGAGGACAAAAGTATCCTATGTTCTTCTCCAGGTCATGGTCTATCCATTTGCCAAATTTCATCCAAATTCGTACAGCCGTTTTAGCGTGAAAGCGTAACATACAAACTAACAAATAAACAAACAAACTCCCTTTCGCATTTATAATATTATAGTTAGGAAGTTAGGATTTAGACCTTAGGCAAACAACAGTTATTGTATAAAAAGTAGCTAAAACAACATTTCAAACGAGTATAAAACTTTTCCCTACATCATAATCAGTTCAAAACCTATCCCGCACGATTCACGAACGTGCGCGAGAAGTAAGCGACAGGCACATATTCTGTTTATTTCATGGTCTACTGCAGTTTAAACTGCACACTTTGTCGTGCACGGAACGCGAAATGAATTATATATTTTATAGCATAGAACACACTATAGGTACGTAAGTGGTTGAAAATTGGACAGCGTATTACATCCACATTCCTAAGGTTTTACACAAGTTTGCATTATAACTCTTTGGTGTTTATAATTTACACATAGTGGTAAAGAGAGTACGAAGTTTCATTATTTTCATCGACTTCAAAAAAGAAGGTTTTAATGTCGATGCGTTTTTGTTAGTGATAAAACAAAGATTGAATAAAGAAGAAGAAGATTGATCGTTTGATTGATTGAAGATTGATTGATTGACTATTATAGAATATCTTGTGGCATTAAGTCCGTCTATCTAAGTACTACTTTTTATAAAAAGTTTAATAGATAAATAGTTAAAGAAATTAATATTGAATGTTCAGTAACATGTCATACATGAAAGATTAATGCCAATTTCCAAGTTATTTACATTCGTACAGTCTTCCCTTGGTTGTCTTGGTACAAAACGCTATTAAAAACCGGTCAAGTGCGAGTCGGACTCGCGCATGAAGGGTTCCGTACCATTATCTAAAAAAAGGCAAAATATCACGTTTTTTGTATGGGAAAAAAACCCCCCTTAAATATTTATCTTATTTTAATTTAATTATTTATTTTTAAAGTGAATATGTAACTAAATATCCTGTGAATATTCCAAGCGTCTACCTGTTGTCGTTTTCAATATCGAGCAAAAAAATCACGTTTGTTGTATGGGAGCCCCCGTAAATATTTATTTTATTCTGTTTTTTTGTCTTTGTTGTTATAGCGGCAACAGATATACATCATCTGTGAAAATTTCAACTGTCTAGCTACCA
Organism: Lithophane semibrunnea; assembly: GCA_947363905.1. Taxonomy (NCBI): domain Eukaryota; kingdom Metazoa; phylum Arthropoda; class Insecta; order Lepidoptera; family Noctuidae; genus Lithophane; species Lithophane semibrunnea. The sequence goes on from OX376203.1 coordinate 15,599,351, forward strand.
CGGTTCATGAGATACAGCCTGGTGACAGACGGACAGACAGACAGACAGACAGCGGAGCCTAAGTAATAGGGTCCAGTTTTACCCTTTGGGTACGGAACCCTAAAAAGAAACTGTCAAATAGGTAACGAAGGCAAAGTGAATTGAACTTTCAATTAGCTTCGTTAACTGACGACGGGTAGGTATATTTGCCATCAAATCAAAGATCCTCGGAGTATTTGAGTGTGGACCGGCTCCAAAGGTAATTGTCAAACGTTATGTTTGCTCCTTGTGAGGTAGAACGCTGATTGGGTTTGTGACAAATTGCAGTTGATTTCTGATTATGATGGGAATATCTGATTGTGATTAGACTGTTATTTGAAGTGGTTGTTCCGTACATTGAGAATATTGTTAGGTATAATCGTTGTCTATTTTTAACCCCCGACGGAAAAAGAGGGGTGTTATAAGTTTAACGTGTGTATCTGTCTGCGCCATCGTAGCTACCAAACAGCTGAACCGATTTTGTTTTTTTTTGGTTTTGTTTGAAAAGTGACTGTGAAGGTGATTGAGAGTGTACTTAGCTATAAAAAAAATCGTTTATTAGATGCATTGGTTTGTCGAGGGCTTTTAAATTTTTTAATTTAATTTAACTTGTTACTGCTTTGCGGCAGAAAGCAACGTTGCTGTGTGTGTTGAGACAATTCCGTATTTTTAAGAGTGCTCTCATTATTTTTTCAGTCGCAATCTGTAAAAATACCTCTAATTTACGTGCATTTTTGACAAGTTTGACATTGATTGTCGCAGAGATGAGAATGCGACTAGATTTTGAAAGTTTTAAATGCGGGAATTGGATTTCTGGTGTAATTACAGGCCCATAGAATATTTTAGCTGTCTCAGGCCGGGAGATTAGAGATAAGAATCATGAATTTACAAAAAATCACAGAAGTCTAAACAATTTTAATAATAGCATAAAAAATCGCGTTACTAGAACCACACCTTAAAATCCTAAAGCCTTTCAATTACGCAGTGCTTAGGGCACATATTTTTTATTTGAAATCGTCTCATTATCTCCAGTGCTGCGGGGCCCAAAGGCGTGATAAGGGCCCCGTTAATTGGGCCCCATGTTTGTTTGGGTCACTTAGCCCTTGGCGAACATTTTCGGTTTCTTTTTAATGTGTACGTTATGTGCGTACAGTACACAGTCTGGACCTTTTTTATTGAAGTTGCTGAGTATAGCCGCAAGCGGTTTTGTACTGTAAGCGATTTTTTGCTGATTTATACGTTTTTTTATCGGGTATTTGGTTGTAGTAAGTAAATTTATGGTCGAATGTTCGTTTATATTGGAAAAATTTAAACATTTGTGCAACTGTTTTGTGAAATGTATTTAAAAAACAAGATGGCGACGGACTCTGATTTTGGACACGCGTCACACACCTTGTATAGGTAACCTTGTAACTGTGAAAGGAATGTATATAACTGACAGGTGTCAGAAACGCATTCTCTCATCGAAAGTATTATCGGAAGGTGTGTAGTCGCCTGTGAGAGAGTTTTTAGGGTTCCGTACCCAAAGGGTAAAAATAGGTCCCTAAGGTTCCGCTGTCCGTCCGTCTGTCTGTCCGTCTGTCTGTCACCAGGCTGTATCTCATCAACCGTGATAGTTAGACAGTTGAAATTTTCACAGATGATGTATATCCGTTGCCGCTATAACAACAAATACTAAAAAACGGAATAAAATAAATATTTAAGGGGGCTCCCATACAACAAACGTGATTTTTTTGCCGTTTATATATGTAGATAATGGTACGGAACCGCGAGTCCGACTCGCATTTGGCCGGTTTTTTATTTAGCATTCCAACGCTGCCCTTATAATCGCTTATCATTATTACAGAACGTACTCATCAGAGCGCCCCCTTAAGTTCTGATTACCTATAGAAATCTCCTCGAAAAACAGCCAAATAATCTATCACAGTTACTTTTATTGTCCTCCAGCCATCCCTATTGTGTCCGTATCGACATTAGAGCTCGTTTTCACTTCATTATTGTTACGAGCAACAGTGAATAGGTTTATCGAGGTTCTTCAGTCGTTGTGAGAACAATGGTTGTGGATACAATTCCGTGATTAGCTTGATTGTAGTGGATTGGTGATTGGTAATGGCAAATTGTGTGGACCGCCACTCAATCTGCCATTATCAATCATCTTATGCACCAGCTTATCACAGAAAAGATGAGATATATAATTATTGTTAATTTAGTTAATTGATTCAGGCGTGAGTTTGCGGAAATCCATTATAAAATACAATAGACGTAGATATATTTAATAACCTATTACCGCTTAATTATTCCTCAAGAGTCATAAAAAAGCCCTTGTAAGGAATCGACACGTGTTTCATCTCTCAACGAGGCATCCTAGGATGACGATTGACCAGACGCAAACCAGAACACGACGTGTTGCCACATCGAGCGCTGGACGCAAAGTCTCTAATGGATTCCCGCAAAGTCACGCCTGAATCAATTGACTATCCGTAGACCATAATTAATTTTAACGGTGCTCCTACATTCATGCTATTTAGAAGCGTCTATGTGAAAAGTAAACCGTCAAAAATTTTCTTTCTCTTGCGATAAAAGTTGATACCTAAGTAATGAATATACTTTCCGTATAAAAGTAGGTATAAATAGGATTTCATTAAAAAATTAAAGAGAAAAGGAATAAGCCTAGTCTTACCTATTCGTGAAAGTCAGCGAAAAGGCAACGCGATTACATCAAAGCAATGCCGGAACACCAATCCTTTTACAAAACACGGAGATTATAGAAATATTCCCTTTGGCTGTTCATTGTAGCGGTCATCGGTACATTCTCTTTATATAATTCGTGGAAAGCCTTTGCCTTGCCTCGGGCAGTTGTGTGTCTTCATTCAGCCGAAATGCAGCCATTTCAAAGGCATACCTTTGAGCCAGCCAAATGCAAGATGTATTTACACAGGCATATTATGTACCGTGTTGTACATAGTTACATTTGTATGGGCACTTGAACTCAATGTACTGATGCTTGCCCACACAAACATTGCCCGAAAACCTAGTAAAAATATAACCTGGAAGCTATCACTCAGGAATTGCATTGATAACTATTACCTACAAATGATATAAGCTTTCCTACACCTACAATATTCAAATCACATAACATGTTCGATTAAATAATAAATTAATAATAAATACTATTATGCTGCAACGACTGACGTCATGACGTCAACGCCGGCTGTCACTGAAAACTAGCGCTTGGGCTTTGTTTTGCATAGGGCCGCAGCATTATTCTGAGCGATGGCGGTTTTGCGTGAATGTGACGCATATTTTCGCCCAATTTGTTATTTTTCTTGTATTTGTGCTTTCTTAGAGTCATGTTTGCCGCAAATAAACGTATTTTCTTTCTTTTTTCTTTTAAAATACATTCCATAATAAATCTATACCTACCTAATAGTTTGTAAACAAATATTAATTATGCTGTGGCACCAAGTTGCCGTGTCTGACATACCGCTGTTAACCTACGATGTTTTGTGTTGGTGTGTTTTTGTTAAACCAAATGTAAACTATAACTTTATTTACTGAATAATAAACGATAAAAAATACCCACTAAATTCCTAATCGTTTTATATTTTGTTTATCAAAAGGCTTATTGGTGATTCGCCCGAATTTACACGCCGTAAACGGGCAAATCGACACTTTTAAATAACACATAATTATTTTTTCTTAAGGCGATTCGGACGAATTTAATTTATTTGTAGGCGAATCAATTTCTAGAGTTGTCGATTCGCCTACAAATAAATTAACTTTGTGAGAATCGCCTCAAGAATTAAAATATTTTTTTATAACCCTCACAAAATCTATTGTATTTGTATAAGTACATCATTTGAAACAAAACTATATCACCAGCACATAAAACTCTCTTATGAGCTACACAGTAAATACCTTTGTTTACGAACTAGTGCGAAGTTTAGCATATTAATAACTCGCCGAGTTCTCAATTAGAGCCCTGCTCGTGCCGCCATGAAGCTAGCGAGTAACAGTATATAATAAGTAATAATAGTATATAATGCATGCACTGAAGACTTGGAGGTTAGGATGTTTAAACTGCAAGCTAAGAGCGATGAGAAAACATAATTAGGTATATGATATTGGTCTCAAGTGTACATAGAAGGTACACACTTATCTTCGATGTATACTTTAGTACAATAATAGTAGGGCTAGTAATATTGTCCAACTGTTGGGTTAGGAGAAGGAGCCAACATTGATGCCTATCTGACCACAACAACAACCCAGTTACTGGGTTTTTCTTGTTGGCTTAACTGGCTGTCAGAATTTCGGATTTCTGACTACCCGTAACAACTGTCAAAGATTTACGAATTTCAGCCGGGACCGACAGCTTAAATCGTTTGTAAGTTGAAAGACGATTGATGACGATTAAAAGAAATATAACGATGTTTCAAATTATCTTAACAAGAAGGAATTATTACACATAGGTAATTATTATTATTCGGCTTCCATTCAGCTCGTGCCGATCGGCAAACTTCGTTCGGCAACTAACCTCGCTTAATCATCGGATCATGTTCGGGTACGCTCGAGAATCGGGACAATTCGAGCTAAGCCAAGCAGCTTTAATCGATTTTGCCGGCAGACTGTGCTAAATCATGCCGACCCGAACTTGTGTGTACCTTTTTGAGCACTTCTTATTGTAAATCTTTCCACATGTCGTGTTGTAAGCGGGAAACAATATTGTTAACTAAAATACCTTCTCTCTTGTTACAGGTAGCCCCAAACCTAATAGAATTCGTGAAATCGCCAGTGAACATCATAGATTTTATAGCTACCCTAGTTTTTTACATGGATGTAGTGGTGGAACTGACAGTGGTCCGACAGTACGTGGACAAAGCCGACATCTTGGAGTTCATCTCCATCATCAAGATCCTGAGGCTGTTCAAGCTGACGAGGCACAGCCCAGGGTTGAAGATCCTGGTGCATACCTTCAAGGCTTCGGCGAAGGAACTGACCTTGTTGGTGTTTTTTTTGGTGCTCGGCATCGTGATATTTGCGAGCCTTGTTTATTATGCTGAGAAGTCTCAGGTGAGTTTTTCATAATTCTTGTATTTTTAACCGACTTCTTCAAAAAGGAGGAGGATCTTAATTCGTCTGTATGTTTTTTTTTGTGTGCATGTTACGCAATTACTCCGCCAATTATGAATCGATTTTGATGATTATTTTTTTGTTTGGTAGGTCATGCTTCAGAGGTGGTCTCATATAAATTTTATTAATTTTGCTTGCGTAGTTTTTGAGTTAGTTTCAATAATAACTCTACAATCGTTCATACGAATTATTGACAGAGGTAACAAAAGGAAAGTTCGCCTCCATCCGACAGGGGTGATGCATTGTGATCGAACTATTCGTTATTTGAGCAGTGTGAGCGAATAGATCAGTAGATAGTTTGCGCGTTTGTGTGGTTTTGTTTATTTGTATTGGGTTATTTGAGTGGGAGTATTGTGTCGCATGTTCATTATAATGAAGGAAGAAGTATGGATTGCTTGCTAGCTCGTTATTGAAACAGTCTACTTTTGAACTAAATTCTATTGTCTTTTAGTTATAACTATATTTTTACTAATTGGCGGCGAGTGACGGGTAATCGCGGAATTGCCAAATTGTGGACAATAGACGGATAAATCTACTTCGTAATACCGGTAACGGGAAAATTATATGATCTAGTTACCAGTCACTTTACTGTCCTCAGCAATAAAGATATAACTGTCTTTGGATAATAAAGGCACGGGAATACCAACACGTTCAACATGCGTTCGCGATGGTGTGCATGATGGCGCTCAGTGATTTATTATGACTTTTCTGGCAGAGAATAAAAAAGATAATTGGTATTGGCGCTTTCTGTGATCGTTACAATGACAACGAAATTCAATAAAACGCATATTTACACGCCATCGGGGACACATGTTGAACGAGTTGGTTTGGGTGTACCCTAATATCTTCACAGATAACATTAGCATTAAAAATAAAAATAAAATACAAAAAAAAAAACAACCGACTTCCAAAAAAAAAACACTAAAATGTGAAAAATTACTTTAATTTCGGAAGTCGGTGTCTTTGCTTTTCAATTTTCATCACACAAATTCGTATACCGTTATCTGCTATGTAAATAACAGTGACGGACTCAACTAAGATAATAATATCGTCTACATACGCAAAGTGGGAAAAATACGTAATTATTGAAGCTAAATTATATGTTAATTGTATGAAAGAATATTTTGCACTGTGCCGGTACTGTGTCGGAACTGTGGCTTCACTGATATGTGAATCCACCTTTAATAACGCGTTAGTAGCGTGGCCGTTCGGTTTGATCCAAATACGCCTTACACGTCAACATAGTCCAAATGGTGTCTTCAAATTCATAAGTGTGAAAGAGACCGAAAACTTGTGAGAGCAGTATAACACTATTTTTTTAAGAGTTACTTAGAGTTTGTCACAGATGGCGTTGAATTAAAGATGACGGTGTATCTAACTCATTTATGACTAATTTTGAATTCGATCACTTTAATACTAAGCAAGCGATATAACAATGATCGAAAAAAGAGAAAGAACATCACTATAATAAAATACAGGGAAAAAAAATACAGTTCAATCACAAGGTGTCGAAATACCATAGGAACCAAGTTTCTTTTCTTGGTTTGCCAATAATTTCGGGCCACGGATTCGGTGTTCCATCACACAAAGACAGGGCTTATGTATTGATATGGATGTGTTAAAGTTATATATGTGTACAGGGTACTTATAGATTTCTGTGTGTGTGTGTGTGTGTTTGATTTTGTGTTCTATCATGCATACAGGCACTGAACCTATCTTGCTAGCTAGTTTTGAATCCTACCTTACCAATTTCTATTTGCAATTGATATGCTTTTAATTGCAATATAAAGGACTGAAATTCCAGACATTTTAAGGGAACTGAAATTCCAGACATTTTAACTTTGTCTTTCAAATCATGTAATTAATAGAACTTAGGTTTAGTAACTAACTATCTACTAACTGCGATTTGTATTATTTTTTTGTAGTAAAATATTTGTTAATCACATACTGTAAGTATGTGATTAACAAACTTACTGTAAGTATACTGTAAGATCACATACTGTAAGTATGTGATTAGGTTCTTTATTTTCTTCGCATAATTATTTTACTGACTAGAGTATAATTATTTATGCACTCCATTGTGATTGCACACAATATGATAATTTTTAGACACGGAGAACATTTTACGCTGTCTCAAAACTCGTTTTAATAATATTAATTTTCACTTTACACTTTCTCATTTCCACTACAGTAACTGCTTTACATTGTGATGTTATTATGACGCACGAACACTACACAAAACGTATGCAAAGTTATTTTAATCATCTCATATTATGCGAAGGACTTTTATACGCTATTCTGACTTGCTATTTAAAAATCCTGCTACGTCCTACGCACGTGTGGAAATAGCTTTATCCTCTAAAAATATTGAGTGTCTACAAATTTGCCCACTTAGATGGCTTGGATAATGTGATGGTGTTATCTAAGTCGGTTTTCGTGTCTGTCTATATATCCGCGTTGTTTATCTTAACTATACAACGGATCTTGATGCGATTTTCACCATCATTTTGAGAATTTATTCTGGAACGAGTAATAATTCCAAAAAAAAAACAACTGACTTCCAAAAACACTAAACAAGTAAAAAATAACATAATTTCGGAAGTCGGTGTCTTTGCTTTTCAATTTTCGTTTTTTGCCACAGACTTACATTAAAAAAAAATACAGACGAATTGAGAAGTCAGTTAAAAACTTTTGAAAGCTAATTTTATCATAATACGACGCAAGCAAAGCTGCAAGCCATGCAGTTATATATTATTAAAACAGTATTTGAGAACATGAGAACTTTATCCGGTAAATGTTACATTTAAAAATACCCGAAACTCGAAACCAAACTCAATTATTTTTCCCATTTCATCCACATTTAATATACCATTATGATTTCATGAAAATTGCATCATATCAACGTTCTCACGAAAACAAAGTGATTATGCCCACAAAATGGCCACTTCGCTGGAACACTGAATAAATTGCTTAAAATTTTATTTCATACATAATTTCCATTTTCATAAAGCTCTTCAATATTATGTCCGGGCTTATCATAATGAAATTATTTTGTGGATTTAACTTTTGAAAGCTACTTTAATAGGTAATTTAAATATATTTAATATTAATGGGGCTCATAATTACCAATAAATATTTCAGAGCCAGTTGAATCATTTTCATCTTAATTATTATCAAAAAGATTATTGTTTTACTAGGAAACGTGAATGACACTAATTATAATTATCAAATTCAAAATTCTGTTTTTTTTTAGTTGGTCTAGCTTTTGTAAATAACCAAAAAAGCTAAAAGCTTTCCTGTTCTCCGTAATCCCATAACGGCATTTTACGGCAACCATGAAATGACCCGTGAAATTAAGAACATTCAAATTCTATCAATTCACTGCTAAACCTTTCAAAATCTCCATTACCCGTAATTGAAATAGCATGAAAACAAACGACCGATAACAAAGTTTAATTGCTGAAAAATGTAAAAAAAATACGCCTGAATATCACCTTTGCAGTGCATATAAGTGGGCGAAAAACGACTGAATTTCAGCCATCAAGCGGAACCGAGTGGTCCACTGAAAGTTAATTGACTGTCAATTCGTTCTACTGACAAAAAGTTGGAAACATGGATGATGAAAACGCACAATTTCGAACGAAGAACGTTCATTTATAAACCCCTCTTATAGGTCCCTATCAGAGGGGTTTTTAAGAACGTTCGTTTTCTAATCTCTTAAACCCACTTGCATCACAATTGCTAAACGCGTTTAGCTCTAAAAATATTTAAAACATCATTCTGTGTCTGTCAGGAGAGGTGGAGCTGGTGGTTAAGTAATAACAGCCGCTAGCTACGCTTGGGTTCATGTATGGGTGACCATCTTTACGTTAAGCCGTTGGTCCCGGCTGTCATTCATAGATCTTTGACAGTCGTTCCAGGTCGGCAGAAGCCCGAAAGTCTGACAACCAGTCTTACCAAGGGCTATCGTATTACCCAGTTACTGGGTTGTGGAGGTCAGATAGGCAGTCGCTCCATATAAAATACTGGTATTCAGCTGCATCCAGTTAGACTGGAAGCCGACCCCAACATAGTTGGAAAAAGGCTGGGTAGATTGATATAAATATTCTGTCTCTGTATTCTTCTAATGATTGACAGAAACAGAATGATGTTTTAAATGCGCTTAGGTCTACACGTATTTAGTCATTTGTGGTGCAAGCGAGCGCGGCCCTAGTCTGTCAAAATACATCTAATTAACCTACATTTTGTCAAATTTTGACATTGATTGTCGCTGAGATGAGACGGCGTCTAGATTTTCAAAGTTTTTAATTACAGGAATTTGCCTCCAGTAATCTGAGTCAACTGAAGTTCAAGCTTTTCAAAGTGGAATTTGACTTGGATCATGAAATACTGAGCGTTTGTGCTTGTGGGATTTCTGTCTACAGACTTTTTTTTTTTGTCTACAGATCCTCAATGCTGGAGTAATCCTAGTGAAGGGCAATTATGTTTTTGTCATGAATCAAATATTGTTCTCCAGGACCCTATCATAAAGCAGAAAACTATGAACGAAACTTACAATATTTTCAGATTGTCGTCTGTCTGTTTTAATTAAGTAATTTTATTTAAATAAGCTCCAGAATCAAGTTTTCTCATTTGTAATCTTAGATCAAGGCGGAGGTGTATAATTGAATGCTTGGAACTACTACAATAATTTTCTGTAATCAAGTAATATTAATAAATTAATAATCATAGTTAAACAACATGGGTCTAATATGTATTTTGCATTGTCATGCAAGCTACTTGCATGCTCTTGTGTTCATTACTGGCACGTATTTTCCCGGCCTTTTACATTTTTAATTAACTCAAACGTCGCGTTCGAGTTGATTAAAAATTCACTCAGTTCATTGTAAGGTAGAGAGTAATTAAATACATTTTGATCATATTCAAGCGACACGTATTATGCCTTATCCACTTTGTTTCTACGATCTACGGACATATTCATGACTATGCGTAGCAGGAAATTCAGTTTATGATCGAAAAAATATCAATTAAGTCTCACAGAGATTGAATGGAGGCAAATTATTATGAAAACAAGCGAACCGTATTAGGCATGTTTTCCCAGCAAATAATTTTGTAGTATGAAAATACAAGTATTTACAGTTAAAAACAATTGTTTATCGCTAAAGTAGCCTATGTCCTCTCTTGAACGCTTTAAATTCATAAATATCTTTTGATATTTTGAAGACAATATTTGAGTGTAAAGATTAACCATATTGATTTCGTACTTTTTAAGTGATACCGGAAAATCAAACAACAGAACATACAAACAGATAAAAATGGTAGAAATGGCATCTGTTGGTTATTCTTGGACACTCCACCTACTGTTTTTTTTCTTTGTACAGAAACGCCTCGTCTACAGATTTATTATATGTATAGATATAGATATAGATTTTACATGGAATTAATTCCTATTAGACTTTCAATGTTCAAAACATCTAGAATTCTGGATCCGTTTATTGTACCGCGAAAACCAAACATACAAACATGTCTGTTTGCAGTTATCGAAACAATGTTTGTTAAGTCGACACACCCATTCATTTTCCAAATTAAACGATACATCACCATTTGGTTAACTGGATGGAGAGGATTGTCAACTGTTCGAGGTTCCAAATTTGTATCTATAAGCTGGAAATGCACTTAGATGTTTCAGAAGGCCAATTACATTAGTGAGGCTTAGACTCCAAAGTGGATGGGCGGAGATGTGCGAAGTGGAGAGGAGAGGACATTATGCTAACAGCTAGGGTGTACCTATCCACCGAAGCCGAAGCCGAAACCGAAGCTGTGCAGAGATGCGGACTGGCTAGACCGGAGCAGTGATATCTCCTCTCGTCTCGAGGCACGGCTCACATCTTTGTTTTGTTCGCGCTAAACAAATAATTATGAGACATCTCGTCTCTTCTTTGCTCAAACGAAATTGAAGATATGCGGAGACAAGATATATGTTTCAAATTGGAGACGAGACGAGAAGAGAAGAGATGTGTTGGAAACAACCAATAGGATTATTTTCTGATTTCTGGAGTCCGGGCCTCAAAAACGTTCCAAATCTAGGCGCAATCTTATCTCAGATAGAATACGAACGTTCCTAGAAATTCGGGTATTTAGAAATACAAATACAAATAATTTATTTTCTTTCACAAGTTATGTACTAAATCTAGTGGTTGAAATGACCTTTTAGACAAAAATTGCTTGGGTTAGGACACTTTTCTCTTCCGAAGCTTAAACTTACGTGGTGTACCAGCAATTTTGAATATTATTAGCGTAGGTCTTAGGTGTTTGTCCTTCTGGTATTGCAGATATCGATAGGCAGTGGTGATCAGATATTATCGGGTTGGCTGGCTGCTTGTTCGCTTGGTATCCGATAACGTAATAACACGAAGTTCGGCGATCACTTTGCAACAATTTCTAAACCGGTGAAGGGTGGGCGTTTTTGGGGGACTGTCTTATGTGATTTTGACGTTCGAAAAGTGCTGATTCTCAGCCTAGTTTGAATAAATGACTTTTGATTTTGATTTTAAACAAAATTGTCGATGGCAATATTGGCAATTCAATAACGGTGACTACACAAAAATTTGTGTGATTAATTGAATTTTAGCTAACAATGTTAAGTAGTTTAGGAATATGTTATGGAAGATTGACCCTGAATTTTGCTTGAAAATTTGCAGACAGTATTTTCATATTTTTTCTTAGAAATAGAACAAGAAAGAGAGAATAGAAAATTGGACCAATCAATATTGTAATTTTTTTCAATTTCAATCAATGGTCACTCGAAATCGTTTTCATGTTCAGTTGCGCGCATAGAAAAGATTAAATTATTTGAATCTTGATATTGTCCGTTTGTTTTTATTATTTTATTATGAAAAGTTTACTCCAAATTAGTAGTTTCATAATAATGTGTGAGCTAGTAGGCGCGTCAATAATCAGCGACGCCAAGATATCGCGTTTTATTCCCAGACAAGTTCAAGTCTTTGGCGTCCCAGGGCACCATCTCTTGTTCATACGAGAACTATTATGAGCAGTCAAAAGCCTAACAAATGTTGACAACTAAGAACCATTCTGCAGTAACTGGGCGACCAGAACTTGACCGTCTTTTGTTTTGTCCATAAATTCTGAAATAAACCCCAAACTCTGCCCATGACACCCACGCAATGAGAGTAATATGACCAGATAATTAAGCTGGAATACATAACCAGAAGTTTTTGTTTGTGTTACACCCCTACATCCTATGCCTATGGCAAAACTTCTGTCCACCATAAACATAAAAATTGCGAAGACACACAAAAACTCGGTTACACTGTGTAGCGTGACGGCGTTTACTTTAACATTCTACGTAATACACTGGGTGACATTATAAAAATATAGGGATGTTGAAAGGTGAAAATAATATCGACATATTTTTCAACATGTCACATTTACGGAAGGGGGTAAAAGTTTGTGGTCTGACTTGAAAGAAAAAATTACCAGTTTTCATCAATTTATATATTATTATTATCTAACTGCATATAGGGTATGCAGATTAGTAGGATCTATAAACACTTTCCGTGTGCTCAAAAAAATCTACTGAATAATCTACTGAATAATCTATTCTTATTTATGGTCGCGAATCTGTTTAGCAATCGTGGTGATTATAGTCATATGACATCATACCATAGCTTCTTGGTCAGGGGCTTCTATTTGTAATGTTAACGAGTTCCAATTGTCAAAAACTAAAATAATCGGGTATCGATAACGTCATATCGATACTTACCCAACAACACGGAAACCGAACGCGCACCTGTTATTTTTCCCGCCAAAGAATGCGTAAAGAAACTTTACCAATATGGCCGGCAGTATTGAAATTTTCCTCGCCAATGTATTTTTTTTCAATACGTTTCGTTTAATATCGGATCAGCCTTGACCCTTTAGGTACTTGTTTTCTAGAAGAAAAACATATGTGTGAGTATGATCTTCGTGGCTTTTGAGCAAAAGAAATACAATATTAGTTTTGACGTTTGACACAACCTGTGGCTACTGTCCGTTATTTTTGCCATAAAATGTCATAATAATTATCAACTGGCTTAAATAATTTATTTAGATTTTAACAACTTACAATAGCGCACTGTTAAACATAACTTTGAACATGACTCATGTTCATGTTCATAACTTTCAATATGTTGTGGAAAATATCGAAGGTTATTTAGAACTCTTGTATATTTATAACTTAGCATAAGATTTGAATGTTTATCTGTTTATTTTCCCGAATAAACAAAAATAAAAATAGATACCTTTACCTATAGGTATATTATTATTTATTATAGGGTTTTTTTTACATGATTATAGCTTGCAGCTATTTTCAAAGGAAAATAAATGACCATAATCATTTCGCTTTCCAGACAGATTACAATTTGTTATTATTAGAAGACCGGAAAACGCTGCTCGATCTCCATGCAGTTAATGAGTATATATTTCCTTACGACACCCATGAGTAGGAAAGGAGTGACGTATTCTTTACCTAAAGGATAGAACCACATTTTGATATAGTATTTTGGCTTTCACATCAGACGGAACAGAATATAATTTATTTATTTAACATAATTCAACACTGATTGACTGCCTCGTTGACCTAGTGGTTGCAAGTGCTACTGCTGAGCATGAGATCCCAGGTTCGATTCCCGGGTCGGGCAAAGTGTTATTGAGTTTTCCATCTGGAGTTTCTTAGTAGCAGCCCGGAGTCTAGATTTGTACCCGATTGATGGCAATAGGTTCGCCCGATATTACGTAGGACTTAAACATAACTGGCGAAATCTGGGTGTACTATAGGTATATCTGTAACCCTTCGGGGAAATAAAAGCGTGATGTTATGTTATGTTCATGATTCTAAACTGACTGCATTAAATTTGTCATTCAACAGCAAATCGAAACCATAATTTGATGGTTTTACTGAATAACCAGCGATAAAATAAAACATGCTTACGTGAATTCGACAAAACTACACGCTGTTTGCAGATAGAAGTAAACAGTATATTCGTCGTATCGAATTAAACTAAAACTAACTTATAAAGTGTACATCCAATCTAGTTTCCCTAATGTAAACTCAAACATGTACTGTATTTTAACTGGAATTATTTTATTTTATTTTATTTTATTTTATTTTTATTAAAATCAATTTACTTCATTGCTTAGCAATAGAATAAAAACTGGAATACCTCGTATTCCACTGCGTGTAGCTGCACCCTAACTACGTAACACACTTTCGATCATAATCTGAATGATTTTGAAGGTAATCCATTGCTTATTATGTTCGAAAAATTTGTCAGCTTAAAAACGTAAATAACAAGTTGTTGAACTGTCAAAATGAAACTCATTGCGATTGTACGTGTTTTACGCACTAACACTGCTGGCTACACCAGCAGTGTTAGTCTGTTAGTCTCCAAATAATTATGGAGAAAAAATTTGCATGTTCTAATAGAACTTGGGAATATTGAACGTATCTATTATATTCATATCATATAAAGTATATATTGATTTTTCTTAGGCACCATTTTAGTCTCTGGCAAAAAATAAAAATAGGGTCAGGTCTGTATTGAACACAAGAAACTTTTTGCGGAAAAAATATTAGTCTCCGAAAGCTCTTTAATCTACAGCCAAAAGAAACAAAAAATTATTTTTTCCGTCTCAAGGAAATTGTAGCTAAAACTTATTTAATTTGTTTCACGCATAATTAACATATTATTTTAGTTGTTTGGATATCAAATAGTTTACATAATTGCCTCTAAATATAGTTCCTCTCAAATTTAGTTGCAAAACACAAACAGCACGAGCAAAACCTGCAATTTAGTGAACACAACAAACAAATTGGTAAAATGCAATCAAATAACATTTATTTTGTGTGAACTGAACATACAAGGATGAATTAATTATTTTAAACGATGTTGTAATTTAGTTTGTCACCTTGAGTTTCTTTTGGAGATTTTGTGGTTTGCCTTACGATCTGGAATATGAAGGTCGCGGAAATCCGCTGGTTATTACGGGGATCTTTCGATCGAGAGAAAGAAGTAAACAAAATATAAGAGGGAAATTATGTTTGTGGTAGAGCGCAACAGAATGTTGCCATTTTAAATATTATTTTTCTATAATTTTTTTTTGTTTCTCGAATTTTTTTTTTTTTTGGTGTGTGCCGTTGTTCTGTCTCACATGACTCGCAGCATTATTATACTGAGCAATGGCCGTTATTCGCGGATGTGACGCATATTTTCCCAATTTGTTTTTTTTGGTCTTTTTGTATTTTATTTTTAATTTCATGCGTCATATACCTTCTGTCCAAAAACATTCTTAGTATGTAAGACCAACAACGTGCAATTGTCTTTTAAATCCAATTCTCGTTGCTCCTTTGTATACGAGTAGGTACATTGGGGGCCTGTTACGAAACCAAAGAGATAAGCAGGAAATTGACATATAAACGAAAAGGGGCTAGAACGCATGTAATCGAAGGGGCAATATTGTCTACACACCCCAGGTGTGTCGCAGAATAATCTTATTGTGGCTTTCCTTGAGCTCCTATGTTTATTTTAACAAGAGTAATCATATGCCAATTTGATATAAAATTGTCTTTTATCAAAGAGCTGTCTTTAAGATTTTAATTTTAAATTGATGCGAAATCCCTATATTCATATCTTATGTATTTAAAACATCATTCTAACTCTATTAATTTAGTACTTATTTGTGGTGCAAGTGGGCCCATAATCTCTTCCAAATGATCATAAACCTCATCAAAAGAATGCAAAACCTCATCTTTTAAATTCGTTTTGCTCATCTTTTAATACATTCATTAAATGTATTTAGCGTAACGAATTTAAAAGATGAGCTGTTTCTGTGGTGTAAGTTGGCTTTAGTATTGACAGTAGCTTTTCTAGGACTTAGGTGGTGATCTTCATCATCATATTAAAGAAATATGGGAAAGTAGCCAATTCTTAGTTGAAAATCACATTATTACAGCAGGCAGGGAGCAGTGATAGCCTAGTGGTGTAACTGTTAGACTGCCAAGTCATAGGTTTCCAGTTCAAACCCGAGACAAGCACCTCTGACTTTTCATTTTGAATTTAAGGACGTAGTTTCTAAATTATCTGTAAGATAACCACTATATTTTTGTATGCCAACAGGCAGAATGTACTGGGAATATATCTTAAACGAACACCCTTATTGTAACTCCTGCATTTTATACAAATAAAGAAATTATTTATTTATTTATTCGGATTCTTATGAGTATTGTATAATTATAATCACTTGATTAAAAAACGGTGAAGGAAAAAATCGTGAGAAAACCGGCATGCCTGAAAGATATTTCTCGACGGCATGTGAAGCCAAGTCACTCGCCAGCCCAAGGGTGGCTTTAAAACTCTGTCACTAGGTTAGTCACTAACTACACGAAAAGAAGAAGAAGCAGGCAGGGAGGTATTTTTCCTTGCTTTTTTACACATGGGTCAGTGGCTACTGGCTACACGTCTATGACATAGCCAGTATAGAAAGGCCATAGCCAGTATAGAAAGGCTATATTTGCCACATGAAATGGGTCAGTGGGAAGAATAAAATCAATTATTTTACGATATAGACTCTGGCGTTAAAACGAGGTTCTGATGTTAACTTATCGAAGTGTTTTTAATTACTAGGATTAAGAGGAAATAGGGTGAGGACTTTTCTCCATACAAAAATTCATAATTCCAGGTTCGGCTCTCGTCTATTTCCTCCTCCAATATTGGACCAATTTGAAAGATTGTTTCAAGACTAATTGTACATAATTATTATTATAGATATTATAAGAATTCTACTTAAAAAAAAAAAAATTGAAATATATTTTATAAATTGAATAAGAAGGATATTTACTGTGCCCCTAGGCTTTTTTCCGTTTTTTAGTTGTCAAATTTGTTCAAATAGCCCTCTGATGACAGCAGTCTAAACAGGCAATTTAGAGCTTTTTCTGAGGGTTCTAGTGCTTCTACAGATAATGTATCATCAGAACAGAAAACATAGTGGGACAGTAAATATCCTTCTTATTCAATTTATAAAATATCTTTCAAATTGCTCCAATATTGGAGGAGAAAATAGACGAGAGCCGAACCTCGATTTATGACTTTTTGTATGAAGGATAGACCTCCTCTTAATTAATTTCAAATTGGTTGAGTGATTCTTGTAATAAAATTATCTGCGGTCTTACTCGTTTTAATTCAAAGCTTCAGAGACCCGGTTTGGTAGAAAATTAAACTGTTTATAATCCGGTGAACAATAATACTGGCCTGTAATTATTTAATTGCTGATTATAAGCCTCTTTTGACACAAAAAGAAACGATGATTAATCACTATGCTTATTTTCTCATAATGTACGCGATATTTTGATATTTTTCACAGTTAGTCAGTGAAGTCCAAGATTTACGAAGAAAATGCGTAAGAAGTAAGAAAAATAAGATTGGTATGTTTACTGGCCAGGTCAGAACGTATATACAAACTTCTATAACGTTTTCGGCCTCTCTAAAATCCTCTCTAAAATATTTTATCGGCGATCAATGTTAATAGAGTATTTTATTTACCAAATATTGATGTTGGAAACAGGAAATGAAAGGAAAGGGAAAAGGCGCTGGTTCTAAAAACAAATTGATTGACTTATTAGACAAAAGTCTAATAAGTCAATCAAGGAAGGAAAGCAAGGAAAAATAGACAAATATATAAAAGTAAAATATGATAAAAAGGCTTGCACATTATAAATAAAATACTCTAACATTGAAAGTCTAACAAAACCAAGTAGTCTTACCAAGGGGTATCGTATTACCCAGTTACTGGGTTGGGGGGGTCAGATAGGCAGTCGCTTCATGTAAAATACTGGTATTCAGCTGCATCCGGTTAGACTGGAAGCCGACCTCAACATAGTTGGGAAAAAGCTAGGCAGATTGATTGACTCTATTAACATTGATCGCCGATAAAATATTTTGTTTAGTTTCTAATAATTTGTTAGAACCAATTTAGTAGTTCTAAAAAGGTTCGTTTTTATCTAAGGTCGTTTAATTATCACACTTTCTTAACGATATTGTGAAACTGTTGACTGCCCATCTTACTGCAAAAATATGAAGCTTCGATTTTGATGGGCAGTAACAAAATATAAATTAAATAAATTGTAGCTGTTTGCTAGCTGCCTTGTCCAATTTTGCGCAACAAAAGACTAAAGATTAATGTTATCAATTTTATTACGAAAAAAAGTTTCTAATCTTAGCTGTTTATTTTTTTAAAGAATATACCTGGGGTATAGCAATAGTTTGCTCACAACGAATTTGCTGTTACCCCATGTGATAGGATTATTCGATCCAATCAAAGAAAGAAAAATATTTTATTTCAAGGCTCTTACATACTGGCGCGATTCGTCGCGCGACGCGACGCCGCGCCGCTGCATAGTTCGCCGTGAAGTTTTCTCAGAAATTGTTTTGTTAAAATTCGCGTCACGCGACGAATCGTACCAGTATGTAAGAGCCTTCACTCAACACAACACAACACACAAACTTTGTTTTAAACACAACTTTGATTCATTTTTTTTTTTGTCCACAGGATAACCCCGACAATCAATTCAAGTCCATCCCCCTAGGGCTATGGTGGGCCATCGTGACAATGACCACGGTGGGCTATGGGGACATGGCCCCCAAAACTTACCTAGGTATGTTCGTGGGGGCCCTCTGCGCGCTGGCAGGAGTGCTGACCATCGCGCTACCTGTTCCAGTCATAGTTTCAAACTTCTCCATGTTCTATTCACATACTCAGGTGAGTTTAGAGATAAGAAACTTTAGATTTTTTGTGTTAAGTATACTTGGATTAACATTATTTTAAAAAGTGATGTGTCTTCAAATGGAAAAAGTAATCTTATTTTATAAACGAACGTGGTTTTTATATGCTCTGGTTTTCAAGGTTTATGAATTTAAATCTAGGTACTGGGAATTCTCATGTCATCACGATTTTTTGGATTCTGTGTTTTGTTTATCAAATCATAACAACTATTAAGAGTATTTACGGCTTACAACACTATGAAAAAGCGAACACTATGAAATTCACTAAATCCAAACAACGCGTTAGCGTTATTATCCAGAGAGTTAATTAAGACACTGATCACTATCGTATTTAATTTCCTTAGCACGAAAACGTAACCATGGCAACCGCCTAATACTGACCAATATTGAACGTTTATCGTCACGTCTGTGCTGAGATTTGATCAACAGTGACGTCATATCGGATATCGAATGCGAGATGGAACCATTTGATTGAGCTGACAATTATTGGGTTCTGTGTGTGGAGTTAATATTTTCCCTGTATCGAATAGGCGCTGTTAAATATGTTATTATTAAACTTTTATTGTTATAACCTACCACACTACACTTTTGAAGATTATAGTTAGATACGTAGAAATATTGCGTATGAAATGGTGGTATTATTATATTCGTTTTAAAACCGGCCAAATGCGAGTCGGACTCGCGTACGAAGTGTTCCGTACCATTATCTATAAAAACGGCAAAAAAATCACGTTTGTAGTATGGAAGCCCCCTTAAATATTTATTTTATTTTATTTTATTATGTGTTGTTAAAGCGGCAACAGAAATACATCATCTGTGAAAATTTCAACTGTCTAACTATCATGGTTCATGAGATACAGCCTGGTGACAGACGGACAGACAGACAGACAGACGGACAGCGGAGTCTTAGTAATAGGGTCCCCTTTTACCCTTTGGGTATGGAACCCTTAAAAAGAACACAGAAAGCAGAAGTTTGAAATAGCTGCGCCACAGAGCACGGAATCGCCGCGTTTGCATCGTTTACTAATAACATTCCTGGCGCCGACAGTGACTTGAGCGCACAACTTCTGTCGCAGACCGTCTTAAAAGCCGCCAGTTTCAGAGTAAACGCTTATGCCGTGATCCGACGGTGCGCCATATTGCGGACGGACACAGACGAGCCCGCATGACGCACTGTGGGAAAGTGTACGCGCGGGGTATCGCAGACATCGGAAGTTCCTCGGTGCGCGGTGCATCGCGGTCTGTGGTCTCGGCATTACACGCTGAGCGGCGGAGTAAACGCTGAACGGCTGCCGAGGCGTCTTCATGGCAGACCATGAATTTCCCAAAGGAACTCCGCGATTGAGCCTCTTCAGCTCTGTAACCACGGTAGAGATAATAAATCTACATAAGAGTACAATTATTTAACTATAGAAAACTAGACAGTCTGTCACATTAGCAATTCCTCTAAAAGCAGTTCATTTCCTGAATCCCAGCTGTCATAAGCAATTCATAATTTGTGGGCTATTTTACGAATCTCGTTAGAAAACTGTCAAACAGATGAATTATTTCGTAATATGAATTACACGCAGATTATATTATGAATTGTCAGTTTGTGACATTTTACGATGATTCATAATATTTTCATATTAATATGATTCTGCTAAAATTACTGTGTTAAGCCCCCAGGAAGAATTTATAAAATCTCACACAATTATTTAAACAACACCATTAGTGGTAATAAAGAAAAAAAATAAGTTCAAAGTAGCGGAAGGGAGAACTTAGTCGGACGAAGTTTAAGCAACTCAAGCTGCGGGAAAAGTTGTATGAAAAATAACAAGTAGTTTGTACTACAGCTTAATCGGTCCCGACAGGTGTGAAGTAAACTTTGATAAAAATAAAGGTGTTTTTAAATTCAAATCAGTATTTAAAGAAGCTAGGAAGTTTTCTTTTCTTGAAAAATTTTAAGTAGTTTCGTTTCATTTTTACCGACTTCTAAAAAGGAGGAGGTACTACGTTCGGATGATTGTTTTTTTTTTTTTTTTATGTATGTTCACCGATTACTCCGCCGTTTGTGAACCGATTTAAAAAAATCTTTTTTAGTTCGAAAGGGTATACTCCCGAGATGGTCCCATATAAATTTTATTAAGTTTGCTTGCGCAGTTTTTGAGCTAGCTTCAATATTACGTATTTTTCCCACAGTCTATGTAGACGATATAATTATTAGACTCCTTCACTGTTATTTACATAGCAGGTAGTAACTTGTGTGGGGTAGGTACCACCACAAAAAAGTGAAAAATAAAAACGTTTTACAAAAAAAACAACCGACTTAAAAAAAAACATTTTGTTTTAAGTCGGTTGTTTTTTTTTGTAAAAAGTTTTTTATTATGTAGCGGGTCTAAAAAAAAATCACCTTCCTCACACGATAATTATGCAGATAAAGTTACAAATAATTTATTCGTGTGGGAATCTAACTTTTGCCCACGCCGAAGCTCACCTCTCGTGTTGTCATAATACGTACCTATTCAGGATATTATAATAAACGATAATATACAACACAAAAACAAAAATGTCTTTACTTCGCTAGCTTCAAATTAACTTATCTTTTATTTCCCCAGGATCACTGAATTTCTCATAAAAATAAATGATAATTCTTGAATTTACACATAAATGTCTTTCAATAGACCATAATGCAAATCCTGTATTATCCAAAAAATATCATCTTCAGGAAAAAATACGCAAAATAATGGTCTTTAATTAAACTTGCAATAAGGCTCGGTAACTCGCATTTGGTTTATAATATTTATTTATTTATTAAAGAACACCAACAGCATATACATTCAACATTGCTTAAATAAAAATTAAAAAAATACTAATAATTAGGAAAGGTATTGCTGCTAATGTAAACACAAATTAAAGGTGTACATAACATTTAGGGAATGAAACATTGGACAGCAGCTATAAGCAGCTAATAGTAAAACTTAATTCTTTTAACAAAGCTTCAACAAGTGAAGTCCAATCGATTACGAATTAATCAATGGAATGAACACAACATACACACAATTCAAATACATCAACTCAACTATCAACTACCCAATTCAATTTTAAAGATAAATTATGAAACTAAATTAAATTGTCAAGTATTTTTTTCCGAATACCACCCATGGAGTCATGAAATATGTCCAGGTTTGAATTTAAGTTTTTGTTGAGCAAATTGTAAAGGTTAATAGTTCTTACTAGCGGACCATGGGCACCGACATTGGTACGACAAAATGGAGGAAAAAATGTGTTAGTTAGGACAGCGCGGGGTCTATTACGTGGAACTGTGATGGGAACCTCTGCTAGGAGGTATTATTGTGTCTTTGTGCCAGTATAGCTTATGAGGAGACTTCAAAGTTTTCATTGAGATTTGGTTCTATTTTTACATTATTTTCAGTGATAGAAAACGCCTTTTCTAATTTACACTAATACACAAACTCGCAAATTAAGTATATTAATTTTATATTTCCGTAAAGAGTTGTGTCAACCCTTTGAAAGTCACTTTTGACAATTCCCACTAAATTAAAACTCACTACAGTATTAACTGTAATAAGGGCAGCGCGATCAGCGCATCTAAACTGCGTTCAAGAACTGTCAGTGTCAATATTCCCAAACAGTAATGTCACTGACAGTTTTTGAACGTGGTTTAGATATGCCAATCGCGTTAAGTTTATGATCTGCAAGTGATATTCAACCTTATTGTCATAAAGCAGTTACGAGGTTGACTTTAAAATAAAATAAAATTAACGAGAAATTACTATTTCTTAATTTAAAAAAAAGTTCTCAATGCTACAAAAACAGTTTTTTTTTCTAAAATACAATAGACGTAGTAACCTATTCCGCTTAATTATTCCTCAAGAGTCATAAAAAACCCCTGTAAGAACACGTGTTTCATCTCTCAACGAGGCATCCTCAGTATGACGATTGACCAGTCGCGAACCCGAACACGACGTGTTGCCACGTTGAGCACTGGACGCAGAGTCTCTGGACTCCGCAACTAAATATATCTACGTCTATTGTATATTATAATGGATTTCCGCAAAGTCACGCTTGAATCAATTAAGTCGTTTTTTTCTGTTTCTTGCTTCCACAAGCCATGATTTGCCAACCAATTCCTCTATCTCTACTTGCCAATCTGCTGGTCTACTTAGGCTGCTTTTCGACCAGAGATGAGCGAGGATGCGTAGCGAGGAATTTTGTAAATCTAGCCAATAACAACGCTAGCTTAGCTCAAGCTATGACAGTGAAGCGATGATATTGGTTAGTTTCACACACATCACTCGCTACGCATCTTCGCTCATCTCTGGTGGAAACGCAGCCTTAACCTACTGTTTAAATACCCGTCACCTACATGTGACAAAGGTAACTTTGTTGATTAACGTTCTACTACTGATTGTTGACATAGGACGGTGGTTAGCTAGTATAGTGCGCCCACACCAATTCTTTCAAAAAATCTTGCAGGATCCAATTAACTCTATTCAGTATTGTAAAGGTCAAACGGAGATCAGAGGAAACCAATAGGTTTTCAAACAGCGATCTAATTAATTCTGGTAAATAGGATCTTATTGTACTTTTACTCGCAGGCTATTGGGCCTATTATCGATGACAATTGGAAAGATGGTATATTCTGTGCTCCGCTAAAAAATGGTGTAGTGAAATCACTGATACATGTAATCGAGGGATGAAAAAAAATGTTTAATGCACTTAAGCGTATGTGGTATCGCAACCCAGCCTATCGCAGTCCACTGCTGGACATAGGGCCTCTCCCAGACTGCGCCACAACACCCTGTCCTCCACGCTCCGCATCCAGTCTGTCCCAGACAACTTTTTAAGGTTGTCGGGATGGCTATCGTGGGATCCCATAATTAAAGTATTAAAGTTCGGTTCTGAAAACATACCTTAAGGTATGTTATCGGTTCCAACCGCAGTAATAACTTTGTTTTTCATAGATTTAGAAATACTATGTAACAAAAATTTATATTTTTTAATTATTTACCCTTGTCTGCGCATCACCTATGCGCGTGATTCACCACGGGGCAAGCGCGGGGTCTCGGGGTACCGAACCCGCTACGAACGACCGCTGCGCGCCCGCCACACCACTCAGCTCACAGACGCGCTCCACTACGGGCATTTCTTTGTACTGTCTTCCATACACGTTGTTAATGTAAATTGTGGTATTACACCTATTTTAATACAGTCCACTAATCTTTTATTATAAAGTCCACTTGAGCCTATTCACCCTAACTACGAAAAACGTTCACGTTTTTTACATGATCAGCAGTGAGTGTAGGTACTATGGGAAGTTGAAAATGAGTTAGGGCCATGGTTTCCATTATAACGAAAAACACAAACCTATTCATGTTAAGAACACACTGATATATCGGTAACCTTGCAAAGGTTTCAGTTGGGGTACTTACGGTTTTAAGATAAACTTAAGTTTGTCAAATGTAGGACGTTGCTTTTGCTTTTAGTAGGCTTCCAACAAAATAAACAAGGATGACATGATGGGATGAGCAGATTAAAAATATTTTAAGTCATGTAAAATAAAAAACTTTCTGTTTGACCCAAAAATGACACGGCTTTGAATCAATACTTATGTGCTTTTATAAAAATCGACGAAAATCCACTGATCCTCACAGGATTTTTTCTCAAAAATACATTAACGTAAATCTGCCGATCATCGTTACATTAGGAATTATGTGGAACACGTCAGAGCCTATAGACAAAATCCCTTTTCTGTAAGCGTTAACGCCAACGGAAAGATCAAATTGTATGGAGTTGACATTAGCTTTAGAGATGTCACGTGACTGCTGCTGTCAACTGCATACAATTTGATCTTTCCGTTGGCGTTAACGCTTACAGAAAGGGATTTTGTCTAGGCCCCCTGGTAAGGTTTAATATCGTTCTGCAAGTAAATGTAGCGTGAGCAAGCGTCAGGATCCCGGTCCACTGCACACCCCATCCCTGGCTCAAGGTTATTTTAGTATGGTAACATTGGAAAAAGCGTATTTTGAGACATTATTTTGTTTTCGTTTTTAAGGTTGTTAGATCTAACATTACTAAATACTACATTAACTTTCGTAATATTTAAGTATTTTTGAAATATGAAATGGAGTTTAAATCAGAACCAGTATAAAAGGAAAAGTAACTTTGTATAACTTATACAATAACAGTTAGGTAATATTGTAATATACAAGCTGAGCCCGCGGCTTCGCTCATGAGATTGTGTATGCTTTTGGCATTACACCTACGTCAATGAAAATATTCGGAAGAAATTAATTCACTAGTTTTTGTAGTTCCGTAGTCAAATGGCAAATACAGCGAAAATTAACTTAATACCTACCTGCATTTACTACTACGACATTGTCGTTGCATGGTCATAAAAATTTAGGCAGAATTTTCTGATTTCCCGCAAATTATAACATAGCAATAAATTACAGAAATAACACAACAAACCAACAAAATTACACTGAAAGTAACAAAATAAAACGAAAAATAACTGTAAATGAATCATTATACCAGCCAACATGTCCACAGCTCAACATGGCTCTTTAATACCTGGTAATAAAACTGCTCTCTAAATATTTTACACCGCTCGGACTAAACAGCTAACACGTTTTGCCACTCCCATAGCGCAAACTAACTAAATAATTCTGTTCAGGTAATTTTAACGCCAAGTACAGATCGCGATTTGACTATTTAGAGTTTAGCTTGTGACTGGAGGATAATTTGCGCTTGGGGGATAAAGTGGGCAGTTTATAGTTTGGAAAATTTTAATTTAAAGTCACACAGCTCACAAACAAGGTCTTTGAAGCTAAATTAAAGGCGAATTATGAGATAAGAAAGAGAAAGAAAGAAAGTAAAATTGTTTATTCTGCACAAACTAAACGCACACATTACAAAATAAAAGAATGTCATTTATTACATATTACCCAGAAGCCTCGTATTCGGAGGCTACTTAGTCTGTGGCACAGAGTACATTTCCAATCTGTGGTCAGAGACCAAGATACACATCATAAAAATGCTCTGTGAGGCCAAAGACAATTTAGTTGCGCAATGTATTGCGACATAACAAATGAAAACAAACAACAAATACAATCAGAGATCATTTGTCAGCTTCGTTAAGGTCGTCTGTGTTCATCAAACTGTTGGTCATGGTTGTCATAAGAAAACCTATTTAGGGCTGATTTCATCAAAGTCAGATATCTTTTATCCGTGGAATAAAAGTGTCGTCTGACAGTTTTTGTATGGAAAAACTGTCAAAAATTCAAAATTTATTCGCAGGATAAGACATAAACTCGGTATAAAAGTTCGGTGAAATTCGCTCTTAGTTGAGTTGACTGTATGTAGGCAATGGTTTATTGCCGAGCTTATTATGTACCAATTATAAAACTGTCCCGGACATACAATTAAACATTGAATTACAGAGTAGAATCGTCTATTGCGGTGGAGTCCGTGGAAGCGAGTGGTCGTCGGGCCGAGCCGAGCCGTATCGCCGCCGCGCCGCGCCTCATCTAGCCGATGACGCGCAGAGGGCCAATTCTCTTACTTAACTTGTCAAATGTCAATGATACCTCATAGGTAGCACGAAAAAAAAAAACGCTCCAAATGTCAATGGTACCTATGGGGTATCACGCGACAATTGTTACCATTGGTTGACGTTTATTTGCACTTGCAACACAATCTGGCTGTATCATTCGAATAATCGATTAATAATTTAACGATTTTAGTAACAATTACTTGGTAACACCACTAAAACGGACCGAAAACCTAACAAACAAAATCTATCTGTGGTCGTGTGAAGCGACGACGCCATATTGGCAAAATTCGTCAAGTGTCAAGTGTTGTTTACGTTTGTTCGCAACAGAATAAAAGGAGAAAACGGTGAGTAATCTTATAAGAATTTTATACAGAATTACTGAGAAATAAGTGTAGATTTCGTATTGAGTGTTAGTTTATCGGAAAGTGATAAATATTTCAGTGAAAAAGTAACGAAAGTTTTGAAGTAAACAATTTTGACGCTGTCGCCGCCGTGTTTAGTAATGTTATTACGATAAATATTCTTGTATACTGTTTGAAATACACATAAGTAGCTAGCAGAATAATCTACGAACATAATTTGGCTAATAGCTACTGATATTATTGCGAATTGTTATCGTAATCGTATTTCTAATTCGGCGATTCCCCCGTACCATGACACAACGCTCATAGTAGGCGGGGCCAGTAAAAAGTACTGTCAGCAAAAAAAATTTTTTGTTCCAATAAGAAAGAAAGAAAGAAAAAAAAGAAAGATTACATTTTATTATTTCTAACAGTTTACTTAACTGACATGTGTAAGAAAAATAAATGTCGAGGTTATTGTTTTTTTTTTACCGACTTCAAAAAAGGTGGATGTCCTCAAAAGTATGAATGTTGTTTTAGGATCATGGTATTTTCCTAGGCCATTTAATTTAGTAAATGATTGTTTTATGATATTTTCAGCATGGCGAGGCTGTCCTCGACCTCAAGGTCACGGAGCGTGACCCCCGCTCCGTGCAAAAGGGGCCCCACACAGAGCGCCCCGCGCCCCGATCTGTCCTCATCCCCACCGCGCACCGCGGTAAGTATTTTCTGTATAGCACATTACTATATATTTATGTAGTTTCAGTGGAGTAATTTGTCAGAACCGTTTCCTACGTAAAATCACGTCAGCCCCCTGGTTCGTTCGTAACGAGATCCTCCATCTCGACTTAAAGATCCCCACAATCCGCCAGTTCCTAAAACGCCTTTCCAAGCGTTACTTCGATAAAGCCGCCAAACATCGCAACCCTCTGGTTGTCGAGGCCGCTAACTATGCCCCCTCTAGGATTAGCAAAGTCCGCCGTCCGAGGCATGCACTTGTAGAGCCAGACGATCCCATAACCCTCCTCCAGGAGAGCAACAGGGCCACCAGTACAGTTCTGAAACACAAAAACAGACGCCTACCGTCATTCCGACCTCGCCGCCGAGGTCCAGCACGACCGCGATCCCGATTAAATTCGTCTCCCCGTCCCTTGTCCGATGATGTGCCAGCCCGCGCCGCAGCTGAGCACGTAGCTTTAAATTCCCCATATAATAATAATAATGATCCTATATTGATCCAGCCTGTCCCATCTTGCTGTCCTCCCGTCAGTGACGCCCTAAGCCGAGGTTCGTACCCCACAGGGGGTGCCCTTAGCGAGCGTTCACTTAGTTTTAATTTAGAATAGTCATATGCCCCTGGCTGGAGGCCCTGAGTGTAGTAGCTTAAGGCAGCCACAGGAAAGTCCGGTTAAATAGTTACGATTTTCATCTAAAATCAACTATGAGATGCCCTAGTTAAAAAAAAAAAAAAAAAAAAATGGAGTAATTTGTATATCTTGTCTTTTCAGCCGCCTACATGCTGTGCCGGTTCGAGCGACCCGTCGATACGTGTGTACCTACTACGCTTTGGAATGGGCAACTAGCTTCATCTTTCTTAGTGACCGACTCCTCGACAGTTCAAAAGTGCCCGTAATTGGTTTATTTGAAATAAATGCTTTGAGTATGAGTTTTGCGTTTTATTTTGTTGTAATATATGTCTTGAAAGAAAAATGTGTTTTATTTCAAACTTTTCCTAGCTTTCCGTAAGTATCCCATAAACTTACAAAAAGATAGGAAAAGTTGTTGTACTAAAAACCAACTACTATTGATACGTGGAGAAGTAAAAATAAACAATAATTATCTCCACATACTTCGTTATCCGTCTGTCTGCCAGTCTCTATAGACACTTTCTCGACCGTGACAGTAGTTTTGCACGTATGCCGCGCATTACTTTTACTGTGCGTTTGCACTGGCGAATCATTCAAAACAAAACATGTTGTCGTCGAATGTTTCGCCAGTGCAAACGCAGTTATGCGCCTATGCGGTGCAATAGACATTCCCTCTAGTCTAATGCACCTATGTGGTATCATGTGACAGTAATGCAAATAAAAAACCGTGAGGCCGGTTTCGTAAACATGTGTGCACTTAGTGAGGTGTAGTTTGATTGTAAAAGGTTGTAAATGTGTGCGTGTGAGCGTGTATGCACAGAGCGAAAGTATAGTTTTGGCATGTTTCACTATTGTTCGCAGCGCATGTTTTGCTTTTTTTTTGCATTACTGTCACGAGAATGTCACATGATACCGCATAGGTGCATACGACTAGAGGGAATGTCTAATGCACCGCATAGGTGCATAACTGCGGTGCATTGGATATTTTTAAAACCGACTACTATTGACACATGAAAAATTAAAAATTCTAACAGGCAAACTTTAACATGATGAATAAACACAGTAATTACTTCCACATACTTCGCTGTCGCAAAAAAAAGTATTTTTTGCGATTACAAACTTACATTTGCAGTTGGAGAATTCACCGTCACGTATATCGATGTATGAGAGAACATATTTTTCAACTACAAAGTTAAGTTTGTTTTTGAGTTAATATCATCCCTACTACGGAACCCTTCATTATGGGTGGCCTGACACGCAATCGGCCGGTTTTTATTGCTTAGGCATAATCTGACTATAATGTTCCCACTGCTGGTACACAGGTCCTCCTGTCCGTGTGAGAGAATGGGTGGGTTGGTAGATGGATTTAGGTACCTACCTACATATAAGGAAAGATAGATAGAATACTCATTTATGTAATGTTTTGTCCATAATAATTGTTACACAGCTGTTAGGTACCTAGTATAAGTATAAAGTATAAGTGTACCTAGTTACAAATGATGAATCATTATTTTCAAAGAAATCGAAATAATAATAATAGTAATTGGGATATCTCAAACCATACATTTATTTCGTATATTTTTTTGAACAGGTCATTACTATTGTAGGTAATAGAACACAAATAGTGGGATAATAAAGTAATAATTATGTTATCTAAATTAAAGTAACATAATAAACAGAATAAAGGAACATTAATAATTTATAATAAAATAACATCGTACTTGAAAATTATAACATACAATATTCGCAGTCTTTTTACTCTGATGCGCTGACGGTACCCGCGAACCAGTATAAACCAGTTTTCGGGACCGGCTCTGCGCGCGTCGCTGCGTAATGGCCGCGGAGTATTTACGTTGTGTAAACAAAAAGTTTTTATCGCATAGATCCTGTTACAAGTGGAATGAGGTGCTGTTATCGTGTTTATGATTAGGCCTATACATTGTGCTAACGATATCAAGTGTTTGTGGAGTGAATAAATGTGTGTGTGTCGTTTTATTGTGATAAGTTTCTAGGTGTTTCGAGTGAAAAAACGAAAAAAATAAAGTTTTATCATCCCTGCGAGATAAGGTCAGTATATTTAGCTTATTGAGTGACATTCCTGGCTTCGTTAACTCATAACGAAGCCAGGAATATATAATATAATGTGTGCAAATTACTGCTTGGTGATGAAATCATCATTATTAGGAAGGCCTACCCCAAAAAAAAAAAACTGGTGATTAGGTCGACGAGTTTAGCGCTATAAGGTAAAAACCTAGGCCGACTTTCGAAATTAAAGTTATTTTTCACTTTTTTTTGTTTTTTTTTGGAAGTCGGTTATTTTTTTTTTGTAAAAAGTAAAGTACTCCACACAAATTGGAATACCACGACCTGCTATGTAAATAACAGTGTAACGGAGACACTTATGATGTCGTCTGTATATACTAAGTGGGAAAAATACGTAAACTCAAAAACTACACAAGAAAAGTTGATAAAATTTATATGGGACCACCTTGAGAGTATACCCTTTCGAACTAAAAACAATTTTTTAAATCGGTTCACAATTGGCGAAAATATCGATGAAAATGCACAAAACATACAGACGAACATAGAACCTTTTTGAAGAAGTAGGTTAAAAAACGTTCACATTCAAGTCGCAATCTGTCAAACTTGTAAAAAATGTTGGTAAAGGAGAATGCCATATTGTCGTACCAACAAAGGAGCTAGAGTGTCACAACCAAATGTAGTTCATAAAATTACTCCTATTTTTTAAATCAGATATACGATTTTGTTATGAAAACGATTCCCGGCTTTCGGACACCAAAAATAAAAGTCTTTTTTTACTTTTGTGGTACATATTTTCCGCTTATGTCATTGACATTGCACTTCATTTCCGAATGTTGCTACGATGTTAAAAATATAGGTACCTACCTGTCAACGAACATTAAAAAATGAAGAAGATAATTGTACCAATTTGCCATTTTATATTAGAATACAATATATTTTTATGTGTGTCAAAAAACATCTTTAGGTCACGCGTTACATCGTAATAATTTATTATTATTTTTTGGAATACATTGCAAATACATGCATTTAATGAAAAGAGGACCTATTCAAAAAAGTAAAATGTCATTTGTACTGTGACGTATTGTAATAATTATTCTGTGGCGCCGTCATGGATGACGTTACTTTCAATATTGGTTTCATCTGAACTATTTGAATAATAATTTGTAATACTTATTAACAAAAAACGGGGGCTCAGGTGCGTTTTCATAACGTAGTCTTTGTGTGATAATCCTTAGCGATGCCCTCAACTAGAGTAAGATATCGGCCAGCAAGTCAGCGTCGCCGACGTATCCTAAACCGTTCACTAGTATTGTTAGAACAATTTAGAATATATTACATAGAAAATATATCCGTGGATATGATCGTGTTTTAACATCATAGATTGTACCGACGTGACGCCTGTAAGTATTACCTCACCTAGTAGAAGCATGTATATTATAGTTAGCTTCTAAAGTACCTACCTACTTCCGGGACTATTTATTCAATTTAAGGATTAATGTAAATATGAATATATCTTAACTGCGTTTTTCATTTTTGATATAAGTGCCTTATTAGGTACTAACAACATTATCACCTTATTATTATTTACTAACATGTGAAGTTCGAGAAGTGGGTGTACTATATAGTAAATACAACTCTGCCTAACTCTTCTGGGAAAACAGGCCTGCTGTTATGTTAAGATTTCAAGATATTAGGAATCAGTAAACACAGTACTAAATTGATTACTTATTCAGACTACCAGCTGCACATACTATGAGTACCTACCTACATGATTATTGATATCCATTATCTTTATATATAAAACCTGACACCAAGAATTATCATTGACTATCAGTGATGTATTGTATAATCATCCATCAGGAAACAAGCGCCAAATCAAGAATAAAAAGCAATCGATATTAGGTACCGCTTCATTTGTCATCAACTTCACCATTTCGAGCCTGTCACTTTCTCGAACTTAACCTCAAAATATGAAGTAGATAAATGGTTAATAAATACGAATTGCGGGAATCCATGTAAAAAAAAGTTAACAATATAAGACGAGCATTTAATTCTCCTCTAAATACACTAGGTTTGGTTGTGACAGGCGGACTTTTCGCTTGGTACAGGGTGCCCTACATTCCTGGTCATTCTCCTTTATGTTTTTTTTGACAGATTGCGAATGTAAACGTTCTTAAAAATAAGGTAATTGCCCCGCTGATCACGCTGCCTGCGCGTGCAGACCGCATACAAGGTGCTGTGTTGGGTTCGATTCCCAACATACTGTTCTCTAGTACTAGCAAGTCAGTAAAGTTACTTATAAGCAGACTGCCCAAGCTTGGCCAGTTAGGCCCGATACCATCAATGACAGTTGTAACAAAAAAGTCCGTATCCGAAAAGTCTAACAACAAATAGCGACATTCAAAGGTTAGCTTAGAATATTGGATTTTCCCAGTACAACCTACTTCATTTACAAAAGCCAGATGCTACCACCGAAATGTTTAGACTAGAAACCCCAATTTCGTTGGGAAAATGCTAGGCTGAAGAAAGTTTATCCATACATAGGAGTGAATGTAGACCTTTGGTTAAAATCGTAGAGAAAGAATAGACAAGTCACTAAAATATATTAATGTCAAACAAGAACACACCTTCGTTAGATCCGTAAGAGTAAGAGTAAACGAGACAGTAATACAATAGTTATCTCTATCTCCTTCGTGTATATGTAATTTTTTGGTCAGACCCCAGTTGTCTGAGAAAACATTAGATTTTTGTTTGTTCGTATGTTTGTAATGGAGAAACTACTTAAAAATTTGGATAAAATACTTAACCGATTTAAAAAATTCTTTCACCTATTGAAAGCTACATCATCAGCGAGTAATGGGCTGTTTTTTTAACATACTTCCATGCGCGCCAAACCTTGAGCAAAAGCTAGTTAGCCATAAATTGAAACCCAGCCGTGGCCCAACAAACATCGGTTGTCACAGATTTCTTACAAGTGACTGTCAAAAAAATTATCGCTACCTATCTAAAAAGGCTTATGCTGACAGCTAATAGAAAGAAAGAAAAAGTATTTATTGAGACTCACACAGGGAATCACAAATTAAACGAAAACACACTCATAGAAACATAAATAAGAAACATAAAATAAAATAAAAAATAATTTAGTTAATTGATTCCAAAGAATCATAAAAAGTCCTGTAAGAAATCGATAAGTGTTTCACCTCTCAACGAGGCATCCTCAGGATGATTGACCAGTCGCAAACCAGAACACGACGTGTTGCCACACCGAGCGCTGTGTCTGCGTCCAGCGGAATAATAGGTTATTAAACATAAAATATCTACGACTATTGTATTTTTTTAAATTAATGTATCATCTGCATCATCTGCCTAGCCTTTTCCCAACTATGTTGGGGTCAGCTTCCAGTCTAACCAGATGCAGCTGAGTACCAGTAGGTATTTTACATGGAGCGACTGCCTATCTGACCTCCACAACCCAGTAACTGGGTAATACGATACCCCTTGGTTAGACTGGTTGTCAGACTTTCGTGCTTCTGACGACTCGTAACGACTGTCAAAGATCCACAAATGACAGCCGGGACCAACGGCTTAACGTGCTTTCCGAGGCACGGAGGAGTCTCGATATGTGAAAATGGTCACCCATCCACGGACCAACCCCGGCAAGCGTAGCTTAACCTGATGTATCGACCCGAGCGGCTGTTATTACTTAGCCACGATTTAAAAAAATTAATGTAATCAAATAATAATCAAATTAAAAAATATAGTATTGCTTTTCTAATAATCTGTACAATAGCAATAATATTATACTCTATCTACGCTGAAAATAATCCTGTTCCAATACGAAGCCTCGTTAATGCATTGTCGCTGTATTTGGCTAGAAATTAGGTTTAGTCTGAGCTTTGACCTGGATACTGTTTTAGACTAGACAAAAGGTCAGTTGCAGATGGATTATTGAGTTGGGAACTGCAGTTTGGATTTCGGGTCTTCTGATTTTTTTCTCGTGTTTATTATGATTTTATTTATTTGTCAGACAATATTATGGATGAAAAGAAAATGCACAAAATTTTTCAAGTTGATTTAGACTAAACAAACATAGAAACAGAACAAGAGAAAGAATAATGTTTTAACGATTTTCCTGATATGTATTTAAAAGGACATGACCAGTTCCTGCATTCGAATTCGGAAACTTGTGCAGGATTATAGTAAATACACTAAGATTTAAAAATAAAGATCTAATTTGTCATGGATAAATTATTCCGAATAAAGCCAAGGTTAAAATATCTGCAAAAACAGTATTTTAATTGCTTCCGCTTTTCTTTTAGAGTGCGTTTCATCAAATAGTTCCTATGCCGTAATGTAGGTTCCACTGTTGTAGGACGAACTTTTGTACGTTACGGCGCAACCTAATAGGTCCGTTGTTAAAGTGCCAACATTACGGCATAGGAACTATAATGATGAAACGCACTCTATAAGTACTTCTAGATTTTGACGTTCCATTGTATCTATAACCATCGTGTAACCATATTAAGCAAAGGAAAAATAAACTAAGAACGAGTTATTTTCGATCAAGAGAATAAATGACATGGAATATAATTATACTGCATGTTTTGTTTATAATTAATTTGATTTATTTACACGCCTACAGGATAGATTTTTATTGATATTTGTGACGATCGAACACCATAATAGGTAATCACTGTGTATAAAGGACTGTTATTTCTTTGACAATGCATCTGACATTAGTGGCGGGACAAAGGCACAATATACTAAGGTAGCAATCTTTTACATAAAATACCCAATTAATCGATTCGAGTTAATACATGAAAAATCGATTCACAAAAAAAATATTTTTGAATTGATATTTTATTATGCCCTTTTTAACTGTGTTTGATTAATTATACCATAACATAACATCACGCTTCTAATCCCTGAAGGGAGAGGACCCGTGCAATAGGGGGCGAGCCTATTGCCATCAACCGGGCAAAAATCCGGACTCCACTTGCTACTGAGATATTCCAGATGGACAAACCCAATAACACTTTGCCTGACCCAGGAATCGCAGCCCTCATGCTCAGGTCCTGGGTGCGATTCCCGGGTACAACGCTACAGCGCTTGTGACCACTAGACCAACGAGGCAGTCAAATGATTTCGATTTTAGTGTTCGGGAAAAAATCGAGTATCATTTATCAATCTCAGATCGCCATTCACCATCCCTACTTGCACATCTGATCTTGGCGTCACGTTGTGTTTACATGTTCGTTGTATACTGTCGATTTGTGTTCTATTTCTAACTACCATTGCTATTCTTTACGAACTGATATCTTCAGAGCCTGATTACCATTGCTATATAAAACGGATTCATCAGTTTTGCTCTACGAGTCGACCTTAAATGGATATTATGATGAGGTGCATAAACTGTGGCATATTTCGTAAGGCGGGTTCAAAGGCGTATTATTTCAATGCCAACCTTACCCCTGCAAGCGAGACTTGCCTGGTGGTTGAATAATCAGGTATGTACTTAAAATACATTGGAACAATACTATTTAACAACAAGACAGCAGGTATAAAGTCTGACACAGCGGTTTGATTGCGTGTTAGCTAGCAAAACTTAATAAAGCAGCGTTTATTTGGGAAAAGGGTGGCAACGCATCAGCAAAAACCCTGGTGTTGTGGATGTCTATGGGCGGCGCTGATTGCCTAATTCCCGTAACTAAAAACGTTCAAATTCAAGTCGCAGTCTCATCTCAGCGACAATCAATGTCAAAAACTTGTCAAAAACTTGTCGATAACCGCAACGCTTAGCGCCATCTCATATCGAAAAGCAGAGTTATTTAGTGAATACTTATCTTTATTTTTCTCAGTTTCCTGATCTTTTATACTCGTGAAACTTCTTTATCTGGAAACTGTAGAATACAACAATTGCAAAAATAAAACAATATTTGCTGCACATTGATTTCGACTCTTATGCAGGCGCCCATAGTCCCACTGGTCATGTCATTTATTTTTTTGTTTGTATTGAATAAACAGAAACTACTGGACCGATTTAAAAAATCTTTCACCAGTAGAATGCTATTTTATCACTGAGTAACATATGCTAAAATTTATAAAGATATCACGCGGGCGAAGCCACCGGCAGAAGCTATAATAGTATTGAAAAGGATACAACATTTTTTTATAACACTACGCTACGGTCATTTAAGTAAAGCCATAATCTAATTTAAAAAAATAACTTTAATGGCATCAAAAACGCCCCTTTATTTACCAGACAAATGCATGTTTCTTTCAAAGCGTTTTCTCACAAGAACGCCCATAAAAAGAACTTTATTATCACATGTTATTTTCACACAAACTTTTAATGTACGCAAATTCTTTCCTCAGCGTTTGCGATGTCTCAACTTTGCAATATGAGACGGAAAGTTAATATTATGACGTCATCACTAAGTTTGCACCTTCGCGCGAAATAACTCACATACTTAATACTCGCGATACGAGATGTCTACGTGGCTACGGGTTGCTACGTGGCTACGAGGTTGCTACGGCTACGAATATCCTACTGCATTATAAAATTGCTACGCTTCTGTGAATTTTGTAATAATCTTTTGCTGAAGAATATTGCAACTTTATTTTTCTATTTCTAGCGTATTCCAGCTGTAATATTATAAGATTCTGAATGGCTTTGTAAATAAACTTGTCCCAGTATGTAGCAAGAAGTTTGTTATTTGAATTTATAGGAAATCAGATTTTGACGGTTTGTATTTTCAAAATCACGTTCACCATAAAAATAAGTAATTTAATTCTTCTACAGCCAGTGCATACAAAGGGAAACGCATAATTGCTGTTAAAATATACCGCGATAAAATCTAATTAAACACTTTTGCCCCATAAAAGAAACATTTAATAATTATTACTCCGACTTATCTATACAAGGCAACAAAGATACCGGCGAAGAAATACGAGACCGCTACGAATATTTTATTACTACGCTGTAAATGAATGCTACGCTGCTACGAGACTACGGTGCTACGGTGCTACGAATCTTTCGTAGCTTGTAACACACTTGACATTTGGAGCTACAAATGTTGGGTATGCTGTTCAAATTGTAGTTTTGAAATTTGGAGCAATTTTTAGCTATGAAATATGAGGTGGAGGGATATTTGGAGCAGCATGTCGGCTTGGTAATGTGATGGATGTGTGCTAAGCTGGCTTTTCAGGAATATTATAATTTATTTTAGTAGATTTTGTTACTTATTGTGGGGATAAGTTATGCTTGCGAACTAAGTAAGGAAAATAATGTTACGAGATTTTTTGCTTTTAGACCAAAAACAATTCTAAAATATTTTTTTCAAACGACTTTAAAAAAAGAAAGTTTTGTTAAGTCAACCC
This sequence comes from Lithophane semibrunnea, assembly GCA_947363905.1. Taxonomy (NCBI): domain Eukaryota; kingdom Metazoa; phylum Arthropoda; class Insecta; order Lepidoptera; family Noctuidae; genus Lithophane; species Lithophane semibrunnea. Next base: position 15,637,023 of record OX376203.1, read on the forward strand.
GGATGTGTGTTTGTTTATCTGAATGGTTATGAAATTACTAAAAACGAAAAAGAAATAAATTCTTGTTTACAGAAAAAAAAACGACAGTTTTGGAAGTCTTTCAAAAAAAATTTGAACACAAAAAGTACTTTGTGGTAGTTTTGTGTTCAAAAATTTTTTTTGAGTACCCATAATACTGGTGAATATTGGATATTGGTGGATACCACGGATATATGGTGGATACTACATCAATCTTACCCAATTTCTTCTTCTTCTTAAGACACCCTAGAGAGGAAATAAACACATCTCCACATATACATACATCATTATATACCAAAATAACGTTACATAACGAAATAGGGTATAAATCAAAATGTTCGCGCGCGCAAATATTTGATGAACTGTATTATGACGACAACATCTTATTGGATGATGTTGTCCGAGATAGAAGTTCTTTCACGATCGATTGATTGAAAAGAAGATATTTTTTTAATATATTTTTTGATAGATGTCTCGCAACTGGCGTAAAGTACAACTTTTTTCTTAATGTCCCTCGGCAAACTTCGTGTTTCGTCAGTCCTCGGATTTCCATCAGTTGCCCTTTGCACTTGGTGCAGACCGGACGCTCTCAATCGACTTGGAAATATATAGAGTTGTTAATACTCCTTTTACTTAATGTAATTTATTTTAAAACTGGGAGGAAATAATTTAAGGACAATAGTTTTACAGCTCTATATAGTTCACACGGAAATCAAAACAAAACAACAATAAAGTACTTCGTTCTAAATTCAAATTATTATAAACAATAAATCTAATAATTGATGGACATGGAAATTAGCATTCGTTTGTAAATACCGTATGGTCTCATAATGTCAACTTCTCAAAATGTCAACCGGTCGCAAAACGCAATTCCCGAGGGACATTAAGAAAATAGTTATTTTACTGTACAGTCACGGACTTTAATTGACGAGCCACCTTCAAACTTTTCAATTTTGCAGTTTCATACATTCACGAGATTACACGATTAAACACGAACTCAAATCGCACGCTCGTAAACAAGATGACAAATAAATTACTTTTAATCGGAAATATCCATAGAGGTTGACTTTATTAGTTAACCTCTATGGATATTTCCGATTAAAAGTAATTTATTTGTCATCTTGTTTACTTTCATACATTCACGAGATTACACGATTAAACACGAACTCAAATCGCAAGTCGTAAACAAGATGACAAATAAATTACTTTTAATCGGAAATATCCATAGAGGTTGACTAAAAAGTTCTCAATGATAAAAATAAATACAATGTTGCGTTAAGTTTATCCAATCTATTTGATACCGACCTCCTTCGAATCATAGCTCATTAACTCGATAATTATGAAAACATAACTGAAGACAGTGACAGTTGAAATATCAAGATGACAAATAAATTACTTTTAATCGGAAATAGTCTTATCCATAGAGGTTGACTAATAAGTTCTTAATGATAAAAATAAATACAATGTTGCATTAAGTTTATCCAATCTATTTGATACTGACCTCCTTTGAATCATAGCTCAAGACAGTGACAGTTGAAATATCGATGTCAGAGAATTTCTCCGTACGCTAACGTTACTATGCAACAACAACCTAGCAACAACAACCTAGCAACAATTTTTTATCGTTGCTAGGTTACTGTTGCTAGACCTGCAATTGGTTGACTTTGAGTAGTCACTGCTGTCAAGTTTGTAGTACTGCTCTCAGGTTAGCCAACCGGTAAAGATATGAAATATAATTTTCTTCTTCTAATACGAAGACATATGACTTTGCGTGTCGGGAACTGAATAAACCCGATTTGCATTACACGGCTCAAATGCGAACAGTACCAGGTGGCTCATCAATTAAAGTCCGTGACTGTACGTGTGTGTAATACCAGATGTATGACCGTAAACGAAGCAAAAGGAGTATGTAAGGATCATAGCAGGTGGTGTTCTGTAGTTTCAGCCTACCCTATGGGAAGAAGAAAGGATGAATTTTTGTATGCATTCTATAGGTTAACTTTAAGCAACGGTTAAAAATAAACCCCTGTATGTTTGGGCTTATGAACTTACGAGCTGCGCCCCGCGGTTTCACCCGCATAAGTCTCGATCCCGTGGGAACATCGGGATAAAAAATATCTTATGTCCTAATCCAGATCATGGTCTACCCCTGTGCCAAATTACATCCAAATCTGTTCAGCTGTTTTAGCGTCAATGCGTAACAAAAATTCACTTTCCCATTTATAATATTAAAAAGTTAGGTTTAGCATAAGGAAGTTATGAAACAGACAATATAATTTTTACAGATTTGATTTGATCGGATCATTTAGCTCCCTTCAAAATGGTTGAGCTGAATGGTGCTGATCCATGCGTCATGTTCGTGAACGGGCGCCGTCAGTTGTGACTGGTCATCTCTTAGCTGCCATGGCTTATTTTAATTTTTGAATTGTTTGTATGTTATAATTGCGGACGCTTTTAACTTGCTTTCTACATTGTTCTCACACATGTATAATTTCAACATGAATGATGTAACCCATATATTGTAACAATATTTTGATTTAAAAGAGTGTCCGTGGAGTTTTTTGCCCGTTCTTCTCCATAGGTACCTACTACGCTTTGTAATGGGCAACTAGCTTCATATTTCTGATTGACCGACTCCTTGACAATTCAAAAGTGCCTGTAAATGGTTTAATTGAAATAAATGCTTTGAGTTTGAGTTTGAGTTTGACAGATTTGTGTTGATGTTTTTGCTGTTAAACATCGATCAATTTCGTTTCTATTTATTTGTTTAAAACACAGTAGGTACAATATACATAAAAGAAAAACCGAACACGCCCCACCGCATAGCAGACGAGTGTAGATGCACCTGCACCTCCAAACATGAAAGAAAGTTCCTATTTCGATACTTTCCTTGATTTTATAACAAGATATATGAATGGAATATGGCAACATATATTTTAGTACGGAAGACTTCATTTCATTTCACAAGTCATGTTTAAAAATGCTAGGACCAAAAAGGCTTTGTTTGCGTTCCCGATTTGTTAGTGAAGATGATATAAATAAATAAATAAATAAATACTCATTTATTTCAGACTTATCTTGCGATTACATCCATATTTGTTAGTAGGATATAAAAATAATACTTGAAAGTAAGATCTTTGTAGGATCAAATCCTATTGCATTCTTAAAGGAAAAGTTTATCGGGTGTCTTTCTAACAGCGCTGCTAGCAAAATGTCTAAGTTAATGACAGGTCTTAAAGTTATTGTTACAAACAATGTCAATAGGAATGTTATCAACAATGTTATGTTCGCTTTAAAGCACTATAAAGTGGTGCTTATAGCGAACTATTAAAGCTGAGTTGCTATCTATTCAACAAGTAATAATTAGGTAGAGATACTATTCGCATTGTCATAGAAAATGATATAATATTTCATAAAGATTATGAAAAAAAAATTATTGGAAACTATAATAATTTTGATCATTTTCATTGCTGTATTTTGCTTGTCTAAGATTTATTTCTTCTTACGTGGTATTGTATTAGTATTTAATACACAAAACTTGTCAGAATTAAAAAGTTTTAGTACAAAAAAATTACTTTTTTGTTAAAACAATTATTGTAAGGATGTTTTTTTTTTCTCCCTGGTTTCGTTACATATTAAGTATTTTTTTGGCCATAGTAAAAAGTATGTATTTTTTTGGCCATAGTAAAAAAATATGTATTTTTTGGCCAATATTTACTAAAAGACATTCATCACGGGACTGGTCCACTTATTTGGCGTCCCCTTTACAACAGAGATGATAAATCACATCTACCCGCAAAACGACAATAATATTTACTTAACCGACTATCTTCACAAAAACTGTTTATCAACGTTGAGTTATATAAGTATTTATTATCTATCTCGGTTTAGTGTTTTATTTGTGAAGTTTTGTGTGATGTTATTTTTATTGCCGTTAGTATCACGCGCCATTTTGTTTTCGCAATTTGGAAAATAAATCGGAATCGAAACAGGAATGATAGGGAAAGTTTTGATGGTCGATTTCCGTTAAAAATTCATAAACCGTTTATTCAATGGGCATAAACTAATCAGAAATTGAACGTCTGCAATAAAACTATACTTTTAAGAATGGAACACCATTTACACCATCATCAACATGCGCAGCCTTTACATTTAAACACCGTTCAAGTATTTAACTTACTTTCTGCTTCCAGCAAGTCTGATGATAAAATAGTACAGCGTTCATCTTTATTATTTTTCTATATAAGATTTCCTAATTCATCCATAATTTATGATAAACTAGTTCGTATTTAATAAGCGATTAACTACTTAAAATAAAAGTAACTGCTGTTATTAACAACTATGAGGAAATCTTGCTGTTATCCTTCTTGGATTAGTTAAAACTAATACTACGGAAAACTCACTCTCACTTTTTATAACATAAACTCTTTTATATGGAACTTCAATAATAATAAGTATCTTGCATGACGGTGCATACATAAAGTTAAATGTACGAGCTCAGGGGGTGCGCACATAAAGGAAGCCATCAATGTAGATTGAGCAGAATAATGAGCACGTCACATGATGGTTTTATTGTTATAGTTCAGTGCTGTGTATAGTTATAACATTTTACTATATTATTTTTATGCGCAATTCAGTTTTAAATTGGTCTATTATACTTTTATATACACATAACATCAGGCCTGTAGTCCCAGTAAAGTAAGACAGAGGTGTATCTACCTCTAGTACACCCACATTTTGCCAGTTATATTGAAGTCCCATGTAATAGGGGGTGAACCAATTGCCGTCAACCGGGCACAAATCCAAGAATCCGGGCTGCTACTAAGAAATTCCTGATGGAAAACCCCATACCACTTCGCCCGACCTGGGAATTGAACCGCTTGCTACCACTAGACTACAAAAGTCATTTTGAAAGCCTTATGAACCGTTCGTAGGTCAGCTCGCTCATCAATTTGTAATTTTTTGGTAACTAATAGATAGGGGCATTAGTTCGATAAACAACGGATAAGATTTATTTTTGCTCCGACTCCAAATAACTGTAATTTAAGAAAATGGGCTCTGAGATTAATATTTTACTTCGTTTTTATGTTAAAAGAATGAGTAACGATGTTTTAATATTCTGCTACATTTGCAACTTGAAGTTACGGAACATTTGCCAAGTACTTATTTTTTTGTATTTCGGATTCAATGTGATTCCAATTTATATAAATAATAAATATTGTCGGCTGTTTAGACCTTATGAGTATCGTGGTTGGAGAAGGAGTGTAGATAAAATTACAGTATACAGGATAAAGTCTATTCAGATGATCATGAATATTAAGCACAGTGACGCTTCTTACATAAGATAAACAGAACACAAGTTATTGGCGCCGCTCTGGGAAAACGACTGGTCGCTAAACTCTATGCGCTGGGAACATCGCATTTTGCACCACAAGCAACGACAAAATTAATGTTCCAATCATATTTATTAAAAAAATACTAAATAATTTATTATTATGATAATTTAAAAAAGTAGACAAAGACTTACCACGTAGTTTTCTAAGAAAATAATAATAGGCCATCGCAGTGTGTTTGATGATAACGTCCAGAAAAACCTAACCGCTTTCAAAGCGTTTCGCATTTCTATAATGACTTCTTAAGGCCGGGACGTAACCAAAATTGCCTGTCTTCAATTTGATTTTTCATAAAATTGATAAGACTTAGGTATAAAATAAAAATAGTATGAGTAACTACATGATATTTCCAAACTTTTTGTGTAACAGAAAAACAAAATATTAAAATTTTCTCGATAAAAAAATATCACGAAGTTACCTCTAATTTTCACGTATTTTCGATTTGTACTTAAAATGCTACTGCCTATTATGATAAAAATTAGATGATTATATGTATTAAAACAAGGCAAAAAAAATTGTGTAGGCTTTTTTTTTATTCCTTTTATTTTTGGTTTTATTACGAATCAAAGCTTGTAGGACTTACAACGTTCTTAGTTCGTGGAAGAAGCCATCTTCCGTCGCACATTACGGGAACTTCAAGCATATTTTTGTTTCACAAATCAGTCGGCGTCGCTCTGTTGAGACGAGAGGACTGCGCTCAAATTTTTAGCTGCGCTGAGATATTATTTATTTTCGTAAATAATATTTTCGTAATTTATCACATTCCACAAAAGAAACTGAGACATAGAAAACATGAAATAAACACTAAAACCACTTCCAAAACGAATATTACAAGTGTTATTGATTGATAAATAAATAAATACCGAGTCTAAATAAACATATAAAATTCAATGTTGATATTTGAAAACTCAAGATGACATACATTTTATTTGACAGATTTTTGACTGATATACGAGTAGTAGCACGGAGTATAGAAAGAAGTAGGTACAACTAGCGCCATTGCTTTGTATTGCGGTGAATTTTCTTGCGGAGAAAATTTACAACATAGCCAACGAGCCCATTCTACGTTCACTTGAAAATACAACACACTCACGTACACACAAAACACAACAAACACACAAACATACATAAACCACTCACGAGCAAGCATGCATGCACTAAAATATTGTTTTAATTTTATTGCATAAATTGTTAAGTTTAAAAAAAAAACGGGTGAAGACACTGGCTCCTGTAATACAGGTTCCACCTAGCTCAGGAGTCAGGGCTTCAAATTAGAATGTAACACCTTTTTATGTCAATTAAACATTTTTTATTATTTTATTTTTATTTACATTAAATTGAAAATGGCGCCCTCTAGGTGACATATCATGACTTGCCACTCTCAACATGCATCTCCGTTGTGCGATTTACAAATAAGACTGGGAGAAGGTATGCCGCGGGCATCGCTTCATCGAGAATTGCTGCTGTGTGCGCCGCCGTGATGAAACACCGCGTGTGACGCGGCTATGCCATTCGCGGGCGCCGCCGCAAAAAACGCTCCATTTCAAACAAACGCGTGTAAAATCGCGTCTCCGTAAACGCACTCATACAACGCCATATGTTTGAATTCAGTGCGGGCCGCGCCGCCCAAAGCCACGCGCGACTCCTCGCGTCTCCGTAAATGAAGCCTAACCGTGCCCTTGACGCTTGGACGCGAGTTCCTTTTTCACTATTTTTCCTTGTCATTTTCTCCGCATTAGTAATAAACTTAAAAGAAACACGGTTCAAAAGTTACAACAAAATGTGGAAATCTTGTTCCGTTTGACGAGCGTCCAAAACGCGCCGGGCGCGCGCCCAAAACACAGCGCAGGTACTGAGCCGCGTACCTCTGGCCCTTGTTATAATTAGTCCCTTTGGTACTTTGGCACCCATTTACATAGATGAATAGATGTCAATTCTTTTAGTGGTGAAGCCGACAATCCTTCATTTATTTCTTTTGTACAGAACTCGGCCTCTTTTTCACATGTTTCAAATGTTTTCGAAGGGGATTGTTCGCGTTTGGCGCAGGAAAGGTTTTCATGACACATGCCATATTCGTTGCACAATACAGTGCAAAATTCATTATACGAATATTATTTTTTACTTGGGTATCACTTTGCACGATCCTCCAAAGAGAGAAATCCACGATATAGCATTATATTTATTACTTGGTAACACAGTTTTCCACAAAGACGTCATTAGGTACAAATTGTACAAGGTCCTAAATAAAATTTGGTAACATTTAAATTTGAACTTTTTCACGTCAACATTGAGTTTCTAGTTCCAAAACATGAACATGATCCATAGTTCTGAATTCAAGCTTAGCGTATCGTATAAGCAAAATAAACTACAGAAGATTGAAATTCGAATTCTATAAACGCCAGACGAAAAGTTTCTGCTGGCGGGAAGGCATTGTGTTTTGTTGTCGTCGTGTTTAATGAGAGGGTTGCGCGGGTGAAATATGATTTTTTGCTGTCAATACACGCCCCCTTAAGCTTTTCGATAGCTTATGTCAATCCAATACATTTTTAACTTTTCCGTCATCGCTATCGCTGATACAATGTCAATTTGGCTACGTCCACAGGACAGAAGTATAGGGATGGGGGTAGGGAAGTATAGGGTTATGACTAAATAACAACTGATTTTAAGAAATGGTGAATCGCGACGTTATGCTACATTCGCTACAGCTGGGCCCTCCGTTGTTCACCCTGTATATAAATGACTTGCCTAAAGTAACTGAACAACCGATGACACTTTTTGCTGACGATTGCACTATGACAATAGCTTGTAATGACATAAACGCATATGGACATGACATTAATAATTCCCTAATATCTACTATAAATTGGTTAAATGATAACAATTTAATAATTAATTAAAAAAAAACTACCGTAATGCACTTTAGACAACGTACACAAACAATCAACAATCTTAATATTCAATTTGATAATATAAATATCAATGAAGTTGACACAAAAAAATTTCTGGGACTAATAATAGATTCTAGATTGAATTGGAAACCTCAAATAGAGGCACTTACTTAGTAAGAAACTGAGTAGTGCAGCCTACGCTCTGAAACAGCTTGCTGTGGTTCTCAACACAGATGCGCTAACTACTGCTTACTATGGTTTAGCCGAATCCATTCTTAGATATGGAGTCATCTTTGGGGGAATAGCACGGACAATGAAATAGCGTTTCAAGCACAGAAAAGGTGCATTAGATCGATGTTTAGACTGCAAACAACGGACAGCTGTAAATCTTATTTTATAGAACGTAAGATATTGACATTGCCCTCATTATATATCCTGGAAACAGTTATGTTCATTAAATCGAACAATCATTTATTTCAGCTTTTGTCTGCTGCTGTCCCTAGGAATAGATGTGATAACTTCAAACTCTGTGTTCACGGCGCTAAAACCGCTCTTATGCGTAAGAGCATCTTTTGCATGGGTCCGACCATCTTTAATAAATTGCCCAAATCATGGAGAACATTAAATATATCTGCTCTTAAAAGTAAATTGAAGAGTTTACTAACTGAAAAAGCATATTACAGTATACCAAAATTTATGAAAGAGGACGATTTTTCTTCGTTTTTGAGATGACGATGTTGTATCTTATTGACATGTTATTGTGGAATAATTTTAATTTGGAATTGAATTTTTAATGACAGTTATTCATGTTTTTATTGACTCATTTATTTAATGACTACTTTGACATTTAATGTTATCCAAAAAAATATGCTTGCTGAATTATATTGTAATGATGACTTAATAAGTATCTACATAATTTCTATAATGTAATTTTGATGAATATTATCACGGTCTATGCACCATCTCTTCCTACCAATTTGTACGCCACAATATGCGGCTGAACATGTTAGAACTTCTGTATCTGTATTATCTTGCATGCAATGTATCATGTACACCATTTTTAAACAAATTAAATTTTACTTAATTACTTACTTACAATTCGCTACAATAACCGCTGCCAATTTATGGATGGGTACCTAGTATGAATCTTTTGTGCGGCAACGAGTAATTGCTCCCAACCCAAGGCAACTTTGTTTGTATTTCAAAAGTTCTTCAGTTTCATCTGGCAGGTATCAAATACTCATCATCATCATCATTTCAGCCGAAAGACGTCCACTGCTGGACATAAGCCCAAGCACCGCCACTTCGACCGGTTCTGTGCTTCTCGCATCCAGCGGATTCCTGCGGCCTTCACCAGGTCATCGGTCCACCTTGGGGAGTCTTCCAACGCTACGTCTTCCGGTACGCGGTCGCCACTCCAGAACACTACTATCAATGAAACTACCTCAAATAAAAAAAAACTTTATTTTTTACCGGAAAATTATGTGGCTAGCTATACTACCCACACTGTTGTCCATCATAATCCGGCTGTCATTTGTGGATCTTTGACAGTCGTTAAGAGTCGTCAGAAGCACGAAAGTCTGACAACCAGTTTAACCAAGGGGTATAGTATTATCCAGTTACTGGGTTGTAGAGGTCAGATAGGCAGTCGCTCCATGTAAAATACTGGTATTCAGCTGCATCCGGTTAGACTGGAAGCCGACCCGAACATAGTTGGGAAGAGGCTAGGCAGATTGACTGTTGTCCATCATAAAATGAGCCGAAAATTTAAGAAGAGAAAGCAACAGCTGTACGCAAATTCCAAATGATGCCATTTTAAAATTTACAAATAAAATACTTGAACAAAGGAAAAGGTAATTTGTATTCGTAAAGAATTTTAAGATGTCATAAACAAAAATTTATGGAGGATAAAAAAAACAGGAATGATACGCCCTACTGTTTTGGAGTAGACAGAAAATATTGTCAAAAAAGCGTATGATAATTTAATCTCTTTGATATTATTACAATTTAAAATTATAATACATACTACTGAGCTAGCTGAGACTGAGTTGAGCTCCAGTATTACTGACAAATGCTTGCACTGACTGGACACTGGACAGGTCCACTCAAATCGTTGTGGTTCTTTCCTCAAAAGACCATTTCAGACGCTAATCTGCGTGATCCTCATATGGCCTGACCAAGATTATGTCTGGAATTTAAAAGAGACTGCGACCTCTGAGTTTGTTTTGGATTTTTTTCTCAAAGTAGTCAGATAGGAAACGCCGACCTGATGTAGCTTATTTTTAATATTCATTTCATTTCTAACTAAGATAATCCCTGTATTCACAATATTTCAGTGTTTTTGTTTTGTTTTTCTGTGTTTTCTGTGTTTTTGTTTTGTTTTTCTGTGTTTTATCCTAGAATGTCACAGACAAGAAAACGGAAAAGCGTCAGTAAATTCGATCGTGATTAGATTAGTTTAGGGGGCTCCCCTTGTCAGAACCAATTATAGGCTTTCCGCAACTCCCCTTAACAAGATTAATCGCCTTTAAATCCAATAAACGTTCCAAATCAAAAGATATTAACGCGACTTAATTTATTGCTTGTCTATATTAATTTGTTTAGCGAATAGTTGAGTCTAAGTTTAGTGTACGTTGAAGGAAGATCAAAGTGTTAGACAAATGAATTGTTTGTTCGGCGCAGACAATAGAGGTTCACATAAGTATTAGTGGTGGTATATCTAGTTTGTTATATTGTTGACATGATTTTAATCAACACTGTGCTGATGTGGAGTAAACAGATGTGTTTACTGAAATAATATATTGAAATTGTAAGTAATTTCGGTGAAAGGTTATTTCAATTCACTATGTAATCTATATCTATATATATAAGTACTGGAAATGGCGAGAAATAAGTATATTTTTAAGTATATTTATATTTTTATCTGTTTGTCGGCTTGTTTGCCACTCAATGAATTCAAAATTGCTCCCCTTTTTAGAGGATCTGTTCAATAATATTTGTTTCTTCCTAAAACAGCATATAGACAGCTGTAATACGCCGTTTAAAACCAAACGTAAAAGCGACGTTAATATTATTGCATTTCTATAATACGAAGTCGCATAGCTCTGAAACTGCGCTCAAGGGGCTCAGACAACACAAAGGCTCTTTAGAGGAGATGATTTTATCGGGTTATCCTATAAAACCTGTCTTTGTATTGTCATTGATATCATATTCTTCTGTCTCGGTGGTCTCCTGGTCGCAAGAAAGATGCTGAGCCATGCAGTTTGGTTTTTTTTTGTAATAGAAGGCTGGAGTCTTTATTTTGTTTTCGATTATAACAATGACTAAGCAGTAATAGCCTAGTGGTGTGATCGTCAGACTACCAAGTCATAGGTCTCGAGTTCGAACCCAATTCACGCACCTCTGACTTTTTGGGATTCATGTGCGTATAATGGAAAAAAATCTCTTGTCTGACGTGGTACGCACGGCTACACATCAAGCTATACAAAACCAGTTTACGCTGATCTCTCACTGTAGGGAAATCCTATAAAATGCGAGATCAGTTTAAACTGGTTTTGTATAGCTTGATGTGTAGCCGTGTGTACGAAGTTCACCGGGTCTCTCTAGTTTATGACATTTTGAATATATTATTTGAGAGAAAGCAATATTTTAGATGTGTGTATGAAAATTCCGAAGGTTGCTTCCGATTTTAATTTTTTAGCTCGAAATAATTTCCAGTTATTTATTAAAAAGGTACTTAAAATGATTTAATTAAATTTTTAAATGAAGAGAAGTTCGCGTTATTTTTTTAATTCGTCCAAAAGCTTTTACCAAATACCTTCAGTTAAATTATTTCTGTCTCAATGTTCCTGAGAATTGTGTTAATTATACTTAATTAGCTTGACTAATACTACGAGAATTATTATTGACTTGCAGCGGCCCGCAGTTTCACTTGCAAAGTCTCGATCCCGTGGGAATATCGGGATTAGAAGTATCATAATATGTGTTAATCCAGGTTATAAGCTAATGCCAAACTATGCCAAATTTCATCCACATCCGTTCAGTAGTTTTTGAGTGAAAGAGTAACAAACATCCATCCATCCATCCGTCCTCACAAACTTTCCCGTTTGTAATATTGTAGGAAGTAGGATTAAATTACCTTTACCTCCATACTTATTACCTTTTATGAAAAGCCTTCGAATAATAAATATATTATACAATATACTAGGTTTTATTATTTAAGTATTTCCCTCGGTTTTTGCGGATAAACTATGTCCAGCAGTGGACGTCTTTCGGCTGAAAAGAATATGATGACGATTTACCTCATAACATTAAATCACTAACTATCAAAATCTCTATCTACCTACTCTCCCAGTAAAAAGTCAAAAACACTGTATTTTCAAATGAAGTTCACAACAAATGTAGTTTTTAAAAAACCCTGAAAGTGAAATACGCCGCAACATTAAATTTCACAAAAAAAAAACTGCTTTTCTGAAAGTACGTCCGCAGAATTCCACTTGGCATTACTGAAATCTCTGCTTTTATTCACGGGAATATTTTTTCAGTTGCCTGTATAGAGTTGCAAGAAGTGACTGTCATTATTTAAGTCTGTTTTTGGCGAAAGTATTTCAGATGATGATGATGATTTTTTTTTCAGATGTATTTACGTGTACACGTATGAAATTCACTCTCAAAAGTGCATAATGTAACTTTAGTGTGACTCATTCCTTATCAAGAATTAATCTCATGTCGTTTTGGTAAATGATTAATAATGATAATTGAAAATTTCTGTAAATTGGTTAAAAAAAAGTCTTTTACTTGTCAAACATAACTTATGGTTTAAAACTGATGAGGTCGGCGCGGCGTTTCGTATCTAATTAGTCTGAGAAGATACCTACCTACACATAACTCGGACGTAAAATGAAGTAATATGGATCGTTGTCCTAAATATATCATAAAATAATAAATCAATAATAATATCATATTATGCTTACTCATCAAACCAAAATACAGTAATATTACTTGGTGGTATCAAATTATACCAATATTCAATATTATTATTATACAAAGCCATAATAATCATTACTGTCTGGTCTGTAGCTTTAAGCAAAATAATCAGAATCTATTTTGTACAATATTCATAAGTACAATCTTCAGTTAAATAATAACGTTCTTAGTTCAGATCTTTGTTTCTTACATAACGAAGAAAAAGATCTCCAATATTCCTTTGACAACAAAAATAGAAAACATAATAAGTTATCACTCGTTAATATTATTAATATTATAGTTTTTGTATGTTTTATGAGCAGTATTTTTTAGGGTTTGTTACGTCTTCTATTTTCTAGAATGATAAATTTTGATAGCCAATGTATGATGTTCGCCTTTATCCTCCTCCCCGAATCTCTTATTTGTGTTTGGCGCAACATTTTGTGTCTCCTTCTTCCAAACTTCTGCATCATTCGCTATCTCTTTTCCTTCCTTGCTTTAATATTTCGCCTTTTATACAATCCATTCATCGTTCCTTACCCTTAGAGGTCCACATGCGGACGCCAAATCAAAACTTTTCTCTCATTATTTCGCATCGAATAACCATTTGTATTTTCTGATAACCATTTGTATTTTTGTATTTTGTGTGTTGTATTAGTTGATCGTGTACTATTTATTCCTATTGTTTCAAAATATTTTATAAGTTTCCCAAATAGTGAAAGAAAAGTGAAAGAATAATGATCTAGCAGTTTTCAATTCTCAAAGATTTATTTGATCCACTTCCAGTACATTTATCTCTACATCTGTCACAACCGCTAGTCGGCTAAGCCAATATAAAACTTTTGCGTCTCATCCTCTCTCGGAAACGGATCTTGTATAAAGTGCCAGTTTTAATTGAATTTGAATTTATGTATTTCAAGCTTTATTTCATGGGTAATAAGATGTATTTTGATTTGAACAGTTGGAAGCGAATCTAACTTTTGGGTGACGTATGATGCGAGTAGGTTGGCGACTTGTTTTGAGTTTTGTTTACTGTTTTGGCTTCAGATTTGAAGTATAAAAGCATTCGAGACATTATATTATAACTTTTAATAAGCAGGCATGATACCTATATCATCTGTACGTATGTCTAATACCGATCGTAGACCTCCTCACACTGCTTTCCTTGGGGATTTATTGTCATCATTTCCTTGGTCGGCTATGTGGATTGTGAATGCCTTATTTTCTCAGTCATAAGGTATATTTTTTTTCTTACAAGATCAGAATATTTTTCCTAATAAATTATACCTAACATGGCGTTTGGAAAAAAAAATAAAGGCGATGCAAAAAATAACCGACATCTAAAGTAATGCCTCTCACTATTATAATTCAATTGATTCATTCATGTCACTCTTAGCATGATTTTTCATTGATTGCTTTCAAATCGCAATTTCTTTAGTGAACTTTTCAATCTTCTCTCTTTCCAATGACAAAGCTATCGTTTTGGCCTACCGCCAGATGTTACTTCGCTAATAGAAACTTGGTCGTACTCATTAGCTAGGAACCTTTAATTTTGAAACTTGGCAACTCAAACTAAAAACTATTAAAACGAATAAGAATTTAAGGCACCTTCTTGGAGGGGTGGGAGCTGATACACAAATAACATGATTTGTAGGAAATGATGACTAAAATAAAATGAAGAGAAGAAAAAAAATAAGAAAAAATAGGTACATTTATTTGTGATAAACATGACGCAAAGAAATAACACAGTCACAAAAAAGAACAAGATGAGGGAAAATATGCTTAACATCCACGCAAAACGGCTATCGCTCAGCATAATGCTGCGACACTAACCGACACTGCATCAGTGTAAAGTCGATTAAATATTGAATATTGTGCTTCTGTCAACTGATACCAAGCTTGCTAGATGGAATGGTCATAAAATTTCCATCAAGCGTCATGATAGATAAATGGCAAAATGTTTTACAAAAATCTTAAAACGTTTCAGTTTTAAATCTTATTGTGTGTTACATTATTATATGTATCTTTAAGACTGGAAAAGATTTAAAATAATCTACTTTTGTTGCCTGCTTAGTTAATCCCTCCGCCGAAATTCAAAGAAAATACAAGAGAAACTTTCTCATTCTTACTAAAATAAATGGCTTTTGGTACCAATCTCAGGAATAATATCTTCACGCTACTCTCCTTTCAGTATCAGCAGAAAAATACCTCACACATAATTAAATATTAAACCTACGTGTCCTGAATACAAAAGACCACGTAATAGGCATGGGAGAGCAGGATGGAGATACACAGAGACCCTTGACTAGAGAGGAAGGGAAGTAACAATGAAGTATTCACTCTTGCTCCGGCGTAAGGGCTCTACAGTCCTTCTGAAGCCCTATTGTTTCAATCTAGTATAAAAGAGGGATAAGCAGAATTCCAAGTTTATTGTAAAGGATGCTATAGTTTCGCGACCTTATGGAGATAGTTTGAGGTGAACTGGGTTGTTTTTAATCTGTTAGTTTGTTGTTTTCAAGGATCACCCGTTTCATCTTGGGGAGGAGCTCGTAGCTAAGTAATAACAGCCGCACGGATCGATCCATCAGGTTAAGCAACGGTTGCCGGGGTGACCATCTTTACGTATCGAGACTCCTCCGTGTCTCGGAAAGCACGTTAAGCCGTTGGTCCCGGCTGTCATTTGTGGATCTTTGACAGTCGTTACGGGTTGTCAGAAGCCCGAAAGTCGGACAACAGTCTTACCACGGGTCTTACTTTACTTACCGTACTACCCAGTTACTGGGTTGTGGAGGCCAGATAAGCAGTCGCTCCATGTAAAATACTGGTATTCAGCTGTATCCTGTTAGACTGGAGCAGGAAAGGGCTAGGCAGATGATGACCCATTTAATCTTGGTCTTTCAAACACATTTAGGTACATTATTATTTCGCTCGCCCCGACTTTCAGTAGTTGACAGTAAATTTAACGCTTGCTTCACATATAAAGGCTCTTTCAAACTGGCGCGATTCGCCGCGCGACGCGAATTTTAACAAAACAATTTCTGAGAAAACTTCACGGCGAACAATGCGGCGGCGTCGCGTCGCGCGGCGAATCGCCCCAGTATGTAAGAGCCTTTAAACGGTTTTCTTTTTAAACAGCGTACAAAAATATATAAATTCTGGTATGGTTTCATTTTGATATAATAAATGCGTTTTAACAGAGAAATACAAATATGTGGGTGACATAAATTGGACGAAAATAAAACTAGCATGTAACGCGTAGAATAATAAAACCATTGCAAAAAAATAAAGCAAAAAGTTTTGATACAACCCAGTCTGCGTAGGTCATAAAACTTCTTAGTTCATGAACCTTTTCTAACAAATCTTTAAACATAAAAAGCGAACTTTCATTTTGATCACAAGCAACTTATCATATAGATAACAACAGTATTATCTGCAAAAATAAAAAATAAACCCGGTCTATTATTTTGACAGACAGTGTACGCCTCGCTTCTTTGTTCCAGCCAGTGGAATAAATCAAAAAGAATTTCTTATGAGAAACATATTGCCGGTACACTTGGGAGCAATTTTATCTGAACATTTTTAAATTAGGCAGAGAAATTCTTATAATACGATGCGATGTGTTTTTACGATGTCTCGTGTAGAATGAGTTGTTTTCCGAGAAAATACACAGTTGTTTCGTATTTATAATGTCAAGATGGAGCGAAAATTGCTTGCCACAGCTGTGCATTTCGATTGTATTATGTGGATAGCATTTAGACGTGAGATACAGAGTGGTTTCATGTATTTCTTAAAACAATCCTGTGATTGAATTGGAATGGTTCTTTATTATCTTCTGTTGGGAACACAACTATATATTCAACAATAAAGGTAGTAAAAATGTTAATATTTATTTTATCTACAGGAATTCAATAATATTTTCATCTAACACTATTATACATCTAACACTAAAATAATAATATTATGTACAAGAATATATAAAAAAAAAATATTTATGAAAACGAAAACTTTTTGTCAACAGTGTTAATTCCGAAGAACCTCGGCAATCAGTCGTCTGCCAACCTGCCGACTGGCTAATCTCTTTACCGCGGCGCGGCGCGAAGTGAACTAGCTAGCTCCCTAACTAGCTCGTACTGACACGAGATGAGAAAAAATCACTGTTTTCAGTCGTGTTGTACCAATAAATCCACTTCAATAGTTAAGTTTTGGATTTTATCTATGAATTAAAGTCACTTTTCGTGTCTGTGACCGCGTAATTGTTGTAAACTACGTAACGGATTTTGATGCGGTTTTCACCATCATTTAGAGAATTTATTCCGGAAGTTTTTTAAGTATAAATAGTTATTAAACTTATATAAAATAAAGAAATCTCAATATTATGTCAAGTGTTAAAGGGAAGAAGCAGGTGTGTGTGTCGCTAGTAAAATGTAAAAACCAGAACTTAAATTCATTTCTACGGCTTCCGATTTTCCCTTAAAATATTTATCCGGAAAATTAAAGAAATAATAAACACAATTTAAAACGTCGTCAATTTAAAACGTCGCTGACTGTACATTTATCGCTTGCCGCTTGTTTCAGCATGTTCACAAAATGCTTACTTTAAAAGAAGCACTCGCATTCATTCTTACAAAATTCTTAAAGTTATTCTGTGCATAATGTTTTTTTTAAGAAAATAAGACATTTCTTTTGCTTTTCTGTTAAAAGTTTTCATCTTGTTATTTTTATTTTTATGTTTCAATTTGTTTCGCTTTACGTTCAAACATACAATAATGCTGGGGCAACACTAACGGTCAACTTCAATGCCCATCATCGCCAAAGCAAAGCGGCTATTACTCCGATAATTATCGCGATAAATTGAGTAGCCACAGTTGATCAACGTCAATGCTTATTTGCCGCCACCCATGCTATCGGCTAACGTTAAACGCCAATGTGAATGCCAATATCAAATATTCGCGATAAGTTCTAGCTATACCTACGGTTAACGTCCATCATCGCGATAATCAATGGCGTTTCCCGTCGGTGTGGCCTCAGCATAAAAGTACAAAAGCGTCAATTATTATTTAGACTAACATACATCGAGAAGACTGAGGATTGAGGAGCTCGTGACTAAGTAATAACAGCCGCACGGGTCGATCCATCAGGTTAAGCTACGCTTGCCGGGGTTGGTCCGTGGATGGGTGACCATCTTTACATACCGAGACTCCTCCGTGCCTCGGAAAGCACGTTAAGCCGTTGGTCCCAGCTGTCATTTTTGGATCTTTGACAATCGTTACGGGTCGTCAGAAGCTCGAAAGTCTGACAACCAGTCTTACCAAGGGGTATCGTATTACCCAGTTACTGGGTTGTGGAGGTCAGATAGGCAGTCGCTCCATGTAAAATACGGGTATTCAGTTGCATCTGGTTAGACTGGAAGCCGACCCCAACATAGTTGGGAAAAGGCTAGGCAGATGATGCAGATGATGACATCGAGAAGACAGTTCTTCAACTTTTTCAGAACTGAAAATAATGATCATGTTTCAAATGGAAACTGCTAGATACTTCTAAACGACGAATGTGTGAAATGTTCGTCTGTATTCTGCAATATGTTACATAAATCGTAGACCAAATCGATTTACGTAGTTCCCCAATGCGGTTGCCGATAATTTGGACATCTGGTGACAACTTCGAATTTCGTCGGCTATAGGAAGATTTAAGCATTTCAACTCAAATGGAAACGAAAGAATGTTTAATGGACCGTTCTACACAGTAGGTGAAGTCCTCGCACTCTGAATAGGGCTTGTAAGGATACAATTTTATGTATTTGAGACTACTAGAATATAATGTACTATGTCTGACAGTGGACTGCTTTAGAAGAATGATGAAAACTAATGGAAAAACCAAATGTTAAATGCTTTTTCTTTGTATAAAACCGGTCTCTGACCGGCAGTAGATACATAACAGCCTGATATTATTATTTCATTTATTACTGCCGCGTTGGTCTAACGGCCGAAAGCGTTACTGCTGAGCATGAGGATCTGGGTCGATTCCCGGGTCGGGCAAAGTGTTATTGGGTTCATCTGGAATTTCCCGGTAGCTGCCCGGAGTCAAATTGGAGTTAAACATAACTGGCGAAATATGGGTTTACTAAGGATACACCTCTGCCCAAACCTTGCCGTAAACAAGGCGTGTCGTTAGTTATTATTATTTCAAAAATAAAAACGATGGTCCTTTGATCCGAACAGGGGGCCTACCACTACCACTTACAGCAGTATTATTTTAATATTACTTCAGTGTAGGACAGAGATCTAAGAAGCTCTACAGGACGTATAGCTCCATCTCTTTCCCCTACGAAGTAAGATTAAAATAATACTGCTGTAAGCGGTGGTGGTAGGCCCCCAGGACAATACTCTAATTTGTTTGGTCTCGTAAGTTGATAGAGGTTAAACTTTTCCGCCCACAGTGAAACATCAAGCCAGAATAAATATAGGTATATTTACTGTGTGGTTAAACAAGGAAAACAATACGTTGCTGATTGTACAAACGTGACCTGTTTTTATAAGCCGCAAGGCTTTTTTAGACATTCTTATTGTTTTGGGTCTGTACCGATTAATTGCACGTTGTCTGTTGGTTGATAATTTATCTGTTTACGTTAAAAGCTTAAAAATATAATATTTATATACAGGCTGTAAGGGTAAACAGTCTTGTCATTCAAACCATGGGTAGTTGACTTAAATATAAAAATAAATGACCGAAAACAACGAAAAAAAAACGTTATTTTCATTAAAAGATTTTAAAAAGTTTCTATCCGACACCGTGCTCGCTAGCGAAACAGCTGACTAACTGAGGGAGGGGTCGCGCTCGCGGCCAGTCAGGTCGCGTCCCGCACCCCCCGCCCGTGTTGAGACGCAAGTTCGTTGCCCTAGCGCATAGGGCAACGAACTTGCGTCTTTTGTGGAAAAATGTAGTTTAAAAAAAAAGAAAAAAAAGTTGTTATTATCCATTGAATTTATGTTCTATAAATGAAACCAAACCACTGGTTGCAAGGATAACGGTGTTTACCCTAACACCCTGTATTAATAGGTTAATATTAGTTTTGGAAAATGTCAAGTCTAGCCTAAGTTCTAGCAGTCATGCACAATGTGCGTAATAATGGACACTTTAGCAATAGTTTCAGGTCTTACAGTCCAACAAGGGGATATTATTATGTCATGCATGAATTTACCTAAGAGCCATATCAAGTAGTACTTTACTGACCGACAGCCAATTACCGGACGTCGGAAACCTTGATCGATGGTAGGCCGACGATACATCGAAGGCAACATTTGGAATTTCCAAATTCCAGGTTTTTCGTGGCCAGACACGCAACATGACAAGTGACCCGTCTAAGCACATATTGGGATTATAAGAAACTACTAGATTTCTACTCTTGAACTTGCTGAAAAGGGCCTTGTTAAGATCACACATCACACGTGGTTTTTAGAAAGAAAGAAAGAAAGAAAAATATTTTAATTGGGACATGCACAGGAAATAAAACAATAAAAACAAACATTAAAACTAACAAAATCAGTAAAACAAGTTATAAAATGTAAAAAAATTTAAAACACAAGGGCAAATTAAACCTGTGCGAGGCCAAAAAGGCTCCTATCTCAGCATAATGCTACGATATTTGTGCGTATTTGTTTTTAACGTCTAACATTCATTAGTTGTCGTCATGTTGACGACATAATTTACCCGAATACGGCAAGCCAAAAGAGAGTTATGATTTTAACAGGCCGTATAATTTAGGAAAAGATTTAGGTAGATGTTTGCTTTTAAAATAGTCGCTCTTTTTAAAGTCGAGGTCGGATACTGCCCGGAGGATAGGCGGCATACCCATCTACACTAATATTATAAAGAGGTAAGATTTGTATTTTTGTGTGTATGTTTGTAATGAATAAACTCAAAAACTACTGCGCCGATTTCAAAAATTCTTTCACCTTTAGAAAGCTACATTCACCCTGAGTAACAGGCTATAATTTATAAAGATTATACGCGGGCGAAGCCGCTGGCGGCAGCTAGTGTTAAATAAATCAATAACATACTACAAACATTTTACCAAACGTGGTGATTAAAGTATTATTTCCGCAACCAATAATTCTATTCAGTTGCCTAGATTCTGCACTAGGCATTAACTGATTGATGTAAATCAACACATCTCGGTAATTACTGTTTGCATATATCCTATAATAGCTATGGTACAAAGCTGTTGGAATCCATCGGTAATAGTATTATCTAAATTCATGTGAATTGCCGGGAAATTCCTCTCAGCTTAGCGGAAACGGTACAATGCAATTTTTTATTGGTTGAAAGTTTAGCCGTTAGCTGATTGAGCCAGCAGCGTTTGAAGTATTTTCTGAAGCAATCCATAATCCTGTTATTCTTTATTGGTCGTAAAAGTTTTAATGTTAAAATTTTTCATTAATTTCCTGATTGACTGGTTCTTTTAATTAAAAAAAACTCGGGAGGTGCCGTGGGACACCCGGTTGACACGAAGTTCCTTTCACTGTAATTATTTAATGTATTAGTACTGTATTCACACACACACACAGATACTTTTGTTTAGTTTTAGTCTAAGTATACTGGTATTTATAATATAAGTTCAAATAGATTCTAGACAAAAATTTGATAAACAAACAGCTATCGTCGCTGACGGAACGGAATGTTGCCACTTTAAATATTATATTTAAAGATTTAGTTTTATTGTATAAATATTTTTATTTCTTATTTTTTGTTATTGTTAATTTATTATATGCTGCACCGATTCACGTCAACGCCGGCTGTCACTGAAAACCAGCGCTGGCTCTGTCTTGCATAGGGTCGTAGCATTATGCTGAGCAATGACCGTTTGCGTGAAGGTGATGCATATTTTCCCCCAATTTGTTATTTTTCGTGTATTGGTCCTTTAGCGTCATGTTTGCCGCAAATAAACGTATTTTCTTTTTTTCTCTCGCACAGTAAATAAACTGTGACGTAATCAATTTCAATATACACTAAAGTCAGCGAATTGTCTTGAGTCAACCAGTAATTTTAACAAGATAATAAATGAAACGAAGAGAGAAGCGAACTCCTTTAAAAGAAAACGTCTAGCTTATTGCAACAAGAAACGGCCAGAAACGACAAATTAGGTACCTTGAGAAAGATAAAAACGAGGAATTTTTTCGCGAGAACGATTTTCTAGTAATTTTATGAGATAAATGTGATTTTTTGGAAAGGAAATGTTAAAAAAAGAAAGAATTTAAAAGTAAATTATAATACTCGCTGATGCCCGCGGCTTCGCCTGCATGGATGTCGGCTATTATAATATACTAAAACCTTCCTTGAGAACCACTCTATCCATAGGTGAAAACAGCATGAAAATTGGTGCAGTAGTTTTTGAGTTTCTCGCGAACAGGACGACAGACAGACGCGGCGGAGGACTTTGTCTTCTATACATATAATAAATCTGTAGACGAGGCGTATCTGTAGAATGAAAAAAAAAAAAAAAGTTGGTGGGGTGTCCAAGAATAACCAACAGATTCCATTTCTATCATTTTTGGAATTTTTGTCTGTTTGTCTGTCTGTTTGTATGTTCTTTAGTTTGATTGTTCCACTATCACGTAAAAAGTACGAAATCAATATGGTTAACTTTTACACTCAAATATTGTGTGTAACTCGATGTTTCAATTAGTTTTTGTTTCATCGCAATCGCTTCAAAATATCAAAAGATATATGAATTTAAAGTGTTCAAGAAGGAATTTTCATTACGTAATGTACATACACGTAACGACATCTATTGACGCGAAATGATACTTACTACTTAATTACTAGGTTTGTGAAATCGTGTGATATAATAATATATGATCGTCATTTTCTTTGCGCGGAAACTTAACACGATACATTGTGTATAGAATATAACTCTAAAGTTAGGTTAATTAAAATTTTCCAGATGCGTTGTTTATTTATTAGTTTAGTATTAGTGCGATAGGTGGCGTACCTATCTTTCAAATCATGATAATCATGAAAGAATAGTGACAAATGTTAATTTCTTAAAAAATATAGGTATTTAATCTTTAATTTTACACTTTTCTACATACATAGCTTATTTAGCTTACAGAGTGTTCGAACGTTTTCCCATATATTTTGACAGTATCACTTCGTGCTCGATAGATGGCGTTGTTCATTTATTGTCATTTTCTGAATCGCGGTGTTAAGAGTCTCCGTCGAAGAATGACCTTCACCCAGATATTCCAAATAATTTTTGAAGCAGGTATCTTTGTTTTTGACTTCTATTATGTCGATAATAATAATAAATAATAAGTTGTTGGTTGGGTTGTCATTCGTTGAAACTATTGTTCGGATTGGTTTTGATTTGGTATTTTGATTGGTTTCGTTCATTTGGTTCAAAGTTCAAATTAAGAAGTCAAGAAACGAGTCGTTACAGATCGATTCAAACTTAATGGCGGCTTGGAAGTTAGCTTTTAGCTGCGCAGTACCCCACCACTCACCCCGCTGTCACATGAAGTTGTTACTGCGCAGCGACTCGACTCATGTTCCGAGCCGCGATTAAGTTTGAATCGAACTGTACTTTACTTCGTAATTTGTTCGTATGATTCGTGACCGCCGCTCATTCGATTCGATCGTTGTTGGCGTGTGTTATAGTTGATTTGATTCGTTCGACTATTGGACAGCAATAAATACACAAATATTGGCACATGTTTCTGGGGAAAGTCAACAATATACATCGATAAATACGGTTACCGAAGAAGACGATGCCACACACTATCCAGTAGAGTTCCTAGAATCCCTTAACACACCCGGTCTTTCAGCACACAAAATTTGTTTAAAAGTCGGAGTGCCAATAATTCTTCTCAGAAATTTAAGTCCTCCCAAACTTTGCAACGGCACTCGGCTCATAGTCACCAATCTCCAACAAAACGTCATCGAAGCCGAAATCTTAACAGGTTGCGGCGCCGGTGATATTGTTTTTATTCGAAGAATTCCTCTCATTCCCAATAATTTCCCGTTTAGTTTTAAGCGTGTGCAATTCCCCGTCAGCCTATGTTACGCCATGACCATTAACAAAGCTCAGGGCCAGACATTATCCGTTGCGGGGGTGGATCTTAGTATTGGTTGCTTTTCCCACGGCCAACTTTATGTAGCTCTTTCGCGTGTGAGCAACCCTAGCAACTTTTTTGTGTACGCTCCAGGTGGTTCCACCGCTAATATTGTATATAGAGAAGCATTTTCCTAAATAAAAACACAAGTTTTTTGGCAGTTTCTTACTAGGAAAAGTCACCAGGCCTGGTCGAAAGATTCCCCCTTTTTAAATGAAGGTACAACTTTTCTAAGCGACATAATTATTGTTTTCCGACATCCATGCGAACGAAGTCGCGGGCACAGCTAGTTTTATAATAAGTAAGGAAGCTCATCATTCGTTGTTTAATTTCGTTTTCATATAGAATCGATATCCGATTTTCTTTTTTTATAAGGGTTCATATTACTGAAATTTGTAAACCCCACGATTGAAATTGAAGGAAAATAGTACACAATGTATACTTGCCTTGGAAGCGCTACTGCTAAGCATGAGGTCCTGGGTTCGATTCGCAGGTCAGGCAACGTGTTATTGGGTTTTTTCATAAGGAATTTCTCAGTAGCAGCCCGGAGTCTGGATTTGTGCCCGGTTGATAGTTATAGGCTCGCCCCCTGTTACTTGGGACTTAAAGATAACTGTTGAAATGTGGTTGTACTATAGGTACCACCTCTGCCTAACCCTTTGGTGGGGATTACAGGATTATGTTACCTTGGAACGTAGCCAGTATTTTGTGATGTAAAAGAAATTATATAAGGAATGGGATCTTTAGTAATTTATTATTCATTTGACCCTAACCTTCCATTCCATCCCTACTCTCTGGCCTAAATAATACAAATTCTAACAATTTCAGACATATTGTTGTGAAATAAAAGGAATTTTTCCATCCAACGTCACTCCGGACATATTAAACTTGAATAATACCGTCGGGAACATCCTTACAATAGAATTACGCCATCTTTGCCATCTATTGAATTTTTTCAGTTAGCCTTCTCTCCCATTTTTGTTAAACTTTTTTGTAAATGATTCTTTTCTTTTTTTTTGTTTGATTTCTGAAGAGCAGTGGTGGCCCAGTGGTAACGGCCGCGACTTACGAGTTGTAGGTCGTAGGTTCGAACCCCGACAGGCGGTCACTGCTCTCAAAACGGTGAAGGAAAACATCGTGAGGAAACCGGCATGTCTTAGAACCAAAAATTCGAAGACATGTGACAGCAGTGGGAACATTATAGGCTGATTATGTTATGTAATGTTATGATTCTTTTTTATACTGGTTTCATAAAGAATTCTCTTCATTCTAACTTCAGCTTCAGAGGCCCTAGACGAAGTGACATTCTATCAGCGATAACAATGATGGAAAAGGCAAAAATGTATAGGACTGACATAAGCTATCGAAAAGCTTATGTCAATCCTGTTGAAAGTCGTTGTAGAAATACGAAACGCTTTCGAAGCGATGGTCTCTTGTTTAGGTCCTCAGGTTAGCAGACCTTTTAGAATGTTTGAAGCCTTAGAAATAATTTCACGCTTTTACTTTTATTCGTCTGTAGTAATTTTAATTCTTTCTATTTTTGTGTGTTTTTTCTTATGGACTTTGAAAGTTTTAATATTTGATGAATGATCCGTATAAAAACGCTGTTTGTCGTTAATGGAATTTGAAAAAATACTTTTTTCGAGTACTTACTTATTTTCTAAAAAATATAAAACGTTATTGTTTCTTTGTTACTAGATTAAGGTTGTACCTAAGTAATACTTAAATATTTAAATACAAATTAATGGAATAAGTAAAACTTAAGAGATAGAATAGAGATGCGACAAGATAACCGTTTAATCGGTTTCTTCACAATACTTTTCTTTACAATCATTCAATGTTTTCTTTTGTTTAGTAGCAAAAAAAAACATATATTATAAATGCGACATTGCAAGATTAAATAAATATCGCCGATTCTTGCGAGGTTTTCCAAGCATCCTAGATACGCCCACGTTTCAAAGCCATTAATTAAAATACTGGAAAATTATAAATCATCCCAGATACTAATGAATTAACCCGGAGGAGCTCGTGGCTAAGTAATAACAGCCGCACGGGTCGATCCATCAGGTTAAGCTACGCTTGCCGGGGTTGGTCCGTGGATGGGTGACCATCTTTAGGTACATACCGAGACTCCTCCGTGCCTCGGAAAGCACGTTAAGCCGTTGGTCCCGGCTGTCATTTGTGGATCTTTGACAGTCGTTACGAGTAGTCAGAAGCTCGAAAGTTTGACAACCAGTCTTACCAAGGGGTATTATCCAGTTACTGGGTTGTGGAGGTCAGATAGGCAGTCGCTCCATATAAAATACTGGTATTCAGCTGCATCCGGTTAGACTGGAAGCCGACCCCAACATAGTTGGGAAAAGGCTAGGCAGATGATGATGACTAATAAATTAACCCATCTAAATAATTCCACCCCATTGGTCGGTTTTATTACCATCTCAAAGGCGATTGGTCAAGCGCGGACATCACTTAATGTGTTCCAATTGACACTAACAGCTATTTGCACTTTGTGTTCCAATTTCAAAGAGAATTTTATTGATGTTTGACAGTTAATTTATTAGCCACATTTCCGTCATTGAACGAAAATGGATGAAAACGGGTTTATTTGTCATTGCTAAGATACGATTTCCTTTCCTAATGTATCGGTTTCCTGGTTTGCTCTGTGTTAAATGGACTTGTCATCAGTCTAATCAACGTGTCAATGACAGTTGCACTCAAATACGTCCATTTATCGTCAATGAACCGTTTAATGTCCATTAAGGATGGACAGTTATCAAAATTAGCTTATCCACTGAATATGATGCATTAATTTTGTCATATTATGTCTCTGTAAAATGAATTTCATGACAAATTAGAAAATGACAGTTCAATAAGGGCTGTCCGACTACTCCGGAATATATTTGAAAATTGTTAAACCTCTTCATTACTCAAATGCAATTGGGGTTGACATTTGTGGGTGTACCTTTAATAATAATATATACACCCCTTTGCAAAAAAAACGGGCACCTTAACAGTCATTGGCTTTGTATGGATAATATTAATATTTTTACTATGTCATTAGCATAAATGACTAGTAATTTGTTATAATCAATAAGAATATAGTTTTTTGGCTACACCCCTCTTCCAGCAGCGCTACAATTTTACTAGCTTTTATTGCTTTTTCTGCCATTACAATCGTCACAAAGATATCACTTTTAAGTCACAATAAAGCTGGATTATGCGACAAACATAAATTATTCTACTAAAAATATCGAGAAGTTGGTTTTAGTTGCCATGATAATCTTCTAACCGCAAACCTGCAAAATTTTAGTAAAAGTCACAAACGGAAAACGAGATTATTATTGTTTTTAAACAAAAGTTTCGAATTTGGAATTAACTTTTTTACTTACCCAGACTCTTTATTAAGTGCCAGTAACATAGTTTGGCTATTAAAACCTCTTTACAACTAAATGATTACCAATAATGATAAAAAAACAAAACCGCCCGTTTTTTTTGCAAAGGGTTAAAAAAAATATTATTTTAAAAATATTATTTTGAACTTTTAACTTTTCACGCATCGATTAAACAGCAAAATTTCTAGCTTTTTGTTTTTATTAGAGAGTCTTAGAAATACACACTTTTTTTTTGGTGGTGTCAAATCATCAATTGGCTTCTCCCGCTCTGGGTGGAACGGAAAGGCGTGTCAGACTTTTACTGACTTAAACCCACCCGTGTTCCTTCAGTTGCCTGTTGCCAAGGTTCCGGTATCCCTTTCGGACTTTCCCGCAACCCTGTCAGGTAGAAATATACCCTAGGTACTGAACTTTCGAAAGTATCCACCTTATAATCCCACTCACTTTTGCTGAGCAAATCCTTTGAACGAACATCTCTTCAAGATTGTTGAAACATCCAACAAATGCATCTTACTGCATGTCTGGTTTTGTTACCCTTTGACGAGTGTCTTTTAACATGTAGAACCAAGTATCTGACTTCAAAGTATTTACCAAGTTATGCTTGAGTTGCGAACGAGTAGTGACAAAAGTTTTTTCACAGTATTTGACTAATATTTTGATTTCACTAATACTTACAGAAACCCTGTCCGATCCGTGAAGGTGTCGTTAAGAATCATACTAAGAGTCTATAATGGTTTTTTTTTTTGGAAAAAAACGAAAAAAAAAATTTTTTTCAATGGTGAATTTTACCCTGTTATTACATGGGGTGCAAGCGGTCTTCGTCTAGCGGGTGTTTACAAGTCATAACTTATGACCAGGTAGAAAATTTGCTAATTTATAATGGGTAATTTAGGTACTAAAATCGTGAATTTTAATAACTTTATTATATTCACATTTTTTTTTTTTTTAATTACTTTTTAGTAATGTTATTGCGGTACATTTGCGCCGCCTTTCAGATCTGACAGGGTTTTTGTTACATCTTTCTTTTAGTCAGCACTTGTTATTGTTATTTTAATAATGTCTTAGTCTCATATTATTGTATTTCTCTAAAATCTCGTCAATTTCAAGGAAAATAATTAACACTTACTTCTTACCTATGTTGTTTTAATTACTTTACTTAAATCTTACTTTTAACGAAATACATAAATAATTAAAACTTTGCTTTACCTAGTAAGTGTATCAGGATTTTCAGACTGATTATTTTCATTGTTTTACAACTCGGTAATATGATTTCAGGAAAGTAATTTATCTTAATATGTTACTTTTAAGCTCGTTGTTGAGAAGAAAAGTTTTGTTTCTTAGGCAAATATGTATTAGAGTGTTCGTTTGGATAGGGAGAAAGTTAAATCTTGTTAGGTATGCGAAAATGTTCATTTTAAAAGCCTTACTGACTTAATTGAAAAATTTAGAAGTGAAGTTTCGAAAATAATACTACTTAACACGAGTTTTCACATATACATGTTCCCATCTCTATCTTACACTTGAAGTTTTAAACTTGTGCAATAGTGACAAGAATAACGCTTAGCCGAAGTACGTGCTAAGTAACGTTTATAGATCTCCACTTCTAACGCATTAATATCCAAGACGTAAAAAACAAAAAACTTGTCTGTAAATCCAAAATTCTATACATTATACTGTTTTTTTTCTCTTTACAGATGTGTTTTAGCAGTAGGGTCTTTTTTTTAATAATTTGCTTTTTTTGACATTTTTTAGTTTTATTAATATTGTATTTGGAATTGACTTATTGCTAGCTTTCATTTGATACACTTGATACAATTTTTTTTTTTTTTGTAATGCTTCCCCTCCCTTTTTTGTATTTGCAGATTCAATATATAAATATTATAATTATAGACTATGTCACTCCCACAATTGAGACGAATCTAACGCCTCCTTTAAAAAAAACATCAAGTTCAAATCCATCAAGCCTTAAGCTACAGAGCGTGCCAAAGAAATAGACATAAATACATAACATAATCTCGAAAAACATTACCCTCCTTCTGGGGCAGTCGGGTAAAAACATTGGACGTTGCTAAAGTGGTGATAGCACAGCTTTCGAGACCTAATTAACACTAAAAAAATATTGTCATATCATAAAAATAATTAAGTTACTCTCAATGGCCACTAACATAATTAAATTCTAGGTACACCATCTAGGTTATTAAGAATCTAGGGTCTAGAATTTTAATTAAAATGGAAAGGACCTGTAATCCCATGAAATTACTAGGGTCTTAATAGGTATGCTTACTACAAAAGACTTGTAAAAGTTATTGGATACCTTTCTCTAAAACACAGTCTTAGTAATTTTATATTTCTGAGCGTATACTCTTTGAATCACCAAAAATAGGCTGTGGATAGACTGAGCCAAGATTGTTTATTAGTCTGCTTTTTTTTTACTTTATAGGCAACTAGCTGCGCCCCGCGGTTTCACCCGCATAAGTCTCGATCCTGTGGGAATATCGGGATAAAAAAGCCAAATTTCATCCAAATCCGTTCAGCCGTTTTAGCGTGAAAGAGTACCAAAAAAACCTACTTTCGCATTTATAAATAATATTAAATGATTATGTTTTTTGGAATTTAGAACGGTTTTTTTTTTATTAGCTCATATCAAGCGTAATTTTAATTGAGGCCAGTATTATTATGTTCCAGGAACCATTTCAATGCTCCCGCGGCAAAACATGGTGCGTCTTACCCGGGCAGCACACCTCCGCCGCGAAATCATACTAACTCGCGTCTTGTTCCGCTACGCGAATCCGATTTGTGTAGCTGAGGTGTGCTACCGACGTTAAAACAGGCAAAACAGTGGAAAAGTACCATATTCGTTTACAAAAACATAGGTACACTTTACAATCGACAGCTCCATTCCTTTTAAAACAGATCTAGAATCTTCCAACAAATGTCGCAGTTATTCAGAAAGCTAACATCGTAAAATATTAGTATTCTTTCTTTACCTGCGACTGGCCGAGTCGGCAGTTTGCGGACAAACTTTGTTCAAGCCAAACTGACACTTGAGGATATGAATTTATTTTTGCAACGATCTCTTCTGCTTATTCAGTGTCTCAATATAAATACATATGTTAACTTTTTAAACTGAATGTTTTGTATGATTCTCGGTTAAATGTAGGGTTTCCTATTGACATTGTAGATAATTATTTAATAGCAAGAGTAAGATGTCGAGCCTGGCTCTAGAAAGAGATGTCCTCTTTCTGGAGCCAGGCTCGACATCTTACTCTAACGCATACCATTAGGGCTGGTTCGAAACGTCGTTGGAAAAGAGTTAGGTATGTGGAAGGACTTGGAGAGTCCTTTACGTAGCAGTGAGACAGCAACGGCTAGAAAATATTTATAAAATTAAATCTTTTTATTCCAGATATAAAATCTACGGAAAATTTACAATAAATACACACATAGATAACATGATAAATAAAAAAGAATTATTTTAGATGTCCCTTATTGTTAAAAACCCGACCAAGTGCGAGTCGGACTCGCGCACGAAGGGTTCCGTACCATTATCTATAAAAACGTCAAAAACATCACGTTAAATATATTTTTTATTGTGTTGTTATAGCGGCAACAGAAATACATCATCTGTGGAAATTTCAACTGTCTAACTATCACGGTTCATGAGATACAGTCTGGTGACAGACGGACAGACAGCGGAGTCTTGTAATAGGATCCCGTTTTACCCTTTGGGTATGGAACCCTAAAAAAAACATAAATACCTATAACACACACACACACACACGTCGAATTAGGTAATCGGCGTGTGGTAGGACCGCCACCTTTTATGTAGGCGCTGTGGTTTCATTTTCGTACCACGGCCATCAAACTATTGGTCGATCCACAACTATAAGCGTTCTGTCCGCTATTCCCGTGACCATAAGCGTAAAAAACTCTGTGCTCACCAATTCATCCGTTTTAAAACTATTTTTTTTATCATAAGGAATTATCAAACAGCATTGTAAAAGGCTCTCAGTGATTTTATTCTGTACTGTTTCTTATATTCATGTAAATTGAGATTGTTACAATACAACATTTATTGTATCTAACATTTTCCTTTATTTCTATATTCACTTTGATTCTGACTATTTGAGACAAATTGGTTGAAAACCTGTTTTTTCCGTTTTCTTTGTTGTGAAAGAGAAGATTTCGGAGAATTATGTTTAGTGCGTTGACGTGGAATGGTTAACGATTTTAGGGTGAGCAGAGTTCCAGCTTGAATCGAAATTGCGTGAAGATTTTGTTTGCTATTTGCATACGATTTGGCGAGCGTTCAGGCAGCAGTCTGTGATTGGGTTGGAGTTTACTCCCCTTTGTGAGTAGTAAGTGTTAGGCTACACAAAAAAATATATGGAAATTCGTTTCATATTGACATGTGAAATGAAAAAAAAATTGTTTTCCTGATAGTACACTTCTAGATTTACATCCTTATTAATTAATATTATGAATGCGAAAGTAGCTCTGTTTTGTCTGTTATTTGGCACACGAACAGACCATGCACTTTTTTTTGTTTTTTTTTTGTGGGTCGGTAGTCATCAATTGATTTCAATGTGTCAGACTTTTACTGACTAAAACCCACCCATGTTCCTTCAGTTGCCTGTTGCCAAGGGCTCCGATATCCCTTTAGGACTTTCCCGCAGCCTTGCAGGCATCCAATAGTGCTGAAATCTCTTTGAGGCACGCTTGAGGCGTGACGGCGAGCTGCCCAT
Source organism: Lithophane semibrunnea (assembly GCA_947363905.1). Classification (NCBI taxonomy): domain Eukaryota; kingdom Metazoa; phylum Arthropoda; class Insecta; order Lepidoptera; family Noctuidae; genus Lithophane; species Lithophane semibrunnea. The sequence goes on from OX376203.1 coordinate 15,669,532, forward strand.
TGGGTTGCGACAATCGCACTCTCCATGCCGCCATAAGATTATATAGCGGAGTTACGCCCCGGCGTTTCACCTCCTCGCGCCACTCCCAGATGTGGGCGAACAGACCATGACCTTAGGGTAGGACATAGGTTACTTTTGTTCCCGGTAGTATGTTCTCGTGGGATAATTACCGCCCACCACGCAGCGCAGGCGCCGTGGGCAGTAGTTAGTACCTACTTAATTTAAATACGTATAAGCCCAAAACTGCCTAGTTCTCAATTTTAACAACTTATATTAACAGCTGCAGTGCCCTGCGACCCTTATAACATTCAAGGTCATTTGCAAAAGTTTTTCTGGGAGCTACGTCAAGGAAACCTACCTGAATTTCAGGCTAAAGCCGGAGCTATGGTTAAAGAAGACTGCTATCTATCGTTTCTTACATATTTCTTGAGGAACCCGGCAAGAATAGCCTAGTCATTTACTTTGGATGCCTAAAATAACAAGGTTGGACTATAATAGAAACCAAACCTTTATGAAACTGCATAAATAGCTATTGAAAAAATGTCATAAATGTTAATTATAAATTGGCCCATACAAGTTATTAGCTGATAATATTGACATAATATTTAGATTCAAATAAACATTACAAATGTTTATGAAAAACTTTCCGCTAATATATAACGAACATTGATAAAACTATTTCAATAAACCAATAAAAAATTAAACAGTTTACAATAATTCAAACAGTGTTGAAGCTTCAAAGCCGCTCGCCAACAAAAACCAAGTAACTTCAAAAGCACTTTAACTTGTTCTTGCTCTAATATGGTTTCAATTTTCTCATGTTTGAAAATAAAAATAGCGGCTTCGATCGATCGCCTCCAGTGGACGCAGTCGCCCGACTCCAATTTTGGCACATACTGGGTTTTGATTTATAGTGGTCGGTTCAAATTTTAAAGGAGGTCGCTGCATAATGTACACACGAACATGTATGGACAGCTGGCAATATTTTGTAGATTGAGTAAAACAGAATTTGATTCGAATCAGTATATGTTTGACGATTTGAATCAATCTAATGCTATTTAGTACTTACTTAAAGAAGCTTCTTTGTATGGGAATTTGGTCGTTATTTTATTAGTATTACAAAGTGCGAAGTTCTTTTTTGGCGGATAGCTCCATAAAAAATACAGATAGATATTTTTTACCCTAACATATTATGAAATTATGTTGGTTATACTACAACTAATGTGCATTGTAGTTGGGACGCACAACGAATGGCAAAAAAATACATACAATAATTGGGTTTTAATTTAAAAAAATTAACGTGGATCTCCGGGCTTAGATCATTTCATATTAGAAATCATTTGGAAAAAACTTGCCTGTATCATCAAAAGGGAAAAAAGGCACTGCGACAAAATTAATCCAAACACTCAGTTATAATATTCGAAGGCAAAATTAAAACAGTAAAAACTTCCGTAATTAAAAACGGGTACAGAATATTAAAATTTAATCATCGTCCGTCATAAAATCTTAATGAGTCATGGTTTTTATCATTTGTTCTGAAGAGGGTTATTTTTTTGAAACAATTAAAACATGACACACTTATAAAGAATTTACTGCGCCCTGCGGTTTCACCCGCGTAAGTCTCGATCCCGTAGGAATATCAAAATAAAAAGTATCCTTTGTCCTATTCCAGGTCATGTCCCAAATTTCATCCAAATCCGTTCAGTCGTTTTAGCGTGAAAACTTAACAAACAAAAAAACTCACTTTCGCAATTATAATATTAAATAGGTTAGTACGATACCCCTTGGTATGACTGGTGTTCAGACTTTCGGGCTTCTGACGACCCGTAACGACTGTCAAAGATCTACGAATGACAGCCGGATACCCCTTGGTATGACTGGTGTTCAGACTTTCGGGCTTCTGACGACCCGTAACGACTGTCAAAGATCTACGAATGACAGCCGGATACCCCTTGGTATGACCGGTGTTCAGACTTTCGGGCTTCTGACGACCCGTAACGACTGTCAAAGATCTACGAATGACAGCCGGATACCCCTTGGTATGACTGGTGTTCAGACTTTCGGGCTTCTGACGACCCGTAACGACTGTCAAAGATCTATGAATGACAGCCGGATACCCCTTGGTATGACCGGTGTTCAGACTTTCGGGCTTCTGACGACCCGTAACGACTGTCAAAGATCTACGAATGACAGCCGGATACCCCTTGGTATGACCGGTGTTCAGACTTTCGGGCTTCTGACGACCCGTAACGACTGTCAAAGATCTACGAATGACAGCCGGATACCCCTTGGTATGACCGGTGTTCAGACTTTCGGGCTTCTGACGACCCGTAACGACTGTTAAAGATCTACGAATGACAGCCGGATACCCCTTGGTATGACCGGTGTTCAGACTTTCGGGCTTCTGACGACCCGTAACGACTGTCAAAGATCTACGAATGACAGCTGGATACCCCTTGGTATGACCGGTGTTCAGACTTTCGGGCTTCTGACGACCCGTAACGACTGTCAAAGATCTACGAATGACAGCCGGATACCCCTTGGATGACTGGTGTTCAGACTTTCGGGCTTCTGACGACCCGTAACGACTGTCAAAGATCTACGAATGACAGCCGGATACCCCTTGGTATGACCGGTGTTCAGACTTTCGGGCTTCTGACGACCCGTAACGACTGTCAAAGATCTACGAATGACAGCCGGATACCCCTTGGTATGACCGGTGTTCAGACTTTCGGGCTTCTGACGACCCGTAAAGACTGTCAAAGATCTACGAATGACAGCCGGATACCCCTTGGTATGACTGGTGTTCAGACTTTCGGGCTTCTGACGACCCGTAACGACTGTCAAAGATCTACGAATGACAGCCGGATACCCCTTGGTATGACTGGTGTTCAGACTTTCGGGCTTCTGACGACCCGTAACGACTGTCAAAGATCTACGAATGACAGCCGGAACCAACGCATGAACACAGATATGTAACCTGGGTTAGATTGCCTCTGAAACAATGTCACCCCCTGGGCAAGCAGCCCTAACCATTTGTTAGAAGGAAGTTTACTTGGTGACCCGGCAATGGTGCGATTACGGTTAAAGTGCGGATTAGCTGCAGTGCGGTCATAAGTTCGAATCCTAACTGATGCACTACTGACCCACACCTAGTACAGAGCATGTTTAGCTTAGGTTCAGCCAGGGAAACTTACTGTTTGTCACATTGACACACTTCGTCAATTTGACATTTTATACAACTGCCAAAGAATGGTTCATCTGGGGTCGGCTTCCAGTTTAACCGGATGCAGCTGAATACCAGTATTTTACATGGAGTGACTGCCTATCTGACCTCCACAACCCAGAAACTGGGTAATACGATACCCCCCCCTCCGTTGGCAAGACTAGTTGTCAGACTTTCGGGCAAAGATGGCCACCCATCCACGGACCAACCCCGGCAAGCGTAGCTTAACCTGATGGGTCGACCCGTCTGCTCTCAGTATTACTTTAATGTCATTATTAGTTACCTAGCAACAAGGGGTTGAAAATGGACAAAGAAAAGATGACCAATGTATTGAAATCCAGATTCAACCCCCAGGGGTTGAATATGGACAACATTTAGGGGTTGAACGTGGTCGGGGGTTGAGATTGTAGGGGTTGAACGTGGACTAATCCGTTATTACTTAGCCACGAGCTGCCAAAGAATGACGGATGTGATTTGAATATACACTGATGCGAGGATCTTTTTGTGCTCGAACGACGTTGACTGGTGCAGTTGGTAATCATTTTGTGCAATTGGTTTCATTTCATTTCATAAAAAAATCCCTAACTGCACTTTAACTAGGTTATAGTACAAGCATTATGTAACTTGCTTCTCAAGTTGTTTAAATACATAGTTCGACTAGACAAAACATTCTATTTTTTATCTTTAACGGAAAAAGATGTTCAACGTAAGATCACATAACACACACCGGAAAAAAATGTTCCACATAAGACCACACCGGAAAAGGTAACACACCGCGCCTTCACTCTTTGATTTCCCGACATATTGGAAGAAGGAAAGAAAAGTCTTTTCTTTTATCTTTCGCGGCGTTATATGTTTCTTTTATCTTTCTTTTGTTATACTGATACTGGAGTGTTACTAGTATTATTCGAATGTTTCTTAGGGATTATAGTCATTGTTTATTTATTTTTACCGTCATAACTGTCATGTATGATTCCGTTAAGGTTTGATGGAGGTGAATGTCGTATTAAAATTGGCGAATATCGGTTAATTTCTACGTTTATTAATATTAGTACGGGCGACCGAGCTATGAAAATAGAGAAAACGAATTTACCCAGATATTAGAACTAGATGGATCGATTTTTCGCCCCCGTAAACCCCTTTATCGCAACTTGCATCGAAATCTTTACAGCTGTTTTCAAGAACGTGTTTACAATTATTTAACTAGATACAAATATTGCTCATTTATTAGTAAGTATACGATTAAGATCAATGGTTGTTACGGTTTTTATTCTGTAGCTTTCTTCAAACCTAGATTTTGCTTTCGGGAGTTAAATAAAGACATCACAATTTTTGATTTTGAAGTACTCGTAATGGTTCAGGAAAAGGATACATGGAAAATTTTAGGGGAGACCTTTGCCCATCAGTGGGATAATGTTGACTAACTTAAAGCTGCCTAGCAACTAACTAGGTGAAATATACGTTTTTATAACATGCAACCTCATGTCATACGTTTAAACTTATATTACACTAGCTTCTGCCCGCGGCTACGCTCGCGTGGTAGGTATGTCGATAAAAAGTAGCCTATTTAAGGACATAGGCTATTTTTCATCGATAGATGGCATCCCGGGGAAGGCCCCGGAATCCCATCTATCTCCTTGCCAAATGTTATCGCGTGAAAAGGTAACATACAGGCAGACAGACAGAGTTACTTTCGAATTTATAATATTAGTATAGATTAAGTGAGTATAATTGAACAAACTTAAATCAGGTGATTCTACTTCCTTCAGAATATCTTTGAAAATATTGTTGATAGCGTTTACGCTTGCTACCGAGTAACTTAGTTGCCGCTTTCAAACTAAGTGAATTAAGTTACTGAACATGGGCTGTAATATTAAACATTATTATTTAGTTATAAGCACTTAATATTTTGTGAAGACTTTGGAACTTAGACCCCAGCTGAAAGTTTACCGTGAGTCTTAGAGGTCCAGTTTACTGAACTACTCTTGTATCAGGATTCAGGTTGAAAACCTTGCCGTGTTCGAACAGTGAAATAGATTGGTATGAAGACAAGAAATAATCATCATTTTATGCGCTACACAAGCAATTGAAAATATTATGTCTTCTTTTTAATTAGCATCCAATAAAATTGTTGGGTTCCTTTTAAAATTTTGATGTAAATTGATGGCCTGAAACACAGGTTTTCACAAACTTAGATCAGGCAGGTCTATATTACAGCTAGAATTAAAGTTACCTCGTTTGTAATTAATGTAAATCTTATTTTAACTTTTTAAATTGATTTTTTTTTTTTTTTTTTCTCTTGTTATTGACTAGACTTCTCAGAATGCTGAAAAGTCTAGTCATTAACAGATGAAAAAAATACCCAAAATGTGTACAAAAACAATGTAAATACTTGTTTACTTTTCAATTTTTTGCCATACTAGTCAAAATGGATGAGAATCTTATCACAACAAAAGTTGGTGCGTTCTAAAATCTGCAAACAAAATCCAATCCCAAGTTTCAAACTATGAAAATGCGTTTTCATACTAATTCAAGTGTAAACCAAGGTAACGAGTCAAATAAATCACGAAAAAAGCCGCAGATAAAACCAGTTTATGCCGAAATTAATCCAAAGTGTAAGCAATTAGCAAGGCAACCCGACCTAGGGTGAAAGCGCCAATTATTTGACAAATTAACTCTATCCAAAAGTAACGACCGAAATTTTTGATGAAGCCATTTAAAAATGTCAATCAAACGATTTTTTTGCTGAAAATTCAATTACAAACTTTTAATTTTCGTTTTAACTTTGATTGCGTTGGCGATTTTTTCATTAGAGGATTTAATTGGTCGATAAAATGTTAAGTAATTTTTTAATTTTTGTTTTGTGTTACTAGCTGTTCTTTTTTTGTGGTACTTTTTTTAACTATAGTTAAAGCATTTATTTCAATGACCAATTACAAGCACTTTTGAACTGTCAAGGGGTCGGTCGGTCACAAAAATAAAGCTAGTTGCCCATTTCAAAGTGTAGTAGTTTCATTATGGAAAAGAATGGGCAAGAAACTCGACGGACACTCTTTCAAAATATTGATTTAGCATTGCACTCGTATATTATCACTGGGCAAATATTCCTGTGTCATCCTCATGAGTCACATAAACAAAAAAAAATGATGTCCAATTACTGGACTAAAGAATATGAATATACTAAGAGAAAGTCTCGGATGTGCTGGCGCAAAAGCTGTTTGACTGATATCAATGACTAAAAAAAGTTTATTTCAAATAGGTATTTTTACCTCTGTTCAATTCTACATTTATTTTTTTTCTCGTTATCCTAATAGTATACATAATTAAAATAAAGTAATCTGAAACTCATTAATATTTAGGAGTATAAATTTCTCTATGACTTTCAAGTTTATTCCCAACTGAGCGTAACTTAATAGAAAATGGCTGGATATAGTTACAAATAAATTCTAAACTACTAATTAAAACTACAACAATATCGCGAGAAGTTTTCGTCATAGTGTTTCATTAGAATTATTTCAGGCGTTCAACACGCTTGTCGTTCCCCGGTACGAAACAGACCAACTCTTCTCCTATGGGTGCACTGCGGGGCAAGCAATAAACAGCTGCATGTTTTGGCCGCACTACGGTTGAAAATTAAACAATTTAAAACTTCCAGCCAGGTCAAAAAATTGTAATTGGCCCTTTAATATATGTTGTAGGTAATATTCTGATCCAAGGGACGTCGCTTCGGGGGCGGCTAATGGAAGGAACATCCTTTCTACAATAGCGTACCTACATTCATTATTGAATACGCCTCGCCCTATGTTGGGTATACGCCTCGCCTGTTTGGCGTTTTATTATGTTGTATTTACTAAATTTTTTATGTATTTATATAGATAAAAATCATGTACAACAACGCCTAAACCTAGAAATACCACCGAAGCAATTTGAAATATTCCTCGGTTCGCAGGAATTTATTTAATTAAATCCAAACTTCGCATGGAATCCGAGGCCGCTGATGTCATATTTTTTTCGTCATAAAACTCCGCTATGACTTTAAAAAATCTAGTTTAGGTTTAAGTTTGTCCAAGTTATTGGGAGCTTGTCATGTTAATCTCAATTTCTCGTCTTGTCGTATTGGGACGTAGTATTTTAGCAGCTCGTGCCGTTGCGGAGTCAGCCTTGCTACAGCCTTACGGATCGGTCAATATACGTAGGTACTTATAAACATAAACTCAAGCTTTTTTGCCGCTAATATAGTCAATCAGAAACTGACCTTACTACCTAGGTCGCCGGATCATTAATTTATTTAACATAAAACGTAGACAATTCTACTGTAGGTAAACAATTGTATACTAACTAAACAACAGTCATAATTTCATCTCACAATACTCCAGGGGGCCAAGTCTACTAATTTACAAAGGTGTCAGTGGTCTCACAATGATGAGTTTTTGACAGATTTGCCATACAAAATCTGTCAAAAACTCAGCATTATGAGACCACTCATACGTTTTTAAATTAGTAGACTTGGCCCCCTGACGTACTGAAAAGATTTTTTTCCGTTCTTCAGCATCACCGCTCACGAAAGCTAAAAGCATAGGTACTAAAGTGGGACCCTTTTTTTGTGATTTCAAATGTTTTAAAAGATCCTAAAATCTTCCAATAATGTATCACACCGTTCACCACTACACAAATTATATAATCCTTCAGAATAATCAAACACAACTACCAGTTCGTAATATTACCCGTATAAAATACTCACTCGCTGTTTAGTGTTGGTTGCGAATGGACACCTCATCAAGTCCCTACAGCGATGTAAAACGAGATTTACTGAGTGCCGCTTCGTGCAACTTTTGTCGCATGCGTGTTTTGGGCAATTGTCTCACCGCCGACGAGGAACTGACTAGCTATCAACGATTTTCTCGCTCAAGAAACGTACAAAAGATTGTGGGTTCTGTGTAAGTAAGAGAGATAAAAATATTAATATTTGAGTGTTGACTGCTCACACCGCCGGTGATTACTCGTTTCAGCGACAAGAGCCACAAAGAGAATACTCGCTGAGCGAGCTCGCTTGGCGGGTAGAACACGCGCCGAGAGACTCATGCTTGGACTTGATGCGCTCCAGTACCGCATGACATAACTACGTAAAATGCGGTAGTAGGGCGCATCATGTCAGAGTGGACAAGCTTTACAATTTTAATAAAAATATAACCTAATTGTCTCAGACCAAATAAAATACCAAGACAGAGCGCTGCGAACAATACAGTGAAGCATGGCAAAACTACACCAACGCTCTGGGCGTACACGCTCAAACGCACACATTTATAACCATTTACAATCAAACTACACCAAAATGTGAGCACACATGTTTACGAAACCGGCTTCACGTCACTGTTGACAGCGCTCTGTCTTGGTTTTTATTTAGTCTGAGCTAATTTTATGAAAATAAAGTTGAAAGGTGATGCCTTGTCGCGGCATGAATAATACCGCTGCATCGTTGCCGTTGAAATTTCAATTTTATTGTCATACTGCTAAGTTACATTTCTATTCGTTGCATGAAAATTCCTTGGCGTGCCGAGCCGCCAGTGGGCGCCGGCCCATACCTGCGAGTAATCGCTCGTCGCCGTCACGCACACGCTACGTTACGTTATGTTTCCAGTCGCTAGGTCTACTCGCTTCTCGTTAATCCCCGGCGGTGGGACAGGTGCCTTGTTTCGTCTAGAAAACTAAGTCTAGTGATTTCGTTTTCTAATTTTAGTTTATAGAACTGGGTCATTAGAGGTGTGATAAGGGTGAACCTGGTCGTTTTATTTTTGGGTTAGAAGATGGTAGCAAATATTCACTAAAAATCCTGAAACAATTTTTTAATTGTATTATAAATGCTTGGATTTAGAACGCATACACTATTAAATCTTGTTAGAATATACAATAGATTTTATTATCACAGTTTATAATGCTGCATTCGCTAAGAAAAACTTACATTTTTAATGAACCCGCCGCGAGGGCTCCTGTCACTATGTGTGACTAGAGTGAGCCCTCCAGGAAGGCTGCCAGCACTGAACGTGTTAAGATATAAAGAAAGAGTTAGTACACAAAAAGAAAAAAATTATTTTAATCTTTCATTTAAACATACGACACAAATTACAAATATTTTTCTTCCACGCGGATAAACGAAGCAAAGTTTCCCTAACGGTCGGTAATCCGTTAGTACCTACTATTTACTAACATTAGTTACCCACTTTGTGAGTTCAACCGAGAACGTTGGCTGTTTACTGTGGCATTTGCTTTAACCGAATGTTAACTTAAAAGGGGTTGTGTTGGGAATTTTCGAGGAGTTTTCCGGATAAAGTAAAAGCGTATTTTAACATACAAATAGACGTAGATATATTTAGTAACCTATTCCGCTTAACTATTCCTCAAGAGTCATAAAAACGATACGTGTTTCACTTCTCAACGAGGCATCCTCAGGATGACGATTGACCAGTTGCAAACCAGAACACGACGTGTTGCCACACCGAGCGCTGGACGCTGAGTGAACTCTTTTAATAATCACTATCGCTTGCAATTTTTTGTCAGCGATGATCACCACGCTAGTTTAAAGCGTGCTGACAATGTCAGACCAAACTGGTCTAGGTTTTGTCACGAGGATTTATGACCAAGATGCTATGCTTAACCGTGACCTACCTTACCTTAATAGTGACTTCCTAAACACTTAAGGAGAAAGCGCCAGCGTAGCCCGCAAAATTAAAATTTTGTTATTGTTTTTGTAATTTGGAGGTCAGCATCAGATTGTATGTTCATTAAAATATGATTCGCGACCGTAACAACTACGCATTCACCGAATTTTAATCATCAGACGCACTAAGACAACTAACTCTTTAGATTAGAATTGACGTCAACTGTGTCAATTTTATGAAATAGCCGTTCGCCGGTAAATTGAACTTAAAGAGCTGTACTGATTTGTTAAATGATTAAAATGTGTGTCTGTAAATGCATTTTGCTACAAATACACAAATTAAAATACAAATTGCAAGCATCGTAAGAAAGTTTGAATTTCACGGGCTAACTTAGCGCATCCCCCTTAAGATCAGCGCCGTGGTAAAATATGAGCAAGCCAGCCAAGTGTTGCTGGGGTGCGCCAGACGTATATTTATTTAAGTATCGACGTTCCTAGAGGCAAAACGGAAACCAACCCTGAGCAAATAGTTTCTTGTTGTTCTTAGAGTAAGTACGTAATCACAAAGGGCATCTCGTAAACTAGGTACATCTTCTTAAAAATCCTCAATTTGATCCCACAGTCAGATAATCGGAAAGTACCTAAATATTATTATGCTACGCTATGTATTTACTCGCGTACAATATAGTACATTACTGTCGCGGCCTGCAACTGGGCTATTGATGGACGATCACGAAAATGTGGGCCGAGGTGAAGCCAAGGCACACATACGTGAGTCCATCAATGCCTGGTTGCGGCCAAGGCTTGTATAGTACTTTTCTCAAATAATGCGCGGTAATTCCAACTGAGAAAAATAATTAAAAATTCCAGAATCAATGACGAACAATGATACTTTTTCACGCGTCAATATGTTCATTTGTTTCTTCTATACTTTAAACAGCTCTATTTGCTAAGCCAGTTCGAAATATACGAGTAAATACAACCTTTGATAAGTTACCTCCTTGATTGCCATGAGTCGAAGTAAAAAGTTAGTTCCATTTTTAAATAACACTACAGATATGAGTTTTCATAGTAATTATTTGGCCGCTAAACACGACAGATATGGAATTTCATAGTTACTTTGCCAGCCGCATCGTCACTTGCGTTTGACCAGTAACGTAATTTCAATATAAATATTTAAGAATAACAATTGAATAATATGAATCTTAAATCAATTTTGAATGATTATATTTGACTGCATAATAATGAATATTCTGGAAATAATTTAATCTATTTTGACTATAATATACCTATAATTTGTTTTCTTTTCCTATAAATTGACATCAATTATTATTTATTTGTTTTGTATTTTTGTAATGAAGTTTGGAATGACTATTATGTAAAGTGCAATTAAATGTAATATTCTATACCTACAAAAATTTTACACCGTTATTGGCAAAGCATGGACGCACACACATCTATGAATTCGATACGCAAGGTATCGAATTCATATGTCTGATTAGTCAGTTTATGTAACCGCATGTTTGACAAATAAATTGTTTTAAATTATTAATTTATTTCGAAGAAGGTTGTCAAAATAATGCTCGAATTTCCAAGCATGTTTGAGAAAAGTATATATAAATAAATAAATATTCAAAAAGTCTCCAATCTGGCAGCCACCCAGACACTTGTATCCGTATTGCAATACTCACTCTTTGCTCTGGAATCGTTCTACAAGTTACAGAGTGATTTATTTCCTCACTGATGTCGGCTTCACGGAAATATTATGTAACGTGTTGTGAATTAAGTTGCTATCAATCTTCAAAAGGCTTAAGAGATTTCATACTTCAGTCGACTTAATTGTAGCTTTTCTAGTTAAGTTCTATCAGAATTATGTTGTATCCATTTATTAATATTATAAATTCGAAAGTAACTCTGTCTATATGTTATCTTTTCACGCCTAAACTACTGAACGGATTTCGATAAAATTTGGCAAGGAGATAGATGGCATCCCGGGGAAGGTCATAGACTACTTTTTATCGACATACCACGCGGGCAAAGCCAGGGGCAATAGCTAGGTCACCTATAAAGCTATACAAAGTGCTGTACTTTTTCCCGCTTCTTAGCTTCAGTAGGCAATATGATTAAGGTTAAGCTATGCTCGTCAAGATCGGTCTGTGGACCATCCATTGCTTAATAATTATCAAGACCTCTCGCTTGTCCCTGAAGACACGCTAAACCGTTGGTCCCTGCTGCCATTTGTAGATCTTCGACAGTCGTTACGAGTAATCAGAGACCCGAAAGTCTGAGAACTAGTTTCGTGTTGCCCAGTATCTGGGTTGTGGAGGTCCGATTGGCAGTCACTCTATGTACAATACTGGTATTCAGCTGCATCCGGTTAGACTGGAAGCCAACCCCAACATAATCGGGAAAAGGCTAGGCAGATGATCAGTAGGCATAGAGTAAAAACCCACGACAAAATTGTTGCTCGTTATCATGAACTTTCTACAGCCAGTTTTCAGTTGTGGCCAAAATCAAAGAATATTAATTTACAATTGACTCCAAAAACTTATCCCAACAAGAATTACATCCAATGAATAAATTTTATTGAAGTTATTCATATTTCAGTCCTTGTTACTTGAAATACCAAAATCCCTCATATTTTGAGGGAAGAACCTTCTCAATTCTGACAATCAAAGAAATTTTACGCTGTGAAGTTGATACTAACGTAATCAAAATCCCTTAATAAGTTATTGTACCGCAACGCGAGACCGGCAACACACGATTTTTAATCGATGGATATTGATTTTCGCGGGCATAATTATTATTTTAAAGTAGGGCTTGAAAAGTAATCTATCCAAATTCTCAATTTAATAACTGGTTGTACGTTTCAAGCATCCGATTTAGTCGATTTAGTCGAAAGATGCAGTCCGTCTGATGGCAGCCTTACCGCCTTACTAAAAAACGTCGTATAGCGCCTGTATAGTTACACAACGCTTTGTCTTCTTCTTTCAAAAGTCAAATTACTTTTGAAAGAAGAAGACAAAACGTTGTGTAACTATACAGGTGCTATACAACGTTTATTAGTAAGGCGGTTAGTCTAGAAGCTTTTAATAACTACCTGCAATCGTCGTACATATAAAAAAAAACGGAAAGTCAGTTAAGTAAGGTCTCGAACAACTCTTGTCTAAAGTGACCTGCGTTAAAAGCAGCGTGAACAAATTGTAGTGTCCTTTATTTTTCCTGCACTTTAGTTTAGTCGCGTGACTATCGCGCATTTGCACTCTTTTAAGAAAACAACTTCAATTGTATTGTCCATTTAGTTTGTCTCATGTTCAACTTTCAAGTTTCTGTTGATTTTAAATTGTATTCATTCTAATATTACTTCATTTACACGAGCAGAAAGTTGTTGTTCGAATTTTCAATCATTTGAAACGAGAATTCCAGACTCGCTAAGGGGAGGAGGTCAAATAGGCAGTCGCTCCATGTAAAATACTGGTATTCAGATGCATCCGGTTAGACTGGAAGCCGACCCCAATATAGTTGAGAAAAGGTTAGGCAGATTGAATTTTAAACGAAGATTTGAACAATCCTTACATAATAAAATAAAAAAAAATTATTTTATATCTACAAATTATATTCTTAAACTACTTTATATTAAGTGGCAAAAAACAGTGCGTCAGAGAAAATTGCGGGTAGCGATAGCACGATATAGCGCGTGTAATAATTCCCACTCAGTACTTACTCTTAACTTCCCGTTATCTCCATACTTACAAATGGTTCACGTCTTAACACGTTGATTTACTACTGTTTACTTTTAAAGTAATAATAACATCATGTACAAGGTGGAATATGTTTACAACTTTTTGCAAGTTTTCCAAACGGTTTGGCGAAGTGTAAATGAAGATAGGAAGTTTTCGTTGTGACTTCTAACATACAGCAAACAGCAACAATACAGCGTGTAACCAAAACTTTGTTCGATCCGAAAGGGGCACTTCTGTACTGCAATAACATTAACAGATTAAAAAAAAAAAATCTAATAAAAAAGTTATTGCAATTTGAAATTCACATTTTAGTACCTAAATTACCCCAATTTCATTATAAATTAGCAAATTGTCTGCAGATGTCATATTATGGCTTGTAGACACCCGCTAGACGACGGCCGCCCGTGCCCCATGTAATAATGAGGTAAAATAAATACTCCATTGAAAAAAAATGCGGCGAATTTTTTTTTTTTTTTTGTACCACATTAATAGACTCTCAGTATGATTCTTAACAACACCCTCACGGATCGGACTGGGTTTTTTTACAGTTGCATATTAATTTTCTTTATTAGAAAAAAAATTAGGCCGTGTTAAATAATAATGCCATCTTATTACTGTCCACGGTAGGACACAGGCCTCTTCTAAATAATAATGCCAGCTTATTACTGTCCACAGTAGGACACAGGCCTCTTCTAAATAATAATGCCAGCTTATTACTGTCCACAGTAGGACACAGGCCTCTTCTAAATAATAATGCCATCTTATTACTGTCCACAGTAGGACACAGGCCTCTTCTAAATAATAATGCCATCTTATTACTGTCCACAGTAGGACACAGGCCTCTTCTAAATAATAATGCCATCTTATTACTGTCCACAGTAGGACACAGGCCTCTTCTCATACAGAGAAGGTAAAAAATATTATAAATGTGAAGGTCAATTTGTTTGTTACGCTTTCACGCTAAAACGGCCGAACGATTTTGGATGAATCAAAAAAGATGAAAAAAAAATCCTATGTCCTTCTTCTGGTCATGGTTAAACCATGACCTAGGATTTTAATCCCGATATTCCCACAGGAACGAGACTTATGCGGATGAAACCGCGGGGCGCAGCTAATACGTAAGAACACTGTTACGATATTCCGTTACATTAACCTTCAATGTCCTTCGTTCGAATCGACATGAAATATTAATCTATAAATAATTAGTAAACGTGCTTCGCCTTATAATTGAATCTTGGATACGTACTTCCTTAAGAGGAAATAGGGTCGATATTTTCTCCATACAAAAAGTCACAATTCGAGTTTCGGTTCTCGTCTATTTCCTACTCCAATATTGGACAAATTTGACAGATATTTTATAAAATAATTGAATAGGGTAAGTAGAATATTTACTGTGCCCTATGTTTTTCTTTTTTCATTAATAGTTGTCAAATTTGTACAATAGGCTCTGATGACAACGGTCTAAACAGGCAATTTTGAGCATTTTCTGAGGGTTCTAGTGCTTCTACAGATAATGTATCATCAAAACGGAAAACATAAGGGCATGAAACTAGTTGATATTTATTTTACTGTAAAAAATCATTGCTTTTAGTTCATAAACCAGAGATAAAACAGGCGAGAGCGTTTGTATGGAGAGCAGAACGACCCTATTTCCTCTTAAGGAAAGATTCGTAGTGAGCGCAAAGTGGTTACCCGACATATTATTAGATGTGGACAAATGATATTTTATATAATATTCTTGTCACGTGTGGACGAATTAGTTTTATTTGTAGCTCGATGTATTCAGGAGATTTTTCTTCATACACGTTGGATTTCCGTGTTACGATTTTCCTTATGGGAAACTCGAAAAAAAAAAAGCCCTTTTTAGATTAGTACGTCTTTTCAGCAGTTTCCAAAAGGTGCGTTTAGTTAACATTATGACAAAGCAAGTATTTTCTTTCTTGGATATATTTTTCAGCATTATCTCAATCAGCTTAATCTTAATTTTGTTAGTTTTTGTATTTTAATGTATGACCCAATGAATTGTAATGTACTTACGTATTTTATTTTATGATTTTATTTGAATGTCAGTGAATGAAGGAATTGTAATGAAATGTATTTATTTTAGTTGTAATTTTAATTAGTTCGTAATAATTTGTATACTTATAGGGACTTGGTGCCCTAAAAAAAAAAATGCTCATTTCTTACTGTTTGTATTTCTTGTACGTGTCTCAAATAAAATATTTTTCTTTCTTTTCTTACGTTGATAATGAATATTAATTTGTGTGTTCATTTATTTATTTGCAAGAAATATATTAAATTATTTATATATCCGGAATTTTCAAGATAAAATATAATAAATAACTACTTTTATCGAAGTTACACAAGTGAGGTAGTACTTAATTAGATTAAATTCACTGCTCGTCTTCACTCTCAGGAGATAAGATTCGTAACTCCGAGTCTTAATAGATCTCTGATTGAATTATAGCGAGGTTATGGAACAAATTATGTTGGAATGGTTATTGCATAGTCATTAACCATTTAATAAGTGTTCTTAATAGGTGGTTAATGCATAGTCATTAACCAATTGTTAAGTGTCCAAATGATTAATTTATTGAGTACTGAATCATTGAAGATAACGCATCATCATCATCTGCCTAGTCTTTTCCCAACGACGCGGGGTCTGCTTCCAGTCTTACTAGATGCAGCTGAATACCAATATTATACATAGAGCGACTTTATCTGACTTCCACAACCCACTGGGCAGTACGATACCCCTTGGTTAAGACTTTGAAGACTACTATTACAGTTAATTAATGAAAGCATACGATTTTATGTCAGAGGACCAAAACACACCATAGAAGGCTTTTTCCAAGAAATAAGTAAATATTTGTTGACCTTTAATTTTCATCTTGACATTTCAAGAATAAGTTATGAGATAAAAATCTTCAAATACCATTCAATATCATAAATTCAATTAGCTACTTCTATTTTTTTTCTCAGAAAATATGAATACCATTCTAAATAGTACTTTTTCATAATAAAGTATCTTCAATTGAAATCTTAATTCCTAAAGAAAGATAAAATATTCTTTGCCTGTCTTCATTAACATATTTCATTAAGATACAGCTGAAAAAAATAAAACAGTATCTTCATTTAATTACTTTCTTTCTGATGAGAAAGGCAAGATAGGCAAGTAAGAAGTCAGACAAACACTATATTAAAAAAAAATGAACTCCTGACCGAATATCAACCATGGCGACAAATCTCAGCGGAAGCTAGCCTTTGGCGCGGGAGATATTATAGTGCACAAGACGTGTTTGCGCAGACATAGGTGCACTCACTCTCATAGTCCGATGGGACGGCAATCCGACACAATCGGGGAGAGATCATGCGCAGAACTAACGGCCTTACGTACTATCCGAGGCGCGGTGGCACACCTCAGACTTCCAAACTCCGAGCTGTTACTAAGAAATTCTTAATAGAAAACCTAATAACATTTTACCGACCCGGGAATTGAACCCAAGCCTCCACCAGGCGCGACCACGAGAACAACGGGACAGTCAAAACCACCTATTGCAACCAATTACACTATTCTAATAGCACATTGGCATTAATAATTAAGATAGTAAATAACACCGCTCTCACCGCTCAGGGGGTTAAAAAAACGATCATCTGAAAAGGTAAAATTTAAAACAAAACTTCATTATCTTCTAACAAACGCTAAATTTACGGTTAAAAAGATAAATCGGAGAAAAATAAGAAAGACGTGATTTACTGTTCAGTCATACAATTCCATTACTAATAATTATCATTACTGATAATAAACAAGGGCACATCATCAACTCGTTACAGCAAAATATTCATAAAAAAATCACCTGCTCAATTATTTCAAGCCAGAACGCACAACAATAGCTACAGAACTAAACTAACAAAATCCTAAATCAAAACACAGCTGTAGTTTTTCACAGTTGGCCATTATATCAACAAAGCCCACAGGGTGTCGTAAAGAGGAATAATTTGTACCCTCTTTCCTCTACAATGAAATCTTACTGTTTCCCGCCTTACTTCTGTCTGCGAAATCTATAAGCGTGGTACAAGTATAAGAGGTACCTAGCGGATTTATAGACAGACATAAGCATGCATAAGTCTCGATCCCGTGGGAGTATCTGGATAAAAAGTATCCTATGTCCCTCTCTAGGTTATGGTCTAGCCCTGTGCCAAATTTCATCTAATTTGGATCGCAGACGAATTTGCGGGCAGCATCTAGTTTATAATATTAGATAATACAAGTTGTTACCATGTCGAAACTGCAATTTATACTGCTTTTAATGGAATCTTAATACTAATTTCTACCTATGACTACTTAAAAAAATTGAGTTTATTAAAACAAAAGTAGTCCATTTTAATTTAATTTATCTACACACCCATGCTATAAATCCTCTCTAAAGTTTCTGAAACAGTTAGCTTATAGCCAACATTAAAACAACCAGTGTCATAGTAACCATAATATCATCCAAACGGGTGTTATAATGTTGTACTGAATTTCATAATGCTACTCATTAAAAAAAAAGAACATTGTCTTTCACGAGCTTTTCACTAACAAAGCACCGTAATTTAAAAACAAAACACATTCGAATTCGAAAAATTCGAATTCGCGTCGTACCGTACATTTTTTTTCGATACTGGTATTGCATAGAAACTTTTATAGAAGATTCATGTCATGGGTGTAGATAAAATCTTGTATGCAACTGTATATAATTAGGTATTAAAACACTCATGTGATACTATTATCAATCCACATTCGTGTTTTAATACCCTTTATTATATAACAGTTGCATAAATAAATATTGTTACTTACTAATACAATTTAAAGGCAATAAGTAAATTACGAAGTAATCCACAAGTATGCATTATGGAAATAACGTAATGTTAATTTGTATTTCTTTTTTTTTTATTTTGCCTTGGACCATGCACCTGACTCTCCTTTCGCACATTTTCAGTCCATGTTCCAAGCTTCAGAGACAATTACATAAAATTTCATAAGCTCTGTCTGAAGGTACCACTAGTCACGAGTTATACAAGAAAACACTAGTGTTACTTTTCTAGATAATAATATCATAAGGTGTTATGAAAGAAAAGTACTTAGGTTATGAAAGAAAATGGAAAATGTAATAGTTGCTGTAGATGTTTGTTACATCGTGAGCCTGACTGGTAGAAAATATTTTTGACGCGTCAAATAGAAACAAAATACGTTTATTTGCGGCAAACATGACGCTAAGAAAAATCGTCCTATGTTAAGGCGAAAGCGTCAGGTAAGCTCGCGAAATTCAAATTTGCTTACTTTTTTGCAATTTGCAGGTCAGTATCAGGTTATAGTTAAATAAATATTTTATTTATATTTATATTCATAAAAATCATCAATTAGCCTATTGAATGACTATTTCATGAAATCAAGACATTTGAGGGTTGTATTACTGATTCTAATGATTATAATTCTGTATCGTTACATGAAGAACGATTATGAAATAAAACATCTTAATTAGCAACAATTGGCAGTTTTCCTAATCGCATTGTAGCGAACGCTAATGTATCCAATAACCAAAAATATATTACCCAATTTATTTTACGAATATTATCCATCAACATTATTTGAGTCCAATTCACTTTCTCAGTCTACCTCAAAAATCCGGATCAACAGCCTTACCGATAAAAGAAACCGATCCACTACCACATTTCTCCCGTTATTAGTCCCCAGTACACGTATAGCGACCACAAACACCTTGCAGCGGGCACCACAAAAAGAATCCAATTAAAACAGCCCACTAATTGGATTAACTAACGAGCCACGAAGCTCTAATTTACAGCAGCATTGAAACCAGATTTATTTTTAGACATCTATGCAGTTGGTGAATTTTTTTTGTTCCAAAGTGAAAAGTTTTAACTTTAAAGGAAGTGGACTCCAGAATGGAGTTTCTTTTGTGGGAAAGAAAGATATCTTTGTAGAAAGTCTTTGTAAGTATACAGTGGTTGGCTTATCGTTACGATTTTTGTATGAATTTGAGTGACTTTGTAACTTATGATAATCAGATAGTAAAAATGTCAATATGCTACTTCATCTGACGAAAAAAAAATGAGGGGGTTCTCAAGTCGAAGCGTATTATATTATATTTTTTTATGTTATGACCACGCATAATTGGTATTTTTTGAAAATAATAATCTATAAAGAAAACTGAGTAAAATGTTTATGAAGTATTTGAAAAATACTAGCTGTCACTTACACCAATGAAGTGTAATTATCATATATTATTACAAAAAAAGCGCGGTTTTAGTTATATTTAAAAGTACATAAATGAACATGTTTTTTTGGAACACACGTGTTCGTACATCATTATTTTATCCACGTTTGAGCACTGGGATAAACCAAAAACTAATTTTATAAAAGTACCAAAAACTGACAACATTTTCAAAAGCACTGTAAATGAAAATTATTCCGTGTTCAGGTGTCCAGTGAAAAAGTTTAGCAAATTGTCTCCTTTGTACGGGACATTCCTTTTTCGCCACCTCTTGGTTCTAATTAGTAAATAATGTAGTGGGAGTTGCGTTCTTTTGCCTTGTAGAGGTAATTTACAGTTTGTTTCTTAGGCACGAAAGTAGGTGGCAGCTTTAGGGGTACACTTAGATACTTGGTTCTTTATTATGATAGAAAACAAGAGAGAGATAGTAGAAGCTTTTGGTTAAAGGGTGGGACAATGGATAAATGGATATTGGAAGCTGGATTGGAGGCCTTGAAGTGATGTGATTATCTCTCCTTTTTTTTTAGGGTGGTAAATCTTCATATGACTTCTCCCGCTCTGGGCGGAGCGAAAGGGCGTGTCAGACTTTTACTGTCTAAAACCCACCCGAGTTCCTTCAGTTGCCTGTTGCCAAGGTCCCGGTATCCCTTTCGGACTTTCCCGCAGCCCTGGCAGGTGACCTCTCCTGCTAGTGGATTTAATTAGTACTATGTTAAAACTTCTGCAATCCAACTTTTACATCTTAGCATGTTGGTAATTTTTATTGATATTTACTTCTATAAAGTATCTGGGTATCGTGTTACCCAGTAACTGGATTGTGGAGGTCAGGTAGGCAGTCGCTCCATGTAAAATTCTGGTATTCAGCTGCATCTGGTTAGACTGGAAGCCAACCCCAAAGTTGTTAGGAAAATGCTAGGCATAATTTTTATTCGCTATTTTTTACGAATTTTGCTCGTAAAATCTAAACATTAAAAAACAATGTGTTCGTTGTTGATGACCTTACTCAATCTATGAATTACCTAGTCACGTCCTCTTTACAACGTTAGGTAAAATCCAGAGATAAAACGCTAACCACGTAATAACATTACCTTGAGGGAACATCAAGTAAATATTTTCTATCGTCTGTCGACTACTTGGCTTACATAATATTTTCAGTGAGTTCAGCTTATGACGTAGGTAGACCTGCCAATTTGTGTGCTGACTCTAGTGTGTAACGAGCGTGAAGGTGGAGTGTTCACGCGCGTTTTACTTTACTAGGAGGACAGAATTTGAAGTGGCTGGGCGGGTGTATGTTAAGCTTAAGAGGTGTTTATTTAATTAGCCCCTCAGCGGGGAACAATTAATACTTCTATAAATTATTGTGGCTCGTTAGTTACAGTTAAGTGTAGATAAAGATGATTGGTTTAAGGAAGTGGGTCAGGAGAAATTCATACTAATATTATAAATTCGAAAGTAACTCTGTCTGTCTGTTTGTCTGTACATACCACGCGGGCGACTCCGCAGACGGAAGCTAGTTAAAATTAGAAGAATTGTTAAAACTTGCTTTTATTTTTTTTACCCGCCTGCCACACAAGGAGGGTAGGTATCCAATGTTTTTTACTCTGTTTTAAGATGCGTAAACCTGGTATTTTGTTCAACTAATACTAACAGGCGATCATTACCTTCATCTCTTATGTATGTGAATTATAACGTCCAGACAACATCTAATTTACGAAAGAGCCTATTGTTTTCGAAGCAAAAAAATGTCTCCAAAAACATTCTTGTGACTTCATCATATTCCTGGGACATAATGTCTCACGACACAACTCACAAAAATTCGTATCGTAGTCACATCTTATTGTAGGAAAAGGGGCGAGAAATACATAATTTATTGTATTTGTGCGTAAACTTCATTTGGCCTAACCACTCCGTGCTATGAAAACGGGTCGTAAAACATATCACACTTCGCACATTCAGACCGGTACCACGACACGTTTTACGAGCGGGAACTCCGTTTTCATAATATATAAAATATGAGGAAGTGTACTGACGGACAGCGAGGAAGGAATTCCTATTCCAGTGATGAGATGAAAATTGGTACTTACTACTCTTGCATTTATTTAGTTTTTTAAAGTTTACTGCTAGATATTTAGATTTTCCGTCAATGATAGATATGAACGACTGTTGTTGCAATAATCATGACAAAATATGTGGAAAGCAACTTACAAAAAAATATTGATACATGGGATAGGAGACAAAACCTATAATTTTTGCAACGATAATATTAATTGTCGATGCAAAAATTTTGCCAAATTGACGTTGTTGCCGTTGCCGTTAATTGCTTGTTATTATGTTGCCACATAACAATCGATCAGTATTTCTCATAATTGAGCAATTTTTGTTGCCCGTGTAAGCGCACCTTACTTGATAGCACTGGTGTCTTCATAATTTTAAGATTTCAATTACAGGAAAGAGATACCAATAAGATTCGCTCTTGGCAGAACGTACAGATACTTATGACTCAGAACGAATCGAGAGCAGTAGGTAGTGTCTCACTATTTCAAAGGGGCTCGTGGCTAAGTAAAAACAGTCGCACGGTTCGATCGAAAGTTAAGATTCGCTTGCTGAGGTCAGTCCAGGGCTGGGTGTTCCTCCATGCCTTTGAAAGCACGTTAGGCTGTAGATCGTGGCTGTCATTCGTAGATCTCTGACAGTCGTTACGGTAGTCAGAAGCCCGAAAGTCTGACAACTCGTCTTACCTAGCGGTTAGTATAGTATAGTATGTATTAAAGCATAGTTGGGAAAAGACTAGGCGGATGATAAACCGTGGGACGTGTCTCACGTAATATTTGCATCATAATGCTGGCTACACTTACGTTCACGTCACTCTCTGTCGAGCTAGCGCGTAATGTAATGAACTGGCAGAATTCACCCCTTATCTTGTTTTCCACTTAGGAGCATACGTGGCTAGGGGAAACACACGGGCTTATGTTCTGGTGAGCAATTATGATAATTTTATTCTTTTTCCAGCTCCAGCTTGCGGTTTTACCAGCATAAGTCTCGATCCCGTGGGAATATTGGGATAAAAAGTATCCTATGTCCTAACCCAGGTCATTACCTAGGTTAGGACAGATTTAAATGAAATCTGGTATACCATGGTATTTCCAATGTCAAAATCAGATTTCATTTAAATCTGTTAAGCCGTTTTAGCGCGACAGTGTGACAGCATCTGATATTGACAGAATTGTCGACAAATGCACCATTGCCGTAGAGAAAATGATGAGGCTGACATGCCACTGTGGACAAAAGCCTCTAATAACATTTAAGATTAAAAAATAAATGTCGAGTTTTAAAATGTTATGGAATATTGACACTGACAGCTTTTGAGCACGGTTTAGAAGTGCTGATCCCGTTGTTTTATTGGTTAAATCCGCACTTAGTGGCATATCCATTGTATGCAACCAACGCACCTGTGATGTCAGTGATATTTAAAATGGTCATAAGGGGCGGTGACCGTAAAGAACCCATTCCCATAAAACAACATTATAAAAAACCGTATAAGTCTCACCTATTTTCTTCTTCTGTAAAAAATATTTGCGTTTATTGCCAGTTGTTTTCACAGTCGGACAAACTAATCGTCTGTATGTTTTCCGCGACTAGAACAGCGTGGAAACAATGTGATAGGTGAAAAATAAGGGATTCCGTCCTCCTTATCTCGTGCCGGGATGTAAGAGGATATTGCAGCGATGAGACGAGGTCTTAGAGACAGCGGATCGCGGAAGCTGTGTTTCCCTTTATTTATTTAACGAAAACTACCTTTACATCATACCTATATACATACCCTATTTATAAATTATTTGCTTAACAGAGCACTAATTATAGTCTTTGCGTCCGTATAGTACAGATCGCATTGTTGTCGTGTTTATTTGAGTTTATCTTAACTTAAATAATAATCTGTGGCAGGTGACTTTGCAAGCTGTTATAACCGCTCACGTTCAGTGAGCTCATAATAATAGTCTATTTACAATAAAATATAGTATATAATACAAAAAATAATATATAAAATTAGTATATAGCCCCGAGGCAACAATAGAATACAACCTTTAAAAATTCTCTCAAGCATCTTCAAGCTATTAGTGTAGTTATGATGACGTCATTAAATAACCATTACACACCTGATCAACTATGTACAATTACTACAATGCTCATTCATTGTTTGAATTTCGCTTTGAAAACCAGTTCGAAGTACTTATGAGCTCAACTATCGTCCGAAACTAGTTGGCCACCCCTGAAATTATGCGAGGCTCACTCATAAACATTACGTAATGTTACGTGTATTGCGACAAATGTTCTAGTATGTTCACTAGTCCATTATAGGCTTGAATAGATTGTACCTATTTGCAGCTTTGTTATGTTTACGTAAGTGGTGATCAGCATAATAATGATTAAATTGGTCAGTTAGGAATAGAAAAACATCTTTCATAAAGTGTTTTGTTTTGTAACATCTTTCCTCTCGCTTTCCTGCAATCTGTGGGAGTGATTTCGTGAAAAGGGACGGAAGTGTGTAACATGAAGCCGGGCCAAGCGCGCGCTATTTGATTTTAGATATGAGCGCGCGCGGCGCTAGCGTTTGCCGTCAGATGGTACCAGCCCATTTTCCGAGAGGTTAGTACTGTCAGCCAAGATGTCAGATGTTACACATCATAAGCAACTACTGCAAAGCTCGTTTTTAGCTATATTAGAACAAGATGGCGACGGCTTTAATTAAAGTTCTTTTCAAATCCCAGGGGCAGTTATAATATGAAAATTATAATGTGTCTAAACTGGCCTGAAAATACTCCAATGTAAAGTCTGGGAAATCAGTAATGGTTACGAAACAGTCTCAGTTTTTTTAATGAATTTGATAGTTAAATAGCGTGAAATCGTGGTTAAAACGCAAGTGATTCGAAAAGGGGCGGGGCCTCGTCAATGCCCTTAAGCCCAAAACACACACAGAGCGGGTGCGGGGCGGGAGCGGGTCGGGCGCGGGAGTACGGCGGGTATAATAATTTGTAATTCAAGGAATTATATGGATGTCAACACACAGAACGCGGGCGCGGGTCGGGCGCGGAGCGGGCCCCGCGCGGGAGCCGCGCCCGCCGCCCGCCGACACAACAGCGCGGGGCGGGAGCGGGTCGGGCGCGGGAGTACGGCGGGTGTCATAAATTGTAATTCAAGGAATTATATGGATGTCAACACACAGAACGCGGGCGCGGGTCGGGCGCGGAGCGGGAGCCGCGCCCGCTGACACAACAGCGCGGGTCGGGAGCGGTTGTGCTATTCTGTAAAAATATCTCCGTGAAAACTAAGTGTAGTAAAATATCAAAGTGAGCTTGGAGTGAACTGTCACTGCCTTAGCATCAGCAGGTATCGATGACAATGACTCACTCCACTCTCACTTCACCTAAGTTTTCAAGTTAAGATGGTTACAGAATAGCAATGTGGGTGTAGCGGCGTTACATTCGTTGCAATACACGTATCGATGATATTCTCCATATTGATGTTTTTTTTTATTAATGTCAAGAACCTACAACTTTTTCCATTTTCGCGTTTTTCTCTTTAAAATAAGTTAAAAAAAATAATTCTTCGTCCGTGTCAGGATCACCCAAAATTTTCACATTACAACCGCTGCCGTCTGTCAAAGTACAACCGCGCCCGACCCGCTGCCGTCCCGCGCCCGACCCGCTGCCGCCCCGCGCCCGCGCTCTGTGTGAACACGATGAACCGCGCGACTCACGCGATGAAAACGACCCGACCCGCTCCCGCCCCGCACCCGCTCTGTGTGTGTTTTGGGCTTTATCAAACTTGATCGCTATGTCATTTACGTGCTTGGATGGCGATTGAATTGAATTTGAACAAACAGGGTTTCTTAAACGTAGATATTTATCAAGACGCAATAAAATGCGAAGGCTAAGTAATTCTATCAATAAATATGTCGGAACGTACCATTGCATTGCTGATAGACAGCAAGCATGCATCATTCACCGCTGATCTCCTACAACATTACCGCTAGCGGTCGCACCTCGTCCTTACCTATCAGCGTAACAGAAAACTTATATAGATTTAGGTTTGATCAATGCATACAGTATGACAATGAGGCGCTGTGTCTACTGACGTAGTGAAACATTGTCGTGATAAAACTTTTACAATTCCTGGGAGGATAAAAAAAATAAATGGGTGACGACATTTATGTACTGAATGGATCTAATATTTAACTAGCTGAAGCCCGCTGCTTCGCCTGCGTGGACGGCGTTTATTATATACTAAAACCTTCCTCGAGAACCACTCCATACATTGGCGAAAACAGCATGAAAATCGGTGCAGTAGTTTTTGAGTTTATCGCGAACAGGACCACAGACAAACGCGGTGGAGGACTTATGTAAGGATAAATTAAGATAAGAAATAATAAAATAAGATAATAACTAGGTATGATATAATATTAATGTCTACGACTTCCGTTCTGAAACAAACACGAGGCAGGCTTATCATTATCCGTGAAAGTAAATACTTAATAGCAACAAGTATTTAAATGATGAAGCTTTGTATTGTATGTAAATACAATGCAAAGCTTCATAATTTATGTAATGAATAACGTATTGTTCACTTGTAGCTGTTTATTTCTCTAATAATTTCCATTTTCCCAAGGGAGTACAAAGGTATGAGAAACGGTGTAAAGTTCACTTATCGTCCATAGAAGAGGGAGGATCCTCCGACCAGATAAGTGTTGTGGCTGGTGGGCTACTGCTCGACGATATACGTCGGGATGTTATATACAGGGTGTTAGGGTAAACACCGTTATCCTTGAAACCAGTGGTTTGGTGTCATTTATAGAACGTAATATCAATGGAAAATTACAACTTTTTTTTTAAATCTACATTTTACCACAAGTGTATTTTAGCCTTTCACCCTATGCGCTAGGGCAACGAACTTGCGTTTCAACACGGGCGGGAGGTGCGAGACGTGACCTGACCGGCCGCGAGCGTGAACCCTCCCTCAGTCAGTCAGCTGGTTCGCTAGCGAGCACGGTGTTGGATAGAAACTTTTTTAAATCTTTTAAAGAAAACAATTTTTTTTTTTGTTGTGACTCGATCATTTATTTTTATATTTAAGTCAACTACCCATGGTTTGAGTGACAACGGTGTTTACCCTTACACCCTGTATACTAGTCGCGCGGTAAACTCTGCTTGCGCGATGCAGGATTTTTGCGTGTGGCGTTGTAGATATGAGTAACTAAAATATAAAACAAAATATATCAAGTATTTTGTCTTTTTTAGTACAGATACTTTGTCAAATGCATCGTTTTTGAGGAGCAAGTATTTGAGACATGTGTTCCCTTGTTTCCTTTGAAAAGACCCACTCGTAAAAACTGTTGAATTGAGCCTTTTAATTCCGGGATGTAAAGGAACCTTTTTATTAATGTATGGAACTTTACCGCAGCTGTGATGTGCTGGTTTCTTGTTTTGTGTTAAGAAACACTACTGACGGTTCTTAAACTATAACACCAGTCATAATTATCACACAATTAAACAAAAAACCGGCCAAGTGCAAGTTGGAGTCGCGCACGAAGGTTTACGTACCATTATCTATAAAAAACGGCAAAAAAAAACACGTTTATACCATGCCCCCTCTAAAAAGCTTATTTTATTCACTGAAAACAGTGAATAAAACTCTTGAATAAAACGGATTTATATCGAGGGCCATGAATCGCTCGCGTCGTTCAGGATTCTAACACTTGAATCACTCCCTACGGTCGTGATTCAGTCATTAGAATCCTTCACTTGCTCGTGATTCACCTATGGCCCTCGCTTTAAATCCGTCCTTTATTCACTAATTGCATAATATACTATTGTTGTATGGGAGCCTAATTAACTATTTATTTTATTCTGTTTTTTTGGATTTATTGTTATAGTGGCAACAGAAATACATCATCTGTGAAATTTTCAACTGTCTAACTAACACGGTTCATGAAATACAGCCTGGTGACAGACGGACAGACACACGGACGGACAGCGGAGTCTTAGTAATAGGGTCCCGTTTTACCCTTTGGGAACGGAACTCTAAAAAACGTTAACGAATCAATTTAGGACGTCAAACGCTATTCAAAAATAAATACCTACGACTATTTTAATTGCAATTTAAACCTGACTTTATTTAACGAGATTAAGGTTTCTAGTCCCAAAGCATCTTTGGATACCTAGCTACCCAGCTTTATCTACACAGTCCTTTGATTAAACATCAAAATCTCATCCACAAACAGCTGTGAAATCTTAGTTAAGTTACTTTGAACAAGTAGAATGTCAGTCAATCCACGTGGACGTGTAATTTTACGTTAAGCTCAGTTGCACGAAACGTAAACCCACCCGGTTGGATATTACTTTTTGAAATAGTAGCATTTACGTCGACTTGTTCTGAAACCGAAGAGTGAAAACGTTTGTTATTTATTCTTGAAAGTTTGTAGTATGCAGTTTGAGGATTGTGACGAGGCAAGCGTACTTTTCGTCAGCATTGAAGTGTGATGCAAACTATAATTTTGTATGAATGTGACGTATTTCTTGGACTCACATTTAGGCTGGCGTTTATGTATGTACTATACAATGTGGAGACGACGAATACAACAATAAATGAACATATTGGCAATACTAATCCATAAGAGTATTTTGGAACTATCAAATAAAATCCTAACATCGAAATTAAAAAAGTATTTTTTTCAAACAAACTAAATAGTAGTGTGATGGGCTGACTATGGGGTTTGCCGATCTTTGACTAGCTATGGTAACTAAACTATTGGATACATTTGATTATTTTTTTTGTATGTAGGCCGAGAACGTCATTAGATACATAATACGCAGTTTAATTTTTTGTCGTATTGTCGTCTCCGCCTTGTATACTCCTTTTGCCTCGTTTGAGTTCACAAATATGTCGTGGTAACGCACGCCGCATGCGAGGCTGAGATTTTATAAATGTTAATTTGCACGTGCACGTTCAATAATTTTGCTATTGTATCTATCTTGCACGTGTAGTTTGACAATAATTGAGACAGTAGCCGAAATAATATTAAGTCAAAGCACGTGCTCAATAAAGTTTATTAATCTCGGCGTTAGTGACGCTTCTGTGGTGTTACACTCATTAGGCGCCACCCTTACAGTTGAAAAATATTTTTTGCCACAAAATTCTCGTGTAATTTACTGTGTTGTGTAACCGTAGGAGACGAACTAACAACTCGGAACCCTCCACGCTCTGCTAATCGTAAGTCAATCTGCCTAGCCTCTTCCCAACTATGTTGGGGTCGGCTTCCAGTCTAACCGGATGCAGCTGAATACCAGTATTTACATGGAGCGACTGCCTATCTGACCTCCCGGTAACTGGGTAATACGATACCCCTTGGCAAGACTGGTTGTCAGACTTTCGGGCTTCTGACGACCCCTAAGAACTATCTAAGATCCACGAATGACAGCCGGGACCAACGGCATAACGTGGTTTCAGGCACGGAGGAGTCTCGATATGTAAAGATGCTCACCCATGTACGGACCCGGCAAGCGTAGCATAATCTGATGGATAGACCTCAATCAATCTGCCTAGCCTTTTCCCAACTATGTTGGGGTCGGCTTCCAGTCTAACCGGATGCAGCTGATGGATAGACCTGTGCGGTTTTTATTACTTAGCCACAAGCTCCTCTGTTAATCGTAAGTGCTAAACTTTATTAAGAATGCCGTATTTTCATTAGAGTATGACAAAACATCGAGATTTCTTAGTTATAGGAAACTTTAATATTAATGTATTATACACATAAACCTTCCGGAATAAATTCTCTAAACGATGGTGAAAACCTGATCAAAATCTGTTACGTTGTTTAGAAGAACAACGCGGACATAGAGATAAACACGTAAAGCGAGTTTTTATAATATGTATATTATATTATTATAATTCTTTAATTTCGGACAACATTAATCCATAGTGTTAGTAAGCAATACAAAATAACTTATTTCTAGTGTTAGTAGCTGAGATACATTATAAAAGGCAGAGTTACTAATAGTATTGTTAAAAAGGGCATCCCCAGATTAATGTTCTGTGATTGTCCTTCTCACAAAACTTTTAATAATCGGAGAGTCAATACTTTCCGAAATAGTTTTTACTAATAGTTTAGTATAGAAGAGTCAGAATTTCTACGTAAAAGGAAAACAAATCCTACTTAGCTTTCAGTCTAACAAGATTAATTTTTTTGATCGATCATGAAAATAATCTTATTGTTTACCGCACTTATGTAATCAAAACTCCACTAACGCAAATCCCTCCATTTAATCTTACCCAACTTGGTACAGAACAGTAATTCCACTAAGCCCAGTCACATAATCCAGGCTGAAAGATATTACTGGCTGAATTACAGGCTGGAATGGCGATGTTCGTCAAAGTCAGCGCTTTGCTGCGGATGCGGTGAGGTGTCCGTGTTACTGATGAGCGCATTCATTGTGGAAAGCCTGGCTTGTAGGATACTGCAGTTTTTGTGTTGCGGCTTTTGAGCTTATGTTGAGTTTTACTATGAAAGGAGACTTATTTACTTTGTAAGTTGCTATTGATTGCACTTGTCATATGATTAGTGTGCACTTCTCTTAAATGATGAATTCACGATATCTAAAACTGTTGTTTGTGTATGTTTTATTTTTTATTGAGTAAGTCATTGAAGTGCCTTATCCTACTTATATAATATTGTAAACGCGAAAGTTTGGCATGGATGGATGTCTGTTACTCTTTCACGCAAAAACTAGAGAACGGATTTGGATGAAATTTAGCACACAGATAGTTTATAACCTGAATTAACACATAGGATACTTTTTATCCCGATATTCCCACGGGATCAGGACTCATGCGGGTGAAACCGCGGGGTGCTGCTAGTCAATAAATAAATAAATTAGTTCAGTGGCTATAATGTGGAATATAGTTTCGAATCCTAGATGAAACCATAATTTTTAAGGAGCTATACAGGTATCGGCTCGTGTGATGCTGCAGTTTTGGTGTGGCGGCTTTTGTGATTATACTTTCGCTAGCGACATCTATTAGTGAGTAGTTGTAACTAAAGCAAAATTTTAAGAAAATCCCCACACAAACTGTTTTACTGTGATTTTATTATGAAGAAAAAAGCAAGCTATTTGCTTTGTAAGTGGCTGGTGATGGCATGAGAAGCGTTGTGAATGTAGCGCTATGTTACAGTACGTATTGATTCTAACCAGTAATTGAAACAAAATCCAGTCTTGATGCCCAGTTAAAAATGTTGGAATCATTACTATTATGAATTATTTTGGGCGCCAGTGTGTGCAAATTTGACTTTCGTCTGTGTTAACGTATGTATGACGCAAGATAAATTCGTTGTGTAAATCAATGGATAAAAAAATCGAAAGATTTGTGACGCTAGATTTTCGTCGAAATCTTTTCTAATTAATTTGGTAGTATTTGGCCAATCTTTGCCAAGTAAATCTCGAATGAAGACGGGCTTTAAAACCAAAATACCATCGTCAAACTGTAATCCATCTTATCCTAACAGATATAGAGCGAATTATGTCTTGTCTTTGAATTAAACAAGAATATTCCCTAAAAAGGGAACCCTGTGTTTATTCTGCTCGTCAGAATAAGATTTACGTGGCTTAGGGACCAAGTGACGGCCAAATAAGTAGATAAGTAAAGGATCATCCTATCAATAATGGCAATTTGCTGAGAAAGGAGATAGGCGAAGGAAAAAGATTTATTAAGGCTCAGTAAGCGCCCACACATAGATGCGAAGTTCGCTTGAAAAATTCTGGAAGTTTATCAAACTGTGTATACAGGGTGAAATTCTATTCATGGGCATCGTCTTATGGGGTTAATGTATTCATCATTATGATCAACTTTGCATAGCTCGTCAAAATGTAAGGAACAGCTGATTTATTTTTCGCGATCGCATGGATACCATTGTGAAAGTTGTTCATAATGATGATTACATTAACCCCTTAAAAGGAATTAATGAAATGAATTGAATGAATGAAACCCCACGAATTCAATTTCACCCTGTATAGGTCTATAACAAAATATTAAAATTAAAGATAAAAAGAAAAAAAAAAAAAAAGATATTTTATTTTGCAAATATGGGTACAATACAAGGTGAAATAGGGTATAGGTTCAGCCATATTTTACCAGTAGGCATGCAAAAGTTACAAACAATTATAAACTAAATCCACTAAACTATCTACAAAATTTCAACAAACAGAACAAAAAAATATTAAATTCAAATATTGAAATGCAACATTTTATTCGTTGAGGGTAAAAGAATTACGGTCCCTGAAAAACTATTTTATCGATTAGGTATGTTTGTCTCATGAAAATATTCTTTAAACACTACTTTTTCCTTGGTACCTAGGGACAGTAGGTCTCTCATGACGAAGAAGTATGTACTAAAGAAAACACGTAACACGAACGATCTTCACGAATCGAGAAAATCAGTGACACCTTATGTTCTCTAGATCATCAAAAAGTATACAAATCTAAACCTAATCCTGAACGTTAGATACTTACACGATACAGATTCAGATTTATTTTAAGTACCAAAACAGGCACAATAACAAAATTCAAATTAATTTTAGTACACTCAAAGTACTACATTATTCTTGTAACCAGTCGTAAACCACTTTAACTAGTCCACATAAAAAACCCTCCCACAAAAACCTTAAGAAACTTTCAAAAGGAAATGCAAATTAATTCCTTGACATATTCAGTACACTGTGAAGCAATTCACGCCTTCATTCACTTGTACACTCAATATGTAGTACACTGTGGCGATATTGTGCCTACAAATCACCGGCGGCAGGTGAATTTAATCAAAAGCGGCACAGATTGCCCGCCACAGTCTAATTTACGATCTCCTAATAGACTGCTTGGAGCCACTACTAGGGGAAAGAAGATCGGCGGGCAGCGTCTGTGTGAGTTAGAAATAAGATGAAAGATAAGCGTTCTCTTTTTAGAATTTTGTCTTTGTCTGTTTGAATTTACCAGTGTTGATTTTGTGCGTGACTCTCGAGCTGACGGTTTCATAGATTTAACTACGTAACCAGCTTTTACTGACAACGATATTTATCATTATAAATATTTGTGTACCACGCTAAACTTTACCGAATTAGGTGAACTGATAAAGCCTGTTGTAAAAAAAATGGTGGTCAGTTATTGAATCTAGATCTACGGTGAATAAATCGAGAGTCATGACATCCTAAAACATGGTCCTATAATATGGAACAAGGAATAGAATCAAAAATGGAAACAGAGAATTCTTTGTGTTGCACATAATTTGTGTCCAATCCGATGGAAAGTGATTTTTTCAAATCAAATCAAAAGTCATTATTTCAAATTAGGCTAAGAATTAGCACTTTTCGAACGTCAAAATTACATAAGACAGTCCCTCAAAACGGCCACCCTTCACCACTTCCTAATGCTTTAGCTGGGAAGAAGAAGTGGCGCAACAAACTCCCCAGCAGGTTAGTGAGGTTAACGAATCACGGTGGTGCCTTGTTGCTAACCTTTCACATAGAAACTTAGTACCTTGCTATCCCTAGTAGGGGTATTCCACCAGTCGTGATTAACGGTACGACTGGATCAGAGCGAGGCGGCGAGTGTTATGCTCATCGCAGGGCACTATTCCGTAGCCTTATTTTTACACAGCCTTTATCCACTGATTGCGTAGGTCTCGACTCATTTGCGAAGCAGTGTTAGGGTTAGTGCTGGATGAAAAATACGTTTAGGAGTTGATTGTTTTTATCGAACAACTAATCTTCGCAGCGGAATAATATTATAATTATTTGATAGAACTAGATTAAACTACAGTTAGTCTAGTTGTCGCCAGTGCTACTGTTGAGCATGAGGTTATGGGCTTATGGGTTACATTCTGGATTTGTGTCCGGTTGATAGAAATAGGCTCGCCTCCTAATACACGGGGCTTAAACGTAACTGGCGAAATGTGGGTGCACTATAGGTGCACCTCTGTTTAACCCTTCGGAGAATACAGGCGTGATGATGATAATTATTATTATTATTTATTTATTTCAATCAACTTTGGATCATACAATTAAAACGAAGTTACAAATTAATTAATAATCTTGGTGAATTTAGAAAGCCTGCATCTTTTAAGCAAGCTAAGGTAAGGTAAGCGATCACCGCCATGGGTTTTCGGTTCTATTCGTTCAATGAAAACTGTTTTACAACACGTCGGTTGCATATAGCTTTATTCCAAATATACCTTTTTTACAGTCCGTTGAACCGATTTTGACTTCTATTGCGTTGGTGGCATGACAAAGGGCAGCTGCAGTAGACAGTTGGCATTGTGTAACCTTTTTTGCTTTTAATGCCATCCTTATATCTACGGTATAGAAGTTAAAATCGTTTGAACGGACTGTAAAAAGGTTTGTTTAAATGTCTTATTTTATTTCAAATGGATTATAGTATACAACTATGCCAAGCAAGATTATGTACTAATTTGGGTTTCATCAACCGGGCGTTTTACAGAATATTACCATCACAGAAAAAAAATACATCGTCGACATCAAAGAGGTATGAATGGATTTAATGCGGTAACGAAGTTAGTATAAATGTCGCCCCATTATTTAAATTAGGGGACTTACATTAAATATACGAGCACCCGTGTCGACTGCAGACGTCGGAGTAACGGAGTTTCCTTAATCATAACGAGTAATAAGATATGTGTATGTTAATATCGTTCCAAGTAAAACGTGGTTAGGAAAATATGTTACTTATTGGAGTAACTCACCATCAATTACGTCGTTCAAAGGGTGTTGCTGAAATGAGGCTTTTTGTAAATTATGACGTTAACCAGGCAGCACGGAGACGTCAAGTCCGGGCTTCTGTCAAAAGTGTCAAAGCGCCTACATTTTCTTTAGTCGTCACCGAATGAATGAAACGAAAGATGAATGTCATCATATTGTATTTAATTAAGCTCGCAACAATCTAAAAAGTCCGATTTGATGTTTCGTTCTCGTACATGTAATTAAACGTTATGTCTCGAGAATCAGTATACATATTAAATGAAACCAATATTTTTTTCCATCGCTACACAAAGTATTTTTATAGCTGTCAAATCGGAGTTCTTAGATTGTTGCGAGTTTAATAATTATTCATTGTCGAAATGGAGCACTTCTTGTCAAAGTGGTGCCGATCAGTGGCGTGAATTTGCATGAAAACCTTCACTACGTTACATTCGGTTTCATAAATAGCTAATAATTTTGTAAAAAATAAGTTCTAGCACAAATAGAGCAGAACTCACATTCGTCTGACCCCACATTATAGCAACGGTGGCCGCCACATAGCATCTGTAATTTACCGTCACTGAAACGTGTATGAGAGTAAAAGTTGGTGTGTTTTCTTAAAAGAGCGTTTTTACCCAGCTGCCATCATTTTCATGGTAGCCGTTACTGCGGCCGTTATTTGGCAGCCACCACTCTTCTAGGAAACCGTAGCTTTAGGACGAAAGAAGGGAAAAAACTTAACGCGCTTTAGATGTGCTAATTGCGTGAATTTCATGCACTGCAGGCGAGTAGAAATTTTTGCTTGAGTATGACAAATCGTTTATGGAAATCTAGATTGCAGTAGGTATAAAAAAGGTGTAAAAATCCAGGAGTGGCCAATATTGAATTTAAAAAAAATGCTGTGGTAGCATCCAACAAGAAAAATCATTAGTGGATGCTTATAATTAAACATGAAATATGGAAGTAGTATTTGCTCTAGGTTTAGGATAACTGCTTTAACGCCATTATTATCTGTGGTTACAAAAGCTCCAAATCTTAATGGAGAAGACACATTCTGGTAACTATACAATCGTATTTATTCCTATACTATGAAAGCCCAAAATACGGTCCGAGAATCCAGTCTTAGGGATCGTTCACATCGAACGTAATCCTCTCTCAGTCTCACGCCGAATGTGAGCTGGTGTTACGCATTTTCTGATTTCTCATGCCTTTTCAATTTAATTTTTTATGTTAAAACCGAACTCAAAATACGGCATTTGACTTTACGTTCAAAATCAAATCGTATATTTCAATTTATTACACCATTAAAAATTGTACTTTTGAACCTCAAAAATTATATGGAACAAGAAGAATTGATTCTAGTTACCCCTTTCAAAAGGTACTTTCGTATGGAGAAGAATAGGCAAGAAACTCCATAGTTACGTTCATATTTAAATTAATTTATTACGTTCCCTAAAAAGCAGTTACAAAAAATGCTTATAGCTTGGTTAAATATACTGAGACTAAGGCCCATAACATCATTCTGCCTCAGTCATCTTCAAACGATTGACAGCATTATGAACGATGTTTTAAAATAGTGTAGCGTTAAATGTATTTAGTGCTATTTGGTGCAAGCTGGCGTAAATGTGCCTTTTAAAGATCGATTGAGGCCAAACGAGCAAATGCATATTCTATCCCGACTGTAAACCAAAGTTATTTTTATGTAAACAAGGACAGAACATTCCTTCGTTGGTTCTCTCCCTAGTAAAATGTCAAGAATATCAACAAAATAATGCTATAGCTCTTTTTCTGAGGGCCTAGACAAGTGACAATCGATTCCCAAGCGTTTCGTATTTCTACAACGACTTTCAACAGGATTGACATAGGCTTTTCGGTCCTATACATTTTTGCCTTTTCCATCATCGTTATCGCTGATAGAATGTCACTTTGTCTAGGCCCTCTGGTTCTTTGTTCGTTTAGTCTAAACCCACCTTTACAGTCGCTGTCTATACATTTGGTGTGAACCGTCCCTTATGTCAAAGTTACATCTGTCCATGTCTAAGTAATACTAAGTAGTGACCCTCGTTCGCATGATGGCATCAATTTAATCAATCAGAGTTCGGGGTCTGTCTTGTCCTCCATTATACATTAACTGTTGTTAGATGTATAGATAAGTTTCCGTGCGGTTGAGAATTTTTTGGAGTTTCGGGTTGGGACAGTTATTTCTATTGCTTTGTGCTTGTTTAAGAATAAGTTATTATAATATATTGAGGGTATTTTGCGGCAGGTTTCTTAACAATAAGGGACATCTAAAATAACTCACACTACTGTCCACGAAATGATTTCATAAATAAGATCAGTCTGTTTTTTTTTTAAAGTTCTACAAACTTTTAAAAATAAAGAAAGAAAGAATAACGTTTATTTGGACACAGTTGGTGAAACAAAATACAAATAACAAAATAAAAAAATGTTTTGACAATAATAGTGTGCGCCTCACGGCTGCGCCAAAAAGGTTCATTTCAGCATTAATGCCAGACACTGTCTGACGCTGGTTTTCTAATGAACCTTTAGTGACAAGTGACGGGAAGTACAAACAGTTTCAACATACCCAAGAAAATATATAACAAATACATACATCGAACGTACAACTCAGACGTCGACGACTCGTCCACCTCCGGAAACCGCCACCGCGGTTAGATCGCACTTACGTGTAATGGCGTGCCCACACTTCTTGTGCTAATCAAATTGAGCAGTTTAATGGTCGTGTAATGTTAACACATTGGTAGGTACCTCCATTTATATTTAAGATGGAGGTAATTAATGTGACGGAGTAAAACACATTTGTTTCGTAGGGGGATCGTATTACCCAGTTGCTGGGTTGTGGAGGTCAGATAGGCAGTCGCTCCATGTAAAATATTGGTATTTAGCTGCATCCGGTTAAACTGGAACTGGCTAGTCGATTGATTGTAATATGATACTTAAGATATCGTAAATATTTAATATAACAGTATGAATTGTAATTTCTAGAGGCAGTAGACAGCAGTATCCTTTACTTGAGTTACGTACTGCTTACATCTATTTATGAATAAAACGAAACACTCAAATTGAGAACCTTCCCTTTTTTAAGCCTCTAAAAGGAATGATTCGCAGTAAAATCCAATTCCCACCAACCTTCTCAGCGGATTAAACCTCAATAGCCAGCACTTTGCTGATAACACGATAAAAAGATAAAAACCGCATTAATATGGACACCCAGTATCGCCATTAGGAACTTCTTTTCAAGATCATTTTATTGCAGTATTAAAGTGGTTATGACTTTAGTCGTTTGGCGATGTTCAGCGGTTTTTTATAGCTGGGATAATCAGATAAATTTTTAAGTTTTAAGTCATTGGCAATGCGTTTATTCTTAATTACTTCAACAACTGGTTTAACTCCTATATCTACACCAAATCCTAACTAATATTTTAAATGCAAAAGTGAGTTTGTTTGTTACGCTTTGACGCTAAAACGGCTGAACGGATTTGGATGACATTTGGCACAGGGGTAGACCATGACCTGGACTAGGGACATAGGATACTTTTTATCCTGATATTCCCACGGGACGGGTGAAACCGCGAGGCGCAGCTAGTTATAAATAAAAGTCATTTTTCGTGTCTGTTTGTGTGACCGCGTTATGCTTATAAACTATGCAACAGATTTTGACGTGGTTTTTACCATCATTATTTTAGAGAATGTATGTGTATTATACATTCATTATACATACATACAAACAACATTACGAATTAACAGATATCATCATTATTATTTTGCCCTTATCCCAAATTATACGGACAAGAACATCGCTGAAACTATTCACTGTCTGAAACCTATTATTACCGACTGATCGCGACATTCGCGAATGTCGTGGTCGTGGTGGAGTTGAGTTGTAACATTTATCTATTAGCAGACAAAGAAGACTAAAACAAAAAAAAAACATGCATAGAGTTAATTGTAAGCTGACATTCAATCAATTTGCCTAGCGTTTTCTCATCTTTGTTGCAGTCTGCAGCTCAGTACCAGTATTTTACAATTTTACATGGAGCGACTGCCTATCTGACCTCCACAACCAAGTTACTAGGTCCAACCCCTTCTAGGACTGGTTTTCGGCCTCTGACTACAAAGATCCACGAATGACAATCGGGACCAACGGCTTAACGTGCTTTCTAGGGCACGGAGGGGTTTCGATATGTAATGGATTGTGACCCATCCACGATCCGACGGTGGAAAGCGTAGCTTATCCTTCAATCGGTTATTATTGTTTTGCCCCGAGCCCCCTCCTCCTCAATTATAAGCTAACCTAATACATAAATAAAATATAGCTTTTTTGTCACAGTCTTTGACGTAGATCGTCATTTAATAATGGCATGTACATTTTTGTCGTACCATTTTTATTCACTAAAGCACCTTCGAAATGCTGAGGCCCGGTGTCGATTATCACTAAGAAATGCTTAGCGTTTGAGCCATCACAATCCTAGTGAACATTACCTAGATTTACAAAATGGAAGCTGGATTTTTTAATATCCCTTTTGTTTTGACAAGATTTTGATGTGAGCTAAGATTGTGAAAGTGTCGTAGTCCAATCAACTCTCTGAAACCAATGAAACCAGCCAACTAAGCGTGGTGAATGTAATAATATATAGACAAGATTGATAATACACGAACAGACTAATGAGCATTTTATATAGTGGGTAACTGCTGCCTACAGACAGATACTACACTAAAAAAGGACAGCATAGTTTTTCATATAATTTAAGACACCATAAAATATTTTTCTCATGTGAAACGCGGCAGAAATGTGATATGGACGCACAATTTCCGCAAGCACTTAGGAGCCAAGTTTTTAATATTCACAAGTCAAGAACGGACGGTATGCTTTGAAAAATGTTCCACTATTTATTATTATTATATAGTCCTGAATATCAAACAGTTTTAATATAAAGAGCATTATTTTTATTTTGCTTCGAGTCTATGGAACTATTAAATGACTTGGACTCAGTATGTTAACCGCTGTAGTAGCAGCGTCAGTGGCGTTCTCTAGATCTTCAAAGGTACAGGATTTTATTATTTCTTGCATTAAAATTTGTTTGAGTTTGTGTTTTTACTTTGGTACCTAACTTTTTGCATAACTGACTAACCAACTCCTTGACAAAATTCAAACAAAATTAAGCTGAAAATTAAAGTTAGACAAGTAAGTTTTGACTGGCATTTAGTTTACATAATAATCCATATACTGGATAAAAGTCAGATAATGGATAAAATTCTGACAAAGATAATTTATGGCTGAATGGGGATCACTACCGAGATGACGACTAATGTTGGGCCGACCACAAATAAATTGGGATAAGGGGAGAAGAATTATGGCTGGGCAAAATTCTAAACAGTATTTATACATTATAAGAACCAAATCCCGAACCTGAAAGTCCTTGCAAAAGAAGTAATCCCACAAAAAAAAAATTGTATAATAAATATAATCTCGTTTAATACAAAAACGTACTTTGGCACTTTTAGCACCAGGCCACAGAATTATAAAATATATTTACATGCTAAAAGAGCCTTAACAAGTATGAATATAATACTAGTAACAACGCATAACTAATTAGCAGCGAGTTCCAGCATTTATCTGGGCAGTGCAAATAGTGCATAGAAAATGAACTAATTTCCTTGTGTTGCTGTTGGTAATGGAAAATTCATTTCCTAGCCGCGTTGAGTTTCGTGCTCGAAAAGGATAATCGGGTTGGACATTTTTTTGAACGCAACTGTAATTAGAAAAAGATAGAAAATGACGTACTATTAAGGTGTGTCCAAACATAAAGCGGCAATAGTGCCACGCGTGGACTGCCGCACTGGGATTGGATGACTGCCGCGCGCGAACGCTTTTTTCTATTTGCCGCGCACAATCATTTTTACCTAACCAGAAGCCCTAGACAAAGTGACATTCTATCAGCGATAACGATGATGGAAAAGGCAAAAATGTATAGGACTGACAAAAGCTATCGAAAAGCTTCTGTCAATTCTGTTGAAAATCGTCGTAGAAATACGAAACGCTTTCGAAGCGATTGTCACTTGTCTTGGCCCTCATAGCGTGGCAGAAATATGTCCTGCAAACGCCGCATGTCGCTACCGCGCTCAATATTTGGACACACCTTTACATACATAGGTTGCAAATTCGAACTGAAGGGATTTTGACTTCATACTGGATTAAGAAGAAATCGAGGGGTGGTTTCAAAACCTGTTCTAGCTTATGCTGCTTGATATAAACTATCGTTGTGAAAATATATTTTGATGCAGTATATTTTGATTGATCTAAAGTCACGAGGATGGGTGCAATGATAGCCTGGTGTGACCATCGCATTGCCTAGTCATAGGTCTTGAGTTCGAACCCAAGCCTTCACCTCTGACTTTTCGGATTCATGTGCGTATTGTATAATTATCACTTGCCTCAAAAACGGTGATGGAAAACATCGTTAGGAACGCTAGCATGCCTGAGAGATATTTCTCGACGGCTTGTGAAGCCAAACCATATACCCAATTGACGGTATAATAACCACACGAAAGAAAGTCGAGTATGGGTTTAAAACATAACATGGACAATTTTGGCACCAAAATGAAGTACAATTGACATATCACAGTACAGTCATTCAGAAGAAGGCAGCTTTCCACAATTTTTACATTAAAGTTGCCCAAACTAAGTCAGAACATAAATTCATATTTATTTTCTTTTATTATCATCCCAAGAATTATTAAAAAACAACCAAGTTCTACCATTTTTTTCTAAATAAAACCCTGTAGATCTCGCTTTCATTACAAAGAAGCATCTAGTTCAACACACAAGAACCCAACTCCCTCCAATTTAAAGAAAAGTATTAAGTAACCACAACAGAACGAAGCGAATTAGAAACCTAATCCAACAACAAAGATCTAGAAACTTCGCTATCAAACTTCAGTCATAGTTAAGATTAGAAATAAACAAATGTTTTTTTTTAAAGTGATTTTATTTCGTTTCTACATAATGTAAGTCTTAAATTCATTTACTACATTTACTCATTCACTACTACACACACACATACACACACACAGACAGACAACGCACAGCCTAAATCGCTGGGTGTAGAAGCATGAAATGCACAAGAGTTTCATAATGTTTCCTTTATTTCATTTATGTCAAGTAAAAAAAAAGTGTAAAGGAAAACGTTCTCAATTTGTTGACAAACATGGGTAAAGTACAGTCACGGACTTTAATTGATGAGCCACCTTCAAACTTTTCAATTTTGCAGTTTCATACATTCACGAGATTACACGATTAAACACGAACTCAAATCGCAAGCTCGTAAACAAGATGACAAATAAATTACTTTTAATCGGAAATATCCATAGAGGTTGACTAATAAGTTCTCAATGATAAAAATAAATACAATGTTGCATTAAATTTATCCAATCTATTTGATACCGACCTCCTTTGAATCATAGCTCATTAACTCGATAATTATGAAAACATAACTGAAGACAGTGACAGTTGAAATATCAAGATGACAAATAAATTACTTTTAATCGTAAATATCCATAGTGGTTGACTAATAAATTCTCAATGGTAAAAATAAATACAATGTTGCTTTAAGTTTATCCAATCTATTTGATACCGACCTCCTTTGAATCATAGCTCATTAACTCGATAATTATGAAAACATAACTGAAGACAGTGACAGTTGAAATATCAAGATGACAAATAAATTACTTTTAATCGGAAATAGTCTTATCCATAGAGGTTGACTAATAAGTTCTTAGTGATAAAAATAAATACAATGTTGCATTAAGTTTATCCAATCTATTTGATACTGACCTCCTTTGAATCATAGCTCATTAACTCAATAATTCTGAAAACTTAACTGAAGACAGTGACAGTTGAAATATCGATGTCAGAGAATTTCTCCGTACGCTAACGTTACTATGCAGCAGTAACCTAGCAACAATTGTTTATCGTTGCTAGGTTACTGTTGCTAGACCTGCAATTGGTTGACTTTGAGTAGTCACTGCTGTCAAGTAGTAGTTCTG
Source organism: Lithophane semibrunnea (assembly GCA_947363905.1). NCBI lineage: Eukaryota > Metazoa > Arthropoda > Insecta > Lepidoptera > Noctuidae > Lithophane > Lithophane semibrunnea. Next base: position 15,712,290 of record OX376203.1, read on the forward strand.
CTCTCAGGTTAGCCAACCGGTAAAGATATGAAATATAATTTACTTCTTCTAATACGAAGACATATGACTTTGCGTGTCGGGAACCGAATAAACCCGATTTGCATTACACGGCTAAAATGCGAACAGTACCAGGTGGCTCATCAATTAAAGTCCGTGACTGTACATAGGTGTTGTCATAAAGTCAGTTCTCCATGTTTTGGCGTCACATGGGCATGCAAATCATATTCAATTCATATAATTTTAAAATAACATTAGAAATGTCATAATCTTTTTTTTCGTTTCATTTCAAAACATTTTCGTTGTATGTTAAAAGCCTTTTTATAATTTACTGTCATAGAAGCTCAAATTACCATAAGGATCTATGTTCGAGTTACAAGTCAAATGCAAAGTAAGTTTTAGATCCTTGACAGTTAAAAACCTTTCAAGATGAAGGCTTTTAGCCTCCATCAAAACATTAAAGTTATTCCCTATATTAGAACTGACATTCATAAGAGTATCAAGTTTACTAAGTGCTGGCTCAAAAGCTAATATGTTAACGCAAGTTAGTTACTGAAACTTTAGTTAGAAATTACCTAAAGGAAAACACACACACACACAGCTAATGCAGACTTATGCAGAACTAAGTAAGAACTTGCTCCTCTTCTTGCGAATAATATTTATATTAAGGGGGATACGCTAAGGTAGCCCGCGAAATTCAAATTTTCTTACGTTTTTTGCATTTGCAGGTCAGTGTCCGGTTGTATGTTCATCAAAATATGATTCGCGACCGTAAAAAATATGGCTTTACAGAATTATAATCATAAGAATCAGCAGCATAAGGCTAAGCAATAAGCCGCACAGATAGATCTATCAGGTTAAGCTACGCTTGCCGGGGTTGGTCCATGGATGGGGGCTATCTTTACATATCGAGTCTCCTCCGTGCCTCGGAAAGCACGTTAAGCCGTTGGTCCCGGCTGACTTTGATAGTTGTCAGAAAGAATACTTGGTTTAATTTCTGCTGTCCAGAGCTGCAATTCATGAAACGCATCACACTACAGGGTGTAAGTGTAAACACCGTTATCCTTGAAACCAGTGGTTTGGATTAATTTATAGAACGTAAAATCAATGGAAAAATACAACTTTTTTTTTTTAATGCCATCTACATTTTTCCACAAGAATATTTCACCCTACACACAAGGGCAACGAACTTGCGTCTCAACACGGCGGCCGGAGGTTGGCGGGTGCGGGCGGGGCGCGCGGGACCTTACATTACTGGCCGTCAGGTGTTTCGCAGCTCTCTCGTACGCGTATCCATGAGTATCGGGACAGTGACGGATATTTACTTTATAAATTCTTTTAATGAAAATAAGGTTTTTTTTTGTTACTGGGTCATTTATTTTTATATGTAAGTCAACTACCCATGGTTTGAGTGACAACGGTGTTTACCCTTGCATACTGTATTAATTACTACGTCATCGTCAGTCAATCTTACCGTCTATCTTCCAAGTCAGTTTATGGAAATATACAAAACTCTTCGAGGTCAAAAAATATTTACTCCGTAATACCTTGAAGGTAATATTATTAGGTGTTATACCTACTTTTTATTCTTTCGTTTTTCGGAGCTTATCTTCCGTATAATCAGATTGTACGCTTGGAAGCTGCGGTTTAGATGTTATTGTTTTTGTTTCGTTGGAGAAGTGTTGGATATCTTTTAAGTACTTTTTTCCCTTAATCTAATAAGATTCAGGGCAAAAAGATACTTGTGAAGTTGTCTTATCTTTTTTGTGAATAACTGTTTATCTGCAATATTCAAAGACATTAAGCAACTGATAATTGCCTTAGTTATTTCTTATACTTGGGTTTAATTGAAAATGGCGGCGTTATTTTTTTATAAACTAGCTATTATTGATATTTAACAACTGAATAATAATTTTAGTAAACAAAAACTTTCAGTGAATAAATTCCAACAACTTAATAATAATCATTTCTTTCCTAAACTTTAACTTAACGAAGAATACCTTAACTTAATCAGCTTAGAATAAACCCACTCTCACAGAATTTGATAAGAACAATATTTCAACCACTTCCGCGATAATCTTTTTTCTCTTGTTGCCAGTAAAATCTCATTAATTCTTCGCTCATAAACTTTGAATGATCAAACTTATTAATCATTTATCCTTAAACTTATTAAGGTATTGTTATGTACCTACGTCATCAAATGGAACATCAATCATTTTCTGCAGTTTCAAAGTGAAATTACTTCCGTGAAACGTTGACAACAATTTGGCTCATCATTGTGTTACGCTATTGCAAGGGTTAAGTGAAAAATAATATGGAAACTAAAGTAAGTGTCATCGTTTTGTTTGGTTTAAAACTTGTTACTTAAATAAAACAACAAGGTGACAAGAAAACAGAAGGACTGTAATAATTAAAAATAGAAACTTAAGTACACATCTTCTACCACTAGGTGGCAACAAACTAAATATTTTGATAAACACAACACTTATTTATTTATTTAATACTTTAAGCACACAAATGTACAGAGGCGGACTTAATGCCATAGGCATTTTCTACCAGTCAACCTTTGGGTGATGCAGAGACAAACAGTGGTAGGTGCAATAGCGAAAATTGTGGAATAAATATTATTTAAATACGTAAACCTATTAAAACTATATATATATAATAAACCTAAATATATATAAATATAAGAACAAATAAATACACATAACTACACGAACATACTAAAACAAATAAGACAAACAATGGGAAAACATTACCGTTGTGATGATACTGCCAGCTTCTTGCGAATAAACAAAATGGTGACGCGTCCAGGGTATTCAGTCCATCCCGACGGCCTGCCTGGGAAGGCGTGGGTCCTGGCCATGGAGGCTCTCGGGCCTCGACTGAGGGGTCTCCTAAGCGCATGCATGGAGAGGGGCCAGTTCCCACTTCAGTGGAAGACGGGGAAACTGGTCCTCCATAAGAAGCCGGGGCGCCCTGCGGACTCTCCGTCCGCCTATCGGCCCATCATGCTGCTCGACGAGGTGGGCAAGCTCTTTGAAAGAGTAATTGCAAACCGCCTCGTCGGACGGCTGGTGCGAGAGGGGCCGGATTTGGCGGAGAGCCAGTTTGGTTTCCGCAGAGGGCGCTCTACGGTGGACGCCAACATGCGCGTACGGGCCCTCACGACGGGGAATGCTGTGGCCCGGGGTGGGGTCGTCTTGGCGGTGTCTCTAGACATCGCCAACGCCTTCAACACCTTGCCCTGGAGTTGCATAAGGGAGGCACTCCGGTACCACCGGATGCCGACCTACCTCTGTCGTGTGGTCGAGGCCTATTTGACGGACAAGGCCGTCATCTACCCCGGTCATCAGGGAGTGTGGAACCGGCGAGAGATGTCGTGCGGTGTCCCACAGGGATCGGTCCTAGGGCCGCATCTGTGGGACATCGGATACGACTGGGTGCTGCGCGCCGACCTCCCTAGTGGCGTCAGTGTAGTTTGCTACGCTGACGACACGCTGGTCCTGGCGCAGGGGAGGTCGCACCAGGCGGCGGCCGAACTCGCGACACGCGGGGTTGCGACAATCGTCGATAGAATCCGGCAACTGGGACTCGAGGTGGCCTTGCACAAGTCCGAGGTCATGGGTTTTCATGGTCCTCGGAACGCGTCGCCGTCGGGTTCCCAAATTACGGTAGGAGGGGTTCACATCGGCGTCGAGTCGACGATGAAGTATCTAGGACTCGTCCTCCACAGCCGGTGGAACTTCGTGGAGCATTTCCGACGTTTGGCTCCCAGGCTGGACCAGGCTGGAGCTGCCTTGGGGCGGCTCCTGCCCAATCTGGGGGGTCCAAACGCCTCCTGCCGGAGGCTCTACGCGGGGGTCGTGCGGTCCATGGCCCTTTACGGGGCACCGGTGTGGGCGCGTTCCCTTAGGCTGCGGCCAGCCCGCCTGTTGAACGCGTCCCAAAGGGTCATGGCCATTCGGCTGGCCCGGGGATACCGCACGGTCTCCCGCGAGGCGGCGAGCCTCCTGGCCGGATTACCGCCATGGGATCTGGAGGCGAAGGTCCTCGCGCACATCTGGGAGTAGCGCGAGGAGATGAAGCGCCGGGGCGTAACTCCGCTGCCGCGAGAAATCGCGGCTCAGCGGACAAAACTCCGGCAGGATCTCATGGCGGCATGGAGAGTGCGATTGTCGCAACCCAGTGCTGGGCACGCCATAATTGCGGCGATAAGTCCCCTCTTTGAGGAGTGGCTAGAGAGACGCCACGGCGTCCTCACCTTCCGCCTGACGCAGGTCCTCACCGGACACGGTTGCTTCGGGAGGTTCCTGTTTCGGATAAGGCAGGAGGAAACGCCCGGGTGTCACCACTGTGTGGATCGTCCGGAGGACACGGTGGAGCATACGGTGGAGGTCTGCCCTGCTTGGGCGGAGCCCCGCCGTGTCCTCTTGGAGGCGATTGGCGGCGGTGACCTCTCGCGTCCGGCTCTGGTCCAGGCCATGGTACGGAGCGAGAGGGCATGGGAAGCAGTCACCTCCTTCTGCGAAGCAGTAATGCTCGCGAAGGAGGAGGCGGAACGCGTGAGGGAGAGGCAAAGTTTGCGCCCTCACGCCCCTAACCGCCGCCGTTGGAGACGTCCTGGGCGTCGGGAATCCCAGGCGGATTCCCGGTCACCATAGGCGCGGGCTTGCGGACGGCGAGCAATGGGTAGCTCGCCGTCCGATTAGGACCAGGCCCGGGTCGATGGCGCGTCGTGTTCCACGCGCGCCTCAAAGAGATGTCAGCACAATTGGCGGGGTCCGCTAGGACCGATGCCTGCCAGGGTTGCGGGTTAGTCCGAAAGGGATACCGGGACCTTGGCAACAGGCAACTGAAGGAACACGGGTGGGTTTTAGTCAATAAGAGTCTGACATGCCCTTCCGCTCCGCCCAGAGCGGGAGAAGTCAGTGGATGATTTCCCACCCACAAAAAAAAAAAAAAAGGGCATTCAGTCCATAAGAATTCGTCTATTTTATTAAATTTTCTGGCGGCATATATTTACTTATCATTCAGAATCTAGGAGTTAGTTAGTTTATGTACGTCTTTTTCAAATTTATCTGATGAAAATGTAAAAGAAATGGATCAGAAAACGTATTTATGTATGGATGTCAATATATAGTGCCACTTACAAAATTGAATGCTTGATTTGATTATTTGAATACCTCAACCCGAAATTATAATTTAAATCACATATTCCGCTCGCATTCTCGCTCAATACTTTACAGGTTAAAGGTATTTTTCATTTGATAATCGAGTCTAATTTTATAAACATTGCAACTGGTTACATATTTATAATATCTGTGATATAACTATGGTGAGTAGTCACATACAGTTTTACTCGATCGAGCAAGTATGTCGAGTAAAAACCACGGCACGGGCTTTCGTCCACACATTGAGCATTACTCTATCGAGTGGCGCGCGGCGCTCAGTATTCGAATAGGTGCGAAGGAAATTACTTTTATTTAATTCCATCGAGCCGACTCGATGCGAGCCTTCGAGTTGTGAGTTATGCGGTACACACGTTGATTTTTACTCGTTTTGGAGTAAAACTATCGAGTAAAACCGTATGTGAGTACAGACCATAATCTTCTAACTAAAAGTACAAAATTAAATCCCCTTACACTTCAACATTCACATTGTGATCACAAATTATCTCTCAACCTTGAGCGAAGCCTGCTAGTTATTAGTCGTTCACACATGAAGTCCCATGCTCAAGCAATTCACTCAATTATAAACTAATCGAACGGGTGCGTCTGAGCAAGTGAGTAATTGAATGATCTAGTTATACGGTGCAGTGGTGTCAAGGTTATTTTTATGGGATTAGATTTCTTGTGGAAGGTTAAATTCTTGAGTTTAATAGACTATCTTTATATAATGCGATATAGTCATTTGCAATTTCTTACGTGCGTCATGTTTGTGAACGGGCGCCGTCAGTAGTGACTGGTCATCTCTTAGCTGCCACGGCTTACTTATTTTTTTGTTGTTATCTTTTTATTACAGATGCGTTAAACGTGCACGTCTTTCTACATTGTTCTCAAATAATATATAATTTCAACATGAATGATGTAACCAATATATTGTATTGGTATTTCTTACCCTCTCTTCTCCATAAGAACCTACTACGCTTTGGAATGGGCCACTGGCTTCATCTTTCTGACTGACCAACCCTGTGAAAATTCAAGAGTGCCTGTAAATGGTTAATTTGAAACAAATGCTTCGAGTTTTCAGTTTACCATAAAGGCGTATCAGTAGTCGTTTTATCAAACATTACTTATGTATAATTACCTACTACATCAAAACGAATATAGTTTATATGCCGTGGTAAAAATACAAGGTGTAGGATTTGAAATAACTGAAAACCACTATTATGGGATCATGTTGTCATTATAAAACAAAAAGGAAACAAAAATGTAAAAAAAAATATGCTGTTCCGTAATATCGCGTTTCAGGTTTGGTCCCATACTAAAAGTTGTTCCTAAGATCCCATAAGAGGTTTTTGGTAAATTCAATTACACCATTGTCGAAAGTTAGGAACTTACCTACATGTAGGCATCATCGCCACCCGCGGAGACTAATTCTAATGGTTACAAGGTTATTAGAAGTAACGGTTTAGCAGATAATATTAGACTTGGAAGTCTAATATCATCTGCTAAACCGTCAGGACCGAACCATAACCCCTTTTAGTGCCTAATGAGTCTCACAGTGATCAACGGAGACTATTACTAAGACATTATGGCTTATGACTGGAAGCAGTGACGTCACGACTACGTCAGCTACGCCGTCGTAGCTATTTCCTACGCAATCTGTTACGCAATTATTTGCTACGCGTCAAGACGTGATCATTATTATTATGACTTTTTCCGAACTTTTTTATACATCGAGTGTTTTGTGGTGTATTATTTCACTACTTTTTATTTATTTATTAAACAACAACTTGCACTAACAGTAGTAAGACACCAAACACACAAGTTATAGGCTAATAACAACGAGACAATCATGAAATTAAAACAAGACAAAACTAAATTTACTCGCTATTATACAAGATTAAATAGAATCACTACTCATCTTGAATCATGATTAACTAATCACTACTATAATGTTTAAACTTCTAGCAAAAGAAAAAAGAAAAGATTGAGTTTATCAACTGTAGTTTAATGTAAATCTTATTTAATATTCTACTTAGTTGATAGAGATGTTTAACGCCAGTTTTAATTAAACTCGCAAAGCCAATATATACCCACTAATGGCCTATTAACTACTGATGTGTTCGCACCACATGCAGTTTTTAATGATGTTTACAAAGCGCGATGAAGCGGTGATTGCTTCAAACGTTCCGATTAATTAGAGCATACGGCGTTTATCGCTTAATACATCGAAAAGAAAAATCAATCTGCCTGCCTTTTCCCAACTATGTTAGGGTCGGCTTCCAATCTAACCAGGTACAGCTGAATACCAGTATTTTACATGGGGCGACTGCCTATCTGACCTCCACAACCTAGTCACTGGGGTAATACAATACCCCTAAGTCTGGTTGACAGACTTTCGGGCTTCTTACGACCCGTGACGACTGTCAATGATTCACGAATGACAGCCGGGACCAACGGCTTAACATGCTTTTCGAGGCACGGAGGAGTCTCGATATGTAAAGATCCACCAGACCCACGGACCAACCCCGGCAAGCGTAGCTTAACCTCATGGATCGACCCGTGCGACTCTTATTACTTAGCAACGAGCTCCTCCACCGAGGAAACACAGACTTCATCTAGTTTCAAATTTTACTGACGCGTAAAAGTGTTTGTTTACATAAACGTACTTACAGAAATAAACGTACATTTTCATTTATTTTTACTATCAATTTAACATTGGAAATCAAATTACATTGCCAAAACAAAATAAAATTTAGAGCCTGTAATACATTATGGATGTAAAAATATATCACTCAATAATATTTCAGATTTGCTCAACAAATAAAACGAAGTAATGTGATTGGAATCTGTTTGTCTGTAAATGTATTCATTATTCAGCAGTGTAAACGAGTTTTTCTTATAAACAAGGCATTTTTCTTACCTGTAAGTAGTTACAATAAGTAAACAAAAACCTTAATTTGAGCTACAAAAGTACCACTTCCTTAAACGTAGAGATACTAACTGTTCATTTATTATTTATTTATTTATATAAAAAAAATATATATTTACAGTTGCACCATAAATTAATGTAAGTTAACGGTCAATATTAAATTACATAAAAACTGATGAAATATAATTTAATCAAGATTAGATGAAATTAGACAAACTTAGTTAAGATTATATAAAATTACATCAAATTGGCATAAAAATTACGCAAGACATACTTTAATTTAATTTATGTTTGTCCATTTATTTACAGCGGTATGTGATTGTCAGTCTGTCGTACGTTAATTGCATTAGGCATAGATCTCTGTCTACACTTCGTAAACATGTGTCAACGTCTAAACTATTCCGTGTTTTAATTAAGTAGGTAGGTACCTAAACTTGGTTACAGTTAGGTATAGATAGGCCTCTTGCTTGGTTGAATGAATGACGGGTAAAAATACGCTTAACAAAGTCGAGCGTCGCTTTGACTCCCCGTTATTGAGTTATTTTTTTACCAGACCGTTAACCTGCCTGGGTACCTTCTGGTTACGGAGATATTGAAGGTCAAAGTTACAAATTTTTGCACAGGTGGTCCAGAAAATCCAACCAGACATCGCGGCGTCTCTTTATGAGCAGAGCACGACCATTGTGTAGTTTTTCGGTAACAAAACTAAAAAAATATTGTTAGATGATAGATTTATGAATAAAACACCTTATAGCCATTACATTATTCAAGTTTTAGCATTACATTATACATTCTCGAGGGAAGCTAGACTAATGCAAAATCAACAATCAACATAAAATTTTTAATTTCACAATATTAAAAACAATCGAGATTAGCTAAAGTAGGCAATATTTCGATTATTAAAATCTTTCTCATTCCTGAACAAGGTAAACCTATCAGGTATTATCAAGCGAACAGATTTTTAATAAAAGCCCAACGATCTTTCATAAAAGAGACTTTCATTTATACTTAAAATGTGCCACAATTTGATGCCAAAATCCTTACATTGTCCCTATCATTACATTGTAACATGATTGATGCTCCCCTTAGAAGCACTCGTTGAATACGGAATTTCATAAAACGCTTTTCCATAATGGTTCGAAGTCATTGATGTGTGGAGATGATAAATAATCCCCAATATGTGACACATTACGAAAATCAAAGTATATCATCATATCTTACGTACAGACGAGAGGCTCAAGTTCAGTTTCGTAGCGACACCTAGTGAGGAAATATGACAACGGTTAGAGTGGGTTGTGAGCGCCATCTATTGGTAATAGCTGTATGGCGTATGTCATCCCGTTGCGCTGGGAGACTTCTTGAGCCTTTTTGTACTTTTCCACTTCTTACGTTGTATGGTAGCGCTCTTGAATCAGGAATAACAATATCCGCTGCAATGTAACAAGTATGAAATCACAGTTTCCGTCTTCAATGTCAAATCGCTCTAAATCTCTCAGTTATGCCGTTATAAAATTGAATTATAATTATATTATAATGTAAACAATCTTTTGTAATAATCTATTCTTGCTAATAATTATAAATGAATGTAAAATAAAAAACTCACGTGAATTTAGCTCATAATGAATATTTGCTAAATTCTATTTAATTTATAATATTCCTATCATTTTGTTTTAATAACTACCAACGCCATCTATTGCAGGCTCGGTCGAAACTTCCGAAGAAGCGGCGCAGAGTGTTACCGGTCGAGCAGCCGAGGAGAAAACGCGACGCTAGCGCCTCCAATCGCCGTGTCAATGCGGTGAAACATCCTGTTGTACTGAAGGACTTGCCTCCCGGAGGAAATAAGTTTGGTGAGTTGATTTTCCTTGTAGTAATGTTTTCTATATGGAGATGGCGCTGAGAGGAGCGAACTTTAAAATTCTGTATTCATATTAAATGAAGGTATTTTAGACAATCAACAAACAAAATGTATAAAGAAGATAATTAATTAGATACGGCTTATTTCTAAAGACATTCATTCTTTTAGCGGAACTATGACGAATAATTTGAACTTACACATTAATGTTTGTTATTAATGTTGCTTTACACTATCATTAGAGGGAATCATGATCATTTTTACCTACTACCTTTTCTTTACTGAAAAGTTATTCTAATCGTAAATTATTTCCGTTGTTTCCCTAAACTCAATTTTTATTGAGTTAACATAAGCATTTTAAAACCAACCCGGACTAGAGCCACGTAGTGGATTATGGCCCACTACCTATTACAGGGAAAAAGCCTGTGTCTCAGCAGTGTAAACGTTGACGTTGACGTTAACTGAGGGTTATTATGCTAAGCTTGATAATCTCTTAATTAATTTATAAAATCGGACATTTCCAGGTGTCAACGGTATGAATATGATCAGCATAGCACTCCAGGGTCCAACAACCAACCTTCTCCGGCCACCAGCCACGGCAACCCTGCCTCTTCAAGCGAGAGCACCCATTGGTAAAGCCCACATTATAATGTTCCAACCATAGCACAGATTTGATACTGTTTTCAATCGATTTCGAAAGAAAAAGCAAGATTTATGAACGGAAAGTGACTGTTGTAGGATCACAAAAATTCCTATTCTTGCAACCATTACCTTGAGATGATTATTTTTAATAACCCTTAAGTAGATTATCATTCCTAAGCCTCCCAGTTTCCAGATTCACTGTAGTAATGAAGAAATTCTCTATTTCCAGTCGAGAGTCCAGTAATCAACACGCAGTCTGGAGCAATATCACTAGCGTCTCTGCAACCGCCTCTAATGACCGCCCCGCCCCTGCAACCAAGACCTGCAACCACCGGCTCCTTAGACCTCATGCTGCCCTTACAACCCAAGCTACTGCCAGGTTACAATCTACAATCATCATTCTTATCCAATACCCTATCAACAGTCAGACCTCCAGATATAGAAAAGAAAGATGATATAATATATAAACCAAGCATTGAAGTTATAGTAGAAAATAGAGAAACAGAAGATAGTGATGCTCTTGAAGAATCAAATAAAACAGACCAAATGAATGGTTACAGTGAATGTAGCAATCATAATATATATGAAGTAGTTGATAATGATAATGTGATTAAAGATGAGATTAATTCTAATTTAATAGACACTAATAGTACAACTGTAAATTCAAATGATAACGATGATAGTCCAAATAACAATTCTTATTAAATGTTAATTGTAAATGTTTCTAGCTGTGAAACCCCGATAGATAACGATGTCTCCCATTAGATTTTATGGATCTGTAATTAATAAAATCTCTTTTCTTAGATTTTTCTAGTCAAAATATTTGTGTCAAATCTGAAATAATATGTATTAGGATAAGTCACTTGGAATATTTTTTATTTATTGTTGATGGGAATGTAAGGTGCTATGTGGATGAAAATTTAAAAGATTATGTTTTGAAAATCATATTATATATATTTTAAGTACACTTCCCTCTTCTTCATCTATTAGAAAACATATTCACCAAAAATCTTTTGAAAGTTACTTGTTACAATGTTATTTTCATCCATACAGCATTGCATATGTAAACAATTGGACAGCATAGAGTTTCGCTATGAGCGATTATCTAGTCTAGTCAACTCAATGACCAAAACTAGAGACACGTTAGTTCATGTAGTTTACTGTGGAATATTTTGTATATATTTTGTAAATGGAAGACTTGACAGTGATTGAAATTGTATATAGACTTTAATTTTTTTCCCTTTTTTGCCAAAAATGTGATGAATTTTCACAAGAGCATTGTAAATGATAAGCAATAGTCAGCTTGATTATTTTTTCATTTTATATTTCATCTGCCAAAGCTATTACCGTTTCTGCCAAATGAGAATATTGTTCCCGAAATCTGTGTGACTTTTGTTTTTAAGTCCATTATAACGAGCGAAAACTATAAAAATATTGTAACCATAAATTCTATCTTTTCAAATGAATTTTGAATTGTCTTTCTGTACATACAGTCTTTTACCATGAACCATAAAATATATTTCTTAAATATTATCTCCAAAACTTTATCTTTAAAAATAATTTAAATATTTGCCAAATTTTTATATGAAAAGCGCCAAAAATATGCCAAAAGAATCCCTTTTTGAATCTCAGCTGTGCCAAACAAAAAATTGTAGATAATTAGTTGTAACATAGGATGTAATTAATGATGGCTGTTTGAAGTTATACTAAGATGAAGTTCGGGTGTAAAATAGGCGATATTATGATGTATATTCCTGACTATTTTGTCAATAAGAATGAATTTCGCTGTGAGCTGATTTGGTTTTCAATGTGATTGATATAATGTGAAGTATTTGCTCATACAGATTTTACATTTTATGTTTGATTTGATTTTGAGTATTAAAATGATATAAACACGATTGATCTATGGAATAGTTGTCGTTGGTGCACCTTACTTGAGAGCATTCCCAATTAATAAGTGTATATTATGCAAAGAATACAGTGTTTTAGTGTCACTTGGAATTGTGAGACAAATTATTGTTCGATTTCGCATGCAGTATTATGGCCTAAGATGTGATGACGAGTTGTACCTAATGATACAAAAAATTCAATCATTAGATTTTTTTTGTAGCTAGTTCCGTATTCGAAGGCCCAAGACAAAGTGACATTCTATCAGCGATAACGATGATGTAAAAGGCAAAAAATTATAGACTGACATAAAGCTTATCCCATCACAAGTATCTTCGGATTACTTTTTGGGAAAGTCTCAAGTCAAAGAGCCTGTTGAAAGTCGTTGTAGAAATACGAAACGCTTTCGAAGCGATTGCCACTTGTCTTGCCCTCAGCTTCTTTAGTATCGATTTATACATTGTTAATTTAACTCAGCTCACAGTTAAAACGATTTGTAAAAACCTCCCTTTAACATTGTTAGTCATACCAAATACATTATAGTACCATTGTTTAGATCTAGACTATTTTTCTAATGTTATCGTTTTTAAATTATTTTATTACTGAAGATCAGTTTTATTTTGGCACTACCTATTGTTTTTGTATATTTAAAATTATAAATACTAAAATCGACCTTAAAAGATAAAATTGTGATATTTCTTATAGCAAGAATAATGATAAAATTCGATTAAAAATAAAAAGATAACATTATTTACAGTCAGTGTAAACACTTTAATTTGTTTGAAAAAAATAACTTGTCAATATTACGATGTCAATCAAACTTATTTTTATTTTATTGGTAACTGCATATTTCAAATATTATTTATCTACTAATTTGTGGTAAAAGCAAAATTCAAGGCGCCATTTTCCAGTCAGTTTGAAAATGCTGCGAAGCCGTTTACTTTTCAATAGAAGTAGTAAATATATTACAAACGATATTAAACTTAATGTTTGAGTGTTAAGGTTTATAATCAAGTGACATGCAATCGCGGCCACTTGAGCGATGTGTTCCTAATCCTTAATGTATGATTCATGCCTTGATTTCTGTTCATGCCCCAATATTAAATAATTATATATGTAGGTATTTGAAGATATTAATTTTCATTACAAAATCATTTTGGTGTAATTTGCCAAATTCAAACTGATCGACAAAATATTGTTTCTTGTGCCCCATATTTTATTGTTTAAATAAAACGAAAATCTAAACTTTTTTGTGTACTCATTTATAACTATCTTTATGGTCACGACGAGCCAAACGAGAAAAAAAATTGTTCATAATGTTAGTACAATGACCTCTTAAAATATTTCGTATATGAATAGATACACCTTTTATACAAGTCGCGCGGTAAACTCTGCTTGCGCAATGCAGGATTTTACGTGACGTCAGTGAGATGCGTAGTTCGCCGGTGACGATGTAGATGCCGCCACAGACAAAATTTAGACAAAAAATGTAAAATCTCATTAAGCACTCTCTAAACACAAAGTTCTCGACTAGATTTACCTAATTACCATGATACAATTGTCACCGTCCTTCAGATTGTTGTGTTAATCACTGAAACTTGTACTGATCCCGCATATTAAATCCCCAGCGTGCTCAAAGCGGTACATAATTAAATATCTGAACCCCTGTACCCTCTAATCAATGGGCGCCGCTCTCAATATTGACAGGTATACAGTGATAGGGGTGGGCTTTGTCCGTCGTTTATTTGAAATAATTTTAGTAACTTACATAAATATACTAGGTAGCTGTTGGGCAGGGCACCTGGCAAGATGAAGTGTCGTTCCTCAATGTGCCTAATTGAAATAAGTAAATTATTTTGACTTTGACTTTGTCGGTCGTCCGGCGGCGAGATTAGTGGATGACTTGCTACCATCGCCGGTAGAACCTGGATGTGGATGGCACAGGAGCGTGGAGATTAACACAAGAAAAGCGAGACCTATGTCCAGCAGTGGGTGAAGACGGGTCGTCGAAGATGATGGCGAGAGTACTATTGAAAAAACGAAGTGAAAACTAAGCAACAATGCGTAACCTTAACGTAATTCAAACGGTAGACGGCGCTAAAAACATTTCTTTAAGCGTGACGATGACAATGACACGAGTTCCATGATTTTTTTTTACCCAAAAAGTGCTCAACGCACCTAAAGAAATTTTCACTTCAAAAAAATGCGGTTCTAGTTTTCGCACTCACAGGACAGTTTGTCCCTCTAAAAACGTTTCTAAAGACTAGCAAAACGGAATAATAATATGAATGTAGAGTAAGTATGATGAAATGTACGGTTTATAGATGCCTGCAGTTCCTGGGTCTATAACCTATAAGTCATACGCAATCATATAATTTCCTCCACCAATGAGTACACACAATGAGATGAACTTTTACAAAGAATCACAATAAAAAGGTGTCGTAAACAAAAAGAGTGGCTAACAAATGTTCCATAAAAAGATAGACAAGTTTTTATCACAGCTTCACAAACATAGTTGCAACACACAAACTTACTATCTACTACAAGAAAGTTTTAAGCATCTTCGGCTAGATATGGTGTAGAAATTTTATTTGCAGCTCAAATGGAGTTTTCACTTGAGTATCTGCGACATTAGTCCCGCAGGACAACTCGGAGTAACCACAGCGCAACAAAGAAACTATCGAAGTTACTGGTTTACGTGGCTTTTAGCTGCAAGCTGGTAAGATAAGATTTTATTTTGTCCTTTGAAGGAATAATGAAGTCACGGTGCAGGACAAAAATAAAGCGAAACGCGATGTTTTAAAGAAATTAGTTTGAAAGTAATTTTACTTGCAGTTGTTGTATCAGACTTTCTGCTTGTTTTGTGTTTCAAAAGTTTCAGGTAACTTTTTTTCGTGTTGCAATCTTACTAATAAAAAAGTTCTATTTGGCATCCAGAGGGCATGACATGTTATAGTCGCTTCCAAAGCGTTTCGTATTTCTACAACTTTCAACAGGATTGACATAAGCTTTTCGATAGCTTATACATTATACATACAGTCCTATACATTTTTGCCTTTCCATCATCGTTATCGCTGATAGAATGTCACTTTGTCTAGGGCCTCTGTTCCCACATAATATTGTAAATAAACGATTCTTAGCATAAAAACAAAACAAGTAAATTAAACTCGAAACTAGCAAACATATTGGACACAAAATACGTAGAGTATAGAATGCGTTTGACAACCTTATAAGTTAAGCCTATTTCAGACAGTGTCAGTACTTCACGCGCTGGTGGAGTACAGTACTAATGGTATTTGCACATTATATTTCCACTGAAATTGTGTTTATCGCACTGTAAATTTTGTAACATTTCGACAGATAGTATAAATTTGTGTTAATTAGTAGCCGGTAATGTTTTGAAACTGGACCAACTTTGCGAGGCGAAATGTGCCTATTTGGCATGCGTCTGTGTGAGTTTGAATATCGCAAAAGGTGGTATTATAATTATTAAAAGTAAAAGCCTTACCTTACCTTTTCAGTAAAATATCATCACATGTAACTATACAGTATGCAAGGGTAAACACCGTTGTCACTCAAACCATGGGTAGTTGACTTAAATATAAAAATAAATGACCCAGTAACAACAAAAAAAAACCTTATTTTCATTAAAAGATTCTAAAGAGTAAATATCCGTCACTGTCCCGATACTCATGGATACGCGTTCGAGAGAGTTGCGAAACAGCTGACGGCCGGTCATGTAACGTCCCGCGCGCCCCTCCCACCCCCGCTAACCGCCGGCCGCCGTGTTGAGACGCAAGTTCGTTGCCCTTGCCTGTAGGGTGAAATATTCTTGCAGAAAAATGTAGATTTTCTTTAAAAAAAAAAGTTGTATTTTTCCATTGATTTTACGTTCTTTTAATGAAACCAAACCACTGGTTGCAAGGATAACGGTGTTTACACTAACACCCTGTATTATAGATAAGTTCTCCTCATCGATTTCAATAACGGCAACCTTTCCAATTACTTCCTTGCGTGTGCCCTTAGATTCCGTCCCTCAGTGGGCACATAACAGGGACACATCGACCTACCTTTAAAAAGTCCTAACAAACTCTAAAGTTAAGTTTTATCTCAATATAATACAAGTTCTTTAGAGACAGCTCAATTTACGGCATACTTACAGAAACATGTCCACATTAAGATATAATATTAAGATGGATATGATACGAAAATCTATATATATATAAATAAAAAGAGAAGTCCTGACTGACTGACTGACTGACTCATCAACGCCCAGCCCAAACCCTTGGACCTGGAAAGCTGAAATTTTGCACAGAGGTTCTCTTTATAATGTAGACAAGGAATAAGGAAGGAATTTTCGAAATTCAACCCCTAAAGGAGTTAAATAGGGGATGAAAGTTTGTATGGAAAATCTTATTCCTTAAACTAATAAATTTGAAACTTGGCAAAAATACTTATTCTAAGTAAATAATAAAACGTGTATTTTTTTTTTTTTTCTAACTACCCCCTAAAAGAGAATTAGAAGGTGTCAAAATTTGTATGAAAGAATTTTAACGCGTGGTCTGATTAACTCGAAACTTAGTATTTATACTTTAAACCAAAAATAAAGAATAACGTATATCAGGGTTTTAAAAAAATCTACCCCTAACGGTGTGGAAAGGGGTAGTCAAATTTACAGGGTAGGAAATTACTGCGTGGCTTGATTAACTCAAAAAAAAACCATTTTTCTAAAATTTACCCCTAGGAGGGGGAAAAGCAGGGATACATTTTATATGAAAATTCTTATTTATTTAGTTCTTACAGGATAGAGAATAAAGAGGATTTAAAGTTTGGCATGCAAGTAAGTGCCATAAGTGTAAGTAGGTAATTATCCGTCCGTATTGTTAAAGAAATTGCGTGCCATAGCTTAGGGACAGGTTCAGTATCGATAAAGAAAATAAGGAAAAAAAACGGGCCCACGTCTTGCGCCATTGGTCGCGAGCCGTTTTTTTTTTTTTTTTTTTTTTTTGTGTTCCTTTATATTTATCCCTAAGCAATTTTTTTAACACCCTGTATTTTGTTTCTATTGTTAGGTTTTACAATTTTTATCCTCCATTCAATCATAAATCAATCCGCGCGCCGCTCCTCGGATACTATATCAGCAGTTATAAATGCAACATTTGTCTATATAACACGTTTAGCGCAAGCACAGCGATCATTTACGATACAACTGAACTGTACTTTTTAATGCAAAACCGTCTTTTAAAAACTGTGACTTTTAGCTCAATCCTTTGTTTTCCAAAATTGTTTTTATAATATTTTCTTTACCACTTTTTATTTTCTGACTTAGTTAAACACAAAACATCAGTTACTTTTTGCTATTGTTTTTATAATATTTTCTTTACCCTGACTTAGATAAACACAAAACAACAGTTACGATTTGTAATCTTTTACAATGGCTGCTGAATCAGTAACAATTGATGGGATTATGGTGCCTCATTCCATAGTTCCTATAATTGGGGATGGAGCATGTCTGTTTCGGGCCATCTCCTATCTACTGTATGACACACAAGTGATGGCCAGGGAGGTGCGCGAGCAAATCGTTAGGTCTTCGTCACATTCACATCTTGCTATGGCTAGAGCAGCGTATCAACCCAGATCAAATCGACAATGTTATTTGTGCAGAAATACCTGACCCTGAGCAAGACCCTATCCTTTACGATATTGTGAAAGCCAACATGATACATGGTCCTTGTGGTAATTTAAATTACAAATCACCCTGCATGAAAGATAGTAGCTGCACTAAGAGGTACCCTCGAACACTTCTCAATGACACCCAGACAGGAGACGATGGTTATCCGCAATATAGGAGGAGGTCACCAGCTGACGGTGGTCACACAATAAAAATTCGGGAAACTCAGTTGGACAACCGCTGGGTAGTGCCTTACAATCCTGTCCTATCACGTACTTTCAATGCTCATCTTAATGTTGAGTACTGCAACTCTGTTAAATCTATCAAATATATTTGTAAGTACGTGAACAAGGGTAGTGATCAAGCGGCCTATACTCTGGAGAATGAGAAAGATGAGGTAAAAATCTACGAAAGCGGCCGGTACATAAGTAGTTCTGAAGCAGTTTGGAGGATCTTAAGCTTTCCCATTCATGAAAGGTTCCCCCCCGTTTTACATCTGGCTGTTCATCTTGAAAACGGTCAGCGTGTATACTTCACCTCCAATAATCTGTCACAGAAAATAAACAGCCCACCTCAAACAACGCTACTAGCTTTTTTTGAAATCTGTAAAACGGACAATTTTGCTAAGACGCTGCTGTACTTTGAAGTCCCTTCTTACTTTGTCTGGAACAACAAAAAATTTTGTAGGAGGAAAAAGGGGAAAGTTGTAGAAGGCTGGCCCGGAGTAAAGAAAGAGCACGCTCTAGGTAGGGTCTACACGATTCATCCAAACAACACGGAGTGCTACCAACTACGCCTGCTACTTCATGAGGTTACAGGTCCGACATCTTTTGAGGATTTGAAGACTGTGAATGGCATCCTCCATCCAACATTTCAGTCTGCGTGCAAGGCCCTTGGATTGCTGGAAGACGACAAACATTGGGACACTACTTTAGAGGAAGCCGCATTGTGCGATTCTCCTTTGAAGCTGCGAGAGCTATTTACAATAATGTTAGTTTTCTGTCAACTTTCTGATCCTTTAAGCCTTTGGGAGAAATACAAAGACAGTCCCTCTGAGGACATCAAACGGCAACTGGAGAGAGAGTTGCAAGATAGTGCGCAGCTGCTCATAGACGAAGTGTACAACAGATGCTTGCTATTGATCGAAGATGCAGTGTTAGCTCAAGCGGGACAAAACTTGACACAATACGGATTACCTCAGCCAAAAAGATCTGCAGCAACTTTAGGTAATCGAGAATATTTGAGGGAGATCAATTATGATACCTGCGCCCTGGGGGAGGCAGTGTCGAATAATGAGAAGTTACTGACAGATGAACAGGTTTATGTTTATCAAAAAATCCTTGACAATATTGAGACAGGAATTGGGAAAATCTTTTTCTTGGATGCTCCTGGTGGCACTGGAAAAACCTTCCTTATTAATTTGGTACTGGCGAAAGTAAGGCGTAATCGTGGCATTGCCTTAGCTGTCGCATCGTCAGGAATTGCAGCTACACTGTTGGAGGGAGGCAAGACAGCTCACGCTGCTTTCAAACTGCCGCTAAATCTCATCCATATCGAAACTCCACTCTGCAACATTTCAAAGCAGAGTAATACGGCCCAAGTGCTGCGCGATTGTAAACTTATAGTTTGGGACGAAAGTACAATGGCGCATAAAGGGGGTTTTGAAGCACTAAATAGAACTCTAAAAGACATCAGAGGGAGCGATGATATGATGGGTGGAATCACAGTGTTGTTAGCTGGAGACTTCCGTCAGACTCTACCGGTAGTGCCGAGGGGAACTCGAGCTGACGAAGTTAGGGCTTGCATTAAGGCCTCAAATCTTTGGCCTTTAATAATAAAACTCCACCTTAAAAAAAACATGCGAGTGCACTTAAAGGGTGATGTTTGCGCTGGTCAATTCTCCGATCTCCTCCTTAAAATAGGAAACGGAGAATATACGGAAACTGAGGGCAAGATTATAATTCCATCAGATCTTGCCTCAGTTGTGTCCACCGTTGATGACCTAATAGCTCAAATATATCCAGATGTCCAAAACCTACATAGCAAATCCATGGAGTGGCTGTGCGAACGTGCGATACTGACACCTAAAAACGATCAGGCTTCCGTGATTAATGACACTTTGTTGAAATCATTCGAAGGTGCAGAATACCAATACAAGTCTGTGGACACTGTAGTGCATACGGATGATGCTGTACACTATCCTGTGGAGTTCTTAAATGCACTCAACCCACCTGGTCTACCGTCTCACAAACTTATCCTCAAAGTAAGTGCTCCAGTAATGCTACTACGAAATCTCAATCCGCCCAAGTTGTGCAATGGAACCAGGCTGCGTGTGAAAGCCTTACATAAAAACGTGGTAGAGGCCATTATATTTACTGGCTGTGCTCGAGGTGAATCGGTATATATACCGCGGATACCACTAATACCGTCGGAGTACCCATTCGAGTTTAAAAGGCTGCAGTTCCCCCTTAGGGTATGTTTCGCAATGACGATTAATAAGTCTCAGGGTCAGTCACTGAAAACAGCGGGAATTGATCTTAGAGGGGACTGCTTCTCGCACGGCCAGTTTTACGTGGCCTGCTCGAGAGTGAGCTCATCTAGCAGCCTGGTTGTGTTAGCACCTGAGGGCAGAACCTCTAATGTGGTATATAAAGAGGTACTTTAACTATATAAGTATAAGCGTAATTTGAATTATTTAGGTAACTATTTACGTTAACTTTAACTTTTTTTTTATAGAATTAAAATTTCCGTTCTACAGTTACCTTCAAATTTGGCGTTCAAGTAGGTAATTTTCCATTCCGTTATAAATTCCGTTACTATTGCTAGGTTTCAGGATTTGTTATCCTCCAGCAATCATATTATATCAATCCGCGAACCGCACCTCGAATACTATAATAAGCAGTGTGAGAAGACACTGTTTAACTGGATTAACATAATATAGGGTACTTTTAATCCCTGTAGTACGTCCCCGTGTCATATTTTCCGACATCCACGCGGGCGAAGCCGCGGGCAAAAGCTAGTTTCATATAAAATATCCATCAAAACAAAAGAGTCTTACCTGAAATTGATTTAAAGGTAATTCAATTCATTCAAGTAAACCCACATTTTAACTCGCCTCACCACTCTCCCAATCTGGACAACTCCTATCGCTTAGTGTGACAAAGCTTCACTGTTTGCGAGGTTTCATTATAGCGTGGTGCCATGCGAGTCAAAGGCATTGAGTGCGGGACGGTACCTCATGATTCTGATACGCGATAAATATAGCACTGTGTTTGTTTCACACTGTATTTTTAAAACCTAAATTAAATGAGTATCGAGTGTTTCCGGATTTTTTCACTGAAGTACAGTTCGACTTAATGGTATTGAAATTACTCTTTGGGCGTTTGCCCACTTATCCGTATCCGGTTCGTATTCGATTCGTGTTCGTTTCTGGAGTAAGGCCGCTGATCCAGTTTGTCCATCCTAGTAATTATATGGACGTTTGAGCACTCAATCATGCGGTTCGTAGTTTTTTGCGTTACTGTTACTCAAAACGACTGAATGGATTTGGATGAAATTTGGCACACAGATAGTTCACCTGGATTAACACGTAGGATACTTTTAATTCCGGTAGTACGTTCCTGTAGGATATTTACCGACATCCACGCGGGCGAAACCACGGACAAATCTATAGTAGAAAAGCTAGTAAAATCTATAATCCCTACAGAATTTCCCCTTTACATTCCCTTTCTACAGGTAATAAACCCTTATTAATCTACAGAACATCCCGTTTGCATCACTGATCCGTTGTTGACACAGACTCGGATAGTTCTGAGCTAACTAAGTTGTGCTAAGTGAGTTGCCGTGCGTTAGGGAAACTTCCGATGAAGCAGGTTTAATTTAATCCTATGTCGCTTCAAGATTGGATGGAACATTCGAGATTGTCCGTATAAGTTGGCTATGGGAATAGGTGGGTTAGTTGCTTATAGAGTTTAATAAGCTTAATAAAAGGGATTATCAAAACATTTGACTTACAATTTTAGTGAAGTGGAACGTTGTGTTAAAATGTCACAAATCAATCAGTACAACTACATAATGTCACTCGACAAACTTAAACTATAAAATAGTTAATTGATTCAGGCGTGACTTTGCGGAAATCCATTATAAAATACAATAGACGCTGATATATTTAGTAACCTATTCCGCTTGACTATTCTTCAAGAGTCATAAAAACCCTGTAAGAAATCGACACGTGTTTCACCTCTCAACGAGGCATCTACGAGGCATCATCATCATTGACCAATTGCAAACCAGAACGCGACGTGTTACCACACCGAGCGCTGGACGCAGACTCTGCGATGATGATGCCTCGTAGATGCCTCGTTGAGAGGTGAAACACGTCTCGATTTCTTACAGGGTTTTTATGACTCTTGAAGAATAGTCAAGCGGAATAGGTTACTAAATATATCAGCGTCTATTGTATTTTTTTTTAAAACTATAAACATAACAAACGTGCTACCAGGATGAAAAGTATCCAATGTGTCGTAATCGTAATGAAGTTCGTGGTCTACCCGTGTGCTAAATTTCATCCAAAACCGTTCACCCGTTTCATTTGTTATGTTTAACATTTTTTCGAAATGGCAGAACTAAAACTAGTGGATTTTCTATCAGCTTTTAACGAGATAAGTTTTTTTATGGCTCGGGCAATTGAATCGGTGCTGGGTGCAATTTTATTGCATTCAATAGGTAACTAAGTTTTTTATTGCTTGTAAAATAAAGCGGCAAGAGTTAATAAACCTGCAAGATATCGTGATTTTAATCTTACTCTACAGAAATTACAGACTATTTTTACTCCAAAATCCTAACTAATGTTATAAATGCGAAAGTAAGTTTATTTGTTTGTTTGTCCCGCTTTCACGCTAAAATGGCTAAACGGATTTAGATGAAATTTGGCACATGGGTAGACCATTACCAGGAGAAGGACATAGGCTACTTTTTATCCTGGATTGCAGACGAAGTCGCGAGCAACAGCTAGTAATTAAATAAAGTTATCTCAAAGTAAAAATAATCGATATCAAACTAGTTGTTTGATATCGATTATTTTTATTTAATATTTTTTTTTATGGAATTTCATATTTTGTTTAATATTCAACTAACTATTATTTAACTAATTCAAATTAACTATACAAACACGTTATGTATGTACAATTACATAACATATTTAAAAACAAAAAATAAAGGGGAGGGGCTCAAACTAGTTAACATGGCAATCATGTTTACAATAAAGCCAGCACAAACAGAACAAACTAGAGACCTGATTAGAATTTAGAGGGCTTTAATTTAATCCTGTACCTTTAGAGGTCCCTGAGAGCCTCCAGTGATTAGGTAAGACCGTTATAAGTAGACGATGTTACTGAGTAAATTACGATACAGCAATTACTAGATTCGTTTAGTAAAAGGTTGTTTTCTACGAATTTACTAGCGATTTGCCCCTGCTTCGCACAGTTTTTACGACTTCACAAAATATCCAGAGTTCCCTAATATATTTACGTTGAATAATAATAACGCACGCATAAACCTTTCGGAATAAATTGTAAAAATGATGGTGAAAGCCGTTGCGTAGTTTAGAAAAACAACGCGGTCACATAGGACACGAAAAGTGACTTTATTTTATAATAATGGAAGTTTCATTGTGAAAAAAAAAAATAGAAATTATCTAATTTTTTTTTAATGATATTTCTCTCTGGTTTGCCGGTCAGTTTTTTAGGAATACTATTTCCTGTAAGCTCAGCACTAAGATAGGATAGCAAAGACGATACCAACTCATAAGCTCTTGTTCCCAGTCTTGCACCTTAGCGGTTAAACTAAACCAATTTCGGAAACTGTGAAGCATACATTAAAAAGAAAACTCAAGACTCTCTATAACTTTCGTATTAAAAATATCAAATACTTATTAATTAATAGGAGGGGTTTGTGGCTAAGAAATAACAGCCGCATGGGTCGATCAATCAGGTTAAGCTACGCTTGCCGCAGTTAGTCCGTGGATGGGTGACCATCTTTACATACCAAGATTCCTCCGTGCCTCGGGAAGCACGTTAAGCCGTTGGTCCCGGCTGTCATTTGTTGGTGTCGGCAGAAGCCCGAAAAAGTCTGACAACCAGTCTTACCAGTGTTACCCAGTAACTGGGTTGTGGAGGTCAGGACAGGTAAAATATTGGTATTTGGCTGCTTCCGGTTAGACTGGAAGCTGATCCCAATATAGTTGGAAATAGGCAGATGATGACTTAGTTAATTAATAGTACATCGATGCGCCTTTTATATGTAGACTTTCTAGAAGAGTAAAAAAATATCCTACCTAACCTACCTTAAAATACCGTGTAATGCCAATGTTTATTTAAAAGGTAGAAACAGTGAAGCCAAGGTATTTAAATATAAAAACGTTATCCGACTCGTGCAGAGGGGGTAAGCTGTATAATTGGCCCCCTCGTGGTTCTCATTAGCAAATTCATTTGTTCTTCGTTGAAGCCACGTGTAAAGGTAAGGTCACAAAAGAGGGCAGCTAAGGTATGAATTAATAATTATAGTAAAGAATGTCGTAGTTCTGTGTATATCTACTTAATAATCGTAACTTAATAAAAATCAAAGTCAAATAATTTATTTCAAATAGGCACATACAGTATGTTAACTAACAAAGGGCGTTCCCGTTAAGCTGCAATAGTATAGCGTGTATACACGCAAAAAAAAATTACCATAAAATTTTTTTTATTTTTGCTTAGTAAAATATCCACAAAAAATATTAAATTGTTACGGAAAATAAACTCTCTGTACACGCCCACATATCACACTTGTTTTTCTACGTTGAAATACAAGTGTGCGTGTACAGAGTGTTTCTTTTACGTTTTAATTTTTTTTTTTTTTTGAGTGCTAATATTTTTTTTAGCATGTATATACGCTATACTATTGCAGGTTAACGGGAAAGTCCTTTGTCCCAAAAAGCCCAAAACAAAGAAATAGAATTGATTCTAGTTGCCCCTTCCAAAAGGTAGTTTTCGTATGGAGAGAATCAGTAGTTTAGTTAAGTATCAGTAGTTTTCCAACTAGATAAATATGAAATTGTGACATTAATGTGAAACTAGCTGACTCGAGAAGAATTGTCCTGTCTCAATAATAGGTGGATACAAAAATCCCATCAGTTTTTACAGAATTTGAATAGTTTCTGGGATTTTTTTTCAATTTTTCTTTCTATAAAAATATAACTCGGACTTTTACAAACATTTAAAAACAACAACAAATACCCAAAATGGGCCAGCCGTTCTCAAGTGATGCGCTTACCAACGAACAGCATTTCTCATATAGAATCTCACTTTTATTTAGGTTGGTATACAGAGGATACGTACAATAGAAATGATTAAAGTAAAATATACCAAATGATTTGACTTGTTAGATAAGGTATTATATAAAAAATTCAGACCCGACAGGGGTTGTGCCCAAACCCTAACCCAGTATGCGTTTAATATGCATTGCTTTGCATCGTCTCAGCGTTCCAGTGTTTATAGCAGAATATATTAAACGTTCTGTAAGTTAAACAACTAACATAGTTAAGATTGTAATTAACTTGGCCGTGGTAGTCGAATTTTTTGTTCATAATTTTTTGGCAGAAACTTGTGTGTGTTTCGGTGTGCTGGGCGATGGAGATAATTTTTAAGCTGTTTGTTTCGTAAGTCAATTTTGGGGATTGTTGTAGGTAGATGCTGTTATTTACAAACTGGGCGGGGGATGCACTAGTGCGAATATAATTGAAGATCTTACACAAGAGGTTATTATGAGCTTCATAGCAAACTAGCGTTAGAAAACTATCATAATGAACGTACAGTTGACCAAATTTTTGGTTGTGTGTGGTTTAATTTGCTGAAAATCAGACATTGAGAAGTCAATGCTGTCTGAAGGTTTTGTAACGTCTCTCCGGAAGAAATCAACAATGTTACAGGAAAGGTTTTAACAAAATATTGTCTTGTTATTATGAATTAAAGCCAGAAAAATGATATCTTGGAATAGATTACTTTTGTGCGAATAATGAAATTGTTTTTCCATTCAAAAATCGACTGAAAAACATTTGGCTTCCTCCCAATAAAACCTCAAACATCAATTTCTTCCAAAACCATTATTCTCTGAGAAACCTTAACAAAACATTTTCTCTTTATTCAAAAGTTGCCTATTTATCTTGAAGGCGAACCATTGGGCAAATGAATTAAAAATAAAGACAAAAGGCAATGAAAAAATGAAGGCACTTGTTAGAGTGTATATAAGGGAATATTTTCTTATAACAAGTAACAAAGAAACGCCGGTTAATTACCCTCTTTGTTTTTTGTACAATTGTTTGGAGGGTATCTCGGTAAATAGTTTAGATTGATACAGGAATATGAGACGGGCAGTGGTGGCCCAGTGGTAACGGCTGCGACTCACGAGTTACAGGTTGTGAGTTCGAACCCTGACAGGCGCTTTACTTTGTGTAATCGTGAGGAAACCGGCACCTGTCCATAACCCAATTTATTCGGCGCAACATGTCCCATTCTTCTATATTTCTCACCCCCTTTCTAGCTAAAGTTTGTTTGTAAAAATCTACTTCAAAGATCCACGAATGACAGCCGGGACCAACGGCTTAATGTGCTTTCCGAGGCACGGAGGAGTCTCAATATGTAAAGATGGTCTGGTCACCCATCCACGGACCAACCCCGGCAAGCGTAGCCTCGTGTATTTATCTCTAGCCCTTCCGGAATCTTGCTAACTAATATAATAATAATGAGTTCCAATTATTGCCGCGGGATTTCTCTCGTGAGATGGACTCTATCTACGTTTCTACGATAATCAGAAAATCCGGGAAAAAATATTCTTGCCCTATAACAGTCGGTGAACTGTCATTCCACCTGATGGTAGACATGACACTATTGACAGCTCAATTCAGCTAAGTTTTCACAGTGAGCTTTTATACTGAACAGAACTCGAACAGTAATGAATTCGTATCAATTAATCTCACCGTCCCACACGGAACCTCTTAGCAATTGCCTCTCTGGGATCTATGATTTATATCCAGTACGGAACCCTATTACAAGAAACCCTGTTACGGTTTCAATATGGAAATTGTGTAATTTGTCAAGTTTATCGCTATTTAACTAAAGTCTACTTGGGTATTGAAAATGGCTATTCGAAATGTGTCCTATTTCATGGCATATAATTTTGGAACTATGGTACGAGTGAGAGTTCACATTAGAGCAATCTTAAAAGAAAAGCACTTTCCACAATTTGAAAAAAATACCTGGGTCTGGAGGAAACTTGAGAACATTTTAAACTTAAAATATAGTTATAAAATTGTAAAAGAACCTTGACACACAAACTAAGCAGCTATTGTTTTATGTGTATGACAAATGATTTACAAACGTAATACGTGAAACGTGAAACGTGCTTTATCAATTGATGCAACATAAACTACACTAAAGATTTAACATAGATTCGTACAGCATGGTTGAAATTGTACTATTTTGAAACCAATCTTGTTGGAAGATCTTGGACTAAAAAAGGGTCTAATTAAATTAGCTGCCGACACTTCTGAATAGACGTGGTAGATATAGTTATTTTAAGACTGTATACCTACCAAAAAAAAAACAGTGAAACTCATATTATCGGGAAACTAAAGGGGCTTGTGGCTAATTAATAACAGCTGCACGGGTCAGTCAATGGATAGGTCGATCAGGTAAGCTACATACCAAAATCCCTCCGTGCCTTGGAAAGCTCGATAAGCCGTTAGTCCCGGCTGTCAACTAAACAAAATAAATTATCTGGATTCATAACTTAAGTAACACTACAAACAGATCTTCTTCGCAGACGAGCTTGTTAAGTTTATATAAAAGGTACAAAAGACATTAAGACTGTCTTGATGGAGGAATAAAAAAATAACTCTAAAGAATTCTCTTATCTAAAGACACTGAGAACTTTGTTTTATTGCGAGCGAAAAAGTTCTTACGGAAAGGTTATTAATAATTGTTGTACGTTTGGGTTCTGCAGACTTTGCTTGATTTTCACAAATAATGCTCGAATTTCCAAGCATGTTTGAGAAAATATCCTTGATAAAGTTGGTCACACAACACAATGAACACCGCTGTCCATACTATCTCAGGTAATTTAACTTCTCCCAGGTTTCTCGCATCAAGCTTGTCTCATCCTTCGCTTAACTTGGATGAGTCGATAAGCAGCCAACACCAGGTTTAATCTCCATATATATAGACAATAATTTACAGTTTCAACACTATCCTAGAGTGTTGAAACTGTAAATTATTGTCTAGAGTCTGAAGATTGGGTTGTTTGTCTAATATCCGGTGTTATCTTACATTTTGGAATACTTACTGCTATTTCATTGATTGCATAATACACATTGCTTGTCTACTTCTCTAACCATGTAGCCTCCCACAAGGTGGACCGATGGCCTTGTGAAGGCCGCAGGAATACGCTGGATACGGGAAGCACAGAACCGGTCGAAGTGGTGGTGCTTGGGGGAGGTGCTATGTCCAGCAGTGACTGTGGACGTCTTTTAGCTGAAATGATGACGTTGCAATAATGTTTATAGATTCAACAGCTTCTACATAGTTAGAATGAAGTTAAACTTAATTTTCTACTTGTGAAACATGATATAAACCTCCAACTGCTCCAACTGTCATTAACGAGACACAATAGAATTTTAATTGTTATCGGCCATTAGAAGGCCAATCGACAGTGGAGCGGTTTAACTGGCGAAATGTGATGAACTGATCAATGGGGGTTCATCTCTGCCTAACCTTTCGGGGAATACAGTAATAATTTAATCTAATGTTATGTTATGTTGTTCTATAATTAGATTTACCTGATGGATAGTGCCAGATAATTTGAAACAAGGCCCTCAATCTTTTTTCAGCCCTTTCTATAGCAGGAACGAGAACAAAGTAGATGTAAAATACTGGTATTCAGCCGCATCCAGTAAGACTGAAAGCCGACCCCATTAAAGTTGGGAAAAGGTGAGGCAGATTGATTAATTTAGCAGTAAATGACTTTAATGTCATTAAAATATTTAAACTAATAGAAAGAGTGAACCCTCTCTCAGATTGCAAAATAAAAACCCACTATCATTCAATCAACCAATTAACCCAATATTTTCTTTACCCCTATAAACCCTTTCGCCCCTGTCGATCCAAAGATACCTACTTCCATAAACAAAGACACCCTTCTTTTATATAATACCGTAGCAATCTAGCTCACCTACTTGGGTCCCTCATTTGACGTCATTTCCTCTCCCCTCACCCCTCGTAGCGTGTTCGGAATGAATAAAACATGATGTCGCATAGGATGAGACTGACAAATGATATTTCGATACAGCTGTAAGGATTGGTGTTTGTTTGGAAGATTCTTGTGTGAGATTGAATGAGTACCAAATGGTTTTAATTATTTAAAGGCATCTTTTGAGTTCTTTTTTTGTATTATTTTATGGCGTTTTCAGGGTTTTTTTGAGGTTACCTTTAAATTTCTTTGCCATCAACGGGGTGGTTTAGAAGATACCTTCTACGCATTCTTAAAAAACGGTGAAGATAAACATCGTGAGGAAACCAGAAAAATAATGCCTGAGAGATATTTCTCGACGGCAGTGAAGCCGAGTCAGAGGCCCTTGGGCGACATATAAACTGACACCAGGGGGATGACTATGACGTTTTAATGCCACCATTTTTCCAGTGTTACTGAGAGACGGAGCTATACAAGGCCGCTAGCACCATCCTTTTTTCGCAGTGGAATAATGATGGCATTCATACTTCATAGTACAGCCCCTGGTTAGTCAATAATCACACAAAAAATAAAGAAGATAGTAAATCAGTTAGTGACGCAATCATGATAGATTATCATCGTCATAGTCACTTGAATCACCATACTTGGCAGACGAACTGCAGTGTATTATTCTGAAGTGAGCTTGAAGTGAGCTCTCAACAGTGTAATCCCTAGCTTACGATGGAATGACAGTTCACTTCACCTAAGTTTTCACGGTGAGCTTTTACAGAATAGACCACCTGTTCGTGATCACAACCGTTGTTGCTATATGATATAACCCTTTAATTCCCTAGTAGGTATTATAACTATGGAAGAGGACCAATGGTATATTTTTAACGCATCATACACATAGCACTTTCATTCATCACACAAAGCACTTAAAAATATTACCCCGTTTCATCCCCGAATCGAAAAGCTAAAACGCTATTATTCGCTAATTGCATCGTGTACGTTACCCGACCAAGTTGGATAGTGGATAATTATTTAAAACTTATACAATTACCCCCGAGCTCCCCTGGGAAATTACACTTGGCAACAATGATTAACATTGCCTCACTTTGGGTTACATACTATTTGGAGTACATACAGGTAGTAATGAGGGTTAACATTTTGGCTTACTTGTCATGTATAGTTTTGGACATGGCCTATAGTAGCTGATGTCAGAATGTCGCATGTTCCTAATGGTGGAAGAAATATGTATTAGTGGCGGCATCTACAACGCTACATGCGAACTACGTATCAAACTAACGTCACACGAAATCCTGCATCGCGCAAACAGAGTTTTACTGCGCGATCACCACATATAAATAAAACTTCCCGACATCAATCATCTGGCAATTGCTCACCAGACACGACGCTCGTCTAGTTGGAGGATTCTCCCATTTCTATGGAGGATGAGCGAACTTTACACTCTGTTCCTCATAATATATTATGTTAATGGATACATTTTCTGTTTGAAGAAGAATTAAGTGCGACGTCTTTGCGTTTATTCCGGGAAATTTCAATAACTGTCAATGTAGTAGCACTTTTTCTCTTATGAAAATAAATATTCCGTTTTTTTAGAAGATGGTTAAAAATAATTATTAATACATGTCGTGTTTGAGTTTGTAAGGGGTTATTCTAGGTAAAGTTACAGGCACTTGGGACACAGACGCTTTGAACGAAATTTAGAACATTATAAATCATATGGGCAACAACGCTTTAGCAATCTTTCTGATACAAATGCCTTTATATGGCGGTAAACATTTTGCATCAAGTGGCCCAAGTCAGTATGTCTTCCTAACTATCCCTAACTTATAGAAAACAATCCATGTTCATTATTTGCCCAAAGTGTTGCATGTGGCAGAAATCCAGCTGACATGCAGGTTCTTAACAGTACAACTATTTTACGGGCAACTGATAGAAATCCGACGACTGACGAAACACGAAGTTTGCCGAGGGACATTATGAAAATAGTTGTACTGTACTTCAAATAGTCCTCAATACGTCTACATACCTGTATATTATGACGTCACACGTAGGTAATTATCTACCAAACTGTCGTTAGTGGATCGATATTGATTTGTGATTGGAAACGTTTCATGACACGCTACTGAAGTATTTGTTTCCGAATGTAAACGTAATAATACCTTGATGGATAACGTGTATTAATATCTAATAGACGGTGCATATGTTTATTTTGCTTCTGCACTATTTTTTTTGGATCTTTAGAGCTGTTATTTATCCGTGAAGTGGAGTGGATGGTTCATGGCTAAATAGTAACAGCCACACGGGTCGATTGAATCATGCGGTTGGGTCATGGATGGATCATCCATTACATATTGAAAGAGAAAGAGTGAGCTGGTGGTGTTCAGGGTAGGTGCTAGGAAGCCTGGGACAGTCCCTCCGGTATGCCTTTATGGTGTACCATTAAATAGAGTGTCGCGTTTTAGGTACCTTGGCCACATAGTGAATGAGGATTTGAGTAATGACAGTGACATAGGGAGGGAGCGAAGAGCGTTGTCGATCCGATGTAATATGTTGACCCGTAGGTTTGCACGATGTACTAAAGAAGTGAAACTCACTCTTTTCAAGGCATTTTGCCAGTCATTCTACACGTGCAGCCTGTGGGTTAGGTACGGATTGCTTTCAGGCAATTATGCGAAAGAGAGCAGCATCCCTGATGAGAAGGATGCGGGGGAGCACCAACAGCATTTTAAAGGTGATTGAGGACAAGCCTCATTGCCCATTCCTGGAGCACTGGACCCGTATGCACAGCTGCAGGTCTGATGCTGCAGGAAGCGGACATAATTACATGTTCCGCTTTTTAAATTAGTTTTGTGTGTATTTGTAATTTTATTTCTTTAACTAACGTAGTTTATAGGTGTTACTGAAAAAAATATGAATCTGTATGTGTTCGAAATAAAAATAAATAATAATAATAATAATATAATTATAAGTATGAAAAATGAAATAAATGAAACTAAAAATAATAATATTTTTAAATGTTTTATATATTTTTTTATTCTAATATTTAAAAATATAATTTATGTGTATGAAAAATGAAATAAAGAATAATATTGAAACAAGGGGTTTCAATATAATTATTATTATTTTCTATTCATTTTTTTTCTCGGCCTAGCTGGGTAGAACTAATGGCACGGGCCTAAGCCAAGTGTCCATCAGTGGGGATAAGTGTGGGGATAAGTGTGGGGATAATATTGGATACTGCGTAGTTATCCGTAGTAGGTTGTATGTTAGCCGAAGCTGAATTTGGGTGGAGTAAGGGTGCAAGTTGTCCAACTCACACTGAAGGAATTTTCGTACTAACCTGCATCTATTGAGGATCACTGCCTTCTGCAGCAGGTGGTAGATGTTAGGTGGGAGATTGAGGGAATTAAGGGACTGATGCAGCTGTATGGGTATTATTCCTGTTGCAGATAGGACTATGGGCACGATTGTGACTTTTTGAAGATGCCAAAGTCGGGTTATTTCGTCTTTCAGTTCGGTGTACTTGGATAGTTTTTCGGCTATTGTACTACAACTGTTAATTTTTGTTGTTAATAAGTCCTTTTCTGCTTTATGGGAATCTCTGTCATACTTTAGAGGGATTTTGTTTGTAACTGCAAAAGAATCTGGCATAGTCACCACTTTTCTTGACTTCTATCGATTGGCTACTTAATCCTTTCACCACGGTAACAAATATAAGTTCCAATCGGCCCTTAGTAGGCCCGAACAGTTCACTAACAAAACAGACACCCTTGGCAGTTGATTAGTGATCACAGTATGTTGTATCACACAAAGGGATGCTAGACAGGCTGTTTCTCTTCGCAAACATTCAAAACACGGGTTTTGTCATTATGAAAAATACATAATGGCAGCTTAAATTGATGAATATGAATAAGTACCAATTTTTGTTTTACAAGCCGAGCCATAAAATGTTCAAAAGTAATCTAAGAATTAGCATAGGCAATGTTCATTCTCTCTTTGAAAAAAAAAACAACAATAAATATGCATAGAGCTTAAAATATTATGCATAGGCAATGATTGACTTTTAAAAAGTCAATCATTGCAGAATTGATCGTTATGGAGTTTAGATTTTAAAAGAAAAGTCGTAGGTTCAGAAAATCTATTTTTTTATTTTATCGTGTTTAGGTATCGATATCAATCAGGTCTGTGAAGTTTACACAAAAAAACTGTTTCTTTTAAACCGAAGTGTGTGGAGTTTCGCTAGCTTCAATTTGGCCCTGTATTTACCAAGAACAACGGTAAAACAACTAAACCAACAACATCTGTGTAAATCAAGTGAGGACGTTCCCTTACCGTCTAATATTGTCTTTAGTTATGAAGGTCCCCGTAAGCTAGTACAACAGTCTGTTGCGCTAATTTATACCTTGTTATTGATGTAGGAAAGTTTTAATTAATAACTGTAGCGGGTGTTCCGGTTTTAGACAAGTGATATAAGTGTGTGTGAAATGAATGTAGAATATTATTAATTCTGAAACGGGAAGAACGACAATACGGAATCGTGACTTCCATCTAAAAATCAATGATGTAGATATTAAGGCAGACGTGGAGGTGGCAACTGAGTTTGAAAATTTCTTCACTAATATTCCAATTTTAACAACCAAAACTCTGACATCGTCATCCTCGACTTCTGCTTATTCAATAATAAAAGAATGTGTACCAGAATGTGACAAACTTTTTGAATTCACAATTGCTACTGCTAAAGACATTATAGAATCTTTTAAAGAACTCGATGTAAAAAAAACTGCTGACCTTTGGGGATTATCAGTACATACCATGTCTTCAATAATTGATGTTATTTCACCCTTTTTGGCAATTGTTTTTAACTCTTGTATTGCATCTGGTGTATTTCCTGATCTGATGAAACTTAGCAAAGTGATTCCACTGTTCAAGTCTGGCAGCACAACTGATCCCACGAATTTTCGGCCTATTTCGATTTTACCTACGTTGAGCAAAATCTTTGAAAAATTAATTTTTAAACAGATGTTAGGACATTTCAATGCACATAATTTACTCCATCTAAAACAGTTTGGTTTTACAAAGGGTCGTTCAACTACAGATGCGGGCGTGGAATTACTGAAGAGCATTTTCGAGGCCTGGGAGGAGTCGCAGGATGCTCTTGGCATTTTCTGCGACTTGTCCAAGGCTTTCGATTGCGTACATCATGATACTCTCATCAGGAAACTGTACCACTATGGTATGAGGGACAAGGCTCTCGACCTTCTGACTTCTTATCTGAACAACAGAATTCAGAGGGTCGATGTTAATGGCAAGAGATCTGCAGAATCTTCGGTCACCATGGGCGTTCCGCAGGGTTCAATTCTAGGTCCTTTCTTATTTCTCATTTATATTAATGACTTGCCTTACCACATAAGGGATAATCATAAGATCGTATTATTCGCAGATGACAAATCCCTCATTTTTTAAATCAAACGTCAGTTAGTCAACTTTGAACAAGTTAACGATGCACTCTCTAAAGTTGTGCATTGGTTTAATGTAAATAATCTTCTCTTGAATGAAACAAAGACTAAACTCATTAAATTTTCAACGCCAAATGTCAGGCAGCTATCTACCAATGTTAAAGTTAATGGAATAGAGTTGGACCCCGTTGAATCGACAGTTTTTCTTGGAATAACCATTGACGGTAAATTACAATGGGGCCCACACATAGAAAAATTAGACAGATAACTGACGTAGATACAGCCAGAATTGTTTATTTTAGTTATTTTCATAGTCTTCTGTCTTATGGGATTCTTCTCTGGGGAGCCTGTGCGGACATTAATGCTATCTTTGTTTTACAGAAAAGGGCTGTTCGAGCCATTTACAACCTAGGTCCAAGAGATTCCCTTCGAGAAAAATTCAAAGAAATAGATATTCTGACTGTAGCCTCACAATATATATTTGAAAACCTATTATATGTACACAAAAACATATCAAAGTTTAAGAAAATGTCCGAATTCATAGTTTAAATACCAGGAATAAACACAATCTTGCTGTACATCGCACTCGTCTCCACAGAGTAGGCAACTCGTTCATGGGTCAATGTATACGCTTTTATAACAAACTTCCCATTGACATTCGAAACTTACCCATTAAACGATTTAAAAGCTGTATTAAAACCAAACTTTGTAAAAAAGGGTACTATAAAATCACAGATTATTTAGAAGACAAAAATGCATGGGATTGAGCTGCTCGCTCTGCTAAGCATTGTGACATTTTGAATATTATGGAAAGCCATAAAAATATACCTACCAGTTTTATATACAAATTGACATTATTGAATATTATATACAAAATGACATGATGATTACTTGTAAAGTATTATTTTATTGTGAATGTGAGGACTATGTGGATATTTATTTTTCGTTCTGTTAGTTTTAGCGAAGGTCTGGCAATTTGAGAACTTTATGCGATCTACCCAAATGTCCTTTCTTTGGTATTGTTCGTCGAGTCGTTGAGCTCCTTAAGTTGTGAGTTGAGCTCCACTATTACTGACAAATGCTTGCACTGACTGGACAGGTCCACTCAAATCTGTGTGGTTCTTTCCTCAAAAGACCATTTCAGAGTCTTATCTACATGGTCCTCATATGGCCTGACCAAGATTATGTCTGGACTTTAAAGGAGACGGTGACCTCTGAGTTTGTTTCGGCCTTTCTTCTCAGAGTAGTCAGATAGGAAACGCCGACCTCATCTAGCTTATTTTTACAACTTTTTAATATGACGTTTAAAAG
This sequence comes from Lithophane semibrunnea, assembly GCA_947363905.1. Taxonomy (NCBI): domain Eukaryota; kingdom Metazoa; phylum Arthropoda; class Insecta; order Lepidoptera; family Noctuidae; genus Lithophane; species Lithophane semibrunnea. The sequence goes on from OX376203.1 coordinate 15,748,498, forward strand.
TGATTCCAATATCCTATTTACAGAATAAACAATTTCATTTCATTTCATTTCAGAGGATAGTTCAAAGAATGATGGCCCTTTTAATATAATTATGTAAGCATTTCGCAAAAAGGGTCCAATCCAAAAAGCATATTTTATGTTGGATCCCTTTTGCGAAACGTTTGATTGCTTCAGATTGAGACAATTTTGGGAGGGTAACGATATGGGTGATATCAAAATTAAATGTATCACTAACCTTTGTTTAAACTCCTGACTTAAACCATAAACCCATAAAACATAAAACTCTCGCCTTCTTCCCATGGGGGTAGGCAGAAACTACAGAACGCCACCTGCTACGATCCTTACATACTCCTTTTGCTTCGTTTACGTTCATACATCAGAGGACCTATCATCATTCATCATTCTCCTGCCCTTATCCCAATTTATTTGGGATCGGCGCAACATGTCCCTTTCTTCCATACTTCTCTATTAGCCGTCATCTCGTTAGTCACCCCCTTTCTAGCCATATCATCTTTCACACAGTCCATCCATCGTTTCTTTGGTCTTCCCCTACTCTTATAGCCATCGACATTCATACCCAAAACTTTACTCACAACATTTTCCTCATTCCTTCGCATCACGTGCCCATACCATGACAACCGATTTCCGCACAATTTTTCAGTCACCGGTGCCACTTTCAGACTTCCTCTTATGTACTCATTTCTTATTCTATCCATTCGTGTAACACCACACATCCCTCTTAACATTCTCATCTCAGCTGCATGCAATTGCCTTTCATTCATCCCTTTTGTGGCCCAACATTCTGATCCATACAAGACAGCAGGTCTAACTATTTAGACAAGTGATATTGATATAGGACCTAGACAAGTGACAATCGCTTCGAAAGCGTTTCGTATTTCTACAACTTTCAACAGGATTGACATAAGCTTTTCGATAGCATATGTCATTCTATACATTTTTGCTTTTTCCATCATCGTTATCGCTGATAGAATGTCAATTTGTCTAGGGCCTCTGGTCACACACGCACGCCGGTTGCGAGTACTACGCATCTGACCTTTCTGACCAATATCCCCAATATGGTCAAGATAGAGTTTACATTATGAAGTTTTCATTACCTGCAGGGAGACAAAAAAAAACTACCAACAATTTAGTCTTTTAAAATAAACTCTTTACCATTCCCTTTAAATAATAGAAGTACCACTTACTTAAATCGTTCTGAAGTATTGTGGAATGTCAAGTCGTGTGTTCTAAGCTCAATTCTCAAGAGTACCTACTCACCAAACGTTTTATTACTTACATAAGCATGAGAATCTTCAATTGATATAATGTTAAAGTATTCTCTTTTTCTTTACGGCTTAGATTTTAAAAGACATATCTTACTTAAAAATAAATAAATTAAATAATTGTTAATAATTAACCACTGCTGGGCAAAGGCCTCCCTTTTTCCTCCCAAACCTCTTTATTTTGTACGATTTCTGGGCATGTTGGTCCCGTAAACATGATTAGATCGTCACACCACCTTCGCCGCGGTCTACCCTGAGGGCAATGTCCTCGATGTCGATTAATTATCATAATTAAATGTCAAACTTTTATTGATTGAATTCGAGGCTTTTGGCTAATTTGAATGTATGTTTGTCTTTTATTTTTTATTAATGTAATGTGCGTTTTGTTTGTGCAGAAAAACATTTTTTTTTTTTTTTACTTTGTCTACCAAAATCTTTATATGATAATATATAACTCTACAAGGGTCTATATAATCACAGTGTACACACAATACTTCTAGACAAAGGTTACGCTACTTAACTCTATTTACTTTAATTATTTCAGGCATTTTTATTATTACAAAAGATGCATATCTACTCAATAAAAGTCATATATTCATGTCGGACGCATGTTGGACTGCGTGTTGCCAGACGATTTGATTCACTCTGCATCCAGCGCTCGGTGTGGCAACACGTCGTGTTCTGGTTTGCGACTGGTCAATCGTCATCCTGAGGATGCCTCGTTGAGAGGTGAAACACGTGTCGATTTCTTACAGGGTTTTTTTATGACTCTTGAAGAATAGTTACTAAATATATCTACGTCTATTGTATTTTATTTTGCAGAAAAGTTGGCCACACGCCGCGCATTCCTGAGGCGCGGTGCAGTGGTCTTGGTTAGACTAACATAGGCACCTTAGAAGTACATACCTTCCTTAAACATGTATAGGTAACGAAACAAATACTCAGTCTGTTCCAAGAAAATGATTTTATCCTTCAAAGAAAATCCAATAAAGCAAAATTAACTTCGTAATTATGAAGTTGAATCCAACAGTATCAATTTCTTTGGAAACTCGAACGAATCCTTAAGTAAATGTTAGTTATGTAAATAAAATTACGATAATACATTTTTTAATTAAAGGTGGCCGCTTTAATTAATACTTTGATGTACTGTTGAATTTATAACGTTTCTTCATGAAAAACTGTGGAACGAGGTTACACTTTCTTTTTCATGGAAGACTCAGTTTTATTTGCAAGTATTGCAGAGAAAATATAAATAAATAATTGTTGTATGAAATGTGTATTATTAATTCGTTTTTCATTAAGTACCATTACATTTTGGAATATTTACATGATTTTAAAGAATCTTTAAAAAAATGTGCTCCTCTCCTGACAACTACTCATTTTCATTTGAAATTGTTTAGTCGACCTTGTTATTGCTTCACCACCCTAAGGTTGATTGTCACTTCCACATCTTAAAACAATAAGGTCTTTTAATAATTGTCTTTGTGACGGTTAGATTAGGCTCTTCTATTTTTTTTATTTTTTTTACCTATACTGTCCCACTGCTGGGCAAAAGACTCCCTTATAGTTTTCCATACGTCTTTGTGTGCTGCTTCTTCCGGCTAATCACTCAAGAACGAGTCTAGGTCGTCGCACCAGAGTTTGTTAGGCCTGCCTCGGTAACGACACCCGTCTTCAGGCAGCCACTGCGCGACGATCATGGCCCATTACTTAAATTTAATGGGAATTATTGCGAAAGTTAGCAAAAGTGGTAGAGCATTACGAGGTCGTGTATGCAATACCAATTTTCTTATTTCAGCCATAGACATAACCTAACCAAAAATACTCGCATGCCTGAATCTGCCTAACCTTTTCCCAACTATGTTGGGGTCGGCTTCCAGTCTAACCGGATGCAGCTGAATACCAGTATGCATGGGGCGACTGCCTATCAGACCTTCACAACTCAGTAACTGGATACTACGATACCCCTTGGTAAGACTGGTTGTCAGACTTTCGGGCTTCTGACAACCCGTAACAACTGTCAAAGATCCACGAATGACAGCCGAGACCAACGGATTAACGTGCTTTCCGAGGCAAAGATGGTCACCCATCCACGGACCAACCCCGGTAAGTGTAGCTTAACCTGATGGATCGACCCTTGCGGCTGTTATTACTTAGCTACTCGCATGCCTATAAGCTCTTAAAACATGTCGGATCTACAGCGTTCTATTACCAATTCAAGGCTTAAATAATAAATAAAATAAATAAATAGTCTTTTATTGCAGGCAAAATACCCATATACAAAAATTGAAATAGAAAATAGTAAAATAGTAAAAAAAGCATAAAACATAAAAATTAAAAATTGATACATGGAGGTATGTATAGGTACCCCTAGTCTTCAATGAACAATAGTCCTTCGTCATCTTTTGTTCTCGCTTAGGTGAACAGAAATCCAGTGCATAAATATTGGGCTTGCTAGGTTGCACGAGACAACCCTCAAAATGCTGTTACTGGAGCGTCTCAAACTCTGCCAAAAAGACGCGACTCTCGACCTCATGATAGCGTAGAAGTCCGGGACCCTCGCTTCGACAAACATGCTTGAGGCACTGCAGCATCTTGGCAGTTTCATAAGGGTCCGGTAAGCATCATTGTACTGAACCCTTAATGAACTGTACATCTTTTTTGTGAAGTTGCACCAAAGTTGGCAGGTGTACATTGATAAGCAATAAGCTCTGAATAGAGTATTCTTCACGTCCTTGGTGCACTTCACAAATCTGCGCGCGAGCATGTTACTCCTCACTGCGAGGGCCCTACGCTCTCTCTCTATGTCGCAGTCGTCCTGAAGTCTGTCCGTCAGAATGTGCCCTAAGTATTTGAACTGCTTAACGACCTTAATGGTCGCACCATTCAAATACAGACAGGGTATGTTTCCCGGACCAGCTCCAGACCTGAATACCATGGATTCGGTTTTGAGAACATTATATTTTAGTCCGTGAGCATCAGCATAACGCTCACAGACAGACAAAAGTTTCCTCAAGCCTTTGATCGAGGGACTCAAAAGAACCATGTCATCAGCATAGCTCAGGCTGTTCACGCAGACATTGCCTAGGTGACAGCCAACTTTGGTTCTTCTGAGTTCCGCAATCAGATCGTTGATATACAGGTTAAAGAGGTCCGGAGACGTCAACCCTCCCTGGCGAACACCACAATCTAGCCTATAACTACTAGATAGAGTGTCACCCCATTTCACTTGGTTGGTTTGGCCCCCGTACCAAACCCTCAACAGATCTACAATTTGGTGAGGTACTTGTGTCTTTTTTAGCTTGTACCAGAGGATTTCATAATTCACAAGGTCAAAAGCTTTGCTCAGATCTAAGAAGCAAGCATACACTGAGGTTCTCTGGTGGGTGTAATAAGCTATCGTGCTCTTAAGGCTGATAATCGCAGAGTCTGTTGAGAGTCCGGGCCGGAAACCAAACTGTGCATCGTCAATTTTTAAATTCTTCTGCAGTTCAGGCTGTACAAGACGCTCCAGCACCTTGCCTATAACCGTGCCGAGGGAAATGGGTCGGTAATTACTGGATGCACTCAAATCGCCTGTTCTATTTTTGACGATTGGAACTACCACAGTTCTCATTAGACGTTCTGGCAAGTAGGCGTGTTTGACACATAAGTTAAAAAACGCACACAAATGTGGAAACAAGTTGGCGCTTCCCCAGATAAGGTGCTCCACACTGAGACCATCATGTCCCGGTGACTTACCACGCTTCATATTCCTCACTGCAGATATTACATCTTCCAGCGAAAACGGTGGCAGTGACTCAGCCACGCCGGTATCATTGCTAAGCTCGCAATCCGCATGCAAAGGTTCAACTTTAAATTTACTGGCAAATAAATCGGCTATTTTACATGTTTCCTGCAATCCATCAACAGAGACAGGAAGGTTCTGTTTAAAATTAAACCTTTTAGTAGCGCCCCAAAACTTAACAAAATTATTTTCTTTTCTATGTAAGGCCAAAATATTCATTTTTATACAATCTTCATTTTTCTGACACCACTTAATTTTATTTTTAAATACAGAACGACTGCTACGCATGTTTTCAAAAATCACACCCTGCAAAGGGCTTCCAGCCTCTACCCAAACCTTGAAATGGCCCCTAGCAGCTTGATGATAGTCCCTCACGTGGTAGTTCCATCCAATTACCTTTTTGCAATGCCTCTGTTCACCTATACGAGAACTCAGTACAGCAGCAGTCTGCAATGTATCAACAATATGAGTATAGTACAAGTTTATTGATTCACAATATTTGTCATTGTGTTCGCAATTTATATTGTTTTCACAATCACAATTAAAAATATTAAAATTGTCACTTAATTTATCAGAACAACGTTTTTGGTATGCATTAATTTGTTCTTTGATGCGCGTGCCCCATTTGATTCTATTTTGGTGGTTACTGGAATCGGCGACTACTGTCTCAACAGTCATGCAGGTTATATCGCAAACAATACGCAACGGATAGTGATCAGACCACATGACGTCATATATGACGTCAGCAGCTATCACAGTATCCCATGCAGCCTTCGTTGAGATGCAGTGATCCAGCCATCGCCGACACCCGTGTGACTCACTCATGAACGTAAAAGTTTCTGAATCTACTCCAAGCAATTTAAAATCTACACATTCCCAATCCATATCTGTACAAAACTTTATCAACTCAAGGCCAAATTTGGCGGAGGGATGCGCATTAAAATCACCCAACACATAAACACATTGCGCATCACCATCTTCTATAATTGCGCTTATGGCACCCAAACAATCAATGAACTCAGTCAGATTATCGGCGTTATCAACCGGCATATACACATTAATAATTATTATACATCCCATACCAGTCGATATTCGCACAGCCGCTAGGCGGTCACTACTACAACTAATAGGTGAGACACACGGAAACTTTGTTTTGTTCCACATAATGGCTAAGCCCCCGTATGGCCTACCCCTTAATATCCCTGCTGAAGTATCTACGGAAGACTTGGCGACACATCCAAAATCCTCATTAATTTCATTTACAAAATTTAAGTCGTGGGGTAGCAGCCACGTTTCCTGCAGTAACACAATATCATTATTTTTTGTAAGTTCACGTACACATTGCTTTGATCGCTTAATCGATTTACAATTGTAGGACAGTATTGATATATTAGATAACTTACAATCCATAGTTAATTATTTAACTATGGATTGTAAGTTATCTAATTAATCTTAAATCTTAAGTCTGAGACGAACGCAAGTTGACCAGACCCATCTATTATGCAGGACGCTATTTTCACTTCAGTCGTATTCGCGTGAAACACGTACCTGAAACGTTTGTATATGTGTCACGGTAGATTCTTAGGTGTCTGGTTATTTGTACGCATAGAGATATTATAGTATAGAGTGCGCGCAACAAACTATGAACAGTAGACACGGGTTTGAACAACACGACGTTCCTCACCACACTCACTCAGTTGTCTTGTCAGTTCGAGATTCATTCGTTTGTATGTCACAGTGAAGCTGTACAAAGTATTTGACATTCAATAATTTTGTATGGGACATTTGAAGTGCCTCTTGTATGTCCTACCCAACACTAATCTATAGCTCACTTGTCTACGATGCGCATTAAGCGATTTGTGCAATACGCGCACTCTATTATATCTTTATGTTTGTACATCATTATCTACTCCTATGGTTGCCTACCTAACTGACGAAATGTGGGTTGACGAAAAACCTCTGTCTCTTTTTCGGGATAAACAGTTTACATAATATCACGCTTGTAATTCGCCAAAGGGATAGGCCGAGAGGTACCTTAGTATGTAAACCCAATTATTTTTAGCCGCACTCCCATGTAATTGTGGGCGATTGTCATCAACCGGGCACAAATTCAAACTCCGCACTGCTACTGAGAAATTCCTTATAGAAAATTCCGAACAATACGTAAGGAACCTCTTTATTTATAAACGTTGTTTAAAGTTAAGTAATGATTAAACCACGATTAAATTTCAGTCTTATAGTCACACACGTTTACGAACTTTAAGTTTGTCTTAACTTTATGCGACGTTTATAAACAAAGAGGTTATTGTTAGGTGCTGTACCTATAGGAATGATCTAATTATCTATGGTTATGATGGTTGGCAATTGGGGTTATGCAATAGGCCGCAGGAATCCCTTGGATGCGAGAAGCACAGAACCGGTTGAAGTAGCACTGGGCCTATTTCCAGCATTGGCCGTTTTTCGACTGAAATAATGATGATGATGAGTTAGGGTCACTTACAGAAAAATGTTTTAAAATGACCATATTTATCATAATTTCAACCATTCCTATTAATGATATATTTTTTTTGTAACTTTTAACTTAATGCGCTCTACCCGTTCTATAGAGAACGCAGACTTTCATAAAATATTTAGTTACGTAATCATTTTATAGCGCTATTGTTAACCAATGTCAAGAAAACGTGCGTAAACCGCTTTCATTATGAACTTAACTTTAACTGGGGTAATGGTTTCCTTTGATTATTACCCTGAACACGACACCGCCTTCGCGCGTAGCCCGAAACATAAGGAAAAGTTGGCCTAAAAAAAAGAAAATGTACACTATTTTAAAATTGAGTCTCGGGCCTAAAAGGAAAGTCCGTAATGGAATAAGGAAAAAAGAACTCAAAAATAAAAGCCCTTTCCCAACTTTTAGGCGACATTTACCACCAATCACTTTGTCACAGTAATTTGACGCTGACCGTTGACATAAAGACTTGAAAACTGTTTCGTTATATACTCAATTAAAATTCAAATGCATGTGGACATCGTTAGTGGAAGGGAGACGGAAGAACCGCGAAGTTGAATCGCACCCTTTAATTTGGTATGTGATCGAAATCCGACTCTATGTTATTAGAAGTTTGGGTCTATTTTTGGGCGTGCTAGAGAAAAGATCAGTTCATTACAAAATGAAATGTAGGTATCGGGTGTACCAGTAAAGGCGCATGCGCGAATCACACAGTCAGACGTTAGTGTGTAGATGACCGCGGTAAGAAGCGCACGCCAGCGCCGCCTGCCGGCCGCATAGGAAACTAAACATGAAATTCGAAATTAAAGTGTACATAACATTGTGACAGCTAAGTGATAGTGTGCTGTGTATAGCATTTTAATTTTTTTGAGGTGATTTTTTTATAAATATATGAATTTTTAATGTGCGTTCGGCAGTGCCGCATAGAGCCTACAGAGCCTTCTGAACACAGGTTCGTAAATTAAATTACTTTGTTGCGTGCTCAAACTCAGAAATTGTAATGTAATATTTTTAAGTACTACTTTGTTCCGACAGTCGAGCCACACTTTGCTGCCATATTTACTTCTAATATAATTTTGTTGGGTTTTTGTCACGATACGGCGAAACGTACATAATATTTCTCTTTTTATTACATTTTCATCGTAGATTGTAATAAAAAGTTATTAATTGGTTTCATTGAAACTTTACGACTGAAGCTGCTATTATTTATATTGCTCTGAGCCTTACATAAAAAGGAAGGGTAATTATGTACTACTGAAGACAAATGTGTACCCATTTTTGTATTCTTTATCGTAAACCGTTGAACTTTTTTTGATGAATCAATTCATGACAGGCATCTGTGTGGGTTATAAAATATGACCATTAAAGAGACGTTGATGGCTTAGAAATTGGAAAAAAGAAAGGTACGTTTGTGCGTATACATATTCATCTTTTTCTCATGAATTCTTCGCTCCTTTTGATAAATGAGGTGTCATTTGTTTTGACTAAGCGTTTGTTAGATATTTTTGCTTTGGAGCAAAAAAGTATGACAATTATTTTTTTAGGTTGGTCTTTAAGTTAAATAAATATAATGTATTTCAACTACTTCATCCTACGCTTGTTCAACATCCACTGGGGAATAGACTTATTGTTCTTTTAGATTAAACAAATGCGTTAGTTGATCTAAATCTAGACAAACATTATTCGTATCATGCTGTTTTATATCGTTACATTAACTTCCACCCACGAGTAAAATTGGGTTTGTACCTAGAGGATAATACTCAACAGTGGAATAAAACTAAAACAGATGACTAATTGATTTGGAAAGCATAATAAAATCACGCTTGTAATTCCTGGAGGGTAAGGCAGAGGTGTAGCCCGACATTATGCCAGTTATGTATAAGTCCCATGTAATAGGGGCGAGCCTTACGATCAACCGGACAAATATCCAAACTCCTGACTATTATTGAGAAATCGCTGATAGAAAAAGTCAATAACACTGCCTGCCTGGAAATCGAACCCAGAACCAGATGCATTTGGAAAGAAAGCATGACATCACGCCCGTTTTCCCCGAAGGGTTAGACAGTAGTATTTCCATGTTCAATGGCGGTAAAAAGGCGTATTATATACTAGATGATGCCCGCGGCTTTGCCCACGTGGATGTCGGTTAATAAATACTAAAACCTTCCTCGAGAACCACATTATCCATTGGTGCAAACAGCATGAAAATCGGTGCAGTAGTTTTTGAGTTTATCGCGAACAGGATGACAGACAGACGCGGTGGAGGGCTTTGTTTTATAATATGTATGTATGTAAGGGAAGGATATTATCATATTATATAGGTAGCATCTATAGTATATACAAAGTTTACAAGAGAGGGAATAAGTTTTCAATCTGAACAAAGCCTCTGACGCCCCAGTAGACCTGGCCACGTACAGCATAATCAGCTATAATGATCCCATTGCTGGGCCACAGGCTGGTCTGTGAGAGGCAGTGAACTGTAATCCACCACGCAGGCCCGGTGCGGATTGGAAGATGTCACATGTCTTCGAATTTTTGGTTCAAGGACATGACGGTTTCCTCACTGGCCATGGCCTGTGTCGTGGCCACTTACTGGGCCCAAACATTAAACAACTGAATTGTTCCATAAACATCGTAATAGTATTCTAGGTGCATCGTCTTCACATGTAATTACATTTGATGTATACAAAATATTGTAAAACATTTTTTAAAAGAGTAACGGTGGTGTTTCTTGCCCATTCTTTTCCATACGAAAACTACCTTTTGGAAGGGGCAACTAGAATCAGTTCTATTTCTTTGTTTTTGACGTTCAAAAGTGCCTGTAATGTGCCTATTTGAAATAAATTATTTGACTTTGACTTTGATACGAAAAGAAGAATTAGTTTTTCAGTCTGACAAAAATGAAGGAATAGAGCTTACTATGCAATGGGGAATGAGCAACGAGTTCAAATAAGTACTGTACATTGTTCATATTTCTGTAAATTGAATGGTTATCAATTCAATATAATACATGGACAAGCCATTTTGGAGGTATAGACTATAATTTACAGCATACTATACATAATTAGGTACACTTTACTAATCTTAAATATGTTATACGATCTGACACTATTCATATATTTAATATAACTTTCCCCTTTGATTCTAACTCTAGGAAAGGACACAGTAATATTATGTAACGCACCAACATCCCTTTCAGTTTCAAATTTGCCTTTAAAGCCTTTGTGTTGCTTTTACGTCTGGTTTCATGATGGCATCAGTAATATGGAGATCTAGGCTGAAATGGACTTCCTAAGGCCGATCGTCCACGACGCAACTCAAAAAGTAGTGTGTTACAAATTCAAATCTCCAATGAGTGTAGCCAGAATGTCACATTAGTACACACAATAATAGTGGTCCGTACACGACTTCCTAAAGCATTATTAGCTACTTTGTGTTTGGTTGCGTCGTGTCCAGTATGTCCGGACCGCCATTGAAATACAAGTACTATGACATTCTAGTTACGCAATGGTGATTTGAACATTTAACTGTTTACTTTTGTGTCGTGGACGACGGGCCTAAGAGTATAGACAGACAGACAGACCCATTTGTCTTGTTAATTTGTTAAGGCTTTGAATGAATCTTGAAGTAATATTGTAGGTTCAAGGACTGATATAATTAAAAGCTTTGAAGAAACTGTAATTATGGAGACTTTTAAAAATAATGAGTGTCTGCCTGAAGGAAGTTAGTCTAATTTAAAGTAAAACTGTGATATGCATAGACAAATCATTAGTTATCTAACTGATCTTATGCATTGGAAATCTACTGTTTAATTTTACCCTACTTAATGCAAGCGGAAACACAAGCAAAAAGCGAAAGTGTTGGTAGAGGTAACTTCTTAAAAGAAAACCAATTTTATTTAATTTTGAAATCAAAGCAAAAGTAGGCCATACAAAATCTGGCCTCCCCACATTTTTGAGGGAACATGGAACCCTTCACGTTTGCGTGGCTTAAGCAATACACGTTTTATTTATTGGTCGTAGGTATACAACTTAGCATTATAAGTACTGTGAAATATATAGGTACTATATAAAAGATTAAATCATACCTGCCTAAAGATGGTTCGCGTCAAAATATTGATGTTAAAACAGTTGCCAAGTTTTCTTTTACTAAATCGCAGCCAACAAAAGAGAAAATGTAAACCAAATGCAGGTTCCAAATTTATAAGATAGGACTTTCCGTGAGCTGCTTCAGGCAAGACGATTTTTATGATTTTAATCGTTTGGAAAGCCCAAGATTTTGCTGCCAACATAAACGCCGACAAAATAAAATCTGCTATAACTTTTTTGTAAAAGTCACTGGTGAAATGTTGGAAAAATTTATCGATGCTGATTTTGGATGTGTGATTCATAAACGTATAGTAAAGTTACAGCTAGTATAACCTTTAGAATAACTATAATTCAATAGCGTTTATAATGGGGCTAGGATTTTATTTCCACTTATGGAATCAACTCACGAAAGCCACACAAAAGTAAGGAAAGAATGACCTTTATTGCCAGCAAACGTTACAATAAAACGTGTAGGAAAACGAGAGGATAATAAAGGGAAGAAATAAGTAATAGATAACAATATTACAATAGAAGATAGGTCTTAGAGTGAATCAGTAACACATGATGTTAAAGGCTCCGTTATGATCATACATTCATGTCATAAACCAACCCTTTCGAATTCTGCTCTGATACAAGAACTATTTTATTTAATGCGGAGTGCTACAAGGAACTGTATTCGGACCAATATTATACATTCTATAATGCCTCTTAATTTTCTCATTCGCTTTAATTAACACAATAATTTGGTCTAACAGCCCCTTTCTGATGCTGACAGCTCATTAATCAACAAGTTACCTTTTGTGGGAATATTCTGTATGTACTGTTGTCAGAAAATAAGGTAAAATTGGATATTGGATTGGCATTCACTATCATCAATCACTTATTTTGTGCTCTGTATTCATTAGTAAAATTATACTTGAAACAGCATTCATTGATATAAATAATACTAAAGGAATACATAATAATATCCGTAAACGTGAAGCCAAAATGGATGGATGAAAACAATGGTTAGCAAATTAATGATCATAAATTGTTAATGCAGTACATAAACATGTCGATGTTTAATCACCTTTGACACCAATGGGTCCTTATTGTTGTCTATTAGTAGTAAAACCTTGGGAACAAAAATTTAAACGACATACCACTTTGAAAAATACTTTATTAGACCAACTGAATTTTAAAGTCAATGATTTCTCAGTAATATCCATTTACTTAAGGATATTATGTATTTTTGTTTACCAAAGCATAATTTTATTTTAAAACGAAAATAATATCTGTCATCTGAAATATAAATCTGACGGCACTAGATTAATCTGAGATTTCCAGAATGCTATATTTTCAACCGCATCTGTTTAGGCTAGGATGCCAATCATAACATACGTATTAAAAGACTAGGATGTTGACACAAATGTATACTGATGATATCATTATCCGACCTTCTCAACCCAGTAGCTTTCATTTACTAGCTGATGCCTGCGGCTTTGCCTGCGGCTTTGCCTGTGGATGTCGGTTATTATATACTAAAACCTTCCTTGAGAACCACTCTATCCATTGATGAAAACAACATGAAAATCGGCGCAGTTGTAGTAGTCATTTTTGAGTTTATCGCGAACAGACAGACAAACTCGGCGGAGGACTTTGTTTTTTAATATTTAGTGATTTACTTTTTCAACTCTTTCGGCAATTTGAATTTGGATACGATTTGAGAAGAGTTCTTGCTTCTCCTTCCAGCCAATTACAATTTCATCAACCATAACATGGTAACCTAAATCCCTCAGATATCCAAGCTGTTACGTCACAACTACACAATAGCTTTCCATTCAACGTGATAGCTTTTATATTCTTGTTTGTTGGGCGTGCCCGTTTGTGTAAACTGTAGTGTTGCTAGATTGTGGTGAAGTTTACCCTGCGAATAAATTAATGTGCGCTAAAAGTGGGGTATTGTTTATGGGGACCGAGAAATGGGCTTTGTTGTGGTCAAAGAAAAGGGTGCTGCTATTCTTTTTGCTACTGTTGAAATAAATATTAAAACAGAAGAGACGGAGTTTGCACGATAACTAGCTGACAAAATCAACAACTCTGAAATGTACAATTTTTTGTAGGTCAATTTCAAATGTACTGAACCACATGAATCGTTGGATTTTCGTTAGGTAGTCAAACCGGTTTATAGACAGAAATGCATGTTCTTATAGAGTTATAGCTCGTGAGTATACCTAGGCTAGGCTTTAAGTAAAAACAAAGTTGATGAAATCTTATCTTATCAATCCTGCATGCTATTTAAAATCAGATTAAGATTTTTATACAACGGAATATTTATGACACATGCTTCCGACTGCGTCGAACTTGTGCAATAAATAAGTAGCAATTCATGCACCATGGGCCACAAATTGCAGTTTTTCAGCGAGTTGCCTGCCTGTAGGTACGTTAGTTTATTACAAATGTATGAGCTTGTTCGCGATGGTTTTCTTTTCCCTCGACTATTGTTCTATGTAAATAACGAGTGAGATAGTTCATATATCAGTTCTTCTCTTTCTTAGGTTGAGTCAACAAGGGCTATAACATTTTGTATATTGAAAGTGATAGGTAGATCCGGTTTCTAAATTGAAAATTAAAAGTGGTGAACTCTACTGTAGCAATGCTTGTGTTGATTCCTTGAATGTAGCATTTCTTAGGCATTTTGCAAACAAAAAAAAAAAAACACTTAAATAGAATTTGATAAATTTGCAATTTAGAAAACGGGTGTCAGTAAAAGCGGTAGTGAATGAATGGTTTCGTCAATATTTTTATTTGCACAATGCACAGTACACTGTAATTGTGTAGACCATTGCACAACTTAGGAACTTATATTAGTTATGCACCTTAATGTAATAAAACATTAAGCTGCATATTCTAAGCATATAGCCATAGTTGGTAAAGGAATTAAATTGTATACCTCAGGTGCACCTTTGCCCTTAAGCGTTACAGTTGCCGTCAAGGAAATAATTTAGTACAGAGTATAGGGTCAGTTATAATTAAATTGACTTCTATGTTAGGACGAGACCAGTGTACTCATAGTTTAGAGCTTTTATGAAAACTTTCAGATACATAAGCTGTTTTCTCTTTCTTTCTTTCTTGACTTCAAAAAAATAACACTAAAAAAGTGAAAAATAACTTTAATTTCGTTTTTTGCCACCGACTTCCGAAATTAAAGTAATTTTTCACTTTTTTAGTGTTATTTTTTTGAAGTCGGTTGTTTTTTTTTTGTAAAAAGTTTTTATTTTCCACTTTTTAGTTGTGGTACCTACCCCACACAAATTCGAATACCACTACCTGCTATGTAAATAACAGTGAAAGAGTGAAATAATTATATCGTCTACATACGCAAAGTGGGAAAAATACGTAATTATTGAAGCTAACTCAAAAACTACGCAAGCAAAATTAATAAAATTTATATGGGACCACCTCTGAAGAAAACCTGACCTACCAAACAAAAAAAGAATCATCAAAATTGATTCATAATTGGCGGAGTATACAGATGCATACCATCGCTTCTAGGAGTAAATCAAAATTTAAGGAATATAATAAACTAGCTTCCGCCCGAAGCTTCGCCCGCGTGGTATGTCGATAAAAAGTAGCCTATGTCCTTCCCCAGGATGCCATCTATCTCCTTGCCAAATTTTATCCAAATCCGTTCAGTGGTTTAGGGGTGAAAAGGTAACATACAGACAGACAGACAGAGTTACTTTCGAATTTATAATATTATAGTATGGATTCTACTGTTATTTTATTCATAACTTAGTTCTGTTTCAGAATTATGTTACAGCAGAAAATGACGCCACGTATAAAATAAACCACCAGCCGCCATTCCATTGAATTGTAGTTCATAGAAACAAGGCAGATGCCTTCTTCCTAATATTAAACAAGCACAACTTTTTTCGCAAATGAATCAGCATTGTCATTAACGTGGCCACTGGCCAGCCTTATAAGCACTTTTCCTGTTGACAGCGATGTTGACGAATTTCTTGATGATATTATGATTCTTTCCCTTTTTTACATACTTGTACATTTTTTTTTATGATTACATATCTTAGCGTTTAAATTATGTAAAAATTATCTTGGAAATTGAAATAAATTATCCATAATAATAAAAAATTATGATATATAGGTGCCTACAATAAAGCCATGCTGATTCCCACACCAAAGGCGTTATTGCAACTCCGTATTATTATAACATGAATATTAATTTACTATTATATAGTTGCAAACACGTCATTGAGAAACCATTAGGGATTAATTAATGCTAACATTACGAAAACAAGACGTTATTAATGTATCGATGCTTTATTCATATTCATTATTTAGATTACTTGTAAGTTTTAATCTACCTTCGCCAATATCACACATATTTGCAATTCATATTTGTAGATGGAACAAAAATATTTCTAGCGACCAAACAAATACTAAAAGTGTCAAATTTTTTATCTGTTGGCAAGAAAAGCAACCAAAACACTTTTATAAAACTTATAGATTTATTTTGAATAATTTAGAACGCAATCCTGATTATTTCGTAACGTTCATTTTTTGTAAAGCTTCCAATCCCGACAAATGAAATTCGGAATATTCAAACTTCAAATGTTTGTGTTTATGTAAGACTCTCGAAGAGTTTTTAAAACTCGTTCTAATTTGAAACTGGGAAGAGGAAAGTCGTACGGAAAGTTTTAAAAAAGCCTCTCAATGTGCCTACTGCGTTTTGTGAGGAAAAAATAATAATACAAGCTCTGGAGGGGTGCCAGTGAATTTATTCATTTTGTAAAATTTCATCAAGGAATTTTTTGTTGGGCTAAATATTTTTGCAGGTTGCAAAGCAACAAGCTACTTTACAGAATTTTATCTAAAAAAACTATGCGGGCTTTCCTTTGTCTTGCGTCTCCTTGCATTTTCATGTAAGGGTTTATCAGGTTTAACAAAATTTAGTGAGATTTTTTACATATTTCTTATACATAATAAGTACCTACCTAACTTAAATGCATTTACCTAACTTACATTATATATTGCTCCTGCAGACGGCTGTTTTAATTTTTTGACCATTTACCTATAGTAAATAATACCCACTTCAAATTTACGGCACATAAGAAGAAGGAACAGAAAAGCGAAGTACAAAGTTAATGCTTATTTCTTACTTTGTTTTACCCAAAAAAGCTACAATATGGAGACGACACTACAATTGCTTACAAAAATGGAAATTGTCAAAGATTGGTAAAACCCATAGTCGGCCCATCACTATTATTTAATTATTTTTTTTATCACTTTTTTAATTTAGATGTTAGAATTTATTTGATAGATCCAAAATAACTCTTTTGCATTAGTACTGCCATTCTTATAATTTATTGTCGCATTGCCGTCCACATTGTATACAACTGAAAGTTTTAAAATAAATGTTGGCATCACATACGATCCAAATCAAAATGCAGTTTACTCTATTTCAGTATTCCGATTTGAAATCATTCAATTTACCACGTTCGGGAATGCAAAGCATGGTTAAAATTAAACTGTTCCTACTAAATATGAACCATCAAGCTAATTTTATAACCGATTACTTTGATTTATTAGTTTATTTTTACCGTTAACTCAACTAGGTACAGTCAGCAGAATAAGTTTGTGATCAACAGCGACTTGAATATTAAATCATTACGCTTTTGAGATTAGCTTGTTCTTTGTCCAGTTTCAGTTGCAAATGAAGTAATTGTATTATAAGTTTGTGTTTTAAGTAATTCCGAATGTAACTAAGTTTATTATTAGCCTATGTTGTCCCACTGCTGGTCCAAGCCCACCCTTTCTCCTAAGCTGCCTAGTCCTTATAGTTTGGAATAATCTGTTATAGGTAATATTATTGTCGTAAAGTCAGGCAAATTAATTTAATACCAACAAAAATGACAACATAGTAGTGCCATTCTGTAAAATCTCAACGTTGAAACGTTGAAAACCGTTGAAGTGAGCCAATTACGTTAAATAAGTGAAACACTCCACTATTGACAGCTCACTTTACCCAAGTTCATCTAACGGTAAAACTTTTACAGAATCGTCCGGCTGTCAGTCTTCTTCAGTTGTACGATATGGCAAATTGACGTAGAGCTACAATTTTATAATAAAATAATTTCCCTGACCGTAAATTAATTAGTAGACTACAGTACGGCTATTACATAGCAAATTGGCGTAGAGCTTCAATTTGATAAACAATAATTTCCCCGACTGTACATTAATCATTAAACTAGGAATAACTTTAATAAAGTCTGTTTTTAACCGACTTCTTCAAAAAGGATGAGGTTCTCAATTCGTCTGAATGTTTTTTTTTTTTTAATCTCGTAGTCTAATTTGACATTTGCAAATATCAAACACCAAGTTGAAAAAATGAAGAACAATTACTTGAAATGTCAAATTAGTCTACGAGATGAAAAAACAGACTTGAGTGGATTTTTCAAGTGTGTGTAATTTATGGCTCTGACCGTACAATGACTAAATAACAAAAACTTGATGTAAAGTAGTTTCATGCTGCTTTGACGGCTGAAATTCATGGCATTCATAAAATCTGTCTATAAATACTGCATACAAGTCCCTAACGAGGTTGATTTTAGCAAGAAATCATACGTTATATACTCTTTAGTACCTACACTTACCCTATAGTCTTACTTATAAATGTTATATTGAGGAATCTTCAGTACCTTCTCTGTCATGTTAGTTACCTATGTTTGGTTTAAGCACAGTATAATAAAGAAACAGTATTACATCTCAGTGACCTTGAAATAGTTAGAAGAAAAAGGTAGATAAACCTTCAGTGTTCGTGCGTAACTGCCGCGCACTCTACACACTGAGATTTCGAGTTCGAGTCATTTCGGCTGTTTTCTACGAAGATATAATACTGTTAGTCCTTTATACTATGGTTTAAGGCCCATTTTATGGGAAGCGAGCCTATTGCCATCATCCGGGCACAGATCCAGGGCTGGATCTTTGGGGACCGCCGCCACAAGTGAAAACTAAGCAACAATGCGTAACCTCAACGTAATTCAAACGGTAGACGGTAGATGGCGCTAAAAACATTTTTTCAAGCGTGACGATGACGCGAGTTCCATGATTTTTGTTCACCCAAAAAGTGCTCAACGTTTTCACTTCAAAAAATCCAATTGGAAATATCCAATATCACTTTATCCAACCTGGGAATTAAACCTGTTGGTACTATTTACATGTTTAAGTGGTTCTAGGAGAAACCATGGGCAGTTAAAAATTTACAAGCCCGACGACATTGGAAACAAACTCTATACATTTAGTTCTATTTCTAAGCCCCGTCGCGTTTTCACCCTACATCTGCTTCATATATTTATATTATGTGATATTGAGACCCAACTTCCACATAAAGCTACAGAATATATTAACCACGTGGGGTTAGGTTGTTTTATACGAAACTGTCACGCGAAGTCGATTTGTTAGTATCGATTTGTTTTTGTTTCTGTGAATGCGATTTTGAGTTGACTATCCCTGTTTATTAGATTGTTTTGCCCTACCCGAGTTGATTTTGTTCGATCTTTAACAAAGCATAAATGCTTAGTTACAGACTTTGTCAACTGATTGGTTCATTGATTCTGTAAAAAGTGTGTTAGGAGCGGCGGTGATTTATAGAAACGATCAGTTCAATGCACTAAATCGTACTGGATTTATTTTAGAAAAGCTTAGCTACTAATACAAATCTTAATGCGGGTTACTTAAAAATTAAACATTTTGAATAGACCAATCATAGCACAGCACGTATCAGTCTGTAGTTCTTCAAACTCACGACGGGGGCGCCACCATCGAGGTTGCGGTAGCGGGGCGCTAGGGCTCCGCGGTCGGCCGTTCGGCCGGCGCGCGCGGCGCGCACACTTTGGACTATGGTGCAGCTACAAGTGTATATAAACAGAATGGTTTCTGTATTAAGAACCGAATAAATCATTAGTAGGTACCTTCTAGAAAGAAATGTACTGAATACCTAACTGTTATTTTCTTTCTATTTTCGTAATAATACACAGAATAGAATATTAGAAACGTAACGAAAACAAAAGAATACTTTTAATGGTCAACGAGAAAAAGAAAAATATTATTACTGTATTTATTTAGGGTAGAACAATATTATTAGTAGATACATAGAAGGTAGTTCGTAAACATTCTACGTAAAACTGTATCCATAACATATGAAAAATAACTGCTGAAAATATAAAAAAAAGAGGTAAGAAAAACAGCCGTAACTAAAAAGTTAAATAATAAAATATTACGTAGCAAAAGGGACTATCGCATGTCACAGTATTATTGTCGTATGGAAAAATATTATCACTGTAGTTTTTCAAAACAGTGAGAGGTCAGTGCTCTTCGTACGAAAATATTTGTTCTATGTAACGACATTATCAAATAATTATTTTCTTTCTTGCCTTTTCATATATTTGTCGATAAATATGTTTGGTCTGCCTCGTTGGTCTAGTAATCGCAAGTGCTACTACTGCTGAGCAAGAGGTCCTGAGTTTGATTCCCAGGTCAGACAAAGTCTTTATGGGGTTTTCTATCTGGAATTTCTCAGTAGCAGCCCAGAGTCTGGTTTTGTGCCCGGTTGATGGCAATAGGCTCGCCATTCATTACATGGGACTTAAACATAACTAGCGAAATGTGGGTGTACTACGGAAACAAGGCGAGTTGTTATGTTATGTAAAAGATGTTTGGTTTCAAAACATAATAATGGTGCTTTACATATTCTGTACGTACTTTTGCCTTTGGCATGATATCTAACGATTACTTGCTATTTTGCTCGATCTTCGTGAATACATAAATAATGATGTTTGAAATCGCCAACCCATCTTGAGTAAGCGATCAATGCTTGTGCCATCTCTGTATCAGAAGAAGCGTTTTCCCTACAGGTGTACAAATATTAAGCTGGTATTATTTGTAGAAATCTAACAAGATAACATTTGTTATCTTTATCTAGTAGCAAGCCAAGGCGAAGATGGTGGAACGGGCTTTTCTCCTACCGAAAAGTCTAGTGTAAGGTAAGTGGAAAAGATCTCTCAGGTCTCAGCAGGCGTAGCATGGCGCTTTCTATCTCTACGAAGAAAAGACATAGTTTTTTTTATACAAAGTGACAGTTCGTTTCTTTATTTTTGACATCGCACCGTAGAAATCCTTCTACAATCTGTCATTTTGTCTTTCATTTCTAACAATCTTTGTCTAGGTCTTTTTGTAGGTAGACTATTTCGGAAGAAATTTTTCTATCCTTACTGGCAAAATCACACTGACAACCGATAAATCCTATGACAAAACAAAGAATTCTGAGTCGAATTATGTAAATGAGTGAATTTCGTAAAAAGTGCAGTTGACTCTTTCTACTTTGCTGACGTCGTACTGTCTACAGGAAACGTCATTTTTATCTACTCTTCCGTCGACAAAATGGTGCTCATGCTACGCCTACAGGTGGAGTGAGTGGAAAAGATATCAAGCTCATGCTACGCCTACAGGTGGAGTGAGTGGAAAAGATATCAATTTTTCCACTCACTCTCACTATTTTTCACTGCCGGGCAAGGCTTCTCAGCCTTGCAGTGATTGTGTGCCCATGCAGGTACTGTCACTCTTTGAGGCTTATTTAATGCAATTATTCAAATAGCAAATCCAGGCTATAGTCTGAAATACTGATCAGTTATTTGGTAGGATAGTCAGTTGGTAGGTTAAAACCTAGAACAACTGATGGTTACTGGCAAGGTCGATCTGTCACGGTTCACTTAGATGGACGGACTAAATTACTCAAAACTCTACGACGCGCTTCACAATGCCAAGGATAGGCCACTTCGCTTTAGCAGAATTAAGACCATCAGTAATGAGGAACACAGACTAGCGTTTTTCTCGCAAATTGAGCGTGCGGAAAAATATGTGTCGAGTCCACATTGCGCGCGCAACACGCGTGACTTAAGACTTGGAATTTTAACCGCTGTGAACAATTCTTCGCTGAATGTCAACCGATTACTAGTTGAAATGCTTGCATGCTTATCGAGTGTGGACGTAACCTACATTTCTTTGCGTGTGAAACGCTTCGTTCGTACCTGCCCTTCATATTGATATGACTTAAGAATTTATTGTTATTTCTTTAAGCGTTTTCTGAAGTAAAGTGTGCCATGTTTTTATAAAAATGTAGTTTGGCATAGTTTTTAACTGTTGAGCTAGGAATTAAGAAACTGTAGCTAGACTTTCGTGAGTGAAACATAGTGTTCTAGTGAGGTAAAAGCTTAGCTTTACTGAATATGTCGATAATCCCCAATGCAATGGTACCTACTTTAAAAAAATCTTGTTTGTATTTCATCTTATGATGATGAGGAAACGCATGTGATTAGAAGAGTCAATCTGCCTAGCCTTTTCCCAACTATGTTGGGGTCGGCTTCCAGTCTAACCGGATGCAGCTGAATACCAGTATTTTTACATGGAGCGACTGCCTATCTGACCTCTACAACCCAGTAACTTGGCAATACGATACCCCTTGGTAAGACTGGTTTTCAGACTTTCGGGCTTCTGACGATGGAACGACTGTTAAAGATCCAGGAATGATAGCCGGGACCAACGGCTTAACGTGCTTTCCGTGGCACGGAGGAGTCTCGATATGTAAAGATGGTCACCCATCCACAGACCAACCCCGGCAAGCGTAGCTTAACCTGATGGATTGACTCGTGCGGCTGTTATTACTGAGCCACGAGCTCCTCCCGATGTGACTAAAAGAGAGACGAATATAAATATAGATGGATGGAGAGAGAGAGAGCAAGGCCAAGTAAAGATGGATAGATACAGTGGGGAATAATATGAAAGAAAAGGGAATGATTGCTTGGCGGTTAGCAGGGAGTATGCAAGAAGAAAACGACACCAAGTAATATGGGACAAGGGCAGAGAGATGATGCTGAAGATGATGATTTCCTCTCTCTGTCTCTTATCTTATTCTAATTGATGTTCCTTTTTATGAGCACAAAGACTTCTAACAATCTTACTATCCCCATAAACTGCTAACCTCACACACCTCAAACCCACAACATACCGGCCAAGCCAAAAGCCACAGTCCATTAAAACATTTTACGATACAATAGTGTTTAATGTTTAATGTTTAATCTTAGTAATAAAGATGGCGCAGATTTTTGTTTCTTTATTGAGCACTAAAACGTGGCTCACGGTCGTTCTATGTGGTTTTAATAATTGGTTATTTGCGGCCTGTGTTTGCAAAAAGCGACCAAGTGCGAGTCGGACTCCGCACACGAAGGGTTCGGTAGCAATACAATGTTTAACACTTCATACTTAAAAAAATACTTTAGTAAGAAAAACAATTATTATTTGTTGTTTTACATAATTATTATGTGTATGCATAATATTAGCTAGACCTTTGTATGTATTGCCACTATTGCCATTAAAGCAAGCGCAAAAACGGCGAAAAAAAAAATGTTTCTTGTATGTGGGAGCATTAACTTTATTTTATTAATTGTTAAAGCCGCCATAGTAGTACACACTTTCTGAAAATTTAAACAACGGTGTCTACCAATAACGGAAGGACAGCGGAGCCTTAGTAATAGGGTCCCGTTGGGTACGGAACCCTAAAAGGGGTGTTTAAAATTAGCATAAAATAAATGTTTTTCTGTTAGTTTCTTTCCAGTTCGAAGATTTCTGGATAGTGTTGCTGAAATAAAAGTAATGTGGCTACTTTTTATCTAGTTTTATTTGTTCATTCAAGTGTATTTTTATTGAGTCTAATTTTGAAGACAAGACGGTGATGAATGCAGATAGTTGTAAATTGTTTTTAGATTAAAAAAGTAATGTTGAAGTTTTTAAGATAAGCTTCCGGTTGAAAAGACCCAGCGATCTGACTTCTTCTGACTTTGATGCCGATGTTGAAACTAAGTATTGTACGCTTCTAAGCACACGGAAAATTTGACTAAGAGACAGTATGGTTCTAACCGTACGCACAATTCAATTTTCAAGACATCGCAAAACGGTTGGTCGACTCTTCACGTGACCAGAGGGCTGGCCTATTTTTTGGCCAAAGAATCAGCATTGCTATACAACGTGGCTATGCTGCCAGCCTTTTGAGCACTTTTCCTGTTAGACATCATTTCTGTTTTGATCGTTAAATTCGTTCGTTAGTGACCATTCAGACTTCGAAAGTTCGCTTTTACAGGACTATATGAATAACAGTCAAATATTTATGTAAACTGAAAATTCTCCAAAATTTTCAGAGCCACAGTTGAAAAAACTCTCTAACATTTAAAATAACAAATGGAGAGAGCTTTTCAAAATTCACCAGCATAACTGAAAACTATTCCACGCAAACGGTAAACGTCCCCAGAATTTTTAAAATAAACTTTGCCTCAAATAACGTATATTTTATAGAATTCCCGAGCCACTAACATTGTGGTAAGCCAAATCTAATAACACCCGATTTGCCTAAATCTAACTTGGATAACATGCGGATAGGAATCTATTTTTAACCGACTTTCGAAAAAGGTTTGTAATTCAATACTGATGGAGGTAGACGTTTTGAAGATTGGGAACTACTGAATTGGGTTTAATTTAAAGTTTGTTTTTCTTCTTTTCCGAGTAGATGTGACTAACCTGGCGTCAGAGTATTTTTTTCCGACCCATTGACCTCTGAATTGGCTTCACATGCCGTCAATAAATATATCTCTTAGCAGGCCGGTTTCTTCACTAATATTTCCTTTACCGTTTTTGAAGCAAGTGATACCGGACGTCGGACGGCCAAGCCATAGGTCTCGAGTTCGGACCTAAGACACGCACCTCTGACACGTTTGTAAATTAGTAGACTTGGCCCCCAGGTTAGTCACTCACCACACGAAGACAGGGAAGAAACTCGTTCTTTCATAGAAAGACTTTATGTTTACCATCATATTTTCACTTCGTAACGCAGATCGCGAAATCATAATCGTAACATAATAAGCACAAAATCATGTCATCTCATAGTACACCATCATCCTATAATCATAGATTACCACAATCGGCTTCCAACATAATCCAACCAAAATTCCTTCACCATCGGATTATGCCTAATAATCTGAAAATAATCCAAAGCGCGTCATTCACATTATCATCATAAATAATGATAATTTCACCCTTATGAGAAGTATCTCGCCTGTTTATGGTAATTGTCTGCACAATCTGAGACAAAGGCTGACATGATTGTGGGGCAATAAGCAGTAAAGCTGTGTTTACTGCAAATATGGAAAGAGTGGGTGTACACTTATATGTACCAACCACAATTGTGTACATAAGTAGGTACATGTACTTATATATATGTAGTCGTTGAGCTCCATGTTCTGAGTTGAGCTACACGGTGTATTGAACGAAAATGAAACACCTTTTCAGTACGAATAATTTCTGTATTTGTATTCTTGTACATACAAAAACTTGGTATACTAATAGCAATATTTAACAAACTATTTAATTAGGTACTCTATATTACCAATAACATTATAGACTTTAGACTTTTTGAAGACATCCTTACTTCTTGTAATTGTCAAATGAGATACATTTAAAACTTCATGATTACACTGATACAAAAATCATTTGAGGCAAATCATCATACTTTTAATTTTGTATTTATTATTTAAAATCACTACAAATCTTATTAATCAGACACTAATTTACATGGTCCTCATAAGGCCTGACCAAGATTATGGCTTGTTTTTATCTTCCTTCTCAGAGTAGTCGGTTAGGAAACACTGAATAATTTAGTTTTAAAACATAATTTAATTTTGTCGTGTAACAGTTTTTTTCGAACCAATTTACACAAATAAATATCTTTATAGATAATTTATTGATACTTTAAATGAAAAAATAATAATTTTATTATGATAATTTTAATAAATGATATTTAATTATATATCATTGGACCATCAATTGAATATAAAAAAAGAACCTTTGAATTTCAAGAATATAAGTAAATTTTCAAAAAAGGGTTAAATTATGATTTCAGTGTATGTATTCCCTCAAACCTCCAACAAATTAGCCTGTTTCTTAGCTCAATTACTTACCACAAAATAAAATGAACTTTTAATCTGACTTTGTAGGTAAATAATAAAAGGACAATCATTTTTTAATTTAAAAATCGTGCCTGTATCACTTTTATTTAAATAAACAGGAGATTGCGAATCAAATTTTATATATTTAATAATGACTCCTCATTTAGTTAGCAGAAATTACCACTATTTTTTTTTTAACTTAGCCAAAACTTATTTTTGTCGCTTAATCTAAGTGGCATACGTTATCTTAGTTTTTAAACATTAGTGCATAAAAGTTTTAAAACATTAGTGTTCATGGTTGTAAGAAAATGTTAGTATGAAAAATGCAACTTCTTTAAAATTCCCCATACAAAACGCTAATTTCATAGGACCTAATTTATTCGGCGAATAAAACTCAACTAGGGAAGTACCTAATCATATTTTACAACTATCACCTACCATAGCAATAAAGGCGATAATTGCATACCCGGTGAGCCCAAAACAATAAAAATAACATTGCCGTCCTAAATGCAGCATTACCTACCTTATCAGACTCCCTCAGAATACCAATATTAGGTAACGAGCCCATTGTAATTTCAAGGTATCCTTATTAAACAATAAAAAAATATACTGCCTTTTAATGTTAATCGGCAGAAGACCCGCAAAAGCTATTGTTATTGACGAAGTTAAAAGACCGTTTTGCTGATGTTACTATAAAGAATAATTGAGTTTCTAGATTTCATCACAATATCGCCTTGCAAACGTGCTGAAAAGATCGCCCTGTCGTTATAATTTCTTTAATCACTACTTTTTGTACGTTTATTGGGGATTGCTGGGGTTTACTTGAAGATTTATTAAATAGACTTCCCAAGTAGGCCACGGTGAGGACTACCTCCACAAGTGGGGGTTCATAGACGGCTCACGTCTCTCCACTTGTGTAGGTTGTCCCCGATCTCCGGTGCGTATGCGGCGCCTCTCCACAGACAACGGCTCACCTTCCATCTTGCCCCGCATATCCTGTCACCTGCACACGTAAGGACCTAATGGCTGCGTCAGCGAACAGTATTCGCGTAGCTGAGTTTTGGGCCAAACAAATTAAAAAAACATTAGATATTTTTGCCAAATACACCCATTTTCCTAAGAATAAACACGAATTGACATGCCCAACCAAACCAATAGTTTCTTTAGCTCAGATTTAAAGTTTCTACACAAAAAGTTACCTACGTCAATCCATGTGTCAATTACTAATAATGGGAGCCAAAATCTAGACTTTTCCAAAAATTATTTTAGGTATCTACGCGTTAATTTCTCACTCACCTTTGGTATTTGGAAGGCTTTTACAGTATTAGCCTATTTTAGCTCAGAAAAAGGGTGTTTTGCGTTAGCTTTATGTAAATGATGTCGAAATCTGTACTTAATAAGGTGAATTTTACATTTTATGGTAGAACGAGAAGCAATATAATATTAAGTAGGGTAAATTAGCCTTTCGGCGTAAAAATAGATTATTTGAGAAAAACCTGATCAATTAATAAGGTAAGGAGTAAAATGCCTGTGGCGGTATCTACGTCGCCACATTCGAACTACGCATCGAAGACCTGACGTCACACAAAAATCCTGACGTCACAAAAATCCTGCATCGCGCAATTAGAGTTTACCGTGCAGTGGACATATTATATACAAGAATCCAATATCAATCATTGAGCAGTTGCCCGCCAGACACAACAACCGTCTGGTCGGAGGATCCTCCCTTTTCTATGGTGGATGACTGAACTTTACATCCTGTTCCTCATACCCCTAAATGCCAACGGGATTATCTCATATAAATAGCTAGCCAACACGAAAGAAGATCTAAACCGACCATCACATCATTACATAAATAATTTATTAATTTATCATTCGACCTTTGAATTCTCACGAATCAAAGCCCACTACTACAGAAACAGATTTGCATAGTTCCCGTTCCACACCAGTGTAAACTTAGCAGGTAAATATTTACATTACGTTATTAAAAACAAGATTACATTGCTGACAGCGGTGCGCGGCGCGCCGAAATTATAACAGAAAAAAGTTCTGTTACTTTTTCTGTGTTAACGAAAGATGGTTGGTGAATGATTTTGATACGTGGTTTTTATCTGGTGTTGAGTGAAGTATTTAAACATTTTTAGTTGGATGGTACTAACTTAGTAAGGTATTAAAATAAAATAAATGTCTTGTTGTGTATTTTTTTGATATATTATTTATTTAAAAATGAATGAAATAAAAATGTCAAATTACTCGCAAATGGTTGACATTTGCATAGGAATCTATTGGGGTCATTTGGTTATAAATGACCTCTCCTACATCCCCATAACGGATTGCCAATATATTATTATCATTAAACTATGGTCGATAGAGGTGTATCAATGAAGTAATATTCATTAAATATTCTTTGTGTAAGCAGCACAGTCGCCTACATAATTATCAGCTCTCGTGAAAATTAACCACAAAACCGAAAACATTATGAAAGCCTTACCGTGGTCACTGAAAATCCCGTTGACGTTTTGTTTTGGTCCGTATTTCACTCGGAACGGGCATTCATGATAATTTATAATAACATAATATAATATTTATCTACACCCATGCTATAAAACTTCTATAAAAGTTCCTGAAATAGTTAGCTTATTGCCAACATTAATACAACCAGTGTCATAGTAACCATAATATCATCCAAACGGGTGTTATAATGTTGTACTAAATTTCATAATAGACTCATTAAAAAAAAAACATTGTCATGCAGGCGCGTTTCACGACCAAAGCACCGTAATTTAAAAGAAAAAAAAACAAATGATATTCGAATACGAAAAATTCGAATTATAGAGGATTCATATCATGGGTGTAGATAAAGTCTTGTATGCAACTGTAAATAATTAGGTATTAAAACTCTTATGTGATAAACCTACATTCGTGTTTTAATACCCCTTATTATACAGGGTGGCCGGAAAGTTGACGTACAAAAAAAAAGTAGGTTCCTCGTGTCATGGGGTATCCAAATCACCCCCATATCGCCAGTTATGTTTAAGTCCCTTGTAATAGGGTTTTATTATGTTGTCATCAATCGGGTACAAATCCACACTCTGAGCTGCTACTGAGAAATTCCTGCTGGAAAAACCCAATAACACTTTGCCCGACCCGGGAATCGAACCAAACTCAAACTCAAAGCATTTATTTCAAATAAACCAATTACAGGCACTTTTGAATTGTCAAAGGGTCGGTCAGTCAGAAAATATGAAGCTAGTTGCCCATTCCAAAGCGTAGTAGGTTCCTATGGAGAAGAACGGGCAAGAAACTCCACGGACACTCTTTTAAATCAGAATATTGTTACAATATGTTGTTTACATCATTCAATGGAATGGATTTATGGAATCATACATGTGAGTACAATGTAGAAAAACGTGCAGGTTAAAAGAGTCCGTAAATAAAAGATAAAACGATACAAAACAATTTTAAAAAAACCCAGGACCTCATCCTCAAAAGTGGCGCTTGCGACCTTAGACCAAATACATTTTAAATTAAACAATATTTAAATTTCCTTCCCAATGTGGTATATTTTGGTCTCGACGAAATTAACCGTTTTATGGATTTTTATGTTTACTGAGCAGACTGCGGAGGGATTCATGTTCATAAGCAGGGCTTGAAAACGATACCAATTCACATTAAAAGTAACGTTAAGTAACGGTATTTCCGTAGAGATACTTCGATATCGGTACAATTTGGTAGCGTTACTTAGTAGCATAACATAATAATAACGTTAACATTTTTGGTAAAAATTACCGGTATTTTTAACGTTATTGTAAAAATAGCGGTAAAAAATTATCGGTATTATTTTGTTATTTTAAGCGACGTTGCCAGCCCGCCTCAAAGGCGGCCGCGGCCGGCGTGCGCGCGCGCCCCTCTCACTCTCACACCCTGTCGGCGCTGTTGCCATTTCGTTTGTTGTCTTCATATCTCTCACCGCTCACGGCAGTCGTACGCGCTTACAGAACACGGTGGACCAACCAACCAAGTATATTCTCAAGTACAAGCACAACACAGAATAGCAATGATAAGATAATATCTATTAAACGCGCAAATAGTCGTACGGCAGTCTTAGCGTCGATGCAATCTGACATTCTTTTGCAATTGGACGAGAGCGGCGGTAACAAAACTAATTATAACGATAAAATTATCGTTACCTTAGATTTTAACGTTACGTATGTTTAACGGTAAAATGTGCCAGATATAACGGTAAATAATATAACGGTAAATATTAGTTAACGATACCCGCATCAGAAGGCTGTAACGATACCATATTTTTAACGGTATTTCAAGCCCTGTTCATAAGTATGGTTTTACGATGCAATATTACTTTTATTGTGGTAGAAGAAAATAATAGTCTAAAAACTACGATTTTCCGCGGATATTGCGAAATATAATTATGTCATTTAAATATTTATTATTGAAAACTTTACTTCATAGACAAATAAAAAAATAAAGCTTCGTTAACACGAGTAAAATTTCTCTACTTTCGAGAGGCAAGCACGTCCATGCGAGACTCCCCAGCTGGTTTTTTCAAACGGTGATTTGACTAGCCGAAAAAGGATTTTAGTTTACACGGCCACTGTCAATTTTGACAGACAAGGCAACTATGCTATCTCTTTTGAGTATTCTATTTGAGAAACTGTCATCATCTGAACGAGGCTTTATAGCCTATTTTTTTCTTTTATTGGTACACCAACCGTTGAATATATTCAAAGAGAAAATAATATAATAATAAAATATAGGTACTAGTATTTATGCGTATTACAGGTATACGCAAAATTCACAATAAAGACATCAAAGTAATTATTTCAGAAAAAAAAAAATTGCTATTAAAAAAAATATATATATTCTCAGTTGAAGATAGGCAAAATATCATATTTCCGGTACACTAAATGATGTGATAATTTTATACAAATTACAAAATTAATTAGTCTTTGTACCTACCGATACTGTAACTGATGAAAATGCTATGGATGACTGAAAAGGTCTTCCATGCGCGTAATTAACACGTATCTGGTGATAATTACTGTGTTTTGATAACAGAGCTTATTAGCATGTCATTTCAAAGTTTTAATTAACTTTTGGATGGTTTTATCTTCTCTTTTTAGTTTATTATCAAATTGATAGCTATATTTATCTGGCACAAAAATAAATACGTGTGTTTCTGATATTTACTGTGGATGGAAAATGATAGGTTATAGGTAAGAGCTAATTTTAGGTTGTTTATTTATTTATTTAATACTTTAAGCACACAAATGTACAGAGGCGGACTTAATGCCATAGGCATTTTCTACCAGTCAACCTTTGGTTGATGCAGAGACAAAAAGTGGTAGGTGCAATATAAAAAATGGGGAATAAAACATATTAATTTGAATATAAGGATATAAATATACCTATTAAAACTATGAATATAATATATATAGGTACCTAATTATATATATACATATAATAAGCACAAATAAATACACATAAATACGTGAATATAGTAGTACAAATAAGACAAACAATGGGAAAAGCAGGTTGTTTAAATGATTATTATAAATTTTTATTCACCACCAATACATAAAGCTCGCAACCACAACAAATCCAAAGCAATATTAAAATCAAACAATTAACTAGCAACCACAAAATGAGAACCACAATATTTTCAACGCAATTTTAAAGTAACATGGGACTCGGTTTAATGAGAGCCATCTCGTGTTTGTGGCAACATGTTACTTTAAAATTAATTTTACGCTGCACTCTTATTAAAATGCACTCCGGCTGAGAGCGGGTTAGCAGTTAATCTGACGTTAGCTGTAATATTGCACTGTATGAAAGATCTGAGAATTTTAAATGTAGGTACTGCGGAAAAGAATGGAACTTATCGGAAAAAATAATTTGATGTGATTTTTCACCATCATTTAGAGACTTGATTTCAGAAGGTTTATGTTAAACATCGAAATTTCAAATGTTATATAATATAATATTACGAATATTCCAAATAAACTTATCGATAAATAAGAAATTTCGATGTTTTTTCAACTCACTAAAGCAGTGCGAAGCAGGGGCTGGTCACTAGGTATCATTATAAATGGTAATAAACTCTACATTTTACAGACTTTTCCAAGCATTTATGTAAGTTGAAACTAGCACCGTCTAGTCTAGGGTCTTGGAGGCGATTAAATATTCGTTAGTATCAGATTATCCGATTATTTAGATATCCCGAAGCATTTGTAATGTTCACATAACTGCTAGGCGAACATAACGCTTGCTTTTGTAGATAAGTAAATAATATACTAATATGTATTATAAATATACAGATAAAAGGAGAATGCCAGGGCTTCCCACAAGACTCGGCCAGAACCGACAAAGATGAACTATATTTCATAAAAAAGGAAAATAAATATAGAATTAGATAGTATAATTTGTTTTCTAATAGAAGCACACCAAAAAAAGATATAGTTTTTTTTAAAGTTGACCACTTGACACTTCTGATTTTAACGTTATCATGAAATAAATTAATTAATGACTTTTAGCATATTATCCTCAGTGTCAACAGCCAAGGTAGTCGTAAATGGTAGAAAAATCGGAGTCCAGTAGCACAGCAATATACAAACACAAAACTCAAAAAAATACGGAAATACTTCGTTACTCATGACACCACGCGGGAGAAGTCAAACTTTTTTGAAAATTACAAATGCCTGTTAAAGTTTTACATCAAGTGCTGCCAGTACTATTATTATAAAAATTCTGTCGGACGTTCCATACAATTCGAGCCGATTCTTGGCATTGTGCTTTGTAAGTTTGTATAATTATGTGTACGACTCCGAAATTCTTTCACTAATGGCCTGCTCCTAGGCTTGCCAACCTTGATGCATGAATTAACGGGGACTTTGGCAATCAAAATGCGGGACTTGGCAAAAAAAAGCTGGACCCAGCTATTCAAAGTTTATGGAGGCGAAAAATACAATAAGAAATAGGTAATTTTAAATGGTTTTATTGAATGTTTTACTTTGGCATAAAAATACAAGACTTACAACTGTGTTGTATTGAAGCGTAGCTGCTACGGTATTGCCGAGTGTGACGCAAGCGAAGTTGCCGGCAGAAGATAGTTATTTGTAATAACACAAGTAACTTACAGTGGTGTTAGTTTTCATATGAATTGACATCATATGGGTTAATGGTTTAATAGTTTGATAACCTTAGAATAACGTTATCCCTTATAATTCTACTGTCTTTTTTTTATCATTTGAAATTGTTTATCATCTAGTATTTCTCGGTAGCAGCCCGGAGTCTGGTTTTGTGCCCGGTTGAAAGCATTCAACCGGGCACAAAACCAGACTCCGGGCGAGGGACGAGCCTATTGCTATAGGCTCGTCCCTTAAACAAAAACATCAATTTGCCTAGCCTTTACCCAACTATGTCGGGGTCGGCTTCCAGTCTAACCGGATGCAGCTGAATAGGTACCAGTATTTTACATGGAGCGACTGCCTATCTGACCTCCACAACCCAGAAACTGGGTAATACGATACCCCTTGGTTAGACTGGTTGTCAGACTTTCGGGCTTCTGACAACCCGTAACGACTGTCAAAGATCCACGAATGACAGCCGGGACCAACGGCTTAACGTGCTACTCGTCCCTTAAACATATACTTAAATAAAACTAGCGAAATGTGGGTGTACCTACTAAAGGTACCTACACCTCTGCCCAACCCTTTGGGGAAACAAAGTGTGATGTTATGTTACTTGTGTTATGTCTTTATTCAATACCTTTTTATGATTCCTTTTAATAATATGTAATAAGGATATTTTTGCCTAATCTTCGTTGTCATAAAATAGTATCGAGGCGAACCTATTGTCAACAACCGTGAACAAAAATTAAAGACATCTTTTCAATATAACGTCAGTAGCATCAAGTGTTCTTACGGCCACTGGAGAACGAATTCCAGCTTCTTAGGGACCAATGATCTAAAGACTTGATGCTAATACTCTCTCGCATTTGAAATTCATTGAAATCTGTTGTCAGCTCTGAAGAAATGTATTTACAACTTGTACTTTAATCAGTCTTATCAGTATTCCGTTTGAGATACTAACTGCTGCACTCAAAGACGTCACATATAAATATTCAATCAGTGACTGTATTTGACCAGCATATAAATATTAATTATTATCCTGGCTTTCTGTACAAACTGGCATTTTTTTGCTTTTAAAGTAATATTAACAGTAACGTTAGAATGAAAACGTGTTTTTAGGTTTAGTTTATTGTGCTGATATTACAGGCAGGTGACGTTCAGACGCTCAGCGATAAAGCCCTTAAAATAAAGAAAAAAATAAATAATAATAATCGGTTTACAATCTGTCATATTTTTGTTTGACAGCAGATAAATAAAAATAAATACGTTTAAATGCGGCAAACATGACGCTAAAAAAGGACAGTTACACGAAAATTACAAATTGGGGGAAAATATGCGTCACATTCACGCAAAACAGCCATCGCTCAGATTAATGCTGCGACCCTATGCGAGACAGAGCCCCAGCGCTGGTTTTCAGTGACAGCCGGCGAAGTGTTATTATCAGATTAATTTTAAGTATAAGCACACATTATCGCTAAAACATTATTTTCACTTTTAGTTTTTTTTTTTTGTATATTTTTGTGTTTCACGAACTGTGTCCAAATAAATGTTATTCTTTCTTTCTTTAAGCAGCTTCAACTAAGTAACAAAAATAATAAAATTATGACTTATTTACTTACGCTTGCCTAAGCCAACATCCTTTGCAGAGGCCTTAAAATAATTATTACATTATGCTATCCCCTAATTTTAACTCCGTATTTACACAGCAAGTCTCTACAGAGTGTAGAAAGTCGACGCGCGTGAATTACACACAGTTCTTTAGCGTTATCCACGAGCCTCCAGGGGATGAAAGGAACTCCAACAGCTATGTCTTTCACACGCTTTTAATATTATTGACTAGCTACCCACTCCTGGTTCGCACGCGTTTTTGCACTTGACTAAACATCGAGATTTCTTAGTTATAAGTAACTTTAATATTAACGTATTATACACATAAAGGCTCTTACATACTGGGGCGATTCGTCGCGCGACGCGACGCTGCCGCATTGTTCGCCGTGAAGTTTTCTCACAAATTGTTTTGTTAAAATTCGCGTCGTGCGGCGAATCGCGCCAGTATGAGAGCCTTATCAAAATCTATTGCGTGGCTTAGAAGAACAACGCGGACATACAGACAAACGCGAAAAGTGAATTTAATTTATAATATAGAAAGAAATGATAACATTTATTTGGACATAGTTTGTGAAACAAAACATACAAAGAAAAAAAAAGTGAAAATAATGTTTTAACAATAATGTCTGCCTCACGGCTGCACCAAAAAGGTTTTAATATGTATTAAGGAAATAAATAAAGGTAAGAATAAATCAAGGTATTATGTATAGATTACTGTTTTTTGGGGTTTCACTCATGAATTTATCGAGACTTTTGAATTATGAAAGAAAACTTATATAAAATTAAAGAATCATTCTTCAGTCACGACTTTCGAAAGGGCTTTTCCTAAGCTAGAATTTGATATCATACCTCTGCAAAACAGTGGGTATTGCAGTGTAGAAGAGTATTGGTGCCGTTGAAGCAACCCACACCTATTAAAAATAATTGTCAGTTTATATTTGTTCAAAGAGCAGGCAAAATACATAGGTTATGTTTCTAGCGTTACCACGAAATATAACTAGTTTAATATTCCTGGTAACTTTAACCAACAGAATTCATCACGCTTCCAATATTCCCCGAATCACCACATCATCAATGAATTCGTGATGGTTCGTATCATAGTAACCCGATTTCCCTCTTCAGCGAAGTATTAAATAAATCCTTTTATCTTATTCAGAACAAATACCTAGGATTATTTATCTCTCTCTCTCTCTTTTAATAAATCGTCTAATAAAAAACTGAACAACTTTAATTAACTTAGTAAAGACAAAATAGTTTCCTTTTCTAATAAATCGAGTGAAGGTGACGATTCTTTGTCCTCACACTTGACTTTGAACTTTATTCCTTTGTAACATAGTTTGCTTTGGTTCGCTTGTGTGGTTTTCGTAGAAAGATGGATGGGCTATAAAATAGTTTTTTTTCCTACTTTCAGAGTAATATTGCCAAACAATATTGGAGCTAGATATTGTTTTATGATGGTACAGCTTGACGTGATATTCGATATATTGTTCTGTGTTGGGCCCATTTTCTCGGATACACTTCAAGGGTTTTGGGTTTTATGGACAATGCTGTAGCTATTCTGATTTCGGTAAGGCATATACACTGGGTGGGTCGTAATTTGGAAGGATTGGCTCATCGGACTAGTTCCTACCATGCTGAAAACTGTTTCACATGCTTTTACGACTCATGAATCGAATATAGTTTGAAAATAAATTTTATATTTAGTGTATGTCTGTTAATATAAACAGTTCTTAAATATACAACCCGATGTCAAACAACCTCATTAACATAGAATTGCGATAATCGATAAATTCGACCAAGACTATAAATCTTTATAATATCTGTTCACTTATCTGCACTTATCTGGTCATGCTACGCGTGCTGGTACTGGAAGCCGGATTTGAAAAAAATCTGTTTGCATATTTTGATAGCCCAATTCTTGAGAAGGTTATAATAGGCTCAACGACCCGCAGGAGCCGAGCGAAAACGAAGTACCTACCTAATATATAAATAATCCGTTTTTTAATTAAACGTTGGACGATACTGCGGGCCATAGCTACACACGTATATAATTGCAGAAAGTTTATCTCCAAGTCGAGTGTGTGTCAGATTTTATATAAAAGAAATATTCGAGACAGTTATGGTAAAAGCATGATTTCATTTCGAAAATGAGAAATGTTTTTAGAGAAAAGTGTTCCACGTTATTTTAAAATAAAATCGGGAAGTAACCGTGTATTTTCTGGAAATTAGATTTTTCTGGGAAATCTGAGTAAGATTTATTAGATTCGTTTGTACTGAAAATGTTACTCTTTCATTCCGAGATGTTATTCAAGATTCCATTTTAAATAGGTATTTTCCAGAAACCTTCAAGAAAGGCTTAGATAAATCATTAATTATTTTTATTTTACACTGAAGTCTTATTTGAAATCATTATCTTCGTTATTATGCTCTTATACAACTTTTTCTTTCTTACATTCTATTGGAAGGTTGAGTGTTCAGTGGTTCAGTTCAAATTCATTCTTAGGCCTCCGCGTCATTTCTAGGTTTCCGCGTTCGTGTCCATTCTGCTCCAATTGCTCATGCTTACTTTTTTTTCTACTTTCTTGTCCGTACGATCTATGCCAATGAATACCTCATATCATGATTATCTACTAGCCACACGTTCCTGCTTCTCCTGATTTTTGCGATTTGGCAAAAAATCAATATTTCTTAATATACTTCCTCTGACTTTTCGGATTCATGTGCGTATTGTATAATTATCACTTGATTTAAAAACGGTGAAGGAAAACATCGTCAGGAAAACGGCATGCCTGAGAGATATTTTTTGACGACATGTGAAGCCAAAACAGAGGCCCTTGGGATCCCTCGACATCACCGTCATTTGTCAGCACTATTGTAATTTACATACAATAGACTTGCTTAGCTCAGCGTGACTGATTTGTGCTCTAATGCATCTGACAGCGTAAACATATTAGTTAATCAATTAGGTGACTGAATAAACAGTTAGATATCAATTGTCTGGAGCTGGATCCAATTAGTGGGTTGTGACGTCAGAGCTAGCAATGATTAGCATCCGGGTATATTGTAGAGTGGCCAGAAATTAACATTTGGTAAAGGAGTTAATTACATAATATCCAAATCAATCTGCATTGCTGCAATGTATAAGACAAATCTTATGACGACGAGAATGAACAAAATTTTCAGATAAAACAATTAGTAGCTGGATGTAAATGACCAAGGATCAAAATTAGTGGCTTCTAGTTAAAGAAGATGTACTAAAGGCTGATGAAGCTGCTAAATAATCTAGCCAAATCCAAAAGCATGATAACGGTGACCATTTTATGCAAAAATATTATCATAATTTCAGCCGAAAGACGTGCACTACTGGACATAGGCCTCCCCAAAGCACTTCGACCGTTTCTGTGCTTCCCGCATCCAGCGCGGCGGATTGCTTGTGTGTCACAAGGTCATTGGTCCGCCTTCTGGCATGCCTTCCAACGCTACCTCTTCCAGAAAGCAGTCGCCAATCCAGGACCTTTCGGCCACACCAGCCATCTGTTCTGTGAGCAATTTGCCTTGCCCACTGCCACTTAAATTTAGCAATTCTTCGGTATTCATTCAAAACCACATTATCAAAATTATCATTCGTTCAATAAAGTTGAGAATCAGCACTATCTGATAGTTAAAGAGTTACCAAGGACAGTCCCCAAAATGCCTACACTTCACTAATTTCTAGTGCTTTAGCTGCAAAATGTAATGATGAAGAAGATTAAACGCAGCTTCAATATCTTCCTCATATAACTAAACTTATACATGCAAAAACATAAAAACTTATAATCCCAAAAGATAAAAGTGACTTACATATAAAAGAGAGACATTAACGACTTTATGAACCTAGATAAAGTTAAAGAGATAGCATTTACATAAAGTGTGTCGTTGAGTTAAGTGACTTATATAAGATGTTCCAGTAAAAATATCCATTTCAAAAGAGTCTTGTTACAGAATTGGTAAATTAACTTATTGAGTAAAGTTTCTATTTTTATAGAACGTACAATTATTATGTTCTTTATTTCATTTTTCACACATATAAATTATATTTTTAAATATTAGAATAAAAAAATATATAAAAAATTTAAAAATATAAAAAATAGTACGAACGTACAATTATTATTATACTTACTATTGAGTAAAGTTTCTATTTTTATAGAACGTACAATTATTAATATACTTACTATTGAGTAAAGTTTCTATTTTTATAGAACGAATTACGAATACACCTAGTACGGTTTATGTTGGTTATTTTTTATAGAACGTACAATTATGAATGCACCTAGTATGTTTTTTTTTTATTAATCTGTATTTTTTAAGCCGCTCCGGCTTAAAAAGTAATTATGAAGATAAAATGACATTTTAAGACGATACAAATTAAGGATCATAAAATGTAAGTATTTGAAAAATTCCTTGCTGCAGAAGACGTTTACGTCAAAATAATCATTGATCTGTTTGCGTTAATGCTCGTAATTCTTGGATACAGATATATTTAATCTAACTCCTTCAATTAAAGCAGACTATGGCAATATACTCGCAAAACACTTCAAAAAAAAAAAGTTGATAATACAAATAAAAATACACCATCTAACCCTTAAAAATCCAAAACAAAGGCCATCGACCGAAAAAGCACCTAATTTCAATTTTATCTGATGGCATATGTTCAGACATTAATAGCGCAGATATGAGCGCATGAGCGTAATATGAAAAAGATTATCGGTTCACGCCAACGCTTCTGATACTTAAAGGTAATGCTATTGAAGACGGTGGAGCAAGTTGGATAGGTTTATGAGCTTTCTATTCTAAAGGGTTAAGTCTGAAGTCATAATAATGATGTATATTGTAGTATATATTTTATGTATGTCACCTTTATATATATAATTCTTCTGTGTGTTTGTCACCTAACTCCTCCTAAACGGCTGGACCGATTTGGATGAAATTTTTTAAGTGGGTCCCTGGATGGTTTGAAAATACAATTGAACCCGGTAGGTGGCGCTGTTCGGACACGACATTGTCTGCCGGATCCGCTAGTAATAAAAGCGAAAATATTCGTATTTTTACATGTAATTTATAAACTCAAAAACTAATTTATAGATTGATTAGTGACCTGTCCCTTCTTCGCACAGTTTTTTAGAACATGACAAATCAAGAGACTGTATGACATGTAAGTTTAATATTCTATATAAACCTTCCGGAATAAATGATGGTGAAAACCGTATCAAAATCCGTTGCGAAGTTTAGAAGAACAACGCGGTCATACAAACAGTTACAAAAAGTGTGTTTAATTTATAATGTGTATAGAAGAAATACTATATATAGAAAAATAATAGAAGAAGGAATATTAGATATACTGCTAATATATAGAAAAAAGAAAACTCAAAGAGACTCGAACACTTAGCTTTATTCCACAGCAACAGTGAATAAGAATGGACTACATAAAAATAACAAGAAATAAGCGAATTGAATATTCAATTTCCAATTACGGTCTCGCAATGAAATATTCGTTTACAAAGAAATTCTTATATCTGATGCCGTTTCATGACGTAATGGATTACTTTTAAAAGGGAATCAATTAAGGGATATTAAAATATATCTCAACGTACCTACTTGAATCTCTTAAACGATATCATATATTATGTTTATTACTTATAGAGGCAATTGTGGATCCTTTAGGATGGTTACTACCTTTCTTTTTTTTTCTGTGGGGAAATCCTGAGGGCTATGTTTATGGGACTCGTACCGACTAAAACCCTACTGTTCCTTCTAGTAGGAACCAGGAGTCGGAGGCCCGGGAGATATTTGTACATTTGCTGCAGCCCCAGAATGCTTACAACCTGACGCATGAAAAAGCTGTGACTTAAAATTATTTAACTTATCTGGCGAAATATGGGTGTACCATAGAGATAAAATATTACATAAAGTGCACTAATCACTAAGTGCGCATAGTAGACAAGTGAGCTATAGATTAGTGTTGGGTAGGACATACAAGAGGCACTTCAAATGTCCCATACAAAATAACTGAATGTCCCAACACCTCAAAATAACATTTTGTACCGCTTCACTGTGACATACAAATGAATGAATCTCGAACGGACAATTCAGTGAGTGTGGTGAGGAATGTCGTGTTGTTCAAACCCGTGTCTACTATTCATAATTTGTTGCGCGCACTCTATACTATAATTATACCTCTATGGGGTGTACTATATAGATGCACCTCTGCCTAACCCTTCGGAGATTACAGGCGTGATGATATACAAATACAAACTAATGATTTCGAATAAATTCTTAAACAGATGCCATTGTAACCACAATTCAGCATAAATTATTCACTTAAATAGACTTAATGTAATACTTAGATGATGTATTCATTTCACGCGAATTATGTAAATGGAATGATGATAGAATATAGAGACAAAGAATTGAAATAAAACCATAACTATACACTAACACAGGATAACATAGAGGAGTAGACATTGATGATGATGATATTGGCAGTTATTTTTGAAATAACACAATAAAGAATTCAAACACAAAGGAACGTAGGGATTTACACAAGAAAAGAGACGTCAGCAGTGAGTAATGTTGAGCTGTTTATGGTGATGATGAACACTCTAGAACTTAGTAGAACAATAAGCATGCATAATCAGCCTTAAAGGTTCCCACTGCTGGGATATAGGCCTCCTCTCTGTGAGAGGAATTGGGCTCTTATCAACTACGCGGACCCAGTGCGGTGGATGTCACATGTTTTCGAATTTTTCGTTCTACGTCATGTCAGTTACCTCACGATGTTTTCCTTCACCGAACTTAGAACAACTGGCTGTTATTCCATGACGAAACTATTGGAACATTTTGATAAGTGCCAGTATTTCCACTGTTAGGGGACATCAAGGTCATAGCAGGTTCGTCCTTATCTCTTGATATTCACTTTATTAGCGTGGTAGATAGCGGTCAAAGTTACAATCAAATGGCTGGATTAGATACCGCTGTTTTGAGTGGGTTGACCTAAAATATTCCGGAATTGATTTTTGTTCATACTGATAGAAAGCTTGGTAAGCTTAAGCACTTGATTTTTATACCCTGTCTATAGAAATTACTGTTAATAAAAGATAAGTGAGGTTAGTTTTCGTAAAAAGTTTATTGTTATTTAAAAAGTGATTAATTTATTTTGGCATTTGTTATTCCTCACAAAATTCGCAATTTTCTGTTTATATGAACTTTTTCTTACTTCAAAGCTAAGTGAATTATTATCGATAGTATTCAGTAAGATTGTTTATTCGTATATTGATGAGCTAATTCCAGTCGAACATTGGGTTATAAATTCCCTTAACCACTTGAGATTCCCATGGGATGCTGTGGGTAGGGTCAGACCTGTAATTAGAAACCACGCAGTGAATATATTCAATATTATGGTGCAATTAATCTTGTGAAGGACTACCACGCGAACCAAATGAGCGCCATACCTAATGGCTTTAAAAAGGGACTTAATTCGACGTGTGTGTGTGAAATGTAAATGTGTTATAGGTATTTATATTTATTACATTACCTTTGTGCGTATTTATTGTAAATTGTACGGGGATTTTATTTCTGGATTAAAAGATTTCATTTCATTTAAATTACTCATTTAACTAAAACAAGCCGTTAAACGTCCGCCCGGTGGGTTTTCCCATCGGCAAAAATTCCAAAATTCCATTCATTTAACCCCTTTAGGGGTAAAAGGAACTCTTGTACCAAACATGCTTCTAGACCTAGCGTCTTAGGCTGTGTGTTGTCTGTCAGTGAATTTATGTATTTTATTTAGTAAAAATTGTAAATATCTACTTTTATTTTATGTCCACGAGACTGGGCATGTCATGGTAAAACAAGATGTGCGTTTCAAAGTAATTAGTAAAATTTTGTACAAAGCAACAACCTAATTACAATATTCCAAGGATACCTCTACATCAAAGACCATAGCAGATCCAAGCTTATCCGAGTTATAAAAACAAAAACAGAATTTAGTCATAAAACTTATTTAATATCCTATTCAAAACTAAAATCCAACCAAAAGCAGTCACGCGCAAAGAAACTAAAATGTAAATCAACGCCGCTGTGAAGTTCATTAATACATTCAGTTTGCGAGTTAGGGTTCGTCCAGGGTGAGGAGACGGGCGCTATGGCGGAGGCGAAGTATCAATCATAATCCAATTATGAATCCGCTGTTTGCGTCTATAAAGTAGTGAAAAAAAAAAAAACTAAATAAATACCTAGTTAATTGATGCAGGCGTGACTTTGGTAATCCAGTATAAAATACAATAGACGTAGATATAGTAACCTATTCCGCTTGACTAATCCTCAAGAGTCATAAAAAACCTTGTAAGAAATCGACACGTATTTCATCTCTCATCAAGGCATCGAGACATCCTCAGGATGACGATTGACCTCGCAAACCCGAACACAACGAGTTGCCACGCCGAACGCCGGACGCTAGAGCCATATCTAAATCAATATAAAAACTAAATAAACCGTGGTATCGTGTTACTCAGTAACTGGTTGGTGGAAGTTAAATAAGCATTAGCTCTATGAAAATACTAGTTCTCTACTGCATCCGGTTAGACTGACAGCCAACCCCAACACATTTGGTAATAAAAATCTAGGCAGATGGTGATGAGTGAAGTAACCTTGGCGGGCGCTTGTTATCCGACCGTCTTTTGTTTTACCCTGTGGAAATACTTCAACCCTCTACTGCCCGCTACACCAAACCGTGATACACTGTGTCAACCTAATCGCGCCCGCTACCGCTAGTCACCGCGCGTTCACCCGGACAAGGCCTTGCTCAAACCGACTGCGGACATGATCAAAGCGAAGTTGGAGGATAACTTCAACATATTTATAACATGAAAGGTATAGCCTTAAGCCATGTGTCATGGAGAAGTATGCTGAGTGGCTGTATTTACTGTTGTTAAAGTAAGATTTATGTTGGGTTCGTGGAAATGTGAATTGTAGGTATGTGTTTAGTGTTAAAAGTGGCAACTAGAATCAGTTCTATTTCTTTTTTTTTGGCGTTCGAAAGAGCCTAACGTGCGTCTTTGAAATAAATTATTTGACTTTGACTTTATAGTGGAAATATAGGGTGAATGGTAATTAGTGACCGATACTTAAAATTAATACTAAAAAAATCAGCTGTTTCCTACAATTTGACGAGTTATGTGAACATAAATGTATGGAATAGCAGATTTTTTCTTTCGCGATTTCAGGTTGTTCCCATGGTTTGGTAAAAGTTGTTCATAATAATGAGTGAAGTCACCATAGATACAAAATGTCCCAGAATTAACGCACACCACCAAAATTACTTACCCCAATTTATAACAATAGGGAATATGCATGTGATTCAAATATGGGT
Source organism: Lithophane semibrunnea (assembly GCA_947363905.1). Lineage (NCBI taxonomy): Eukaryota > Metazoa > Arthropoda > Insecta > Lepidoptera > Noctuidae > Lithophane > Lithophane semibrunnea. The sequence continues at coordinate 15,792,375 of OX376203.1, forward strand.
CAAATATTTTTTTCTATAAACTATGTTACTTCAGAATTAAGCCTCCATCAATATTTTTGAATAAAATTTCTTTTTGAGCGAGAAATTAATTTTTAAAAAGTCCCAAAAAACTGTGGGTAATTCAAATACTTGAAAAGGCTAAGAGCGGATGTGACGTAACAATCCGGGCTAACAATCAAAATGTCAATGTCAAGTCAATCAACAAGTGTCAAGTCAATGTCAAACGCTCATAGAAAAAGGAGTGTTTGACGTTGACTTGACAGTTGCTTGTCTGTTTTCACGAACTGTGACGTCACCACACCAAGCGCGCCAAATGGAGGGCGTTTAAATAGCCCGGATCGGTTGGATATTTTTAAACATTTTTTTAACTACTTTAAATTGCTTTTTTGCTGTCGAATTTTTTTTTACTTTTATTTGACGATGTAAACTATCGAACAAAAATATTAAAAAAATACATGCATATTCCCTATTATGTTATAATCTTAATACATACACAGAATTGTTTATTTAATAAATTAGATAAACTGATTGTGGAAGAAAATTGTTGTCTCATTACAAATCTACGCACGCACACAGTTGCACATGTATATACATGGGTAGTAGATACATCGACCATTTTGGTTTGTTTTAACTGAACAGCGGAAGTGTGACTAAAAAAATATATCAGACCGTATTTACAAACTGGTCGTAGTTTACGAAAGTCCTAATAGTACCTAAACACTTCCCTAGTAATTATGACCTAGATCAAATACCAGCTTCACTAACAAGTCTGTTCGCAACAAAAGGTTTTAATGAATTAACTGTTACTTTATCACTGTCAGACACAGATTGCGATGACATACACATAAAGCTGTTTCACACTGCCGAGTGCGTCTAAAACAACGCTCTAAATTAAACCACAGGAGACGGGTTTGTGTGTGGGCGTTTATAGGTACACGCCTTTATAGAAACCTATTAGATCTTATTGCTTTGGATTTGGATTTTAGAGAGTACATGCGTAATCAGTCTATAATGTTGTGGGAACATAGCATATGCTAGGACACCTGGCCTCCTGTTTTCGAGAGGGAGTGGGCTGTAATCCACCACGCGGGCACAATGCGGGTTGGTAGATGTCAAATGTCTCTTCGAATTTTTGGTTCTAGGACATGCCGGTTTCCTTCACGATGTTTTCCGTTTTGAGAGTAGTGGTGATGAAATTATTTACGCTAAGTAAAGCGCCTGTCTGGGTTCAAACCTACGACCTACAACTAAGAGGTTTTCTTTAAATTATTATACTTGCCCTATTGGAGCTGCAATTTGATTGTTATAGCAAACAGGCCTAAGGTCCACTGAATAAAAAGTGATTACCGGCGCCTATAGATACCTTTTTCATGTTCATGGTAACAATCACTAAGGAAACCCTGTTTATTTTCAAAATCTAGACTTTAGCAGGACATTATAGCTTGTTGAAAAACAAATTAGTAGTTTATTGCTTGACAAAAACATTGGCCACTGATTAAAATTATATCGAAATAACACAAACCTAAAACTGAAACGCGTAGTACTGAAATCAAACTACGGAATTTAAATTGCAGTTCCCGATTATTCGATTTTAGTATCATCTACACACCCATACATATCCGAATACAGGCGACCAAAACGTAACTTCCGTAACCAAAGTACTTGCTAATGCTAAACCAATTAGGCGACCGAATCAACTACGACCAAAATAGATGCAATTACTTAATTAAACCGCATTTGCGCGACCACAACTGTCAAAGTGTTGTTATATTAATATGTAGTCAAATCAATCTGCCTAGCCTTTTCCCAACTATGGGGTCGGCTTCCAGTCTAACCGGATGCAGCTGAATACCAGTATTTTACATGGAGCGACTGCCTATCTGACCTCCACAACCCAGTAACTTGGTAATACGATACACCTTGGTAAGACTGGTTGTCAGACTTTCGGGCTTCTGACGACCCGTAACGACTGTCAAAGATCCACGAATGACAGCAGGGACCAACGGCTTAACGAGTTTTCCGAGGCACGGAGGAGTTTCGCTATGTAAAGATGGTCACCCATCCACGGACCAACCCCGGCAAGCGTAACTTAACCTGGTGGATCGACCCGTGCGGCTGTTATTACTTAGCCACGAGCTCTTTCAGCACGCGTTATATTATTATGTAGTATCTAGTCAAAGTATAGTTCATAACTTTAGCATAATTATAAATTCTAGACTAGTTATGAGACTTTGCGCCCTGAGTAAAGTGTGGTAATCAGCCAGTTCTGATACACAGCATATTAAACGACATAGTGTCGTTTGTATAGTTCTAATTTCAGATAGCCACGGTCCTGGGTATATGAAGACATGATTCCCAGCACGCGTAGCATGTCAACCATAGAATCGAGTTTTTTCTACGGGTTTTGTCGACGGAAGATTACACAAAATAACAGAATGTGATTGTTTATCTATCATTTTATCTATTCTTCCGTCAACGAAACCCATTTTTTTTATTGAGGTCATGCTTAGCGTGCTTATCGGAAAAAGTGTTCAAAACTGATCAGGATTTTTTCAGTAGCAGTTCGGAGACTGAATTTGTACCTGATAAATGGCAATCGACCCTATTGCCATTTATCAGGTACAAATTCAGTCTCCCTATTTCATGGAAACAAATTCAGACTTCAAGATAACTGGAGAAATTTATTATTATACAGCGTGCCATGTAACAAAAACCCTGTCCGATCCGAAAGGGGCACATAGGTACTGCAATAATATTACCTGAAAAAAAAAATGAAAATAAAAAAGTTATTGCAATTTAAAATTTACCTTTTTAGTACCTAAATTACCCGAATTATGCTACAAAAAAAACCAGAGTCGATTAAAATAATTCATGCACGGCGAGGTAGGGCAAACATAGTATGCCACATATATTTGTTTTCGCTGAAACTATCCCCAAGGGATAGATCTCGGAGTCCAATAGATTGCACTTGGTGTTGAGTGTCTGATGATGGAGCCAGGAGATGGATAGTAGAACTCTTCAGTGGCTACCATAAACCAGTATGAAAGTAATATGTGTTTTCCAAGAGAGCGTTGTTGACAACCTAAAGCAAACTCCACCCTACAAAGATTTAAATCGTTAGATTTGCCCTCACCATACTCAGTCACAAGAAAAAGTGTCTATACTGAGAAGAGTGAGCTCACGCAAAGTTCTTCATGCAAAGTTTCATTTCGATACGACAGTTAGAAGTTGATGAAAAGATTCCATTCCGTAGATGTGAATGTGATTCTAGAACCCCGAGATGTGTCCCCTGGGAACAGTTTTAGCGAAAAAAAAAGTTTACAGGAGACGTACTATGATTGCCCTACCTCACCGTGCATGAATTATTTTAATCGACTCTGGGTTTTTGGTCTATACATTCCGTAGCATTGTCCTTTGCAATATTTCTACAGAGGTCATTATGTTATAACTTGTAGACACCCGCTAGACGACGGCCGCCCGCGCCCCATCTAATAAACCGGTAAAAATGATCCCCATTGAAAAAAAATGGGGCGAATTTTTTTTTTAATTTTTCCAATAATATATCTCATTAGTAGTCTCTCAGTATGATTCTTAACAACATCCTCAAGGATCGGAGAGGATTTTTTTTTGACGCTGTATTAATTTGTCCTCTACCTCTTTGGGGGATACAGGCATAATTTTAGTAATATGTAGATCGGATCTTTAAGCACTAGATTCTGGACTAGTTATCGAGTGCCTTGTGTAAAGTGTAGTAGACTAGCTCGTTCTGGTCCACGGCAAATTAAACCGCAGTGTGGTTGGTGCTAGCTTTGTTCCAAAGCACCAGGCATGATCAGCCTTTATAGAGTGTGCAACGTTTGCTTGTTCGTTAGTTGCTACTTGGTAAACGAAGCATGTGGGTTTAGAACTTTAGAGGCGCAGAAAGTGCTATCTATGTACTGCACTGAATTTATGAGTGGCAGAGTTGAAACTCGATAAGTAGGAAGTTACGATCAAAGCGAGATTAGCTTATATGTAGTAATTAAATTCTAGCAACACCTAGTAAAAATATTATCTAAAAGAACATTTCAAATTAAACTTTATTAAAATTATTATATTTTGTTTCTCCGAAAAAACACAAGCTCGGTGATCGGTTTAAAAAGGCTCAGTAGGTAGTATTGAATTAGAAATATTTCCGTATTTTTTGCCGCCGCGGCGTCATATTAGCATGTTTTTACCACGTTCACGAAAAGGAAGATTTAAAAATAATAAATAGTATACGAAGGAATCATAGCAAAAATGTATTCAGTAGCTTCTGTCTTTGCGCTAATTACAACAAATTGCCATCATCAAACCTGTCTTTATTAATTGCTAACTTGCTCTCAACAAAGCCCATTAAAAAAATATGTTTAGTATGTGGATAAAAAGTATGTGGATCCCTGAGACAGCTAGAAGGCGTCGCGGGAGATCCCGTAGAAGATGGTGGGACGAGCTGGAAAAAACAAACGATGGGGTTGCCCAATTGTGGGATGATAGTAACAGTAGGATATACTAATAGTAACTGTAAGATATGGTAATATTCTGAATCACTATACTAAAGATCTCTCTATCATCTGGATGATTATTTAGTGCTGATTACAACTAATGTCCTAAAACTAAATTTTCTTTATAGGTATTTCGAGGCTTATCCAAAATTATTTTATAAACGTTAGAAAACCGTATATTTTAGTCCTTTATAAAAAGCCTTCTATCTTTTTCTATAGAGGTATGTTAGTTAGCTATGTTAGTTGAATGTTTTCCTTTTTTTGTGTACTTTGAAAAGCAGAACACTCATTTTAATAATGTTTATGAAAGGTACCTCTTTTTGACCTTTAGTACGGGTACCTAACTACCTAGTTCGTTTGATCAGAATGTTATTACGTCTACTTATTTCTTTTTATCTCATTCATAGTTTTGATTACATTCTGTACCAGCGACCTCTTTTTTTTTTTTTGTGGTTGGTAAATCATCCAATGACCTTTCCCGCTCTGGACGGAGCGGAAGGGCGTGTCAGACTTTTACTGACTAAAACCCACCCGTGTTCCTTCAGTTGCCTGTTGTCAAGGTCCCGGTATCCCTTTCGGAGTAACCTGCAACCCTGGCAGGCATCGGTCCTAGCGGACCCCGCCAATTGTGCTGACATCTCTTTGAGGCGCGCGTGGAACACGACGCGCCATCGACCCGGGCCTGGCTCTAATCGGACGGCGAGCTACCCATTGCTCGCCGTCCGCAAGCCCGCGCCTATGGTGGCCGGGAATCCGCCTGGGATTCCCGACGCCCCAGGGCGTCTCCAACGGCGGCGGTTAGGGGCGTGAGGGCGCAAACTTTGCCTCTCCCTCACGCGTTCCGCCTCCTCCTTCGCGAGCATTACTGCTGCTTCCCTGTACCAGCGACCTGCCCCTGCTCCACACGGTTTTTAAGACTTGACAAAATATCGAGATTTCTTTGTTTTAAGTAAGTTTAATATTAATTTTCTATACACATAACCTTCTGGCTAAAATTCTCTAAATGATGTTAAAAGTAGATCAAAATCTGCTGGGTAGTTTAGATGAAAAACGCGGTTACGCAGACAGTCATGAAAAGCGACTTTAATTTATAAGATTTTGGTATAGATTTAGAAGCTTTACTTACCTATAAAATAAATAGAAATTCGCATCACACGAATATACATAGATTGACCCAATCATCTATATATATAAAATTAAATCCCTATTTCCCTTGGTCACGCCATCACGTGTGAACACTGAACGGATTTAGAAGAAATTTGGCACAGGGGTAGACCATGACACAAGTAATAACAGCCGCTCGGGTCGATACATCTGGTTAAGCTACGCTTGCCGGGGTTGGTCCGTGGATGGGTGACCATTTTCACATATCGAGACTCCTCCGTGCCTCGGAAAGCACGTTAAGCCGTTGGTCCCGGCTGTCATTTGTGGATCTTTGACAGTCGTTACGAGTCGTCAGAAGCACGAATGTCTGACAACCAGTCTAACCAAGGGGTATCGTATTACCCAGTTACTGGGTTGTGGAGGTCAGATAGGCAGTCGCTCCATGTAAAATACTGGTACTCAGCTGCATCCGGTTAGACTGGAAGCCGACCCCAACATAGTTGGGAAAAAGCTAGGCAGATGATGATGGGTAGACCATGACCTGGAATAGGATATAGATACTTTTTGTCCCGATATTCCCAAGGGATCGAGACTTACGCGGGTGAAACCACGGGGTGCAGCTAGTATATATATACATATACGCAGATAGTTATAATAATGTTTGATATAAAACAAAACAATTTGCCGACATCAAAACAACAGTTACTCCACATATCAATTCAATCTGCCTAGCCTTTTCCCAACTATATTGGGGTCGGCTTCCAGTCTAACCGGATGCAGCTGAATACCAGTATTTTACATGGAGCGACTGCCTATCTGACCTCCACAACCCAGTAACTGGGTAATACGATACCCCTTGGTAAGACTGGTTGTCAGACTTTCGAGCTTCTGACGACCCGTAACGACTGTCAAAGATCAACGAATGACAGCCGGAACCAACGGCTTAACGTGCTTTCCGAGGCACGGAGGAGTCTCGATATGTAAAGATGGTCACCCATCCACAGACCAACCCCGGCAAGCGTAGCTTAACCTGACGGATCGACCCGTGTGCCTGTTATTACTTAGCCACGAGTTACTCCACATATACCAAGAAGTTAAATTATGTCTATGAATAAAAAATAAATGGTTTATTCAGGTACTTACTACTAACTTAGATTTCTTCAGTTCATTAGTCATTTTGCCGTCAAAACGGTGTCATTGCTGTACCTAATATTGTATTGCTTCTCCACCGAATCAATTAACTTCAATACACTTAATTCTGCCCGAACAAAAGATTTCAGCATCAATTAACCTAAAACCTTCGGCAAATACTTCCATTGTTGTAAAATTATTTATCATTTGTCAGCTCCAATCTTTGATGTGACGGTCTTTGAAATGATTCATTGTACTGGAGAGTGAAATGGAATGAATGAACAATCGAGAAACAATTTTTATGGCTTCTAGAAATAATTATGTCAAAAATAACAGGCACAATGAAATAAATTAACAACGTTTCAGAGTAAATAAACGAGAAAAAAACCGGCCAACAGAGGGTTTCTTACCACCGTACAAAATACATAACACTAAGTTCATTTTTTAAATACCTTAGTAAAAAAAATCTACGTGCCTTCGCGTCACGCCTTAAAACTGAATTTTCTGAAGTGATTGTGTAGAAAGTACTCATGAATTTCCTCTGAGCAAAGTCAGTTCGCTGAAGGGTGACCGTTCTTTATATTGTAAATTAGGTGTCAGTCCTGAATATCATACAAACATCCGATGCACTGGCTACAGGTAATCAGAACCCTGAAAGGCTGGCAACCGGTCTTACCTAAGATTGTAGCCGGGTAGGCCACTCGCCAGTTGAAGGTTAGGTCAAGATCAAAGTGTTAACAATGAAGTGCAGCCTTCTGTATCAGTGATTCGATTTGTGAGGTCAGAAAATAGCCACTAAATGTGAAATATACTTACGAGTACTAAAAACTTACTAAAATCAATCGTCTCTGAGAAAAAAGGCAAATAAAAAGAAGAAGACGAGAAAATAAAAGAAGATAAGAAGGCATGAATGAATGTCCATAATACCTATTCTTATATTATTGTCAAACACATGTAAAGAACAAAGGGGTTAGGGTTCAATTGTTACCTTGATCTCGCGGTAACGGGGTGTTAACTTGAGCTCATTTAGCTTTGTTTGAAGATTAACCGCCTTGCATAAACTGTATTCATCCATAATGTTCTATTATAATGGAGTCATCCTTATTATTTAATGAGTAGGTACTTGTGTCTAGATGATAATATTCGGAAGGATTGGTTCTTGGAGTCTTGGTTTTATGGCGACCGTGAGAATCCTATATTTTACATTAGTAGTGCGTCGAAATTGTTTTAAAATAATTTATTTTTTACCTTACAAAAATACATTATTACACAGCCAACCAACCTGGCTGGATAGTTCTTAATTTCTGGATGAATGAATGAATAAATATTTATTTGTTAAACACAGGTAAATACATTTGGTCTTTAGTAAAAATTCAGTTGACTCTCTATGTTTTGGCAGTGGCGTACAAATGTTTGTACATATTAAAATTAAATTCAGAATCAATCTAAATTAAGTGACTGACCACTGACCATTCTATTGTAGTAACCAGTTGGTTAGCTGCAGTTGGCAAGGTGTTAAAGAATATTTACTAAAGATCTGGTCGGTTAGTTATTTAGCTAAATCATCATCATCATCATTTCAGCTGAAAGACATCCACAGCTGGACATAGGACCGCCAAGCACCGCCACTTCGACCGGTTCTGTGCTTCCCGCATCCAGCGCATTCCCGCGACCTTCACTAGCTATTTAGCTACACTTATAACTATTACCAAACCCTACCATTACTTTGGAAATCCCCTCTTTTTTTTAAAGTCCCGATTAATTATAGCAGTCGGTACGGACAGTTAAAAAAAGTGTACCTTAAGCCCAAAACACACGAGCGGGTGCGGGGCGGGAGCGGGTCGGGTCGTTTTCATCGCGTGAGTCGCCCGGTTCATCGTGTTCACACAGAGCGCGGGCGCGGGGCGGCAGCGGGTCGGGCGCGGGACGGCAGCGGGTCGGGCGTGGTTGTACTTTGACAGGCGGCAGCGGTTGCAGTGTGAAAATGTCGGGTGATTCTGATACGGACGAAGAATTATTATTTTTACTTATTTTAAAAAGAAGAACGCAAAAATGGAAAAGTTTGTAGGTTCATGACATTAATAAAAAAAGACATCAATATGGAGAATATCATCGATACGAGTATTGCAACGAATGTAACGACGCTACACACGCATTGCTATTCTGTAACCATCTTACCTTGAAAACTTAGGTGAAGTGAGCGTGGAGTGAGTCATTGTCATCGATATCTACTGATGCTAAGGCAGTGACAGTTCACTCCAAGCTCACTTTGATATTTTACTACACTTAGTTTTCACGGAGATATTTTTACAGAATAGCACAACCGCTCCCGACCTACGCTGTTGTGTCAGCGGGCGCGGCTCCCGCTCCGCGCCCGACCCGCGCCTGTGTTGACATCCATATAATTCCTTGAATTACAAATTATTATACCCGCCGTACTCCCGCGCCCGACCCGCTCCCGCCCCGCACCCGCTCTGTGTGTGTTTTGGGCTAAACGATAATCCAGCCTAGTAACTGGGTTACGATAGACATCGGTGGATATCGTTCCGTTTAAAATATTGATAAGTAGGATATTATTGGGCATTCTACTCCACCTTCCGTTCCATCGGCTCACTTCGTTCGCCTCGTCACTCTCGGTGGAGTAGAATGCCCAATAATATAATTGAAAAATACTGGTTCGGCGCCTATTCCACCCGAAGGAACGGAAGATGGAGTAGAAATCTTACATAGTGGAGTAAGATACTGGTTCGGCGCCTATTCCACCCGATGGAACGGAAGATGGAGTAGAAATCTTACATAGTGGAGTAAGATACTGGTTCGGCGCCTATTCCAGTTAGGCGCGGTCGCTAGTACATTTGTTCGAGTTAGCTACAATGAGTTATAAATGTCAAAGTAATACATCAATTGACTCATTATTAATATAACCGTTTCAAGCAGTCGTCATGAAATTTGTAAAACAACCACAATCGTTACATGTAAACAAACTTTGTGTTAATTCTCAGGAGACTGGTTTTCGCCATGGAGAATTATTACCTAAATCAGTACGATGCATCATTTGCGGTCCGTCAAATTGTGGAAAAACTAATTTATTAATCGGTCTTCTTATACACGAGAATGGTTTAAGATTTCAAAATGTGTATGTTTATTCGAAAACCTTACAACAACCCAAGTATGTTTTTTTAGAAAAAGTCTTGCAACAAGTACCAGGCATTTCATTTCAGAAATATCATGAAAATGAGCAAGTATTGAGTGTTCAAACCGCAAAACCAAATTCTGTTATTATATTTGACGATGTTGCTTGTGAAAATCAAAGTAGTATGCGTGATTATTTTGCTATGGGGAGACACAAGTTCATCGATTGTTTTTATCTAAATCAGACGTATAGTAAAATCCCTAAGCAGTTAGTAAGAGACAACGCAAACCTAATCGTACTTTTCAAACAAGATGAAAGAAATATGAGACATGTTTATGAAGAACACGTCAACACTGACATGACATGGATTGAATTTCGTGAAATGTGTTCAAAAATATGGAGTATACCTTTCAATTATGTTGTAATTAATAAAGATTGTTCTAAAAACAAAGGATGTTATAGAAGTAAATTTGACACGTTTGTAGTCTTTGACTAAAAACAGGAATACATATATAAGACTATTACCTGTCTGACATTATTATTCACCTTACGACGCTAAACCAATTACGACCTATTTTACCAATATGGAAAAATCATTGAAACGACAAATTGTTGATGCGGCAGAAGCTGTAAAAATAAAAGTGCGAAAAATGAGAGATGCAGAGATTAACAATAAACAAGCACTGGAATCTGTTTTCAAACCTGTAACAGAACCTCTCAACCTAATTGCTAATGCTAGTAAGCAAACTCCTCTCCTGCGTGCTAGTGATGATTTTGCTGATGTTCCGTTTATTAACAAAACTTCACAGAAAGAAGGAACTGGTAGCGCAGGAAGTAATGATAATAATGGTGATGAAGACAAATATGAATCCGATATCAACAGTGACTCTTCTTATGAATCAGTAGTTGAAAAGAATGAAGATTGTGATATGTCATCCTGGTCACTATCTTCAGAAGCGTTGGGAGATATTCCATTTGGGGTTAGAGCAGACCGCGGGAAACTGATGTTAGGTTCTGCTTCCATAACGATCAACGATCAATACATAACCGTAGCTGGAAGTAAATACCGAAATACACCTGGTTTAAAACAGTTGTTGCTGAAGAAAGATGTAGACTTAAGCTTAGTTACAGATAGTGATATGCAAAATTATAAGTCGATGCTTCTTGATACAAATGCACATCGTCGGGACTATGAGCCAACTAAACCAATAAAAAGTAATAAAGGACAAAAATATTTGCAAGTTATTAAACCTCTTTTTAAACTGAAGAATACAGTTCAGGGAAAGGGTCTACCGTTATTAAAAAAGTGGAGAAAAAATGTAGATTTAGTGTACTGGGATAATCCTAATGAATTAGTGGAAAGATTGAAATTATTAATTGCATCTAGAGATGCTGGCAACACAGGATTAGATAATGAAATTATATCTATCATTGAAGAATTGCGTGAAAGTAAAGTTATAAATAAATAAATACTTAAAAATGTCTTTATTTTACTATCAGCCTCTCGATACAATACACCTTAAACATGAACGTAGACAAATTCGGACACTACATTCACAAAAGAATGCGTTTATCAGAGTTATTTGAGTTTAATGAGAATGCATTGTTAAAATCAGAGAACGGAGATTTTGATTTAAAAACATCAAGACTGAAAGGAATTAGATCTCCAGTAGAAGCAGACGAAGCTGTGAACAAGGATTATGTAGATCGATTGAATGCTAACACATTAAAAGAATTAAATAATCTGGCAGTGAACAAGGATTATGTAGATCGATTGAATGCTAACACATTAAAAGAATTAAATAATCTGGCGGTGAACAAGGATTATGTAGATCGATTGAATGCTAACACATTAAAAGAATTAAATAATCTTGTTGTGAACAAGGATTATGTAGATCGATTGAATGCTAACACGTTAAAAGAATTAAATAATCTGGTTGTGAACAAGGATTATGTAGATCGATTGAATGCTAATATGATTAAAGAATTTAATAATCTGATTGGTACATTGCGTTCTCAAATCATAAAAGATGCAAAGGGTACAGTTCAAGCTACTTTAAAAGCAGGGATACCTGAGGTTTCAACTCATTTGCAAGATAAGTTTTATACTAAAGCAGAGGTGGATAAATTACTTCTAAAAACTCCGTAATGGTTAAACAACAAATTGTAAATGAAATACATAAAGCCGCACGAAGAAATTTCCTTCGACGTTCTGTTATTCTGAAAGGAATCAGCGACTTATGGCAAGCGGACTTGATGGACATGCAAAACCTGAAAAAGTATAATAAAGGTTACAATTTCATCTTAGTGGTGATTGACTGCTTCTCAAAGTATGCCTGGGCTGAACCGTTAAAATCGAAAAATAAATTTGATGTTACTCATGCATTCGAACGTATACTGCTTAGTAGTCGTAAAAATCCTGTTAACTTACAAACTGATATGGGAACAGAATTTTATAACATCACTTTTCAAGCTCTTATGAAAAAGCACAACATTAACCATTACTCATCGTTTTCTACTAAAAAAGCATCAATTGTAGAGAGACTGATTAGAACTGTAAAAAATAAATTATATAAATATTTTAGTCTCAATGGAAACTATAAATGGTTAGGTCTACCATTGGAAGATACATTGAAGAGATATAACAACACCAAGCATCGCACTATTCAATTTAAACCGGTTGATGTGAATAAATGTAATGAACAAGTAATCAAAGAAAATATTGAAAAAATAAAAAAACATGATTTAGTTCAGTGGAAGCCTAAATTCAAAGTTGGTGACTGTGTTCGTATAAGTAAATACAAACATAATTTTGAGAAAGGTTACACTCCTAATTGGTCAACTGAATTATTTATTATAAAAAAGGTAAATAAAACCTTACCAGTGACGTATCACATAGAAGATCAACGAAAGCAAAACATATTAGGAGCTTTTTACGAACAAGAACTGCAAAGACCTAACCATCCAGATGTTTATTTGATAGAAAAGGTTTTGAAAAAGAAAGGAAATAAATTGTATGTCAAATGGTTAGGTCTAAACAGTGCAGAAAACAGTTGGATTGAAAAAGCTGCAATAATGGACTAAGATATTATATAACCATTTTTAATTTGAAATCATATCATTATAATTTGAGTGATGCAAGGGGGTGGACTAGTTAACAACATAATTAATAATCTACCATTCGAACTTCATTTGCCAGGATACAATTATTGCGGACCAGGAACCAAACTTCACAAACGCTTAGCGCGAGGTGACCGAGGTGTGAATAAACTAGACGAAGCTTGCATGCAACACGACATTGCGTATACAAACCATACAGACTTAGCAAATCGTCACAAAGCCGATTTACAACTACTTAACATGGCTAAACAAAGACTTAAATCAAAAGATGCAGGGAAAGGTGAAAAACTAAGCTCTTGGCTAGTGAACAAAGTTATGAAAGTAAAACTAAAGTCTGGATCCGGCATTAAAACATTTAAAAGCTTAGTTTCAAAAATAAAATCAAAAATTAAGAAACTCAAATGCAAAGATAATAAGACTTTAATAAAAGCAGCTTACTTAACAGCAAAAAAGTTATATCCAAACATTCATCATCGAATTCGAGTACCTCGAGTAATACCCATACCAAAGACTGGAGGAGTTCTACCTTTAATTCCAATTTTCGCTGGTTTATCGGCTTTAGGAACTTTAGCTGGTGGTGCAGCTGGCATTGCAAAAACCGTCAATGATTACAAAGCAAGCAAACAAAATTTGCAAGAAACAGAACGACATAATAAAGCTATGGAGGCTTTAGTGTTGGGCAAGGGTTTATACATTAAGCCGTATAAAAGTGGTAAAGGATTGTTTATATGTAACATCTTCAAAAAACTGAAAAATATGCTACCCAATCGCCCTCTAACTAATGTAGACATCCGAAAGTACTCAAGAGACATCCCACATTTTCGTGGGGTCTACATGAAGGATCGATTACCTCGAAAGCCGAAACGCATTGAATGTGGTATCGTTAACTTAGACGATTCTAAGAACGATGGAACGCATTGGGTAGCTTATGCTAAAGTACACAATCACTGTGAATTATGGAAATTTAAAACCTCCGATGGAACTGATGCAATATTTCAAAAATTGTAATGTGTTTTATAACTACACAAGATATCAAAAATTTAACGCAGTCAATTGTGGTCATTTATGTTTAAATTATTTGTGGACTTTTTGGAATAAAAATGTAATATAAAATATATGCTTTTCTTTAATTTCAATCATTTGCAAGATGTCACTCACTTTGTCTATAACTGGAGACTCGTCAGTGTTAACTACATACTATCCTAATACTTTGCAACTAGATGGAGAGTATGAGTGTGCTTTATTACACTTTTCAACATTTAATTCTATTCCAAACATTGATAAAAGTAATAATAAGTTCTATTATGGTTTTAATGAAGTTATTGAAATACCGGAAGGCACTTATGAATTGCAAGATATCAGTGATTATTTAAAATCCGAAATAAAAGATGCAGCGATCAAACTGCGGTGTAATAATAACACTTTAAAAACTACTATATTCTGTTCAAAAGATATTAATTTTACCAAAGAAGACTCTTTTAGAAGACTATTAGGATTTAACAAACAAATCTTGAAAGCAAATAAATGGCATGTGTCACAGTCTCCAGTCAACATTCTACCTACGACCGTAGTCAGGATTGAATGTGATATTGTAAGCGGTTCTTATGTAAACGGTGAACCAAGTCATATTATTCACGAATTTGCACTTAATGTGCCACCTGGATACAGGATCATAGAAATCCCGAAGAACGCAATATACTTTCCAATCAATCAAAACAACATAAGCTGCATACACATCAGACTGTTAGATATAAACAAACGATTAATCAATTTACGTGGTGAAGAAGTGCAGGTATATCTGCATCTTAGAAGAAAAAAATGATTGACTACAATAAAAATGTGTCTCAACAAGTAAAGAATATCAGTTCTGCTCGAGCTACCTATCAAATAAGACCTCTCTCTAAGAAGAAAATAAAATTAACTAAAGACAATAAAGCATTCCTTAGAGCGATCGGATTGCTAAAATGAATATCTTAGACGTTTTATCCGCTCCAACTTATGATAATACTATAGAAGGAATCGAATTTCATTCCTACAAGCCCTATGTAACAAGTTTCAACAGGAACGATGAAATCCGCATACCTATCAACCAACAGGACTTGTACATATTACCATCAGCTAGCACCTTATATTTGGAAGGAACTGTTATCGTTAGCAAAAAAGATACGAAGGACAAAGCTACTAGTGTCAATTTCACGAACAATGCTCTACTCTACTTATTCCAAGACATAAGGTATGAGCTAAATGGAGTGGAGATTGATAAAATAAAAAATGCAGGTATAACAACAACCATGAAATCACTCATTTCGATGAACGAAAGTGAATCAAAAATGTCTAATGCCTGGGGCTGGAATATTGATGGCATAAAAAATATAAATGGAGGAAGATTTTCTGCTTCCATACCACTTCGTAACCTCCTCGGTTTTGCTGAAGATTTTAAAAAAGTCGTTATAAATAGTAGACATGAACTGATATTGTTACGAAGTAACACTAATTTAAACGCTGTAAAACTTAATACTGGCGAAGTAGTGGATGATGTTCAGATCAATAAAATAATATGGCGCGTACCGCATGTTAAAGTATCAGACAAAGAAAAAATTGGATTGTTAAAAGTATTAGAAAAGGATCGTCCACTTCAAATGATATACAGAAATTGGGATCTATACGAATATCCAGCTTTGCCTAAAACTACAAAACATACCTGGTCTATCAAAACTTCATCTCAAATAGAAAAACCAAGATACATTATTATTGGTCTACAGACAAATAGAAAAAACAATGCAAGTTCTGACATGTCTCAATTCGATCACTGTCATATTCGAGACGTTAGAGTGTATCTCAATTCAACCTATTTTCCATATGAAAACTTAAATGTGAGTTTTGCTAATAACAGAATCGCTTTATTATACGAGCAATACACCAGATTTCAACAGTCGTATTACGGACGTCGCTCGGAACCCATACTAAGCGAAAAACAATTTAGAGATTTAGCACCGCTGTTTGTAGTCGATTGCTCTAGACAAGCGGATAATCTAAAGACAGGTCCGGTTGTGGATGTAAGAGTAGAAATTGAGAGTGATTCAGAGATACCAGATCAAACATCAGCATACTGTCTCATTCTGAACGATTGCATTGTTATGAAGACAGACATTGCATTGTTATGCAAGATATCATGAAGACAGATACCTGTATAGTGGAACTCCAAGGATTTAAAGATACTATAAATAATTTTATTGTTAAAGAATTGACCATTGCGAACCAAGACCATACACAGACGTTCTTGGTAAAACCACCATTTTCATTCCACTACCTAACACAAGAAGAAAAAAAGCAGGTGAGGTGGTTAGAAAGAAATCGAGGAATTTACTGGAGTGAGGGCTACATAGACTACAAAGAGTTTCAACGCGTTATTTTACCATATTTAGAAAATAAAAAAATTATTACAAAGGGTTTGGAAAAGATTAAGTGGATTAAAGATTTATGTGCAAACTGTGAAGTGATAGATATAGGTGAGAAGGGATGTCCTAATTTAGCAACATTAAAAAAAAAGTTCTGCAAAAATAAAACTGATTTTAATTGTGTGAACCATAAAATGAATTGTACTTTAACGAATGCGGTGTGTATTAGAAAATGGTATGTTGATAACAATATGAATGTATTTAATTTATTTTAATTGTTATTGTGTTAAACAGTTAATTAAAAAATGTCTTTGTACTTAAGAGTGTTTTATTTATAATCAGAGTAACCTACATAACAAACTTTAAATTAGCTGCAGCAAAAATTACATTTCTTATCAATTTTATTACAAATTTCAAATATACAATGATTAACGAATTATTCTAATAAAAAATATGGAAAGCAAATAGCCTTTAATTATTTCATTACACTAGAGCTAATTTAGAGTTCGATTATAAATAAGTAATACAAAATAAAACATAATTTAAATAATAAATGAATATATTTTTATTTACTTTTTTACATTACTTACAACTATTACAAACTAATTATAACTACCTACACAATAATAATAATAATAGTGTTAACTATTTTCTAACGTACCTACATACTTAACTTACAAACTTGTGATGTATGAACATTATCCCAACTCGATTAAAAACAAACTACATTTAAACTTACAAACTTTTACTAATAACTATAATATTACATACATGATTTATTATTATTGATTATCACTAAATATAACTACTACTAGATACTTACAAAATAATGACACCAGCTAATAATAACCGTCCCCACAAAGTTTTTTTGATATTTTATTAATTAACGATTGCGTCTCCTCCATAACATGGTCCACCGATTCAGTCACTACATACTGCGCACTTAACATTATCACATCCTGATTGTCACTTGCAGATTCTTGTTCACTGATATCCAACACTTGTACCTGGATCAGTCGTAAACCTTTTTTCTTCTCATTGTTTATGACGAATGATTGACATGTAGGCAGAGATGACTTCTGTTTTAGACACTCCCGTCTTGTTCTAGGTTTCTTGTTGGCCGGTCCGCAGTCTCGTCTTGTTCTAGGCTCCTTGTTGATAGGTCTTTCTTGTTCAGGGAAATCTGGGATATGCCAGCTTAAACTCGGAGTCGGAAAACCTTGAGCGTATTGTGAGAAGTCGATAATATCTGGAGAATCACACATTATCAATGATCTGAAACAAACGAAATCATAATTAATTTAAATGACATAAACAACATGATGAAATAATGTTATATGTAGATGAGTAGGTACTTGTACAATACTTACAATTCGTTTCGTTTTTATTTGATTTGATGTGACCGGTCCGGCTGACTGCCTGGTGATGTATGTGCATATCATATTATTATGAAATGCAAACTACTTAAAACCTTGCGATATGAATCAATTTCATGTTTCAACAAGTTCAAGCTGATGGGCGCGACATGAAGAGACATGCTCGCGCACCTGATCGGTGTTATATTGCACAAAGCAGTCAGCGCAATGCGCTTTGTCATCAGGAATGGAAATGAAACAGATTATTATTATGAACATAAATATATATTGTTTATTTAAGTAAATTAAACTAAGCATTATTATTACTTAACAGATATTATACTAAAATTAATTTTGAACTAATTAGTACAAGGGACACCAAAAATACAAAAAATTTAGAATTACATACACAACTATTTTACATTAATGAAACAGATTATTATGTCTTTATTTCATTTTAAATACATATTGTTTATTTAAGTAAATTAATATATAATACAGATATTTTACTAAAATTAATTTTCAACTAACTAGTACAAGGGACACCAAGAATACACAAATTTTAGAATTACATAGGTACACAACATTTCACACTATAAGAGTAACAAACATCCAGCTACCCATCCTCAAAAACTTTTTATAATTGTAAGTATGATAGTAGGCAGGTTGTAAGATTATCTAACTTTCCAATTAGAATAACATAGGTTTTAAAATCAATAAATACATGTTAGAAATGTAATATGTAACTACTGTAGGTTCCTAACAACTATAAAATTATGGTAATGCATCACATAAATATATTTGCATTACCCCAAGCTAAAGTAGATACTTTATCTGATGATAGCAATCGTTTATCATCATTGCTTGAAAGTGCTATTTTATTTACATTCTGTGTGAATATTTCATGTTTTATTGACCTAAACAATACATTTTTTTTGCGAATGACATTGCAATTGTATAAAACATTTTTATAATCAAACATACTTAAATTTTTCGTTACACATTTTTTTGTACCTTTAGCTTTTTTAATTGTTTTGTTTACGGTTTTAATACAATAAAGCTTTGAGCGCAGTCCTACAAATTCTTTGATAACTTTGCCACCCATTTCGTCCTTAAACAGTCCTGGAATCTTCTTATTAATAATAGGCAAATGAAATTCATTGTTTAAGTCATAATTAGAGGTATCGAAATATTTTAAAAAATTGAGCTTGAAATCTTTATAAACGTTATTACTCTGTACATCATAGATTAGACTATCTGTGTCAGTATAGCACAATTCAATTGCATTACCATAAAACGGTTTCATGATAGAGTAGTGAAAATCGTACATATGCGTTTTAGATAATTCTAATACTGTGAACCCTATGTATATTGGTTTATTAAGTATAACACGCAAAGGCTTCATTTGGATTGCTACTAGATCATCAGAAAATACAGAGGCGCTGTGAAAATATGGACTGGCTATCAATTTCTCAGCACAATTAGTCTTTTTGGTTTTATTGTTTGAGTCACACCACTTGTTTACTAACTTAACGTCTATTCGATTTTCATTATTTTCTAAGGTTTTTCCAAAAATACTATTGTTTAATAATTTGAAAAAATCTTGTTCAAACGTTGACTCTGCTTTTTGACGTAACTGAGTGTTAATATCAATATATCGCTTTAAAAAACAACTTTGCTTAAACATAATTACTCGATGGATCCTTCTCAATATTAAACCGTATTGTAAGCATTTTTTTAAATGAACGTAATGAATTACATAGTGATATTTGTCAAACAAATTCGGTACTAGTTTTTTATTTTTACCACCAGGTGGTATGCATTTTTCTGGACAAAATGGAAAATCATTGTGTTCAATGTGCAAATTTTCCGGATATATTAAATCAACTTCAAGAATGTAACCGTTTTCCGCAGTATCACTGATGTCTGTCAAATTCGTTTGTAAACAATCTATTTCTTGTCTGTTCATAAATCTAAAACCAGAATAGGGTAGGGATTGACACATGCTGTAACCGTATAAATTGTTACAGTCTAAATAAATGATAAATGAATTTGGGCGGTTTGGATCGTAGGTATCTAAATATTTATGATTGGCTTTGGCATATCTTTTGGAACACATACAAACACCTCCACGAATACCTTGTTGTATCATTCTAAAAATTTCGACATCGCTAATTAATTCTAATTGAACTCCTGTTTTTAAAAGCATTGCATCAAAAGATAGACTTGGTGCTGTAAGATAGAACGCAGGATCGAGATTGTAATGGCGTTTACAAGTTTTTCGAAAATTTTCAAATACATCTGTTAGCAACAGAACGTCTGTTTTAAGATATAAATCGGTGTACATACCCATGTTTCGAATATTGAATACTGACCAAACGGAACGAGCGTGTTCAAAGTCTTCGTCAGTAATTGACTCATTAGTCAATGAGCTAAAAAAATTGTTTTTTGACGGCAAACATTTTTCTTCGTATCGATCCCATTGAGACATATAATCATAAGGATACACTCCTTTACGGGTGAGTAGGTTAAATTCTGTTTTATTAGGAAAATAAGATTGTAATTGTTTGAAGTCTTGTTTTTTCATGGTACTAACCAACTTTTCTAAACTAGTGCCTAAAAACTTGAAAGAATCTACAAACCGAACCTGAATGTTTTCATCCGGTGAAATCGGAATAAACTTTGTGAATGAAATATAGTTTTCTTTTGTTTTCGGTATCACTTTAATAGATCCAGGAGCTTCACCTAATTCTTTTATAAAAAGGTGACAATCGTATCCGGACAAATTATGAAAGAATACTGGTAAAAATGTTGGTAATCTGTATTGCAGGTTACAGTAACTATGAGCTGCGCCGCGATACTTTCCACTCAAGTGGCAATGATCACGAACCCTGTCGCCGAATAAGAAGTGATCACAAATATGACAATTCATTGCGTTTTCAAAGTTGTGAGCATTATCATCTGAGTATATCATAGGAACATTATTTTTTAAAATAGTATAAATTTTTTGTGCATCTTTATAAATAGACTTCACAAAATTAGATACACAATCCGAACCGCGATAAGAAACGTAACGATTGTGGCTTTCGTCTAGCGCACACGTAATATGGTAAGCGTAAGCTATAGGCACGTGTCGCTGTCGCGTTACAGTGCTCGCTTTAGTGGGATTAGGGTCACAAGATTCATACCGTTCTAGCATTGTTTCAAAATCTGCGTATATAACAAATGGTACAGTCTGCTTTCTGTTATAATTTTCAAACTGTATGAAAGAACCTTTTGGAGGCAGTTCCGTGGCGACACCTCCACAATTATGTGAACTAAGATCGTCGCATGAATTAAAAAACAGTAAACAAACGTCACAAAAGTACAATTTACTGTGGTGCTTTGTTATTTGATTCTTAACGAGTCGTGGTAAGTCTTTAATAAGACAGTAATGTGATAAATCATCATTTTCGAAATAAAGTAAACGAATCACCTTGTCGTTTAAGGTTTTTGGTTTGTAAAGAGGTCCTACAATGGTATTATTTTTCAAACCATAAATATAAATACAAATTTCAGGGTTATTACCCTCAAATCGCGTAACATCTGAGAAATTCATTGGGAATGATATATCCTTTACATTTAATACGTTACGAAAATCAGGGTAAGACGATACTCTTTCAGGATGACTTTTAGCTGGATATAAAGCAGCAACAACGGACCATAAAAAACAATACTCATCATTATTGCGGATATTAATACATGCTTTTTTCGATTTTATTGATACAGGCAATTCGACAAAACCTGAACCGCAAAGGCGGACCCTGGACCTGAGGCGCAAAGGTTGATATTTGTTAACATTGATTTCCAAATGGGAATTGTTTAAGAAGGTCCATCCACTATCGCGGTCCTGAAATTCTTCAATCTTTTTTGTTAAAGTATTTTTGACTTGAGCCAATAATGGATCCAATTCATAATTCTGATGCAAAGTAAAGTTTTTTGTGGCAAATGATTTCATCTCCTGAGAATCATTTTTAACCATTAAAAACAACGCGAAATATTCGAAGTTAACTTTTAAACAAGTGTGTTCTTTAAGAGACGTATCAATCAACATTTTAATTTTGTTCTCAATATTATTAAAAAATGAATCTAGAGAATAATTCTCAGACGGATCGACGATTCTATAAGAAGCTATACGATTACGAAATGCAGAATGGATTATTTCAACACCTTCGCAAAAATGCGAAATATTTTTGTTTTTATGATTAGTACTACGTAGATGACCTGTCCAGTGACTGCGCTCAACAGAGGTGTTACAAACGGTACAGAAAGGCATTTTAGATAATTATTACGTCAGTTAATTTTGTATGCTAAAATAGGTTTAGATTTACATACTATTAGATTCTGCAATAATCAATACAATTAATTTGGTGTCCCCAACAATTAAAACTAAATTATTTTAAATTTATGCTATCGCTGTAAAAGACGGGCTCGGAATGATTAAACAATTCATGAGTTGACCTCATGAACATTTGCAGCCCGTCCCACTGGGGAGTATTTCGATCTAATTGTGCTTTTAAAGCGACCTGGGCTTTTTTCCACCGTTCTTCCTTGGGGGTGGAGGCAACTTCGTCTTTCGCGTATACCTTTACTTCTACGTAGAACTCTCCCTTTAGGTCTGCCGCTCGCCGTACTTTACCGTTGGCAACACGGCTGATGAGCGATGAACCGAAGTCCCCGCTTGAGGTCGTCGTCTTCGGTTCGTCCTCCAGACCAAAGAGGTCCGAGCTCAAGCTGCGTCTTTTACTGTAAACAATTACACATATTTTCATTTATAATAATTTACATTTATTATCATATACACCTCTGTTGAATCTTATGGGGAATACAAAGCCTGATAAACGCGATAAACGTGGTATATATTTGTTATAATAATTTCAATAAGAATACCTAATGAAGTAACTGTTAACATTCCTGCATTGAATATAATCGGAAATTGATTTTACAGTTGTCTGCGTTACCAAGTTCCCTAACCATCATGTATCAGTGCACATAGCATTTTAATTGATTTATCATACCAAAAAAACACCTAAACATACAAGCAGTAATATAAATTACCTTGACTTAGAGTTTGACGGGTGGGCGGTGCTTTCAGGTGTTTGGCGCTTCACCGCCTTTTTCTTAGCTTGCTTTTTCACCTCGACTACTGCAGCTGTGGACCGTGCAGGTGATTGATATTCCGATTCTGAGTCAGACCTGAAATAGAACACACTAAGATTAATTCTATAACCAACCTCAATAATTATGGAGAGGAAAGTTTCAATGGAATATAGCTCGCTAGAAGATGGTAGTTACCAGCCGGCAGGCAGAAACCAGGTCCGTAGCTGAGTAGGTACCGATTAAACATTAAAATATTCAGATGGAATATAGCTCGCTAGAAGATAACATGGATGGTATGATGGTGATAGTTACACCAGCCGGCAGGCAGAAACCAGGTCCGTAGCTGAGTAC
Organism: Lithophane semibrunnea; assembly: GCA_947363905.1. Lineage (NCBI taxonomy): Eukaryota > Metazoa > Arthropoda > Insecta > Lepidoptera > Noctuidae > Lithophane > Lithophane semibrunnea. The sequence continues at coordinate 15,815,629 of OX376203.1, forward strand.
CGATTAATCATTAAAATATTCAGATGGAATATTGTTTGCTAGAAGATGACATGGGTGGTATGATGGCGACAGTTACATCAGCCGGCAGGCAGAAACCAGGTCCGAAGCTGAGTAGGTACGTAGCCGATTACACATTAAAATATTCAATCAACTTAGTAGTACTTACTTACATTTTATATTTGTAGGATGACGTAATTATGTAACGAAAAAGATAAGTGGATCACTGGAAGACACTGGAGCGAATGTAATTATATGATCGAAATTGATTGGTTATATACCTAAAAAATTTCATTTCAGCAATATTTACCTCATATCAAAATTAAACCTTAACTACATGTCCTCACAGGTGTATAACTAATTGATGATACTTACGACTTATTAAACCGTATTGATTGAAAACCCTTCTGTCAAATTGCAATTTTATCGTGAGAAACGAAATAGAAAACCAGCTTTAACGCTCACCGACAAAGGTGAAGCCGATACCAAGCTGTTACTTATAATAGGTATTATAATAATGTATGTGTGTTTGTTTGATAAACCGTATTATTAAACTCTGCATGCCAACATAAATCAAACTGAAATTAAAAAAATAAATCTGCAAGTTAAGATGAGCCGAAAGTAAAATATCCGGAATACATTTCTTTTTTTTTTTTTTTTTGCAGACCATTATATGTAAACGAACCCATGTCATAAAGTAAGTTCACAGGTATGTTGCAGTAAACTTAAAATTGTTATAAAATCATCCAACGGCTAGAACGAATTTTTATAATCATTTCATGCAAATTTTCAGTACTGATATTAAGAATCATCTTTCAAACAATCCTAGATTGATAGAACTAACACATTATTATAAAACATATAAAATAATAAACAAACGAGAGAGAAATAGGAAATCCTATAAAAATCAAATTTTAATCAAAGACTGCAACATGCGCGGCGATCATCTTACAAAGTAATTGTTGAATACATGGAAATTACTCACTCACACATACACCTCACATAACAACGATAAAGTTCGAATTCAGCAAATTTACATAATGCAATTTTGCAGTCCGAGGTTTTAAAGACTCACTCACACCTATACTGTGAAAAATTTGTACGATCGTTTCCGACGCCGTCGTCAGGCGGTTTACAAAGAGTATAGTACAATAAATAGCCACGGGACGGCGCATGAACCGTTTCGAAGGCGAACGTATGAGTGTGTAAGCATCTTAATTAATCAAGCGCAACGCGGAGTAACAGCAGAGCAACCAGTAGTTGATTGTAGTTGTAGTTGGTTGATACAGCTAACACTACCTTACACGCTAGTAAGGTAGTGTTAGCTGTATGAATAAATTAAATTAACATTTGGTTGTCCTTGGTGCCCAATCTAGGGTCATGGAAATAGAATGAGCTTGTGCCTGTAGGTGCATGCTATTTCTTGCTCTGTGAAGAGACAAGAGTCAATCTGACCCAAATTTTAGTTTAATGTTTACGGTATCCTAAAGTTCAGATGTCCTTGGTGCCCAATCTGGGGTCATAGAAATAGAATGTGCGTGTGCCTGTAGGTGCATGCTACTTCTTGCTTTGTGAAGAGACATGAGACAAACTGTCCTGAATTTTAGCTTACTAAAACCAGTAGTTGATTGTCTACGTGTATGAATAAATTAAATTAACATTTGGTTGTCCTTGGTGCCCAATCTGGGGTCATGGAAATAGAATGAGCTTGTGCCTGTAGGTGCATGCTATTTCTTGCTCTGTGAAGAGACAAGAGTCAATCTGACCCAAATTTTAGTTTAATGTTTACGGTATCCTAAAGTTCAGATGTCCTTGGTGCCCAATCTGGGGTCATAGAAATAGAATGTGTGTATGCCTGTAGGTGTATGCTATTTCTTGCTTTGTGAAGAGACATGAGACAAACTGTCCTGAATTTTAGCTTACTATGTTCGTGTATGTAGTTCAATTTGCAAACGAATTATGTGTGAAACTTGTTGTTATAAAACTTGTGAACTCCGAGTCAATCCGAGAATCTGCAGCAGTTGATCGAGGTAAGCCTATATTGCGTTTTAGAACTAAAATAGTGGAATAGGCGCCGAACCAGTATTTTACTCCACTATGAAAGATTTCTACTCCACCTTCCGTTCCATCGGGTGGAATAGGCGCCGAACCAGTATCTTACTCCACTATGTAAGATTTCTACTCCATCTTCCGTTCCTTCGGGTGGAATAGGCGCCGAACCAGTATTTTTCAATTATATTATTGGGCATTCTACTCCACCGAGAGTGACGAGGCGAACGAAGTGAGCCGATGGAACGGAAGGTGGAGTAGAATGCCCAATAATATCCTACTTTGATATTTAGCTACTTCCGGTTGGACAGTCTGCTGATCACAAGCGTGTACGTAAAGTGTAGACAGATTTTAACCCTACGGTATTGATTTGACATGAAGAAGTAAGTATAAGGCCCATCATCCGCGACGCTACTCAAAAGTAACGTGTTACAAACTTAAATCGCCAATGAGTAGCGTAGTTAATATTTCAATGATGGTTCGTATACGACGCGACTGACAAAGTAGTTTCTGATAGACCTTAGTCACATTTACGACAGGTTATGTGAACAAACCAACAGCAGGAAGATCCCAGCTTAAATATTGTCCCACAGATTTTAAGTGGCACATTCTGCAGTCTGCATCGTCACTCGTTACGGAAAATCGCATTGTTCTGGACCACATAAAATAATTGAAATCCCGTGAATCGTGGCCACAGAATACAGAAAATAATTATCAGCACAATATAACGTTACGGATAAAGGAAAAACCTGATACATGCCGCCCCTGCTACCACACAGCTCAAAGCCGAACCTCCAACACGCAGACTTAACCACAAGCTGAAATGCGACTTAGCAGCTACATTATAAAGCTCATATTTCCATGTGCACCCACAGTGATCCGATTATGTTTGATGAAAATCGTCGAAATCCGATTTTCCAGTCAGTTTCCCGCGTTTTACTCAAAGAAGACTTACATTGGCTTTAAATAAATATATTTCAGTAATAGTTTTAAAATGATCGTATTGGAAAATTGAGCTTTTCATTTTTATGAGATATAAGGTCTGGTTTTATAATTTAGATTTTTTACTGAATCTCGGCTTATCGTCCCCCTTTCATCAAGATTAAGTTACGACTGAATGGACATAGCACTGCTATGAGTTTAAAATGTTTATGATAAAATGATAGTAAGGTTTAAAACAAAGCCTGCAATTGGCTAGGTATTCTATAAAAATAATACTTATTATTTTATGTAATGTATGTCAAAATGACTCACCCGAACTTGACTGCTGAAAAAAGAAGAAAAAAATCTCTTTTAATAACACGTAAGTAGTATATTACCTTTAATTGAATGAAACGGTGAAGGAAAATATCGTGAGGAAACCGACATGTCAAAAATTCACACATGATATGACATGACATCCACCAACCCGCACTGGGCCCGCGTGGTGGGTTATGGCCAAGTCCCTTTCACAGAGAGGCCTATATCCCAGCAGTAGGAAGCATAATCAGCCTATAACGTTCCCTCTGCTGGGATGCCTCCTCTCGGTGAGAGAGAGTGGGCCGTAATCTACCACGCGGGCCCATTGCGGGTTGGTATATGTCACATGTCTTCGAATGATTGGTTCTAGGCCATGCCAGTTTCCTCACGATGTTTTCCTTCACCGTTTTGAGAGCAGTGGTGTTGAAATAATTTACACAAAGTAAAGCGCCTGAGCAGTGGTGGCCCAGTGGTAACGGCCGCGACTTACGAGTTGTAGGTCGTAGGTTCGAACCCCGACAGGCGCTTTACTTTGTGTAAATAATTTCATCACCACTGCTCTCAAAACGGTGAAGGAAAACATCGTGACGAAACCGGCATGTCTTAGAACCAAAAATTCGAAGACATGTGACATCTACCAACCCGCACTGGGCCCGCGTGGTGGATTACGGCCCACTCCCTCTCATAGAGAGGAGGCCTGTGTCCCAGCAGTGGGAACATTATAGGCTGATTATGTTATGTTATGTTATGTAAAGCGCCTGTCTGGGTTCGAACCTACAACCACTCGTAAACAACTCGTAAGTCGCGGCCTTTAACACTGGGCCACCACTGCTCCGAAACGAATATAATTCATGAAAAACAAACTTAAACACATAAATATGTCATGCTACGTATGTTGATTTTCTGAATCAAAGACGGTTTATTCACTAAAGATGTTTATTCGTAAAATAAACAGCCGTCTTTAAAGTCAGTCAGCGCGCCTGCGCCGTAGCGTACGGATGTGCTTCCGTGTCCTAGAACTATGGAATCAGATATTGTAAAATGTGCCAAGTGTAACATCGTTATAAACGAAGTTTTAGCATTTGTGAGCAATAAAATAGATGTTATGGACGAAGAAAGTTTAGTGAGAATATGTGGAAGTGCTTTCTCTGCGAAAGAAATACAGGAGGCTAAGAAACTTCTCTTCAATTCATTGCCAACTTCACTGCGTATGAAAACTCGCAAACGTGAGGGGAAGACTCAGCGGGACTTGGAAGACGTGTTAACACTGCTGAAGAACACCGATCCTGAAATTATCCCTATATTCGTGGCCCGCGATCTGCACAAACTACCTCCCATTACATTTGATCATGTCGATGTAACGCGGCTTTTAAAAGACCTTCTGCTTTTGCGTAATGATCTAATGAACGTGCAAGAGGGATACGTACCAATGAAGGTTTTCAACTCGTTAAAAAGTGAAGTGGAAAACTTGAAACAGGCATCGATTGTTAATTATTTCGAAAATAATGTTAACAGGAAAAGAGGTGCGCACCTTATTAATAGTAATTCCTATGACAGTGGGCCAATGGGACTGGAATATGTATCTATCAAATCAGGAACAAGTCAATCCCCACTAGAACAAAGATATCTTAATGCAAGTGTAAATAAATCAAAGAACACAGATGTTAACATGCGTAAGGAAACCGGTTCTGCCGCGTCCAGCCCGCACTCAGTAGATTTTGTAGATAACGAGTGCGCGTCTAAAACAGCCAATGTTGATGCCCGTGCGCAAGAAGAAAGTACTATGTGCGCGTCATTATGTGCGCTCAATACCACGGATGTCGATGCGCCTACAGAAAAGACGATGTGCCCGCACGTAAACAACGTAACCGAAACGTCTGTGTTACAAGAAAGTAGTGTGATGACACAAATTAAGGATTCTTTACCGAAACCAACGACATTTGCGGGTATAGTCAACAAACCCAACCAGTGGAAGAAGGTGGAACCATCAGAAGAATGGACACTTGTTCAGAAAAATCGGTCAAAAAATAAGTTTGTGGGACAGAAAGGTACGGCGGTCGTTGAACCTGAAGGAAAATTCAAGGCGGCTGATATTAAGGTACCTTTATTTATTTATAATGTGGATAAGAGTACTACCGAAAGTGACATCTCTGATCATATATTTAGTAAGACTAAGTTGCGTGTACACCTACAGCAAATTAATATGAAGTCTCGAAGAGACTATAATGCCTTTAAGATTTCCGTGCCAAGGCACAGATTGAGCATGTTTATGGATGAGAATTTTTGGCCCGATGGCATCCTGTATCGACGTTTTGTAGAATTTAGTCGTGAGAGCGCTGGTAAGGTAACCAGTAATACATGCGTTGGAAATATCTTGAAACCACTCATATAATATAAATGGATGACAGCAACACCAGTTGTACTTTCACTACATTTAATTGTAAAAATGTTAAGCGATCGATTGAAGATGTTAGACAACTAATGCTGAAGTCAGACATAATTGCTCTTCAGGAAACATGGCTATTGCCTTATGAACTACCATGGCTCAGCAGTATCAATACTGATTTTGGCTACACCGGAACTTCAGCAGTGGACACATCCGCTGGAATACTGCGTGGCATACCTCATGGAGGGACGGCTATATTGTGGCGTAAAAGTTCGTTCCCGTTAGTTACGGTTATTAAATGTAACAACCCTAGGATATGCGCAATCAAAATAGTGACTAGTGATCGTCCCATACTGTGTGTATCCGTATACATGCCTACAGACTGTGCGGAAAATTTGACTGAGTTAACCCAGTGCATGGGCGCTATACATGCTATAATTGAAGAATGTGGTATAGACTATGTTTATGTTCTTGGCGACTTCAATGCACATCCAAAGGAGAACTTTTATAATGAGCTGCTCAGTTTTTGTGATGATCTGAATTGGGTATGTGCCGACATTGTTAAATTTGGGGTGGATTCTAATACGCACACTTTTGTAAGTGAAGCGCATGGCTGTAAGCGTTGGCTAGACCACATAATTGTTACTAGTGCAGCGTGGCCCTCTGTCACGGATATCTGGGTTGACTATAATGTGTACTGGTCTGACCACTATCCTGTGTGCATTAAGTGTAAATTTAGTATACTTCAATCTAAAAATGTGACTCCACTAGTTCCTAAAAGTAAAGTGACCTGGGGTGACAAAAAACCTGAACAAATCGGTATGTACACAAACCTTTGCAATAATTTGTTAAGAGAAATTGACTTTCCAATAGAATTAGGAGAATGTTGTGATAAACGGTGTAATATTGTGGAGCATAGACAAATCATAGATAATTTATATACAGATATTGTCTCAGCACTTGGTGAGGCTTCAAAGTCTAGCTATAGGGTGGGTACGAGCTGCAGGAAAAAACAAGTTATAGGGTGGAATAAGTATGTTGGCGAAGCTCATAGGGCGGCCAGGCTTGATTTTCAGAACTGGTTACTTTTTGGAAAACCTACAGCAGGTTTCATTCGTGAAGCAATGTGTCATAGCAGAAAGATTTTCAAAGCTAAGCTCAAATGGTGCCAACAACATCAGGAGCAGATAAAGATGGATCGCCTAGCGACATTGCATTCGGATAATAAATTTCGGGAATTCTGGAAGCATACCAATAAGCTGAACATCAGGTCTGGCGTTCCTTTGAGTGTTGAGGGTGTCACCGACGCAAAGATGATCGCTAACATGTTTAAAGATCACTTCACCGTAGAATCCCCGCTAGGCGCTTCTAACTGGATGCTGGACGCTGGCCCCGTGTGTGAAAACATCAGATTAAGAGTGAGTGCTAAGGACATTCGAAAGATTTTGAATAGTATGAAAGGTGGGAAATCACCTGGACATGACGGGCTCAGCGTTGAGCATCTGCATAATGCAGGGCCACACATCTATAGACTTTTATCGATGTTTTTTTAATCTGTGCATTGGACACTCCTACCTACCTAGTGAACTAACGAAAACAATAGTTACTCCCATAATAAAAAACAAGACGGGAGATAGTTCGGCCAAATCTAATTATAGACCAATCTCACTGGCCACTGTTATTGCTAAGGTTCTGGACAGTGTGCTTGAGGCTCAGTTAACAGAGTTTATACACCTAAGTGACGCTCAGTTTGGTTTTCGCGCTGGACTTTCCACAGAGAGTGCTATACTGAGCCTAAAGCACACTGTTGAGTATTACACGAGTAGGAACACGCCCATCTATGCTTGTTATTTAGACCTCTCTAAGGCTTTTGACCTTGTTACGTATGATAAACTCTGGGATAAGCTTAAGAAAACCAATTTACCTGGTGAGATAATAGATATCCTAAAGTTTTGGTATCAGGGTCAGGTCAATTATGTAAAGTGGGCTGGCATCTTATCGGATCCATATGGACTACAATGTGGAGTAAGACAGGGTGGATTGTCATCCCCAGTGTTGTTTAATCTGTATATAGATGCACTAATCGTTGAGCTCAGCAGCATGCATGTCGGCTGTCACATTGACACTATTTGTGTAAATAATCTGAGTTATGCAGACGACATGGTGCTGCTGAGCCCAACGATCGGTGGACTTAGGAAGTTAGTTAATGTGTGTGAGACGTACGCGGCAAGTCATGGCCTAAAATATAATGTCACAAAAAGTGAGCTCATGGTATTTAAAGCAGGTACCAAGTCACCAGATCAAGTTCCTCCCGTGACTTTGAATAGAACACCCATGAAAGTTGTTTCCTGTTTTAAATATCTTGGGCACATAGTCACCGATCGCCTACGCGACGATGAGGACATGGACAGGGAGCGCAGGGCGCTGTCGATCAGAGCTAATATGATAGCCCACAGATTTAAACGTTGTAATGCTCAAGTGAAAATAACATTGTTCAGAGCGCACTGTTCAGCATTATACACGTGCTCCCTGTGGGCTCATTATACGCAAAAATCATTCAGCGCACTGCGCGTCCAATATAACAATGCGTTCAGGGCGCTGTTGGGGCTGCCGCGCTGGTGCAGTGCGTCGGGCATGTTCGCGGACGCTCACGTTGATGGCTTCCACGCCGTGCTCCGCAAGCGATGCGCTGCGGCGCTCGGCAGGCTGCGCGCCAGCACCAACAGCATCCTGTCTGTCATTGCGGATAGGCTAGACACGCGTTACGTCCAGCACTGGGTTAATACCCATATTAGGAATTAAGTACTTAATTTTAATGTTTCTATTTTAACTACTAACACTAGTTTCATAAGTTTTAATGTACTAACTAACACTCTATGGATTTAAAAAAATCTGAAATAAAAAGTTTTTATTTATTTATATTTATTAAAGAGAGGCCCTTCGGAAAAGCTGCTGCAGTAAGTAAGAAACGTTAAAAGACTATAAATACTGCTCGACTACTCATTAAAATGAAATTAGAAATAAACTGTTTTATTATTCTGCGTTTTATGCATTTCTTTTGCTATTATAAGTGTAGACTTGTAAGAGGGATGATAGACGTGCGAGCAAGTCTGCGTACTTATGGCTAGGCGAGCTTACTCGCCCGTCTGTCATCGCTGCGAGCCGCAAGCCGCCAGCCGCGAGCCAATTTGACAATGAAATTTTGAGCAAGCTTCACGTGTGTCACCGACGGCGAGCCGAGTAAGGTCGCGAATTTAAAGACCGCGTACTTTAAGTACGCACGTCTATCACCCACTTTACACGAATGGATTGAATAAGAAATGAGTAACTACATAAGAAAAGTGGAAGATATGGGAAAGTGGCACCGGTGACTGAATAGTTGAAAGAAAATCGGTGGTCATATCCACTTCTAGGAAAGATTCTTAACCTCTTTAGGTTGCTTAACAACTCCTCTAAAGCCAATATGATTCCTCTTTACAAGAAACCAGCTCGCTAAACATAATAACGTGACCATAATAATAAATCTACGTAATACATAATGATAATTAATAATAAATCTACGTGTAGGAGCTCGTGGCTAAGTAATAACAGCCGCACGGGTCGATCTATCAGGTTAAGCTACGCTTGCCGGGGTTGGTCCTTGGATGGGTGACCATTTTCACATATTGAGACTCCTCCGTGCCTCGGAAAGCACGTTAAGCCGTTGGTCCCGGCTGTCATTTGCGGATCTTTGACAGTCGTTACGAGTCGTCAGAAGCACGAAAGTCTGACAACCAGTCTAACCAAGGGGTATCGTATTACCCAGTTACTGGATTGTGGAGGTCAGATAGGCAGTCGCTCTATGTAAAATACTGGTATTCAGCTGCATCCGGTTAGACTGGAAGCCGACCCCAATATAGTTGGGAAAAGGCTAGGCAGATTGAATAATAAATCTACGTCACCGACTTAGAAACCAACATATTGACATTTTCACAAAAACAAGGTAACTCTAACCTAACCCTGAACTATTTCATACTAACACATTTATTGCAGTTTCATTATGGTGTTAACAGAAATATTAGTTATTTAAAACTTTTCTATAAAAAAACGTCCGCCAATGGCCTTTTCCCATGACTTCTAGAACTGCAATCGATGTGCATAGTCACGGAATAAAATAAAGCTAGAATGTACTATTTGCTTCGCGTAACTTCTTGGCAAGTAAACGTTTTGTTTCAATACAAAAATGCTCGATTTATGGCGTGTTTCCCACTGTTCAATATACCTAGACTTTTCCCAATTACGTTGGGGTCGACTTCCAGTCTAACCGGATGCACCTGAATACCAGTATTTTACATGGACCGACTGCCTATCTGACCTTCACAACCCAGTAACTGGGTAATACGATATCCATTGCTAAAGCTGTTTGTCGGACTTTCGGGCTTCTGACAAGCCGTAACGACTGTCAAAAAATCACGATTGCCAGCCGGGACCAACGGCTTAACGAGCTCGGAAGGGTCTTGGTATGTAAAGATGGTCAGCCATCCACGGAATCATCAAATACATTTTATGAGAACCCTCATTCATTGAAAACTACGACCATACCGAAATCCCACGATCCGCGATTTTGCGGACGGACACCGACGAGCGCGGACGACGGACCGTGGGAAGGTGTACGTGCGGGGTATCGCAGACATCGGAAGTTATCCGGTGCGCGGTGCGTGGCGGTCTGTGGTCGTCTGCCGTGCGTGTCCGTCTGCAATATTGCCAATCGTCGGATTCCATCATGTCTTGGCGACATCCGTCCTGACAGTCATGTTGTTCATCTGAAAATACCTGAAGCAATGACTTTATCTTGACCTCCAACAGCACAAAGGTAGTAAAATATTGTTTTACAAGTACTTACATAGCTGCTTTTATGGGAAAATCATAAAACTGACACTTTGAACGATATGCTATCTTCAGCTTTTGCCAACAGATTTCGAACGAGCATAGATTTACACCAAGCATACCTTTATGTATAAGTTACGACTATCTTCGACGATCATACGCTGCAAACTGCGATTTTAGTGACGTACCTTCCTATTGATGTGTTGGTTGTAACTTTACTTACGATTATTTTCACGAGGGAACGTAAATATTGCACTTATGGTGTATTGCTGCGAGTGATTTTATACCAATGATGCACATGGGTAGGTACCACCGAGAATGTGTTTGACAGAAGCTAATAAAATACTTTTGGGAGTTCCGAGAGACAAACTTCCGAAAGAAAATAATTACATGATGCGAGGTTGAACCTCGCATCATGTAATTATTTTCTATATAGGACACTGATGAAATCTGTATGTTTGAACTCATCGCACGACGAGAACGCATCGTGTCATCGAACGCAAGTAATCGTGCGAGCACATGAAATGCTTAATAACGATCGTACGATGCGTTTGATCGTGCGATCTTCGCCAAATAGGACAACGTCTCAGTCTTGTTCGCGTCTTTTTGTTGATTGAAAACCATCCCTGTGTTTATGGAAGAGTAAACGTGTGTCCGTATAAAAATCGTTTGTCATTGTAACCAGTGATCTAACAAAAGTATGGTGTAAACTAAAACATGTAGAATCTCGGTATTATACATATTTCTGTACTGCACATTAGAGAATAGCATTTCAATTTTCAAAGAAATACTTAGATGTTTATTTACATGGCTTTTTACGTCATTTCCGGCATTGTCGAAGATGAGGCGTTTCGAGTTTGCGTTCCGTTTCACCAAAAACGCGACGTTGGAAAACTAAATTACTAAATTAGTAATGCACAAACATTTTTAAAATATAGACAGCAAATTGTTCCTTGATTCCTGTTTATTGTACTTACAAATTGTAATTATGAAAAAGTTTTTAATACTTAACTATAATTAGGTATTTCCTGTTAAGAAAACATGTCAAAAAAATCATTTTGATTACTCAGATAAGTATGAAAATAATGTGAAAAACAACACAAGACACTTCATAGTTGGATCAACTTTTATTTCCATAAAAATCTTGGTTATTTTTTTACGGCAAAGAATGGAACAGCGCAGCGCGACGTTCCGTGAATTTCAGAAGTACACTTGTCAAATAACTCGAGTGTTGGACGGGATCTAGGTACTTGTCAAACACAATATAATTATACTTATCGTATTCTTAGCGCCTTCGCTTCTAAGGGTGTCAAAAAATGAACAATAGGTATAAAACCTATTTTTTGACCCCTCAAGCTAAAGTTTAAATAAACTAGAGGGTTCGATTCTAGACCCTCTAGCGTAGAAAATTTTCGTCGGTTGTCAAAAAAATCTGGAAAATGGAAAAGCAATTTATTTCAGTATCATGTACTGAATCCATGGTAACAGGTCACACGTCGATGTCCCTGCCGTCCTGTGTTGGCCAAATGATTACCTTTGTTTTTTTCGTTTGAGAGTAACTAAATGAAAAAAAAAACGCACAAACACATAAGAACGTAGGTACATAAACACATACGTAGGTTAGGACACAAAAGTGTTGTGACAGTCAAAATGTTACACATATTTAGTGAATGTTGCTCAGCTGTTGCTCAGCGAGACGTCGACCGGTGTGCGAGAGAGAGCGTACGAAGTAAAGTTCGCAATAACACGACAATGTAGCCGCGGCATAAGTAACGTGCAATAAGGAAGTTCGCTCCAAAATTCATGGCGCCGAAAGTGCGTTGAGAGCAACCCGCACTTGGCCCGCGCCGTAGATTGCAGCCCACTCTCTCTCGAAGAGACGCCTGTGTCCGATAGTGGAAACGATATAGGCTGATTATGCTAGGAAGGTAATGCATCTGATATTTTTTTCCCATGGACAAGGTTGCATAGTGAAGACTATAACCACTCAAACTACCAATGTCTTCATAAACTAGGTAAGCGAAAACACCTGTTAAAACATTGTAATATGCGAAGAAATCCTCTTCATGTTACTATGAAACAGTAAATAACATTACGGCTCTAGGATTCTGTTTATTTATACCGTTATCATTCTCTTAGGGAAACCTTTGAGCTGTATCTACACTAAGTGGATCAGGAGATTTGAATAGATTCGCTTGGAATTCTATTAGTAACGCAATACCGAAATATACTGAGTATTTTGGTAGTGGGAAGTATATTTGGCAGTTGTAATATTGATATTATTATGAACTGATTCATGCAGGACTATGTGATATTTACAGTTATTGCTGTTTGAGGATGCTGCAGTATTTGTTGCCAATCCTAGACAGAACAGACAACGGCGAATCTGATATACGAGTATACCCATAATAGTATATACTAATATACGAGTATACCCATAATAGTATATACTAATATACGAGTATACCCATAATAGTATATACTAATATACGAGTATACCCATAATAGTATATACTAATATACGAGTATACCCATGATAGTATATACTAATCCTAACTTAGTTTGTTACGCTTTCACGCTAAAACGGCCGAACGGATTTGGATAAAATTTGGCACAGGCGTAGACCTTGACCAAGAATAGGACATAGGATACTTTTTGTCCCGATATTCCCACGGGATCGAGATTTACGCGGATAAAACCGCGGGGCGCGGCAAGTATAGTAATGGTAAATGGATGCTGTGTCAAATCACTATAACTCGTACGCATAAATTGGATGGCGCAACTTGAGCAAATACATATTATAATTATTTTATTAAAATAAATAATATTATTTTATTAAAATAAATAATATTATTTTATTAAAATAAATAATATTATTTTATTAAAATAAATCATAATATTTTATTAAAATAAATTAAATTATTTTCTTAAAATAAATCATAATATTATTATTAAAATAAATCATAATAGGTCATTTAAATATTATATAACCTAATTATCTAAAAAAGACATTTAAATTAAGTACGGTCCAACAATAAAAATCAAAGCCCCCAAACGGCCAATACACCTAATGCCAAACATTTTAATGTGAAAAATACCTACGAAAAGAGATCGCCAACTTTGGGTTGGATCTTTTTAAATAAAGCGGGTCATTTCGGCCCTCCCTTCACAATCCCCTCTGGTCAAGTGTAGGAACGTACAAACAAACGATATGTATATAATATCTACTGGTAGAATTTGAGAAGGTTCCTACGTACCTTTTTCGGTGAAACTTGGTAGGTATTGTTTCGGAAATAAAGTGTCTTTCATCTTTTATTTTTTCAAGTTATTTGGTTGCTAACAGTTGATTTTTGGATCAAAACTTTGGTTACATGATTAGCTGAATGTCCAGAGAGTAGAAGGTTGGATTAATATTAATTTATAAGTGCCTCTATATTGAAATACGATACAAGGCTTTTAAAAAAAAAAATCTGTTTTTTTTAAATAAAATAATTGTTTTTATTTCCGCAAGAAAAAAAATCTGTTTTTTTAAAATTAAATAATTGTTTTTATTTCCGCAAGAATAAAAAAAAAACGTTTTTTTTTCTTGCGGAAATAAAAACAATTATTTCAATACAGAGGGCCTAAACAAGTGGCAATCGCTTCGAAAGCGTTTCGTATTTCTAAAAAGATTTTCAACAGGATTGACAGAAGCTTTTCGATAGCTTATGTCAGTCCTGTACAATTTTGCCTTTTCCATCATCGTTATCGCTGATAGAATGTCACTTTGTCTAGGGCCTCTGGATCTTTAAAGGTGACCGACCCCCAGTTTCTGAAAGTCGATTGAATTATTGTTATGTCAGATTTTATTGGCTGTTATTATTTTGGTGGACTAATCACAGCAAGTAAACGTTGGATTTGACAGCTTGTTAATTAGTTTTTTGTAATGATCAGTATTTCAAAAACCGGGTGTAAGTAAGGCCAAGGCTTTAACATCAATAATCCGTAATAGAAAAATTTTACCCGGAAGAAAAATTCAAGATATTTTTTTGGCAATTATCTATTACTAGTTGCACCCCGTGCGTGGTTTCACTCGCGTAGGTCTCGACCCGTGGAAATATCTGGATAAAAAGTATCATTATGTCCTATTCCAGGTCATGGTCTACCCCTGTGCCATATATCAAGGTCATCGGTCCACCATGTGGGAGGCCTTCCAAGACTTCCAACGCTACGTCTTCCAGTACCAATATACCTTGTCATTTTAAGACGGGCAAGTGACATTCAACCTTAGTGTCATAAACCAATTACGAGGTCGACTACACACATAATCCATACTTAATATTAAATTCGAAAGTAAGTCTGTCTGTCTGTCTGTATGTTACCTTTTCACGCCTAAACCACTGAACAGATTTCGATTAAATTTGGCAAGGAGACAGATGGTATCTCGGAGAATGATATAGGCTACTTTTTATCTAAATACCACGCGGGTAATAACTAGGTTCTATAAATAACTAGGTTCCGCCCGCGGCATAAAAACACCCAACAGATATCTTGGAATCGACTGCAACGAGATTTCTGTGAGAAAAATTGAATTTATATAACCCACGACCGAGATTCATGAATAATGTTTGATCGCAATCTCGGCCACCTATTAGATATTCCTGGAGCTATCACCGTCTCATAATCGAACGTCAATCAACGTTAGGCACTGGCAGGTAATAAATATTATTATATTTTCTGAAAACATTATCTGTCATCAAAAGTACTCATGCCAAAACCAATATACATACTTCACTAATAAAGACGACATGGGCAGTCTTGGTACGTCCAAATAAAATAATAATATTATGTATGTACCAACAAATGATAATCCTAACTAATTTTGTAAAAGCGAAAGTGAATTTGTTTGTTACACTTTCACGCTAAAACGGCTGGACGGATTTGTATGAAATATGGCACAGCCATGACCAGCAGGCGTAGCATGACGCTTTCTATCTCTACGAAGAATAGACATAGCTTTTCTATACAAAGTGACAGTTCGTTTCTTCATTTTTGACATCGCACCGTAGAAATCCTTCTACAATATGTCATTTTGTCTTTCATTTCTAACGATCTTTGTCTAGGTATTTTTGTTGGTAGACTATTTCGGAAGAAAGTTTTCTATCCTTACTGTCAAAATCACACTGACAACCTATAAATCCTACAAACACCAAAACAAAGAATTCTGAGTCGAAATATGTGAAAGAGTGAATTTCGTAAAAAGTGCTGTTGACTCTTTCTACTTTGCTGCCGTCGTACTGTCTACAGGAAACGTCATTTTTGTCTACTCTTCCGTCGACAAAACGGTGCTCATTCTACGCCTGCTGGAATAAGATACTTTTATCCCGATATTCACACGGGATCGAGACTTACGCGGGTGAAACCGCGAGGTGCAGCTAGTATTAATATAAATAATTATTATAACGTTGCTTTACAGGTGACGAAAAAAACCTAGAAAAAAAAGTATACTTAATCTTGTTTTTAACATGTTAGGTTTTTTCCGCCCGGGTTTTGGTGTTTTAAATTTTTTGGGCCTTCAGATAAAAATAGAGACCTTAACAAACAATTCAGTGCCAGAAAATGAGATTTATACAAAACTTACAAAAATAAACAGGCTTTAATCCTTAAGATAAACCTCATTATACTAAATTGACGTCTATCTGCGTACTTAGGAAGCACTTATCCCATTACCTAAAGCTTTTACCTCTTACGCAAATCCAATTACATCACTTAGGGCCGCCACGTATCCACAAACGCAAATAATTGGGCAAAGAGCAACATTCACGCGTATGGACCAACCCACATCAATCAATTGTCAACCCTAAGTACGGGAAGACAGAGTGAAAAATGTTTTGTGCTCAGGTAGACGACTGATTGGCATCGGGAATGCGTTAGACTCAATATAGTGGTTGGTTTGGGAATGAAAATAACGCGTTCTTTTTCACTTCATTCTTTCAGTGCAAACATGTTATGTTAGAAGTAAATATGTCTCTTCTTCGTCGTTCCCTCAATGCTGAGGATCGCGACCACATATGACGCGTCTCCAAGCTATGCGGTCTTCTGCAGTGTGGACCGCCTCCAACAACCTTCTTGATCGCGTCTGACCATCTCGCCGGTGCTCTGTCTTGAGCGCGTTTTCCTTCCACCCGGCCCGGTATCAAAAGCCTTTCCAGACCATTTATTTATTTATTTATTTATTTATTTATTTATTTATTTATTTATTTATTTATTTATTATGTTAACACGGTTTTAGACCACTTACATTAACATAGACATAGGTAATATACATGTAACACAAATATACAAATACGAACAAAACAGATACGATATAGATAACAAACAAAACAAAAGGAAACAAACTATAAATTTTCACAAAAACTTAAACATATACATTTAACATTACGAAACTCGCCCGCAAAGAAATCACAGTCAGGGAAGGCATCCACGACGGCATTGATGGCAGACAAGACGCGTGGGATAGGGGATGATGCGCGAGCCACAGTGCGGCACACGGGCACGGCTAGTAGACGATGACTACGACCGCTGAGGTAGTTACTGGGAACGAATAATCGAACCAGCTCATTGTGGAGATCAGGGGCATCTATTAATCCTCTACCTATTTTAAGCGCGATGCTCAGCTGATTGGATGCTCTTCTGGTTTCTAACATATTATATCCCAAACACCCTATCAAATATTTAGTTACGTAGATTTGTAAAGGAACCTTATGAACGCTTTCTGGACCTTTTCAAGTAATAGCGCATAAGAAGCCTCATGCGGATTCCAGATACTGGAGCTCGCCTCTAACTTGCTTCTGACAAGCGTACTGTACAGAAGTCGTAAAATATTTTGGTTTTGAAACTCACGTGAGTTTCTCAGCACAAACCCAAGCCTTTTAAAGGACTCTTTAACGACCGTGGTTATATGATCGTGGAATGTCAACTTTTGGTCGAAAACGACGCCCAAGTCTTTCATTGTCAACGACCTGGTTACTATCGAGCCATTAATTTTATATTCAAAGCTGATTGGTTGCCGCTTTCGACTAAAAGTCATGACATGGCACTTAGAGGAATTGAATTCCATTTTATTTGTGATTCCCCAATTGGAAACCAAGTCTATATCTCTCTGAATAGCCTCACAATCCGATACAGTGCTGACAGAGGCGTAGAGTTTGAGGTCATCCGCATACAAAAGACATTTTGCATGCTGGAGAACAGAGGGGAGATCGTTGATCATTAAAATGAAGAGTAAGGGCCCAAGTATTGAGCCTTGGCTCACACCAGAACGAGTGTGGTAGGTGCTGGACTCGTAGATCCCGAGTCTCACGTACTGCTGGCGATCGCGGAGGTAATAGTCGTAAAAGCCTTGGGCAAAAACCTATGGCCTTAAGCTTTGTAAGCAAGATGTCATTATTGATCCGGTCAAATGCCTTACGATAATCAAAATACAATACGTCGACCTGCAACCGCTTGTCGAGCTGAGCAGAAATGTATTCAGTTAAGGTCAACAAGTTAGTTTCAACGGATCTCCTGCTTCTAAAACCGTGTTGAGCGTTACTTAGATATTTCTCTACTTGGGTATAAATTAACTTATGAAGGACATTCTCAAATATTTTGGCAGGTGCGGATAGTATTGCAATAGGCCGGTATTCTTCGACAGCTACTTTATTAGAAGTTTTAGGTATAGGTGTCACACGTGATATTTTCCATTGGCGGGGATAAAACCCTGTTCTTAGTGATAGATTAAATATATGACACAAAGGAGGAACAAATGAGTCTTTCAAGTGTTTGAGTATCATAGGCGGTATACTATCTGGGCCTATAGAGCTACTGTGTTTTAACTTATTTATTCCGTTTAGGACATCCTTGCAAGCAAACTGGAAAATGTTAACGTAATTGCTATCTTGTGTAACGCCGCAATTGTTGGTGTTAGCGGCATTCAGCTGTGGTATATCCGCCAAAAAGACACTGGCAAAAAACCCGGCAAAAGCCTCCGCTTACCATGCTGAGGTGAACGCATTATATGTCCGTAAAAGCTGAGAGCACGCTCCTGGCATATTCTAGATAGCCGCTTGGTTATGTTGAGTTCTTCAGTATGCATTCATTCATTCTCATGGCGGTCCATGGTATACGTTGTCCATGTTATATGTAGTAGCTTTTAATACTAATAATTTTCAGTTGAAAACAAGAATATTACTTTTACGAAGTACATAGCGATAGCGGTAGCAGGGCAAAACATAGGAAAAAGAATGTGTGAATGGCATCTACATCGCACTACGCCTCAAAGACCTGACGGCACACAAACTACCTGACGTCACATAAAATCCTGTAACGCGCAATTAGAGTTTACCACGCAATGGACATATACAAGATTCCAACTTAAAAAGTTGGGCAGTTGACCGCCAGACACAACACCCGTCTGGTCGGAGGATCCTTACTTTTCCATAGAGGATGAGTGAACTTTATACCTTGTTCCTCATACCCGTTTTGCGGCGTTATCGCAGCGGTAAGCGTACAAATAGGAAAATGGAAGTGATTTTAGATTTTAAAAATTTAAATATCCAGGGTAACACCAAAGGTCGTTGACCTCTTCGTCAGCAAAGTTTCGGTAGCTAATTTTTATTTGACCTTGAATATCACTATAATATAGTATCTTACGTAGGTATGCCTCGATATTCAAAATAACCTGAAGCAAGATAAGGAAATTTATATTTTTTCAGCCGTTGGGTTTATTATAAGAAGACGTCGACTTGAGGAAAAATTACATATTCACATGGTTTTCAAGTGTAACCTTTTTGTGGATATTTGGGGAACCCTTACCCTAATATTCCTATAAGGAAAAAGTAAACAATAGCTTTTGACATGGGAAGGTTAGAGGCGCAAGAAAATGTCTACAGAAAATAATATGTGACGTTAAAAAATATTCTGAGGAAACTGTTGAATTTGATGAATGCATTCATTTTGTTCATATAATTATCGGTTCTTATGTAGATACATGAATCGTTTTGTTATCGATAGAGTTGTTATTGATGAAAAATTTGTTAGGTACGAGTACTTTGAAAGTCTATCCTATAGGTATTAAATAAATGACCCTACCTCTAAACTAGCACTTAGATTTTGAAGCTAGCGAAAATATTTATAAGTGTCTTGAATACAATTTAAACTAAAACCTCGAAAGACTAACTTTGAAATTCGAACTGGTCTTTCCGCCATCTTGTCATTAAGCTGGTTCACACAGCTTGTAACACAGCCATGTTTCATACAATAACGATTTTCTTTTGTCTTACTTTTAAAAGAAAATGCCATAATAAACTTTAAAATGAGAACAGAAAATATACAGCCAGTTAATATAATAATGTCTTCAATAGAGCTTATTGTGTTGAAACAACAAAGCCGTTGAACATTATCTTAGTCTGTGGCACGTCGATACAGATCGCATTGTTGCAGCCGAGACGTAACGGAGATGCTTGAAAATGATTAAATTTAATTTTAAACTTAGTTGAAAGTTGAGTTTGTTTTTGTATTTTGAGATATAATTTCATTTTCAGAAACCGGTGAGTGAACAAATTAACAAGTTTTTATTACGAATGCTTTTTCGAAAGCTTCTTGGTGCCGTCATTATCTTAATTTTAAATAGTTTTTGCACCCCTATTTAAAAATAAGACCTCGTGGTCGGAAAATATCCCACAATGTACTATCGAGACAAAAAGTATCCTGTGTTAATCCAGGTTATAAAATTATTTGTGTAGGTACCTTTCATACAAATCCTATACACATTATACTAATGATTTAAATACTATCGTGAATTCTACGCCAGTGAAGCCCCCCCAGTCCCAGTCGGCACAATTTTTTTCGCCATTTTAAACTTCCACACTCCATTGATGAAAACCGTATGAAAATCCGTTTGGTAGTTTTTGAGTTGATTGCGTTCTGAAGTTTAAGTTACATAAGTAAGAACTTGCCTGTGCTCGCTGTTGCTTTAACTGTAGGAATATTAAGTACCATATTTTTCATTCTCATTAATGCTTCTGTAAGTTCATACTTACAGAAATATTAATGAGAATGAACGATTCATAACGTTAATTTTATTAGTTACTGATATCATTATCAGTAACGAATAAAATTCACGTTATGAATCGTGTATGAAATATGTTTTAGTTATAAAGAAAATAGCTTTTAGAGCATGTACATATTTAACGCAATACATAGTGTATGCATTATAAATTCATGTAACATTACATAATAATTAATATTCACAAACGAGAAAATTATACCAAGACTCCACTGCTTATAAAGCTATAATCCTATAATTTAAGGCCGGATCGGAACCAAAATTGCCTGTCTTCAATTTGATTTTTCATAAAATTGATAAGACTTAGGTATAAAATAAAAATAGTATGAGTAACTACATGATATTTCCAAACTTTTTGTGGAACAGAAACACAAAATATTAAAATTTTCTCGATAAAAAAATATCACGAAGTTACCTCTAATTTTCACGTGTTTTCGATTTGTACTTAAAATGCTAATGCCTATTATGATAAAAATTAGATGATTATATGTATTAAAACAAGGCAAAAAAAATTGTGTAGGCTTTTTTTTATTCCTTTTATTTTTGGTTTTATTACGAATCAAAGCTTGTAGGACTTACGACGTTCTTAGTTCGTGGAAGAAGCCATCTTCCGTCGCACATTACGGGAACTTCAAGCATATTTTTGTTTCACAAATCAGTCGGCGTCGCTCTGTTGAGACGAAAGGACTACGCTCAAATTTTTAGCTGCGCTGAGATATTATTTATTTTCGTAAATAATAGTTTCGTAATTTATCACATTCCACAAAAGAAACTGAGACATAGAAAACATGAAATAAATACTAAAACCACTTCCAAAACGAATATTACAAGTGTTATTGATTGATAAATAAATAAATACCGAGTCTAAATAAACACATAAAATTCAATGTTGATTATTGAAAACTCAAGATGACATACATTTTATTTGACAGATTTTTGACTGGTATAGTAGCACGGAGTATAGAAAGAAGTAGGTACAACTAGCGCCATTGCTCTATATTGCGGTGAATTTTCTTGCGGAGAAAATTTACAACATAGCCAACGAGCCCATTCCACGTTCATTTGAAAGTTCGCACTGGAGATTAAATCTTATTGCGATTTACTCAGGATCCAAATTCGTTTACTCCCACTTTTTTTGACAAACTTCTTGTAAGGTGACCCTTAGACGAACAATTGGAGCGACTGACCGCCCCTAAATAAAACTTGTTTAGAATAATACCTTTATTCTTCGGTTATTGGTATAACGAACGAACTCGAACAGATTACGTATGACTCCGGATTTTTTATTTGTCTGTCCGTGATGTCTTGTTTATATCTCTTTATTTAACTTTTTTGTCGTAGTTGGGTTTTAGTTTTTACCTGACTACGGCGAAGCAAAAAGGAGGGTTATGATTTTGACCGGTTTCTATGTATTTATCTATGTCTGTTCCCTCATATTATCTTCTAAAAGACTCATCACAATTTGACAAATGAGGTATCGCTGGAAGCTTCTTGATTGTCCGCTGGTCATCGGCTATATCAAGACACATTAAATTGAAAATGGCGCCCTCTAGGTGACATATCATGAACAACAAAAAATATTTTTTAATCATACCATGTTGGGTATCAAATGAAAGGTTTTAATTAGCACATTTCAAAAATATATATTATAACCCCAAAAAAAACAGCGACAATCAAGACGTATATTGCCATATGTTTATGTTAACGCGTGGGATGATAAGTGCCGCTTCACGCGCCGCCGCACCGTAAACAGAAAAAACGTCAGACGCGCCGCGTGACGCCACACTGCACGCGACGCGCCACGCCCCGCGTCTCCGTAAATGAGGCCTAAAGTTATAATGCAACTTGGCATGTTTTCAAAGCTACAATTTCAACAGTTACAAAGAGGGACCATACTAAACTTTCTACTAAGGGACTAGTTATAACAAGCGCCCGAGACGCGCATTTTGTACGCTGCGTTTCGGGCGCTCAATAAAATTGTATGAATTCCTATGTAACGAATTATATCAAGCGCTGCAGTCTAAGCGAGCGCCCATGCCGGGCGCCGTTAGGCCTGCACATGTCGCAACTTGCCACTCTCAACTTGCATCTCCGTTGTGCGATTTACAAATAAGACTGGGAGAAGGTATGCCGCGGGCATCGCTTCATCAAGAATTGCTGCTGCGTGCGCCGCCGTGATGAAACGCCGCGTGTGACGCGGCTATGCCATTCACGGGCTCCGCCGCAAAAAACGCTCCATTTCAAACAAACGTGTGTAAAATCGCGTTTCCGTAAACGCACTCATACAACGCCATATGTTTGAATTCAGTGCGGGCCGCGCCGCCCAAAGACACGCGCGACTCCTCGCTTCTCCGTAAATGAAGCCTAACCGTGCCCTTGACGCTTGGACGCGAGTTCCTTTTTCACTATTTTTCCTTGTCATTTTCTCCACATCAGTAATAAACTTAAAAGAAACACGGTTCAAAAGTTACAACAAAATGTGGAAATCTTGTTGCGTTTGACGAGCGTCCAAAACGCGCCGGGCGCGCGCCCAAATCACAGCGCAGGTACTGAGCGCGTACCTCGGGCCCTTGTTATAATTAGTCCCTTTGGTACTTTGGCACCCATTTACATAGATGAATAGATGTCAATTCTTTTAGTGGCGAAGCCGACAATCCTACATTTATTTCTTTTGTACAGAACTCGGCCTCTTTTTCACGTTTCAAATGTTTTCGAAGGGGATTGTTTTCGTTTGGCGCAGGAAAGGTTTTTGTGACACATGTCATATTCGTTGCACAATACAGTGCAAAATTCATTATACGAATATTATTTTTTACTTGGGTATCACTTTGCACGATCCTCCAAAGAGAGAAATCCACGATATAGCATTATATTTATTACTTGGTAACACAGTTTTCCACAAAGACGTCATTAGGTACAAATTGTACAAGGTCCTAAATAAAATTTGGTAACATTTAAATTTGAACTTTTTCACGTCAACATTGAGTTTCTAGTTCCAAAACATGAACATGATCTATAGTTCTGAATTCAAGCTTAGCGTATCGTAGAAGCAAAATAAACTACAGAAGATTGAAATTCGAATTCTATAAACGCCAGACGAAAAGTTTCTGCTGGCGGGAAGGCATTGTGTTTTGTTTTCGTCGTGTTTAATGAGAGGGGTAGGTAAGGGTTGCGCGGGTGAAATATGATTTTTTGCTGTCAATACACGCCCCCTTAATTGCAGTTACTGGCCATTTAGCATAAGCATTCCTGACAAGAAACCTTTTACTCTTATGTCATTTTAATTGACGATGCAATTTTATTTCGTCTATGTTGGAAATATTTTCTAACATGTTGTTTTTTTGTTCTCAGGAAGAGGATCTGCATAATTTGCAGCAGCTCCTTTATTAGGGTAAGTTAAATAGCAAGTACAGTTAAGTTTACTCTGTGGCGTAACGTTCGTAGTTATTCGGAAACGCGAACATTACACACTTTTAACATACTTTTTCTGGCTAACCTGTATGTGTACCATGTTATGTATTATGGCCCGTACAGACGAAACCAACCAAAGCGATAATATGGCTGTCTTTGAGACATACCTCAACATTGCCGAAGCAATTTACCGAGGGATTTCCATTTCCTTCTTTTCCTCCCCGTCTCATAAATGACAATGGGAGTAGGGTACAGAAACGTGCGTTCTTTACCGCACCTTAGAAGTAGATACAATATTCTAAGTAGATGACATGGCATTAAAAAAGGAACAAGGGGTGCATCACGTTTTGCGGTCAGTCCATTGGGTAGCAATCTGATGACCTATTTCAGAGAAAATGGAATGGAAATCTAAGATGAGTAAATTTTAACGGCCGGGGCAAGAGAGAGAGAGCTCGTTGCTAAGTAATAACAGCCGCACGGGCGATCCATCAGGTTAAGCTACGCTTGCCGGGGTTGGTCCGTGGATGGGTGACCATCTTTACATACACTTTCAAGCCGTTGGTTCCAGCTGTCATTCGTCGGTGTTTGACAGTTGTTACGGGTCGTCAGAAGCCCGAAATCTGACAACTATTCTTACCAAGGGGTATGGTATTACCCAGTTACAGGCAGTGGCTCCAAGTAAAATACTGGTATTCAGCTGTATCCATTTAGACTGGAAGCTGACCCTAACATAGTTGGGAAAACGCTCGGCAGATTGTTTGGGAAGAGATAGAGAGGTGCTACCTGTGCATACATATTATTTAGATTAAAAAGCAAACCTTAATGCTGCTTGGCAGGAAGAGCATGGAAGTATTAATTCCTCGAACGAACTAATTCGAAATACTTTTAGATGTAGAAATAGTAGTTTTTGAACTACTTCTTCGTCAATTATTGTTATTTCCATCACACATCCAAAGCTACAGCTGAATGTCAATGACCCTGCTATCTGACTATTTCTGTTATGTACTGTTTTTGGCTATAAATTACAACCAAGACTGAAAACGTAAATGCAACGTTAGAAACGCTGGAACATTACCAATTCTTAGCTACTGTATAATGCCGTGATTCGACGGTGCGCCATATTGCGGACGGACACAGACGAGCCCGCACGACGCACCCTGTGAAGGTGTAAGTGCGGGGTATCGCAGACATCGGAAGTTCCTCGGTGCGCGGTGCGTGGCGGTCTGTGGTGGTCTGCCGTGCATGTCCGTCAGCAAAATCGCGGATCGTCAGATCTCGGCATAAGAGAGGCATGTCTTAGGCACCAATAGGTACGCTTGCATCATCGAAACTATAACATGGCTTAACAAATCTCGTTATTCATACCAATTCGCATTCAACGAGTTCTCCTCACATTTTAACAGCTTCATAATAAGCGCAGTAATGGCTTCTAACGAAGTAAGAAAACGTTTACTATTTCATAGAAGACAAAAGTTCGTTATTTAGTACATGCTCTATTTCTCAATAACTCGAAATGGTTCCGTTTTGCAATAAATATTCGTTTGCTCACAACAATTTATCACGCGATAAATCTCTCATGAAAGTTCTATCATTGTAGTTGGCATCTTCTATCGCCATCTGGCTAACGTGTTAACTTATATAATAATCAACTGGCATTTACGAAAGCGGACCCTTTATTTTATTGCTAAGGAAATTTTCATGTTTTTTCTAATGTAACATTAGGAATGGACTCTGAGTGTTAGAGAACAAAGTTTGAATTTCATTAAATGTAACGGCATGATGCTGGACAGTCGTAATGTTTGGCCAATTTGTCTTATTTTTGGTGGCTAACTTTCTACGTGTGTTGAAAGTAACAGAATGTTTTAGGAAAAACCTTTAACTTTACTAAAATTACGTGATATTGTTAACTTAGCTAGCTTAGCTATCGTTTATTGATCAAAACAAAAGTTAAAATAGCTTCAAGAGTACTTTCATGAGTTCATTGGATAAAACGTTAAGAGGAACAAACCAAAAAGCGAAAAATAATTAGGTAAAGTTGCACTTTCTTAGCAACACGAAACATACACTAATAATATTACAACTGCCAGCCATAACATAAAAATCCTGGTATCGACGAAGGTCAAAATAATATCCTCTTAATTTAAACACAGAACCGCTAAAAAAACAAACGTTCAACCGACTTCCTCGAATCTAGCACTAACTCAAACATACATCAAAATTACTGGGTTTACATTTCAATAACCAATAACTATGCTAAAAATATATATCCGTGTATTTTGCAGTATCGATATAAACCATTAATAATCTATAGGAATTCAACCAATAAGACCAGACGTCCTTCCATAATACCAGGACGGTATAAATCTTGAGGAATTTATAGACAATCTAATTTTGATATCAATCTAATTGGACGCGGTCCTAACCTGTCAATATAATCAAGCATCGGAAGATGTCTCCTATCAAGATTTGCATGTTGTAATCAATAGTACAAATTGGTTTCGTAATCGGAACGTCCGATTCATCAGTAAATCTTTAGTGCCTCCTATCAATATAGGCCGAGTTTAAAGCCATTAGCATCCTTCCAGAGGTTGAAAATACCCATGAATGTAATCAACTTTGCGGTGCACGCTGTGGAACAACTCGTCATACATTTTATTTGGAACGCACGAAACGCACGTTAATATTTCTGATTTAATTCCAACTCCTACCGTAAAATTGGTTTGTATTCATGATGTACCCTTGTTACAGGGAACGAATTCAAAGTCATCCAGTATTATGTCACTCGAGTATTCAATTTTATCTGGCTCTGTAACAAATAAAGGATAATAATTATCATGTGGTGGCATTGGTACCAATATATCAAGCACAGGGATTATAGCACTGACAGTACCGACCACTACCATCCGTTACAACAGTTTACAGGGAACACTGATATCCTCTAGTGGACATTTACCGCTTTCCAACAATGATTAATAGTCGCACACGCAATATTTTGGACAGAAATAATATGTTTTCGGATCTTACCTCATCCTACTGTTTTCAGTTTCTTGTCCATTACAACGGAAGTAAATCATTTGCTCAAAACAATGTTTCTAAAATTACTTTGCTGTGTAATTTTAACATTATTATTTACGATAGCGGCAGAACGATGTTTATTTCAACACTTGGAAAGTTTTAAAAGCAGTACAATAATGTATCAAAACAAAAATAGACTGAATTGGAAATTTTCTTGGAATATCTAATTAACTTATGCTGAAATTCTTTTTGAAATGAGATTCAGAATGAATATTTGGCATGAAACATAGTTGTCCAATAGCCTAGTGAAATAAATATGTATATACATAGTTGCAAGCAAAAAGCAGAAGCAGCAAAAGCAAAGCAAGCAAGCAGAAGGCAATATACATTTTATGTATAGGCGGATTCCAGTTCATTGCTTAGAGCTGAAAATTTCAATTTCTTTTTTTACTCCCACATCAATAAATATTGCAAGATTCCACAATATTACCCAACTTACGTAATACTTCTACTGGTACAAATAACACGGAATCAAAATGTACTGATATAAATAGTTTTGTTTGTACAGAATTACTCCATAGATTTTCTTTGCCCAATTGGTTGAATCGAGGAAATAACATCAAACAAGGTACTTTGTAAACTTCACCGTACAATAAATCTTGTTCATTTCCATTACAAATGGTGGTATCTACTGGTATTGGGGCTTTTAGAAATACTTTTTTTTCAGAAATAACTTTATCATCTATAAAATGGTAGCTATTCAGGCATATAAGTGTATGTATACAGGAAAGATAAAAGTAAAGATCTTTCATCATCAACGTTTTCTAGACATCCCCAAACGTTGCAAGTTAAGTAACGATTAACGACAATACAACATTAAATGAAAACACTGGCAATGCTAATGCATTAGAGTATTTTGGAACTATCAAATAAATCCTAACATCGAAATTAAAAAAGAAATTTTTTCAAACAAACTTAATAGTAGTGATGGGCCGACTATTGGGTTTGCCGATCTTTGACTAGCTATCGTAACTAAATTATTGGATATATTTGATTATTTTTTTATAAGTAGACCGAGAACGTCATTAGATATCCGGAGTTTAATTTTTTGTCGTATTGTCCTTATCCTCCCACCTTGTATAGTTTTTGACGTTTAAGCTTGTCTTAACTTTAAGCAACGTTTAGAAGTAAGGGGGAATTTGTCACAGTTTAGCTATAACTTTAATTTATGTTTGTTTCTACTTTTATTTTTCTCTATGAGATAAACAGCGGGTATCAGAAAGGTGTGGTCTTATATCACGGTGTTGAACTACACCATCAAACTGAATAAAATTCTCCATGGAACCAACATCGTAATTGAGAAAAACTAGTCAGCTGTCTCATATATTTGGGTCGTGTAGGTATTGAAGTTTTGTATGGAACAGTTAATATTTTTTTCAAAATTACAATGTTGCTCCCAGGGAGAAACATCCCTTAAATTTGACCACACCTTTCTAATACACGCTGTATAGTTACTAACAGGGCTATTCAATTAGTAAGAACAACTCAATCACAACACACATCCATACCTATTTGTCAAGAATTGAAGATTATCAATCCCATCATTCTCTAATCGTTGTGTTTATCTATGACCGAATTTTTCCCATTATTTTGCCACATGTCGAAACAATCTGGGAGCATTCATTCACACCCGGATTGGCCTTCACATCGCACGTGTACATCCCACTTTATTTCGATGTATTTTCATGTATAGATACAGATACACCCACATACGTTTAGAGTGCTCGACACGTGCCTACTTCGTAAATCATCATAAATAAAGATCCGTCATAATATTAGGTAGTAAACGGCTACTGGTAAATGGCCATGCTTAAGCATGGGTCGGGCAATAACTGTAACAATGAAAGTTATGGGGGAAAATGTAATGACTAAACTTGGCAGAGGTTTTACAAAAATAGCCGATCCAGTTGATGTTATCCCTAAAGCTATTGTGAATGCTTTCTATGAGTATCATGCTTTTTACCCATAACGGCCAGTTTCTATTGTGAATGCTTTCTATGAGTATCATGTTTTTTGCCCCTAACGGCCAGTTTCTATTGTGAATGCTTCCTATGAGTATCATGCTTTTTGCCCCTAACGGCCAGTTTCTATTGTGAATGCTTTCTATGAGTATCATGCTTTTTGCCCCTAACGGCCAATTTCTTCATCCAAAGTAACAGACAACTGTTCTTTGGTGAAGAACAGTTGACTGTTATTTGGGCTGTTACTTTTGATGAAAAACTGCCCGTGAGTCATTATGGTTAAAATGATCACGTGAAGTTGTTGCCATCTTGAATACGTATAATTTGTAATCATCATATTCTACAAGTTATTGGTTCAGACATAACTTCCACCCTTAAAAATCGATCTAGACCCTTCCAATAAATGAATGTACTTCGACGTTACCATAGAACTATTTCGTAATCTTTTTTTTTTTTTTTTTCTTCTTCTTTATTTGTTTATATTTCGTAATCTTTCAACTTTCTATTTTAAGTTGCCCTCCACTTTTATACAACTATATCCTAGATACATAAATCTCTATCATAAATTCGAACGTTCGTTCTATCTTTTGTATTGTATTGTATTTATTTGTTAACATAGGTAATGAAATACAGATCTTATGAATGATAACAGAGCGCTATGTTATGCCTGGAGGCGTACAAATATGGTGCGTAAATCTAGCTGAGTAGGTACTGCAAATTAAAATTTAATAAAAATATTTGAAAAATCATGCATAATTATGGTATTACATTAGAAAATAAATTGAACAATTACATACTTTAAAGAACTTCATTTATGTCAGACCTCCCCTAAATGAGGAATTATTAAATGTCAAAAAAAAAAAAAAAAAAAGCAAAAACCTATTTCAAAATAATTAAAATGTCAAATCCTGTCAATAATTGTAATTCTAAATTAATTCGTCATTTAAGTATTCGTCAATAGTATAATAACATTTATCAATTAAGAACAATTTCATTTTTTTCTTAAATTGTGTAAAGTTTAATTCCTTTACGGCGTCTGGAATTTTATTATAAATGCGTGGAGCCATACCCAGGACACTTTTTTTTACTAATGCTGTTTTACATTTATAATTATTCAATGAGTTTTTGTACTGACTACGAATTGGAACATTTCGTACCATAGCAATTTTTTCGAAAAGGTTGGCGTTAGTATTTTTAATGATTTGAAGTACGGTGCTTAGCTGTCATCTGTTTTCAGACCACACATGGCTCTAATGCACCTTTTTTGTGCCTTGAATAGTAATCCCTTATCCGGGGAATTACCCCAAAAAATTATTCCGTATCGTAGAAGTGAGGCGACTAGACCATGATAGGCAACAAGTAACGCGTCGATATTTACTTTTCTAGCCAATTGAAAAAGTGCATAGGCAGATTTTTTTTTTTTTTTACATATCTGTTCTATATGAGCTTTCCAATTAAGTTTAATGTCAATATGGATACCTAAAAACACACTTACTTTTACTTCTTCTATTTCGTTGCCATTGTAATTGACACAAATTTTTGGGATTTCATTTCTTTGGTGAAAATGCATTACTTTGGTTTTCTTGAGGTTGATTATTAAATTATTCATATTAAGCCAATTAATTATGTCACTAAGAGTATTATTAATGTCAATTTGATAAGTACTTAAGTTCTTACATTTTACTATAGCAGTGCTGTCGTCTGCAAACAAAATCATTTTTTGTTGTGTCACTTTTGGCAAATCATTTATGTAAATGAGAAATAAAGGTGGCCCAAGCACGCTACTTTGAGGCACTCCATATTTTATGTTCCTGAAATTCGACACATACGTCCGTTCCATTTTTGTTTTTGTGCACACTCTAGTGATTTCAGTACATTGCAATCTATTACTTAGATCTGATTCTAGTAATTTTAAAATGTTTCCTCTGATGCCATAGCAATGCAATTTGTCTAGAAGGATTTTGTGATCAACATAGTCAAAGGCTTTAGTCATGTCTGTGTAAATAGCACTGATGGGAGTCTTTTTATCAACAGCAGACATAACATTATTTAAAAGGTCGAAAATATCCATGTTAATTGTTTTATTTCTCCGGAAACCGTTTTGTTCTTTGCACAAAATATTATATTTGTGAAGATATTGGTATAAAATAAATAAAAATAAAAATGCCTTTTATTTCTTGTTTATAAATAGTTACTTATATCTATTTTTAGTATTCTTGTTTTTTTTTTTTAAATTTTGTTAGTTTTATATTTCTTACAAGTAATTTAGTATTATTAGTAGTTTTGTTTTTGTAAGTAATTTAATCTACAAGAACCCTGGGATGGGTGAAGGCCTGCTCCAAAGATCTCCATTTATCTCTGTCCTGTGCTACTTGCCTCCACATTGGGCCAGCTGTTTTTACAATTTCGTCTTCCCAGCGTGTTAAAGGTCTACCTTTTTTCCTTTTGCCTTGTGGGCCAAACCACTCTGTCGTTCTCGTTGTCCATCTCTGGTCTGTAAGTCTCGCAACATGGCCTGCCCATTTCCACTTCTGTTTTTGTGCATAACTCAGAGCATTTGTAGCTTTGGTTATTTCCCTAATTTTGGTTTGTCGTA
The DNA here is from genome assembly GCA_947363905.1 of Lithophane semibrunnea. Taxonomy (NCBI): domain Eukaryota; kingdom Metazoa; phylum Arthropoda; class Insecta; order Lepidoptera; family Noctuidae; genus Lithophane; species Lithophane semibrunnea. The sequence continues at coordinate 15,847,296 of OX376203.1, forward strand.
TTTTATCTATTTTTTTTACTTTGAGCATACTTCGCTCTATTCCTCGCTGGCAGGTGTTAATTTGGTTTTTAGCTTTAGCGGTAAACTTCCATGTCTGGCAGCCATATGTCAAGCACGGTAATAGACTTGCGTTCATTATTTTTGTTTTTATTTCTATTGGCATATTACTTTTGAATATTTCTTTCAGACTCCAGTACTTATTCCATGTATTTTGTACCCTTCTTTCTAATTCGTTTTGTTTTCTATCAAAACTAATTTTCTTCCCTAGATAGATGTAGTTTTCGGCATACTCCAGTAGTCTGTTATTAAGTCTTATTGGTACTTTTAAGCTGTTAGTCATTGTCATCGTCTTAGTAAGATTCATTTCCAGACCCACTTTTACACTAGCTGCACTCAAGGCTTGAATCATGAGCTGCAGCTGGGAGCTTGTCTCTGATAGGAGCACCAAGTCGTCTGCAAATCTTAGATGACTTAGGTACACGCTCTTTATGTTTAGTCCAGATTTGCTCCAATCTAGCTTGCTAATGATTGATTCAAGGATAGCTATAAATATTTTTGGTGATAGCGGGTCGCCTTGTCTTACTCCCCTTTCTATGGGAAAACTTGGACCTACGGTTTCTAGTTTGATTCTTCCCATGTTATTTTGGTATACACTTTTGATAACTTTTATGTTTGTTTCTTCTACACCTTGTTCTTGTAGGCTTTTCCATATGCTTGTGTGTGATACTGTATCAAATGCTTTCTGGTAGTCGATGAAACCAATATACAGGGGTCTCTGTTGCTCTTGGTACTTTTCTATAATCAGTTCTAGGGTGTGGATATGGTCCATTGTATAAAACCCTTTCCTAAAGCCTGCTTGCTCTATGGGTTGTTTTGCTTCCAGCGTAGTACTGATTCTGTAGTTTACAATAGAGGAGAAGAGTTTGTAGAGACTCGGTAGCAAACTGATTGGTCTGTAGTTGCCAATATCCTTTGGGTCGCCCTTTTTATAAATAAGTACGATATTTGATTCAGACCATTGTGAAGGTGTTTCCGCATTTTGCAGTATCATATTAAATAGTTCAGCTAACGGTATAGCCAAAGTTGTGTGTGCTATTTTTAATGCTTCGTTTGGGATATTATCGGACCCAGGGCTTTTATCTTGTTTCAATTTCTTTATCGTTTCAATGATTTCTAATTCATCTATTGGCTTAACGTAGCTTTCACAGCCAGGTATATTGTTAATATCTGAACTGGTGTTTGTTTCGTTTTTGTTGCTGTATAGATTTCTATAGAATTCAGTTGCAGCAGCGCTGATATCGTTTGGTTGATTTAGGTCTTTGTTCATCTTTCTCAATCCTTCTATCCAAGTTTTGTTCGTTCTGAGTTCTTTGTAGGCTTTCTTTATACTTCCCGTGTGATTTAAATGTCTTTCTATAGTATCTTGTCTATACTTTGCATAATCTTTTCTTATACATTTATTAGCTAGTTTGTATAGTGCGGAGAGTTCATTTATCATAGATCGGGTTTTGTTTTTAGTTTTCTGCAGTTCTTTCCTTCTTTGTAATAATGTTGTTGTTCGTTTTGATAATATTTTGTGAGTTTTTTGTTCATTTTTTTTATTATTTCGTGTGTGTTTCAGGCTTTGGGTGATAGCGTTTATTATCTTGTCATAACAGGTTTGTACGGAGGTGTGTTCATGGTGAACAAGTGGGCCAGATAGTGTGGATGATAGGTTTTCTTTGTACTTAATTATTTCGTCTTCGCTACTTAGTGGATTGTTTTGATTATTTGTGAATTTGATTCTGCTTTTCTTGTATTCTGTAAGTTTGACTGTTGCTCTAATTGGTCTATGGTCAGACGGGAAGTTGAGATTCATAGTTTCGATGTTTTAAAATATCCTTGGCTGGTTTGATAGGATATAGTCTATCTCGTTTTTTGCCCATTTGGGGATCATGGAGATCCATCTTCGGTTTAATTTTTTCTTAAAACATGTGTTTATGATTGTAAGCTTGTGTTCGAGTGCGAAGTCGACTAGTCTTTGTCCCCTAGCGTTCCTAGTCCCGTATCCATGTTGTTTCATAATCAAGTATTCTTTTTGTTTGGGGATTCCAACTTTCGCGTTAAAGTCTCCCATTAATATGATGTTTTTATGAGTTGTTTCCATTACTTTGCTGATCGTTAAATATAATTTCATCTATTTCGCTTTCACTTGCTGTTTCTGTTCGAAAGTATACTTGTATGATGGATACCATGTACCCTTGAAAGTTCATATTAAGTAATGCGATACGCTCTGTTATTCCAATGAAACTCTCAATGTTATTTTTCAGGGACTTGTTTATTATGAAACCAACACCGTAAGTGCCTGGTGTAAGTCCTATATGACAGATTATTAAGCTATCGTATTCTTCAATTTTGTTTCCAAGTCGTCTCATTTCTGAAACACCTATGATATCGTATTTTATTTCGCTTATGGCTTCTTTTAATTCTAATAAGCGGTCATATGAGGATAGAGTTCTGACATTATATGTTGCGATGTATAATTGATATGCTTGTTTGATTTTGTTGCTCTTTATTAGTGTAGTGTTCTTCGGAGGGTTGTGGTCGTAATCTTCCACGGTGACCAGCCGGGTTGGAAGATGTTTTAAGTTGCTTGGTTGAGTTTGTTTGTTTATGAGATCCTTGTGTGAGAGGGTGGCTAGTTGCTATTTATTCTTGTCTTGTCTTTCCTGAATATTGTTTGAATTTGTTGCATTTTTCTTTACTAAATAGTTTAGCATGCCAGGTTTTATAACTCCTTCTGAGATACTATTTGACCTTTGAACTGATGGAAGAGATTGTTGTGTTTTATTCTTTTTAATGGCTTGTGAATTGTTGTTGGCTTGTGGATGGTACTTGGCTTGTGATAGATTATTTTCAGGTGATGTTGGGAGCGTTCTTTTATTATTGTTTCTAGTAACAATCAATTTATCGTACTTGATTGTAGCCTATTATAGATATTGGTATAGTGAGTTATAAATAACTCTTTCAAAGAATTTGGAAAATACTGGAATTTTGGCTATTGGCCTATAATTTAAAATAATTTTTTATATGCGTCTTGTCTTCCTTTTTGTGGAGCGGTTTTATTATGACTTTTTTCAAGTCTTCGGGATAGATGCCCTCTGTAATACACAAATTAATAATATGTGCTAGGGCAGGTGCTATAATCTCAATTACATATTTGATTACTTTTGTAGATATACCGTCAATACCTACAGTACTAGTATTTTTAAGCGTCTTTGTGGCTAAAATAATTTATATAGATTTCAGAACAGGCTGCATAAACATTGATTGCATCGTCAAACTATCCAATCTATTGTTTATTTTAATGTCATTTATTATATTATTCTCAATGTCATCTATAAAGTAGTCATTAAATGCATTTGCTATGTCATTCGGATTTGTGTAAGTCAAATTCCCTGTTTTTATTGTCAGTATCTGTTCTTTAGGGAGGTTATTTTTAGATCTATTGACTATCTGCCATGTGTCTTTGGATTTATTTTGCGAGTTGTTTATAAAGTAGTTATTTTGTGCCTTCTGAGTTAGTCTAACAATTTTTTTGTACTGCGTAGTGTATTTTTTTAAGTCACTTTTAGCTTTTCTTGTTGGGTGTAGTCTGAAAGCCCACAATAACCGTCTCTGTCTCTTACTACATGTTTTTATGCCACGAGAAATCCATTTAACCTGTTTGTTAGTGTTTACAGTTATTATTTTCTCTGGAAAACAGAGATTGTAGAACATTGAGAAAATATCTAAAAGGTCTTATAGGCTATATTAACATCATTACTTTCGTAGACTTCTTTGAAAGATAAATTTATACCGTTTATACTCCGATCAAAGACACAATTCTATGGGTGATTCAGATTACTGCGAAGAACCGGTTTCTAAGTATCTGTGTGCTTTACGAACTTTCAGTGAAGTTTCACAATCGTAATTTACATAGTTCGGAATAAACCGAGCCTGTTTGATGAAAGTATCTGATTATAGTGAGATTGCATTCTTGTGAATTGCAGCCTGTAATGTGAGTCGGCTGAATTCGGTTTCTTATAAAATTGTGTTTACTACGATTCGTCACATAGCTGCATTTCAAATTGACATCCTTGAAATGGAGCTATGTGACGAACAAGATTGTATTTGCATTATCGGGCAGCTTCCTCTCTTTCTCCTTTAGCCTATGTTATGTGTCATAAAATATCACATAGTCATAAAACTACGCATAGGATTGACAAAAGTATTGTCATCTACATTACTGCCGATATAACTTAGCAGTTCCGAACTTTGTGCAGAGCGCTGCGCAATGACATTTTTTGGGAACCAAATGGTGACATGAGGTGAGTGAGAGAACATGCGCGAAAGTTAGCAGAGTAGGCTGTGCGAATTTTCGCGCATGTTTGATGAAAGTATGTTCAGATCTGCCAAGATAAAACGGCCGTATTGCGGCGGCGCGGCGGCGGCGGCGTGTGCCTTTTAGTCTGTGCTAAATAAATGTATTCTCTTTCTTTATTTTTTCTTTATTTTCTTTTCTTTCTTTTCTGTCTTTTCTTTCTTTTCTTTCTTTTCTTTCTTTTCTTTCTTTTCTTTCTTTTGTTTCTTTTGTTTCTTTTGTTTCTTTTCTTTCTTTTCTTTCTTTTCTTTCTTTTCCTTCTTTTCTTTCTTTTCTTTCTTTCTTTTTTTTTTTCTATTGTATTTCAGAACGTTTGAACCTGTTTAAAAAAAAGTCTTCTACATTACCAACCTCATTTCTACCCTTAACTACTTTCATGATTTACCAAAACATCTTATGGGGCTGTATTGTCGTTTGTCGTACTCAACTCGAGCCATAAGCGAAGTGCGCTCGACCCGGTTGAGCGTTCGTACACCACATAAGTCCCAGGAAAATATTAATGATGTACTCTATAAACACGTATGATAAGCTTTGAAATCCGGAAATTTATTTGCTTGTTTTAATTTTACTTAAGTCCTTACTTAAGTCCTTCTGTATGTAAGGGATTTCTTGGCTGGATGCCAGGATACATTTTGCTAAAGGGGCCGGTGAGTGGGACTATTAACTTCATTAGTATTATTGTTTGTTTCGACGAAGCTATCACCTCATTTTAGTCAGTTCTGTAGAATTACGTGATGCGTAAGACCAGTTACGAATTAGTCAGATGCGAGTGACAAGATCAAACTGCTTCTACAGAGACTGTAGAGGCTATTTTTTGATATTGACGAAGATTTAAGATCCTATAATTTTTTCTCTATCATAAATAAAATTCGCAAATCATATCTGAGTGAAAAAATAAACAAAAGAATGATGAATGTTGTATGTGTCCTTCGATCGGGTTTTCAATGTTATTTTGATCGTAAACATAAACAGCGGAAGATTACACAAAGAATCCGGGTGTTTTTGTTTGATTCAGTTTTGTAATTCAAGCTAAGATTATTATGAAATGAAAATAAACAGTTGAAAAAATATTTGTCTTATGCCATGATCCGACGGTGCGCCATATTGCGGACGGACACAGGCGAGCCCGCACGACGCACCATGGGAAGGTGTACGTGTGGGGTATCGCAGACATCGGAAGTTCCTCGGTGCGCGGTGCGTGGCGGTCTGTGGTCGTCTGCCGTGCGTGTCCATCCGCAAAATCGCGGATCGTCGGATCTCGGCATTAGATACCGTAAACGGTATACGTTATATTTTTAACTTTTCATTATTTTGACAATAGGTATTGTCTATATACAAGAAAAGAAGAATGGCTGTACGACTTCAGTGTTTTAAAATGTAACTTAACCTTTTTTTAAATATTCCACACCTACTTTCTGTTTTTTTTTTTCTATTCATTTCTTAAAGGTTACTAAAATCGAGTATCATAAAAGGCGAATTTCTGTGAAATTATTTAATGAACTCTGGGCAGCGAACCGTGTAGGTACTGATTGAACTAAAACATCAAAGGGTTAATCTTAATTAAGGTTAATTAAATTTCGCAAGAACGAAGTCAAACAGCCTGTAGCGGCCATTGATGGTCGTGTAAATATATTTCGTATTATTTAAATAATAATGGCTGATAGGTTACAATTTTAATTAATTTGCCTCAAAAACGATGAGCTTGATTAAAAGTATTGGTAGGTATCTCAATTTTACTGTTGTCTGAAGTGTGTTAATTGTTTGATAACGTATCTAGATTTTGTACTTGTACTTGACTTTGTCGAAAGTATTTTAGTTTGACAAAATACTCACTGTGCAGCCTGGAACTGCACTGTGCATCTTTAGTATAGTGGTGACGTATCAAACAGACATTTCTTCTAAGCGTGTCGATGACAAAAGAAGTACAAAATTATTATAATTTAAATATATTAAATAGATATTACGATAAAAAAAATACTTTGGCATTTATTTTATTAAAATCAAGATTCGATTCCCGGGTCGGTTATAGGGGTTTTCTGTCTGGAAGTAGCCCGGAGTTTTGATTTGTGCCCGATTGATGGCAATAAACTCGCCCCCTGTTGCATGGGACTTAAACATTACCTACTGGCGAAATGTGTACACATTATAGTACACCCACAATAAAGTACACCCACACTATAGGTACACCTCTACCCAACTCTTCGAGAAAACAAGGAGTGTTATGTTAAATTTTTTAAATGCCCATAGCGCATAATAGATTGATGATAGATTGATGCTTCGGTGTTTTAGTCAATGTTAATGTGTTAAAGCATCAGAGGAACGTGCATCTTAATTACCAGCCTAACTAATATTATAAATGCGAAAGTGAGTTTTTTTGTCTGTTACACTTTCACGGTAAAACGGCTGAACGGATTTGAATGAAATTTGGCACATGGGTAAACCATGACCTGGACAAGGAAATAGGATATATTTTATCCTGATATTCCCACGGGATCGAGACTTATGCGGGTGAAACCGGGCGCAGCTAAAAGTCTATAACTAAATTAATCCAGCAATGTATATTCTTTTCAAGAAATCAAACTCGCCTTGTTCCCCTTTTAACATTGAGGGTAGGTACTGGCACCTACCCTCGATGTTAAAAGCGGAACAATGATAAAAGTTCACAAGATTGAGTGAAAAAGGCGGATCTTGGCAAGTCGCCAGGTTGGAGAGAAACGGTATGTCTCCGCTAGGCTGAACCGAACTCATTTGGAAATTTTAAGGTGTTCACACACAAATATTAAGTCAAAACCACTATGCCTTTATTAGTAATAATATTAATTCCATGATTTATTGTGTTAAACTATGCAAAGAGCAATGATATCTGTCAAATTCGCTGTTTAGGTACTTGTCTTGTCTTTTGGGCTACATTTTAGGGCTTTTGGGTTAACACAATTAATCCAGTTTACCCATTTAATTAACAAGTACCTATGTATGGCGTCGCAAACACTAGTTCACCTACCTTTTCGAGTTGTAAAATATTTTTAATAGCCATCATCGACTCTCAATTACACAAATATAAATCCAGCTCCATGCGATATTTTAACAATATTTATTACTACAAGAATAGTAAAAACTTGACAAGTTATAATGGCGGAACGTTGAAAGAGTAGGAACATTCAAATTAACGACACTGTTTAAAGAGTATTTGTTTTAAATATAATAAATTAAAATGGCGTTGATGTATCGCATGTAATTACTATTAAACAGAGCTTAAGGCCCTACCTCAAATTTTATCTCACTCGCACCATACTGTTCGCGGCCTGAGTGAGAGCGAGAAGGAGTGGGGGGCTGGCGGCTCTCAAACCTCGAATAGTTTAGCTTTTGACGGTGAAAATAATGGTAATACAAAAATTTAAAAAAACATAAGATCTGTTTATAGTTAGTTCAGTTATCATGCAAAGTTTCATGATCTAATTTGAAGTATTTTTTTGAATACCAGCGTATTATAGTTCGGTTTAGAGATAACTTTGGATTTTTTTGTAGAGAAAATTTTATGTAAGTAATCGTGTTTTCGCCAAACATAGGACCTAGCATCAACCCTCAACCTTAACATATGACGGCGTCAGCGATGGCTGAGCGATAGTTGCCGTCATCATCTCGATTCGGTGGTATGACTCCATAGTGCAGGTTTACAATAAAACACGATGATACAGCAAATCCTTTAGTATTTCACTTTCAGAACAGTAGCACCACTTTCCACGTTCGGGCAAACCGACAGTTTCGCATAGGAGAAGTGGAGGTCTGCATCCGTTCGTTACCCTCACAAGTCTGCCTCGTCGTTCAGCCACTTCTCCTAACACGACTCTGTCCACATGCCGCCCCACTCTAGTGAGCGCGTCACGGAGTTTACCCTCACCTCAGTACTACAATAATCAATTGAGAGACTATTATCGCTCAACTTTTATAATCTGCGACACATATATCTATTTCAAAATTAATGCTGCAGTATTTTCGGTATTTAACGGAGGATCCTGCTAAGCAATTTGAGGTAGGGTAGGGCCTGAAGTGGAAGTTTAAGGACTGACTTCTTACGTCCGGTTTAAAATGTGGCAGGTTATCTAGCATCTTCTTTTTTACTTATTATGATAAGTTTTTATCAAGTAAGGGTAAGAGATAAATAAGTTCAGTATCGCTTTGGGTTAAGCTATAATTAAAACTGTTATAGTTTAGATAAAAAGGTAGGTACAGAATTTGATTACTCAAACTCAAAGCAATTATTTCAATTAAACCATTAACAGAAAATTTTGACGTCAAGAAGTCGGTCAGTCAGAAATTAAGGTTGTTGCCCATTCCAAAGCGTAGTAGCTACCTATGGAGTTAAGAACTGGCAAGAAACTCGGACACTCTTTACGATGCACACGCAAAGCTTTTCAAATGTTCTTCTAGCTAGATGATGGACGCATTGTAATGATGCATAGAGCACATACCATGCAATAATAGTTGTGTACAGCGGCAAGCCAGCCAGCCCCAATACCCACTTTTTGTCCTAGCCTTCTGTCCCATTCTTGGGTAAAGACCTAACTCCACTCCTCCATCTTTCGCAAGCCCGCGCGTTCTTCTTCCAGGTTTGACGGAACCAATCCAGTTCGTCCCGCCATCTCTTACGTGGCGTGAACCTGTCTTACTGTATACCTATCTGTATACCTTGGTACTCAAAATTAAAAGTGAGCGTGGAGGATCTTGTATGGCTTGAGCTGAAAGGGGTTTTGTCGTACAACTCGCTATGAGAAGTTCAATAAATAGAACTCTGCGTTTTGCTGTAATGGTTGCAGTACAGCAATAGGTAAAAACGAGATAACTCTATGTACCTGTCTTATATCTACGTATTGGACTATACGAAAGCCATCGGGCATCAACTTTTTAAGTTTGCTTTGGACACTTTTGGCCGCAAACGTAGCATAAAAATTGTTTGAAAACGAGCCAAATATGCTTTTTTACGGGCAAACAGCTAGTCTGTATGTAAAATGATGCAAATATTGGGTAACGTTATTTCACAAACTGCTCGTAAACGAAATAACTGTTATTACTGTTACGCTATTTTTATCTTAGCTTTGCTAACTGATATTGTTTGAGAGAGGCTCGTTTTATTGTTGGAAATTCGTTTAATTTAGTTTCAGTTTAGCATAGTAATGAAAGTTACTATATTGTTTGGCATCATAGTTATCTGGACCTGTACAGTTATTTCATAGTTTCATCGCTTTTTCGTTTCTTCAGGACGTTGCTGTTAAATCTGATTTTAACGATCATATTTCGACCTGATAACAGATAACAGCAGCTAACATTTGATTTGACAGCTTTACTTAACATAGCTGTGATGAGGTATCAGCTGTTAAAATATTTGGCATGGGTTTCGATACATCAGTGTTTTTCAACCTTTTTTATGACACGGCCCCTTTATTATGAAGAAATATTTCGCGACCCTACCCGTTGCTTTTTGTGATTTGTGATTTGATTTTATTTTGTGACAAATAATTAAGTATACGTAACACACATTTTTTTACATCGAATGTATCGCCAATAGCTAGCGCAATTTATGCGCATACGTACGACCAGAGCAGAAACCACGATTTTTTTTTAAATTGATACAAATGTTTATGTTCTTTAGGTAACAATTTTCTTAATAAATCGTTTTAAACTTTATTGTTTTTTTACCGCAGTAGCTTTTCCAACCTTTTGCATCTCCCCTATAGAGCTACGTAAAGAGGCTTGGGCACTGCGATAGATCACAGAAATAACGACAGAAAAATACATAGGTATAACTCTTAATAAACTCTTTTAAATCATAGGGTCGAATGATTAATTTCATCATCATATTGTATGTTTGTATTTATTATTTGTGAATTGTTGTTCGATTTATGTATTTTGTTTCTCTTTGACTCTTACACATGTTGTCTACATCTCTTTTATCTACTTTCGTATCGCAGGTATGCTAGAAGAGATTTCTGAGAACATTTTGCTGTATGACAAATCCTTAGATATCTTTGCGAGTACTGAACTGAGATTCCTGAACACTGCAACTCGTTACCTGGAGTCCATTGCCACTCCCAGTACAATCTCTTTGGAGTGAATAAATTAAATTAGTGTATCTTGCTACTTATTAATAATTTATTGCCAATTCTATCTAATTTTATCGAATCTTAACTAAGTTTGTCTAATTTTGTCTAATTTCACCTAATCTTGATTAATTTCAATAATTGTATTTCATCGAATTTTGTCTAGTTTATAAGTTATGTTAATCTAATTTTATATGTAATTCCTAACAGATACTGACCGTTAACTTATATGTGTGGTGCAACTGTAAATATAAGTTGGTTGTTTAATAAATAAATAAATAAATAAATAAATTCTTTAGAAATAAGTTTAAAATTATAGTTAGGAAAATCTTTGAAATATTCCATAAAAAGCATTTTACAAATACAAAGGAATCCTTGACTTTTGAAGTACCTAATAAATAATTGTTTGACCTTTATTCAATTTCGGTAATCGCTGAAATATCTAGAATGGTGCCTCAGTTTTATGCTGCTTTGAAATTCAATTCGCTTTTATTCCGAATAACGTTAATGTATAAATCGGAACTTCAAGCATGCGATACAGCTATTAAAATAAACAAAGATTTCGGTAGCCTAAACAAATACAGTGAGGCCATAATTTTATTGCATATAAACTAAGAATCTATTGAATTTTAATGTAAACTTGTATTATAAGTAGCATGGGATTTATTAGATATGTCTATTTATTTTCTACTATAGTGGTAGTTTTTGTTTTCCACAAGGTTCTTGTCATCGTATTTATTACAATAGTTCAATAATATACATAAAAGAATAATAATATGTACAACTATATAAAAAAGGGGGCTCGAAATAATCACTTAGATATGTTAATTTACATTTATCTTTTGAAGTTTTTCCATTCAGAGCTATTGACTTAAACATAACTGGCGAAATGTGGGTGTACTATAGGTATAACTCTTCTTAGAATATCTAAAAGAAGAGGCCGACATCCCCAAATATTAACCTTAATAGGTTAATATTTGCGGCCGTCCCCAAATGTTAATATATTAAGGTTAAAATTTGGGGACGTCGAAACGTTTAACTCCTAACACACAATCCTCAAAGAACAACAGAACAATATAATAACATAAGAGAATATTCAACGAGTTGCTAACTTGACGAGAGTTAATTAGTGTGACGTCTGACGTCACAAAATTCAACTTAAACACTGGCTTTATAAAATTAACTAAGTTAACTAAAATTAACTAAGTACCTCAATGTGTGTGAGGAATTTTGTATTGATTTATGTGGGTAACTTTGAAGTTGTAACATCAAAAGTTAACCTTACAGGTTGAATTTCTAAACTGGTGCTTGAGATTTTTTGAAGTGATAACTTCTTTAGGCGCGTTGAGCACTTTTTGGGTGAACAAAAATCATGAAAATCGCGTCATCGTCACGCTTGAAGAAATAAATGACTGTTTTTGGGTGAACAAAAATCATGGAACTCGCGTCATCGTCACGCTTGAAGAAATGAATGAATGTTACTTAGTTTACACTTCTATCGGCCGTTCTCAAAGACTGCTCCGTATGTTTTTATTTTGAGGTTGTAATACCTAAGATTCGATTTCTATCTCATTTCCACATAACCAGCTTATTACTGTCCCTCTGCAGAGCAAAGGCCTCTCATACAGAAAACGCACGAGCATTAATAACGACGCTTGCCCAAGACGTGTTAAGGCTCTGATATACTGGCGCGATTCGCCGCGCGAAGCGAATTTTAACAAAACAACTTCTGAGAAAACTTCACAATACCTAACTATCATTAAGTCTCTACATAATTATTATAAATTAAGTCGCTTTTCATGTTTATCTGCGTGACGCAATGGATTTAGATGCAGTTTTCACCATTATTAGAATTTGTTCCGGAAGGCTTATAATTTGTATTGATTACACAATCAATACAAATTATAAGCCTTCCGGAACAAATAAATTCCGGAAATATTAAACTAAAATGCAATAAAAAAATCTCAAAGTTTTGTGTCGCAAAAACCTTGCGGAGCAGGGGCGAAGCGGTAGTTGATAATAATTGTAACATAAAATCTCCAAAAAAATAAAATAAAATCATACCACAGCACTTCATTGTCTGAGTGTGTTCGGTTGCCATGGCAACGCGCTGTAAACAAAACCTACTCCGAAGTTACTGAAGGTAAAGAGAATTAGTTCCGCTCGATAGAGTGGCGTTGTATCAGACTTTTATAAATGTAATTAATATTACTACTTACGAATAATGCTTCTTAATTAATACTAAAAGCCAAATAATAATATTATTTGGCTTTCGATATTATGTTTCATAGCGAAAGTTGTATAACATGACAGATAGAATTACCCCCTTGACGGATGCGGGTCACTTAAGTCGCGACCATGTATAGCCCATCTCTCATCTCAATAGACAGATAGGTACGTGTACTTATTCTAGAAGCCAATTTCTTTCTCAGCCTCATTCATCTCTAAATCCTCTTGTTCGCAGCTCAGACCGGATTATCAGAGATTTTCGCGAGAAAAGTGTAAAAAAATATCAAAGGGATGTATCGTCGAATTACAGAAAATAATAATAATGTTCACGAAAGCAGATATATCACGTTCATCTGATAATATCTGATATTATATTACGCGTAGATCAAATCCTTTGAGACGACGAAAATAAAATGTAATATACCTATATCTGCGTTACCTGCCTAATGGGATAAATTCAAGATTTCCTTCCTTGAATTTCTGAAACAAATCTGTACGAAAAAGTAAAAAATTATGTTCTAGTATTTATCTTTGATAAAAGGAAAATATTCAACTGAAAATACGAGGTAAAATGGACTAACACTATTATTTGCTGCCTTACTAGACTCGCGACAATCTAATGCCGATATCCGACGACACGCACGGCAGACGACCACAGACCGCCACGCACCGCGCACCGAGGAACTTCCGATGTCTGCACTACCCCACACGTACACCTTCCCATGGTCCGTCGTCTGGGCTCGTCGGTGTCCGTCCGCAAGTCCGTTTTGACAGCTATAAAAATGCTTTGTGTAGCGATGAAAAAAAAAGTGGTTTCTTATAAACTGATTCTCGGGACATATCGATTAATCTTATTTAGAGTTTGCTAATCGACGACTTATCTACATTGCTTAAAACTGATTCGTCAAAACGGACTTCTTAGATTGTCGCGACTGTAAACAAGTACCAATGGTTATTAAAACGAATCGTAATTAGAAATAGGAACCCAATACAAAAAGCTAATTCCCATCCCACAGTCACAAACATCAGCCCTGCTTCTAAAGACAGCAACAAGCACATTGTTACCTCAAGCGCCATCGAGCTGAAAAGAGACAAGGTCGGATGTATTTTTAGGTCCCAGGGCTAATTGCCATGCTACGGGAGACGCTGCTTATGCACTCAAATTAGGGGAAAGAGCACGTTTTTGGTTAGGGAACGAGGAAATGGTGAATCTACCCTGTGTGATTAGCTGTTGTGAAATGTTTAGTGAACAGTATGCTAAGCTTTATGAAATGGTTGTAAGAAATAAGATGCTGTAATGATTGGTACCGTTAACTTACAAATTGGAATCGGTGAAGGGATTTTGTGGGCTATCATTTTTATGATGTAAAAAAAAATATTTTTTTTTAATATTATGAATTACCTGACTAAATAGATAGCATTCCGCATCCAGCTGACGTCTTCCGGTACGCGGTCGCCACTCCAGAACCTTTCAGCCCCATCGGTCATCTGTTCTGCGAGCATGTGCCCACTGCCACATAAGTTTGGCAATTCTTCGGGCTATGTCTGTTATCTTGGTTTTCCGATGAGATCCGTACAAGAACCGCATCAACATTCGGTTTGCAGACGATATAGTTGTCATGGCTGAGACTATGGAGGACCTTAGTGCCTACGATTCTTGATGACCTTAGTAGAGCTTTCGAAGAAAGGTTCATCTAGGGAAAACAAAAAATATTTTATCACTAAAAAAGAAAAATATAATGATACAATATTATAATGGGTAACTTTAGCTAGCAACGTCTCTGTACCACAAATGAAACAACGTTTAGAATCTAGATGAGAGGAAAGGGATACGTTACTAATTGCTGATAACACAAATGGTTTTGTGGAAGCAAACTTGCTCGATTAACTACGTTGGTACTGCTAATAGTATGAGTAAGAAATAGTCAAAAGCAGAAATAGTTATTATGCAAGGAACTAATCAAGAAGCTAATTATTTTTCGGCGTTTTTTTCTAAATAATGTACGGTGGTACGGAACCCTCACTTGACCGGTTTTTAAAACAATTTATTTTATCGTAAAGAAATATAGTTCAGGTAATCGCAAGCTTTAAGGTTCACATTTTATTAGTTCAACAACTAGCGTTGCCAACGACTACGAAAGATATAAAAGTTTTATCACTAGAGCCTACAGCTTGGCCCACATTTTGTTATTACATTGAAACAGAACAGAACATAGTAGCTATGATGGATACTATGTACTGTTCAGATGGTTGTAGCAATTTTGTTATAAGATTTTTTTTTAACTAGTGACCCGCCCCTTCTTCGCACTGTTTTTACGGCTTGACAGAACGTCGAGTTTATTATAATGTAGTTTATTAATGTATTATACACAAAGACCTTTCATAATACATGTTACTGGGTTGTGGAGGTCAGATAGGCCGTCGCTCCATGTAAAATACTGGTATTCAGCTACATCCGGTCAGACTGGAAGCCGACCCCAACATAGTTGGGAAAAGGCTAGACAGATGACCTTTCAGAGTACATGTTCTAAATTATGGTGAGAACCCCATCAAAATGCATTGTTAAGCTTAGAAGAGCGCACAGATAGACACAAACAGCGACTTTGTTTTATAAACTTTGTGTTGATTAGATACAGTACAAGTAAAATTCAATTCTAGATGGCAATGTCAAACCATACTGGAATGGTTCCTACAAAATAATTTAAAAACTGTATATCTCAGTCCCCAAAAACTCGTTTCGGCTCGCGAAATAAGTGCAAACAGCGTGCTACATTCGGCCCGTCTATGAGGCCTTCATGTCATATTTAGCAGCTCCATCCCTCGCCATTTGAGGGGTCAAGGCTTTTCATTGTTTACCTACTTTATTTGAGAACCCTTTTTACGGCCGCTTACTGTCAAATCTTTCGACAGGCAGACTGTTAATGAGTTGGAATTTTCGGCGACCGTAAAGTGATATTTAGGCTTTAAAAGGGGCATTTTGTATAAAGGCAGGTTGTTAGGATAATGATAAAAGATGCGCATGCGTTTTGATTTGTTAGTATTGAGATAAAATAGAAGTAGATAATAATATTTCAATGGACTTAGATATATTTAGCAACCTATTTCGCTTAACTATTCTTCAAGAGTCATAAGAACACGACGTGTTCGCGTGACGCGACTGGTCAATCGTCATCCTGAGGATGCCTCGTTGGGAGGTGAAACATTGTCGATTTTTTACAGGGTTTTTTATGACTCTTGGAGAATAGTTAAGTGGAATAGGTTACTAAATATATCTACGTCTATTGTATTTTATAACAAATTTGCACAGAGTCACGCCTGAATCAACTAACTATAGTATTGAGATGCCTTGCTAATACACTTGTTCGGGTCGGCTTGATTTGGCACGATTCGGCACAGCTGGGTATATTCGATTTTGCTGCCCGGCCTGTACTAAATCATGCTGACCCGAACATGTGTGTGTAGTACCTACCCTAAAGAATTCAGAGGAATAAAACCTTTTACTGAATTCTTTATATAAAGAAAAACCTTTTTTTCGTGAATCCAGACATTTTGAAAAAGCATTATTTCAAATAAACCAATTACAGGCACTTTTGAATTGTCAAAGGGTCGGTCAGTCAGAAAATATGAAGCTAGTTGCCCATTCCAAAGCGTAGTAGGTTCCTATGGAGAAGAACGGGCAAGAAACTCCACGGACACTCTTTTAAATCAGAATATTGTTTACATCATTCATGTTGGAATCATACATGTGAGTACAATGTAGAAAAACGTGCAGGTTAAAAGAGTCCGTAAATAAAAGATAAAACGATACAAAACAATTCAAAAATTAAAATAAATCAAAATAAGCCGTGGCAGCTAAGAGATGACCAGTCCCTACTGATGGCGCCCGTTCACGAACATGACGCATGGATCAGCACCATTCAGCTCAACCATTTTGAAGGGAACTTAATGATCTAACACACACGCCACCACCAGCGAGACATTAAAGTGAGCATGACATGCTTTTAGCCGCCAGGGCACATTCAAGTCAATGAAAGACGTACCTAGTAAATGGTAGCTTTAAAGTACTTAGGTAAGTACATAGTGCTCACACACATGTGCTATGCAGTTATACTACTAGGAGATTGAATTTATACAATGTAAAGATAGTTTTTACAATCTTCAGCAGCTCCAACAATATTTTCGTATGCTAATCAATTACTTGTTGCGCCCTGTGGAGCTGGACCAGCGCTGAGCCAAGCATTTTTGTCAGTGATGTAATCCCCCAATTTATAATATGCTTGGCGGCATAGTGTGCGTTTTATACAAGATTTAAATTTTGTTTCATTCAGTTGGAGTATGTGGGGAGGTATTTTATTGTAACATTTTAAACAGTACCCCATGAAGGATGAGTCTACTTTAGCCAGTCTGAAGCCCGGTTGAACTAATTGGTCCCTATTCCTAGTCCTATAATTGTGTTTTTCACCTCTTTTACTAAAAAGACTTAGATTTTTCCTTACGTACAGGATGTTTTCGTAGATATATTGACAAGGTACCGTCATGATGTTAATATCTTTAAACAGTTCCCTTAGAGAATCGCGCATACGGAGGCCATATATTGCTCTGATAGCTCTTTTCTGCAGAATAAAAATAGTCTCGATATCTGCAGCCCGTCCCCATAGTAAAATACCGTAAGACATGATACTATGAAAGTAACTGAAATAGACTAGCCTCGCGGTATCTACATCAGTGAATTGACGGATTTTCCTCACAGCATATGCTGCTGAACTTAACCGTCCTGCAAGAGATGTTAAATGAGGACCCCATTGCAGCCTTGAGTCGAGTGTGATCCCCAGGAAAACAGTCTTATCGACGAATTCTAGTTTCTTCCTATTCAATATTATGTCACAATCACTACTTTTAACATTCGGTAAAGCAAATCTCATGCATTTAGTTTTTTTCCCATTTAATACTAAATTATTAGCAGTGAACCAATTTTGGACCTGCAGTAGGGCGTTATTTACGTCGTCAAGATTTGATGCACGTTTATTTATTTTAAAAATTAATGAAGTATCTGACATAACACCATTTGTGGTTGGTTTTTTAATAAATGGGGTAGATCATTAATATATACTAAAAAGAGGAAAGGACCCAATATCGAGCCTTGTGGAACACCCATTTTTACATTTAAACCGAGTGAATTGACACCATTTATTTGAACTTGCTGTTGTCTATCAGTTAAATACGATTTTACTAAACTGAGCGCAAGTTTACCTAGTCCGTAATGCTCAAGTTTTAAGAGTAAGGTTTTGTGATTTACGCAGTCAAATGCCTTGGAGAGGTCACAAAAGATTCCTATGGCATCTTGGGCCTCCTCCCACGCAGTAAAAATGTGTTTTAATAAGGTGACACCGGCGTCAGTCGTACAACGTCCTTTGGTGAAACCATACTGCTGATCGTGTAAGATTTGGTTGGTGTTAAAATGATTAAGCATTTGATTGATCATTACCTTTTCGAAGACCTTGCTGAACACCGGCAGAACAGATACTGGTCTATAATTGTTGGAGTCTTTACTGTCTCCAGATTTAAAAAGTGGTACAACCTTACTGTATTTCATTAAATCCGGAAAGACTCCTTGATCCACACATAAATTAAATATTAAAGCCAAGTATGGTGCTATAGTCTCGATTATGGATGTACAAACTTTGATAGATAATCCCCATAGATCTTCGGTTAATTTTATTTTGATTTGTCGAAAAGCTTTTATAACTATCATAGGGTTTATATGCTTAAGGGCTATTTCATCTTGGCATCTTTAAGGTCTACCATACTAAAAGAAATAATAAAAAAAGCCTACTTAATTTCGTAAATTATTCTAACTCTACTTTTCAGTAGGTATGTTTCAGCTGTTTATATTATTTACTAGTCTGGTTACGAAACACCCTCTACATTCCAATATGTAGTTACTATCTAGCACAACCGTCCAATGTTCAATGTTACTAAAATACTTTATGTCTGTAACCCTGACCTTTCTTTCTTCCAGATTCAGTAATCCGCAGCCCGGCGAGGGTTGGCAGTAAAACGGCGGTCAACGCCACGATAGATACGTGAGTATCTATGTATATGTACATTATTGTACATGTTACTATACATTACTTAGCTGTACCTACTATTGTCGAACAATAAATGTAAGATAACTTTGCAGAAGGACGTGGAAATGTTTTAACTATGAGGTTCTGTAGATACGTACCTACCTAATTACTACCTATACACGATACTGTACTTAGCTCACTGTCGTAGAAAAGCAAGAACAGTAAAATGTATTTACATAGTGATTTTGCAATCATGATTCTTCTTCTTTGATAAATATCATATACATAATCTATGTTGATGTTTGTGATAGTATTTACAGCTTTTTGTATCTTTCGTGATAAGGGCTCAAATTCCATGATACTATTTTATATTATTTAGATTACTTAAATATAGTTTTGTTTCATGTTTTGTACATATTGATTCACGTGAAAGCTTAAAAGGCAGCACAGAGCTTTATTTTTTTGTATAAAGTAACAGAAATCGGTATTCAATCTTTTGTCAGGTGCTATGGGACCGAATGTCTTCTTTTGTTTCTTCAAACACGTAGGGTCTTACCACAAAATTTTAGACACTTTCAACACGTGTTTAATGTCAGTTTTATGTCAAACTCCCTAAAGAAATGTGTGAGACGAAGTCGTGGGCCACAGCTCGTGCACTAGCTGTGGCCCTCGAACTAGCTATTTGGTATACAGGCAGATAACTTGCAATCACTTTAAACAATATTTTGAGTGTTTTCAGTCAACAATCCTTTTACGTCACTCTCTTAAACCATAAGCTCAAAAAGTTGAATTACACACACAATCAAATCGAATTTTGGCAGTGTAGCGGTAAATGAATATATTTTGTTTGTGTATCAAATAGCTTGTACGACTGTACGAAATAAAACAAAAAAAAAAACTGAAAATATACAGCGTATCACAGATGGCAAAGTTTCTGTCTCAGTATTCAAAACTTTCTCTTCCAAGTTTGCGTACATTCAAATCTACACTCATAGTATCTACTTTCTACCTAAGGCTATATTATCATCTCTTTTAGTATATAAAAATCGGCTTAAGTGCGAGTAGGAGTCGTGTACTAAGGATTCCGTACCACCAAAACTATTAGTTTATCTTCTTTTTATTATTTTCCGTGACTGAGGCCATAGTGACTGTCACGTATTCTGTAAACATTTTAACTGGCACATTTTTACTGTAATAAGTAATTACAGTAAAAACGTGCGTGTCGGACCACGCACAATGAAGGGTTCCGTGGTTGTAAACATTGTAGTTGGAAAATATGTTCTCTCATACGTTCCAACTAACTACAAATGTAAGTTTGTACGCACAATATTGGGAGATTTTCCATGTTTTTTTAAGACCATAGACTTCTTATAGGTTTTTCTGTAATCCATAAGTATAGAACGATTTTTTGTATTTTTTTCTCAAAGTTTCGTAGATAATAGTCATCTATTTTCTTAGATATCTTTAAAAGAAAAAAAAAATATTTGAGATCCTCGCAACCAGCCCTTTCATTTGATATGTCACACAGTACAGTTTGAAAAACTATTTGAGTGGGGAAATAGCCCCCCATTACTGTGCCTACGCTGCCGTCTTTGGCATATTTTGATACGGAACCCTAATAAAATATGAATCCGTATTTTTCCCAAAAAGCAATTACTCGAGTCTCTGCTAAACTTGAAGGTAAAAAAGGCCAGTTTAAGACAAAGATAAACTCATAAACAGATTTTAAAAGGTAAGAACTTGAGTAATTCTTATAAACCATTTAGTGTAAACTCCGAAATAAATGTAACTTTACTGTGAAATATTTGAACAAACTCTTTGAATTATCTCGCTTTTACGTTTTGGGCAATTTATGTAAAATACGAGTATAATGTTTTCAGGTGCTTGTAATTGAGTTGTTTAGTAAATAATTTTAACAATCTTTATTAAGTTTAGATTTAACATAAGGTACTTTCACTTAGTTTAAGGATCATGCTGTGTCTGCACATTATGTTATGAAATATAAACAACTAGCTTCCGCCCGCAGCTTCGCCCAAGTGGTATGTCGATAAAAAGTAGCCTATGTCGTTTCTCAGGCTCTAGACTATTCGTGTACCAAATTTCATTTAAATCGAGTCAGTAATTTTGGCGTGAAAACGCGGCACACACAGACAGAGAAACTTTCGCATTCATAACATTAGTAAATATTGATGAAACATTTGCAGTGCCTTTACAACCCTGTAAAGGCACTGCAAATGTTTCATAGATGTGTCATAAAATTTTAATGCATGCCTACTAACCAGTGTTTTTACATGTAAGCAAAAATAAATACATAAATTATGATCTCATAATTTATGTATTTATTTTTGCTTAGCCTTTGCCTCATCTGAGGCAAAGGCTAAGGCAAAATCCTAACTTAATAATAATTATAAATGCGAAAGTTCAGGCGCGGTACAAACAAACAAACTCTTGTTTGTACCGCTTTCACGCTAAAACGCCTGAACAGATTTGGATCAAATTTAGCTCATGGGGTTACCGCGGGGTGCAGCTAGTAAACAATCAAAATTACATCGTCTTCTTCTCACCAATGTACCACCAAAGAAGAAAAAATACATGTTCTTTAAATAAACTGTACAACAAATACACTAATGGATAACATTAATAACATTAATAGTTCAGAACCAACAGATACAGTAGGTATTTACAACAGCCAGTAATATTATAAGCGATCAATAAAAATCTAGCCTATTGACCTACTAATAGGGAAAAATTACCAGTAATTTGAATAAAAAATAGCAAAACCAATTACAAATTGCGTGCCGCGATCGCTAAAGATTACTATTCGTAGATATAACTATCTATCCCTCATAGTTGGTAGGTCTAACGACTGGCAATTAGCGTGGG
Source organism: Lithophane semibrunnea (assembly GCA_947363905.1). Taxonomy (NCBI): domain Eukaryota; kingdom Metazoa; phylum Arthropoda; class Insecta; order Lepidoptera; family Noctuidae; genus Lithophane; species Lithophane semibrunnea. The sequence goes on from OX376203.1 coordinate 15,868,973, forward strand.
TCGTAACAGGCACGAATTTTGGTGATAGCAACTTTGTAAAGTTTAGCCTTTTGTGTTCTTGTTGATTGATTGTGTTTGAGCTTAGAATTACTTATATTAACGCAACTTTTGTCGGGATTTGAAAGTCTAACATAACATAAAATGATGTCGATGTCCATTATTTCGCCTGGTACTCTTTTTCATTTCACTTTTGACATTAGCAGCATTGTTGACATCAGCATTGCTTAGCAAATTAAAAAAATTAATAGAAACTTCGCCTGTCATGTTAAAGTCCCGTGTAATAAGGGGCGAGCCTGCTGACATAAACCGGACACAAATCCGGACTCCGTTAAGATGGATCAGCAATGGTCACGCGAAATTAAAATTTTCTTACCTTTTTTGCAATGCGCAGGTCACAATCTTAAACTAAATAATGGGAAATTGATTACAAAAACACAGTTAGGCTTATAATCTACCCTGCAGATCTGAAATCATAAACATTACTGACCAATCACGTACCACACGATAAAAAACTCTTGTCACATTTTCATTTCGATACTATTTACATTTTTCAGCCGACATGCAATTCCTAGCGTCAATAAAACATAGCTGGATCAATTACTTCACAATGTCGTCCACTGGCCTATATAACAAGGCCACTGCAGTATTTTGTAGAAAAAAAAGTAGGTTTGGTCAAGTCCGACTGACTTGTCTTTAATAAATAACATAACATAACATCACTTCTTGTTTCCCCGAAAGATTGAGTAGAGGTGTACTTAAAGTTCATCCTCATTTCGCTAGCTTAATTATGTTTAAGCCCCATGTAACAAATCCAGACTCCAGACTGAGAAATTCTAGATTGTCCCACCTGGGCATCGTACCCAGGACCTCAAGCTCGGCAGTAATAGCGCTTGTGACTAGATACTAGACTAGACCAACACGGCAGTCGAGGTAATAATAATAATATATTTTTAAATGTTTTATAAAAAATATATTTTTAAATGTAAATTATATCAGCTAACCGAGACCCACTAACATAAATAATTAAAACCACAAGAACACTAAAGATGGGAGCTTTTGAATGGATGGTTTTGGTCATCTAAACACTACTTTTACCGGCCAAAAATCTGCACTGAGGAATGCAGTCTAATGCAATAATCGCTTTGATCCACAGATCGGGGACACTGTTACAGAGTTTTTCTATAAATAAATTCTCAGTATCAAGATGTTTGTTTTGTCCGACACCAGCGCCCGAGCTGCGTAACACACTGTCTATCACAATCAGAAGGGTTTTTAAGGAAATTCCTAATCCATTGCTTGAAAATTTCCTTTGCTCAAAAACGTACCTAAATAACGCAATGAATGTTGTTGAATTTTAAAAATGAAACGCATTCGAGCGAGGCGACATGCCGGACATGCGTCATGCGACACGCGCGTGAGTCACCTGTTTCCGTCTGTCACTCGGCAAGTCACGTCGCAGTGACGCGGGACATGCTCCAGACAACTTTTTCATTTGTTTTCTTCGAAGTCGCTGCCGCAAGACTCGTGTTGCTTGAGCGCGTAACTCATGGCCCCGGGGTTCCGCAATTACCCCGCAGATTTGTCTTATATTACATGGGACTTAAACATAAATGGCCAATAAAACTGTAGGTATATTTATTCATTTATCTGCCTATCCCTTCAGAAAATAAGGGCGTAATGTCTTGTGAAAGTGGGCATTGGCAGACAAAAAGTAGGTAGTAGGCGTATTTCAGCAAAAATAATGTAGGCTAGGAAAAAAAGGTGAGACGAAAATCTAGAAACAAAATATTATACCTACGCTCTCAATTCACTTGAGGCCTATTCTGTTCTTCATACCTTTTTGAACATCTGGCTGAAGTTTTTGCGTTATACAGAGACGGATTTAGGGCGTGAATGTGAAATTGGATGAGATTTTATTGTAGGTACGAGTAGGTATGGAAAAAATAATTGGTAGATTGCGAAAGAGATTCCCTGAATATTGAAGTATTAGCATCAGGTAGATAGGTACAACTCCTGATGGACAACGCTCATTGAATGTCAATGATTGTATTAAATCATATGATTAGATGAGCTGATAGTCCATTTACTAGGTACCGCTATGAAAACGTCTGTATCCGTGCTTTGTGATGATGAGAAATATCATTTATTTATCCATAATGTCAAACCCCTTTTATATTGAGTTACAATGATTTCCTCGACTTATTCAACCTCCCCTTTCAAGATTGACATCGCCCTCAATCTGTATATTTCCTGTCTAATATGTTTCACCTCTGTCAGCACACCACCTGCCTAGTTCTTCCCTGTCACACAGGGGACCTTAGTGTAAGCAAAAAGAAAAATATTAATACGTCTCCCTTGGCCGCCATTTTGTGCTGCCCGACCCCTTTTTGCGATGGAAAATTGTGATTGCTTTCATATTTCGTTTGCTATTTTATTGTTTTTATGTTACTTCTTGTTTCTGTGAATCCCTTTGTCTCTGTTGATAGTTTAACAATTTGTAAAATTCAGGGCAATTTTATGTAGAACGATAAAAATAAAAACTCTTGGTTTTAATTTTGAAATTCAGAATACAGTATGCTAACTAACAAAAGGCGTTCCCGTTAACCTGCAATAGTATAGCGTGTATAAATGCAAAAAAAAATAATACGATTCAAAAAAAAAAAAATTTTTTTTTCATTTGTGTCGTGAAATGTTCACAAAACGATTAAATTTAAACGTAAAAGAAACACTCTGTACATGCACACTTGTATTTCAACGTAGAAAAACAAGTGTGACAAGTGAGCGTGTACCTACAGAGAGTTTATTTTCCGTAACAATTTAATATTTTTTGTGAATATTTTACTATACAAAAACAAAAAAAAAACATGTTTTTTTTAAATGGTAATATTTTTTTAGCATGTATAGACGCTATACTATTGCAGGTTAACGGGAACGCCCTTTGTTAGTTAACATACTGTATAATACCTTTTGTATGTATAATAGGTAAGTACAAAATAGGCTTTGTGTTTCAATAAACAACAAAGCTTATTTTCAAAAGTTTATTCATTTGATTCCGTCCCTATAAGTATTCTTCTATAAATCAATTGCTGTGCGTTAGTCTCGCAAAAACTTGAAAATGGCTCGACTGATTGTGATGAAAGTTTGGTAACGTGTTGTGTGCGCGCCGGAGAAGGATCCTAACAAAAAAAAATGAAAAAGGCATTGCAACGCATGCCGAGCATTAGCTAATAGGTAATAAAATGTCATGTTTAGGTACATTTATTAATATTATACTAATTATATTCCTACATTTATGTGATTTTTTTACCTACTGTTGATTTTCGTTAGCATTATTCCTTTTTTGGTGAGGTAATAAACATTATTTATTACCTAACCAAAAAAGGAATACATATTTCTGTTTCTAAAAGTACAACGTGGTCATGTTGAGTAATACAATAATTAATCACTAATTAAACCAACCTCGGTAAATAGGTAATTTGCCAAAGAAAGGGCGCGCATCGTATTTCTTGAGGGGAAAAAATAAGGCGAATTCTGTATTTCTGTAGCACTAAAATACAATGAACATTTTTACAAAGGACGAATATTATAATAGGGATGAAATGGGGCTAAATGTTTTTGTATCTCTTGTAAATAAGTTCTAAAATATAGATTATTTTAATTTTTTATTTGTTTTTATGTTATAATTGCGGACGCTTTTAACGTGCTTTCTACATTGTTCTCACATGTATAATTTCAACATGAATGATGTAACCAATATTTTGTAACAATATTTTGATTTAAAAGAGTGTCCGTGGAGTTTCTTGCCCGTTCTTCTTCATAGGTACCTACTATGCTTTGGAATGGGCAACTAGCTTCATATTTCTGACTGACCGACTCCTTGACAATTCAAAAGTGCCTGTAAATGGTTTAATTGAAATAAATGCTTTGAGTTTGAGTTTGATTCTGTGCGGGGTGAGTAGAACCCCAAGTTAAATTAAGAAAAATATTTCTATTCTTCGAATTGATACCATGGGCGCCATAAAAGGACGTTGAGGAGTATATATTACGATTTTTTTTTTAAAGAAAATAGTTTTATCTTGTATAAATGTCAGACAGCAGCACTGTGGTAAACTTTCAAGTATTTTACATGGCATGGTGATTATGGCAGCAGAAAAATAAGTCTTAACTAACTTTTGCCTGCGACTTCCGCTCACGTGGAAACCAACTACTTGTACCATAAAACATCCTATGGCACTCGGTTATAGTGCAGCTTTCTATCAGTTAGAGTTTTTTTATAATCGGATCAGAGGGTCTAAACAAAGTTACATTCTATCAGCGATAACGATGATGGAAAAGGAAAAAATGTATAGGACTGACAAGCTATCGAAAAGCTTATGTCAATCCTGTTGAAAGTGGTTGTAGAAATACGAAACCCTTTGGAAGCGATTGTCACTTGTCGACGCTCTCTGAGGGCCTAGACAAGTGACAATCGCTTCCAAAGCGTTTAGTACCTATTCCTACAACGACTGTCACTTTGTCTAGAGCCTCAGGACCTCTTACATACAAACAAACAATTTTACCTCTTTGTGATATTGATGATTGCCTATAAGTGATTTATTTACCAGTAGTGAGAAATCTTGACTACCTATTGTTAGTATCCTTGTAAGCACGTCCTTGGTAATGCTTTGATTAATAATTTAATAAATATTAGTTTACATTTTACACGATAATAATATAAAGTTTAATATTCTTTTATCATAGCCACGAGATAATATTTGAGACGATCCAAAACTATGTGGCTTGAAAAGCCCGCATTTTTTTTTTTAAGTAAAGATCTTTACCCGTGAAGAAAACTTTCAATTTCACTTGTGTTCGCCCAATAATATTCATCTTATTGGATTTCATGGTATTGAATAAATATAATAGTTTAGCTCATGAATATTTCATTGTATTCACCTCGGCGTCTGTAACAGGCATCTTTTTCGTAGACATTTTGTTGTAAAAATTTGTTTGTGGAGTTACAACGCCTCCTAAATAGATGTATTGGTATTATAGATGATTGTATTGGTCTGGAATATCGTAAGAGCGGTTTCAAAATACAGCTATAATATTGTGGATATTTTTCTATTAGTATTCGAATAACGAAAGAAAACATTTGCTTCTTCTCTTGTAAAGCGCGTCCAACTTATCTGTGCAGACGGCAAAACACAGAACTAAAACTTAATGTACCGAATTTGTCATGCTGTTGCATTTTTCCTTGACAAGCGGCGCCACCGTGAAGTGCATTCTTAAGGGCCCCTTATTCCGAAAGTTTAGGCATTTTACGCACCGAGACGGCTTGCGTCGGCGTTGCACAGGAGCCGTCGCGATATGAACTCCGGTGACCTATGGCGGCGGGCGAGCACGCCACAGTATAGATAAATAAATCAGTAGTTCAAATATTATTGGCGTGCTGGTAATAATAGCTTGTTTGCAACAAAAACGTATAGCTTGATGTGCTGTCGGAGCCGCTTCATTGATACGGCCTTGCGCGCACTGCCTTGCGGTGGAATGCGGTGCGTTTATTCTACCGTGCGGTAGAATAAACGCATTCACAGGGCCGCGCACTGCGGCGAAACTAACGCACGTTTTAACCGACTTCAAAAAAAAGGAGGAGGTTATCAATTCGGTTGTATTTTTATCATCATTTTTTTTATGTTTGTTACCTCAGAACTCCTTCGTTTATGGACCGATTTGCATTTTTTTTTCCCCTTATAGGAAAAATCCAGTTCTGATGATGGGATCCATGAGGAATCGAGGGTACTTCTCAAAAATTATAGGCCACCTTATAGTGATATTGGAATTTTAATCGAGAACTTAAGCATTTACAGTCAAAAAGTAACATTTGATGAAGTGGAACTGATGAAGAAGACCAGAAATGGTCAACGGAACTTCATACTCACATACACTAATAAAAATAAATTTTTTGATTTTTCCTTCATGGGAAAAAAAAATTGCAAATCGGTCCATAAACAACGGAGTTCTGAGGTAACAAACATAAAAAAAATGATTAAAAAAAATACAACCGAATTGAAAACTTTTTTTTGAAGTCGGTTAAAACGTGCGTTTATTTCACCGCAGTGCGCGGCGCTTCCTAGATCTCTATGCGATACAAAAATATTTGCGGTAGATTCACCGCAAATTTGCAGCGAGAGGCCAACGGCGATTTCACCGCATGCGTTTATTTCACCGCAGTGCGCGCACTTCTATGATACTCCATACTTCACAGATTATGCGTTAGAAAAACGCAAGGCAGTGCGCGCAAGGCCTACAAGGTTCGGACCGTCAAGGTGCGTAAATTTTTTTTTTAAATTATTCAAATCTCATAAATACCTATTTTTTTATTCGTGTTCTACTCATTGGATACATGAAGTGGGCTGCCGTTGTAAGACGACTAAAAAGTCACGGTGTATAAAAAGCTTCTATTTTAAAATGTTTTGACAGTATTTCAGAATAATACGAAAGTACCTAATAAACAGAATCACCCATCGCGCGACATGTCGCTGTATGCGTGAGTGTCGACGGTCTGTGCGAGGCGCCGCGCGGCCGGCCGATTTCTACCTACTAAACGCAGCGCGACCATAACCCGTGCTCTAGGTACTTACCTAGTGAGTACAAGTAGTGACCGATAGCCATTGTTCAATTTGTTTCAAATCTTCATAAACATAATAAAATAATGTAATAATAAAAACAAAACACAACATACCTAGGTACTTACATCTCCTTGAATTTGACCAGGATGCAAAACTGCACTTTGTAAAGGTATAAGAATGTTTCCATTATAGATTTAAAATTCTAGTCATACTGACTTCGCTGGTCTGTGTAGAGGAGTACTTAATTATATTGTGACGTATTTATAGAATAAGTACTTACGCAATACACTTTCGGATTTTCTTCACTTCAGATACCCTTTTTTCTTAATTTTGTTTTTTCTATTCGCCATTTCAATTACTTATAATACACACGTTTATTTACGCGCGCGGCAACGATAATTTGTCGTCGCGAGCAAAAGTCGCATAGGTCCTCCCTCGATGACGTCCGGCAGTACAATGACGCGGTGCGCGCGTGCCGTTTTCACGTATTTATTTTATTTAAAGAAAAATAAGTGCCATATTATAAATTTATCCAAAAATATCCCTGTAAAACCTGATTAGTAAATGAAATGTTAAATTTTCATAAAAGTTGCGTTCCCCCAAGTCTCATAAAACTTAAAATACTTTCAAAATCGACTTTACTTCAGATTTTTTTTTTATCGAGCAAAATGTTAAATAATGTGTTTTTAACCAAAAAAGTCACTAGATCAAAGATGTATCTTTACTATATATTTTTTACGGATTTAAATATGATGATTTCTCTGAAAACAACTCGATCTAGAAACGTAAATTTCGAAAAAGGGGCCCTTAAACTGGTCATGCTGTATATGGACGTATGATAATAGCTTTGTCGTGGTAAAAAATATTAGCCACTTACCAAGATGGTAGCGGGACTTACTGTCCAGGGTGCACCGGATTAAAAGTCAGAGATATAATAAAATAAAAAATTGACACACGACTTCTATTCTATTCTATTTTTTATTATGGCAAGAAAACCCGATGTCGACCATTCTGCCAATGTCTAAAGTGAGTTGGAAAAGCAAGTGAACACACGACGTCACTTTGCCGTGATAATAAAGCCATTAAATTTTATAAACTGTCAAAGAATGACAGATGTCATTTGGATAAATTACGCCTGTCATTCGAGGGCAATATAAGTAAGTTTGTAGTCAAACCTCAGACCAACAAAAAAGGAAAGACGGATCACGCCGTACATCAAAAGTGAAGCCACAAAACCATGCTCCTGCAAGTAAACACACAGGCTCACGCACACACCTACACTAAAACCATGCTCATCGCTCCTAGTACGTCACGAATCGTCGTCTAGTTAACATCACCAAAACAAATATAATTCTGCCTTCCTGTGTAGTGAAAACGTGTAAAAACAATAGTAAATCACAGAAAAAGTCTCACGGAATCACTTTTCACTTGTAAGTACTTCAAATAACATCATTTTTTAATTTAGATAACTATGAATTTTAGGTTACTTGGAACAAAAAACCTGAACGAATGAACGAACGAAAACAGTGACATTTAAAGAGCGAGGGTTGCCATAATATGATTTCAAATTTCCCCATTCGATATTTTTTACTTCGAGTCTGTTTTTTTATGCATTTAATATTTTAGATTTCCAAGTAATACTGAAAATAAAAATAAATGGATAGTAGCTAATTTACTAACCTATTTATATACATATATATATTTTTTTAACACTCAATTGAAAATTAATGGATAATTCTAAGTGAAAGAGCGGAGTCTCCTAACACAAGCAATTCTTGCATAAAAGGTGATCTCCTAAATGCACTTTGTACTTAATTGTTTTTTAATTTTATTTTGAGATGTAAAAAAAAATGTTTTTGTTTCGGAATTCTTCCTAACAATTGAGGTACCATACCATACTCAACAATATCTTACTCGTACAATATTAGCCTACCCAAAATATTATTCCCCAAGTTATAGGGAAAAACTTTAACAACTGACAACCCTTTTTACACACACATAGATAAAAAGGTGGCTTCACTTTTGCTGTACGGCGTGCTCTGTCTTTCCTTTTTTGTTGGTCTGAGAGTCAAACAATAAATTAACAATTCATTACTCCGACTTTAAATTTGAGTTTGGCACTTTTTGTGTCGAAGACAAGCTGTTAAGGAAAAAAGTGCACTGAACGTCGATATTTAAGAAAATTTTGTAGGTATAATAAAGACAAATCATTTTAGAAAACTTGTAGCAACACAAACTTGTTTTTTTATGATTTTTAAATAGCTCCTGTCCACATTGACAGTTACGAATTAGCTTATTATGTTAATTAATAGTAAGTGCACAAAACCGCCACAGTACTTCCATATTATCCTTCGCACGTGAGTGCTATTAAATTATGCACATATCGGGAACAATAAATAACTAAGTAGCGCCTTCATAATTGAGTAGGGTCACATAATTCGCCAGGGATGTAAAATAAAATAATATTTTATGTGTTCATTTGGTAACCGCGTCGTTGGCACCATATACAGAATAAGGCCATTAAAATCAACATCGAGTTTTAGACAAGTACAGAATCAAAGAAACGATGGAAGGATTGTGTGAAAGGCTGCCTAGCCTTTTCCCAACTATATTGGGTTCGGCTTCCAGTCTAACCGGATGCAGCTGAATACCAGTATTTTACATGGAGCGACTCCTATCTGACCTCCTCAACCCAGTAACTACGATATCCCTTAGTAAGACTGGTTGTCAGACTTTCGGGCTTCTGACGACCCGTAACGACTGTCAAAGATCCACAAATGACAGCCGGGAACAACGGCTTAACGTGCTTTCCGAGGCACGGAGGAGTCTCGATTTGTGAAGATGGTCAACGGACCAACCCTGGCAAGCGTAGCTTAACCTGATGGATCGACCCGTGTTGCTGTTATTAGGAGTATTATGTTCCACGCAGCATGACCTTGCTTCAATCAAATTTGTTTTACTCGGTGACTGAATCTCTTTCGTCCGATTTACTACATATCACAGGTAATCACAACTCTCACAATACATTGATACATTGATACTTTATATTATTTGTTGTACCACTTTTTTGCCCTGATACCTTATTGTTTTATTTGTATCATTACGTAGTGTAGTTTTAGACCGCACTTATAAATAGATAGTTTTGAATTTATAGTAATAAGATCAATATTGATTTAACACATTGACAGCGAAATCACAGAGCACTATAATTACTGGTAAGCTAAATGCTGAATTGCCGAACCTATTAGGTGAATGCGCCCGCGGCGGCGTCCCTTCGCTAGTCAACACAGACTATCTATAGCTATATGGACAAGTGATGTCGGGACGTCTGGCGTGAATCGATTCATGCATTTAGTGTTACTTAGTTACGGTTTTTTATTTTACTTGTTTTATTATTTTATTTTTTTGTTTTTATTGAGTATTATTTATTGTTTTAATTATTTTGTAATCCCTTAGTGGGATATTATGTCCGTAGGCGTGTCCGTGGCATTACAGCGGGCCCTATCAGAATACCAGCGCTGCGGTGTTTATTTTTTAAATATCGTAGCATTATGCTGAGATAAAGGCCTTTTTGGCCTCGCACAGGTCGTTATTTTGTTTATTTTAAATACTTGTAATGTTGTTAGTTTTAAATTGTTCTTTTTTTGTGGTCTGTTTAATTATGTATGTACTAACTTTTTATTATTTATTTTATTACTTATTGTTTTTCCTGTGCGTGTCCCAAATAAAATATTTTTCTTTCTTTCTTTCTTTCTTCTTTATTACGTAGCCACGAGCTCCTCGGTTATTACAAATGTACCTATGGAAAATGACATGCAGCAGCAGCACGGACTCCAAAAATATGAGTTAGGACAGAAGGATGTGGCAGTGATCAAGCTTTGGAAAAAGTTCAGCTTTTAAGGCGAATTTCACCAATGAAAGTGAACCCGATCAGTACATTCTAAACCGCGATCAAGAGCTGTCAGTGTCAATATTCCACCGCAATGATGACACTGATAGCTCTTGAATGCGGTTTAGATGTGTTGATCGCGTTCAGTCTGTCACTCATGTGTGCCTGTTCCTTTCTGAAACTTGACGTGTCATATTAACGCGTTCTGTACACTGTCTGCCTCTGTACCCCTCCAACTTATAATATGACCTTAATTTTTCTGTCCATTATCACTGACCTGGAAAAATGTATTACAAAGATTCCTGTTTAGGTACAGTGAACTTTAAATTAGGGGCAATGTCTAAAGGTAATATTTGAAACGTAGATTGACAAGGTAATTCTACGCAATGACCTTATTAATTGGTGCGACAAGTAATGGGCTGTGTACTATTTCATAGTGGTGTTACTGTACTATAACGTTAGGCAAAAGATTGTTCAATCTTAGATTATAAATGGCTGTCCGCAATACAATAAACGATACAGGTCTAACAACTTTACATAATAGGTGAAATTGAGCTGTCAATAGTGTCAACCCCTAGCATCAAGAGGAATGACAGCTCCCTTCGAAGTCACTTCACCTAAGTTTTTACGGTGAGACTTACAGAACAGAACAGTTGGTCACTAATGAGTCGATGAGACCAAAAATGTAGTGTCATGCAAAGTGTCTAGCGATGTTGTGCCATGTTCTGTGCAACTATGAACAGACCATAGATATCTAGTGTAACTAATATTATAAACGCGAAAGTTTGTAAGTATGGATGGATGGATGGATGGGTGTTTGTTACTCTTTCACGTAAAAATTACTAAATGGATTTGGATGAAATTTGGTAGACAGTTTATAACCTGGATTAACACACAGGATACTTTTAATCCTGATATTCCCACGGGATCGAGACTTACGCGGGTGAAACCACGGGGCGCAGCTAGTAAGAATATATTTCTATGGAACAGACTGTCACTATGCCTTACCCAGGACATCAAGTGTAGCAAAAAAACCACTTTCAAATTGTGATCGAGCCGATAAATAATTAACTATTCATTGATTCAAAAGCAACACCACAAGCTGGTCCAACTTTGAAAATTACCAAGCCGACATCCGATCCGTCCGTCACAATATTTTTCCTGTCAACAGCCAATAAAAAGCTTTCAAACAGACATGATTAACGATTCCCCTAATTTAGAATTTATTGGAGTAAACAGGGGAGCCTATCAATCAATATGGCGGCCAATATTTTGTCGTTCTGCTGACTAATTTGCATCTGATGGCCTGTGGGCTGAGTTTAGGGTCACCAGAGTTTGTTTTTTAAGACGGAAGGAGGGTGAGTATGTGGTGGCATGTCTTTAGACATATCCTTGAAGATAAGTAATGATATTGTGATGTACTCAGTGTAGGATAACTGCTTGTTGTAGATCAGTTTAGTGTAAGTATCGTGTGTGTGCGCAGGATGAAGGAAGGATGACAGTAATATAAGTAGGCACAATGTGTGTTTATTGTCATCCTATAATTATGAACTTCGTTAGTTTATAATTTATCAGTATTATTTCCATTAGGTTAAAAACTGTCGAAAAATTGTGGACTGCAACATACAAACCACATAACAAGTTCCTTAATCTTCTTTCTCTGTAGATATTCATAGCTTAACCTTATTACCACATAACTATGTTTATCATTTGTTTAGCCCATACATGACGTTTCTGTATGGAGTTTGACATAAAACTGACATTAGACAGACGTTAAACAAGTGTCTAAGTTTTTGTGGTAAGGCCCTTAATGTTTATTATTAACCTACAAAACAAATGAAACATTTCACGTTACGTACTCCACCCCTTAATATTCCGTCGAGTGAATACGCATGGCATTCCACATGATGAAGTCTTGATCACGCATCAAAAAAAGGCTAAAAATAAAAGAGGATATCCTCTCTTCCCTTTTGGCAAAATGGCCAAATATATTTACGGTACTTGTGTATGTTTAATGGTGTGCACGGTCAAGATAAAATGGTTTCGAAGCTTGATTGTTAACTTGACTAAAAATTAATATAAATTGTTTTGAATTTTGTCTGTAATTAAGTTTTTTAAGTGCAATGTGTGCTTACAGCTTTGTCGGCACTGAAAACTGGATATTTAAAATCATAGTTTTAACCTATAGAATTTTCAAAGATTTAGTAGTATTTTTTTTGTACTTACATTGGGTTCCCTGACCGCACATACTTGTTGGAAACTTCTACATCTACGAAAACAAACGAAATAAACGTTATTCTTTCTTTCTTTTTTCTTACAAATGCAATTATGATCGCAACACCTATGCTGTTGTCATCTGCCTTATGAAAAAGTTATTGTCCAATATTACTTTTTTCGGAATTGAGCGGAAACAGACAATTTTTTTTTACAAAAACCGTATTCCCGATTGACATTGAGGTAAAAGAAGAATCATAGACCTTCGATGGATCTTTGTTCCCAAAAAGCAACGGATTCAAACCTTTATTACTACTATTACACACACTCCTCGAACAGTGTTCAACCAGGTGAAACCAAATTCACAGCCGGTTCGCTGCATTGTAAAGCGCCGTAGGAAATTACTTTTTCCCCTCTTTTTCCCTCCGGTCTCACGTACGTTATCAAAGACATCAGGTTTATTAAGAGACGTCTCATTATCTGATCTCGTATCGAAGTTTTGAAGGGCCATTATTGAGTAGAGCATCGATGTTGAGTGGCTCTGATAGCTGATTTTATAGAGGGCTTATTAAATTAAGTGGTATGGTATGGCTGGATGGAATAAAAGTTTTAAGCGGAACAATTTTTTAATAATAATAATGAAAACTTTTCGGAAAAACCATCGGTGTCGCGTCGCGCTTCTGCGGCGCCTAGAGTTAATCAAAAATTTTGTGAGCACCCTCAGAAATTTCATTATGAACTAGTCACAAACTCAAGCCAGTCCTTAATTTCTAATTCGATCATCCCAAATCACCAACACCAATTTCCCTAAACCTCTAAGTTTAACCACATAAAAAACACAATCAAACTTCGCTAACAGAGCGATTAAGCAAGTTATAATTGAAAACGTTAACCCTATCGGCACCTAATCTTCGGGTCGTCGGGCCCGGCCCACTTGTAATACTAACTCAATCAAACTGGCCCGGGTTAGAAAAAACCGGTCAAGTGCGAGTTGGACTCATGCACGCTCACGCACTACGGGTTCCGTGTCACTTACACCATGTTTTTGAAATAAAACGTTGAAAAAATGCAATATTTTTTTATAGGAATAACTTGATTTGTACTTTTTTTATTTGTCATGAAAGCGGACACAGTAGATACTGATTACGTTTAAAAAGATACAGCGCTGTGACTGATAGATTGACAGACAGACAGGCCGTTTGGCTTAGTAACAGTGTTTTCAGTGTTTTAAACCTTTTTTTTTTTTTTTTTTTTTAAACGTTGCCCCACACTAAGAATTTCTTCTTGTATCGTGGGTGCGTTTACAAACATAGAAACTCACATACACTAACACCCAGACCCGGAACAACTACTTGCAGATCATACAAATATTTGTTCCGTGCGGGGATCGAACCCGCGACACGTTGCGCAGCAGTCCATCGCTCAGCCACTGCGCCAACCGTGTCGTCGAACCTTTGGGTATGAAACCCTAAAAATCCAGGACCTTTTGTGATTTTTACAAAACACGAGAGGGTTTAAAAATCATCTGGGTTTCGGTGGAGGACAAGCGTCGGATCTCTAAAGCTTTTGCTAATTTATCTGCACCCTTATTTTGGTAGGGGTCGGTTAAGTTTCAAGAGGGGATGGTATTTTTCTTGTGAGCATTGACATTTTAAAGCTCCAGTGATGTTCGAAACTTTAATTAATCTAATGACGAGTGGGCAGTTTATTTTTAATTTTGTTGGATAAGTGTTTACCCAATAAAAAGAGCTCGTGGCTAAGTAATAACAGCCGCACGGGTCAATCCATCAGGTTAAGCTACGCTTGCCGGAGTTGGTCGGTGGATGGGTGACCATCTTTACATACCGAGACTCCTCCATGCCGTGGTCCCGGCTGTCATTCGTGGATCTTTGACAGTCGTTACGGGTCGTCAGAAACCCAAAAGTCTGACAACCAGTCTTACCAAAGGGTATGGTATTACCCAGTTACTGGGTTGTGGAGGTCAGATAGGCAGTCGTTTCATGTAAAATACTGGTATTCAGCTGCATCCGGTTAGACTGGAAGCCGACCCTAACATAGTTGGGAAAAGGCTAGGCAGATTGGAAGTGTTTACAATATGGATAAAGGAGAATATTATCCATATGATACACAAATAAGGACCGGTCCGTACATTTAAGGTGACCTAAATCATAACTAATATTATAAATTAAGGAACTATAGTCAGCAAATATCACAATGTGTGGCAGTTTTTTTTTTCAAATAAATGTAGCAAATATGTTTGACAGTATATTATAAATTTAGAGTAAGGTATAGTAACACAATTAATCACAATCTATTCACATCTTCAAAGAAAAAGTCAATAAATCTTCTCTATTCTCAAAGTACGTTCATCGCTTTAGTTCAACGTTGTCAGGCAGAACTTTCTAATCGCTTGTCATCGCCTTACACTAACTTGTGAAGCCTTGCGAACACAACATTGGTAAACACACAATCTCATCAACTAAGCTATCGCATTGTTTGTAGTCGTAAGCGGTTTGCGTGTTAAGGCAAATAACTTTAAATTATGTACATTATAGATAGATATAATAGTTCCTGTATATGTTTTATTGTACACCACCTAAGGTCTATTTAAATCCATGTTTCAAAGTGATGTTATATCTACTTAAACAAATATCAACTTTATGCTGATGTAAATTCAGTTGATTGACAATTTTTGGAAAAGTCATACAAAAAGTTGAAGTTGTAGCGCAAACTGAACCATAAGTGTAGGTGTTAAAGTTAGTTTTTGGAAATTAAATTGCGAACGTAGAACACTCCATACAACTGGATAATGTTTAATGATAACGAGGAGGTCATATCGGTGATAGCGATATCTGCCAGACTACTTCTGGGTAGACAGGGATATTTGTTGGATTGGTGAAATAAGTGGAAACAGTAAATAATAGCTTATATATGGTAGGCAGAACCTACAAATATGCATACCTACATCCAGTCGCATAGACGCGCTCGCCAGTTGTGAATACTTCGCAGACTATTGTGAATTTTGTACCTCTAAAGACTCAATGAAAGCCAGTACATAATTATCAATCAATAACCTCATAAGCTCTTAGTTGTTGTATAAGTTGATCCATGGATGGGTGACCATCGTTACACACCAAGAACCCTCCGTGTCTCGGACAGCACGTTAAGCCGTTGAATGAATGAATGAAAGATTTATTTATTAATATAAAATCTCTAAATCTAAGTACATTGCCCCACAAAACTGCTTACGCAGTTTAACTGTGAGATCATTGAGTCTCTCTTACAGTAAATATAATATCAGTACATCTATGACCTATATCAATATATACTTAACACCTACACTTACATAGAATCCAACAAATGTTTTTTTAGAATACGTGCAAATTTAACTTTATTTTCTTCTTGTCTGATGTGAGCAGGCAAAGTGTTCAATAAATAGGGAATGCGTTTTTTTTAAAGTTCTGTCGCCATAGTATTTAGTTGGTCCCGGCTGTCATTTGTGGACCTTTGACAGTCGTTACGGGTCATCAGAAGCCTGTCTGACAATCAATCTTACCAAGGGGTATCTTATTTCCCAGTAACTGGATTGTGGAGGTCAGATAGGCAGTCGTTCCATGTAAAATACTGGTATTCAGCTACATCCGGTTAGACTGGAAGTCGACCGCAACATAGTTGGGAAAAGGCTAGGCAGATGATGAGCCTCATAAACACAAAATCACCATTAAATTCCCTAGTACCATCCTCACCACTCCATTCACTACCAAACCACAATGTCCTTGGCGCACTACCACCCAAAAAACCTTTCCAACCGACACACAATGTGACTACACACTGTATAATCAATACTACTGAAATAAAATCGGGGTCGTTTCAGGGTCGATGGTCGAATTTCGTTCAAAACCCGCGGCTACAATTCAATACTTTCTTTGTTGCGCTAATGTAAAACCGTAATCAAGTTTTGTCTGTTGTTATGTAATGGAAATTCGTTGTGGAAGGAATTTTTGTAAAGGCTTTTTTTTTGTGTGGGGAATTGAATTGGTTTTTGCTGCGGAATAATACTGCAGGTTCTTAGAATCAAGCTTACTTCTAGCAGTCTCGTTTTGTCAATGGTTTTGTTCTAAAATAAAACAACTTACGCTTTTTTTTCGATCTGTGGAATTGAATTAGTTTGCTGCAGAATAAAATGCTAACTCTCATTGTAGGCATAAGGACGTGAAATAGACCTATTTCATTCTTGCCCATATTCTGAGAATAGGCAGCGCGTCATCATGCGTCCGAGAGATCAAACTCTTCGCATTCATTATAATTTATACATTACTAGCTGACCTCACAGACGTCCTGTCCCATTTTCTTTTCAAGTCGTTGGTGTATTATGTTAAACGAGTTAGGCCTTACATGGCCACGCCAATCGCGGCATCAGCGGAATTTTTAGGCCCTCAGAAGGGCAGGTGTGTGTCTTATTTAGCACAAAATTTTCATAGATAATGCACTTTCAGTTTTCCCTTTTCAATTATTTATTTCAACAGTGAACATTTACAGTAGCGGCATGTGAAGGGAGCAAGTGGCAGTTTTTATCCCCATTAATTGTTTTTCTAAACCAACGTTCATTCCACTTACATGCAACAGTTTTTAACTAACATGCCTGAAATGATGCGCTTACCAACGAACAGCATTTCATTTTACTTTATAGATTACAATGAGTTAAGAGTTACATTGTTGGTTGGTTAGACGTCAAAATTGAAGATATTATAATGCTACATTACAGTATAATATAAGTAGCGATTATTAAGTCATGCCTACCTACACATTAAGTAAGGGGGTGAATGTCGCGTGACCTCGGAAGCCCTAACCTAATTACTACAATAATATTTTCATACAACGCAGACTAGCGAACGCCTCGAATTATATTATTATGCCACTCATTTTTGAGACTTCCACAATAAATTATAAAACCGGCCAAGTGCGAGTCGGACTCACACACGAAGGGTTCCGTACCACCGTACAATATTTAGCAAACAACTCCGACCAAAATACGTTTCTTGTGTGGTGGCTTTAATTTTATTTGTTGTTATAGCGGCAATAGAAATACACAATCTGTGAACATTCCAACTGTCTGCATAGATTACGGTTCATTAGGTACCTACAGCCGGCTGACAGACAGACGGATGGACGGATAGACAGCCGAGGCTTAGAATAGGATTCCGTTTGGCATCCTTGGGGTACGGAACCCTAAAAACATTATTGCTATTATACCTGACGTATACGCCTCTATAACCCTTTGAGAAACAGTGGTGTGATGTTTACTTCGGTACACTCAACTCTTTTTTTATCTTCGTCAATTTTCAGATTCTAACCTGTCAGAGTGTCAGTGTCACATTTATAATTCGGTCTGACACAAAAGAAGATGGCTGAATGTCCGTCGGTATTGCAATACCACGCAATCTATGCATAATACTGAGTCGATAAAGCAGATTCTATCATGCAATGAGCAGACTAAAATAGCCCTTAAGGTGACGAACATATTTTGGACGTGACTGTTTATATAATAATACTATACACTGTAAACATTGTAATGTTTTATTTCATTAAACGTCTACCCGGTTACCCCATAAACTTAAGTCACTTGTAAAATAATAATAGAAGAACATCATTTGATGGCAATTTTCACTATTTCCTAATTGTACACGTTTGTCTCCAGGATTCCCGCACCCAGAGATGCCTCCGCAGGGGATATTAAGCGCGTTAGAAGATGACTACATAGAGGTGATGTCGAGGAGAGGACAGAGTCGGTCGCCGTAGCCCACAGTAACTGTTCTATCCACGAGAGGGAGAGAGAGGAGTCGTCGCCAGTGAGTATTTACTTTATATCTTGCGCTAGAAGATGACTACTGGAGATATAAGAATAATCTTTACTATGAAACACAAGATTCATGATACACAAGAAAAGTTGTACAAAATGACATGGTATATCTACATATAAAAAGCGTTACTTATGTATAATAAACTATTATTTCCAAGAAAGCTGATGAAATTTGCTATAAAACGTTTTGAATTCAAAACTCTAGCTTCTACAGTTTAGTATTAATTGCAATTTTAAAAGTGTGGTACTAAGTTTTGAAGGCCAATGTATATACTCAGATCATGTCACCCTGTCTCCTAAACTAGGTAGTCCTGTATCTTAGGAGACAGTAAATATATAATATCGGATAAATAATATCAGAAGGGACAGAGTCGGTCACTGTAGCCGACAGTAACTGTAAGTTCTATCCACGATAGAGAGAGAGAGAAAGGAGAAGTCATCTGTAAGCATTTACATTTTAACAATCTTCTCCTCCTTTTTTACCCGACTACGGCGAAGAAAAAAGGAGGGTTATGATTTTGACCGGTATGTATGTATGTATGTATGTATATATGTATGTATGTTCATCTGTTCCCCCCTATCTTCCAAACCACTTATCACAATTTGACAAATGAAGTATCGTTAGAAGCGTCGTGATTGTCCGCTGGTTATAGGCTATGTGAAGTCACATTAAATTAAAAATGGCGCCTCTAGAGGACATAAAGTGAGGAGCTTAAAAAAAAATATATATATATATATTATAACACCAAAAGAAATTTAAAAAAAATCAAGTAATAAAAACTAAAACCCAACTACGACTTAAAAGGTATAAACAAGACACCACAGACAGACAAATTAAAAATCCGGAGTCACACGTAATCTATTCAATTTATGCCACGTGTGACTCCGGATTTTCAATTTGTCTGTCTGTGGTGTCTTGTTTATACCTTTTAAGTTGTAGTTGGGTTTTAGTTTGTATTACTTGATTTTTTTTTCTTGTGATTAGTGATTAACCTGGTTTCATAGTTTCTTTTCTTGGGTTACTTATGCTGCCCATGGGCCTCTGACTTGGCTTCACCTGCCGTCGAGAAATATCTCTCAGGCATGCGCGGTTTCCGTGAATCGGAAACAAGTGATAAGTATTATACAATGCGCACGTGAATTCGAAAAGTCATTTTAAAAATAATAACTAAGTACACCTCAGCTCTCCAAACTGCTCTAGACCATTCAAGTTCTAGGGTAGCCAGAAAAACTCAAAACAAATACCATAGAACCATTAAAATCAATATTATCAATACCTAATAGTAACTAGGTTAGCTATGTATGTAAAAGTATTGTGTCGATCGGTCATAAAAATATCTATGACGATGCTATTGTTATGATAAAGTTGGTTCCGCCAGATATTTATATACTAGTTCATCAACAAAAGGATAGTGGCCAAACTACCATCATAATGAATATCAATGTTCTACTAAAAGTAATACTGTCCTCCCTTACAAAAACACTTAATCGTCCTTTATGAAACCGAACCCACAACACAGCTGAGAAGAAAATATTGTTCGCCAGCAATATTTTTTCTAACAAGACTATTATTGGCACATCAGTATCATATAAACAGATTTTACCGAAGATTTTCTTTCACGAAAAGAAATATGACGAATGATTTTTCCACATAATTGACTATGGAAGGAAGCCAAGGAAATACGGATAATTTCGTAGTAAAAATATTATTTTCCCATTCATACTGTTATCTGGTCAATTAGAGATACATTATCTACTTATTTTCAGGAAATACGAATACAGTATCGTTTCCACAATGTGGATTCATCGGGTGCCAAGTAATAGTAAGGGAAAGCGCACGTTTACGATTTTTCGTCGCTTGATGGTTTAATCAATGTTGCTTCTTAATTATGTATGAATGTAAACAAATGAACTTAGTTGATTTGATTATCCAATTAGCAGTAAATGTGATGGTCTCTGCAAACCAGCGCTAGGGCTCTGTCTCGCATAGGGTTGGAGCATTATGCTAAGCGATGGCCATTTCACGTGAATGTGACGCATATTTTCCCCCAACTTGTTATTTTTGTGTTCTTTCTTAACGTCATGTTTGCTGCAAATATTCTGATTCTAATATTAATTAATGTTGCATAAGCAAGTAAAACTATATTCTCAAAGAGTATAATCATAATTTACGGGGAAAGCATGCTCACTTCTCATGTTACTGTTTTTTAAATCGTAGGTAAACTGAGACCAGCCAGTCCAGTATTCTGTAAAAATCTCACCATTTGTTCAGGCGGGTTTTTCAGGCAGATCATTTTTGGTCTGGCGGTCTTTGTATTCGATTTAAACAGAATACATAGACCACCAAACCAAAAATTCTAAAATTAAGTTCACCCGTGATTAAGGGATTTATTTAAAAACGTGAACAGTCGCTAAATATTACTTAACTTTAAGCAACGTTTATAAATAAAGGAGTACCTATAAGTCTGCAATGTGCGGCGAATCTTACAGAAAATATATAAGTGTTGTTATTAATGTTCCACTAACATAGTTACTATGTCGTTATACCAATGAATGTTGTCAGTAAAAAAATGATAAATGGTTCTAACTTTTTATGTATTTCTACTTATTCCATTAATTTCTTGTTGTAATAAATTACTGTCGTCATAATTTATTAACAGTTTTTTTGCAACAACTTCTTTATTAGCACCAAACTTGACTGCGAGCTTTGATATAAATGGCTATTATAGTTTGCCATAAAAATATTATAAGATGATTTTTTACAGATGTCCAAAGGTCAATTTCGTAATTTAAAAAGTTAAAAATCTACTTGCAATCTCATCTCAGCGACAATAAATGTCAAAAACTTGCCAAAAATGTTGGTAAATGAGAGGTATTTTTGACAGATTAAGACAGATTAGAACCGACCGTTCTTAAAAATACGGAAGTACCTGGTAAAGTATTACAATGAACAATAAAAATTAAAACAATTTATTGTGCAACATAAAAACATGATTTGATTTTGATTAAAGTCCAAAAATCTGATTGAATGCTAACCGATATTAACAAGGGCGTAAGTCTACTCATTTACTAACGTTATAGTGGTTTCTGACGGATTTTGTATGGCAAATCTGTCGAAAACTCAGAATGAAGACCCCCAGTTTACCCCTCACTAACCACACCTCCTCACCAGAAATGAACCTCCTCAACATGGACGCGGAGAACCGCGTAGTCCTGAACGTGGGCGGGATCCGCCACGAGACGTACAAGGCGACGCTGAAGAAGATCCCGGCCACCAGGCTGTCGCGCCTCACGGAGGCGCTGGCCAACTACGACCCCGTCCTCAATGAGTACTTCTTCGATAGGCATCCTGGAGTCTTCGCGCAGGTTCTGAACTATTACAGGTAAGGGATACTTGCTTGTAGTTTCTTTATAATATGTATATAATTATTATATTCTTTTCTATCGTGCTTGTTAGTGATCCTAAGATTTCTATTACTTTTTCAGTTTTTACCCGTGAGAACCTGTAATTGGCTCTATGTTTCTTAAAAAAATGTTATTCATTTGTTATAGCTGTTGGTTCTCCTATAAATAAATAAATAAATATAGCTTACGAAATCCCTGAGTTTAACTATTGACATTAGTGATTTTTAGATTTTTTTTAAAAGTACACTAGCTTTCGTCAAATGAAAGACTTCGATGTTGGTACAAGTAATGATGGGTAAAGTTTGTAGTATTATTTTTCATAGATAAGAAATCAAAAGTTTTGTAAGATACTAACATAATTCTTCTGTTTTTGATGACCTTCCAATAAGTGAAGATAAATTATCCGATAAATTCTCCTTGTCCTTTGTGAGATGGAACAACTCAGCTGCACACGAGGCTCTTGTCCATTCACGAATGTTCCTCAACTAGGATAGTTTTCTTCAGCCAACACCGCGTTTCAGCTACTTTGCCCTGAAGGCCAATTCTCGTACGTATAAAACGTTCGCATTAAAGTCACAATCTGTCAAAAATGTAGGTAAATTGATTGTATTTTTGACAAATTGCGAATGAGATGCGAATGCGAACGTTCTTAAAAATAACGGGAATTGTCACCCAGTTCTTAGATAGATTAAGATAGCACAATCACGTTTAATTTATTGTGATGTATTGTGATATTATAATTTTTTTAGGCTCTCACTCCAATTACTCCACTTTCCTTCGTTCTTATCTTACATAAAACCCAAACGAAATCTACACAGACCTTTTTTAATAAAAAAGAAACCTACAATCCACTTAAGAATAGAAAAATTACGTCTCTCTCGTTCCCAAAAAGTGTGATATTACTTATTATCACCATTTTATTTCGGCTAGAGGATAGGCTATAAGATTTCTGGGTGTGATATACAGGGCCATTTAGTGGCATTGACATTTCGAGACAAAAGAGATGTTTCATACAAATGCCAGGCATTTTGTACAAAAGGTATTTCGGCTTATTTGGATAGGCGGTCTTTAGTGGAATTGTTATTTTAGGATTTCAGATTGTGGTCTAAGTACCTATCCATAGTCGACAGCAAAAGAATAATTTTTGTAACTAGAAAGTGAATAGGAAAAGTTGATTGACTCCTTCTAAATGAGACATTGCAGCTGATTTTGATGATGAACTGGTAGGTAATCAATGTAATCAAAATTAAATAAGTAATAAATTATGCCTCTTGAATTTCAGTTTACTTACTAAAGAATTGCAGAAAAAGATTATGATGATAAATGATCGTATTATAATAGGCGTAATATTTAAAAATGAGGCTGACTGGAATAAATTATCTCGGCTTAGGTTACAGGGTAGAGAATTAGGGATAAGCCTTCTTTAATGTAAGCCCTCATTTGCGTTAGCTCTCTATCTGCATTATGTTGGGGTCGCCGTACAGTCTAACCAGATGCTGTTGAGTACCGAGAACACTTGTTAATATAGTTAATTGATTCGAGCGTGACTTTGCGGAAATCCATTATATTAAGCGGAATAGGTTACTAAATATATCTACGTCTATTGTATTTTAGAGAAAAATTACTTATATTTTTACCCAAATTGCCCCAAATATTTCGTAACCCCAATAATGTTTAGTAAAAAATTACCTTTTCCGAAAAAGTGAATTTATTCTGTGGTTTTTTGGAACTACACATGGGTTGCGGTGGCGCTAACCTCGGCCCGAAGGACCAAAAATTTTCAGAAAAGCCGCAAGTGCCGCGGATGTCAACCGCAGTATTTGGGGGAGCCCTGTGGTCGGGCCAACCTGCGCAGTGGTACTAAAGGCTCGACATATGAATTTTTCCGTAACACATTTCGCAAAGGGCTGGCTGTGGTTATGGCGGCGTAAAAGAAAATGCCTGAAATTTTGTGTTGTAACTGTTTTGTTGCGTGATTTTTGGGAGTGTACAGTCTGTTGTCAACATTATCTGACCCACCCTAAAATCAAACAAATTTGGACCCTCTGCCCGTAACATTAAGGTTTATTCAAGTTATATGAGCTTATCAGACAAGTGCTCGAGGATTTGATGAACAAGTACAATAATAATACAGACACGCAAATTTGATCTTTAAAACGTTTGCATTAGGTTATATTTTATAACTATTTGTTATAATATGTTAAGTGTTATCGCTTATTTTAATGATTGAGCTTAAGTAATTCTGGTCTCGTAGTCTGTGTATAAGACTGAGAAAAACAAGTATCGAGATCAAATCCTTCGACAAAGTTATTGTTTTGCTTTCAATATAGAATTTATATTCCAAAACTATTTCTTGTATTATTGTAAAGAACTACAGACTGAACATAAACTTTTTTAAATGGTAATATTTTCACATAACTTGTAATAAGTGG
The DNA here is from genome assembly GCA_947363905.1 of Lithophane semibrunnea. Taxonomy (NCBI): domain Eukaryota; kingdom Metazoa; phylum Arthropoda; class Insecta; order Lepidoptera; family Noctuidae; genus Lithophane; species Lithophane semibrunnea. Next base: position 15,893,384 of record OX376203.1, read on the forward strand.
GTAGTTGAAAAATAAATATTCGTATTCATTATAAAGCTGGTATTCAAATGCTACTATGGAGTGATTATTTAAAATACAAAATAATTTGCACGAGGAGAAGATGGCTGTTCGTGCTGTGCAAGAATAAACTTTATGATGGTATACTATATGGTTAATTTTTTTTAGAATATTGCGTCTAGCATTACAACTGAGATCAAATTTCAATGCGGCTTATAAGAGATGAGTTGGTCTTGTGGTCACTAAGGTAGTGCGATGTTCATCGTTGTCTACGTTCGAAACCAAGTTTAGCCTAAATTTAGATATTTTATTACACTTTTTTACATTTCTTTAACAGACGACGTAGGGTATTGTCTTTTTAAACGGGCAGTTTGTATAGAAATAAAACTAAAAAATTGCAAGTTTATAATGTTTATTATTTCATTAAAACACTTAAGTAAGATAAAGTAAGTAAATGCTCATATATTTCCAAATTAATATACTTTTTATATTAGTATAGCCATATAAACATTAAAAAAGGCATGCTTATGCTTAAAAGTTTGTTCTCGAGAAAATGAATTCATCTGTGAAATGCTTTACAAATTTATAGCTGCCTATATGTAGTGAATAAACATGTTATTTTTATAATAGTATGCCATATAAACATTAAAAAAGGCATGCTTATGCTAAGTTTGTTATCGAGAAAATGAATTCATCTGTGAAATGCTTTACAAATTTATAGCTGCCTATATGTAGTGAATAAACATGTTATTTAAATAGAAAAAATCTATTTATAACAATAACATCACCACATAATCTGCAACATTTTAATGGTTTAACAATCAATCCATTGAGCATTTACTTACATGGTGTGTTTAAATATACCTACTAGATGAACTAGTAGCGGAGTGGCGCACCGTCCCCTGCTATAACTTGTTGTAAGCGGCTACGCATACCGCGCACCATATTCCAACACAAATCTTTGCCTCTCATGTGCTCCCAAGTCGATGTCACGACCTCAGCCAAGTTGTGTTTGTTTCGCACTTCCGTTGTGTCCCAATTTAAAACCATCTGACCCCATAGATTTTCTATAGGGTTCAAATCAGGACTTTTAGATGGCCAATTAATAACTGTCACACCTTCTTGAGCAGCTAACCATTCCCGCACAATGCCTGCACGGTGGATGGAGCAGTTATCGTGCATGAAATAAATATGTGACGTTGGATAGGCAATTCGCACAGTCGGCAGCATGACGTCACGCAGAATCTCCAAATACAAACTGCTATTAAACCTACCACCAACTTCCACCAATTCACCAGGTCCCATGGACGACATCCAGCCCCAGTAGCCCAGGGTTATTCTACCGCTAGTTCTACAAGGTAGCAAGCACTTCTCGTTGTAACGTTCTCCTTTCCTCCGCCATAAGATTTTACGTCCATCTTTGTCCGATTTAAATGATTTTTCATCAGTGAAGATCACAACATTTTCTTCCCAATTAAAATTTAAATATTCCTGGGCAAAACGGACCCTTTCTGCACGATGAGCAGGTGTCAATGCAATTTTCTGTGCCGGTTTATAATTCTTTATCCCAGCAGCGTGTAAATGCCTTCTCACTGTTTCCACTGATATATTGTGGTTTATTGCGGTTGCACGAATGGGCAAAAATGGATTTTCAACGTGGCTTGAAACAATAGCCCGGTGGCGTTCGAATTCGGGACTATACTTGATGGCTTTTGCTCCTGGACGAATCCGCTGAATATTTCCATTGTCTCCATAACGTCTTAGCCATAATCTGACCGTATTTCTCTAAAACAAAAATAAACATTTTTGGAACCGTGTATGTAACTTGTAAGGAGTGAATGTAATGGTAAAATAGCCAACTACGCGTTCATTAATCACAATCAATAAAATAAAATAGGTATAAAAAAAACACTTACTGCTATATTAAGTCGGCGACCAATCTCTCTAATTCCAACATTCTGCTCATGTAAAAATATTATTTTATGTTTGGTATAGTCGTCAAGTTGCGACATGATGCTTTATTACAACAAATTGCTTAAAAATACTTAACGAGTTAAACGATTTACAAATGTGTGTGCGCAGTCACTGCTATTAGGCGTAGTGTAACTTTTGTTACTTAGATGAATTTATGATCTACCTCACGAAGTAAATATGTTTTACTTCGTATTCAACCATTCTTGGTAAATATAAATTCTGTGAACTTAAAGTTTTTTAAATTACCCACCCGTTTACAAGATTAGTTATTAGGCGAAAATCACATTGGTCGTTCTTTAATATTGCAAGCAATATTGTAGAAATGAAAACAAATTAAAAAAGAAACTGATGTATAGGTGCACTGTGTTTTCGAACCCACATGCTGTTCGTCGTCAATCCAGCGTCAAACCGCTAAGCCACAAGGACTTGTTGGGAATACGCGAAATTAAAGATTGGGTTGTAATTATGTAGCGTGACTTAAAAGGTTTTCAACTTTAATGTTAACGAGATAATGATTAAAATAGCTTAACAAAAACATATATAATGCCAGTGGCTCCGACTATGTTGGGTGGGTTTACCTTAACGTTACGCGTTAAAGATCAAATGACATGACCAGTGGGACTATGGGCGCCGGCATAGGTGTCGAAATCAATGTGCAGTAAATATTGTTTTATTTTTGCAATTGTTGTATACTACAGTTTCCAGATAAAAAAGTTTCAGGAGTCTAAAAGATCAGGAAACTGAGAAAAATAAAGATAAGTATTCACTAAATAACTTTTCGATATGAGATGGCGCTAGGCGTTGTGGTAATCGAGTTTTTGACAATGAGATTGCGACTTGAATTTGAACGTTTTTAGTTAAGGGAATTAGGCAATCACCGCCGCCTATAGCAGGGTTTTTGCTGATGCATTGCCACCCTTTCCCCAAATAAACGCTGCTTTATTTCGTTTTGCTGGCTCAAATGCAATCGAACCGTTATGTCAGACTTTAAACCTGCAGTCTTGTTGTTATATAGTAGGTATTGTTCCAATGTAGTTTAAGTACATACCTGATTATTCAACCACCGGGCAAGTCTCGCTTGCAGGGGTAAGGTTAGCATTGACATAATATGCCTTTGAAATATACCACAGTTTATGCATCTCATCTTAATATCCATTTAATCGAATCGTAGAGCAAAACCGAAGAATCCTTTTTATATAGCAATGGTAATCAGGCTTTGAAGATAATTATCAGTTCGTAAATAATAGCAATGGTCGTTAGAAATAGAACACAATAATCGCACAGTACACAACGAATATGTAAACACAACGTGACGCCAAGATCGGATGGATCGGTAGGGATGGTGAATGGTGATCTGAGATCGATAAATGATACTCGATTTTTTCTCGAACCTAAAACACTAAAATCGAAATCATTTGACTGCCTCTGGGACTCTAGTGGTCCCAAGCGCTGTAGCGCTGTGCCGGGGAATCGCACCCAGGACCTCATGCTCAGCTACACCTGAGCATTAGGTCCTGGGTGCGATTCCCTGGTCAGGCAAAGTGTTATTGGGTTTGTTCATCTGGAATATCTCAGTAGCAAGTGGAGTCCGGATTTGCGCTCGGTTGATGGCAATAGGCTCGCCCCCTAATGCACGAGACTTACAACACAACTAGCAAAATGAGGGTGTATAGGTACACCTCTCCCTTCAGGCATTAGAAGCGTGATGTTATGTTATGTTATTATTAATCAAACACAGTTAAAAAAATATTTTTGAATTGATATATTTTTCAAAAATATTTTTTTTGTGAATCGATTTCATGCTTTGACTCTAATCGATTAATTGGGGATTTTATGAAAAAGATTCCTACATTGTGCCTTTGGTCCCGCCACTAATGTCAGATGCATTGTCAAAGAAATAACAGTCCTTTATACACCATATGTCAATAAAAACCTAACCTGTAGGCGTGCAAACTTAGATTATAAAATGTAAATAAATCAAATTAATCAAAAACAAAACATGCATTATAATATATTATTCCATGTCATTTATTCTCTTGATCGAAAATAACTCGTTCTTATTTTATTTTTCCCCATACTGTTTAGCTTATTATGGTTACCGGATGATTATGGATACAATGGAACGTCAAAATCGGAAAGTACTCATAGAGTGCTTTTCATCATTATAGTTCCTATGCCATAATGTTGGCACTTTAACAACGGACCTATTAGGTGGCGCCGTAACGTACAAAATTCGTCAGGGAACCAACACTACGGCATAGGATGAAACGCACTCTAAAAGAATAGCGGAAGCAATTAAACTACTGTTTTTGCAGATATTTTAACCTTGGCTTTATTCGGTATTATTTATCCAAGATAAATTAGATCTTAATTTTTAAATCATAGTGTATACACTGTAATCCTGCACAAGTTCCCGAATTCGAGTGCAGGAACTGGTCATGTCCTTTGCGTGTCTGTGTTATTATTGTATTTTTGTTCATCGAGTCCTCGAGCACTTGTCTGATAAGCTCATATAAATTAAATAAACCTTAATGTTACCGGCAGAGGGTCCAAAGTCGTTTGATTTTAGGGTGGGTTAGATAATGTTGACAACAAACTGTACGTAATTACGATTTTTTGTGCGATATTGGTTTTATGGAGCAGTGGTGGCCCAGTGGTGACGGCTTCTTACGAGTTGTAGGTCATAGGATCGCACCCCGACAGGCGCTTTACTTTGTGTAAATAATTTCATCACCACTGCTCTCAAAACGTTGAAGGAAAACATCGTGAGGAAACCGGCATGTCTTAGAACCAAAAAATCGAAGACATGTGACATCTACCAACCCGCACTGGGCCCGCGTGGTGGATTACGGCCCACTCCCTCTCATAGAGAGGAGGCCTGTGTCCCAGCAGTGGGAACATTATGGGCTGATTATGTGATTATGTTATGTTGCTTTTATGAAAGTGAGAGGTGAAAGAGGACGGCTTTTTTCACCTACTGCAAAAACCAATCCGTTTCCTAACTATCCAACAGTAGGCACTGTTCGTGCACAATACTTTGATTGGCAGATGATACATACAATCTTTAGATTCAATAAAAAAGTGTACTGTTTGAATGCCTTCTGCCTTCTGAATTTTATCCGTAAACGTGCAAAAAATCCTTAACAATCTAATCCAATCTATGGCATACCTCGACATTATCCCTTCTCCGAAACCACCGGCTATACTTCTTGTTAAGCCTAGCCAAAGCAGACCTATCGACCACAAGCTATAAATCAATATCAACTAAACATAAAGTAACATTAATCAATCTTAGCCATGTTAATGGGTTTGCCCCGAGTTGATCCGGAAATTCACGAAGTTTACCAAAATTTCACGAAGCTGTTCCCGTTAATTAAGAAATTAATTTGAACCCTGATTGATTGCATTGTGAATAATGTTAACAAAAATAGACAAGCATTCCTAAAATGTTAGTTTTTTAGATAAATCTAGGTTATATTAATAACTAAAAAATGCACGGAATCAGAAGATTACTCATTTCTGCGTTTCGTTGGTAGGAAAGTTTGACCTAATTTTTTACAGTCCGCGTTCCATTGGCTACACATTACCCTCCTTTTGGAGATCGCCGCAGTTGGGTTTTACCCAGAGGTATTTTGATCTGAAATAGCTAAAAACTACTTTCATCATCAGTTGCTTAGCCTTTCCCCAAATGTGCTGGGGTCAGCTTCCAGTCTAACTGAATGAATTTCAATACTACTATTTTACACGGAGCGACTGAAGAGCTAATTTTTATTCTCACCGTATTGACAGATAAAGTTCCTTTAAGGCGGTGGAATTTTCTTACGTTTTTTACAATTTACAGGTTAGTGTTAGGTTGTATGTTGATTTAAATATAATTCGCGACCGTAACAAATATAGCTTCACAGAATTATAACCATTAGAATATGCTATCTCCTTAAGCACTGTCTCGGTAAGAAACCATTTCTAAGATACCCAAGTGACAAGTTACATATTACTATGAAGCAAATATCATTGCCTACATCTGGACAAGAGGAAATGAAATCAGCCTTCAGTGAGTAAACTAAATGTCACACTGAAGTTGAGAACTAGCAGTAAAGCGTCGGGTTTGCATTTAAATTCAATTTTCTGTGTCAACTCTGCTTTGCAATTTCAGTAGAACCATTTGTGAACGAGCTTGTCCAGGAGCTACTGTCATACTTGTCACTGCCGTCAAGCACCGTTGCTCATTTCAATATCAAAAATCATATTCAAACTAGGCTGAGAATCAGCACTAAACTTTTCAGACGTCAAAATTACATAAGATCCCCAAAAAGCCCGCCCTTTACCACTTCCTAGTGCTTTAACTGGGAAAAAGAAGTGGTGTTACAAACTCCCCAGCAGACAACTATCTGTTCAAGTAGAAAAACTTGCAAGGGTGCTGGTTGCTGGTATGATAGGCACATAATTATTTAGAGGTGTGAGGATCAGGGTGTAAAGTTAAGTCATCCTCTATAGAAGAGCGAGGATCCTCCGACCAGACGGCTGTCGTATCTGGCGGGCAACTGTCCAAAGATTGATATCGGGATCTTGAATATATTATGTCCATTTCGCGGTAAACTCTAATTGCGCGATGTAGGATTTTGTGTGAAGGTCGATAGTGGAGGGAGATCTTGTATCTTACGATGCTTCACAGTGCCAGTTAAGGTTCCAGTGAGTCGGAACCGGTGTCGCATAGTTCGCGGTGAGTCCGAACTGTCTGCGGTGGTTCCCCAGTGAGTAGGTGGCGCTGCGTTATGATCCAGTGAGTCGAATGTGGTACTGTGCCGGGTTGTGGCTGACTGCTGGTATTATTATGCCATTTCAGCCTTGTCATGAGATGGCAACGCATCTGCAATACCCCAGATATTGGGATAATAACACTTAAAAATGGCAAGTCCTAATTGATCTTGTAAATGGTTTATCACCCTTTTTTTTTAAGGTGGGAAATCATCCAATGCCTTTTCCCGCTCTGAGCGGAGCGGAAGGGCGTGTCAGACTTTTACTGACTAAAACCCACCCGTGTTCTTTCAGTTGCCTGTTGCCAAGGTCCCGGTATCCCATGGTTTATCACCCTAAGGTCGAATTTTACTTTCTTGTGCGTTTTAAAATGACACGGTATATTTGTTTATGTCCCAGTCACACAGTTTCAATCTTAGGGAAGTTTCAATTTAGTGAGAATTGTTGTCAAAAAATAATACTAATTATGAAGTCGAGTATTTACAATTCCGATCAAATAAAATGACCCAGTGAACATTTTGGGTGTTGATAATGTAGTATTTGGAACTATTGGTTTCAGATGTCCCAATTTCACAGTTAATTTGCGGGTTGGCTCGTTTGTTAACGATTTGACACAAATAGCATTCAATGTTAAAGTCCAAAATGTTTATTCACACAGGTTATAAAATGACACCTATTCATTATAATTTGACATTGTAAAAGTAACTTCAATTAGATCTTTTTAAACTAACGATTCTAAACTCACCAATAATTTATTCATAAATATTGAACAGCACCAAGCATATTGAAAATCGTTCTGCAATTTGCAAATCTCAAAGGTGAAAAGAGCGTAAAAATAATTGGTACGCCCAAACTTGAACGTTCGTAGCTGTAGGCACGAAGCGATGTTATACGAGTATCTAGTACATTATGTACAATCGACATTACATAAGAATACTTTCAGGAACATTTTATCGCGTAAAAGGGTGGTTTTATAAGAGAATTTATTGCCAAAACTCGTTACGGTAACCGATGGAATAAATAAAAAAATAGACGGTTAAATGTGTGAATACATTTTTAATGTATCAAAGGATGGATTGGAAATTCCGAATTCAGATTAACTTTTTAGTGAATTTATCGTTTTTGAATGTTGGTAGCGTTGATTTAAACTGTTTTGAGCAAGTCTGATAGTGATTTTCACTTCTTCTTCCCAGTTAAAACACTGGGATGTAGAGAAGGGCGGGCGTTTTGTTGGTGCATGTCATTTTGACATTCAAAAAGTGCTGACTTTTTGCTCGCTCATAATTTTAGAATCTTGTTGTTAAACTGAATTTAACAACAAGAGAAGAAGGATTTGAGGAGCTCGTGGCTTAGTAATAACAGCCGCACGGGTCGATCCATCAGGTAAAGCTTGCCAGGGTTGGTCAGTGGATGGGTGACCATCTTTACATGCCGAAACTCCTCGTGCCTCGGAAAGCACGTTAAGCCGTTGGTCCCGGCTGTTATTTGTGGTTCTTTAACAGTCGTTACTGGTCGTCAGAAGCCCGAAAGTCGGACAATCAGTCTTACCAGTGGGTATCGTATTACCCAGTTACTGGATTGTGGAAGTCAGATAGGCAGTCGCGCCATGTAAAATACTGGTATTCAGCTGCATCCGGTTAGACTGGAAACCGACCCCAACATAGTTGGGAAAAGGCTAGCCAGATTGAATTGTTGTTAAAGTGAATTGAATTGTAGCAAGGCATACTTAACCATTTATAGAAGGATTTCTTCTCATTCTCTTGTAACCAGGCCATAAAAATCCCAAAATGTATTACACAACATATAGCAAATAACAGCTCAGGACGCACCCAGCATCCCGATAATCTATCGATATACAAAAAATCGAATAAAACATCCTCCTCCGACCGATAAACCTTTGTCCTCGCCCCAATTAAATGGTACAAAATGTTCATCCATCATCCACGATCAAAGGTACATGGGTAACCTTTAACGGTAACAAACCCTTTTGTTATTGAAATGTATGGAAATCGTATACCCTGTTCGTAATTGTGGTAGTGGAATAATATTTTCCCCGTCTATCCGTATGTTCGCTGTCTGTTGCGAAATAGGTTGGTTTTTTCCGCTCCAATTGTATTTATTCGCCTGTTGATCTAGGAGTGAAATAACAGCTGCTAGACATCGAATAACATGTAAAGAAAGAATGTAGCGTTTATAGTTTTTCTCCGGTTGGTAAGCAGACTGTCAAAGCAATGTAAAACGGTTTCATAGAATTTGTTTAACATGCTAATGGCAGCAACGATTTTCAAAGCTTCAAAAAAAGAACTAGACATTCCTCACACAGTTAAAAAAAACTTCATTTACAATACCATAAAGTATTTATGGTTTGGTTAGGTCAGGGACTCTAGATAGAAAGAAGGATTTGTAATAATAATAATGTTCATAACAACTAACACCTGAAGAGGCTGCTTTAGGCAGTTGGAACAAGGGCTTTATCCAGAAAGCAAAGCGGTACTTCTGGGCATGGCGCATACCTATTGTTAGAAGGTTCCTCCCTCAGGAGCCCTGACCACCTGGTAGCTAGGACCCTGTTCTGGTTTTATTAACTTTTTTTATAAAAATGTAATTTATATTTGTGTTTAAAAGGAAATAATAATGTAAGTAACCTTAATCATTATTTTCCAGTATAACGAACTCTTTTGTCTCCAGAACCGGCAAGCTCCACTATCCTACAGACGTCTGCGGGCCACTCTTCGAGGAGGAGCTGGAGTTCTGGGGCCTGGACGCCAACCAGGTGGAACCATGCTGCTGGATGACGTATACACAGGTTAGTTAATAAACCTGCAAGAAGTAGGTGCATGTTAAGTCATGCCAGGCCCACTATAATCCTTTCACAGTTATTTTACTGCTGACAGTAATCCAAACAGCAACCCACCACCAACCTTATTACAACGAGAATAAAAATCACTTTGATTTTGACAATGACTGTACCATCTTGGTCACTGACTTAAATGTTTACCAAGGCGTGATGTATTCGGAAATAGTTCGTTCTGATACGAGAGAAGAAATGGCAAGGATCTATAATGAAATCAAAAGAATTTTAGCACATTTGTGTTAGAGATTATGTATTTGTTTTCCAACAGATGAAACTGAAGAAAGACTTGAAATAAATTCAAGAATTTACTAAGCATAAAATATATAGATTGAAGGAAGCGGCACCGGTGACTGAAAAGTTGCGCGGAAAGCGGTTGTCATGGTATGCGCACGTGATGCGAAGGTGTGAAGAAAATGTCGCGAGGAAAGTTTTGGGTATGAATGTCGATGGGTGTAAGAATAGGGGGAGAACAAAGAAAAGATGGATGGACTGTGTGAAAGATGATATGGCTAGAAAGGGGGTGACTACAGAGATGACGGCTAATAGAGAAGTATGGAAGAAAAGGACATGTTGCGTCGACCCCAAATAAATTGTGTTAAGGGCAGAAAAATGATGACGATATATATTGAAGGTTGATACACGAGCTTCTATAATAATATATCCCATAACATAAAACATAGCAGCAAGTAAACTAGGGAATAAAGAAAGAGTCTGTACCAAACAAGATACATCAAATACTGACATTATTATCACCAGTGAATCAGAACTTGTTTCTATTCTAAAAGTCTCGTTGAACATATTTTTAGAATTCCCTCCAGCTTCTCCATTCGCCAGTTAATGTAATAATTCATGAATATGCTAACCAGATCTTGACGGGAATTCTAAAAAAGTTTTGAACTGAAAGAGATCAGAGCACAAAAATACAATACTGTTCAAGGATAATCTGAATATTATAAATAATGTTGACAACAATACGGCTGTTTGAAGGTCTTTAGAGCATATCATTTTATTAGATCGATTAATCCTCTTATGTTTTTGTGATGTTGATCGGCTTCTTTGAGAATTTAATGATGGAAAGATTATATTTAAAAATAAAGAAGTTTTTAAATAACTTTACCTAATTGATGACGAAGTCGTATATAATTCGATGTGACAAGATAACCCTCGAAGAGTGTTGACGTTTTGAATTCTTAGTTAATATGACAAATTCTAAACAGATAAGTCTTTCTTTTTTTAAACCGTAAAGTTTATCCGAATTCATAATTTGATCATCAGTAAAATGCGTTTCTGCACTCATGTGTCACGTTTTTGGTGTTTCCTTCTTCTCAAACACGTCTCAAACTTTCCTTGTTTGCTCGGATTTGCCGACATGTCTCTACAAACTATAATGGATGACTTACAGACAAGTTTTAAAACCTAGCCAAGGAAAACTGGCAGTAGGCATGAAGTTTGGCGTATAGAGCTCCTATGAATAGATTATTAGAGAAGTTCTGTAAGCTGCTTAGAGACATGGTTTTTATGAGTATACAGCGTTGAAAATGGTAATGGCAGAAACCTTCAAATACAAAAACAGCTATACAAAAAAACTCATTCCATTCAACTGTACAACCCAATTTCCACACGAGCCCCCTCGTGTGGAAATTGGGAAATTCCAAAACTTTTCGTTCGTGTTCAAGAGTATTAAAAAAATGCAGTTGCATAAAAATGTTTACGAATACTACTTGTAACTTTGCTACCAAGGTTGGGAGTTAGATGTTAGGACTCCAAATAAAAACCATATAACAATAGTTTTTTTTTTGTAGAATTTGCCTACCCGAAAATAGCTAAACGTCACACCGATTTGATAAAATAAATCCATACTTCCATACTAAATGCGAAAGAAACTAAAATGTCGATGAAATTTAGCACCCAGGTTGAACATGAACTAGGTTAGGACAGATACTGTTTAATCCTAAGGGATTAAACAGTATCTGTTTTTTTAGAGGGGGTTATTTAGAGGGGGTTTCCGGTCTTAGTCCCTAAGGGGACTAAGACCGGAAACCCCCTAACATAGAACATACGTTCCCGTGGGACAAATTCCGAGGTCCACGCGGGCGAAACCCCGTGTAAAAGCTAGTAAGACATAAGCCGTATTACATTTAAAAATTCAACGCTAGTGTGACGTACACCAGCATCTAAATGCATCAAAAGCTGTAGTATGCATCAACATGCTTGCGGAAGACTCTCAAGTCCAAGCGAGTCCCGCGAAGTTTTCCTCATTCAAGTGGATTTACGAACATATCCCGTTTCACATATAAGGTCCATGAGATTTCTAGAAAAGTGGACCTATTATTTTTATATTTATTTCGTTTTCATGAGTATCAAAGTAGTAGTAGTAGTAGTAAAATCACTAACAAAGAAAAACAACATAAAATTCTAAAGACATCTTGATACTTAATTACTGAATATAACATTTGTAAAGAAACATTCTGTGTCGATGTAAAAAATAATAATTGAAAACACCATCTATGCTTTGCTAATAAAACGTGGCTGGAATGAATCCATTTTGTGTCAACTCGGTGGACACAAAAGGAAGATTCACTTTAAACAGAAAAAAAAAACAAACGAGTACATGATGCACTCCAACAAACTATCATAAAACGAGGGTTTCACATAACAATAAAAACCCTAAACAAAACTATCCATTTTCAACCACTACTATGACAACATTTTACACTGCAGTGCAAATACACGACATAATACGAGCTCGGTATTCCGAGTGTGCAGTTTATTGTGCACTGCAGTGTACGTGACGAATACGTTAGCATGCCATTCGGACGTGAAACGCTGGTGAAATGGCCTTGGCAAAATGTTGATCTTGTTTCTGACTTGGTATGAATATTTGGATTTCTGGATTAGGATTTGATGGCTGCTAATATAATATTTATAACAAGGACAGATCTGAAAGTCAGATTTAACTAGGGCTTAATATCTTAGTCGCTACCCTATAGAGAATTGAACTGAGTGTTAGCCTCACAATTAAGTATGGATATTCACTGCACATTTATATACGGAACGCTCAGTCCATATTATGTATAGATAAGCTTGGCTGTAATGACCATAGGGTCGCTTCGATTCGGTAAAAACCTGTCCACCTGTAATGCGAAATTTTGGGGGTAAATGGACGTTACCAGCACTTTTAGTATGACCACAATAGAAACGGGTTTTTTCGATGGAAAAATAGACAAAGAGACAAATAAACAATCACATTCTATCATTTTGTCTATTTTTCCGTCGACAAAACCCGTTTCTGCGTTGTCATGCTAAGCGTGCAGTTCCAACTTACGTATTTTATTCCTCTACAATAATTTTACATCTCACCACACTCATAGAAAAGAAATGGAGCATAAATACACAAAGGTACAGCAAAAACACGTGCACACTTATTCTAGTAATAAAAACAAAGAAAAAACATGCTAAACAACATATTCCAATTACATTCCGCGGCAATGGAGAATATTCAGAGGCCCGCAGTGATTGTGGTATTGTATACATTCATGTATATTCACGCCCTTTTGTCTTTATGGTATGAATAGCATTATTGGCATATTGAAATGGGGTTTGTTTGTTACTGTGCTACCGAAATTTCTTAGTAGTTAGTGTTGAAAGAGCTAGTTATGGGAATTTTAAGGTAAAATACAATCACAAAAACGATGTCAATGTAGCCGATGATAAAATTGGATGATATTATTATGAATTCGATGATAAAGTTTTTGGAAAAATGAAAAGGACTGAACAACTGAACTAAACTACGTTAGTTTTGAAATCAGGCAAACGCAGTGGTATGTGCTATCTTTAAAATCCAATTTAACATCGATAGCAAACACTCTCAATGCACCGCTTTCAAACCAAAACAGAAAATAAAATATTCCAATTACATTCCCAATGAAATGGGAAATTCAGGTCCAATGATTGCGGGTCCGATATTTTCCTATTATTTCGACCACAGCCCCAATACGAAATATTCTTTGCGGTCTTACCCTCATATTTTATATCGGCGAAATCGAAACCTTTGTCCAATTAATTCCGTTTTCAACCTCAATGTGAAATTAAAATCGGATTGGTCATGGCCTCATGGCTTGTGATATTATTTTAAATTATTTCTGTTTCACTGCCTACAATTTTCGTTATTAAGTTAATGGAAACCATTGTAGGTACCTATTTCTTGATTGCTACCTGGTTCTCAAAATACATCAAATTAAAGTCGGTAGAAATTTCGTTAGATGTGCCGATTACTGAAGGCCAATCCTCATTCAAAAAATAGTTGTTTAAATTTTTTGAAAAATACTCCTTAGCTCTCTTAGCGACAATCAATGTCAAAAACATGTCCAAAATATAGGTAGATAAGAGTTTTTTTTACAGATTGAGTCTGAAATTAGAATGCGAAAGTACTTGAAAATACGGGAAATGTCCCCCATAACCTAATCCTAACGAATATTATAAATGCGAAAGCGAGTTTGTTTGTGTATTTGTTACGCTATCACGCTAAAACGACTGAACAGATTTGGATGAAATTTGGCACATGGGTAGACCATGACCTGGTTTAGGACATAGGATACTTTTTATCCTAGTAGTACGTTCCCGTGGGATATCGCCGACCTGCACTCGGCCTACTTATAAACCATGGAAATTCTAAAATCTATTTTCTGTCTCCAGCATCGGGATACTCAAGAAACTCTAGCCGTCCTAGATCGGTTAGACCTGGATACAGAGAAGCCGACCGATGAAGAGGTGGCCCGCAAGTTTGGCTTCGAAGAGGACTACATGAAGGGGACCGTGTCGTGGTGGCAGCATCTGAAGCCGCAGATGTGGTCGCTGTTCGATGAACCTTACAGCTCTAATGCTGCGAAGGTAATTTAGAAGTTATAGTACAAGGTTTAAATTAAATTAAATTGGATGGTGGAACTTTACAGAAATGTCATAAATTATTTCTTGATTCGTTTAAAATAGGTAGAGGAAAATCAAGCAAAGCAGAAAAGGAAATGGCAGAAGGCGAAAAAAGGCAGAATTTCTATGAATTAAAAATATAAAATAATTCGAAAAGTTTAAAATGTCGAAGAAAATATAAAAATGATGTGATGTTATATTTCATGTCAAATATATTTTGCTAGGTTTTTAAAAGGGTGGTGATTGTTTCATAACCATTAGATATCGATATCCATCAAGTCTGTGAAGTTTTTCTAGTTAATTTATTTTGGCCCTGTATATAGAAGACCTTACTATCCGAGGATATTAATTTCAGTTTTGCAAATTAATGTACACAAAGATATTATGAATGCTTCAGTTTTCAAAGAGAAGTAGATACTTCAAATTCTAATAATTTTAATTCGTAAGAGCCATCCTTAAAACCAACAATCAAGAATTTCTAAAAACTCATTATATTCAAAACATCTGGCCAACTGTTTCAAATTAAAATGGCACTTAGTATTCTTCAAAGCTTAAAATGTAATCTTTTGACTTTATGAAGTGTAAAATATTGTGCAGCAATCTACCGAGCTCTTTCCAACGACCCAGTTTAATTCAAATTTATGCTAATCTCAATATTCCAATGTAGCCCTTCCAGGGTTGTTGCATGAAACCCACGGGGGGTCTCTCCGTTCACGATTTTTTTACAATATAAACTAGAATTTTCAGTAATAGCAGTGTTCCAAAAGAGGTGTTATTCCAAATGACTTACATTCAACATTCATACATTTTGTATTTTGAAATTGATGTGAAAATACAGTCTTTTTACAGTTATTTTACCTCTAAAAGTAGCATCCTAACAGCAACCTCATTGTAATAATAATAAAGATATTTATTCTATAGAGAAAACATTAGAGGTAGCATAACTCTAGAAGGAGTGAGATAAAGCATGCAAGAAAGTTAGAATGCAATAAATGTGTTTGATAGACGTATTTAATACTCAATTTGAGGCAAGAACGTCATTTTTTTTATTCACACGACTTCATGTTTAGAATGGCTGGCTGGAAACACGATACGCTTCGGTACTAAGTTCAAAAATTGCCACAAAAGTCAGAAATTATGTAGAAGTCAGAAATACTACCTTTCCCCAACACTAAAGTCACTTGTTTCTAGACAATCGTGAACTCAGTAATGTACTCTCATTAACATATCTCATTACTGAGGAACAAGCTTTGCACTGTACTTACTTTTTATCCTCAAACAACCTTTTAACGTTTGCAAAAAACTCCGCTCTGTATAAATACTATCATTTGGCTCGTTAACCGTTCGTGTTTCAGTAAATAAAAGCACCCTTAATTCCAGCAATAAAAGCCCTGTATTTACTTTAATTATTTTTTACATGAGAATGTAAACGTAGTAATTTTTATGTCCCGCTGAAGGGCAAACGGGCTATTGTGAAGGCTGCTTTAATCTCTACAAAAGTAATGCTGATCTCGCTTTAAATGAATTCTCCGGGAATTTAAATGACTAGTTGAATGAATTGTTTAATGTTAGGATTGCGTGATAATGTTCTTTGTTTCTTAATTGTATGACTTCCAAAAAGGGTTTTTTCGACTTATTCAACTTTTTATTTCCAGATCATCGGCGTCATATCAGTGTTCTTCATATGCGTATCAATAATATCGTTCTGTCTAAAAACTCACCCGGACATGAGAGTGCCAGTGATTAGAAACTATACAGTGACGACAGCCAACCAATCGCATGGTTGGGCGTTGGACAAAGTGCAAACAAACGCCCATGTAGCCTTCTTTTACATAGAATGTGTGTGTAACGCATGGTTCACGTTAGAGATCCTCGTTCGTTTCATCTCGTCACCAAACAAGTGTGAATTCGTCAAATCATCCGTCAACATCATCGATTACATAGCAACGATGAGCTTCTACATCGACCTGATTCTGCAGAAGTACGCGTCACACGTGGAAAACGCGGATATCTTAGAGTTCTTCTCCATCATCAGGATCATGAGGCTATTCAAACTCACGAGACACTCTTCAGGTCTTAAGATTTTGATACAGACCTTCAGAGCCTCGGCGAAGGAGCTGACGTTGTTAGTGTTCTTCCTCGTGCTGGGTATTGTGATATTCGCTAGTCTGGTGTACTATGCGGAGAGGATACAGACGAATCCTCACAATGACTTCAACAGCATACCCTTGGGCCTGTGGTGGGCGCTGGTGACCATGACGACTGTTGGATACGGTGACATGGCGCCGAAGACCTATGTTGGCATGTTTGTCGGTGCGCTGTGCGCGCTGGCAGGTGTAAGTATCACTACCATCTTTTTCTCTTCATCTTTTGACATATTCTGATTTCATAGATCTGTTTTTCTTGACTCTACTGTGGCGTACTTGTACCAATGAAATAACTAATTTTACTCAGTGAAGCCACTTTTAGCTCTTCTATTTTCAAACTGACAAAATATTACAATTTATTATTTCCCAATAGATAAAATAAAAGATTTATTTGATCACTTTTTTAACAATTTCACTAGTAAACAAGATCTTAATCTCAACCCAACAGGTGCTAACGATAGCTCTTCCGGTGCCAGTCATAGTATCCAATTTCGCCATGTACTACTCGCATACTCAAGCGAGAGCCAAACTACCCAAGAAAAGGCGAAGAGTCGTCAATGTGGAGCCCACCAGGCCGCCTATGCGTGAGTATTGGCAAATAATAATAACACAATTTTCAAGAACTTCTAAACTATGTTAACATCCCTGAATTTTCAGCCTGTCATTATTTTAAATATGTAGATATCGTGTCACAGTGCCCAAAAGTTAATATTTAAGACATAAAATACATTTAAGAAAAAACTGGTAGAGGCGGCTTGATGAGCCATATTAATGTTCAGTCCAACATAAATGCGAATCACTCACATTATTTTATAAATTAAACATAGTATTTTCATCGTCTTTTTTAATGAAAAACTTGATGATCTAGGTGCCCCAGTGCCCGGTGCTCCTAACCCCCTAGCACCAGGCATGGGTCCTCAGGTAGTAAACCGAAGAATGAATGCCATCAAAACCAACCATCCTAAAGACATGATAGGACCTAACATGGGTAAGTTGTATAATAAGCCACCGTGTTTATTAATATCACAATTCTTTGAAGCTGTGGATAATATTATAATACAAGAAATTGAAGATCTAGTAAATAAATTAAACGATGATATTGCAAATTAAAGAAATGCATGAGGATAAAATTGAATGTTAAAACTGACCTAAGGTTTTTGAAAGGTTTTTAGAACTAATGGGTTGTCAAATCTCATGTCGAGAGATTTCATCGCAGATGACATGGAATTTGACAGCGTGTTAGTAAATGTTTGTGACGATAAATATTATACCTTTCAGGGACCGGGTTTAATGTAATAACTCGCATCCAAAATAACTACACGAACTTTGATTTTATAAAACTTATTCATAGCTTCACAATCTCGTTGTAATACACTCTAAACTGTGGAATAAACGTCCATAGCGATACAACTGTATAATATATTCTTCAAAATTTCTCTTTGAAGGCAGATTTTATGATTTAACTATGCCTTCGTAATCCACTTGTAGTTTTAAGCACTATAAATGTTTGAAATCACGAAGTAGAAACAAAAATTTGATGGACATAAGAACAAATTGGCGTTTTCACAAAAATAGATGAACATATCACATTCACTGGTGATGAACATGAAAGATATACACCATACAATTGGTAACTTACATACTAACTTGACTTATTAAGCATAATCGTGCGTTTGATCTAGATGTGGCTAGAAGAATATTATCAATGACCTTGAATATATTTGTGATAAATGACACTCTCGATAGCTCAAAATAATTATAATTATGAATTTTCTGAAAACTTGTTAAATTAACATAAAACAAATTCGCATCAACATGAAATTCTCTTAGAATTAATTAATTTTCGAAAACAAGCCTTCAATTTCAAATTACTCAACAAAGCAAACTTTGTAAATAATTTAAGAGGCTTTCTATGACGTCAGAGAGTCATTGATAGTATACTTCGTTATATAAATACTAATAACCTAGTCACGTGACTAACAGTAGCTTATGCAATGTAATCCTCCACAGATGGTGATCGTAGCGAGCTAGAGGCTATGATCCAAACGACACCAAACAACTGCAAAAGAAAAAATTTAAACATGCTTTAGAAAGCATCACACAAGGCCGTTGGAACCGAATGGGCTTTCTATATCGCCTGCACACTCGGATTTAGCTTACAGGAATGCTAATATATCTTTAGTCACTAATCAATCATTACCATTGTCATTATCATGTTTGCACACGGCAGTATCTTCAGGCAGCACTGGATCCACCGTCTAGGTCCCTTTACTTCGGGGGACGAAGGTTCGGGACTTTGTATATCTGTGTTTGTACCCCGAACTTTTTGCTTTGCTTCCAAAGTTGATGTTGTTGTAGATTGTTTATGATTTCTGTATTAATATCGCTACTTATTTTTGCAATATCTGTGGATGCTTTTTTGGACAATTATTATGTATTGAATAACCGTGATCGTGCCCTATGTTTTAGATAGTGATGATTCAGTGTTTTTTCCAGGCAACAACCACACACCTCCACCACCACTAAATAGTCAAAACAAAACAACAATCGAAGTATCAAACTCACAGCCCGTCACATCGGTACACTTTTAGTGACAAATTAACACTAATATTACACTAACACAGTGTCGTAATTGTGCTTTTTAAATTGTACGTCTATTATTCGTGTTTTCCTAGCACTAGTTTATTGTCTTGTGAGAGTCTGTCCATATAAAATTGTGTTCTTATATTATTTTCTTTCAATGTCTCGTTGTTAACATAGCAATTTTGGAATCTGTAACAAAAAACATATAATTTTCCCAAAAAAAGATAAGCATGCATATGCATGATTGTTCAGATAACCTTCTTAACCATTTGTGTATCTTTAGTAAACGTTTAATAATATTGATTTAAAATTTAATTTCCTACAGTTGCAACTTTGATGCCGGGAATGGACCTTTCGGTCACGACTCGTCTATCACCCAGCCCTCAAGGCATGAGTCCTGCGCTCGCG
This sequence comes from Lithophane semibrunnea, assembly GCA_947363905.1. NCBI lineage: Eukaryota > Metazoa > Arthropoda > Insecta > Lepidoptera > Noctuidae > Lithophane > Lithophane semibrunnea. Next base: position 15,913,028 of record OX376203.1, read on the forward strand.
ATCGCCATACCAATGATGAAATCCGTAAACATAGTACCGACACAGTGTTTCGACAACATGGCGTATCACAGTGAGAAATCTGAAGAAAAAGAAAATGATAACAAAGAAAGCAGTAAAGCATGCAGCCGTCAGGAATCTGTGGATAGCGATAATACTGTCAGAGTGATGAACTTCAAAAATGACATATTCATGGATAAAGTCAATGAAGAAAAAACAGATGCTCGTACTCCGCTGTTAAGGGATCATAAGATTGAGTCATTGGATGAAACGAAGTTAAGGGACAATAAGATGGAGAAAAGGAAGTCGTCTGCTTCGACATAACATTAATAATTTATATATTGACCAATAATGCTAAGAAAGTTTTTAAAATTTAGCTTGCTGTAAAGAAGAGAAGTTAAAAGAAATTCGTTCCTTTGACAAAGATGAAAGAAAAGGTCATAGTATTAAAAAACGGAGGAGAAAGATTTGTCAGTGACATCAGTAGTGCCAGGAGTGAAAGAGAGGAGCTAGGAATATCGTGGATAGAAATAGCAAACATCTGTCAAATGAAGATAATAATAACCAAAGTATTCGAATTGGAAGACTTAAAATACGGGTTAAAATAAACAAAAATATCAGTCGGTGTCAGTTATAATAGTTGCATAAAAGCTTTTTTGAAAGCAGTTACGATTTTATATAAAATTGATATGAATAATCATCATGGATATAGTCTTTTATTCGTAAGTGCATTCAGGGCCGTGATAGACATAAGATAGCTAAGTGTTTACAGCACTTATTAACATTTTGTATCACATACGTATATTAGAATAGCTGCTGTCACAATCTAGTAAAAAAATAAATTTAAGCCAACGACCAGTATACGTAGGCCCATTTTATCTCTCTCCTGCATAACCATAATCCTGACCTCGAGCGTCTAGATATACTGGTCGCGTAGTCATCGTTAATGACCAGAAAATTCGTAATCATAGTGAAGTATGTTTACTGTCCATTAGTGAGAGAGGTGGAGCTTGTTTAGGTCTATAAATGCAAATATTAAACTTGATTTTCTCAACAAACAAAGTTTCAGTGGATAAACAACAGCGTGAAACTACAGCAGTTTAGAATACCTCATACTGTTTACTTTAAATACACTTGATTTCCTACCATCCCTGTTATGCAAGGAGGTTTGGACTCATAACTATATTCCTCTCAGATGAAATCTATATTTTGTACGGAACCTAAGGAAGCTTCATCTCATTCAAATAAGCTAACGATAATTTTACTGTAAATACTAGTAGCGTTAATAATTTTGTATCTTTAACAGTTAAAATAATCACTAGTCAACACATATCATTGGCACTTTCTTTCATTCTTGGTGTTATATACCTGTTTTACATGTATATAGATAAATATAAATAGCATAAAGTATACATTATAAGCGTAGATAGTGTTAAAGAAATTATTTAATTAAACAAAATACAGTAAATCGGCTGAGAATTTCTTTGGCGTTTTGAAAACACAATTGAAAACTAAGCCTAATTCTCAAGAATCAACTTGAGAGCTTTGGAGTGTTATCATAGATTACAGCGTTTTCACAAAGTTAACCCTTTCATTGCGACTTGATAAAGTTTAATGATGTACTCATAGCTACACTGAAATGAATGAAGACATGACGTCTATGCGACCTCATTTCTTGCCCTGAAAATACATTAGGTAAAGCAATTCTGCCAAGGCGTCCAATAGGCCTTGCCACTTTTTGTTATTGAGTCTTAAGATATGCGTATTCATACGAACACTCGTGAAATGCGAAGAGCTGTATACAAAGTAGCGATGAAAGGGTACCAACGCTCCAAAATAAATAGAAAATGTTAAGAGCTTCTTTTGTTTATATGTTGCTTAGCAACTTACGAGAAAAGTTTTTCTTTGAATAAAATAAAATGAAAATCATGTCTAAATTGGGGGACCCTTAATGTTTTATAATAAAAATAAAAATTGTGTGGGTTTTTTATATCTCGTGTGCCAGGAAACACTGCATAAGATACAAACAGTTTATATTGAGCCTAATTTATTATTAGCATTTATAATTTTAAACTTTGAGGCCGAATGAAATTATGATCGTGATTTTGAAAACTTTGCGAATTAATTGTCATTAATTACTTATGAAAAGTGACAGGTCGTAACTTAGTATGTACAACTAGAACTACCCATTCAAACTTACAACTTTTACTACATATTATATCATCAATATAAACTGGACGACTGATTTCAAATTCGGGCGCATAATTATCTTTTAACTCACTAAAAGAGTTACGAAACAAATATTCTATTTAAAATGTATTTTATCAAGCTAAGAATTTTATATCTTTATTCCATAAAATTATTTCACTGACATTTGGTAATAACCTACGATCAGACCAATAGAAACTGCTTGTACGAATGTGTGCTCTCCTGGCTCTAAATCAGTACCATATCGAAATTATAAATTAACTGATTTCTTATTTGTTACTATACAAACTTGTAACGCATAAAAATCTATTTTACGCATCAAATGCAATAAATTTTAATGTTATCTAGATAGCACGATGTTTTGTTAAAAAATGTATTTTGTATATAATTTAAGACGTAAAGTTTAGCTATTAAATTGTACCTTAATTTATTATCTAGCTACGTTTTGTTACTAACCAACCAGACTTACGACTAAATTGTTACTTTGGCCGGGCGAGTTTATTCTACTAAATGTGCGTTATTGTCACGTTTTTTATAGGAACCAGTGATAATCTAAACAGTACAACTATAAGAATAGGTTTCGAATGTAAAATTTACACCGAAGCAATGGCTTGAGACCTATTATCCAGTACTTAGGTCATGGCTTAAGTAACATTTAGATTTAGCCGTCTGAAGGTAAACCTATCGGAATGTAAACAAAGTTTTGATTGTGGATTGAGATCGTGAAGTTTTTAAAGAAAAAAAAATATATATATTAACAACTGTATAATAAGTAGGCCTAATTACTTTATCGTGAAATACAGCAGCACTTAAACTATCAAACATAAATGGGAAGAATTTAATAATCATGAAGAATACATTTTTGATCTCAAGGGAAAACATTCATTCCATCATAACAATGTAAGTTAATCCCCTACAAACCCAACTTTAACAAATCCATACAAAACTATCTAACAATGGGTGAAAACAAAAGAGGGCCGGCCATATTATCATCATAGTGTGCGAAACAAGGCTTTAAACGTATCCAGTGTTTATACAACACACGTACAATGAGGCTGTGTCAGCGACCGACACCGACAACCCTATTTGGAAATAATTTATGACCTCACCCCGACCTAACAAGCCTTCACCACACAAAATAAATAGATGTAGAAGGTCAGCTACAAACAATGAGCGAAAAGAGACGCGCACTCATAGACGCGTATGTACGGCGAACTCGGTCAAATGCCAGTCGCGAGTGCGCTTGCATTCGCTGCACATGAAGCTTGTACGTGTGTACATGCATCTTCGCCCGTTGTATGGAGCCGACCTTCTGTATCTATTTATTTTGTGCCTACACTTTGGGGTATTCATCATCTGTGTTGTTAAAATTCATATAAATTGGCTAGCGAGCCTTTAGCAGTGAGGGTCTGCCTCGACGTGACAAGGTTTTGTGAAATCATGTTACTGGAAATTAATTTTACTAACGAGTATGTGAATTATGGTTCTCGGATTTTGTAAAAATTTGGATACCTTCCTATCAGGTGTCACCGTTTCATCTAGCCTAATTGCTCTTTCGACTACCATTTCAAAACGAGTCTTATAGTATATGAAGAAATGTTGACCTCTGCGTGACGTAACACCTAAAGTTGAGATTGAATGAAAGCAATCCTTATAGTAGAATGTGTAATGTGTGTTATCAGTCTAAGTGACTTTTATTTATTACTGCGGCTTGTAATCTAACCTACGTAGCCCTCATTACTACTGCAGCTTCTAGCAATGCCGTTGCATTTATTAGCACTACTTTAAATTCTGCTTCCTTTAGTGAAGAAAGATCTAAAAATACGGGAGCATGTTACACAATAGTGTTTCAACGTCATAAATATTGTTACTTGTCTTTCCGCTTTAGAAATATGTAGTTTTCATTTTAAAGCTATCTTGAAAACAATAATTTGTTGCACCACATGCGAGCCTTCACATGGCCTTATAAATTAAACTGCCCTGGAAAAGTGGAATTAGATCCAAAAAAGTTTTACAATCATGCTGATAGGTCCACAATACCTGATGTTGGCAAGCTCGCGGTATATAAGTCGTATTGTAATTAAAACTAAAATAATTAAGTTTGTAAAGTTGGCTAATTGCTACGCTGCAAGTTTTAATTAAACAGGTTAACTAGTTTCTCATTTACAGCTAAACTAAAATATATTTAAAAGTGAACTCTTGTTTAGCATTATCAAACTATAATGTCCCACTGCTGGGACGCAGACTTTCTCTCGGTGAGAGGGAGTGGGTCGCCATCCACCACGCAATCCTATTGCTGGTTGGTAGATGTCACATGTTTGCGAATTTTTGGTTCTAGGACATGCCGGTGTCCTCACAATGTTTACCTTCACCGTTTTGAGAGCAGTGGTGATGAAAAGATTTACACAAAGTAAAGTGACAGCTTGGGTTCGAACCAATTTATCACCCATACTCGTAAAACGAGCATCAGACTATAATTCTCCATTTGAAAGTCAAACTGTATTTACAAGCGTAACTTCACGATCGATAACTCCATAAGGGAGAAAAATGAGCCATTACACAGTGTTTATGGCAGACCCCCAAGCTTTCACGATCTCCGTCCAATCTCGAAACATTCACCATTATTGCAATCACTTAGCGTGTAACCTTTCCCTGTGTTCTAATAGAAAGCGATCATCGCCCGATTACGCGGGCGTTTATAAATAAATGGATTATGACGTACGAACGTAAGTTGAGGCTTGAGGTCCTGAGTTCGATTCCCAGGTCGGGCAAAGAGTCCTTGGGTTTTTCTATCACAAATTTCTCAGCCCGGAGTCGGGTTTTGTGCCCGGTTAATGGCAATAGGCTCGCCCCTGTTACATGAGACTTAAACTTATCTGGTGAAATGTGGATGTACATGCGAAGGTACACATCTGCCTAACTCTTCAGGGAATTGCAGGCGTGATATTATGTTATGTTGGCGAAATGTGGGTGTACTATAGGTACACCTCTGCCTAACCCTTCGGGGATTAGAGGCGTGACGTTATATTTATTATGTTATGTTAAACGCAAGTTTATTGATCGCATACGTCATATTCAAATAAATGAACGCGACGATTGTGTAATCGCGTGACGATAGCTTTCTATTAGGCCACGACCTTATTATTCCGTTCTACTTTATGCTAAATATATATGTAAATAAATTTTAAAGCGGATTTAGAGGACCACGGACAAAAAAAAGTTTTGTACTTAATTCTTTAAGCCTACTCGAAGTTGCGATCGCGAGTTCCTTCATTTCAGACTTGTTAAGATAAGTTTTGCACTTAAAAACTAAGTAAAATTGCGAGATGAAAATTAGTATCGTTATATTTTGCTGTCGTGATTATAACGGAAAGATGATACAAAATAGCCCGCAGAATTTTAATTTTATTTATGGATAAATGATTGTGAAATAATTGTTTTTCAAAATTGTATAAAATCATTGATTTTATATTTTTGTTACCTATCTCTGAAGGGAGAAAAGGTATTCAGTCCAAAATATTGTTTTCTGACTTACAAAAATATTGTACTAACATTTCATCGTCTGTTTCAATAAAAGGTACTGACTTTAAAAGGTAATGAATATTATCCAAAATACAGAACATAAAAGCTTGTTTGATGCTGGTACGAATAACCTATCAATGTAAATCAATAACCAAATATAAAGCACATAATCCTTAAGCTGTTTTATTATTTTGTAAAATACTGATGGTATACCAATAACGTTTTCCAAATGAAACACAGTGTTCACCTCCGTGTCATCAAGTATGAAATTTTGAATGTAACTCGAAGTCTCCCGACACGGTGAGACACTGTGCCTGATTTGGAACACTCACGAGCAATGACGTAGGTATAAGGCTTTCACAGTGAGTAAACAGGGCTTTGATGTTATTATATAGCGTTCTATATATACATATACAATTTCGAACAATACAAAAACAAATTATTTGAAAATATTGTTCATTAAACATGTGAAATTATTTACTTGTTTTATTTATTCTATCATCCTTACACAACACTTCTCCATTAGTTTTCTAGTCGAGGATCAAGACTAATAGGCTCACCTAGAGAGTCTTACGTAAACATAACAGAGTGCAGAGGGGCAATTCTCGTAATTTTTAAGAACGTTCGCATTCGCATCTCATTCGCAATCTGTCAAAAATACAATCAATTTACCAACATTTTTGACAAGTTTGACAGATTGCGACTTGAATCATCATCTGCCGAGCCTTTTCCCAACCATGTTGGGGTCGACTTCCAGTATAACCGGATGCAGCTGAATACCAGTATTTTACAAGGAGGGACTGCCTATCTGACCTCCACAACCCAGTAACTGGATAATACGATACCCCTTGGTAAGACAGGTTGTCAGACTTTCGGGCTTCTGACGACTCGTAACGACTGTCAAAGATCCACAAATGACAGCCGGGACCAACGGCTTAAAGTGCTTTCCGAGGCACGGAGGAGACTCGATATGTAAAGATGGTCACCCATCTACGGACCAACCCCGGCAAGCGTAACTTAACCTGATGGATCGACCCGTGCGGCTATTATTACTTAGCCACGAGCTCCTCGAGATTGCGACTTGAATATGAACGTTTTTTAAGCACGAGGCTTGGCCTTCTGGTGACATGTGCCTAACTCTATAAAATAGACAGGCGTCACGACAAGTGAGATCGAGACAAGAGTGTCAAAATTTTGGTTTGTTTTGCTAGGTATCGTAATTTTACTGCTGGATCCAAGAACGGATTTCTTGGACGGGAACGTAGCTGTGATGTATTTGGTACCTCTTAATAAGTACCAAGAGCAGGCAGATAAGCATCCCTAACCGGTAGTGACTACTCAACATCAGATGGACCATGTAACTTTTAACTCATTGTAATAAAGTATATATTTATTAGAATAATTGCCGTGATTTTGATAAAACTCTCGGCAATCATTCTAATGAATACATTACCGAGATAAGAGTTACATTGCAATAAAATACTGATGATTTTACGTCGATCGTGAATAACCTACTTTAAAAGCCATGCAATAACCGTATACCCGGTTTTTATCAAAAACGGTTACTCCTCACACCATCAGCATTTCACATATCCTGAAAAATAGAATTAATTCCAGTACCTGTAAGGGCCAGGGTTGCTATAAACAACGTTAATTGTGCCATAAAGTGGCCATTAAAGCGAATGTTCGGCTAGATACGAGTGACCCTAATAGTTTATATTGTTGAGAGGCGATACAATTTGAATATTTCATATGGGCCCGATATGGGGTGTAATGAAATGGTCCAGTTCTGGAATGGGGTAATTAAGGAAAGAGCTATTTTCTACAAATTGCATCATGTGGACTCTAGTTAAATAAAACATGGTACGTAGGTAGGTACCGTAATGTGAAGATCTCAACAGAAATAAAACTGTTGTGTCTGAGATTTGGACACATCCTATCAAATCAGTTAGCTCACTTTCTGCGCAAAAGCTCCTGATTCCTGTAATGTGTTCGATAATGTATCATATTAGGTCAGCCTATGAAATCAGCGTTTTTACTGGGGAATTTTAAAGAAGTTGCATTTTTCATACTAACATTTTTAAAATCTAATATTTTAAAACTTTTATGCACTAATGTTTAAACTAAGATAACGCAATATACCACTTAGATTAAGCGCAAAAATTATTTTTGGCCAAGTTAAAAACAAATAGTGGTCATTTCTGCTAACACGATGAGGAGTCATTTTTAAGGTATTTTTTATGTTTCGAAAACTATAAGTAATAAGGTTTTTTTACCATTGGTAGTTGTCTATAATGGTCATTATTCGATATAATACCAACCAATTGAAGAATATTTTAAATCATAGATGTGACGAAGTTCTCTATTTGTGAGAAAAAAACGCCGATTTCACAGGTCCAATATTTTGATGGTGTATCCCATAGAAGGCCTTCAGAGTTCCTCTTTTGAAAGTGATACCCGTAAATTGTGAGTGACTTATGTTTTCACATTTTGATTGGTACGCCTAATAAGGCTTAACATAAATGGACTGGAGATGTTTATACAAACAAAGACTTATGTAGGCATGAGCCCATCACACTTATCTACAGTCAATACCATAACCATCAAACTTAGATTCCTAATAACTCTAGGTAGGATACTTGGAAAATCTTCAATCTAGATTCAGCTCGGAATATAGGTAGTTATCGAGGTGTGAACCGTCTTGCGAACTGTCGGTTATCGTCCTGTGCTCGCTCGGGTGAAGTTGGCGCCATCTGGCGGTAATAACCTCGGTTATACGAGTATGCAGTAGGGTTGAATGCTAGTTTAAATATAAAAATTATATTTTTTTTTTGAGGACTTTCAAAAATCGTACAGACCATACTTTTAATAAAAAATAATTAATCATTACACCACCTTTGTACCTTTTCTTTAGTGCGAAAAGTTTAAATAAATAAATCCTCTAAATTACTGAATTAGAAAAGAAAAAAGGGGGTATGGAAGAAACGCAGATCAAAGATCAAATAAAACATTTTTTTTATTATTATAATATTGTACTTGACCTGAATAATTATGCATATTATGGCTCTCATAGACGGCGACTGACAAAATAATAAAAAGTTTGTAACTGATTTCAAACAGAAAATAAGTGTGCCACATATATCACAAAGCTTTACCTGAATCAATTTAAAGCTACATATTTCTAAAATATCACGCTTTATAGTTTCTATTCTTGCCGAGAATACCGGACAACAGGCAGCCCTATATTCGGACACCGGCAGTCGCTAACTCAACTGTCTTCAAATGAACTGTTTATAAAGCGGCAGTAAAATATAATATTATCGCCATTTTGTGCATAACTAATGATTAGCGACCAAATAATAGACGTTAACTACGGGACCCGATTAAGACCTAATTCTATTACTTAAAAGGTTAAACACCTTTTATGTATTAGAATAACGTCTTAATCCTACACGCGAACCCGAACACGACGTGTTGCCACGCCGAACGCTGGACGCAGAGACCGCGCCAGCGCCGCGCGTAGGTTTGCGACTGGGCAATCGTCATCCTGAAGATGCCCGTTGAGAGGTGAAACACATGAACACATGAACGTAAGCGAAGCACAAGGAGTATGAAAGGATTGTAGGAGGTGGCGTTCTGTAATTTCTGCCTAGGGTCCATGGGAAGAAGTCGTGAGTTTATGTATAATGTTTGAATGTCTAATACTGAGACTGAGCTTGATAAAAACAGGTGCAAACGCAAAAGAAAGGAAGGATAGGGGAAGGTAGATAGGGGGGTATAAGGGAAGATAGGAAGTAAAATTATAGTGAACGACTGCGAAATGGTGAGCAACTTATGCCTCGTTTACTGGCAATAAAAGATTAAATGGTGTTAAAAGACTAATAGACTATAAGAATAACTGTCGTATTGAAGGGCAAAGGATCTTCAGGAAAAGAATGAGTATGTCCAAACTCGTCCAAAAGCGCGTTGGGTTGATGATATTATCGTCAAAGTCGTGGGAAACATCTGGATGAGGGACGGCGCTTTACTTTGTGTAAATTATTTTATCAGCACTGCTCTCAAAACGGTCAAGAAAAACATCGTGAGGCAACCGGCATGTCTTAGAACCTAAAAATTCGATGACATGTGACATAGTCTACCAACCCGCAGTGGGCCCGGGTGGTGCATTACGGCCCACTCCCTCTCAAAGGGAGGACGCCTGTGTCCCAGCAGTGAGAACATTATAGGCTGATTATGTGTATACTCAGCATTGGGTGATTCCAGGCTGAAATGATGATGATGATGACCAAACTAACTTACTGCATGCTGTCAGGTCAACTCGGTGTTCAGAATTATTTAGAAAGTGCAATGGTCTTACTATGAAGAGAGTTCAAGACCAACAAGTGCTACTCTTGAAGCGGGTCCTTATACTTCCAAAATACTATGAGGCTCAAATAAAAATCAGATGAGACAAATATAATCTATATTTTAAAAAAAACACATAAAAACCGCCTGTAACTCTTTACACGTTATTCTTCAATAAACCCTTGAATTTTCTCAGCAAGGTGTTCAAGTAGAAAGTGAATTATCTGAAAATCCTTGTGAGCCGCCGCCGAGATTATCCGTTAAGGCTTACAACACTGTCACTTCCGTTCGCCGCGAGCTGTAATATAATAACGTTGCAGAATATCCCTTTATGAGATGTGAAGATGGTGCGTACAAAATTTCGTTCACAAGTGAAGTGTAGCAACACTTCGCTGCATGTTTTGATAAAGAAATTTTCTACAACAGAGTTTTTATAAATAGAAATACCTGCAACGTAGAACCAGCACAAATTGAAAGAAAGAAAAAAAAAAGGTTTATTCTGCACACATAAAACGCATATTACAAAAAACAATACACACAAACAAAGTAGCCAAAAGCCTCGTATTCAAACAACAACAACAACAAAAATTTGACAATTTTATCTATTGCTTGATGTCAGGGCCAGGGACCAAAGACAATTTACATTACATTGCGTAATTACTCTGTGTTACAACACTGGCAAATGACAACAAACAAACAATCAAAATATAAAAACAAATTGCTGAAACTTTTCTCTGTAAAATCAAAATCAAAAGTCATTTATTCAAACTAGGCTGAGAATCAGCACTTTTCGAACGTCAAAATTTCCTAAGAAAGTCCCCCAAAATGCCCACCCTTCGCCCTTCTAGTTGTCTCCTGAAACAATTATTTACTCAGTGGTTAATAAGCCAAATTGAGTTATTATTACGAACAATTGACCGATAACCTAGTGAAGGTCGTGGAAATTTAGTGGAATGGCGGCGTGACAAATGAATGCGAGACACATAGGCCCAGTCCATCTGGCGACGCTTGAGGGAGGCCTATGTCCAGTGGAAGTCTTTCGGTTCAAATAATGATGATGAAGATCAATTGAAATCTCTGTAAAATACCCTTTTCGCACACTCTCACTGTCGGAAACTGAACATGTAGTATACCTCGTGTGTGCATGGGTGAGCTTTTGTATTTACTTGGCTTACCCACACGTTTGCCGAGACCCACACTACGCTATGCCGCAAGTGTGGAAAGGCACTTAGTAATATTACTAAAACCATTTTCCAGTAACAGCAGCGTATCTTTTCCTGCAACCATATGTGGTACTTTCTTTTTATGTAACTACGAATCATATCGTAAACGATCCGTTTTTGCCACTACAGCTGCGGGTCCCTAAAAAAAGATTCGTTACACATCCCGGCATCAAAGAAAAAACCAATATAAATAGCAGCTAGTGTTGTTATTTAATCCCGGGATGCAGCAAAAAACACGGGATTGGAATTATTAATGAATAAATGCGTATGTTTTATTCAGGATTGCGATAGGTATTTAATTTTATAACGTTCATGTAAGTGAAATTTTTGCACATTCAAATTATTGCTTTTTTATGGATGTTTGAAATTTCACTGACTTTTTCATCATTGAATATTTTATACACTTACTATAGGTATTACAATCGAATTAGGTATAAGATTAGCGAAGATAATTGCAAGAGGTAAAAAAAAACACAATGATTGCTGTTATTTAAGAATTTGTTGAGTTGTTTTCTATCATAGGCTTTCGCCTGTAACCTATCGGTTATTCCGGTATTTTGACTCTAAAGACTGACAGAAAGAATAAAGTATCTTGAAAAAGTAGGTTTTCCAGTTTTAGAAAAAAAAAACTATATTTTAAGTATGTTTTTTTTTTTTTTCAAAACAAAATAGTCCGTACTACATAGTTTTTAAAATAAACAAAGCCTGTTCTTATCAAGTAGCCATTACACAGTTTTTCCCAGTCATTACAGTCAACTTCAATACTGAATGCATACAGGTGGGGCCAATTACTCCAATAACATGTTGGTGGAGATCGATAAATCGTGTGAAGCGGTCGGCCTGTGTTACAAACTATATTAAGCTATCTATTTTGACGTGATTGAATTGTATCTACAATACCGGCCTTTAAATTACTATACCGAGTTTTAGAATACAGAATACTTTTAGTCTTACCAAGGGGTATCGTGTAAGTCACTGGGTTGTGGAGGTGAACAGATAGGCAGTCGCTCCATGTAAAATACTAGTATTCAACTAAATCCAGTTGGACTAGAAACCGACCCCAATACAGTTGGGAAAAGGCTATTAAGTGAGTCATGCCATGCGCGCATGGCATTTGTTTCATTTTGCCTTGCACAAATTATAGTGTAACGCGACCTTATATCTATGAACGCGACAGTACACAATCAGCGTTCATAGTCAGGCGTACTCACTCACCTAACATTGAAACATGCTATTTCGGTTCCCTACAAAATGGTTGAGCTTGATGGTGCTGATCCACGTGTCATGTTCGTGAACGGGCGCTGTCAGTTGAGACTGGTCATCTCTCATCTGCCAGGGCTTATTTTTAATCTTATATTTTGAATTGTTTTTGATTATTTTTCTTTTGACATTGTTCTCACATATAGAAGCACCAAGAATACTGTACCCAGGATTTTGTAATATCTATATCCATTTTTAAAAGAGTGTCCTTGGAGTTTCTTGCCCGTTCTTCTCCATAGAGATCTACGATTTGGAATGGGCAACTAGCTTCAACTTTTTGACTAACTGACCGATTCTTTGACAATTCAAAAGTGCCTGTAAATGGTTTAATTGAAATAAATGCTTTGAGTTTGAGTTTGAGTTTGACATTCATAATAATATAACATTAGTTACGTGATAGTTATACTATTCAATAAACTTTCAATCATCCTTGCCTATCCGGTATCTTTTCAAGCTAACATCCAAGGTATGTGCGACCCATTCAGCAGCGCATACAGCTAGGATCGACTTTTAGATGATTAAGTTTAATTTTATAGACCAGTTGTTTTGTTTTGTCTGTGTTACTCATACATGTGTCGTCTTTTTTGTTTCTAAAGCTTCAAGGGTCAACTAAGTACCCCCGGGTGCAGTAAGTTTATTATTAAATCTAAGAATGGTCGGGTCTTCTCTGTATGAGAAGAGATCGTTGTCTTACAGTGGGACAGTAATAAATTGGTATCATTATCAAGATAGTTTATTTTGGCATTATACTTAAGTAAATGGAAATGACATAAAATATTATACCCAATGCCAAAAGAATAAAGCCACGTGAGCGGAAGCCGCGGGCACAGCTAATTAAAAAATAAAGATCGAAGATAGTTTCGGATTTTTCAAGAATCTTGCAATACTTAACTAAGTTTATTAAAGTCCGAGATTTCCCGCATAAATCGAGACATTTCCCATCACTAAACGTTGCGAAGAACCATAATATCTTTGAGAGTTATGTCTGTTACTACAATTAATGTAGGTAATGGCTTTCGACCGTATGCGGGCACGTGAAAAAATATCAATCTGTCTGTGTCGGGATTAGGATAAAAATTATAGGTTTACATTTATAAAAGGTATTAGAAGAAAATGGGCGTTGAAATTTTTTTTCCCATTTTCTCGGTAATTTACTATACAGGGTGTAAGGGTAAACACCGGTGTCACTCAAACTATAATGTAGTTGAGTATAAAAATAAATGACCGAGTAACAACAAAAAAAAAACCGTGCTCGCTAGCGAAACAGCTGACTGACTGAGGGAGGGGTCGCGCTCCTTGTCGGTCAGGTCACGTCCCGCGCCCTCCACCCGTGTTGAGACGCAAGTTCGTTACCCTAGCGCATAGGGAAAGGGTGAAATACTCTAGTGGCAAAATGTATTTTTTTTTTTAAGTCGTAATTTTCCATTGCTTTTACGTTCTATAAATGACACCAAACCACTGGTTTAAAGGATAACGGTGTTTACCCTAACACCCTGTATAGTTCGAAAATGAATTATCAGCAGCAGTCGTAGCAGGTGGCGTTCTGTAGTTTCTACCTACCCCCTTGGGAAGAAGGCCTGAGTTTATACACGTATGTTTATTGAATTAAAACGAAATAAGTTCGAATAGGGAATATGCATGTATTTTTTAAATGGTTTTATTCGATAGTTTATATCGTCAAATAATAGTAAAAAAAAAAATCGACGGCAAAAAAGCAATTTAAAGTAGCTAAAAAAAAAATTAAAAATATCCAACCGATCCGGGCTATTTAACGCCCTCCATTTGGCGCGCTTGATGTGGTGACGTCACAGTCCGTGAAAACAGACAAGCAACTGTCAAGTCAACGTCAAACACTCCTTTTTCTATGAGCGTTTGACATTGACTTGACGCTTTCTTGTTGATTGACTTGACATTGACATTTTGATTGTTATCCCGGATTGTTACGTCACATCCGCTCTTAGCCTTTTCAAGTATTTGAATTACCCACAGATTTTTGGGACTTTAAAAAAATTAATTTCTCGCTCAAAAATAAATTTTATTCAAAAATATTGATGGAGGCATAATTCTGAAGTAACATAGTTTATAAAAAAAAATATTTGAATCACATGCATATTCCCTATTACCGCTATATTCTAATATATCCTTCATCGATTGTTTTTTTTTTAATTTGTGAAAAAGAAATCATATCAATTTCGGAAAGTTATTAAAAATTAATTGCACATTAATTATCTACTCATTAGCATTACTGAGTAATCGTTAATTAAAAGTTTAGCCTTCTTTCTTTTACTTCCATTTTCCACTAATTTCCTAGAATCTTTTGCAATGAAGCAAAAGCCGACGGAATAATTCATCTCATTCCTCATAACTTTAACTTATGACCCATCAAACTGTAACTTTGTTCGTCTCAAGTTAATAAAAGTGCAAGATTTAACCCCTAGTAGCGGGTCCGGGTCGACCCCCACACATCCATCACTCGTAACAAGAAGGTTTACAACTTTCTTGGGGTACAATATTACCCCAGAGTGTAGTTAATGAGTATTTAATCCATGTAGATTATAAGCCTTTGTAACTTTAACA
Source organism: Lithophane semibrunnea (assembly GCA_947363905.1). Lineage (NCBI taxonomy): Eukaryota > Metazoa > Arthropoda > Insecta > Lepidoptera > Noctuidae > Lithophane > Lithophane semibrunnea. Next base: position 15,928,159 of record OX376203.1, read on the forward strand.
TGTATTTGAATAGAAGGAAATGGTTAAATTGAAATTATGCAAAATATCAAGGTAACAAGTATTTAGCTATGATTAAATAAGTAGGGCTTGTGAAGTTAGAGTTAACTACTGTTGCCCGCGGCTTCGTCTGCGATCTAGGTTAAAAAGTAACTTACGTCCTTCTCCAAGTCAAAGTATACCCATGTGCCAAATTTCATCAAAATCCGTTCAGCCGTTTTAGCGACAAACAAAAAACTCACTTTTTCATATTTATAATAATTATTAAGTTAAGGCTAGTTAGGATAAGAGAAGTACAAGATGTAATTACTTAGGTTGCTATTTATAAAGTTTCTATTAGGTAAATTATAGCGATTTAGATTAGATTTATCCCCAAGATGGGTAGAAATGTAAGTATCCTTCCTTACATATTATAAAACAAAGTCCTCCGCCGCGTCTGTCTGTCGTCCTGTTCGCGATAAGCTCAAAAACTACTGCACCGATTTTCATGTTTATTTATTTATTTATTATGGCACTCCAACGACTAGATCACAAAAACATTTACAGAGAGCATATCTTATTATAACTTATAAACTACAGCGAACTTGTCACTTAAAGGTGTGCACAGCACTTACAGAGTTTGCCTAATTATAATTAAAGTGATAAAAATAAAAATAATACAATCACGAAATCAATCAATACCTAACTTAAAAGTAATAAAATCAAATAAATTAATAATAATAAGATCAAATCAAACTATAAAAATACAATCAATGAATCAAATCATGTTAAATAATTAGCAGGTTATTAAGAAGTAACATGTATCAATGAAATGCAGAAGAATAGTATGAAAATTGGAATTAAACAAAATCAAATGTCAGCAATTAGCAATCACTAGTTGTCGTAAAAGATTATTGCGAAAATGAGCCAGCGTGTTGGAAAAGATGTCAATGCTATTGGTGCGAGTGTGGTTTTCATTATACGTCCTCACGAAATGGTTCAATGGCGCTGATGTTTTCACCAATGGATGGAGTGGTTCTCGAGAAAGGTTTTAGTATATAATTACCGACCCACGCGGGCAAAGCCGCGGGCATCAGCTAGTACAGATATAATGTAGTAAAAATAAATGTATATCATTATCTGTTTTTTTTTAATCCTTCTATGCATTACATACATACATAAGAATAAAAAAAAAATTTAAAAAAATAAGCTCACGCCTTCTTCCCATGGGAGTAGACAGAAACTGCAGAACGCCACCTGCTACGATACTTACATACTCCTTGTGCCTCGTTTACGTTCATACTTCTGCGTGTATGACCAGAATTCTGGTCATACACGCACGCCGCGCCGGTTGCGGGTATCAATCAATGCGTTCAACAAACAAAAATCAATGATTCAATGCATAATATTCTACAATTTCCATGTTGTAAAATGGTAAATGACGTGTTCAATCCATTTTCATTTCAGCTAAAAACTTAATGTAAAACTTAACACTGAATTTCTAACAAAAGTGAAATTAATCGCGATCATATCACGTTATTATTAAAAGGTTTTTGATTGATCATTTACGTGAAACTGTGTTTTTAAGATCAACATTTCCGAAATAAATATTATGATCGATCGAATCGCATCTTATTTTGGCAACGTTTCGCACAAAATTATGCAAGATTTTGGTGGATTTAGATAACTCAATTAAATTCCTACGTTCACCATCGTAATCTTACAGCTACTTATCCAAATCCTAACTAATATTTTAAATGCGTAAGTGAGTTTGTTTGTTTTTTACGCATTCACGCTAAAACGACTGAACGGATTTGGGTAGACCATAACCTGGAGTAGGACATAGGATTCTTTTATCCCGATGTCCCCATATGTTTGAGACGCGCAGCTAGTAAATTATGAATGTGAAAGTAATAGTATGGTTGGATGTTAGTTAATTATTCATGCAAAAACTGCTGAACGAAATTTGGATGTTTGTTCTGACACTCGAGGCAGTCAGACCCTTTATCAAAACAAAATATTTTATTTATGTGTTACACACACATAGAACCAGGCAAGAAGAAAAGAACAAAAATAATCATACAGAAGAGATTTCTTTAGAAATAAGCATTACCTTATTTCTTTATAGGCCTCATCTCTGAGCGAGCGAGATATCATATGTCTTCGAGTTTTTGGTTATAAGACATGCCAGTTTCCTCACGATGTTTTCCTTTACCGTTTTGAGAGCAGTGGTGATGAAATAAATTTACACAAAGTGAAGCGCTTGTGTGTGTGTGTGTCTGTTTGAACCTACGACCTACAACTCGTGAGCCGTAGCCGTAACCTTCTGCCAGGGTTGCGGGAAAGTCCGAAAGGGATACTGGAAGCCTTGGCAACAGGCAACTGAAGAAACACGGGTGGGTTTTAGTCAGTAAAAGTCTGACACGCCCTCCCGCTCCGCCTAGAGTGGCAGAAGTCATTTGACAATTTCCAAGCCTCAATAAAAAAAAGCACACACCACTGCACACATAGGATTGTTGAATACGGATGAAAATGAAGTATAACGATTTGCGATATAATGTTTTTTTTGCTACACATTGATATAATGATGGAATAAATATTGTGGACAATTCAATGAATTATTGTCGATGTAAACATCTTTTGACGAATACTGTAAACCAACTGACACCTCTTCAGATATAAGTGATGTAAGAGCCGGAACACGTTTGACCGTGTCGAGCGCACTCCACTTGTGGCTCAGTTGAGCACAATTAATTATAGCCTTGAGACTCCTGAGCTGAGCACAATTCATATAGCCTGGAGCTCTTGGGCAGCTGTAATTATAATTTATCTTTATGTTGGTAGAGGTTACACTAAATATTGCTGTTGACACGACAATATCTTTTGATTTTAGATGAATTTCTGGTAAAGATTTTTATTTTAAGCTTCGGAAATGTGGAGATAGGTAAATTTTTTTTTAATTACCTGATGGACCTGGTGGTGACCTCGATCTCATCTGATCGTAGGCGATGGATGAGGATGATGATGTTTTGTCACAGACGCTGGCAATAGTAATTAAGAATAGTGATCAATTCTCGTCCCTCTCTGTTCAAGAAAAGGAATTAGTTCTGCATTGGGGTAATATAATAAGTTAATAATAATGGTATTATTATCATGGGGTTTTATTGGTCTTGCAAACGCGATTGCTGAGTTTAAGGGTCTGGTTTCATCTTTTGAGTCGGGCAAACTGATACTAATGTTTTCCATCAAGGAATTCTCAATAACAGCCTGATTTGTGCCTGATAAATGGCTTACTTATTTTACAAGGGACTTGTTATTTATAAAAGTGCAAATGCCATTTCATTTTACGTTTCCAAAAATTCTCTGTCGTTAATTTTACCAACAATATTCGCCATAGAGTGACTTGACTCTGTATAGCTTTTCATAAGCCTACAAAAGCGCTGACGAGCTCTCGATGACGAGCGCACTTCACTCCATCGGAACTCGGCGCTCCACGACACAGTTTGAGTTGCAGCTGATCAAGATTTCAATATGAATTTCTCTTACTTAATTTTTATTAAGTTCTTTCTATTACAGATTGCCTATTATTAAGGGTAATTAAATAAATAAATATTTAGATGCCTTCTGAATTTTATAAAGTTGATAATTTTGTTTCGGCAGTGGGTTATATCTACTGCACCTAATTCAATTGCCTAGATTTCAGGGTTATAAAATGTTCGGTAAAGTGTCAAGTCAGTGTTCAGCCATGGAATAAATATTTTGACTTGCATCATAATTTTTGACCACGCTATGCCAACATATTGACTGAGAAAGACAGTTCGCCCTGAAAAAAAAAGGGCAGGTAAGTACTTACTAGAAATTATAAAATTACTAGTTTAAAGTTTATCAGCGACCGATAAATGGCAAGTAACCAATTGTTCAATAAGTGGAAATATACTTCAGATCTCTATAGGAATATATTGCATGGTTAAATTTTTCGTGGATAGATTGCCATTCAATTCAGATGAAGCTGAATACACAAATTGTATAAGCAACGACTGGAAATTAACCTAACCAATATAAACCTGTGATACAAAACCGATAATTAGAAACCATTACAGGTATGTTTCGCTAGTATAAATTGAATAGCGTTAATTAATTCTGAACTGGCTTCGCTAGGCGGATTAAGTGCCTAATTCTTGTTTGATGGTGCGCATAAAGAGGCCATTGTCTTGATTGCCGAGAAAGCCGTGAAGGGCGTTTTAACTAATAAATTGTGCTTCAGTGGTAATGACTTTCTTTAAACACGTCTTGAGAATCATTAAAATATTTAAGGATTTTTTAGTGGTGCTTGTTTCTCATCGTATTTTGATTGGTGAAGGAAATTCATCATCACGGGGTTATACTAAAATTATGTTTTCTTCCTTACAAAATTTACAACGTATATTATAATACAACGTATATATATTATTATAATACAGCAGGAAAATTGAGGCACGAAAAAACAATTTTGGTCCCTCGTGACGTGGGGTATCCGAATCACCCCCATGTATGATCCGCGATTTTTCATCGTTTTCGAGTTATTAGTTATATTTTTTTCTGAATTTTCGAGAATTTTCCTGTTTATTATGTATAAAAAGTAAATGTACAGTCAGTCGAACGAGCTGTTTATGGTACAGGCAGCTAACTTGAAACAAGTTTTAAACAGTGTTGTGAGTGTACTGATTAGATAATTCTTAAACATGTAAAATAATTGACTATTTTTTTTTTTAAATCTTATGGCATAGAGTCTATCTATTCCACAAGATTAAAAAAAACATTATTAAGGCTACTTCATACAAAGGAAATAAATAAAAATAAATACTTATAGAGTCCTCATTTTTTTGAGTTAAAATTTCTCTAAGTAGTAACAACGTTTAAGGTACCTGCCCTTATTGCCCCATCTCAAGAATCCACCCTGTTTATCTCATTAACTGGGCACAAATCTAGACTCCGGGCTGATACTTGGCAAAGAAAGGATAGGAAAAAGAAATCTCTTAATACAAACGAAGTATCAACTACAGAGATTACTTGAACAAAGTGGATAAGCACAAATCCAGGTGATCGCATTTATCTTCTACAGTTGGCCACGAATAGCCTCACTGTATTGCGAAACAAACTGCCATAAAAATAGATCTTCCTTTACCGACTGGTTTTAATAGTTTGGCTTCAGTATATGCTTCACAACGAACGCCCATTTTGTTAAGAGTTCAAAGATAAGCCTCTAGAATGGTTTGTGATGTACTTTAAATAGTACAACCCATTTCCAACCCTACCACACTGATTCAAGATTGAAAATTGTCTGCCTTAAATTATGAGAAACATTTTCATCAGTAAAGGTAGCTTGCTTCAGGAATTTAGACTTTATGTCTTTGTAAGAAGGATGGTGAAATTGTTGCTTATAAATGATGCTTCAGGAGCTGGGTAGGCGGAAGGATTTGGAACTTTTTCATGGGAATACGGTGAGAGGATGCCAATGCTGCTGTTATCTGACGTGTGTAGTTGCTATCAATATAATGCGAGTTTTCTTTGGAAAATGTTCATGCTTTTTATGATGCACGCTTCGGGCAGTTTATGTAACGGTTGATACTCGTAAATAAAAGTTACATGAATTGACAGGACTGGGTAAAGATTAAAATTATTAGATTTGCCGTCACCGTGGGTACTAAATCGCGCGTAATAGTGTCCATACTAAGCAAAGATAGCGCATACAAAAATAATGGCGTTTCGATGACACTGGAGTCAAGTCAGTGCGTCATTGTGAGTCAGAGTTGTCAAAACAAAACAAAACAGAAACGCAACCATCGTTTGACGCGTTAGGACGAATCTAACGATTTCAATCTTTGGGTAACATAGCCTCGGTGGAGGCGCGCTGAGGCCAGCAAGTCCCTCCCATTATGAAAATCTAGGTTCCGCACGTGGCTTCGCCCGCATGATATGTCGATAAAAAGTAGCCTATGTCCTTCCCCGGGATAGCATCTATCTCCATGCAACATTTTATCGAAATCCGTTCAGTGGTTTAGGCGTGAAAAGGTAACATACAGACAGACAGAGTAACTTTCGAATTTATAATATTAGTATGGACACAAAACGCCCCATAACTGAAATTAGTACTTCAGGAAGATTAGACTACCGTTACAACTCCATTATCTTCTTCCTAACGGTCAGATAACAATCAGAAGCCCATAAAAAGAACGACAGACGTTTTAAAATCGAATAAAAGAAGCAATTTACCATCAAAACAAAGTCGTTGTACTTCCAGAAGGACAATGGAGCCGGTTAATTTCGATCGTTTGTTTAAAGATGGCTCCCGGTTGAAATAACCTGGCGTTTTAGAGTAGAACTCGTTTATAGGGAGGGGAAATTAAAACAGTATTTTGTTAAAGAATTGTATTCTAAGGTACATTAATAGCATAACTTAGGAGTAAGTGGTAGGTATTTATATAATTAACTAGCTTCCGCACGCGGCTTCGCCCGCGTGGTATGTCGATAAAAAGTAACCTATGTCCTTCCCCAGGATGCCACCTATCTCCTAGCCAAATTTTATCGAAATCCGTTCAGTGGTTTAGGCGTGAAAAGGTAACATGCAGAGAGACAGACAGACAGACAGAGTAACTTTCGAATTTATAATATTAGTATGGATAGCACGAACATAATATTATTTTCATGATAGATCTATGTATATTTAAATCTAATCACAGTAAAGACAAGATGCAATATCAAATATGGTCTCACAGCGTTCGCCATGATCGTGGGTTTGTACTCAGAATGGCATATTATATATATTATGGCATATAGATCATTTCACTACTAAATGATTTTTTCAGAAAAGGACGAATTTGAAAGTGAGGTTTCAAAGATAAATGTGGGACAGTTCTTAAAGTTGTACAATGTGGTAACAACATAGATGAGGAGAAGATAAATTACCTATGAGAAGTAAGACATTTGGCACAGTGTACCACAATATCACGACATAAACAACACAGATTCATTAAAACCAACCCTAGATGGAATACATCTGACAAAATAACTGGCTATAAGCCAGCCATTGTCCAAACTCACTTACTGGAAAGCAAGACAACGTAATAAAACTTTAAGTTACACAATACGAGATAAATATAAGAAGAAAAGTATAAAGTAGATCCACTTTACACAACTAGAAGATAAAAATGTTGAACTTCTTTCCATTTTGTGTTAAATTATAAATGATAAATCATTATTTTGAATAAATTATATTTTTCTTACTAGGTTTGTACGCCTACGCCCTCATTCTGAATGGAGACCGTGATCCTAGATGTAGCGATGCTTTTTGCAAGGTAACTGGTAGCAGCCGGATGTTACTGGTCGAGAATCGAGTTAAATGGCGTGCAATTAGAGAGGTCTTTATCCAGCAGTGGACTGCTACGGGCTGATGATGATGTATCATAATTTTATCGTCCGAAAAAAGTTCGATTGAAAATAAAATTGTGACCCTTTTGTTGAAGAAATTGGACAGCCTCATCGTTTCTCTCAAATCCTTATAATCCTAACTAATATTATAAAAGCGAAAGTGAGTTTGTTTGTTTCACTTTCACTCTAAAACAGCTGAACGGATTTCGCACATGGTTATCGACCATGACCCGGAAAAGGACATAGGTTTTTCATCCTGGATCGCAGACCAAGTCGCGGGCCACAGCTAGTAACATTGTAAAGCGAAAAGATTTGTATTTTTGTTTGTAATGAGTAAACTCAAAAACTACGAAAGCGATTTAAAAAAAAATTGCAAGTAGAATGCTATATTATCACTGAGTAACAAAAGCTATATTATAAAGAAATCACGCGGGCGAAATCGCTGACTGTAGCTAAATATAGATAAAATCAGTCCAGATTCGTAACAGAACTTAAAAAACTACCTGAAAGAACTTCTGTACCTATCCTCTATCACAAAAAAAGATCCTGAACTCAAACCAAAACATTAACAAAACCTAGCAACATTAATAAAAAGAAAGAAACCGTTTCTTTTCTCCAAACAAAAGGGTTGGGTCTTGAATAAATAGGACTGTACAGTGTAGCAACTGATTTGAGTGGGAACATAATTAACAGACGTTAATTTGTCTCGGCTCTGAAAAACTTGGGGTACTGTATAAATGTGGGTGTCAATGGGAATGAAAGGGTGTTTTTCTTTCATTCCTAGTCAGTTTTGGTTAGAGGTAGGAATCTGGGACTAATAAGGTCTTAATGTTAAAGGTTTGGGTCAGGTGGTGAGGACGATATGACGTGGAATTTCAGAAGCATTGGAAGTCATTATGATATTATCATCTGCGCAGCCTATTCCCAACTTTTTTGTATGTATATCGTTTTAAATTAATACAATCACCGCTGAATATGGGCGGGCAAGCTAAATGCTGTAAATTTTGACTAGGAATACTGTGATTTTCAAAGACATGTGGATACTGTGACCATAAAATATCGATTTGCTAATAGTTCGAGGCTGAATATATTTTGTCATCAGACCAAATTAAAATAATAAATTAGAAAATAGTAAATTACTATACTAATTTTTTTTTCAGATTATTTGGTCTTTGACAGCACATTAGCTTTGAATGGGCTTTCAGGCAAAGAATCAAGCACTTTGCAAAGTCCATTAGCTGTTGCAAATCAGTGCGTCGTATGTTATTCCAAGTACATCTGCTAAATACCTGCTTTCACCGATATTCTTTTAGTAAAAACAAAGTGATTTCGTTCTACATTCAGTAGAATATTATTCATATCATCATGAATAAAAAATGGTATCGTTCTAATAAAATATCCGACGCCTCAAACTTTGTAGATAATCATAAGTTTACTCCCGCTGGGTCGACGGGAAAAATATTCGGGAGTTAAAATATTATTGTTCTAAAGAATAACTTAACATTACCTGACAAACCTGTCTGACTTCGTGTCTGTTTTATTATTCTTTCACGTAATGTGTTAGAGTTCTGAATAATTTGGTACTTTTTAACCGACTTCTTCAAAAAGGAGGAGGTTTTTTTTTTTTGTATGTATGTTACGCGATTTCTCCGCCAATTATGAATCGATTTTGATGATTCTTTTTTTGTTTGGTAGGTCAGGCTTCAGAGGTGGTCCCATATATATAATTTTATTTATTTCGCTTGCGTAGTTTTTGAGTTATCTTCAATACTTACGTATTTTTCCCACTTTGCGTATGTAGACTATATTATTATTATCTTAGTTGACTCCGTCACTGTTATTTACATAGCAGATAAGGGTATACGAATTTGTGTGGTACCACAACTAAAAAGTGAAAAATAAAAACTTTTTACAAAAAAAAAACAACCGACTTCCAAAAAAACACTAAAAAAGTGAAAAATGACTTTAATTTCGGAAGTCGGTGTCTTTGCTTTTCAATTTTAGTTTTTTGTAAAAAGTTTTTTGTTCGTGAATTTATTTATAAATTAGTGGTATTTGATTCAGTTAATTTGGTCCTTCCACAGTTTCGAACTTGCGTTCTAATGCACCAAAAGTACGTCATTCAACCTCCGAGCCACCAATAACTAACTCAAACTGTATCACATATATTGCAAACTTTATCTCGATCGAACAAAAATATGTCCGAAAATCGGTGATCATTTATCTCAGCAATGGGGGCGAAGAACATTGACAAATTGAATCCGGAAGATGGCCGGACACGGCTGTCCGGAAAAAATATTGTGCTTAACTCTTTTTGAGGGTGGCTCTCGACAAGGTAACGTTGTTGGTATTGTAATAGTGTTAGTTTATAGTGAATTCTTAGAATCTACTGTCGGTATTCGACGCTTTATTATATTTTTTTTCGAGCATTTGAAGAAAGGGATATTTTTATGGAATTGACATTCTTTTATTTCGTAATGTGCGTTTAGTTTGTGCAGAATAAACTATTATTCTTTCTTTCTTTTTTAAAAGTAAGGGGTAAAGAATAATATGAAATTAAGGGTTCGTGGAAGGTAAGTATATTATGTTTCCTGAGAGGGATAAGCCAAAAATTGAGACTTCTTGTTCTCGCTTCTAAAATAAACAAGATTATTATTATACGTATTTAAGCCAGCAGAGACTAGTGGTAAGTTGATTACTACTAAGGGCCTAGACAAAGTGACATTCTATCAGCGATAACGATGATGGAAAAGGCAAAACTGTTTAGGACTGACATAAGCTATCAAAAAGCTTATGTCAATTCTGTTGAAAGACGTTGTAGAAATACGAAACGCTTTGGATTGTCACTTGTCTAGGCCCTCTGTTAAGTCGCGGCGATAATCAGCCGAAAATGGAAGTGTTAGACTTAGACTTTCAACAAAGCCAAACATCATTAAAATATTAAACAAAAATATAAATAGTTCATTAACAATCTCCGTAAAGCTGTAAACCGTGCTGGCTTCATTTTTACAAACCACTCAGAATTAGATTTACCTTTACAGCTGAATTTGCTTGTCTGTCGCAGACTTAATCGCATTACCGACGATCTACTGGCAGTCTCTTTGTCAATTAAAAGTTAATTTCTGTTTCTTTTGTTATTTATTTGTGTGTTTCGAATTTAGTATTTTATATTGTAATTATTTGTTAAACTTTAAATGTTTTCGTATCTTCATTTTCATCTGCCTATAGCAGCTGCTGGACAACGTTTGATTTTTTCTAGCCATCATAGCATCACAGAATGTCACGCCTGTTATAACCGAAGGGTTAGGCAGAGTTCGCCAGTTATGTTTAAGACCCATGTAATAGGGGGCGAGCCTATTGCCGTCAACCGGGCACTGATCCAGATTCCGTGCTGCTACTGAGAAATTCAAGATGGATAAATCCAATAACACTTCAACCCAGGAAACGAACACAGGACCTCACGCTCTGCAGTAGCGCTAGCAACTGTGGTGGTATCTACATCGCCACATGCGAACTACGCATCAAAGACCTGACGTCACACAAAAAAATCCTGACGTCACATAAATCCTGCATCGCGCAATTAAAGTTTACCGTGCAGTGGGCATATATACAGGTTGGGCAGTTGCCCGCCAGACACAACACCCGTCTGGTCGGAGGATTCTCCCTTTTCTATGGTGGATGAGTGAACTTTACACCCCTCACTCCCGCAAGCTTTCAGTGAGGCGAGTCACACATCCAAGCCAACACCCGAGGCGTCAACGGGTATCCTGACCACCAGCAAGCAGCGAACGCGCATTCCTGGTCATCACCACTAGACCAACGAGGCAGTCAACCGAAATAATATAAGATCAAACTGTATCCCTAAAACCGCTATGGTTCACTTTCCTTTATGATAAGAGTCACAACAAAAAAAACTCCAACACATCGAAAAGCAAAAAAAATGCCTAGCAATCACCCCCCATTCCCTTTTATGGCATCATACACAAGTGTTGTTAACACGGATATTATCGCCATATGTCCCCCTTGTTCCCCTCCTGTTCCCCGTGTCCCTTTATTGGGAGAATCTCGATTATGTGCTGATACTACACAAATATAATCGTGTTTGTTATCGTGTCATATCGGCCGACTGATTGACGAACGAAGACATCACGTCACGGCTGGTGGCGCCAAAAGTTTTGGTGAATTCCGGGGTGTTTGACTTTTGTATTGAAACAGTGTCGAAATTGGTCGCGCGTGATAAGGCGGTACTATGTCACGGTAATATGTCAAAATGGTACTTGAATACCTAATGCCGTGATCCGATGGTGCGCCATACATGCGGACGGACACAGACGAGCCCGCACGACGCACTGTGGGAAGGTGTACGTGCAGGGTATCGCAGACATCGGAAGTTCCTCGGTGCGCGGTGCGTGGTCGTCTGCCGTGCGTGTCCATCCGCAAAATCGCGGATCGTCGGATCTCGGCATAAGACAACATGCGTTCTCTGTTTTCTGGTTAGCTGTTTTTAGTAAAAGAACCTTTTTTCCCAATCTTTCGAGTGTTTTTGTTTGTTACACCCTCACGCTAAAACTGCTGAACGGATTTGAATGAAATTTGGCATAGGGGTAGACCATGACGGATCGAGAAAAACGCGGGTGAAACCGCAGGGCTAAATAGCTATGCTAAATATATTGCAAATTAGTGCAAGTGAACATGAATATTTCGTAATATAAATCGCACGCAGTATTATGAATTGTCAGTTTGTGACATTTTACGATGATTCATATATTTTCCTATTATGATTCTGCCAAAGTGACTGTTTTAGCCTCCAGTGGGCCTAAACCACCACAATAGCAATTCCTCTAAAAGCATTTCATATCCAGAATTTCCAGCTGTCATTTGCAATTCCTTTAAGCAATTCATAGGATGTGGACCATTTTACGAATCTCCATAGAAAACTGTCAAACAGATGAATTATTTCGTAATAAGAATCGCACGTAGATCATATTATGAATTGTCAGTTTGTGACATTTTACGATGATTCATAATATTTTCTCATTATGATTTTGCCAAAGTGACTGTTTCAAGCCCCGATAGTTTTAAATAAAAACTTCTTTAGGCGCATTTTGTGCTCTTTCTTAACAGTGAACGAAACTGAACAGTAACGCGCCGGTCGGTGACGTGAATCGGTGACCAATACTCGGGTCCAGTCGGTCGGTGACGCTGAATCGCGTATCACTTTCGGCTCTGGTCGTAAGTATTTTTTACTAAAAGAATAGGAACACACAATAGCAGCTTTTTATCCTCAAAAGCTTTAGTACCAGGCAATCTGTCCGTCTTAACAAATGCAGGCTATTTACAAATCCTGGTGATAAAACTGTGGAATTAGCGAAGGGAACATAAGACGTCCTTGGTAAAAGCAGATCGTTGTTCGCGTTCATCATATTTAGAGCTGTCAAATGCAGCATTTTGAAAAGAGCTTTGAATCTTTGAATGCCTTGATATTTTTCATCCTCTCGTGATTTTAAATACCAACTAGGTTACTTATCAGCATATTTTGTTTGTGATTCTAAAAATATATATTTTAAGATTTATTACTACTTTTAAGAAAGTTTAATTGATGGTTACTGCCGCATTGCTTGCCACAGAGACAATCGAAATGATGTCTCATGTAGCTGGTAATTTCACCTTCAACCATTTTTTCTGCTTTTCCTATCTTCCCTATCTCCACAGCAGAGAACATTGTCCAATGTGCTAGTCTTAATAAGTGTATTGGCCGTGTAATACACTTATTAACACATGGCCGTATAATGGCCGTGTACGTGACATACAGAAACGGACAATTTTTGGTGTTATGTTAGAGAAGAAATATTTAAAGTAGAGATAAGTGATAACGCAGTCATACCTAGATCAAAACAATTTCAATCCACTGCTGAACTTTGGGCTCCTCCATGAGTTGCCAAAAAACAAATGACTTCTTCCGCTCTGGCCGGAATGGAGGGCTAGTCAGACTTTTACTAACTAAAGCCCATCCGTGTTCTTTCAGTTGCCTTTTGCCAAGGTCCCGGTATCCCTTGCGGACTTTCTCGCAACCCTGGCAGGCATCAGCCCTAGCGGACTCCGTCAATTGTGCTGACATCTCATTGAGGCGCGCGTGGAACACAACGCGCCGTCGAACCGAGCCTGGTCCTTATCGGATGGCGAGCTACCCACTGCTTGCCGTCCGCAAGCCCGCGCTTACAGTGATCGGAAATTTTCCTGGGATTCCCGACGCCCGGGGCGTCTCCTGCGGCGGCTGGGGGCAAAAACAGTCCTGAGGGCTTAAAAATGCCAGAATAAGAAATTCAATGACAACCCATGATTTAGGAATAAAATCACACTATCCTTGCTAAGTTTATTTAATTTAACCCAACTGGGTTACTAATATAGACCAACCTAATTAAACTTAATTACGCTGCTCTCTTTTCGTTTAGTATATTAATTGAATGTTAGTAAATAAAATTTGCCTTTCAACGCAACAATATATTGTGGAAACGCAATGAAGGCTTTGATTTGTACTTGCATTAGTCCTTTAGTTATTAGGATAGTTTCTAGCATAACACACACACTGAGCTGGTATTTTGCATTGTGAGGCTGTGCTTTTTTAAATAAATAAGAACTTGCTTCAGTATCTGTCAGATAAGTAAACAAGAAGTTATCCGAAGATGTTAAAACAGGCCAGACTCCGTCTATTATTAGAATATTGTGTCAATTATTTTTTTCTTTTGTTAAATTTGGTATTTCTAAAATCCTACAAAATAACATTTCAGAACCATAAGTCTATTTTCACCATTAATGCCGCTGTGATGATCATAATAATATGAATGCATTCATCGCTTTGTGGCCGCATCAGTCGGACCAATGAATCTGAAACCATGAGAGCACACATCAACAGATACACGACTTATCATTTGATTTGTGATTATGAATACTAATGCACTACTTATGTGATGTCTAGATTTAAAAAATAGTAATTGCGTTTAAAGAGACTTCGGAAGTTACGAAACTAATGCCCTGTTTCTGAATTGACAATTTGAATTTGAGAACTTGACAAACTCTACATTACTAAATTCCTTAAATTTAGCCCGCAAAATTAAAAATGTCATACGTTTTTAGCAAAGTAATTTTGAATTTCGCGGGCTTTCACCATCTTTGTTTAAGCATGACCGTGCATATTAATTAATACTTCTATGACCCAGTCCAACTCCAGGTCAAAATTTAACACATTGTATTAACAATGTGTTAAAGGAGGATGCTACAAAAAAACCCAGAGTCGATTAAAATAATTCATGCACGGCGAGGTAGGGCAAACATAGTATGCCACATATATGCTATTTGTTTTCGATGAAACTATCCCCAAGAGATAGATCTCGGAGTTCTAAAATCATATTCACATTTATGTAACGGAATTTTTCGACGTACCTAATTCATCAACTTCTAAGTGTCGTATCGAAATGAAACTTTGCATTTATAATGTAGTTTGGTTATCAATACTATAATTTGGAATCTTGTCTGATCTGAAGATAGAGCCAGGAGCTGGATAGTACACCTCTTCAATGGCTACAACCAGTATGAAAGTAATTTGGTGTTTTCCAAGAGAGCGTTGTTGACAACCTAAAGCAAACTCCGCCCTACAAAGATTTAAATAGTTAGATTTGCCTTCACCGTACTCAGTCACAAGAAAAACTGTCTATACTAAGAAGAGTGAGCTCACACATGAAGAGTCAGCTCACACATTATTAAAAAAAGTCGAGAAAGTCCATTGTCAATACATAATGCTATATCTACGTGCCAAAAAACGGTCTAAAATAACATAGTGTCGGTTATCATTTATTTGAAGTCCTAAACGATGAGGACGAAAGCAGGAAGCTTTCGTCCTCATCGTTTAGGACTAAGCTACGGTTTCCTAGAAAAGAACACTAAGACAAAGCGCTGTCAGCAGTGACGTGAGGCTGGTTTCGTAAACATTTAGTGAGGTGTAGTTTGATTGTAAATGTGTGCGTGCCAGCGTGTATGCATAGAGCGGAGGTGTAGTTTTGGCATGCTTCACGGTATTGTTCGCAGCGCTCTGTCTTGGTTTTTTATTTAGTCTGAGTAGTCGCATTCCTGTTTCGTGTTGACACCTCTGACACACAATGGCGCAGTGAATACACTTGTTTGTCATGGAAACGCTATTTAATAAGTGTGAGCTCACTTCTCAATATACACTTTTTCTTGTGACTGAGTACGGTGAATCTAACGATTTAAATCTTTGGGGGCGGGGTTTGCTTTACGTTGTCAACAACGCTGTAACTTACTTTCATATTGGTTTACTAGCAGCCACTATAGAGTTTTACTATCCAACTCCTGGCTCCATCATCAGACCCTTAACAACAAGTGCAATTTATTGGACTTATTAAAACGAATCATATGAGCTCAAACTCGAGGGGATTACTAGTAGCCACTGAAGAGTTAAACAATCCACCTCTTGGCTCCATCACCAGCCCCTTGTTACAAGCCCAATCAATTGGACTCATTAAAACGAATCATATGAGTCCAAACTCGAGGGGTTTACTAGTAGCCACTGAAGAGTTTCACTATCCACCTCCTGGCTCCATCACCTGATCAGCTCCCAGATTCCAAATTATAGTATTGTTATCCAAATTACATATTTATCCAAAGTTTCATTTCGATACGACAGTTAGTGTTCATGGCAACACAGGATGGCACATTTTTTTATCTGTGTGAAATAGCTGTCAAAATCCTTCTCTCTTCCGTTTCCACCCGTTGGCCCATGAGCGTGTAAATTGTAATGTGAGTGAAGAATTATAATATTGTAATACCAGCAAGCTGTTTTAATAACATAACAAAATACCTACAGTCCACGAAGTTAACATTGGTCATTTCGAGCCGTCGGCAGTTTGCAGCGAAAACAATCTTCACGGCGAGTACAATCGGCGATATTCGCTGCGAGAACACGCGGCGCAACAAAAGGTGGCGAAGGTGGAACATAAAAGCCTGTAGTGTGCATACAAGATTACAAGTTTTATAAGGCTTGTTGCTATTATTGTAAGTACACGGCGAGGGCATTCGGCGAGTTGCTGCGAGGCCACGCGACGCACAAAACGACGAAGGTGGAGCATTCAAACTATAATACAAGCCTTGTCATTATATTAGTACACGGCGAGTACTATCGCAGAGTATATTTTCATATAGTACTATACAAGACTTGCGATAATTTATTGCAACGACAACGTGAGCCAGTCCGCGCGCATTGGTGAAAAAGTGCGGTGAGGTTGGTACTACTACTACTGGAGTTCGGCGGGCAGCGTCCACAACGCGCGCGCAACCTAGCGGCCATCTTATTCTGCGCGACAAACTACAAAGACGCCCGAGTTGAAATTCACCGAAAATAACATTTTTGCTGCAATTTTGTTATAAAGTGGTTATTAGTGTTTTTAATAGTCATTATTGTCATACAGTCTGTCAATTTTGTTGTGTTAAGCTGTTAGTTAAGCCTTTGAATTAAGCTGTGCTGATAAGATGGATGACTTATTGAAAAAGTGGCGAGTAAGCAGGGGCTATTCTAAAGGTACAATCACCAGATTACATTCTTTTGTGGCCGAGTCGAACGAATTAAATATAAGCTCAGTTGAAGCGCTGATAACTAAGAGGGATAGATTAATAGCTGCTTTTAAAGAATACGAAAATTACAACAAAGATATCTTGACATTAGATTCGTCGGACATTGAAAATGTTGGGGACATGGAAAATAAGTATTTCCATTGTCTGACTGTGTTAAATGAAAACATAAAGTTAAAAGGTACACAAAAGGAAGGGAAAACCTCGGAGTCAGGTAACAGTGTCGTTTCTAGAACTAGATTACCTCATATCAATATACCTAATTTTACAGGCAAATATTCTGATTATGTAAACTTTAGAGAGATATTCAAATCTGTAATCCACAGCGACCCATCCTTGGATAACGTCCAAAAATTGTATTACCTGCGATCATTCCTCCAGGGCCCACCTTTCGAATTAATTAGTAATCTTCCTCTTGTCAGTGAAAGTTATGACAATGCCTTGCAATTGTTAGACAAGCGATTTTATAACAAGTATAAGATTGTAAATGAGCATGTAAACACTCTCCTAGACTTGGACAAGTTTACCAAGTTCCCTAATGCTAACGAGATTAGGAATTTTGTTTCTGTAGTGAGGCAGACGCTAAGCGCTCTGCACAATATGAAAGCTGAGGTGGAAGCTTGGGACCCTATCCTACTGGGCATCTTGGTGCGCAAGCTGGACCTCTACAGCTCCCGGTCCTATCAGCTGGAGCGAGATCAAGAGCTGGACCCTACGGTTGAGGATTTTTTAGCATATTTGGACAGGCGAGCCCTTGCTCTAGAGAACACGGATATCCGGACAGAACAAGCAGAAGGTGGAAAGCGGCCGGGTGCTACCATGCCACCAGGAAAGAGTAAGGTAGCTCTAGCAGCAACAGCCAAGACAACAATGGAGTGCCTCTACTGTAAGTGTTCAGATCATAAATTATACTCATGTCCAAAATTTAAATTACAGTCTAGTAAGGAGAGAGTCTTGTTTGCAAAAGAAAAAAGTTTATGCAAAATTTGTTTAAACTCACACCCTGGCAAATGTAAATACCACTTTAGGTGTGGGCAGTGCAAGAAAACTCATCATACGCTGCTGCATCTCGATGAGGAAGTTGGTCCAGGTCCAGTGGTCCTCCTATCCGGAGGCCCTGCTAATAATATTTTAATTCCTACAGCACGGGTAAAGGTGTTTGCAAAAGATGGACGAGAAGTGCATATAAAGTGCATACTAGACTCAGGTTCTCAGGTATCGCTGATCACTACAAAGGCAGTGAAGGTCTTAGGATATACTCCTGAGCGAAATGATATTAACCTCATTGGTGTGACAGAAAGCCAGAACAAAGTCAGCTATTGTATTCCATTAAAAGTAAATTCTTTGACATCCCAATTTAATACTCTAGTCAACTGTCATGTTGTAGATAAAATCACTTGTAACTTGCCTCAATCACCAGTCAGCTTAGAAGGCATACAAATCCCTGCTGGTGTCACTTTGGCAGATACAACATTTAACCAACCTTCGGAAATAAATATGCTAATTGGTGCTGATATATTTATCCAGGTCCTCCTGCCGCTTGAGGAAACTCAGCGCTTGCATGCATGCAGTGATCCGGGTGACCAGCAGCAATCTACATATCCAGGCATCATAAACACGAAGTTTGGCCATGTCATTGCCGGAGCAATGGCATCTAACATCATGAAAAATCAGGTTGTATCTCTAATTTGTACAAAGTGCGAAACTGACGTAAGTGACAGTGTCAGGAAGCTTTGGGAGGTGGAGAGCGTTCCGGAGTTGCTAGTAGAAAGGGATTCAGAGCAAACATTAGCTGAAAATATCTTTATAAATTCAGTAAAACTTGAAAATAAAAAATTCACTGTTGATTTACCTTTGAAGCTAGAAACCTGCAAAATAAATGAGACTCTAGGGAATTCATTTGACCTAGCTTTGCATAGGTTTCTCAGTCTGGAAAAAAGACTGCAAAGCAACATTAATTTACTTACTGATTATCAAAAGTTCATAGATGAGTACATAGAGCTTGGTCATGGGCACTTTGTCGATATTGGCTCTTACACTTTCAATGAAGATCCTATTTATTTTATGCCACATCATGCGGTTATAAATGAGCAAAGCAAAAGCACTCGTACTAGGGTTGTGTATGATGCTTCCATGAAAACTAGTAAAAGGATCTCATTGAACGATATTTTATTGAATGGGCCTACAGTACAGAAAGAATTATTTGATATTGTCTTGTTATTTCGATTTGGAGAATTCACTTTGAGTTCAGATATTAAGAAAATGTTCCGCAATATACTGGTAAACCCGGAACACACTTCGCTCCAGAACATTCTCTGGCGTGACGACCCTAGTCAGGCTATAAAATGTATGCGACTTGACACTGTCACTTATGGTGTGAAGTCTTCAAGCTATTTGGCAACGCGCTGTTTACTTGAGCTTGCACAAAGGCATGAGCATGAGCTACCGCTAGCATCATTTATAGTTAAAAATTGTATGTACGTTGATGACGTAATTTATTCGTGTTCCGATTTGCATAAATTGCTTGAAGCTAAACGGCAGTTATGTGAAATGTTAGGTTACGGGAGCTTTAGTTTGCATAAGTGGGCTTCTAACACACCTTCTGTTCTCTCTGACATACCAGAGGTTGAACAGCAATTCAGCGAGCTTGACCTTCAAAAGGGCAACTATAATATGAAAGCTTTGGGGCTTACACTTGATGTTCAAAAGGATTGTTTTAAAATAAACAGCCCAGAACCATTTGATGAAAATATAATGACAAAAAGGGGAGTTCTTAGCTATATATCAAAGTTCTATGATCCCATGGGTTTTGCTAGTCCGATTGTAATTAAGGCCAAAAGTATCATTCAAAAAATATGGGCACATAATATTGGATGGGATGAACATATACCTAATGAGCTGGTCGACGAGTGGCTTCAATTGTCTAGAAGCTTAGCTGCCATGCAACCTATCAATTTAGGCCGGCACATCCCAACCATCGGCGCAGCAGCAGTCCAGCTGATTGGCTTCGCGGATGCCTCCAGCACGACGGGCTACGGGTGCTGCATATACCTACGCGTGGTCGACAAAACAGGTAGGGCTGAATTATCCTTACTCTGTTCGAAGTCGCGAGTAAACCCACGTGCGAACGCATTAACGATACCCAGGCTGGAGCTTAATGCTGCATTGCTTCTATCCATTTTAATGGAGCGAGTTTATGATACTTTACATAAAAATATTCAAATTGATGAGGTCTACCTATTCACCGACTCCAAAATAACTTTAGCTTGGATTCAAACTGAACTTTGTAAACTACAGGCTTATGTATCGAACAGAGTGGGAGTAATTCAGCAAAAAACCGGTAGATGGCGCTGGCTGTATGTACCTTCTGCAGAGAACCCTGCTGATTTGATTAGTAGAGGTATCAGCCCTCAGGAGCTTCCGACATGCGCCCTTTGGTGGGAGGGACCGAAGTTTCTGCAATCGAGGTACAACTTTGATACTGAAAAGTTAGACTTACCTGAAAACTTACCTGAAATTAAGGCGAAGTCCACGTCCACTCTTCCGGATAAGGTTGTGTTGGCAGCAGGTATGCAGCATAATATATTACAAATATTAAATAAATATTCAGACATAGGAAAGATGACGAGGGTAATTGCATATGTGCAAAGGTTTTGTCGAAACTTGAAAGATAATACAAAACTTAAAGGCGCTCTCAGTCCTAATGAGTTGCAACATGCATTGCATTCAATAATCAAACACGAGCAATCAATACATTATTGTGAAGGGATAGACTCGTTGCGGAAAGGTAGCTCCGTGCGAGGGCCACTACAAACCCTACATCCATTCATGGATACAGATGGGCTGGTCAGGGTAGGAGGTCGTTTAGACAATTCGGATATACCGATTGCACAAAAACATCCTATCATTCTACCTCGAGAATCTCGAATAACAGAACTTATCATACAGAGTGAACATGTAAGGTTATTGCATGCTGGACCTAAGTCACTCCTAGCTAACTTAAATCAGAAATACTGGCTAATTAATGGCATGCGACAAGTAAAAAAAGTTACTCATAAATGCTTGGTTTGTTTTAGGCTCAAAGCTGGTGCAGCGAAGCAATTAATGGGATCCTTGCCTCAACACCGTGTGACATCATGCAGACCATTTCAAAAAGTAGGCATGGACTTCGCTGGGCCAATCCAAGTCAAAAATTCGCGTGTAAGAAAAGCTATAGTCGGTAAAGGTTACGTATGCATATATGTATGTTTTGTCACAAAGGCGATTCACTTAGAGTTGACTTCAGATTTGACAACTGATGCATTCCTAGCGTCTTTCAAAAGGTTCATCAGTAGACGTGGTTTGCCCAGCGACGTATTTTGCGATAACGGTGGTTGTTTTCGTGGGGCAAGGAACCAGCTAGCTGAGCTGTACAAGCTTTATAGTTCTGCTGATCACCAGACGCTTGTGCAAGCTTATGCCGCGAAAGAAGGCATTAAGTTTCATTTTACGCCTAGTTATGCACCGGTTTTTGCAGGACTTGCAGAAGCGGCTGTGAAAAGTATGAAGTACCATTTGAAAAGAATTGTATTAGATGCTGCATTAACTTATGAGCAGTTACACACTGTTTTATGTCAGATAGAGGCCATACTTAATTCGCGCCCTATTTTACCTCTCTCTGAAGATGTCAATGATTACTGTTACCTGACCCCAGGCCACTTTCTTATAGGTACAGCCCTAACTATGTACCCTGAAATAGATAATTCTGAAACCAAAGTAAATAGACTGGGGTTCTGGCAACAATGTGTACAATTAAAACAAAGATTTTGGAAAGCTTGGTATAAATATTATTTAAATACCTTACAGAATAGAAATAAATGGTGTCAATCTATGCCTAATGTAACTGTAGGTGCACTTGTACTTATTAGAGAATCCAATGTTCCTCCTTTGGCGTGGCCTATGGCACGTGTAGTGAATGTATTTCCTGGAAATGATGGCAAGGTTCGGGCCTTGCAGCTAAAAACTGCTAATGGTAAATTATATACCAGGTCATTGCAAAGCATAAGTGTACTGCCTATTGAAAAATAATTTTGTTTATGTTAATCAAAAGAAAAGTAATTTGTTTATGTTTATTCAACTATTGTGCTACTAGGTCATTGCAAGCATAAGTGTATTACCTATTAAAAAGCAATTTTCTAATAAATTAAGATGTGTTATGTTAATTTAAGCTAAAGCTAGACGCCTAGATGTGTGTTCTATTTAAAAAAAGGTAATTTTCTAATAAATTAAGATGTGTTATGTTAATTTAAGCTAGATGCCTAGATGTGTGTTCTATTTCTATATTTAATTATAAAAATTAGTTACACAGTCAACAAATATATCATAAAGAACACGTACCTGTTATTATGGTGTAATTATAATAAGTATTGTGTTGTATAATATTGCATACTTACCTAAGGTTATGATAGATACATTAGAAACTTAAATACATTATATATACTGCTTTAATTAAGTAGATACTGCTTGTTTGCCTGGGGCGGCAGTATGTTCATGGCAACACAGGATGGCACATTTTTTTATCTGTGTGAAATAGCTGTCAAAATCCTTCTCTCTTCCGTTTCCACCCGTTGGCCCATGAGCGTGTAAATTGTAATGTGAGTGAAGAATTATAATATTGTAATACCAGCAAGCTGTTTTAATAACATAACAAAATACCTACAGTCCACGAAGTTAACAGTTAGAAGTTGATGAAAAGATTCCATTCCGTAGATGTGAATGTGATTCTAGAACCCCGAGATCTGTCCCCTGGGAACCGATTTAGCGAAAAAAAAAGTTTACAGGAGACGTACTATGATTGCTCTACCTCACCGTGCATGAATTATTTTAATCGACTCTGGTTTTTTGATCTATATATTCCGTAGCATTGTCCTTTTAAGTTTTTTTTATTGGAACAAAAACAATTGTTCAATAACATTAATTGAACTTCATTAGCTTTTCATAAGTAGCTTACACAAGGAAGAAGGAGCTTAATGTTTATGCTTAATGTCTTAATGTCTATGTCTGTGATCTATGTTTCTTGCTAAACTCAGGTAAACTACGACATCTTCTTATGAGTGGTGGTTAAACTATCATAACAATGATAAAATAAAACATGTGTTTCATCGGTTTGGTTAAATATACAAATAAATTATCCTAAAACAAGAAAACGTAATCATAAACCCGAGTTAAGTAACACACAGGGTCCAGTAGTAAATAATCTTAACAGCATCATCCGTCATCTTTATCTAATTTGAGCCTAAATTGAATCCCAGTACATAAAACATTAAGCCTACGGCATTAAATTCGCATTTGTACCTTTTTTTTTTGAGTGCGGAAAGTTTAAATAAATAAATACAAAACTGTAAATATTCCTCTGTGAAAACAAGACGAAGTATTATTCTGACGTATCAACGTTTATTTTCGGTTTCTGAAAGTCATGTCAGAACTCTGATCAGTTTTTCTGTCAAATCTTATGTTTGTACAGTCCGGTCGTCAAGAGAAAGCGTTTCTGACATCTGTCGGACAATTTCTAATACTAATAAGGATCGAATTAAAACACGTTTTTAGATAAACGTTGCTAAAGTTTAGTACTGATTAGCGACTGTTTTATCCTACATTTTTGACGTTTGAACGTCACTCAACTTTATGCAACGTTTATAAATAAATTATTCCCCTTCGTTAGTATGACACTGACAGATGTCAAGCACGCATTCTCTCGACGGCTGGACTGTAGCTGTTATTGGTTGACCGAAATAAAATCGCGTATAAAGGCTTCTAAAAACAGGCGAAACTATAACAAAATAAATCCGAGAAAACATCACGGTAGAACCGTGGTGTTTTGTTGTCGCGCCAGTAGGTATGCACGAGCTTTAAAAGGATGTCTGTAAATTAAATAAACATACCAAACCATTCAACACGTAACAAATAAAAACAAAAACAGACTTTAATCCCCTTATCCTCAAATAGTGAGTGTAAACTAAGGGGGACGGATCACCGCGGTCCTCCTATGAGCTTACAATCACTCACTTTGTTTACACGTTTACATCTGTGAACATATCGCCTTACTGTGTGTGGAAGCAACTAGTGTTTGGATAGCGGGGATTATCGGATTTCTAGCTGTTTCAGTTTTTCGGTAAGGTTGTAGGAGTAATTAAGTTTAGAGAGAATGGTGTAGGTTATGCGATATATGCTGTGACTGTACCTACTGATTTATCTGGTTTGGAATTCTCTCTCTCTGGCGGAACGATATTAAATATGGTGCCAGGTGGTGTATAAACGGAAGTGATGGTGAAGCTACCAACATTGCCGATGTTGATTTGATTTGAATAT
This sequence comes from Lithophane semibrunnea, assembly GCA_947363905.1. NCBI lineage: Eukaryota > Metazoa > Arthropoda > Insecta > Lepidoptera > Noctuidae > Lithophane > Lithophane semibrunnea. Next base: position 15,952,528 of record OX376203.1, read on the forward strand.
TTATATAGGTATTCAAATCATAAGAATAAGTATTAAGGGTGCACCCAATCACAAATTGCTTACCATGATCCTCTGTTACGCCGAAAATACTGCAGCATTAATTTTGAAATAAATATATGTTACAGTTGAGGATTGATGCTAGGTCTTATGTGAGGTGAAAACACGATTACATAAAATTTTCTCTATAGAAAAAAATTCCAAAGTTACCTCTGCACAGTTATAAACCGCTGGTATTCAAAAATTACTTCAAATTAGATCATGAAACTTTGCATGATATCGAACTAACTATAAAGCAGGTCTTATGTGTGTTATTTTTTTTTAATTACCATTATTTTCACCGTAAAAAGCAATTACCTAAACTTTTCGACGCTTTAGAGCCGCTAGCGCCGCACTCCGTCTCGTTCTCACTCAGGTCGCGAGTAGTATGGTGCGAGCGGGATAAAATCTGAAGTAGGGTGCATTGGTCTCAGAAATATCTATTAAACAGTTTATCGACATAAAAGAACAGGATCAGCTACATGTGACATTCGATGACGGAAAAGGCAAAAATGTATAGGACTGACATAAGCTATCGAAAAGCTTATGTCAATCGTGTTGAAAGTCGTTGTAGAAATACGAAACGTTTTCGAAGCGATTGTCACTTCTTGAGGCCCTCAGAAGTCTCTTCAGCAATTCCTCTTTTTTCTACCTTGAACCTTTATAGCTTCCTAGCTTGAGTTATTCAATGAAGACAACCCCTTTGCAGTTATTATAGCAAAAACTTTCGTATTTTATTTCTAAGCAATCATTGCATTTATTTACCCTCAAAATAGAAAATTCCAATATTTATAACCATTCCTAGAGTAATTCAGCGCTTGATACTCTACTCTCAAAGTCAGAGCAAGCTGTGGCGGCCATGACAGCAATAATTAAAGGCAGCTCGTGTCTCATACACCGTCTGGGGAGAGACTCTGTGTTCCATTCTATTGGGAATTAGCGGCAAATTGGTAGAAGTTAGCTGAGGAAATTGGTGGTTCAAGCTATGGGCGATAGCGATCAGGGGGCTGACTATGAAGTATTAATGCCATCATTATTCCACTACGAAAAAAGGATGGTGCTAGCGGCCTTGTATAGCTCCGTCTCTCACTAACACTGGAAAAATAGTGGCATTAATACGTCGTAGTATAGGTGCTGGTAGGTTTATTCATCCTATTACTGTACAACTTTGAGATTCAGACTGCCTAATACATATAGCTAATTTGATTTACACATTTTTAATTAATTGGCTAAACATACTGCAGATTTAGGTAGGAATTAAGCAAATTAGTAAGAAATAACAGCATTTCCAATAAAATATGGAAAAAGAAAGAAATATGAAAAATATAAGAAAAAGGTTTACTTTAAAAAAAAAAAAACTTTGTCTTTCGTTATCTGAATACTCATAATATTTATGACGTAAACTATAGTATGTTACAAAAGTATCTGATGAATACTTACGCTATCACAAAATTTTTGTAATTTATTTATTTATTTATTGATATGGCACCTCAACGACTTACTCACTAAGACATACACAAAAAATATTACATATAATTAGGTATCGTGAATTCGTCACTTACAGAAGTGCACAGCACTATATTAAGAGAACTTAATGATTATAGGGCTTAGGTTAGTTAGGTAATACAGTCTTAGGTTTCAACTTTATATGTCACCACTTTTCCCAACAATTATTGTTGAATAAAATGATTAAATTATAATTGAAAAATTATTGGCGCAAAATGTAGTTATAAAATTAACCTCAATTGTAAAATAAAACATCTTTAAAGATGATTTAAAATAAGGGTTTCTTCAAATAATCAAATCAAAACACTCAATTTGTAAGGCCCTTCAAATTGGCATTCATAAGTAAAGGCTCTTACATACTGGCGCGATTCGCCGCGCGACGCGAATTTTAACAAAACAATTTCTGAGAAAACTTCACGGCCAACAATGCGACGGCGTCGCGTCGCGCGACGTATCGCCCCAGTATGTAAGAGCCTTAACACAGACCATAGAGACAAACGAACTAACGTGTTACAGCATACAATGTGCCATTTTGGGCAACCGAAAGGTTTTACATCGTCAATGACCATTTGAATAAAAAAAGACGGCCCTCGCTGAAAGGTTTGTAATAATTTTTAACTTTCCTTTATTTTTCAACGAGTTTCGCTCATCACTCACATCACGCAACACATAGCATAGTGCGACATCATTATCACGGAGAATAGAAAAAGTAAGTGGTTTACCAGCAGCTAATAGAACGGATTTGCCGCAAATACGGGTAATAATTACATTCCGGGTGTGTGCGGGTGAAGTTATTATCCTTGTTATATCCTGGTTGCCCGGGTACCTAGGCTGTCTGTTGTGACAGTAATTGAATATATAGCGTGTCTGTGAACCTGTCTCTTAACATGAAGAGGATAAAATTGGTATGGTTTTGGAAAGATCTATTTTTACGCTTGTAATTTAGGATTTGCATAACTAGTTTCTTTTTTAACTTAACTTAACTTGTTTTGACTTATCTAAATCATCATCTGCCTAGCCTTTTCCCAACCAAGTTGGGGTCAGCTTCTAGTCTAACCGGTTGCAGCTGAAGACCAGTATTTTTAAACGGAGCGACTGCCTATCTGACCACCACAACCCAGTAACTGGGTAATACGATACCCCTTGGTAAGACTGGTTGTTAGACTTTCGGGGTGCTGACAACCCGTAACGACTGTCAAAGTTGACTTATCTAAATAAGTTTAAGAATTAAACAGAATATTACAACTCTGTCTCATAAGTGGTAGTAGATTTGCAATTTTTGTAGTAGGTACGTACTTAGTTGTCTTGCAAAAGACAAAATTAAGTAGAAATTTTTAACATGGCGGTGTCTATTTATTTATCTATCGCAGAATAGCTTAAAAAATATAAAAAATTCTAACTAAAGGAATATTTTCCTACCTGCAATAGCTTAAAAACCACATTATTATTTTCCTACCAGACACAATCGCTAAAAAACCACAAAAGCATAATTTAAACAAAAGAAATCCCAAGAAAAACTCAGATTGCTCTCACAGCTAAGACTTCTCCAATCCACTCGATATCTTACAGTCCCAGCGGTCAGATCGCTTCACGATGAGGTAAAAAGTAACTTTATTTTCATGGAGATGTAAAACTTTTATTGCTTGCTCTTAAACTGAGGTGAATGGGGATTTTTGTGGCGTTCGTCAATAATAGAGTACTTTCGAGGATTTCAGGTCAATGTGATTTTTAACCCAATTTTGCATTTTCTTGTGTAGTGAAATAAGAAAATTGTGTTGGAAGAGTAGAGGACTACATGCATGCATACGATTTCATGCTATTGTTAACCAGTGTCATAAACGCATGTGTAACGTTGGCTCCGTGTAAATCGAACATTATCCTAAGTAAATTAGATTTTTATCCGAAAATGGTCCTAAGACAATTCTGGTAACTCGTTGACATTATGTCATTACGAAAAAGATATTGGTAAAAACGATATTAAGAACTCCTTTCCGTTGTATGCGAAGCTCAATGTAACTGTTAACAATGACTTCAAAACCTCGTTTAGTTTCCGTTCAAAACTTTCAACCAGATCGCTCAGAACCTTATGGTAATTCGTACAGCCAAACTCATAAATATGTTTCATCACACTAGTGTTCAGTACTGGAAACCGGATCGAAAGACAATGTGCAATCGGCTAAAAGGATTCCGATCTGGCTACAAAATGTAGGATATACACATCGTGTTCTGGCTGAGCTGTTGCTAGGTGAAATGTATTCCTCTAATAGTAACATTGTAAAAGAAGATAGTTTGTAGATCATAGGGGAAAGGTTCATCAAAGTGTCCTGTTATGGATGGAGGAGATTTGACGAGGACGCGGTTGGTTCATAGATGGGTGACTATCCATTACATATCGAAACCCCTCCGTGCCATCATTCGCAGATCTTTGACAGTCGTTACGGGTAGTCAGAAGCCCAAAAGTCTGACAACCTGTCTTAAATCTTACACAGGGGGTATCGTGTTACTAACTCAGTAATTGTGATGTGGAGGTCAGATAGGGAGTCACTCCATGTAATAAAATGGTATTCAGCTGTATCCGGCTAGACTGGAAGCCAACCCCAACAGAGTTGGGAAAAAGATAGGCAGATTGATTGAGTATTGCCACCACTATTTTCCAATTACCCATTGAAATTGTCATTTACCCGGTTGACTATATAAAAGATTTGAACACAATCACTAAACACGTACGCTGAAAATGAAATGAAAATGAAATGAAGCACCCCATAATATGGTAGAACGCAGACCATAAAATCTCAGTACCACTAAGATCTGATAGCTACAACCCATATCTCCATACAAAAGCCATAAGAGTACAATGAAGCTTTGAAAATCACACTTAAAGCGTAGAATGACCACTAACTTCACTGTGTGATCATTGGATAAGAAAATCCAGAAGGCTAAGAACGAACTTAGGCATTTGATTCTTAGTCACAGTTAATGGGGTTATAGACGTGTGAGCAAGTACGCGTACTTATGGCTCGGCGAGCTTACTCGCCCGTGTGTCATGCTAAGTACGCGGACTTTAAAACCGCTGAGTAAGTTCGTCGGCGACCCAACAATGAAATTTTGAGCGAGCTTCACGTGTGTCACGGCGAGCCGAGTAAGATCGCGAACGTAAAAACCGCGTACTTTAAGTACGCACGTCTATCACCCACTTTAGATGTAATCCGAACTTTATTTTTCTGTAAACAACAATTTTTATATGGCGAGGAAAACTTTTGCCAACTGAATTGGCTGTATGTTAAGGAATCAATTTGCCGGTTTCTTTACAGATAAGAATGTCCTACTCCAAACAAGCGAAGTTAGATACGAACTTGAGGTAGTCATTTTCTTGGTCTAGGTGTGGCAATATTAAAATTAACTTGGTTTATTGTCCTTTTATCAACAAGAAGCGAACCTTCTCAACATTTATTTATTTTAATATGACACACATTATGACGACACGGTGCGTTCAGTGATCTTGTAGGGACGACCCTAATTTCACGCTATCGATATTCGATAAATCGTATCAACATCGATAAGGACTCGTTGTCGTCGAGTTGTTTGCGGAACGATGCGTGTGGAATGGAAACTGGGTGGGGAAATGACTTTGTTGATATTTGTACTAACATCGACTGGTAGAGACTTCTTGTTGAAATAAATAAAATGGTTATGTAGCTCTTATAAAAATAAAAATACTCCAATATCCATATCAAAAGAAAAAGTACAACAATTGAAATTAAGGTTATATTATTATGACTAACTTTACAAAGGACCTCCGAAGTGGGGATGAGATCCTATCTGCTACAGTCTTCAAGATTTCGTGTCGTTCTTTGTTATGATTAACGAATCTGTTTTAATTGTAATCCAGAGTTATCAACTCTGGATTACAATATAATTCGCATACATACAATTCGCATATTATATTTTTAATATAACAATATTATTATAATTTTATCTACAGTCAACCATAATAAACAAAATACCCGAGCTATGCCGATAAAACTAACTCTTTCTTCGTTCATTTTCAACTCCACATTTCTCTATATCAATGTCTGATATCTAAAACCACCTCTTTCTTTCATTTCAAATCCCACATTTCTCTGTAAAATAAAACCCTATCGACACGACCCCATCCTTAGCTCACGATCGCTTTGATAACGATTCGCCACGGGCCCAGATGTTCGCACTCAACTCGGATCATTTGTACCGACTGGGCAAACATCGACGTTACGCACAACACTAATTTATTTTTCATGTTCCTCTTAACGTTGCGTAACTTTACCTTTCGTATTAATTAAGTTTTATTTTGGCAAGATTATGTTTTGGGAAAATCTTTAAGTTGTTGAGTTTAATTTTCGGAGGAGGAGACTAATCGTACAGAGAAATAAGTTTAAACAGAGTAAATTTATATTGACTGTCTTTTGTTTTCCAAAAGTGTTTTTGCAAAGATCAGCGCGATTGCGTTGTGACCAAGGATATATAAGTTCTTTGGTTGTGACACTATACATTTTCGTACCCTGTGTCACGCTTCTGGCTACGTATACATATCTAGTATACTCTTATAACGTTGAAGACATAAAGCGGGATTGCGTTGCGTCATGAAGCACAGCACACCACACCAGTGACTACAAAATGTTAAGTCTGTTGGCTACATTCTTCTTTAATCTTAGCGTGTCAACGGCAATCTAGGTTGAGTCAAAAGTTAGCTACAAGTTTGGCTTCACTACTCTGTAGGATATATCATATCACAACACTCGGTCTCATACATCTCTTCACGCTGATGACACAAGCATGATGGCGTTAAGACACGATACAAATAATTATAGATGTCACGCTACTCACTACAGTACATCAAGTCACAATACTTATTCATTTAGACTTTCATCACACAAAGGCTGTATGCGTTGCGACGCAGATTGTCGCGGGTGTCACGCTACTGGCTGCAGTGTATATCTAGTCACAACACTCGGCCACGTAGCATCTGATCACGCTGATGACACAAAGCGTGATTGCGTTGCGACACGACACGACGATGCTCGACACCTACGTCACGCTATTGGCTAGGGAGTGGGCACTTTCAATAAATAAGCGTTAGTTTGGAAACGGGAATGTGTTAATGATGGATGTGGTATATGAAGCTTTGAAGTTATTTAATTACTGTCATGGTCAGCCGCCATATAAATCTGTCACAAACCTGTAACGTTCTTACAACTGGAACTAAGGCCTCCTCTCTGTGAGAGGGTGCGATTCCAGTGTAGGTGCCAAATTATGTCTTTAAATGGTACAATAAACAACAACAAGCCAAACATACTTGTGCATGTTTCTTCACGAGTCTGATAGTTTAACCACTAAGACCAAAGGCCCTAATGTGAGTTTCTTTTAAACATCTCGACTTTACGCATCCACCGCGTTCGGCGCTCCGATTGGCCCTTCACCAGTGAAGGGCAGTGAAGGGCCAATCGGAGCGCCGAACGTGGTCGAAGCGTAAAGTCGAGATAGTTAAAAGAAACTCACACTAGAGCCTCGGTTCTAGTTTGGAAAACCTTTTCTCATAACTTGTAGACACTAATTCAACCTGGCGTTCACTTGGAATATTGCCAGTGTCCAATAATGTCTTTGTTGTTTACACTTCTTACTTTGGCAGAACTTGCTACCTGTCATGTTCAACTTGTTGTTTTGTTAGAAGTCGGTATAAACTAGATCAGAAACCATTTGTCTCGTCTTGTAGATATCAAGTGTGTAGAGTTCCTAATCTATTTTATTAGAAACTACTACTACCACCTTATATTATAATTCTACCGAATAGCATTTCGCAGTCCTGTGAAATTATTACCACCTTTTTTTTTTTGATGTTTGGAAATCATCCAATGACTTCTCCCGCTCTGGGCGGAGCGGAAGGGCGTGTCAGACTTTTACTGACTAAAACCCACCCGTGTTCCTTCAGTTGCCTGTTGCCAAGGTACCGGGATCCCTTTCGGCCACCTGACATTTCAATAATATCTGAGATTGACCTATGCAGGCTCAGACAAAATAAAAAAGCAAAACAGAGCGCTGCGAACAATACAGTGAAGCATGCCAACACTACACCTCACATTTACACACGTGTCGTTTACGAAACCAGCCTCACGTCACTGTTGACAGCGCTCTGTCTTAGTTTTTTATTTGGTCTGAGGATAAAAAAGTAAATAATTCGTAAGCACGTCATAGATGGCAAAACCTCTTAGATCGTGAGTTACGTCGTATTGCAGTTACCTAATAATAAAATAAAACCCCCATTACAGTAAAAAAAAGAATTCCCACAATCGTAAGCACGTGAGCAGGAGCACGCAGCCGTAACCTACCAATGTTCAGCGAGTTAATGAATAATTGCCTTATTTCGTTCGAGTGACGTAGATACAATACTTTTCTTGCGTGGGCCGGCAACCCACTACCCACGCACTATGCGTGTAGGACATAGGCGCTCGCGTGCGAACGGTGAGATGAAAGCGCCAGTGTAGCCCGCAAAATTCCAATATTCTAACCATTTTTTCTATTTACATGTCAGTATCAGATTGTACGTTGATCAAAATATGATTCGCTACCGCCCCAAATATGTATTTACAGAATTATAATCATTAGAATCAAAAATACAACTCCCTAACTTAAAATAACCTTATTGAATGACTATTTCATGAAATCATGAGGCCAATAATAAATCTAAGAGAGTTGTATTGATGATTTTTTACAGCCGCGAATCATATTTTGTTCAACTTACAACCTGATATCGACCTACAAATTGCAAATAACGTACACACCTTAAATTCGTACAAAGTTGCCCTGTCGATATCTCCTAATAATATTGCAACCAGATGCTAAGGCTTTTGGGCTATTTTTGCACTTTGTTGTAGATACTTTAAAGTTGTGTTGTCGGCAATTAAATTGTCATGTTTGTTTCTGTGTGTACCTTTAGCCAACGAACGGCTTGTTTATAAGAAACCTTCTAATGTGTTTCCGTTTCACAATACATGCAGGCTAGTCGTACATCTGCATTATAATTATTGAGTCATCAGGATTTTTTTTCGTCGTCACGTTGTGTTGTTCGAACTCCCTGTATAAGTCTGTTTTAATATTTAGTATGTGCTTCCTGTGCGAGACTTTCATAATTTATTTTCAGCCGCCACAGCACAAAGAAAAATTTTCGTCTCAGAAAGCCTTTCCTTCATCCTGATTGGATTTTATGCTCTTTGCTGTATTCACAGAAAATAAGTTCTGTTAAATAGGTGCCAATAAGCACCTCTTTCTGTAATCAAATTGGACCAGGCACTGCATACCACCTCCACGCTGTACATGTGATCCTGGTCACATAGAATGCACGTCGAACTAGCGGTACACGCCAATACACAGGGAATTGCTTGTCTTTGTACCTACACGACGCTTGTTAGAACACTACCGACACAATTTGCTAAAGGAATTTAATAAAGTTGGTGAAACCATGTTAGTTTGAATGGTTTATAATCTTTCAAAATATTGATTTATTTGAACACTGAAAATACATATAAAAAAGTGAAACCGAAATTGTATTTCACATTATGTTAATTAATTGCAATACCAATTATTAAAATGAAACATAATCCTTTGTAAGAATGGCAACATCGCACGATATTGTGACCTAATTTTCGGTCAGTTTTTCTATTATCCAATGCTACGTTGCCGTATTTACATTTCGTGTGCTATGTTGCTTATGTGTGCGTATGTAAAGGGGCTTCCAAACAGGACATATATTTTTACTGCAATGTGTGGCTGCAATATTTCGAACTTAGTATAACCCCGCTGGATGCGAGAAGCACTGAACCGGTCGAAGTGGCGTTGCTTGGGGGAGGCCTATGTCCAGCAGTGGACGTCTTTCGGCTGAAATGATGATCATAATAACCCGGCATTATAATATCTGGAGCAGTATGACCTAACCTAACCTTTGAATTGGGCCACATTTAGGGCACCAATCCTAACTAATATTATAAATTACGAAAGTGAGTTTGTTTGTTTGATGCTTTCACGTTAAACGGCTGTACGGATTTGGATGAAATTTGGCACATGGGTAGACCATGGTCTATGTCACTATATATTTATATATTATGCCGACAAAACGGAATGTTGCCTTTTTAAAAAAAAACTATACTTTATATATATTTTTATTTTCACAATTATTAGGTATTTTATTTATTGTATTTCTTTTTTTCTTTTCAATCAGTTTTTTAATTTATTAAGTATATTATGTTTCTAGCGTATGACACTCGTGGGTTGCAGCTGAAAATCAGCGTCAGGTGGTACACTGTGTGTTGCCAGCTGACAATATGCTGAGCTGAGGCCCTTTTGGCATTGTAATGACTGTTTTCTGTTTTTTTAGTTTTAAGGTGTATTTTTGTGTGACAATGCCAATAAACGCATTTTTCTTTCTTTCTTTCTTTCTTTCACTATGTCCTACTCCATGACCTGGGGTAGGACATACCTAGTGACATGGAATACTTTTTATTCCGATATTTCCACGGGATCGAGACTTTTGCGGGAGAAACCGCGGGGCGCAGCTAGTATAGAAATAAATAGCTATGTAGTTACAGCGATTGTCCGGCGACTCATAAAAATATTGCTTGTAGTTGTAGTTTTGTTTGTGCAGAATAAACAATTTTTCTTTCTTTGTTTGCCACATACAATACTTAAAAATATTTCTGGCAACCTATCGCAGCTACATATTGCAACAATATAATAATGGCCCGTTTAGAAGCGCCTAGGTCCGCGTGTGTGTGTTATGTGAAAATTCTATTTTCAAATTCGACAAACATTTTTAATCTTTATTTTTTATGACCAGAGAATATTATAATGAATGCGGAGGGCATAAGCCGCTTCCCGTCGCGTGTTAATTAAGAGTTTTTTATTCAACTTTTTAACAAACGTACGAAATATCCAGCAATCCTTAAAAGCACAAATCAGGTAGGTATATTATGAACACAAATCATGCCAATTATATTATTTTTAAAACCGTTTTTGCTAGACTTTTTCTACTCCATTTTGTTAAACAGAATACAACTTTTGCGCCGTGTATTCCAATTTATTGTTTTTTTTTCAAATATAAATTCGAATTCACATACATTATTTATTACATTCATGTGGTAAGTAAGTAGTCAAATGTAGGTTTAATAATAAGTATATAATTATATATTTAAGAGCCCAACACCTGACATGAACACTGTAAGGGCACAGCAATTTAAAATTTTACAAAATATATTAATGTAATATTTTTTCTACTATTCCGTTACTTCTCATTTACAAAGATTTTAAATTGAGTTTAAATTCAAGCTTCTCTTAAGTCCGTCTTTTGTTTTGATAGTCGAAGTTACAGTGTTTCGTTTTTAATTAAACCCTCTTTGGACTACTACGCGTCGCACTGGACAAATAATGATGTACGCACGGCTACACATCAAGCTCTACATTTCCAGTTTATGGTGATCTCGCATTATATAGAATTTCCGTACAATGCGAGGTCAGCTTATACTGGAAATGTATAGCTTGATGTGTAGCCGTGTGTACTAGTCAGTAGATATCTAAGTAGTAGTTCACTGAAATCTAACGAAAATAATCCATACTATCGATACTTAATACTAACAAATATTATGAATGCGAAAGCGAGTTTATTGTTTGTTATGCTTTCACAATAAAACGACTGAACAGACTTAGATTGAATTTGGCACATGGGTAGCCCATAACCTGGATAAGGACATAGGATACTCTTTATCCCGATATTTTCACGGGATCGACACTAATGCGGGTGGAACCACGGGATGCAGCTATTATTATATATGCAAAAGTAATTCTATCTGTCGGTAACCTTTTCACGCCTTAATGTTTGAACAGATTTCTATTAATCTGTCACACAGGTAGACCATGACCTAGGTTTGAGCATAGGAATCTAAAATTATCCCGGTAGTACGTTTCCATCACATATTTTCTCCACGCGGAAAATATCTCAGAAAAAACAAAACTCAATATAAATCGGGAAAAAAGAATCATTAATAATTATTCACTGAATTAATTAATAAAAGTGGATATCATCTACAATTTATTTCATCAGTCTCACGACATACACGTAAGTATTTAATGTCTTTCATTTATCTCTCCTGCCTACGCATACCTACCTAAATGTAGGCTGTATAATATTTAACAAAGCCCACAATCTCTTCATGGGATCTAATAAAAGGAGCTGTACAAACAGACAAACACTATTAACTTATATTTGGACGATTTCGTCTTCATAAGGGATAGAAGCCGACGCGTTGGCTTTATTAACTTTTATCATTTTTAGGGACCCGTAATTGTAACGAAATAAGTCATTTGCAAAAGGGAATTTTATTACTTTCTGTGATAAGGTACATGGAACATTAAATATATGCATTTGCAACTTTCTTGCAAGTTTGGTATCATTTCTTCTTGAAAGAGACATTATCCACACTAATGATAATATACGAAAGTAACTCTGTCTGTTTGTTACCTTTTAACACCTAAACGGCTGGACGTATTTCAAAGTTTGACACACAATAGACCAGGACCTGGGTAAGGAAAGATTCTAGGACATATGATTTTTTATCTCGGTAGTAATTTACTACACATTATTCCACAAACAGGATAATTGTAATCAATACCTAAATGCAATGGGTAATTAGAGATAAACATTAGCTGCAATCCCACTCCTGGAGAGTGACCATTTCCTATTACCCTTTGCATTTTTTGTCTACAGTAATTTGTTTACTGTTTCACAGCAAACACAAAACAAAATACATTTTTTTAAACCGGTACTGTCCCACTGCTGGGTAAAAACAAAAGATTGTTATTTATCATTTTGAAAAACCACTAAATGGTTAAAGATTCCAAGCTGCAACTAGTCACTTACGTACTGTAAACCTCCTGAACAAAACGCTTAGCACCCTTACTTATTTTCTTCCTACCATAATTTCTTTGTATTACCAGGACACTTTTCCAAGGAACTTTTTAACTACGGAGAAGCAAGAACTACTGAACTAATTTAGGAGTATAAGTTGTTAAAAACTTTTTCTTTCTCAACACTCGGAGTCATAATGAGTTGGTAACTCCTGAGCACTACCATGCAAACTGCAATAACTTGTAACTTGCTAGTAATATCGTGTTGCTGTATTTTTCTCGAAAAGTATCTTAAACACCATAGTTTCGTTAATATATTTTACGAAGTGGCTCCACCTCCTTTTGTTACGAAGTGACTTGAACCAACGAAAAGGTTAGATAAGAGTGACACTGGCTGGTGACAGCCACTCTAGCAGACCGTCGCATCGATGGTTGCGTGGCGGCTGTCTTCGGATGACAGAAGATCATGTAGGGCAGCCGCAGCTGCCATACACGTCCTCGACGAACTATACTTTCTTCTGTTGTTGTAATTTTTCGCGAATTCCGGTACAATCCTTTCCTTTTTTTTTTTTTGAGCGTGGTTAATCATCCAATGACTTCTCCCGCTCTGGGCGGAGTGGAAGGGCGTGTCAGACTTTTACTGACTAAAACCCACCCGTATTCCTTCAGTTGCCTGTTGCCAAGGTCCCGGTATCCCTTTCGGACTAACCCGCAACCCTGACAGGCATCGGTCCTAGCGGACCCCCCCAATTGTGCTGACATCTCTTTGAGGCGCGCGTGGAACACGACGCGCCATCGACCCGGGCCTGGCTCTAATCGGACAGCGAGCTACCCATTGCTCGCCGTCCGCAAGCCCGCGCCTATGGTGGCCGGGAATCCGCCTGGGATTCCCGACGCCCAGGGCGTCTCCAACGGCGGCGGTTAAGGGCGTGAGGGCGCAAACTTTGCTCTCCCTCACGCGTTCCGCCTCCTCCTTCGCGAGCATTACTGCTTCACAGAAGGAGGTGACTGCTTCCCATGCCCTCTCGCTCCGTACCATGGCCTGGACCAGAGCCGGACGCGAGAGGTCACCGCCACCAATCGCCTCCAAGACACGGCGGGGCTCCACCCAAGCCGGGCAGACCTCCACCATATGCTCCACCGGGTCCTCCGGGCGATCCACACAGTGGTGACACCCGGGCGTTTCCTCCCGCCTTATCCGAAATAGGAACCTCCCGAAGCAATCGTGTCCGGTGAGGACGCCGCGCGCCGTGGCGCCTCTCTAGCCACTCCTAAAAGAGGAGACTTATCGCCGCAATTGTGGCGTGCCCATCCGGTAGAATCCTGAGAGGCAATTCCCGTGATTTTTATGAACGTTCGCATTCGCATCTCATTCGCAATCTGTCAAAAATACAATCAATTTACCAAAATTTTTGACAAGTTTGACATTTCGGATTCTAATCTGTCAATAATACCTAATTTACCAAACTAAAAATAAAAAAATATTGGTTGTCGCTGAGGACACGATTTGAATTAGAGGTATGAGGAACAGGGTGTAAAGTTCACTCATCCTCTATAGAAAAGGGAGGAACCTCGGACCAGGGTGATGTGTCTGATGGGCAACTGTCCGACAATTGATGTCGGGAATATATTTATGCTGATCGCGCGGTAAACCCTGCTTGCGTGATGCAGTATTTCACGTGACGTCAGGGTCCTGCGTAGTTTGCATGTGGTGATGTAGATGAGACACAAGAACGTTTTTTGAGTATGTTAATTGTGTTTCAGAATTTAATGTAATGTAAAAAGTGTTGTGACCAATTGATCGATGTTCCTTCCCCTTAAGAGCAAAAGCCTTTTTACAAGCTGCTCAAGTGAAGGCTATAAAGAAAAGGGACCGGCGACAAAAAAGATGCTTTTCTTCTACGATACACGGTAAATAAAAGAATAACGAATAATACATAAAAAGTAATTCATTCCACCCTAGCAATTCCTTTCTTTGCCACTCAACAATCAACTTCCCTGAATAATTCACGTAGGTATATTATCCCAATAGAGACTCCATTTTTTTAATGTCAAAGCAATTTGTTCGCGGCCATATTTCACGGCTCGGCTTAATAGACCGGGCGATGACATTCATAAACAATAATGATTGTGATGGTCTATGGGACAGAGTGCTTATTGGTATCTTTTTATGATACTTTTTACTTTATTGGATGGGAGAAAATGTTAACGGTATACGCAATAAAGAAAACAGGAAATAATAAATTGCGCTTTTGACGAAGTTATAAATAGAGGCAAAGTTGCACCTAAATACGTAACGTTTTTTAAAAGTTTACAGAAACATGATAGTTAAACGTTTCATCAAATAGTTCCTATGCCGTAATGTTGGCTCCACTGGTTGTAGGACCAATACGAATACGTTACGCTGCTACCGCCTCATCCAAAGGGTACAAAACGCTTGTGCTCGGTTTTGTTACAATATTCCTCGCAGAAGCCATGTAACTCCTTTCTTAAACGAGCATTTCACTTTGAAAATGAAGTCCAGACGCAAACTTCACTTGGCTTGCCTTCTGTTCGGTGTAGTTAAATACCAGAAACCGGACTACCTTTACAACAAGTTGAGTTGGATAGCGAGTAAACGAGAATGTGGGAGAAGGCAATGCTCGCAGCAACTCTCAACTCGGTCGCACAGTACAGCCGCTTTTAGAGGTAGCTTCCGTTATGCGGCTTCCAAAGTGTGGAATAACCTGCCACCACCTATTCGATCAATTAGCACGATCGACACATTTAGGAGACGCCTACGGCAGTACCTCATAGATGCGCAACGGAAGCTAGACATGGTTAATATCAATATTTCTTTGTTATAAGTATGGTATACCTATTATTTACTGACGACAGTCCATTGTTTCTTGTGCAACCATAATATCACTCTGCTTCTTTTCTTAAATATCCATCTACCTATCTATAATTATTTTTATAAAATATCTAATCGAGTTAGTATTATTATTTGCTACAAATATCCATTTTTTTTATTTTTGTTTTTTATTTAAATATCTACACACACTATAAAACTGATTTACATCTGTAAGACGTCCTCGTAACATAAGGTCCAGTTGAAAACCAGCGTCAGGCACTAGTTGTCTGGCATTCATGCTGAACTGGGCCTGCGCACAATACTTTTTTATGTTCTTTGTTTTTTTCTATAAATATTGTGTGCCTTACCTGGGTCAAATAAATTTATTTTCTTTCTTTCTTTCTTTCTTTCTACAGCGCTACCTAATTAGTCCGTTGTTTTTTTAACAGTGAAGCCAACATTACGATTTGATGAAACGCACTCTAGTTGTAAAATTCACATGACGTGCGTATATTTCCCGCAAACCAAAAACAGAATCCGTGAATCTAATAAGGTTTTACTCCTGCGAAAATACACTGCTACGGTAATTAGGTTACTTCAGACACAACCTATGTACCACCTAGATCAGCGCGTTAGAGATAAACTGACCTCTGAAACTGGGCTTCCCTATGGACAGGTTGACCTGTCGAACGACACGACAGCTGAGTGAAATATTTCCAAAATAACCAAGCTTGGTACACTGATTGATCGATTGGTGTAGGCTGTAGGTACATTTTATAGGCTTGCCCAAGACTTAACCTTTTAAATAAAACCGGAGAGGCTTCATCCAAAAAATGTATAAGCTCAGATAACAATATTGATCAAGAGTAAAACTATCTTGAAATTAATATCTTTCACCTGCACTGGTTCAAAAGATGAATGATCTTTACAAATAATTAGAAAAAGATTCGAAAGTAATTTCATATCTTTATTTGGGTTCAATTCCCGTTTGATTGACAATTGAAGGATTCCTTGGTTGTTTGGTACCCTGCCTGGTTGTTTGCTGGTTGATTCAATGAGTGAAACATGAAAACATGTGTTCAGGACTGAAAGTTATATACCACGAAATAACTGATTACTGAAAGAAGTATAAGATTTTTTTATAGCTTCAAGTATAGCAAATAATTGAGTTCAATTCAGACACACTTTTTCCGTTCCTTCCTAAAGGAACTAACCACTAAAATATTCCTCATATATCTGATTTATTCAAGTGCAGATCCGAAGGCCATTCGATTTTATGTTACCTAAATGATTAATGCAGAGTTTTTATCGACACACGGCGAGCTTTGCACCAAGACGGTTGGGCAATAAAATTAATGTAATATGTGGCCAACCCTTGTGTACGGGCAACGGTTTGTGGGTCAGAAAGGTAGTAGATACTTATACTTAGGGGCAGCTCCCCTTTGGGGAGGCAACGGTTGTTGTTATGTTAATCTTATATAAGCTCGAACCTTTTTTTACGTAAATCATTAACGAATTGTTGGTTAGTTAATTGATACAGGCTTGACTTTGCGGAAATCCATTATAAAATACAATAGATGTACGACTTAGGACGAGATACAAGTGATTAACCTATTCCACGTAACTATTCTTCAAGAGTAATAAAAAAACGCGTGGGGCGATGGATTCACTCTGCGTCCAGCGCTCGTCTGGCAAAACGTCGTGTTCTGGTTGGCAACTGGTCAATGGTCATCCTGAGGATGCCTCGTTGAGAGGTGAAACACGTGTCGACTTCTTACAGTGTTTTTAGGACTCTTGAAGAATAGTTTACTTAATATATCTACGTCTATTGTATTTTGAATTGTTGGTCCATAAAGCCATATGATATGTATCTGCTAACGAATCAGTCAGTTAAACGTTGTGGTCCACCAATCATCACCATTATTTTGCCCTTAACCTTATTTGGGGTTAGTTCAGTGAACCCTTCGTGGCCAATGAATATTTAGAAAGCCTACAATTAATCCTTTAAAAACGAACTCTAAATTACTTTATTTCAATTCATCATATCTGCCGAAAAACGTCCAATGCTGGGCATAGGTCTGGCTCAAACATTTAATTAAACAAAATAGGCAAGCAATAAAGTTAAATATTTAATAAACACCCTTCAAACCCTAAAATAACATTACTTTTTGTCATCCTCATCATCATTTCAACCAAAGGACGTCCACTGCTGGATATGGGCCTCCCCAAGCATCGCCACTTCGACCAGTTCTGTGCTTCCCGCATCCAGAGGATTCCTTCGGGCTTCACAAGGTCATCTGGCCACCCTGTGGGAGGCCTTCTAACGCTAGGTCTTCCGGCACGCGGTCAACACTCCAGAACCGTTCGGCCCCATAAGCCATCTGTTCTGCGAGCAATGTGCCCTGCCCACTTTCACTTAAGTTTGGCAATTCTTCGGGCTACGTCGGTTACCTTGGTTTTCCTACGTATATCTCATTTCTGATTTGATCACGTAGGAAAACTCCAAGCACTTGCGTGAGTGTTTTTCAGCCTTCTAATGAGGCCCATTGTAAGCGACCACGTTTCACCAGATGACCATAGTTCCATACATTCGTAGGGGTTTCGTTGACCATAGATCATCACTGGCAACACGCACTGGTCAGACTTTCGTCTTCAGACACCGCGGAATGTGGAACGAGAAGATATTGCTTTTTGTAATTAAAACAATATTATCACTATACGGAACATTTCTTACCAAACGTTTTTGGTTGACCATTTTGTTTTATTGCGGCATAAAAGTAAGTAAGGGAAGAATGTGCAAATATTAATCAATCAGCTCTGTGCCAATCTAGAACGTAATTAACAGCCATATTTAATTTGGAAGACGGTGCCTTCAGCGTTGATTGTAGGAGTACAATGTTAAAATCATATTGCAAGGTAAGTTAATAACCGTGTAAGTAACGATTACGTCAAAATGGTTAAATCTGCATAGATTTCAGTCAATTTTAATTATAATATTTAGATTCGCAACCTCATTGTCTGTTGGGTCCATAATTAGGAACTTGATTTTAGTCAGGGCACTGTCTAGATGTACAATTATTGATTTGTTTCTACTCTAGCATAAGTTGGTCAAATTTCCTTATAAATAACGGAGATTGACCTTTGAAGTCGTAGCAACTGCAAAAATATTTGGAACTTTAAAAAACAATATCTACAAATACAAAAGGTTCCAATAATGATTTCGAAAATACATTTAAGAAAAAGATTTCCATAATCATAAAAAAACCAACTTCTTCTTCTATCTATACCAGAATGAAAATAAACAGCAAATTCATCCGAATAACCTCATTTATTCATAACAACAAAAACATTTAACAATATTGGCAGTAACATCCCCTTAGGCATCAGGGTCTTGTAGCTAGCAGTAAGTCAACAATTCATCAATGGAGCATGCTTTCAAACAGCACTCGTCGACAGGGCCGCGCTTGCCGCGCACGCCACCCAGAGCCCTCGCACTTTGGGGGGGCATCCACCAACCAGCATCGCGCTTGGATTCCGCACCCCAGCATAGTACCGCCAAGGTCCTGGACAGATGCCTTCCGCAGTAGAAATTGGTGCCATCTTCAGAAGCATAGCACGCAGCGCAAGCCATCATCAGGGCGAATACGGTGAAGAACTTCATGGTGATTTTGAGGGTACAGTTGAGGTACTATTTAGCTACAGTTGAGGTACTATTTAGCTGAAGTTGAAGTACTATTAAGCTGAAGTTGAGGTACTATTCAGCTGAAGTTGAGGTAGTATTTAGGTACTTTTGAGAATTCAGGTACTATACTGTTCCAAACAATGGAATTCGAATGTGCTTTGTTCCTGTCCTCCTAAGCTTATATATAGGGAATCTTCATTAATATTCAAACACTAATGAGGAGGTTTTCGTCTTAAATGTATGTAGGTTGTCGAATATTCACCTTGTATGTCACCTTAATTTTACGTTTGGATGCACCTTATTAGAAGTGGGTGACCGGAGACGGGGTACCTAGTATCTACGTGGTAAAATTAGAGCAAAGATATTCTGGAGTATTTTTGCCTCGTTGCTATAGTCTACTGCGCAAAGAATAATTATATTAGAAGACTTTGTATCTCTTAGAATTCTGTCTATAGTCTTTCGATTTTGTAGAGATGATGGAAACTCTAAGAAATTATTATAACCCAGTGAAATGGATCCACTAACTTCTGAGGCAGCAAGTGACTTGGTACTTAAAAGAGATGTAAATCTCGTACTCATAATAATTTGGTTTAAGTTATGATTGTCGTTTTCTCACAGTTGGAGAAACTTTTTAATGAGCCAGCCCTTGAAAAATATTGCTAAAGAGAACCGAAGGAATGAGAAACCGCAACAGCAACTTTTTTCTAAAATCGGATCTTACCGCTCACGGCCCCCCATTTTGTCATAAATCATGATTGCCTAGATTCCTAAAACATAGCTTTACCCATTTTTAGGGTTCCGTAGTACCCATGAAAGGTAAATAGAGAACAGATCACCTATGAGTTTATACATTAGCACTGATCGGTAAATTAACAGACGTCTACTACTAACGTTATTACGTTGGTTGTGTTATAATTTTTTAAAGCGGGGTGCCAAAATTCCTTATTCTTATATATTCTGCATGCCAACAGAGTAGTTGTTATTTCTGTCCGAATGGTCAAAGGAGAACTTACCTATCCCACGTGCTAAAATTTCAAGGCCACAGTTAAGTTTTCCGATACAGCAGCACAAACTCTCCGTTCGGATACTTACTATAATAATAACATGTATAATGGACGGAGATGTAGTTAAAACAAACGTGCTAAAATAAAACAAACAAAATACCCCAAACAGTTTTAGTGTAAAAACCTGTTTTGGGCAGTTTGATTAGATAGATTTAATTCTATATTTTGCTAAACTCAATTAATTTGTAAGTATTTATGGATGCAGATGAAATGAAATGAAATCTTTTATTTCCAGATATAAATCCACATACAACTTTCAATAAATACACACATAGTTAACGTAATAAATAGTTATACAATATCATAAATATGACACATTCATATTACACACACAAGTCGAATTAGGTAATCGGCGTATGGTAGAACTGCCACTTTATATGTAGGGGGCTGTGGTTCCGTTCTCGTACCGCGGCCACCAAACAATTGGCTGATCTATGTATGGCGGTGCGTGAGGCGGCCGACCGGCACCTCAGCAGCGTCAATCTAGCATATTTTTACTGGGCATGAGTTTATGCAGGAGCATACAAGATTTTCTAAAACCACACTTGATA
The DNA here is from genome assembly GCA_947363905.1 of Lithophane semibrunnea. Classification (NCBI taxonomy): domain Eukaryota; kingdom Metazoa; phylum Arthropoda; class Insecta; order Lepidoptera; family Noctuidae; genus Lithophane; species Lithophane semibrunnea. Next base: position 15,973,126 of record OX376203.1, read on the forward strand.
CCAATGTAATTATAATTCAATGTTATAATGCATTTCTGAATATAAAAATGACAGTCCCCAAAACCCTACACATCGCTGCTTTACAGCATCGCTAAAGAGTAATAAGTACCAAACTCCCCAGCAACATCACATGCCAAAAATCAATATCTAAAGCACATTTTCAGGAGACACGATTAATATTCCACATCCTACACAATTAGGTTGAAGCTGAACTCATTAGTAACTGAATATTAATCAGATTCCCAGTATAAAAGCCAGTGCAACCCATGGAAACATCACAGTCAACCACCAACGTTGGGAACCGTACCAACTGAAGCTACTCCCTCAACAACATGAAGTTTTACATGGTCTTCGTTCTGATGTTCGCTTGTTTCTCCTGCTATTATGCTCAAGAAGGCACAAGCTTCTACTGTGGAAGGACCTTATCCAGGGCTCTGGCGGTACTCTGCTGGGGAGCCGAGTCCAAACGGGATGCTGGCTGGTGGATGCCGCAGCATGGAGGCAGCGCGCTTGCTGGCGTGCGCGGCAAACGCGGACCGGTTGACGAGTGCTGTGAAAAGGCGTGTTCTATTGAAGAATTGATGACTTACTGTTAAGGGTGATTATTGTTTATTGATTTAAGTAGCGACCAATGTGATTAAATTATTTTATTAATCAAATAAACGATAAATATTGTTTTCATCTTAATTATTTTATTTATTATTTTCATATAAATATTTCTTGTACTTCCTTTTTAATCTACTTCAATCTTATAACGTAGATATTACACAAAAAACTTTTTACAAAAAAAAACAACCGACTTTCAAAAAGAAAAGTGAAAAATAACTTTAATTTCGGAAGTCGGTGTCTGCTTTTCAATTTTCGTTTTTTGCCACCGACTTCCGAAATTAAAGTTATATTTAATTATTTTTTTTGGAAGTCTGTTGTTTTTTATTGTAAAAAGTCTTTATTTTTCACTTTTTGGTTGTGGTAACTACCCTACACAAATTCGTATACTGTTGTCTGCTATGTGACGGAGTCAATTAACATGTCATCAACATCGCAAAGTGGGAAAAATACGTAATTATTAAAGCTAACTCAAAAACTACGCAAGCAAAATAAAAAAAATGTATATGGGACCACTTCTGAAGCATGACCTACCAAACAAAAAAAGAATCATCAAAATCGATTTATAATTGGCGGAGTAATCGGGTAACATACATACAAAACAAAAAAAAAAACATACAGTCGAATTAACCGACAATCAATGCGGGGTGGTGGTTCACTAATCTTAATTAAAAGTAGTATTAAATCAAAAACCCGTAAAGACATAGTTGAACTATCGGTTGAGCATAGCATTGAGCTGTCTTGTGTTGAGCTAGATAAGCATGTAATAGTGTGCGTTTACAGACCCCCAAATTATCAAAACTACTCTATATTTGAGTCAGTAATGGAAGATGTTTTGTCAAAACTTGCAACTGGGAATAAATCGGTAATTATCTGCGGGGACTTTAATTTTAACATTTTAGAAAATAATTTGAATACCAGTAGATTACTAAATTTGTTTAAATCCTTCAATTTGTCAAATGTGTTTGTACAGCCAACCCGAATAACTACGACTACTGCTACATGTATCGATAATGTGTTCTGTTGCTGCGACTATTTAGATAAAGCCATCGTTAATTATCTCCCTTCTGATCACAGTGGTCAAACAGTAACTTTTGAGTCCAACTTACCAATACAAAAAGTGCAGATACAATTCAGACCAGTAACAGCTGTTAATTTAAATAAATTTAATAGCACTTTAGTTTGTAAATTAAGTAATCAGGACCTTTCATTAAACAATGTCAATATTTTGTATAAAGAATTCTTTTCGGTAGTCCAAACCGAGTTCAATAATACTTTTAAGAAAAACACTAAAACTATCAGCCCCAAGTTTTTATTTTGTGATTGGGCAACTAAAGGACTCAGGAACAGTAGGGAAAGACTTTTCGAGCTGTATGGCCTTAAGCCTTATATTAATACGGAAACTTTTAATAAGTATGTTGCTACTTATTCTAGAATTTTTAAGAGCACTTGTAAGGCAGCTAAAGCCTTATACATTAGCAACAAAGTTAAATCAGCAGACAATAAAATACAGGCGGTTTGGAAAATTATCAATAATGAAAAGAATAGGAACAAAAAGCATAATAATTCCGATTACACACTGGAGACGTCAGGTGGTGGTCTCATTTGCGATTGCAAAGAAGTTGCTCAAGAATTTGTACATTTTTTTACCAGTATCCCACTTAAAACTACTGAAACCTTAAACTCCTCGCCATCGCTCTCTTTTGATTTAGTAAGGGCGAACGTTTCAGCCAGCCCGATTGAATTTAACTTTAAGCATATTAACCCCGCAACAGTAATAAAAGCTTTTAAGCAAATCAAGATCAAATTGACCGAGGATCTTTGGGGAATGTCCATTAAAGTCTGTACCTCTATAATTGAAACCATAGCGCCTTACTTAGCCTTAATATTTAATTTATGTGTAGATCAAGGAGTCTTCCCAGATTTAATGAAATACAGTAAGGTAATACCACTTTTCAAATCCGGGGACAGTAAAGACACCAATAATTATAGACCCGTATCCGTGCTGCCGGTTTTCAGCAAGGTGTTTGAAAAGGTGATGCTGAATCAAATGCTCAATCATTTTAACATAAATAAAATCCTTCACGACCAACAGTATGGATTCACCAAAGGACGTTGTACGACCGACGCCGGTGTGACCTTACTAAGACACATTTTTAATGCGTGGGAAGAGGCCCAAGACGCCATAGGAATCTTTTGTGACCTCTCCAAGGCATTTGATTGCGTCGATCACGAAACCTTACTCTTGAAACTTGAGCATTACGGACTTGGAAAACTTGCGCTCAGTTTAGTAAAATCTTATTTAAATGATAGACAACAGCAAGTTCAAATAAACGGTATCAACTCACTGGGTCTAAAAGTAAAAATGGGTGTTCCACAAGGCTCGATTTTGGGTCCTTTCCTCTTTTTAGTATACATTAATGATCTACTCCATTTATTAAAAAATCAGCCACACATGGTGTTATTTGCTGACGATACTTCCTTAATTTTTAAGGTAAATAGACGTGCTACAAATTTTGACGAAGTAAATAACGCCCTTCTGCAGGTCCAAAATTGGTTTACTGCTAATAATTTAGTATTAAATGGGAAAAAAACGAAGTGCATCAAATTTTCTTTGCCTAATGTCAAAAGTAGGGATTGTGAGATTGTATTGAATCAAGAGAAACTAGATTTCGTCGATAAAACTGTTTTCCTGGGGATCACGCTCGACTCAAGGCTACAATGGGGTCCTCATTTAACATCTCTTGCAGGACGGCTAAGTTCAGCAGCATATGCTGTCAGAAAAATCCGTCAATTTACTGATGCAGATACCGCGAGGCTAGTCTATTTTAGTTACTTTCATAGCATCATGTCTTACGGTATTTTACTATGGGGACGGGCTGCAGACATCGAGTCTATCTTTATTCTGCAGAAAAGAGCGATCAGAGCCATTTATAATCTTCGCAGGCGCGATTCTTTAAGGGAACTGTTTAAGGATATAAACATCATGACGGTACCTTGTCAATATATCTATGAAAATATCATGCACGTAAGAAAAAATTTACATCTTTTTAGTAAAAGAGGTGATAGACATAATTACAGTACTAGAAATAGGGACCTATTAGTTCAACCAGGTTTCAGACTGGCTAAAGTAGACTCATCTTTCATGGGATACTGTTTAAAATGTTACAATAAAATTCCTTCCCACATACTTCAACTGAACGAGACGAAATTCAAAACTTGTATAAAACGCACACTATGCAGGCAGGCATATTATAAGTTGGAGGATTACATCTCTGATAAAAATGCTTGGCTTAAAGCTGGTCCTGCTCCACAATCATAAATAACTAATTAACATTCGAACATACAGTTGGAGCTGCTGAAGATTTTAAGATCATCATCATCTTTGCATTGTATAAACTCAATCTCCTTTGTATTATATAATTGCATAGCACAGGTGTGAGTACTATGTACTATTGAGCTACCATTTACCGGGTAATCTGTCTTTCATTGACTTGAATGTGCCCTGGCGGCTGGGAATGTCATGCTCACTTAAATGTCTCGCTGATGGTTGCGCGTGTGTTGGATCATTTAGCTCCCTTCAAAATGGTTGAGCTGAATGGTGCTGATCCATGCGTCATGTTCGTGAACGGGCGCCGTCAGTTGTGACTGGTCATCTCTTAGCTGCCATGGCTTATTTTAATTTTTGAATTGTTTTTATGTCATAATTGCGGACGCTTTTAACGCGCTTTTTACATTGTTCTCACATTTATAATTTCAACATGAATGATGTAACCCATATATTGTAACAATATTTTGATTTAAAAGAGTGTCCGTGGAGTTTCTTGCCCGTTCTTCTCCATAGGTACCTCCTACGCTTTGGAATGGGCAACTAGCTTCATATTTCTGACTGACCGACTCCTTGACACTTCAAAAGTGCCTGTAAATGGTTTAATTGAAATAAATGCTTTGAGTTTGAGTTTGAGTTTGAACTGAGAACCTCCTCCTATTTGAGGAAGTCGGTTAAAAACAGCAGCTTTTTTTGTATGCTCTTTATATTACAAATTCGAGAACTTATTATTGAAAACGAGATCATCCTATAAAGTAACTATTTCCACGTCACCAGGAAAGAAAAATCATCTGTCTTGGTAAATGCTGTTGCATGTTCTCTAAAAATATCTTTACAAAGTATATTTAGAAACCCGAAGAAGCTCAAAACTCGCTCTATCACATACACCCACAAAGGTGTACCCGATGGGATCCTGCCGTTTTGCCGAAAAGATTTTGCCCAAATTTCACTACCCAAACAAATTTTAGCAACCTTTTTTTATACCAATGCAATGTTTGGAATGATTTTAGTACGCACATTTTCATTTGGTCAAATTTTTACTTTGCAGAAGATTATCAAGGATAATGTCATTTAGGCATTTGGTCTTTACTCAAATGATTTATTACAGCAAACAATCTTTAGATAATAAACGTTTGGTCAAATGATTTGTTAGGTTAGGTTAGGTTAAAACTGTGACCTACTACGTGCGAGCCGAGCGAGCGAAGCGAGCGGTGCCGCGGCAGCGGCCGGCGAGTGCCAGAAACGACTAGATTATATAGAAAAAAAACAGGCTACCCGAAACTGACGATACTAAACATTTGGCAAATTTTATTTTGCGCCAACTGAAATATTTGACTACATAAAAATTGGTAAAAGTACTATTTGTTAAACAATTTATTGTTTAAACGTTCACTTGCCAAACATTAGGTTTGCGTTACAATTATTTGTGAAGAGATTTTTTGCTAAGTAATATTTTGGCAAATGAGATTATGCGAAAAATTGTTTGGGAAGTGATAATTTGGCAATTTATTTTCGATGAAACAAGGGAGACCCGCACCCGATGCGTCAATGGTGCATAATGCAGAGGTTTCCGCAGAGCTGTCCACTGAACCACGCGGAGCATTCACACTGCAGCGGATAATTGTGAAGTCCCTAGGGTGGGCGCCAATTTAGGGAACATAGCGAATTTTGTGAAATGTGGACACTCTTGCGGTGTTTTGTTAAATCAAATCAAATCAAATCAAAAGTCATTTATTCAAACTAGGCTGAGAATCAGCACTTTTCGAACGTCAAAATTATATAAGACAGTCCCCCCAAAACGCCCACCCTTCACCACTTCCTAGTGCTTTAGCTGGGAAGAAGAAGTGGCGCAACAAACTCCCCAGCAGCACAGCTGTCTGTTCAGTTAGAAAAATTTGATTCTATACAAAAGTTTGCAAAATCATTTACATTACGCAACATAAAACATAAATCTAATTAGCCATATGTCAGCTAGCACACGCCAATACACCAACCAAAAAAAAAATGAATAATATAAAAAAAAAACGAGAACTATATGTACTCAAGCAGAAATAAGTAGTAAATATAAACATAAACATAAATTAACTAAATAAAAGCCTCCAGGCACAAAGGGCGTGCCCGCTTACATATAGCTATTTATAGCTGCAACTGGAAGTTATAAATGATAAACTAGGACCATCGAAGTAAATAAATAAAAATGAATTACTAATAACATTAACAAAACCGAGATCAGCAAGACGACCAGTCACCACAAGCAGCACCCGTTCACGAGCATAACGCAAAGATCAGCCATTACCCCCCTCGCCATATTTGAGGGAAGGAGACAACCCGATTGTATTACCCCTGTTGGATAATGTGTGGGTTTTTTGATGAAGCTGGTATTAATAAATTAGTGGATGGATGTTAAAACAGTAGAAATAGGTCATCTAATTATACAACAACGGGATTTGAATAAACAGTAATGAGGTAAAAACTATTATATGTTTAGATTCGCAACCTCGTTGTGTATTGAGCCCATAATTTAAACTTGACTTTAGTCAGGGCACTAGATGTATAATGATTGGTTAGTTTCTACTGTAGTATAAGTTGGTAAGATTTCTTTATAAATAACTGAGATTGAATAATTCTTCCATCTGAAGACTGCAAAAACATTTTAAACTTACAAAAAAAAAACGTAGAATAGAATAGAATAGAATTTTTATTTCGCAAATATGGGTAATACATACAGGTCTTAAGATTAAGTACATAATTATAGCTCAGCCACATTTTACCAATCGGCATGCAAAATTATATTAGATTACTTATATCATTCTTATCACAATTAAGTATATCAATTTATAATTTTTGAATTATTATTTAAATCATCAAATTAATTATTTTTTAAATAAATATGTGTAACAAAAGAAAATATATAAATTATTATCATTAGAATAATTGACATATCATTACAATTAACAATATTATTATTAAAAGAGAAAAAAAAAATAACATAAATTTATATTAATTATAGTAATCAAAACTCCCATTAGGAAAAACTTTTATCATCAAAAAAATCTTTAATTGAATAGTAACATTTTTCTAATAACAATTTAGTTAACCGTTTTTTGAATACTGAGATGGGTAATACTTTTAGATTTATTGGTAATTTATTATATATGAGCGGACCCATGGAAATTTTTTTTTTTTTAAGTAAGGACGTTTTGTAACCGCCTGTATAAAGTTGACTTTTATATTGAGACCTCATTGGTCCTTTGCGTATTCTCTTATCAATCATTGATGTAAACAAATTACTGTTCATCTTAACAAATAAGGCAACTTCAAGAATGTACAAAGAAGGTAGTGTTAGAATCTTCAGTGATTTAAAAATTGGTTTACAGCTTTCTATGGGTTTAAGCCCTGTCATTGATCGAAGACAACGTTTTTGGGCCCTAAATATTTTATCTCTCTCACTACAGTTTCCCCAGAATATAACACCGAACCTTAGTAATGAAGCAACCAAACCATGATATGCTGTCACTAGCGTGTTCATATTTAACTTTTTTGAGAGATTGTACAGAATATATGCGGTTTTGCTTAATTTTTGGCACACAATTTCAGCATGGTCCTTCCAGGTCAATTTATCATCAATATGTACTCCCAAAAATTTTGTAACTGAAGTGGTATCTACTATTTCGTCTTTATATTTAGTTACAATATAGTTTGGCCTCAGTCGTTGGAAGAAATGCATTACTTTGGTTTTTTGTAGATTTAACACAAGATTATTTTTATTAAGCCAATCTATTATTTTTTCAAGTGTATCATTTATCTCTCTTTCGTATTGAGTATTATTTTTACATTCAATTATAGCTGTGCTGTCGTCAGCAAATAAAGTCATAGGATGATGTATTTGACAAGGTAGGTCGTTAATATAAAGTAAAAACAACAATGGCCCAAGTACACTGCCCTGCGGGACTCCGAATTTAGTAATTCTAACATTGGATAGATATTTCAATTCACGTTTAGTTTTGGGACATATTCTCGAAATTTCTGTAAATTGTTTTCGATCCGTGAGATAAGACTTTACTAAATTTAGGACATTGCCCCTTATCCCATAGTGATGAAGTTTATTTAAGAGGATGTCATGTTTTACATAATCGAATGCTTTCGTCATGTCTGTGAATATTGCACATACAGGATTTTTACTATCCACATTGTTCATTATCACTTTAATAGATCAAATATCGCCATATTCATATTTTTGTTTTTTCGAAAGCCTTTTTGCTCTTCGCATACAATATTATTTTTAGTTCCAAATGTGTAAATAGATTCATAAATAATTTTCTCGAAAATCTTTGAGAAAACTGAAATTAAAGCTACCGGCCTATAGTTCGACATGTCTCCCTTATCGTTTTTTTATGCAATGGTTTTACTATGAGAGTCTTTAATTTATCAGGGAATATACCTGAGCTCATGCATGTATTGATTATGTGGGCTAATGGTTTAGCTATGACATCCAAAACAAATTTTACCACCGTGGTAGAAACTTCATCGCATCCAACACTATTTTTATTTTTCAAGTGTTTTATTATACGCAAAATGTCTTGAGGTATTACTGGAGGCATGAATAATGAATTGCTGACATGTAGATTACTACTTGTATTTCTCGGATATTTACTATTTACATTTTGTACCTGATCAACGAAAAAATCATTAAATGAATCAGCAATTTGCTTAGGATTAGTTACTAATTTATCTTCCTTATTAATTTGTAATATTGGTTCTTTTAACCGACTGTTATTATTAATTATCTGCCATGACGTCTTAGCTTTATTTTGAGAACAATGAATAAGGTAGTTATTTTGAGCTTTTTGTGTGAGATTGATAATTTTTTTAAGCGTGGGAATAATTTTTAAATGTAGTTTTATTTTCACATGAAGGTGCTTTCCTATATTTCCAAAGTAGGTTTCTTTGTTTTCTGCTGCAAATTCTAATACCTCGCGAGATCCATTTTACTTTCTAATCGGGTTTTATATTAATTAATTGGTTTGTAGGTAGTTTAATTAATATAAAATACATTTAAAAAAAGATATCCATAATCATAACAATACCAACTTCTTCTTCTATCTATACCAGAATGAGAATAAACAACGAATTCATCAGAATAACCTCATTTATTCATAATAACAAAATATTTAACAATATTGGCAGTAACATCCCCTTAGGCATCAGGGTCTTGTAGAACTCTAAGAAATTATTATAACCCAGTGAAATGGATCCACTAACTTCTGAGGCAGCAAGCGACTTGGTACTTAAAGAGATGGTATGTAAATCTCGTACTCATAATAATTTGGTTTAATTTATGATTGTCGTTTTCTCACAGTTGGAGAAACTTTTTAATGAGCCAGCCCTTGAAAAATATTGCTAAAGAGAACCGAAGGAACGAGAAACCGCAACAGCAACATTTTATTTAAATCGGATCTTACCGCTCGCGGCCCCCCATTTTGTCATAAATCACGATTGCCTAGATTCCTAAAACATAGCTTTACCCATTTTTAGGGTTCCGTAGCACCCACGAAAGGTAAATAGAGAACAGAACACCCATGAGTTTATACATCAGCATTGATCGGTAAATTAACAGACGTCTACTACTAACGTTATTACGTTGGTTGTGTTATAATTTTTTAAAGCGGGGTGCCAAAATTCCTTATTCTTATATATTCTGCATGCCAACAGAGTAGTTGTTATTTCTGTCCGAATGGTCAAAGGAGAACTTACCTATCCCACGTGCTAAAATTTTCAATGCCGCAGTTCAGTTTTCCGATACAGCAGCACAAACTCTCCGTTCGGATACTTATTATAATAATAACATGTATAATGGACGGTGATGTAGTTAAAACAAACGTGCTAAAATAAAACAAACAAACTACCCCAAACAGTTTTAGTGTAAAAACCTGTTTGGGGTAGTTTGATTAGATAGATTTCATTCTATATTTTGCAAAACTTAATTCATTAGTAAGTATTTATGGATGCAGATGAAATGAAATGAAATCTTTTATTTCCAGATTTAAATCCACAAACAACTTTCAATAAATACACACTTAAAATAACGTAACAAATACCTACAATATCATAAATATAACACATTCACATTACACACACACACGTTGAATTAGGTATACGGCGTGTGGTAGGACTGCCACCTTATATGTAGGGTTTTTTTTTTTTTTTTTTGAGCTTGGGTAATCATTCAATGACTTCTCCCGCTCTGGGCGGAGCGGAAGGGCGTGTCAGACTTTTACTGACTAAAACCCACCCGTGTTCCATCAGTTGCCTGTTGCCAAGGTCTCGGTATCCCTTTCGGACTAGCCCGCAACCCTGGCAGACATCGGTCCTAGCAGACAAACCTGGCAGACATCGGTCCTAGCGGACCCCGCCAATATGTAGGGGCTGTGGTTCCATTCTCGTACCGCGGCCACCAAACAATTGTTCGATCTATGTATGGCGGTGCTTGAGGCGGCCGACCGGCCCCTAAGCAGCTTCAATCTAGCATTTTTTTACTGGTCATCAGTATAAGCAGGAGCACAAGGTTTTCAAAAACCAATTCTGATACCAGCTAATAGTTTTAATGCATTTCTCAATATAAAAATGGCAGTCCCCAAAAACCTACACTTCGCTGCTTTACAGCATCGCTAAAGAGTAATAAGTACCAAACTCCTCAGCAACATCACATGCCAAAAATCAATATCTAAAGCACATTTTCAGGTGACACGATTAATATTCCACATCCTACACAATTAGGTTGAAGCTGAACTCATTAGTAACTGAATATTAATCAGATTCCCAGTATAAAAGCCAGTGCAACCCATGGAAACATCACAGTTAACCACCAACATTGGGAACCGTACCAACTGAAGCTACTTCCTCAACAACATGAAGTTTTACATGGTCTTCGTTCTGATGTTCGCTTGTTTCTCCTGCTATTATGCTCAAGAAGGCACAAGCTTCTACTGTGGAAGGACCTTATCCAGGGCTCTGGCGGTACTCTGCTGGGGAGCCGAGTCCAAGCGGGATGCTGGCTGGTGGATGCCGCAGCATGGAGGCAGCGCGCTTGCTGGCGTGCGCGGCAAACGCGGACCGGTTGACGAGTGCTGTGAAAAGGCGTGTTCTATTGAAGAATTGATGACTTACTGTTAAGGGTGATGATTGTTTATTGATTTAAGTAGCGACCAATGTGATTAAATTTTTTTATTAATCAAATAAACGACAAATTGCGTTTTCATCTTAATTATTTTCATATAAATGTTTCATGTACTTACTTTTTAAGCTACTTCAATCGGATAACGTAGACATTACACAAAAAACTTTTTACAAAAAAGAAACAACCGACTTCCAAAAAAAACAAAAAATGTGAAAAATAACTTTAATTTCGGAAGTCGGTAGTTAGGCAATCGCCTGAGTAACGTAATCGCTGACTAATTCAGCGGATGCGCCCGTGCGTCATTAATAAACTGCACAATTGCAGATTTGCAGATTCTAGAAATAAGTTTAGTTAATAGAAATATAATAATTGTAAGTTAGTCTTGTAGAACATTTCAATCAATAAACATTGTTTTAATTCAAATAAATATATTTTTAATAATAATTTCGTTCGCCGTAACTTAACTGGCGCAGTCGGTAGGATCGCGACACTCTACTTCGAATACAACTCTTCGGTAAGAGTGAACGGTATCTATCGTTATCTTCGCGATCGAGAATTCGAATCTACAAAGGCGAGCAACCTGCGGGAGTCCTGGAGAATTGGGAGCCCTGCTGTTCTACGAGGCCCGGCTAGAGATGCAGAAGATACTGTGGTGAGTGCTTGTTGTATACCCAGTTTCCCATGCTATATTTCCTGCCGTATTTTATAAATGTTACCTGTGTGTTTGTTTATAGGCTAAAATCGCTATAGGCAAATTGCATCACTTATAAGAGTTCATTACACTCATTTTTAATTTAGGTGTTTATGTATGCGTGCTAAAATCGCGGTATACATTTCGCATTTCACAGCAATTCATTCTGTAACAAGAGATATTTACTCGTTTATGTATCAGCTATTATCGTAATTCGTATAACATAATTAAAATAACTTCAAGCTAGCTTCTTAGGGAGTAGGCAGTATTAGGTATTAGACGTTATCCCAATAGTATTTTAAACTGAATTAGAATTGATTTCTTTTGTATTCTTATATTACAATTAAATTACGATGGCTATGGCAAGCATTGATCTAGCGACTTTCAAGTTCGTTTCAGAGTTGTTGCCAAAATACGATGGCAATCCTAAAACATTAAATTACTTTATTAGAGAAGTTGAAAATGTGATGCTATTACTGGATCCACAAGTTAGGGTGAATCCTGCTATTGTTAGTTTAATTTAAAGTAAATTAAGCGGTTCGGCGATCAGTGCAATAGCATCCGAAGAAACAGTGGATAGCTGGCAGACAATTAAGGCTGCGTTGACGCGTAGATTAGGCGAACCGCGTAACGAAATACAGCTGATGCAAGAACTAACGCGTTTGCGGCGTAGTAAAAATGAAGACGCCGAGACGTTTGGTAAACGACTAAGAGAAATTTTAGACACCTTAAACGTAGTAGGTAGGCATACGGATAAGTCATACTATGAGAGTATGGTCATAGACCAATACGTTAACCATCTGGACTTTCACGTTTCTATTGGCGTGCGAATTGCGCAACCTACGACTCTTGAAGCAGCTATAGTAGCGGCTAGGCAAGAGGAGGCACGTTTGGCATTCAATAGATTCAATAATAATTTTAATGCACTTTCCATCCAAAACAAACCGAAAGAAATACCCAAGCCAAACCAAACGGTACCCCAAAATAGTAACTTTACCCCGCGTAATAGCTGGAACATAGATCACAGACAACAAAGGGGTCAAGGCATACCCCAAGGAAGACCCGCTTCTGGTAACGTAAGACCTAGTGGTTCTGGTATTGTCAGAAACTCAGGTAATTTTAGATCTCAGCCGAATATACCTCGCCAACAGGTGAACCCGCCACAAAAGGTGTCTGACGTCACCATGAGATCGGTAAGTAAGCCCGAAGCACCGCGTTTTGCTTCCGAAGAAATGTTTTATACACAGCATAACCAAGACCAGTGTTACCCTGACTACAATGTCTACTACGAAGGTGAGTGTAATAATAATGTACAACTTAACGGCGAAGACTACAACTACACGCAGGAGATGCCTGTGGATGGACCAAGCCATCAGGATTTTCCCCAGAGCGAGGAGCCATTAAACCAAAGCTAGTTAAGACTTTTCACCTCAACAACCAAGGTAAAGACCATCTTCCTTATATAGAGTTACCGGAATTCCATGGTAAATTTTTATTGGATACTGGAGCTTCGCGTTGTATGATATCACCTGACGTAATAATCAGTACTAATCTTGAACACTGCGTTGAGCGCGAGCCATTTCAAGTAAAAACGGCGCACGCTACTACTCGTCATGAACATGTTGCTATTTTACCTTTACCCCCACAGTTTAAGACAGACATATATCATAAATTTTTACTTTTCGATTTTGACCCAAAGTATAAAGGACTAATAGGGATGGACTTGTTAAAAGAATTAGGGTGTAACATAGATTTTAAAAATAAGTTATTGCGAACTTATAATACCGAAATACCAATTTATTTTTATTATCCAGTAAAAAGACTCAAAATTGAACCTAATTGTGAAAAGTTTATAACAGTAAAAACGAATTATATGGACGGCAACTATATCTGCGACGACTTTAATTGGTTTAAAGGACTCAAGTCACCCGCCGCTGTAGTAGCCGTAAAGAACGGAATTTTTAAAACAACTATAATTAACTTAACCGATAAAGAACAAGTAATTAGTAACAATTGCCACCTACCCCTTGAGCCTTTGCCATCACAGTTGATAAATCAACACAAAACACACAAAATCAACACCCTTCAAACTAAAACTGACATAGACAAAGAACTTCACGAAAACTTAAAGAAAATTAGAACCATATGAATTGCTATCAATATCGTGACGTATTTTACTCCGAAAACATACCGTTATCCTTCACACATACGGTAAAACATGAATTAAGACTAACTGATGACACACCCATTTTTGTTAGAAACTATAGACAAGCCCCGCAACAACGTATCTATTGAAATTAAAAAGCAAATAGATAATTTATTAAAACAGGGAATCATACGAGAAAGTATTTCACCCTGGTCTTGCCCTGTCCATATCGTCCCAAAAAACCCGACGCTTCAGGGAAGGTCAAATGGAGACTTGTTATAGACTATAGACGACTGAACGATAGAATTGTCGAAGACAAGTACCCGTTACCGAACATCAACGACATACTCGATAGATTAGGGCGCGCACAGTATTTTACAACCCTTGATCTAGCAAGTGGCTACCACCAGCTAGAAATGCACCCCAATGACATAGAAAAAACTGCATTTACTACAGGAAGAGGTCATTATGAGTTCTTAAGAATACCGTTTGGATTGAAAAATGCTCCGAGCACTTTTCAGCGACTTATGGACCATATTCTTAGAGGAATAGATAACGTATTCACTTATTTAGATGACGTCATAATTGCAGCCACCTCACTGCAGCATCATAACGAAAAACTCAAATTAGTACTTCAGCGATTCAGAATGCATAATCTCAAAGTGCAATTAGATAAATCAGAATTCTTACAAAAACATGTGAATTTCTGAGGACATGAATTGACTGACCAAGGACTACAACCCAACAAAGACAAGATAAAAGCAGTCTTAAATTTCCCCATACCACGAACACAAAAGGACATAAAGTCCTTCCTAGGATTAGTAGGTTATTACCGAAAATTCATTAAAGATTTTGCGAAGCTTACTAAACCGTTAACAGCCTGTCTTAAAAAGAACGCAAAAATTGTCCATAGTAACGAATTTTTAGACGCAGTTAACAAGTGTAAACAAATTTTGACCAATGCCCCAATATTACAATACCCTGACTTTGACAAACCATTTATCTTGACAACAGACGCATCTGACTTTGCGTTAGGCGCCGTTTTATCGCAAGGCAACGTTGGTGCCGATAAACCAGTAGCTTTTGCTTCAAGAACGCTATCAGAAACCGAGACGCGTTACTCGACAATAGAGAAAGAATTACTCGGGATAGTTTGGGCTATCAAATATTTTAGGCCTTATTTGTACGGCCAGAAATTCACCATCTATACAGACCATAGACCTTTGACATGGCTGATGTCTTTAAAAGACCCTAACTCAAAATTGACACGATGGAAACTAAAGCTAGCCGAGTACGACTATAAGGTAGTTTATAAAAAGGGTAAACAAAACACAAACGCCGATGCACTATCCAGAGTCAAAATCTTTCACAACAGCATAGATTCTCTAGCTGTCAATTTTGACGATAACGACGACGACGAGATTATAAACAGAATATTTGAGAACGCCCGTAGACAAGCACAGACAAATAACGACCGAGACGACAACAATGACGGACTTCGCAATAATAATACCGATGTACCTATCGACACTAGTAACTACCCTGGTAATAATAACGATGTAGAAGAAAGAAGTACTAACCACCCCCACACTGACAACGGAACAGACTCAATGAGCATTGTTACAGTCGACCCTGACCAATTAGTCTCGACAAATCATACCCAACCCGATAATGAAAACAACGGCATACCGATTTTATCCGATGCAATAGACAAACAACTAAAACAATTCTATATTAGGTCTACCCCGGGTTCAACATATAGAGTAGAAAACAGATCAACTAACTCTAGGACTGTTATTAAATATGTTTTCATCCCCGTAAATAATACGGAACCCGAAATCATCAGGTTCCTAAAAGAGCACACAATAGCAGACCGTATCTTCCACTGTTATTTCTACGACGAAAATCTGTACTTTGCCTTCTCGAGAGTCTACACTACAATTTTCAATGATAGAGGTCCTAAACTTATAAGATGTACGTCACGAGTGACCATTGTTGAAAACAAAACTGAGCAACAAGAACTCATAAAACGATATCACGAAGGCAAATCGTCGCATAGAGGTATTCAGGAAACGTATAAACAACTCCACAGAAATTATCACTGGCCTAATATGCTATTGTCAATTCAACGATTCATTAATCAATGCGACATGTGTTTAAGAGCCAAATACGAAAGAAACCCTTTGAAACCCCCACTAACGCTAACAGAGACACCTACGAAACCGTTTCAACATCTGTTTATGGACCTATATTCCACTGGAGGTGCGACGTTCCTCACAATTATAGACAATTTTTCAAAATTTGCCCAGGCTGTACCGTTAAATGCTTCAAGCAGCGTTCATATCTCAGAAGCTTTACTACAAGTATTTTCCATACTAGGATTACCTCTGAAAATTACCACAGACTCAGACACGAAATTCGACAACGACGTTATAAAGGAAATATGCGCGTCTCACGACATTAACATACACTTCACGACTCCTTATAATCCGAATTCAAACTCACCCATTGAACGCTTTCACTCTACCATTGCTGAAATAATAAGAATTCAGAGAATGACAAATAAAGATGACCCTATTCAATTACTGATGAAGTACGCCATTATTGCCTACAATAATGCTATCCATTCTACAACAGGCTATACACCGCGTGAGCTTTTATTTGGTCATACAGCATCCAGAAATCCACTAGAACTTTACTATCCTAAAGAGTTCTATCAGGACTACGTCCTTAACCATCGCAAAAATGCAGAAGCAGTACAGGAGTGCATAGCAGCTCACGTATCTAAAAATAAAGAGCAGGTGATAGAAAAACGGAATCAGGCTGCTGAGGCTATCATGTTTAAGGTAGGTAAAACTGTATATAAACAGGTTGCAAAGACTACGAGGAGTGACAAAACGAAACCAGTATTTAAAGGTCCGTATAAGATTATTCACCTTCACCCTAACAATGTGGCTGAAATCATAGGAAGCCACCCCAACTCTAAATCTATCAGAGTTCATTTCAAACTTTTACGAAGACAACATCTTGTTCCAGGATCCTCGTCACAGGAACCCTCCTGCTATACGCAACCGCCAACCTGACTCTTAACCCCGTAGATAATGTCAATGGCATTCTTTTATTAAAACAAGGTCAAATTCTGAAGCAAGTAGATACGTTTAGTTTGGCCTGCGTGTATAACGTATCCTATTTACACGAAACAACTCTAAAACTTATGTCCTTATATGCCAATACTAAAGCTGCAGAAAATAATGAGCAATTAAATAGAGCATACAAAGATCAAATAGATAATAGCTTAAATTTAATAGGTAAGAAAATAGTGTTTATTGCACCGCACCATAGGTTTAGACGTGGTTTTATTAACGGCTTAGGTTCCATTGTTAAAACCATAACAGGAAATTTAGATTATGAAGATGCTATTAAATTCGAAAATGAAATATCAAAATTACGAAACTCAGTAAATAAAATTAATGTGTCTCAAAAGCAATCGTTATTCATAGCAAAACATGCAGTTGAAGAGTATAGTAAACAGATTAAGCTTTTAGACGAGAACCAGAAAAAACTAAGTCTAATGTTAAGAAATACCACTTTTAATAATAATATTATAGTAAATAGATTGCACTTCCTAGATTTATATATACAAATAGATTTCAGTCTGCAATTGCTGTTAGACAAGTTAGTAATTTTAGAAGACGCCATGACTTTTGCTCAGTTAGAAGTCATGCATCCAAGCATTATAACCCCACACATTCTTGTAAACGAAATGTTAACTATTCAGAAATCGTACAATTTTAGACCCCACTGGTCTAAAATTGTACGATTTCGATTAGCGTTACTATTAGCAATATACATAGCTTAGAGAAGTCTATTAGTGTAAAAGCTTATAGTACAGATCACACGTTAACGTTATAGATATTCCTTCCATCGATACAAACCAATACGACCTAATCCATCTATACTCCATTCCCGACAAACAAAACCTAGCAATTATTCCTAAATCCAAATACCTCGTACTGGGCACCAACGAGTACTCGTACCTAGAAGAGGACTGCAAACGGATCACACAAGACACACAACTCTGCACGTCGTTGAACACTCAGCCTGTTGATAAATCAGAAGACTGCATAATATCCCTTGTAAAACACCAAAACACAAATTGCTCACGAGCCAAGATAGACTTCAAACAAGGAAGAATCCAGAAACTCCAAGACAACAAGTGGCTTATCATCCTGAAGGAAGAAGAAATCCTAAGAAGTAAATGTGGAACTAAATCTGTATACAAAAGGATAGGATATATAGGAATACACATCGCCACTATTACAAGTGATTGCCAAATGCAAGTACTCAACCGAACACTAACGACAAACACCAATACTGTCGCATTGGATGAAATTATACCACTTCCTAGTAAAGCTGTGATTACAGAGGAGAACATCCATTTCAACCTACAGTTGGAAGATATATCACTGGACAACATTCACGAACTGATAGAACGAGCCGACAACCTTCACGAACCCACAATTGAGTGGCAGACTATGATGGCTACGCCCAGTTGGTCAACACTAGGACTGTACCTCATCCTGATAACAATCTTCCTATGGAAGCTTTGGCAGTGGAAACAACGACGACCAATACAGAATCAACCTCGCACCGAGGACGCTGCGGGAAGCTGCGGGACGCGCTTCCATCTTAAGGAGGGAGGAGTTAGGCAATCGCCTGAGTAACGTAATCGCTGACTAATTCAGCGGATGCGCCCGTGCGTCATTAATAAACTGCACAATTGCAGATTTGCAGATTCAAGAAATAAGTTTAGTTAATAGAAATATAATAATTGTAAATTAGTCTTGTAGAACATTTCAATCAATAAACATTGTTTTAATTCAAATAAATATATTTTTAATAATAATTTCGTTCGCCGTAACTTAACTCGGTGTCTGCTTTTTAATTTTTCGTTTTTTGCCACCGACTTCCGAAATTAAAGTTATTTTTCACTTTTTTTTGTTTTTTTTGGAAGTCGGTTGTTTTTTTTTTGTAAAAAGTCTTTTTAGCTGTGGTAACTACCCCACCCAAATTCGTATACCGTTGCCTGCTATGTGACGGAGTCAATTAACATATCATCAACATCGCAAAGTGGGAAAAATACGTAATTATTAAGGCTAACTCAAAAACTACGTAGGCAAAATTTATAAAATGTATATGGGACCACCTCTTAAGCATGACCTACCAAACAAAAAAAGAATCATCAAAATCGATTCATAATTGGCGGAGTAATCGGGTAACATTCATACAAAAAAAACAGACGAATTGAGAACCTCCTCCTTTTTGAAAAAGTCGGTTAAAAACAGCAGCTTTCTTTGTATGCTCTTTATATTACAAATTCGAGAACTTATTATTGAAAACGAGATCATCCTATAAAGTAACTATTTCCACGTCACCCGGAAAGAAAAAACATCTGTCTTGGTATCTTTACAAAGTATATTTAGAAACCCGAACAAGCTCAAAACTCGCTCTATCACATACACCCACAAAGGTGTACCCGATACGTCAATGGTACATAATGCAGAGGGTTCTTCACACTACAGCGGATAATTGTGAAGTCCCTAGGGTGGGCGCCAATTTAGGGAACATAGCGAATTTTGTGAAATGTGGACACTCTTGCGGTGTTTTGTTGGATAATGTGTGGGTTTTTTGATGAAGCTGGTATTAATAAATTAGTGGATGAATGTTAAAACAGTAGAAATAGGTCATCTAATTATACAACAACGGGATTTGAATAAACAGTAATGAGGTAAAAAGTATTATATGTTTAGATTCGCAATCTCGTTGTGTGTTGAGCCCATGATTTAAACTTGACTTTAGTCAGGGCACTAGATGTATAATGATTGGTTAGTTTCTACTGTAGCATAAGTTGGTAAGATTTCTTTATAAATAACGGACATTGAATAATTCTTCCATCTGAAGTCATGGCAACTGCAAAAACATTTTAAACTTTAAAAAACACGTTGGTAGTTTCATTAATTACTTAAAAAATACATATAAAAAAAAATATACATTATCATAACAAAACCAACATCTTCTTCTATCTTTGAATACCAGAAAGAGAATAAATAACAAATTTATCAGAATAACCTCATTTATTCATAACAACAAAAACATTTAACAATATTGGCAGTAACATCCCCTAAGGCATCAGGGTATTGTAGCTAGCAGTAAGTCAACAATTCATCAATGGAGCATGGTTTCAAACAGCACTCGTCGACAGGGCCGCGCTTGCCGCGCACGCCACCCAGAGCCCTCGCACTTTGGGGGGGCATCCACCAACCAGCATCCCGCTTGGATTCCCCACCCCAGCATAGTACCGCCAAGGTCCTGGATAGATGCCTTCCGCAGTAGAAATTGCTGCCATCTTCAGAAGCATAGCACGCAGCGCAAGCCATCATCAGGGCGAATACGGTGAAGAACTTCATGGTGATTTTGAGGGTATAGGTACTATTTAGCTGAAGTTGAGGTATTATTTAGGTACTTTTGAGAATTCAGGTACTATACTGTTCCAAACGACAGAATTCGAATGTGCTGTGTTCCTGTTCTCCTAAGCTTATATACAGGGAATATTCATTAATATTCAAACACTAATGAGGAGGTTTTCGTCTTAAATGTATGTAGGTTGTCGAATATTCACCTTGTATGTCACCTTGATTTTACGTTTGGATGCACCTTATTAGAAGTGGGTGACCGGAGACGGGGTACCTAGTATCTACGTGGTAAAATTAGAGCAAAGATATTCTGGAGTATTTTTGGCTCGTTGCTATAGTCTACTGCGCATAGAATAATTATATTTGAAGACTTTGTATCTCTTCGAATTCTGTCTATAGTCTTTCGATTTTGTAGAGATGATGGGAACTCTAAGAAATTATTATAACCCAGTGAAATGGATCCACTAACTTCTGAGGCAGCAAGCGACTTGGTATATAAAAGAGATGTAAATCTCGTACTCATAATAATTTTGTTTAAGTTATGATTGTCGTTTTCTCACAGTTGGAGAAACTTTTTAATGAGCCAGCCCTTGAAAAATATTGCTAAAGAGAACCGAAGGAACGAGAAACCGCAACAGCAACTTTTTTTTTAAATCGGATCTTACCGCTCACGGCCCCCCATTTTGTCATACATCATGATTGCCTAGATTCCTAAAACACAGCTTTACCCCTTTTTAGGTTTCCGCAGCACCCACGAGAGGTAAATAGAGGCTGCGGAACACCCACTGAGTAGCACTGATCGGTAAATAAGCAAGACGTCTACTACTAACGTCTACGTCTACTAGTAACGTTGGTTGCTATATATACGTTATAGCTTTTTAAAGCGGGGTGCTAAAATTTTCGAATTCGCTTCGCTCGCTCTTGCATCCAAGGATTTTTTCATTGTTAGATATTCTGCACTAGCTGCCGCCAGCGGCTTCGCCCGCGTGTAATCTTTATAAATTCTATGTTACAAAGGGTGAATGTAGCTTTCTAATGGTGAAATCGGCGCAGTAGTTTTTGATTTTATTCATTACAAACATACACAAAAAAATACAAATCTTTCCTCTGTATAATATTAGAGTAGATAAGTCAGCAGAGTAGCTGTTATTTCTGGTCGAATGGTCAAAGGAGAACTTACCTATCCCAGGTGCTAAAATTTTCAAGCTCGCATTTCAGTTTGCCGATTCAACAGCTCAAAGTCTCCGTTTGGATACTAACTATAATAATAACATGTATAATGGACGGTGATGTAGTTAAAACAAACGTGCTAAAGTAAAACAAACAAACTACCCCAAACAGTTTTTCATTAAGTGTAAAAACCTGTTTGGGGTAGTTTGATTAGATAGATTTCATTCTTTATTTTGCTAAACTTAATTAATTCGTAAGTATTTATGGATGCTGACGAAATGAAATGATTCTTTTGTATTCCAGATATAAATCCACATACAACTTTCAAAAAAATACACACATAGATAATGTAATAAATAATTATACAATATCATAAATATGACACATTCAAATTACACACACCCACGTTGAATTAGGTAATCGGCGTGTGGTAGGACTGCCACGATATATGGAGAGGGCTTTTTTTTTTTGAGCTTGGGAAGTCATCCAATGACTTCTCCCGCTCTGGGCGGAGCGGAAGGGCTTGTCAGACTTTTACTGACTAAAACCCACCTGCAACTGAAGGAACACCCTTCAGTTGCCTGTTGCCAAGGTCCCGGTATCCCTTTCGGACTAACCCGCAACCCTGGCAGGCATCGGTCCTAGCGGACCCCGCCAATATGTAGGGGGCTGTGGTTCCATTCTCGTACCGCGGCCACCTAACAATTGTTCGATCTATGTATGGCGGTGCTTAAGGCGACCGACCGGCCCCTCAGCAGCGTCAATCCAGCATTTTTTTACTGGGCATGAGTATAAGCAGGAGCACAAGGTTTTCTAAAACCACTTCTGATACCAGCTAATAGTTTTAATGCATTTCTCAATATAAAAATGACAGTCCCCAAAACCCTACACTTCGCTGCTTTACAGCATCGCTAAAGAGTAATAAGCACCAAACTCCCCAGCAACATCACATGCCAAAAATCAATATCTAAAGCACATTTTCAGGTGACACGATTAATATTCCACATCCTACGCAATTAGGTTGAAGCTGAACTCATTAGTAACTGAATATTAATCAGATTTCCAGTATAAAAGCCAGTGCAACCCATGGGAACATCACAGTCAACCACCAACGTTGGGAACCGTACCAACTGAAGCTACTTCCTCAACAACATGAAGTTTTACATGGTCTTCGTTCTGATGTTCGCTTGTTTCTCCTGCTATTATGCTCAAGATGGCAGAAGCTTCTACTGTGGAAGGACCTTATCCAGGGCTCTGGCGGTACTCTGCTGGGGAGCCGAGTCCAAGCGGGATGCTGGCTGGAGGATGCCGCAGCATGGAGGCAGCGCGCTTGCTGGCGTGCGCGGCAAACGCGGACCGGTTGACGAGTGCTGTGAAAAGGCGTGTTCTATTGAAGAATTGATGACTTACTGTTAAGGGCGATGATTGTTTATTGATTTAAGTAGCGACCAATGTGATTAAATTATTTTTTTAATCAAATTAACGATATATTGTTTTCATCTCAATTATTTTATTTATTATTTTCATATAAATATTTCTTGAACTTACTTTTTAATCTACTTCAATCGTATAACGTAGAAATTAAAAAAAAACAACGGACTTCCAAAAAAAAGAAAAAAAAAGTGAAAAATAACTTTAATTTCGGAAGTCGGTGGCAAAAAACGAAAATTGAAAAGCAGACACCGACTTCCGAAATTAAAGTTATTTTTCACTTTTTTTTGTTTTTTTTTGGAAGTCGGGTGTTTTTTTTTTGTAAAAAGTCTTTATTTTTCACTTTTTAGTTGTGATAACTACCCCACACAAATTCGTATACCGTTGTCTGCTATGTGACGAAGTCAATTAACATGTCATCAACATCGCAAAGTGGCAAAAATACGTAATTATTGAAGCTAACTCAAAAACTACGCAAGCAAAATTAATAAAATGTATATGGGACCACCTCTGAAGCTTGACCTACCAAACGAAAAAAGAATCATCAAAATCGATTCATAATTGGCGGAGTAATCGGGTAACATACATACAAAAAAAAACATACAGACGAATTGAGAACCTGCTCCTTTTTGAAGAAGTCGGTTAAAAACAGCAGCTTTCTTTGTATGCTCTTTGTATTACAAATTCGAGAACTTATTATTGAAAACGAGATCATCCTATAAAGTAACTATTTCCACGTCACCAGGAAAGAAAAAACATCTGTCTTGGTAAATGCTGTTGCATGTTCTCTAACAATATCTTTACAAAGTATATTTAGAAACCCGAAGAAGCTCAAAACTCGCTCTATCACATACACCCACGAAGGTGTACCCAATGCGTCAATGGTACATAATGCAGAGGGTTCCGCAGAGCAGCTGTCCACTGAACCACGCGGAGCATTCACACTCCAACGGATAATTGTGAAGTCCCTAGGGTGGGCGCCAATTTAGGGAACATAGCGAATTTTGTGAAATGTGGACACTCTTGCGGTGTTTTGTTGGATAATGTGTGGGTTTTTTGATGAAGCTGGTATTAATAAATTAGTGGATGGATGTTAAAACAGTAGAAATACTCGTAGGTCATCTAATTATACAACAACGGGATTTGAATAAACAGTAATGGATAAAAGTATTATATGTTTAGATTCGCAACCTCGTTGTGTGTTGAGCCCATAATTTAAACTTGACTTTAGTCAGGGCACTAGATGTATAATGATTGGTTAGTTTCTACTGTAGTATAAGTTGGTAAGATTACTTTATAAATAACGGAGATTAAATAATTCTTCCATCTGAAGTCATGGCAACTGCAAAAACATTTTTAACTTAAAAAAAAACGTAGGTAGTTTAATTAATGACTTAAAAAATACATATAAAAAAAAGATATCCATAATCATAACAATACCAACTTCTTCTTCTATCTATACCAGAATGAGAATCAACAACAAATTCATCAGAATAACCTCATTTATTCATAACAACAAAAACATTTAACAATATTGGCAGTAACATCCCCTTAGGCATCAGGGTCTTGTAGCTAGCAGTAAGTCAACAATTCATCAATGGAGCATGGTTTCAAACAGCACTCGTCGACAGGGCCACGCTTGCCGCGCACGCCACCCAGAGCCCTCGCACTTTGGGGAGGCATCCACCAACCAGCATCCCGCTTGGATTCCCCACCCCAGCATAGTACCGCCAAGGTCCTGGATAGATGCCTTCCGCAGTAGAAATTGCTGCCATCTTCAGAAGCATAGCACGCAGCGCAAGCCATCATCAGGGCGAATACGGTGAAGAACTTCATGGTGATGTTGAGGGTACCGTTGAGGTACAATTTAGCTACAGTTGAGGTACTATTTAGCAGAAGTTGAGGTAGTATTTAGGTACTTTTGAGAATTCAGGTACTATACTGTTCCAAACGACAGAATTCGAATGTGCTGTGTTCCTGTTCTCCTAAGCTTATATACAGGGAATCTTCATTAATATTCAAACACTAATGAGGAGGTTTTCGTCTTAAATGTATGTAGGTTGTCGAATATTCACCTTGTATGTCACCTTGATTTTACGTTTGGAAGCACCTTATTAGAAGTGGGTGACCGGAGACGGGGTACCTAGTATCTACGTGGTAAAATTAGAGCAAAGATATTCTGGAGTATTTTTGGCTCGTTGCTATAGTCTACTGCGCATAGAATAATTATATTTGAAGACTTTGTATCTCTTCGAATTCTGTCTATAGTCTTTCGATTTTGTAGAGATGATGGGAACTCTAAGAAATTATTATAACCCAGTGAAATGGATCCACTAACTTCTGAGGCAGCAAGCGACTTGGTACATAAAAGAGATAGATAATGTAATAAATAATTATACAATATCATAAATATGACACATTCAAATTACACACACCCACGTTGAATTAGGTAATCGGCGTGTGGTAGGACTGCCACCTTATATGGAGAGGGCTTTTTTTTTTTTTTTGAGCTTGGGAAGTCATCCAATGACTTCTCCCGCTCTGGGCGTAGCGGAAGGGCTTGTCAGACTTTTACTGACTAAAACCCACCTGCAACTGAAGGAACACCCTTCAGTTGCCTGTTGCCAAGGTCCTGGTATCCCTTTCGGACTAACCCGCAACCCTGGCAGGCATCGGTCCTAGCGGACCCCGCCAATATGTAGGGGGCTGTGGTTCCATTCTCGTACCGCGGCCACCAAACAATTGTTCAATCTATGTATGGCGGTGCTTAAGGCGACCGACCGGCCCCTCAGCAGCGTCAATCCAGCATTTTTTTACTGGGCATGAGTATAAGCAGGAGCACAAGGTTTTCTAAAACCACTTCTGATACCAGCTAATAGTTTTAATGCATTTCTCAATATAAAAATGACAGTCCCCAAAACCCTACACTTCGCTGCTTTACAGCATCGCTAAAGAGTAATAAGCACCAAACTCCCCAGCAACATCACATGCCAAAAATCAATATCTAAAGCACATTTTCAGGTGACACGATTAATATTCCACATCCTACGCAATTAGGTTGAAGCTGAACTCATTAGTAACTGAATATTAATCAGATTCCCAGTATAAAAGCCAGTGCAACCCATGGGAACATCACAGTCAACCACCAACGTTGGGAACCGTTCCAACTGAAGCTACTTCCTCAACAACATGAAGTTTTATATGGTCTTCGTTCTGATGTTCGCTTGTTTCTCCTGCTATTATGCTCAAGAAGGCACAAGCTTCTACTGTGGAAGGACCTTATCCAGGGCTCTGGCGGTACTCTGCTGGGGAGCCGAGTCCAAACGGGATGCTGGCTGGTGGATGCCGCAGCATGGAGGCAGCGCGCTTGCTGGCGTGCGCGGCAAACGCGGACCGGTTGACGAGTGCTGTGAAAAGGCGTGTTCTATTGAAGAATTGATGACTTACTGTTAAGGGCGATTGTTTATTGATTTAAGTAGCGACCAATATGATTAAATTATTTTATTAATCAAATAAACGATATATTGTTTTCATCTCAATGATTTTATTTATTATTTTTATGCAAATATTTCTTGTACTTACTTTTTAATCTACTTCAATCGTATATCGTAGATATTACACAAAACAGCAGCTTTCTTTGTATGCTCTTTATATTACAAATTCGAGAACTTATTGTTGAAAACGAGATAATCTTATAAAGAAACAGTGTTTCCACGTCACCCGGAAAGAAAAAACATCTGTCTTGGTAAATGCTGTTGCATGTTGTCTAAAAATATCTTTACAAAGTATATTTAGAAACCCGAAGAAGCTCAAAACTCGCTCTATCACATACACCCACAAAGGTGTAGCCGATGCGTCAATGGTGCATAATGCAGAGGGTTCCGCAGAGCTGTCCACTGAACCACGCGGAGCATTCACACTCCAGCGGATAATTGTGAAGTCCCTAGGGTGGGCGCCAATTTAGGGAACATGGCGTATAATTTTGTGAAATGTGGACACTCTTGCGGTGTTTTGTTGGATAATGTGTGGGTTTTTTATGAAGCTGGTATTAATAAATTAATGGACGGATGTTAAAACAGTAGAAATAGGTCATCTAATTATAGAACAACGGGATTTGAATTAACAGTAATGAGGTAAAAAGTATTTCTGTCAAATATATCAAAACGAAAAAAGGAATGTCGTACACACGGCTACACATCAAGCTATACATTCCCAGCATAAGCTGACCTCGCATGTAAGGAAATTCTATACCTACAATGCGAGATCAGTATAAACTGGAAATGTATAGCTTGATGTGTAGCCGTGTGTACCACCCAGATACCCATGTGGGGTTCTATCCCAACCTACCCACTACAATTTATCAATCACCTCCTCAATAGCTAAGCATGGTGTGATTTTAGACATATTTGTCACTGCTTAATAAACCTCCAACTGTCATTAACGAGACACAATAGAATTTTAATTGTTATCGGCCATTAAAAGGCCAATCGACAGTTAACATCCCAGATCATCCCAGATCAATCTAATGTATGCTTTATCTCTATTTTATGCAACCTGTATTTGAATTCTGGTCCCTAGGTAGATTGAGCGCAAAGTAATATATCGCACACCTAGATAAAGATTGGCACAACTCAAAATAATCCAAAATCGAGTTATTGCTATTATCGGAATCTGCGTCGAAAACTACATCGACTCCAAAGACACCTGTGTACAAATCTCCATTAATATGAATGAGATGGCGCTGTAAGTCAGTCTTTCTGAGTAGCTCCACAGTCACTTCCCACCAACAATAGTAACGCATCACCAGTTACGACATGGAGCCATAGGGGAAGATGCTGTCAATACGCACAAAGACTAAATCGCACACCTAGATCTAAACGGAGACAACTCAAAAAAGGTAATTTTTCAAGAGACAGTAAAAACGTATATCTGCCTTTCTTGTTAGGGAAGTTATACACTTTAATTTGATTCTAGATAATACATAGCTTGTAAAATGTGACTGTATATAAACTGGGGCTAAAATTAAATCCTTTCTATGATCACCGAGCATTCGAATACAAACATAACTCAAAATTAACGATTTTTGAGTTGTCTCTGTTTAGATCTAGGTGTGCGAAATTATTTTGACTTAGTTTTGTATTCGTGGCTAACCGCAGTAATCAAGTGTGAATTATTTTGAGTTGATTTTGTATTCGTGATTGAACCGGTCTTGTTTCTTACCCTAGTATTGTTTACAAATGTAAGTAATTTTTATTTTACTAATTTACAATAGTTTAGTGTTGGTGAAATTTTTTGATACTATTTGAGTTAGTCTGTTATTGCTGGTTACATTTAAATTCGCTCTTATTCTAAAACAATAAATGCTATTGTTTATTTTGTTAAAGGCATATTTAGAGTTGCTTTTGTATTTTTGAAACAGACTTTTTCAAATTTTAATTGTAATAAAATACTGCAATTTTTAAACATTTTTGAGTTGATTTAGTATTCGTGATTTTTTCTTAATTTCGCATTTATTTGCTACAAATGATGAGGGGCTGTGGCCTTTTACTTTTACAGAAGGCGATGGAGACTAGTTCAAAGCTCGCTGGTTGATGGTGGTGCAACGTTAGCACCACCATCAACCAGCGAAACCCAGGCGAAACGTGTGAAACGTGGAACTGTTGACCAATGCGTTGGTCGTCTTCAAGACCTGGACAGGGTCTCAACGTGAATGCCGAGTAGGTACATCTCACATCTTCGCTTTGCCAATGGCATCGTCATAATGGCAGAGACGCTGGAATAGTTAGACCAGCCGATCAATTCTGTAAAAATCTCTGAAAGTTAGAAGATGTAGTGAGCTTAGAGTGAGCTGTCAATAGTGTCAATCCCTAGCAGTATGTGGAAAGACAGCTGCAAGTTCACTTCACCTACCTACGTTTTCACGGTGAGATTTTTACAAAATAGACCGACAGATGCTGTACAGCCTAAAAGGAGCCTATCGGCGTGTTGGCCTCGGCATGAATCTGGACAAGACGAAAGTCATGTACAATTCACAGGGCTGTATTTTTTATAACTCTTCCTGTAGTTTATACATAAACTTACGGTTCTAGCACTGATTAAAGAAGTGTTATTACTTACCCAAAAACACAGCCCTTTGAACACAACTTTTTTAAACGTTTTACTACTAACCTATTCAAAATTAGAATAATGTAAGGTGTTCATTCTATTTTCCAAGGCATTTCCTAAAAAAGTGCTGTGTTTTTTATTACCTTTATTTGTTTGTTACCTAAATACCAAATAGATATGTTTCATAACTAAAAATAATGTTTTACTTCATTATTATTATAATAATTGTACAAAATAATAATTTAGATACACTACTCTTTCTGTGAAGATTATGAAAAAATAAAGAAAAAGAGCGGATTAATTAAAAAAAAAACACTAATATGGAATTAATTTGAGTTGATAAAAATATTAAACAATGATTTAGTCACGATTACTAACATAACATAAAACTTAATAATTAAACAGTGATGCGTGTATTTGAAGGTGAGTAATTGAGCAAATTAATATCGTAGTAAAATATTATACAACATCATACAACAATCATTTAAATCGGTCAAATAGAAAAAGAGTAAAACGTTTTTTACTGTTCCTGAAAAAAGAGGTTTTTTGAGTTGTGCTACTCTTTATCTAGGAGTGCGATATATCAGAATGACCCAGCAAAGACTTTCAAAGAAACTTCATCACCACAACTTAGGTAATAAAACTTGACTATTATCAAATACATAATCCAAGACACGTGTCTCATCCCTCGGCTTCTTTCATATTCCACCGCCGTCAGTGCGTCGGTCTTTCCGTAAATATATACGTTAAATATTCACTAGTTTGTTCAAAAGCTGATTGAAAGTCCCCAACTTTGCCTATACTTATAAAAAATGCAAGCAACGTCGCAGGAGTCAAACTAGTTAGCATCCAGTTTTCTCCACAACATTATTATGAATATAGGTGTGTTATGACTAGGAATTGAATTTTATAATGTTGATACAAACGAACTATGTATGGCATCAATTTCTAAATACTATCTCGAAAAATTGGAAATACAGGGTGCACTTACGAATTTATTGTATATACCTATTTCTTTCAGCGGGTTTATATAGACTCATGACAATAAGCAATTTTACTGTAAAATGGCGAAAAGTAACAAGACTATTTTTTTCCTTTTTGTATGATACGGTAGATTTTTTTTTGATATTTCAGAGATTTTCTTATCGTTTATGTTATTGAATACTTTCACCCTTCCAAAGATTACCAATAAATTCTGTGTCGTACATATCGAAAAATAAGCCACAGCCACAGCCGAATATTGCTTTATATTCAATACCATCAAATTAATAAATAAAGCAATAACTTAACAAACATTAATTAAACCTCCGAACAAACTAAAAGCTTCATACTTTCAAAGCTCTACAAAGAGCCTACAGCGCCATTTTAAATATCTAAGACGTAATGAAGACGGCGAAGCGACAATCTTTCACAATGGAAGGAATTTCCAATAAAGCGCGCTAATGAAATAACCCACAGAATAGACTAATAAAACCGCACAGATGCGAGACTCATATTTCCTTTTTACGTACACCTCTTTCTGCCTAACCTTATTCCATCTCATCTGTGATCGGTTCTCTTGGTTATTCTTCGCCTAACGGGTCTGTATTGGGTCATCGAGACATTTACATGTGCTTCCTTTAGATCATTGTTGACAACGGACATCAAACTTCTGAGGGGTTTTCCGGGCTGGTGTTGATGCTCAGTAACTAACCTTTTTACGTATACTGATGCCGCTGAAATAATTACTTACCACTCTCCATCTGCATAACTTCCTAAGTCCGTAACAGGGACGTCAATATTTTCAATGATCGAGGATAGATCGCATAAAGTAGGGGGCGGTAGAACGCCTATCATCATCTCTGCCTGCAGAAGTCCACTGCTGGACATACGCCTCTCCAATCGCATTAAACTCTATCCTTAGCTATACTCATTCGGCTGTTACCTACCCTTCAAAGATCATCCCTCCACCTAGCCTGAGGTCCTGACTTACTTTTGTCGATTCGCAGTCTTCATTTCAGAGTATGACGTCTACCGTAACGATAATCGGTTTTACGGTTAATTAATATAGCCGGTCATTGCCACTAGGACTGTTGCTTCTACGTGGTTTTTTCTATGGCCACAGCTTCACGACTCACTCTAGATGAATCTGGGGAATACTTTTATAACTATATGCAGACAATCAATGCGACTTGTGTAAGTTCATTAGTTTTCTGCGGGAAGAATGTTGAACTTTGATTTTAGTTTGATCTTGGCCGTAGCAGCTCACACACCATGATGTACCTTTTGTTTATTATGCTTATCGTGTATTGTTTATTACGCTGATTTTAGAATATGATACAGCTCTTTTGAAACCTGTCACTTTATTCAGTATGTTAACTAGCAAAGGGCGTTCCCGTTAACCCGCAATAGCGTGCATACACGTTAAAAAAAATATAACAATGAGCCCCACCCCTTTATATTTTCTTTTTAATTTTGTTATATATGCAATTGTTTTTAAGTTAATTTAGTATAATAAGTTACCCAATGTAACCAATCAATTTTTTTTTTCTTTTAATGTAAGTAGTGCAGTATTCACATTACTAATTGATACATAAAAGAAACATTCTGTACACGCAAACTTGTATTTCAATGTAGAAAAACAAGTGTGACAAGTGTGCGTTTGCGTGTGTGTTTCTTAAACTTGCTAAGCAATCTGAAGTGGCAGCAAACTGACCAAAGTCTATCAAAGGACCGAGATGACCGTTGTTGGAGTTGATGAGGCTTTAAATGGAGACCGTGACTCGGCAAGCCTAGAGTGGGCAGCGCCTCAGTTAGATGGACTGACGATCTGAAAAAGGCGGCTGGGGCAGACTAGATGCGTAAGGCGGAAAAAACCAGGCGTTGAGGTGGAACTTGGGCTAGTTGTATATTTAGCAGTGAACTGCGATGTATGGATTTAATTGACAGACTTGATTATAAACCCAATTCAACTCAGCCTATCGCAGTCCACTGCTGGACATAGGCCCCTTCCAGGCTGCGCCACAACACCCTGTCCTCCGCCTTCCGCATCCAGTCTGTCCCAGCCAACTTTTTAAGGTCGTCGGTCCATCTAGCTCTCACACTACGCTTGCCGATACGCGGTCTCTACTCTAGGACTCGTCTACTCCACCGGCCATCTGTCTTTCGACAAACATGGCCAACCCACTGTCACTATACTAAACCCTATTAAAACTAGCCAAAATATCCGGAACCCTACAAAACAAAACACCAAAGATACTCATCAAAATAACGAGAGAACCTCAAACTGCTTCGTACTCACAAGATAAAATAAAGTATAATTTTACTCGCAGAATAAATCGGGATCAGCGGGACGTTTGCAGATGAAAATAGCTGTTTAATTATGTATACGGCATCCATTGGTTCCGCTTCCATTGGAACACGTTTACTGAGGCTTCTGCGGCGTCGTGTTAGTGGTGTCATTAACATTTTCAGCTGACGAAGAGTATTAGATAGGTATCGGTCCCAAGGCACAGATAGAGAAGATAGAGTAGTAAACTACGTGAACTATACTTTAAACTGTACTTATCTTATCAACTGCCTCGTTGGCCGTGGGTTCGATTCCAAGGTGATGGGGCATAGAGTTATTGGGTTTTGAGCAGCCCGGAATCTGATTTTGGCCCCAGTTGATAGCAATAGGCTCGCCTCTATGGGACATAGCCTTATTACCACAAAACCGTGTTTATCAGTTGTTTTGCCTAAACACCTTTTAAACACGATATTTCTGCATGGTGTTTGACATAAAACTGACAGTAGACAAGGGTTTAACAAGTGTCTATGTTTATGTGGTTAGACCCAGATTTAAAATAACTGAAGAAATGTGGAAGTAGTATAGGTACAAAAAAAAAAAAGGTACACCTCTGCTCCACCCTTTAAGGAAACCAGGCGTAATGTTGATTGTGTAAGTTAACAGTAAAGTGTGAATAAAAGAAGGAACGAAAGAAACACATCTATTTAGCACAGACTAAAAGGCACACAACAAAAAAATACCTTTTCCTCTCTCCTACTTTGCTGTCCGCAAGAGGGTCCATAGTTATCCTGTAAATCTCCCACCGACATTCATTTTGTAAAATGTAAACCACTAGCCGAAATGTTGGTGTACTATAGGTACATCTCTGCCTGACCCTTCGGGGATTACAGCCGTGATGTTAAGTTATGTTTAACAACTAGGTAACCTATTGAAGGTAACAACTATACAGACACATAATATCACTATCTAGGTGCCGTCTCTGTATGAGAAGAGGCTTTTACACGACTGTGATACGGTGACAGCTGGTATTTCAAAACGATGCAATTTCCCACATACAACAAAGCCGTCATCCCCATTTCCTGGGAATTTAAAATAAAACGTAGAACCAGAAATACATTGCCTACAAACCTATGTCCTACAAGTATGTACATACGGTGACGTCATCGGGAAACTACGTCATATTCATAAAATAAAAGAGTATGTCCGCTGCCGGGAACTCAGACTGTGGAAGGATTGAGAAAGGTTGCATTGCACGTGGACAGCGGGATGTTACAAGCCTGATAGTACAAAGACGTGCCAATCTGCAGTGAGGCACACATTTCCTATTAATTTCATAATACGACTAAATCGCTGATGAGCACCGTTTTGTCGATGGAGAGTAGACAAAAATGAAGTTTCCTGTAGACAGTAGACAGTACGAGACGGCAAGAAAGTAGAAAGAGTCAATTGCACTTTTTACGAAATTCACTCTTTTACATAATTCGACTCGGACTTCTTTTGTGTCATAGGATTTATCGGTTGTCAGTGTGATTTTGACAGTAAGGATAGAAAACTTTCTTCCGAAATAGTCTACATACAAAAAGACCTAGACAAAGATCGTTAGAAATGAAAGACAAAATGACAGATTGTAGGAAGATTTCTACGGTGGATGTCAAAAATAAAGAAACGAACTGTCACTTTACATAGAAAAAGCTATGTCTATTCTTCGTAGAGATAGAAAGCGCCATGCTACGCCTGCTGATACTTACTGTACGTACCATGTCAAAGGCCCTGTTTTAATCTTCATTACCCGCTTCCGCCCCCGCTTTTTAAGTGCGGTTACACCATCTTTCAAACAAACACGACCTACCATACCAGACTGGTATAGTCGCGCACAAAACATCCAATGAGATTAGTTACGTCGCGTCACATCGTCGCGACGTACAGCGAGAACACGTGTACGTAGCTGGCGTCACGTCGCGAACATACGTGTTTACACTGACATGCGGTGTACCTACAATTCTTTCACATACCTTTTCTTGTTCTTTTTAGCATTACATAGTTACTTTGTTAGCTATCTGTAGATAATTCTAACTGTTTGAAATAATGTAACTATCTTTCTCTTTTGATGTCATTCTTTATTTGGCATCCGCGAAACGACATGTGCAGAAGGAGGGCCGTCTTTGCAGAAAATAAAACAAAAATATATGGTATATTTTTGTCGATGTCGACCCTTTTTTACGGCTACAGACACTTCAAAAAATCCTTCAATACATATAAGACATACGCTTACAATTCATACAAGTGTTACTACAAAGGCGAAGTGGCTCAATTCCAGGGTCCCGAATAAATCCAGATATTTGAGGAGAAAGGTAAAATAAAAATATTCTGCGACATTGGTTTTTTGTATACTTAAATTCCGGTTTTGTCAATGCGTGTGTATGTGTATTTAAATGATGCATTGATGCTAAATATTTTTGGAGCCAAAAATAGTGTGGTATTTACTTAGCTAATCTATACCTTATAATAAAATCATAGCGAAGTCAACAATGTACATTGAATAATTTTGAAAAAAGTAATTGCTACGAGATGTAGGAACGATTGTGAAGCCGAATTTAGAATGTTTGTCCGTATATCTGTATGTACTCGTAGGTATGTTATGGATTGACACAAAAACTACTGAATAGATTCTGTTCAAATTTTGCTCAAATATTCCAACAAAGCTATATAACATTATCACGCTATTTGCTGTTGGGGAGTAGCAATATTGCATTATGTTCGTATTCTTGAACAGTTTATCGCAAAATTGTGATTAGATGAGTTTTTTTTTTAATAATACTGGTGATAAATACTGATTTCAGCTCTGAAATTAATATAATCACGGCTATTTTTGTCAAATTGTCAGCGAAGTAAACAATCTATCCGTTTCATAGCCACGGTTCGTAGGTTCAATGCCTAGACATATTTTCTTTTTGTGATTGTTTTATTATTTTTTTAAATACTGTATTGCTATAGAAATAATAATAATAATAACGAGGAGGTTCTATCTCTGCAGCCCTAACCACCGGTAGCTTGGACCCTGCTCCCGACACCGGCGGACATCTATTTTTTATATTTTAAATGTTTTTTTTATATTATAATTTTAAGAAATATTTAAAAATGCATAAGAAAAGAAATAAATAAACGGAAATAATAATAAATAATTTATCGTTTGCATTCCTATTTTTTTTTTTAAATGTAATGTTTACCCAGAAAGAAACGCAGTTATTTTAGTACATTGTGGTGTCTTACGACTTCCACACGAATGAAGTTGCGGGCTTAAGCTTATTAAAAAATAAAACAAGTCGCCTCGTCTGAAATAGACCTTCTTCAATCCACACTTATTTGAGGAAAACGGCAACAAAAAAAAAATACAAGAAATTAAGTTTATTTATACAAAGCTCATCACAAATACAGGCGTCATCATTGATAAATTACGTGTACCAAGTCTAAACCCACAACTACTCTCTCCACACGTAACCCTTTCCACAAATCCATCATCAATCTCGACCCATTCAATTCGATCACTAACCCCATAACTGATGTCAGTAACAAGCTGAAACCCCTTCAAGCCAATGGCCTGTGGCGCCACCTGTTACGTTTAGAGTCAACTGACCATGAAGCCGGATTA
The DNA here is from genome assembly GCA_947363905.1 of Lithophane semibrunnea. Taxonomy (NCBI): domain Eukaryota; kingdom Metazoa; phylum Arthropoda; class Insecta; order Lepidoptera; family Noctuidae; genus Lithophane; species Lithophane semibrunnea. The sequence continues at coordinate 16,009,170 of OX376203.1, forward strand.
ATGTCTGTGCCAAAACATAGTATGCTGGCAATCTATTCAAATACCGCAAAGGTTGTTAAGATTCAAAGGAAATGGCATGGAGTTGTTATCGGAAATAAAAAAATCTCTATTATTAATCAGTTAATTGATTCCGTACAACATTGAGGTACCGATAGTTTGACACAGTTTGTATTTGTTACATTCCTTGATATATATTTATAGTCTTCAGCATACACGAAAACTTAAAACTTTGGTGTTTAAAATATTTAATTTTCATTTTGTGAAAATAAAAATGTTTTTAAACTCTGATCAACTGTATAAAATCTGCTAGTTCTACAATAAACGACCTCCAAGTTTAACGACGATACAAAACGTTGATACGATACGTTCAAAACATGATTGCATGATTGTTGGCATGATACGTTCAAAATAAGTACCTCATTTGTTTCAAGAAACTTAAAGACATTGGACCATTTCATTCGGTAAAGGAATCTGACACTTCTAAACGCTATACATATTTTACACGTGTTATGGAGACACGTGCCAAGTTTAGAATTACTTACACACGTCTGACTTTTGAAACAAACAACGGAAAAAGGCGATGAAAAATTGTTCGCAACGATGTAGCTAGTGCGTGTTGACTCGTACATAATATGTACATACGAGGTGTATCAGTTATGTATTAAAGTATACAACGTGCCGCTACAATGGCGACATTAATTTAACACACGGGTAGGGCTAGTGGCCAGTAACCATAAAAATTATAATAAAATAAAATAATTCGTAAATTGAAAAAAAATAATTTTCAAACAAACTAAATAATAAAAACATAACCAAAATTGAGATCACTCTTTGTAAAAGATTCATTCATGTAGGTACCTACCAGCTGGCTTACGTTCCATCGGTCAAGATCCTTTGTCGGCATAATTTCTAGGAAATTGCGCGGCTTTCCTTTTATTTGCCTACATATGATCCGTGACCCCGGCAAATGAACTCTTCGCTACAATTCTTTAAGTACAGGTTGCTCCAGGATGGTAATTTAGAAAATTGTAAATAAATCAATAAATAATAACATTTAATCAAATTAAAATATTTTCCTAAAACGAATACGCGAAATCGGATACGTGTGTTAAATTAATGTCGTCATGGTAGCGGCACGTTGTAGATAGCCATTATTATCCTATCCTAACTAATATGCGAAAGTGAGTCTGTTACGCTTTCAAGCCAAAACGGCTGAACAGATTTGGATGTTTAGCACATGAGTTAACCATGACCTGGGTTAGGATTCACCCATATCAGTCTGGATCCCGAAGGAAGATCGAGGTAAAAAGTATCCTATGTCCTACAAAAAAACAAACAAATTCACTTTCGCATTTATAATATTAGTTATGATGATGTACCTACCTGAATAAAATGCCGATGATGTTTCAATAGATAACTGTTAGCGAAAACTGCTTGAACATAATAGGGAATATGCATGTATTTTTTTAATCTTTTTATTCGATAGTTTACATCGTCAAATAATAGTAAAAAAAAAATCGACAGCAGAAAAGCAATTTAAAGTTGTTAAAAAAATGTTTAAAAATATCCAACCGATCCGGGCTATTTAAACGCCCTCCATTTGGCGCGCTTGGTGTGGTGACGTCACCGACTGTGAAAACAGACAAGCAACTGTCAAGTCAACGTCAAACACTCCTTTTTCTATGAGCGTTTGACATTGACTTGACACTTGTTGATTGACTTGACATTGACATTTTGATTGTTATCCCGGATTGTTACGTCACATCCGCTCTTAGCCTTTTCAAGTATTTGAATTACCCACAGTTATTTGGGCCTTTTTAAAAATTAATTTCTCGCTCAAAAATAAATTTTATTCAAAAATATTGATGGAGGCATAATTCTGAAGTAACATAGTTTATAAAAAAAATATTTGACCCATATTTGAATCACATGCATATTCCCTATTACAAAACTCTAGATAACGTTTTACTAAGCAAACAAGAACCTGTAAGGCTGCAGATTCCAACGCATCTACCTTTTACTTTTATTGCAAAAACCTTTAATTTCTCTCCTTTTCCCGGTAGAACAAATACTCATTTATTTTTTTGCTATACTAAACTTCCAACCATTGCATACACGTTAGAATAACGGATATTTAATAGTAATTTAATCGAAATCTAACGACCCGTTTTTCAATCTATTTGTTTTCCAACTAATATATAATTATTATGGTAATTTAATTTTTCGGAAACAGTCAAAATACCAAGTGATTGTATTTGTTTATGTACCTCCATTATATATTACTAAATATACTTACAGTATGTTAACTAACAAAGGGCGTTCCCGTTAACCTGCAATAGCGTCTATACATGCTAAAAAAAATATTACCATTAAAAAAAATATGTTTTTTTTTGTTTTTGCATAGTAAAATATTAAATTGTTACGGAAAATAAACTCTCTGTACACGTCCACTTGTCACACTTGTTTTTCTACGTTGAAATACAAGTGTGCGTGTACAGAGTGTTTCTTTTACGTTTAAATTTAATCGTTTTGTGAACATTTCACGACACAAATAATTTTTTTTTTTTTTTTGGAGGTTATATTTTTTTTAGCATGTATACACGCTATACTATTGCAGGTTAACGGGAACGCCCTTTGTTAGTTAACATACTGTAGATAGATTAAGACAATAAGCCTAAGCGAACGGGGCGATATAAATCATACCGGGTTTCGATATTGCCAAATACCGCTTTGAGACTGCTAGTACAGTGCTAGCATTATTGTCGAAGTAGGTAGTATGTCGTCGAAGTCACATCATTTCGTAGTTAAGTCATGTCGAAGAAACGTGTCGGAGTCAAACGGAGTACAGTAGTGTCGGACCTAGGGTGTGTCGGACCTAGGGTGTGTCGAACTAAAGTATTGTCGAAATAAAATCGTGTCGTAGTACCGTTTGTCGAAGTTCAGTTTGGTAATCGTAGGGAACAGCTGATTTTTTTTCTCGATATCAAGGTTGGTCCCATAATGAAAGTTGATTAATGAGCTATGGATAGAGAAGGAATAGATTTGGATATCAACTACCAATATTTTGAACACTTTTGTTTTGTAGTGGATCAGCTAGTCCGGACTTCCGGAGATGACCTACCACCATACTTTAAAATGGAATGAAGGGTACCGGAAGGCTACTGGTAAAATGGGCGGAGGTTTTACATCTCGTAGATGCTTCGCTTGGCTTTAGACACCGTTAAATATATATCAGACAGTTAGATCCAAATCCATACTAACATTACCTATAAATGCGAAAGTTACTCTCTCTGCTATCTTAAACCTAAATCATTGAATCGATCGTTATGAAAATTGATGGATAGGTAGTCTGAGACCTGGAGGTCACTAGGTACTTTTCATTCTGTATCTTTAAAAATAAATAAAATCGATGTGCCAGTTTGTAATGCTAAAACAACGCATGAAAGTATACGGTACTTATAACAAAAAATATAACCGGATGAATAAATCAAGCAAGGTGTCAATTTGGCCGGATATCAGTGTGGGTGTCAAATCGGCCATCTTACCCGGATTGTAAGTTCGGTAATCGGATAACGGCTACGTAATCTTATGTGATCGGCTTTGGCCTGCCGGTAGGCTATCGATAGCCGATTCTGACGGAAGTTTGATTTTGTTAGTAACTTTTTGAAGATATTTTTATGTTATGAGGTTTGTAAGAAGCTTAGAAGTGAATATTCCTGGGCTTGAGTGGTTTAGGATACTAGACAAACATTGTATACATATCATTTATCATTAAGTTTTCTTGGAGGTAATTATATATCATCATTATGTAGAAAAAACCAGCAGTTTTTTTATGATATTGAAACATCTAATAATAAATGCATCAGCAACTGTTACGTTTCTTTCATTTCTACCTCATTTACATAAATATTATATTTATAATTATATTATTTATTTATATATTTTTATTTTATTTATTATATATTTATACCTATTCAATATTTAAATAACCTAACATTTCGTCATCCTCCAAGAAGAATTGCAAAAATCACATGACGCCTCGGGAGCAGACAGGCGCGACGCGACAGCTCCACGCGACTCTAGTTGAACAATTTCTATGAAAACATTGAAATTGTTCTACCAGAATCGCATCGCACCGTCGCGTGGCTCCTATCTGTGGGAGCCTTCATGGCGAATAATATTTTTTGAATATTCATTTTGATCAAAACGTTTGGTTCGACTGGAGTATAGATAGCAGAAAAGGGTAAACATTTTTGTCGTCTTTATTATGAATGGGGTAGCTCGGGCTGTAATCAGACTACCTACTTATCTCCTTTGGGGTCCGCTGTAAGAGCAATATAAGGATTAAAGCAGGTAAATACTTCATTTTAATTGAGTACTAATACGACCTACCTTCCTTAACACCGTCCGTTCCTTTAGATGTATTAATTAAGAGAAAATAGCGAAATCTATTGTATCATTACGATGAAATACTCGCCATACCGCAAGCGACTTACCTATAACACAGTCATTTAGTGCAAAAAAACCGGAAAAATTTCCAGGAGTTCAGAAAACTAGAAAAATGCGCCATTTTAAGACGCCGCTGAATTATTTGTAGGTACTTAAGATATTAATCAAGCAAATAAATCCTTCAACACACGATAAAAATCTTAGAATAAGTGCCGCAAGCACGGCGAAGTTATTACTTCAGTTGAAAAATGAAAAGGAATAAGCAGCTGTTTGCGATCACATTTTTCTCTTTTTTTTAAATCCAGGAGTAAGATTTTTCTAATAAACGAACGGAAAGGCTTCATATTTCATGCGAATTGAAATAGTATTTTCTCACGTAATTTATTTAAGAGATTTGAATTCAATTGGCAGTATCTATTAATTTTAAATTACCTTTTTGTTTGCCGGTAATTAAATAACATATCTAACAAATAGCTTTTGAAAGTCTAATTAAACTCAACACTGACAGGTTTTCAAATTCCTGTCAAGAGACTTGATTGGCTGTTGTTATGTCAGTCAGTCAATCAAATCACTTTACATGAGTTTGAAAACCTGTCAGCTAAATTATTTGTCTTGAATTGCTTTTCAAAAACCTGCTTTTGACTATGATAATTATATTATTCATAAAAAAAGTATCAATATACAGGATCAAATTAAATTACTTTACGCGAAACTCCACAGATGTGATGGCCGAATCTAAACAATCATGACATAGCAATAAATTAATTAATTAATTTGATGAAGAAACTGTATGGGGTATACCCATTTTACCCTTTAATGTACCCCACTCTATTCGTACTGGGTATGGTGGGGTACAATCAACTAGGGGTGCGACGGGAATTTGCGCTGGTGTCGTACGTGGTGAAACTGCTCCGAGGCATTGAGCACAATCCGAGAGTGCTGCAGCGGTTGCTCTTGTACGTACCCGACCGCTATGTGTGGAGGCGAAGGCCCCCGCCACTGCTGGTCGTACCATCAGCCAGGACCAACTTGCTGGCCAAAACTCCTCTTACTCAAGCAATTCGCACCATCAATGATATTCAGGTCAAAATTGATATATTTACATGTCACTGGGGTGAATTCGCAAAAGTACTATTATTTATGTTATGTTATAAACTATGATCTTAATTTTAATTATGTATACATTCCTTGGCTATCGCATTAGGCTACGACCTGTAATGGTAGTTTTTAAGGCATTTAAATAAAAAATAAAAAATAAAATAAAATGTTTTTTGGGGTCATCAACTGCAGTGTATTTGAAATATCAGTTTAAAAAAAAACTTTTTTTTTTGTGTAAACTTCACTGACGTGAAAAAAATACTGATTTCCCAACTAACAAGTAACAACACCACCAGCGGTTGATGACCCCAAAAAAAACGACCAATCATGACTGCGGAGTTTCTAGCTAATTTAATTTGACCTTGTATGCAAACAAAATATCTAGCAAATAAACATATTCAGCTTCAAACCCGTTATAAAATAAATGTTCGTGACATATATTGCTAGGATATTAAAAAAAAATCTCTCCACAAACACAGAAAAAAACTTTACCGCCACCGGCTATGCAACGAACGGCACGTGCCAGTGACACGTATGTAAGTTACCCTGTGGAATGGGCAGATCATTTTAATTTTACCACTGTCTTGTACGCAATGTTAAGTTATTTTTTAATGGAAATCTAATGGTATTCAAAAGATGACAATTATTTCAGGTTTAGAAGAAAACAATAGTCTCAATAAAACCATAAGTTAGAATATTAAAAAAAAAATGTATAATGTAAGTACCTAAATATAAACAAGATAACCTTTTTACGCCTTAATGGCTTCTACGATTTGGATGAGCATACGGACAAACCATGACCTGGGTCCTAAAAAAGTATCCTATGTCCTAAGAAAGGATATTTATTATCCCGCTAATACGTAGGATAATTTCCTACCTCTACGCCGGCGAAGCTAGTTTTCATATATCGCAATGAAAAATAACTACAAAATAATGCATTAATTACAGGTACTGGGCCAAAGTATAACATTAATAATAAAGATACTATAAAAGAAAACCTTTAATGAAAAACCCATTGTCAGCAAGTTGCAGCTAAAAATAATAAAAATAGAAGAGTCGTTCCTCCGACGGATCGACTTTTTTTCCGACAGTACCGTATAACGCGGTACCGCAATGCTAAGAATGCGGTACTACACTCGACACGTGCAAGAGAGGTAGACGAGAACTGTAGCTGTAATATAGCCTGGAAGAAATACAGGGTCTTCTGTAAATTGTATTGGATCGTCACTTGTTTCAATGTTTGAAAGTTGTTTGAAGAAATCGCACTTTATAATATACCTAGCAATTTGCGTATTATTATCATTATATTATTTGAGGCACAGAGTGGTTATAGACACGTCTCGGCCGTTTCAATGATTCCTGAACAACACTTTACATGAACGGAAAAAACTTATGGAGATACAATCCCTGCCAGTTTTTCCCGGAGTCTGGATTTGTAGCCGGTTGATGGCCATAGGCTCGCCCCTATTACATGGGACTCAAACATAAGTGGAAAAATGTGGTTGTACTATGTACATCTCTGCCTAACCCTTTGGTGCATACAGGCATGATGTTATGTAGTATCCTAGTTTAAGTACTTAACCACCTAAATGTGCAGTCAGTCTCGCTACAACTCGTACTACACGGAAAATCTGTACAAATGATGGTTCTCGCCTTCAAAAATTCATACTGATGAAATAAAACCGGCCAAGTGCGAGTCGGACTCGCACACGAAGGGTTCCGTTCCATTATCTATAAAAACGGCAAATAAATCGCGTTTGTTTTATGGGATTAAATATTTATTTTATTCTGATTTTTAGTATTTGATGTTATAGCGGCAACAGAAATACATTATCTGTGAAAATTTCAACTGTCTATATCACGGTTCATGAGATACAGCCTGGTGACAGACAGACAAACGGACAGACAGCGGAGTCTTAGTTTTACCGTTTTACCCTAAAAAGCACCAAATAACTAAAAACTACCAAGCGAAAAGTGTAATATAATAACAATAGCGAAATAAAAAAGACAGTATAAATACATCAACTCACTCGGTTGAAACTCATAAAATCTTCAAAGTACTCAATGAACAAAGAAAAAGCGTCCCGTAGAACTCTTGAAGCAAGTTTTTCCTTTTAAAAATTACTTTCCGAATATAATTTTTACTGAAACGAGAAGTCAAACGTTTAAAAAAGCATCGCAATTGTATTCAATGGAGTTTAAACTTTATGGTCTGAATAGAGAAATATGTGGAGACGTTCTCTATGAACTTTTAACTAACTTTAAAAATATTTTCTTTTCCTTATATATAAACAAACACGTAAGCCTACAAAACCGGTGGCTTTGCACCATTCTGGCTGTCCATCTTAACACAAGAGGAGACAAACACTTTATTTCGCATTACATAAATGTAAGTGTCCCACTAGAAGAGGATTTTCCAGGGCTTTATGAGTGTCATGAAAAGTATTTGAAAAAGCATTTCTTTCAGCTTTATTAGAAAAGTAAATACTTACTAAAACGGCTGAACGGATTTGGATGAAATTTGACACAGGGGTGGACCATGAATGGGAATACAACATAGAATACTTTTTATCCCGATATTCAACCGTGAAACCACGAGGCGCAGCTAGAATTTGTAAAAAAAAAACGAGTTACATTGAATACCTTCGGCCCAAGACGCTTTAACACGCGACGCTTTAACATTTTTTTGCCCAGTTAAAGCCTCTCCGCCCCACTCTTCGTCGACACTTCAAGTTAGTAAAAAGTAAACTTGACTGTGGGTGATTTTTTGTTCATTTTACATTGAGCCGGCGGCGGTAGAGATGTACCTAGATATCGCTGAATATCGTCTCGCTCGTGATCTTTCACGATGTCATTTATATTCTTCAGCTTGTATGCTCGTGATATAAGATAAGAAGTTCTTTTTTTCTGGAGGTTAAAGAAATTCGTTAAAAGAAAAGAAGAAATGTAACTAGAAAAGTAATATTGCTGACCTGTAAATTGATCAACAGTGTCTGATCGTTTTCATTCGCTAAACTATGATTATGTTTATTTATCAGAGAAATAATTAAACATTAGAGTAATAAATCGCCATTTTCACACATACAGATGAAACTGGTGCCCCTTTATTAACAGAAAAAAAGGAAGTGGTTTAAATAATATATTTAAACCACTTCATTTTTTGCTATATTGATATTAATTATAGTATATTAATTATACATAATTATCTATATTAATTATAGTTATAAAATAATGTATCTTGTCAGTTTGTTTTTATTTCCGTTCATATTTTTACTTTGAATTCAATTTACTGTTAATTTACTGTAACACTAAAATAAATTATAAATATTATGTACAAGAATGTAAAGCAAAAAATTAAGTGGTTTAAATATATTATTTAAACCACTTCATTTTTTGCTATATTGATATTAATTATAGTATATTAATTATACATAATTATCTATATTAATTATAGTTATAAAATAATGTATCCTGTCAGTTTGTTTTTATTTCCGTTCATATTTTTACTTTGAATTCAATTTACTGTTAATTTACTGTAACACTAAAATAAATTATAAATATTATGAACAAGAATGTAAAGGAAAAAAAAGGGGAAGAGCTCATTGGGCATCAAAATGTATCCTTAGACTGTCTCCTATACATATATGCATACATTACTTAATAAAACCACAAAACAATTTTGAGTACTACCTAAAAGTAAAACCTAAACTAATGAACGAGCACTCAAACTAAGATCTCAAATGCACCCAAACTTCTGTACCCATTAGCACCGATTAGTACCACTAACAAGTACCAGAAGTGCAAAGTGCACCTGAACTAATAAATCTACTCTGCACCGAGCTGGCACTAATATGTCCACGCCGTACCAACGCGCTAGTACCACTTCTAGATTTATCTGCTAATTACTATAGAAGGGGTTAAGGTTGGTACTTGGTACCGACGCTGAAGTTTGGCAAGTCAGTGAAAATATTCGACTAATTGATAGATATCATTTAAAACTTTGATACTTTATAAGACTAACGTAACACCACGCCTGGGTTTGCCGGAGGCGTGTTTGGTTTTTTTTTTTACACCTATTTTTTCCCCTTTATCCTTCCCGTCTTCCTTGACCTCTGCTTAACCCTTCGGGGAAACAAGGCGTGATGGTATGTTATTTTCATTTTATTAATGTAGGTACTTAGTTATGATTTAATTGTGTTTTTGTGTGTTTTGCTATTTCTTTTGTGTGTACACACGGCTACACATCAAGCTATACATTTCCAGTTTATGCTGATCTCGTATTGTATAGGATTTCCGTACAATGCAAGGTCAGCTTACACTGGAAATGTATAGCTTGATGTGTAGCCGTGTGTACTAGACTCGCGACAATCTAAGAAGTCCGTTTTGACAGCTATAAAAATGCTTTGTGTAGCGATGAAAAAAAAAATTGTTCCTTTTATACTGATTTTCGAGACTTAACGATTGAACATACTTAGGGAGTTTGTAATCGAAGACTTACTTACCTACATTGCTTAAAACTGATTCTAAATGCATAACGTTTTATTACATGTACGAGAACGAAACGTCAAAAGCGAATTCTTAGATTGTCGCGAGTTTAAATAAATGTATTATTTATGTATTAATCTATCTACATACACATTCACCAATTCTCTATCTGCTAGAAGACTTTAAAATACATAGTCAAAACTTATGAATACTTATCTTCTGTGACACTTTTCGTCACAGATGCGAGTGCTGTTCTCGGGTTTCATTGGAATATAACCAGGCACTAGACAGGTTAGGGTATATTGGGGTTCTCCATCACGAAATTCACGAGTCGAGAGTCCGGATTTGTGTCTGGTTTATATAGTAATAGACTCGCCCCTATTACATGGAAACATAACTGTCGAAAAATAGAAATTCAATTCAATAGTGCCAGGTATCAAAGTTTTGGAAAAAAGTTCAATGCACCTTCTAGGTTCTCCAATTCTAGAAGATAGTTTTTCACCATTCATCAAAGCGAAAATTAAATATTTCAACGATATTTCCGATAGACTCTCTAATATTAATTTACATTCGCCGATTCACCCAAATCAGACATTGCTATTTCGTACCAAACTCCGCTCTTCCTCTTTATGGAAGCGACCACTATCGAAATGTATTAAATTTGTACTAACACCTCTGCTACCCATTCGGGAAATACAGTCAAGCCAGCAATGTTATGTGTTGACACTAACTTCACAGTCTTAAGCATTTCTAAACAGAATAAAAAGGTCACTTTGCAATTTCCTCCCCTCATACGTTCTACAGTAAACTAGACAAGCGCTTTCAGGTCAGCTTGCATCTTCAGCGCTATCTGGTGGCTCTTACGTCATAAACTGCACAATAGGTGCTGACACAGATGTTATAGGATATTAAACTTTGATGTGTAGGAGGAAAGTGAACTTTAGCCGTTGACGTGACAATTTTCGCGGGTAGTAAACCTCTTACTGGAGTGCATTGAGTTATATTATGAAGTGTGGTGGTTCATTTTTTGATCAATATTTATTCTAAAAAACATAGTAGACATCCTACTAATATTATAAATGTGACGGTTTGTGTGTTTAGATGTTTGTTACTCAATCACGCAAAAATGGCTGAATGGATTTGGATGAAATTTGGCAAACAGATAGTTTATAACCTGGATTAACACACAGGACTTTTTATCCCGATATTCCCACGGGATCGAGATTTACGCGGCTGAAACCGCGGGGCGCAGCTAGTTCATTAATATATCATCCACTTAACTAGTGATGTGATCAAACATAAGAGAATGAAAACCTCGAAAATTAAAAAATCAAGGGAATGTGAAAAATATCTCAAATTCAGTTCTATGTTACGCCACTAGCCAGAATATTAGGTTGCTGGATTATAATTATATCAGACAGGGTAACTAATTCCGGAACTGTAGTGCATATAATATGTATGTTTGCTTGCTATTGCATTTAAAGAAAGTATGTCTAGAGCTGCATCCTCTAATTCGTTTCCCTCGTTCACTAGAACATTCAAGTTAAAACAGCAGCTAAGGAATGTCCCCGAGTTAACGAGGCAATAAACTGGCTATACTGCCATATTGCCACGCTGCAGTAACAACATTATACTGAGACAATATTATACAATGTAACTTAATACATAAAGTGCAAAGTTCACAAAGCCACGTGCAATACCGCTCGCTGACACACAGACGGACAGCGGTGGCTTAGAAATAGGGTTCCGTTTGGCACCCTTCGGGTACGGAACCCTTCAAAGTCAACAAGCGAGAATCTCAGTCGTTATTCAAAACCAAAATCAAAATATTTTATTTCACATGGGCACTTATGAAACGTCAGAAGCTAGGTGCACGGTTCCAATTGGTCGTTTCCTATGGAGAAGAGCCGGCAAGAAACTCCACGGTTACTCTTTTAAAAATAATTGGCTGTTACAATATTTTCGAATTACAGTGTTAATAGGTATAGGAGGACAGTGTATTCAATCTTTGATACCTAATTCTCTGTGGTTAAACTAGAAACTAGTCGCTAATAACACTCATAGTCACTTGACCCAACTTGATTGCAGTTCGGATCGTGACTTTCACTGGGTTTGAATGTGAGCTCTCGCTTGATAGTCAGTCATTAGTAACATCTGCAATTAATCAATTAAGGACGTGCTATCCTGTATATAACATTACGCCTGTATTTACTGAAGGGTTAGACAGAGGTGTATAGTAGACCCATATGTGGCGACATCTACATCGCCACATGCGAACTACGCATCAAAGACCTGACGTCACACAAAGTCATGTTGACACACGAAATCCTGCATCGCGCTAACAGAGTTTACCGCGCGATCGATGAATATATAAGACTTCCCGACTTCTAAGCCGAGGCCCGTACACCACAGGGGGTGCCCTTAGCGTGTAGTCGCTTAGTTTCTAAGTTTTATGCCTTAATTTATTGAGGCAGCCACAGGAAAGTCCGGTTAAGCAGCCGATAACCTCATAGGTTACCTGCGAGATGCCATTCAAAATATTAAAAAAATAACTTCGTCGGCACGGACAGTTGCCCGCCAGACACAACAACCGCCTGGTCGAACGATCCGCCCTTTTCTATAGAGGATGAGAACTTTACACCCTGTTCCTCATAACTCTAAAATAGAATAATCATACTGCTTAATGCAATTACAGGTACCTTAACATTAACATTTCATTTTATAGTTGAAGTCGCTGTGCTTATGGTAGCGGGGTAAAAATCAGGCAAACTGGTACAAACTCTATATAGTAGCTATTTTTACGAAGCAATAAAGAAAATCTCAGTTCTTTTACAAAAAGTGATCGATATTTTATTATTTTGTTGCTACCACAAAAGTCTTTATTAGCTCCACCAAGATTTGTACAAATCTTTGTAACATCTATAGAACTAAAAGTTATCCCTGAGCTAGAAACTGTGTTTCACCTATAAAAGTTACATTGTACCGTGGTCGACTCCCAAGTCCAACAAATAACGGGCGAGATAGCCATTTCATTGTTTCAACATCTGTTCCCTGACAAAGAAAGCAAGAAACAATATATAGATAGGTAATAGTGATACATTCATACTAACCCAAAACTAAGTTTCTCCCTAGACCTAACTCAGCGTGAAGGTCAAACGCATCAAACAAAGAACTGTCAAAGTTCCTGAGAACAGCATTAACAATAAATACTAACATCGAACTAAAGCGTCTAGATTAGTCTTCTAACTTCTAACAACTTTTATTGTTCCCGAAACGTCCGAACTTTGGCGGAGTTCACCGAAGTTTTCCGAAGTTGCACGACTATGGCCGACTTTGGTTAGGGTATCGCAAAAACTTGGCTCAATGAGTGTACTTACAACCGATGTTTATATTTGCCTGATTGTTTAGTTTCGTGTAGGGACTTGATATATTTAGGGTTAGTGGTTGTTGTTTTAGGATACCTAAATATACTGTTGCGTAAATTAACAGTAGGTAACAGTACAAGGCAAAAAAGGGTTCGATCCGCACGATATTACGACAAGCACCGCACGATATTATTACGAACTGCGATGGCCGAGCGCATTGAAGCCATTTTCTTTTTGGCCTCTCTCTGTAGTGGTCACGTTAATGCAAAGTGGATGTTTAGACTGATATCATTACTGTCTCGTTGGCGAAGAGATCATGATTGCTGAGCGTAGGGTCCTCATACAGAATGGATTACTCACCTATTCTAAACTTTCAGCAGCAGCCCAAAGCCTGGATTTTTACCCTGATAAGTATAATTAAGTTTTTACCAGATGTATGAACGTAAGTACAAAGGGTCAGGATTGTAGCAGGTAGCATTCTGTAGTTTCCCTACCTGAAAAATGCGTGAATTTATGCACATACGTATATTATGCGTATGTATTACGCCATTACACGCTTAGACGTGGAGGTGCGGACATCAACCCGTTATACGATACAACCTATAGGTTGTACCCCTATACCACACTAACCACTATATTTACCACACCACACTCACCACTATACTTACCACACCACACTCACCACTATACTTACCACACCATACTCACCACTATACTTACCACAACACACTCACCACTATACTTACCACACCACACTCACCACTATACTTACCACACCACACTAACTATGGCATAGCTGGTGAAATCTTGTTGTATACTTTCTGTTCCCCTACCTCTGCCTACCCATATGGAACATATAAGCATAAATGATGATAATAAAAATCGTTCCCGTTTATAAATTCCCGGCACAAAATCTAGCATTTTTCGAAAGTGGTTGAGAACCTTGCTATAGGTACAGGTTTTTTTTTTCGTTTCATTTTGCTAACTGTGTGCGTTGGACCATCGCACATCCCCCGAAGGTAGGGAAATAGCTCCATGGGAAAAACCGAAATTCGGAAAAATCGATAAGTTTGGAAGTTTGTACGGTTTTTGAAGCTTGTGATGACACTAGAAAAGCATTATTTTGAATTATATAGGTATAGGTTATGAGAGACAAGACAAGAGACAAATGTAGTGTATGGGTGTAGTGTTTGTGTGTGTAGTGTGTGTGTGTGTCTGTGTGAATAAGACATTTTAATGAAACCCTTTACTATTCAACCCTGACCACAATCCATCTTATTTAACTTAAGTTACTCGATACCGGATGCGGGGAGAATTTTGAGCGAATAAGTGCCTCCAGCTTAGCTTGTTCACAGACTCACGCTGCTTGCATGTCAAAATGTTTAACTAATAAACATTGGCTGAGTTTCAAGCTACAGTAAATGGACGACCACAATGTTGGCTAAGTAAAAAGTTAAAGTAAAGGTATATGCTAGGGAGGTACAACTTGCTTTTTGCATTTAAAAGGATTCTAATCACACGAAAGGGGAACATTGTGCGGAATAAAGCACATCTTTTTACCTGACTGCCCCAGAAGGAATAAGGAAATAAAAATACTGGTATTCAGCTGCATCCGGTTAGACTGGAAGCCGACCCCAACATAGTTGGGAAAAGGCTAGGCAGATTGATTAACTGCCCCAGAAGGAATAAGGGTAATGTTTTTAAAAGCATTTTTTTCATCTTTTTCTTTACAGGTTAACCAAAATGGCGGCAACTCATTTATTGATGGTAAATATTCTGAACCAGGAGACTGCACTTTTAAATAATGGTAGTAGTTATATGGACTAATTCAGTCACAACAAATGAAGACGATGCTTAAAGTTAAGAAAAGCTTAAACGTTGAAAAAAATATGGTTAAGCAGAGGTAAGGGGTTAAATGATTAAAAACCTTTAGTTTAAGTTACCTATTCAATTCATCACACTTATTTATATACTATTACTAGCTTCGGCCGTTTGGATGTCGGTTATTATATACTAAAACCTTCCTCGAGAACCACTCTATCCATCGGTGAAAACAGAATGAAAATCGGTGCAGTAGTTTTTGTGTTGAAACGTGAACAGGACGACAGACAGACGCGGCGGAGATCTTTGTTTTATAATATGTAAGGGTTATACCTAACTACACCTCCTCAGTAACCAGATCCTAAGCTAATCAAAGTAAAAGTTCCATATCTCGTTCTCGATCAGGATAGGATAGGATCTCGTTTTAAATAATATTCAACGATACAGTAATTACCGTTTTGCTAAGTTGAAGTGAAATAACAACAATTAATCAATCACGAGAGCTCAAGGCATTTCGTAGAAGGAGGCAGCTGTTGAAAAGATGAATTACTTCGAGAAGAACGTTTCATTAATTTTACGTAACGACATGGTGTAGATACAGATTTAGAAGGTTTACTTATACTACATTATAGTACCTTTACATAACAATATTGCTTCACAGAAATATGTGTGGTGATAACACTTCCCCAAACAAACCAGTTTGCGGGACAAGACACTATACAGGGCTATTATTATTATTTAGGGTTATTGGTAAAACACCAACAACCTCTTAAGGAGTCATTGTACTCATCATGATGAATGATGAACAACTTTTACTATGGGAACAAATATGAAATCGCGAAAATAAAACAGCTGGTCCGTACATTTATGTTCGCATAACTCATCAAAACTCAAACTCAACTCAAACTCAAAGCATTTATTTCAATTAAACCATTTACAGGCACTTTTGAATTGTCAAGGAGTCGGTCAGTCAGAAATATGAAGCTAGTTGCCCATTCCAAAGCGTAGTAGGTACCTATGGAGAAGAACGGGCAAGAAACTCCACGGACACTCTTTTAAATTAAAATATTGTTACAAAATATTGGTTACATCATTCATGTTGAAATTATGAACGGAACAGCTATTTTTTATAATGATGAGTTTGATGACTCCTTAAGAGGTTGTTGGTGTTTTACCAATAACCCTGTATAAAAATAAAACACAATACAATATACAATAAATTCTTATAGCAATTTCAATAAGTTGTTGTAATAACAGGCATGCCTCTGGTAGGCGATTTATGCCTCTGGTATCTCAGGTCTCCAAAGGCGTCAGTCACCATTTACCCCGTGGCTAAAGGCCACACGCTGAAGCGACACGCGTCTTGCGACAGTAACTGAGGGGAAAACAAAAGATGTTGTTTAGAGCATGCCATGAGAGACGAGTCACTGTGAAGCGACTTGCGGAGCGACACGAAACAGATTCCTGTCGCTCCGCAAGTGACAATCGCTTTTTTTTTTTTTTTTTTTTTTTAAATGGCATCTCATAGTTTTACCACTAAGGTATTAACTACTTAACCGGACAGTCCTGCGGAGATGCTCTAAGCTAACTTAAAGCCTCCAGCCAGGGGCATAAAAACTAAAACTAACTAAAACTAAGCGACTGCTCGCTAAGGGCACCCCCTGCGGGGTACGGACCTCGGCTTAGGGCGTCGGTGGAGGGAGGGCAGCAAGTCGGGACTGGCTGGATCGGGGAGTTTAAAACTACTGACGGCGCTACGTCAGCCCGGGCTGGCGTCGGGTCGTCGAGCAAGGGTCGGGGAGGAGAAGTCAGATCGGGTTGGGGTCGCGGTCGCGAACGCGAAGGACCTCGACGGCGAGGTCGGAATGTCGGGCGACGTTTGGTTTTAAGAACCGTACTGGTGGCCCTACTGCTCTCCTGGAGGAGAGTTATGGGGTCGTCGGGGTCGGTCAGTGCGTGCCTCGGACGGCGAGTACGACTAATGCGAGAGGGGGTATAGTTGGCCGCCGCCACAACCAGGGGGTTGCGGTGCTTGGCGGCAGAGTCAAAGAAACGCTTGGAGAGGCGTTTCATGAATTGGGCTATGGTGGGGATTTTAAGGTCGAGGTGGAGGGCCTCGTTTCGGACGTAGTATGGGGCACCCGTAGCTTTACGGAGGAATCGGTTTTGGAGGGTTTGTAACCTATGAATGTGATGGGGCCCAGCGTGGGCAAATACGACACATGCATATGTCATGATCGGGCGGATGCACGCCGTGTAAATGCGCAATTTGCACCTAAGTGACAATTTACTTTTTGCATTTAGGATGGAGTGGAGCCTACCTAGAGCGAAAGCGGCCCGCGAGCGGACCTGCTTTATGTGCTCCTTGAAATTAAGGTGATTATCGAGGACGACGCCTAAGTATTTGGCTTGCTTCTCCCAAGGGATCAGCTTGCCGAACATGGTGAGGGGCTCGGGGAGGGGGGGGAGCTTCCGCGGCTTGGAGAATAGTACCGCCTGACTTTTGTCGGGATTGACTTCGATTCGCCACTTCCTGAACCATTCGCCGAGCTTGTCGACTGAGGCCTGGAGAGTGTGGCGAATCGCATCGGGGCTACGGCCCTTGGAGTAGATGGCCGTATCGTCTGCGGACAGAGCCAACTGGGGCTTTTTACTCTTTGGGATATCGCTGGTGAACAGCGTGAAGATGAGCGGGGAGATGACAGAACCCTGAGGGACACCTGCACGAATGGGTCGGGGGGAGGACAGGGCGCCCTCTATGCGGTAGCGGAAGGTGCGGTTCGACAGAAAGTCTCGTAAGATGAGCACGAGACGATCAGGCACACCGAGTTGGTACAGCTTGTATATTAAGCCGTTGTGCGAGACTTTGTCGAAAGCCTTCGCTATATCGAAGAAGACCGCACCGACTAATGAGCCTCGCATGAAGCTTTCGCTTATATGCTCGACTATGCGGTGGGCCTGGTGGATACTACAGTGTGCCCTTGGTCTCGGCAAAGTCTCTGAGACGCTTATAAATAAGCCTCTCGTAGATCTTTCCGAGTACCTTGAGCAGACTGATGGGGCGGTAGCTAGAGGGCTCGCTCTTGGGCTTGCCGGGCTTTGGGATACCTATGACCGTGGCTTCCTTCCACGTTTGGGGGAAAATGTTGTTGTTGAGAGCACCATTGAAGATGATGGTCAACAGCATTATCAGGTGGGCGGGGAATAGTTGGACCACTCTATTAGTGAGACCATCTGAACCGGGGGCTTTGCGGGTTTTAAGACCCTTGATGATCTCATGCACCTCGTCAGGGCTGACGGGGGGCAATGGATCGTCAGGGTCCTCTACAGGGGGTTGAGCGAGTCTGCGTTCGACTTCAGCGTCTATCTCAGTGAGATGCGCTTGGTCTACTGGCAATAAGCTGGGTGAGCATTGAGCCTCGAGACTGTCGGCTAGGCATTCGGCCTTGTCGGCGTCGTCGAAAGCTATGGTTTTATCGGGGCGGACTAGTGGGGGCATGGCGGCGCTCTGTTGGGACCGGAGTTTCCTCTGGAGCTGCCAGAAAGCTAGGTGAGTCGGTTCTAGGTCGCTGAGCGTCTTATCCCAGCCTGCTTCACGCAGCTCAGCGATGCGAGAACTTACTTTACGTTGTAAGTAACGCATGTGAGATTTGTTAGCGGGGCAGGGAAAGTTGCTGTAGGCACGGGTGGCCGCGTTCTTCTCGGTCATCAGATCACGTACATCGGCCGGCAATTTGAAGCGGAGGTTATCCTCCGCTGGAACTTGCCTTGAACAATCGTTCAAAACCGTTTGTACGTGATCCGTGAGCGAGTCGATCGCGGCCATTGTGTCTGCGGCAGAGTCGAACTGCTCGGGGATTGAGTCTAGCTGGGGGGACGTGTTGGATTTCAGCAGTTCGCCTACTTTCCTCCAGTCCGTTACCTTCCTGGTGGCCGGGGGCTGGGTGGGGTCGGGGAGACCTATGCGGGGGGCCAGTTTCATGACAACTGGACGGTGGTCAGAGGTAAGCTCTTGCACCGTTTCTATAGAGTTTAGCCTAAGGTTGACGTTCTTAAGGAGCGCCGTGTCTAGGACATCTGGGGTATGGTTGGGGTCATGGGGAAAGTGAGTGGGAGTCATCGGGACGATGACGTCAAAGTTCAGGGTATTGGAGAGGTCGAATAAGAGTCGACCTCTGGCGGAGGACTTGGTACTATTCCAAGCCGGATGTTTGGCATTGAGATCGCCCGCTATAATAACGGAGTCACTCATGCCTAGTAAGGAAGAGAGATCGTTGGAGATCTCTTGGGGATTCTCTGTTGCTGGGGTGTAGGGAGGGATGTAGGCAGAGACTAGGGTGATCGGCTGATGGCCGGTCATGCCTAGGCGGTAAACAGAGACTTCTAATTGAGAGAGGGCAGGAGGATCCATCGGGATGCAATAGAGCTCCTTTTTGTAATAAATGAGGGTGCCGCCTCTGTGACAGCGAGTCCTATCATTGCGAACTATGCGATAGTTCGCTATGGATGGGTTACGCTTATGGGGCTTGAGGAAGGTTTCCTGAACTAGCAGGATATCTATCTGATGGTCGCGGAGGAATTCCGCGATCTCATCTCTTTGACCGTTAATGCCATTGGCATTGAAGAAGCCTAAATTAAGGGATCGGGGTTTGAGCCTAGCTACGGGTGTATTATCCATAATGGGGGGTAGATGGGTTAGCGAGGGAGGACATGGCTTGCGTAATCTCCGGGTACGCGTTGAAAATTTGAGGTAGTACCCATGGAGGGGAAAGCCTGCTGGTGTTGCAGCTGATTCCAGGGGCTAGGCCTCTGAGGGCTAAGCCTTGCTGGAATTTGGGCGGAGGGGGCCTTGTAGGCCGAGGGAGCTTCCCTCTGCTGACGAGCGTCAGAGCGCTTTGCCAGCTTGGAGGAGGGAGCCTTGGGGGCTTTGGGGCAGCCTCTGTAATTCGCGGGATGCCCTGTCTGCCCGCAGAGCACGCAGCTGGGAGGCTCCGTGCAGAGCGAGCGGTCCTTCGGGCGAGTGCAGTCCGCAGTGCCATGCTCACCCAGGCACTTGACGCACCTGGGCTTAGCATAGCAATGCTTCTGCGAGTGCCCGTAAAGTTGACATCGGTGGCATTGCCCGATTGTTGAATTTTTATGAGGCTTTTCAATGTCAAAGCCAGTCAGGTTGCAGATGGCTTTGACATTGAATATCGGGTGGATGCGGGCCTCGGTGGGGGGACATACCACGAGGACCATGTCGAATGCCTCGCCACTGCGGGCGCGGTGCAGGCGGTGGACTTCGTCGACAGGGATGCCCTGTAACATTAAGTCATCCTAAATGTCGGTGGATGGGATTTCACGTGGGATCCTTTTGATCACCACGCGAGTCTGTTTCTCCTCAGGGAGGGAGAAGGTGTGGAACGCCACACCTCTGGAGCGGAGGATTCGAGTGATGTCCCGATAGTCTTTCGACGTCGGGATGGTCACCTTGATACCCTGTTGGGTATTGCGGGCGCTGGTGTATGCGATCTTTTGATCGCAGCACCATCTGGAGATATCGGTCCACTTCGCCTTGTCCTGTATATAGACAGGGATCTTCTTCTTCTGGGTGCCAGAAGTAGAAGGAGCGGGGGGCATGGGGGCATCCTGACTCGAGGATGGAGCGGGGGTAAGAGGGGTCAGGGGGAGGGCGGTGGGGGTGAGAACCGCGGGGTTAATGGGGGAGCTGGGGCCAGAGGTAAGTTCCTCGACCGCGGCCACCTTGGTGGCCTGGGTGGTGCTCTGCTTCTTCTTCTTCCTCTTGCTCCCCTTCCCGGTGACGGGCACGAAGCCTTCGTCATCGGTGTGGGAGGAAGAGGAGGAGGAGTGATTGGCCTCAGAATCGGACTGAGACAGCTGTGGGATAGTGGGGAAGGGGGTGACCGCCCGCTTTGAAGAAGCAGGCATTGGGGTATCGGGCCGCCTCTGAGTAGCGGGCTCGTCGACATCCATGTCCCTGGAGGGAACGGACGGACTGAGCGGGCTCTCAGGGGCGAGAGGGGCGAGAGGGGCTACTAAGACATCGCTGAAGTCAGCGATAGATAGCGCGATGGAGCTTAGTGAGCTCTTCGGCATATTTTTCCTCTAGACTTTCCTTTTTCAGGATAGTCGTGAGGCACTCGAGAATTAGGAGCACCGACCTTGCGGTGGTGTCCATATTCGGATCTATAACTAGCGACATAGTTAAATTTCGGGGGTGCCTAGCATTCCCTAAACCTATCTCCCCGGATGGACTTGTCCGGGGATGTGTGGCCCTCCCTGCCGGGTATAGACAGGGAGGTGAGCCCTAAGCTTGCTTTGGCCCGTTGCCTATCTTATTTGTGCAACGGGGTCCTAACATGGGTCTGGTGCGAAGGGGTAGACCCACCCAACCGACACCAGGTGTGTAGCTGTTGAAGGAAAACTGTCACCAATGCCGACTAGGAGACCCCCCAAGGCCGAACACTGGGACCCGTCCAACTGACTGCCTCACCCTGATGGGGATCGGCGGGTGTGATTGGGTCAACACCCCACTCGGCTTCGTTGGCACCGTATGGTATCCACCGAGGACCACGAAACTGTGGTTTTTCCCTGAAGGGGACAAAATAACCCGACGACCGTTAATCGACTATAACTATTAATAGAAATACTATACTAGCTGTGCCTTGAAAAAGGCACACAACTAGTAGCTGAAGATAGTCACTATATAAATATAGTACTATGTAGATCGTCGCGAGGTGCGACGAAATCTTGATAACAGGAACCACAGAGCCAGAATCGGGAGCACTCGAACCACAAACACGTCCGTCCGCTACCGCTGCCGCGCGCCGAGTGACAATCGCTTTGAAAGCGTTTCGTATTTATACAATGACTTTCAACAGGATTGACATAAGCTACCGAAAAGCTTATGTCAATCCTGTTGAAAGTCGAAAGTTTTTCAAATCGAAAGTCTTTCAACAGGATTGACATAAGCTTCGAAAGCTTATGTCAATCCTGTTGAAATTCGTACATTTTTGCCTTTTCCATCATCGTTATCGCTGATAGAATGTCACTTTGTCTAGGCCCTCAGGAGATACGCGCGCGTGTCGCTTGACGCAAGTCGCATAGCTCGAAGCCGTGAACGGGGCCTATGATCACGTGGGCCGCCTGACTGTGTTTGCAAACCAATAACCTGAAATATGGTGTAACTTTTGTTTGTTCCCCGCCTGTAATACCACAATTCTACAGATTATAATGCTTATTTTTCTCTTTTAAGTTATGCGTTTTTGCAGGGGAGTTTTTTGTTTTTTTAAATAATTTTGTTTTATTTCAAGTTTTTTTTTTAAATTTTGTTTTATTAAATTATACCTATTTTTGGAATTACTTAACTACTAGCTTTTATTTGATACCAATATAGTAATTTTTTTTTTTTTAAACCTTCCGCTCCTTTTTTTTTTGTTTGCAGATGAAATATATAAAAAATATAGCCTATGTCACTCCTACAATTAAGACGAATCTAACGATACCTCAAATGTTAAAATCCATCAAGCCGTTTAGGCTGCCGAGCGTGCCAAAGAAATAAACATACATACATACTTGTACAAACATAATAACATACAAACATACATACTCTCGAAAAACAATACCTTTCTTCTGGGGCAGTCGGGTAAAAAGCAACGCTTTTCGGAAAAAAAAAATTTAACATGTATTCGTGAGCTTAACTTTCACACATTGCATGAAGTGGACCTTCTGCTCTTCATCATTCCATGTTTCCACGCTCCACATCTTTATCCGCAGGGGTCCCCACAGTTTGCGGCCATATTAATGTACCTACTACCTTTGTTTAGAATCTTTTGCTGAATTTTAGCTGACTTTCTGCTATGTATGCGGATTTAAAGTGAGGGTAACATTTGGAAGGGTTAATGAGTAAGGGTTAACGACATGTGAATAGTTGTTGTGGCTTTCGAAGGTAACGTTTTGTAGTTGCTTTTTCATTATAGAAAGTCTGTTTTTTAATCCCGTAGACTAATTTGACAGGTGCGAATGTCAAACTCCAAGTTTAAAAAACAAACAACAATTACTTGAAATGTCAATTTTTTTAAGTCTGAGATTTAAAAAAAATCCTTAGGACATGATTTTATTTATTATTGGAGAGATTTTCAGTTGTCATTAAAAAATGCTTTTGTTAGGAATCAGTCCGCATAATTGGTGCAAAATCTCAAGAACTCGAGACATCTGATTTTTATAACATTTTGAACTTTTAACTTATCCACTTGCACGCAGAAATCCGACCCATTGATAAATTATGTTTATTTTATTAATTGGTTTTAGTATTTTATACGTTAAAAGATTTTCAGTCATTGCTATAATCTCATCATTATTTAGTTAATTAACGCGCAGACACACTCTTAAAAATAATCTAGAAAAACTTCGAATCTCACTTTTGCAGTCCCACGTGATCTCTTAACCCTGAGACGTGACAAATAATCGGAGATGTAGGCCCCCGTAACATTATTTAATCTAAAATAGGATGTAATTGGGGCACAAAGGAGCTATCCCAGCCGCCATTTTGAATTAAAATGTTCTAATTTGAAGCGCGTGTGGGTAATTTATGAGTTTTATTAAGTTGTGTGACGCGGGAGGTGCTCTTAGATTAGTTAGAGGTACTGAAGCTGACTTTAAAGTGAAATTATCATCCATGTTTGTTTGGGGGTCTAAGAGTTTTGGCAGATTACTGTATGAAACTTAGTGGCTTAAGAATTATGATCCGAATTTAGATGTAGACATAATTGCTAATCCCACATCATCCATCCAAGTCTTAATCCATACTAGCTACTGCCCGTGGCTTCACCCGCGCGGATGTCGATTATTATATGTATGCTAAAACCTTCCTCGAGAACCACTTTATCCAGTGGTGAAAACAGAACGAAAATCGGTACAGCAGTTTTAGAGTTTATCGCGAACAGACAGACAGGCGGCGGAGGACTTTGTTTTATAATATTTATTTATTATCTTTTTAGGAAAACTTACAGCTAAATAGATACAGTAAGTATAAGTTTTAACAAAATATGGCCAATTACAAGTTTCCACAAGTAGTATTAAAAATCACATGAAACAGAAAATTTTCAAACGATTGAGTTTGAATTAGAATTTGCTAATAGACTTTAACACAAAAACAGAAAAATGACTATTAATTACGCTCGAAGAAGCGATTTGATAGAATTTTCTTCAATTTAGCAATACTGATATTGAAAATGTCGATATCAGCTTCCTGACATATGTAGTGATATGGACAGGTTTTTTAACAAACACATTTTTATTTAATGTGTTACGTCTCCATAATCAATAAAACCCACCTATTCCTGCTGACTAAGGTACTGTTTGTACATTTTCATGGCCCTTCAAGAAAATACAACCACTGTAGTTTTTTACTGAAAATTTCCTAAAATAAAAATAAATCGGAACAGAACTTGAACAACACTCGTAATTCATTCGGATAACAAGCTGAAAACTTCAACTACTGAATCAAAACTAACAAAAACAATTGTCGGACAACAATTCACAACAGAACTGTTTGAGAAACTTTCACGTTTTTACAAAACTACTTTTAATAATGAAAATTCTTACAGACTTTTACATTGCTTAACGCTGTAAACAGTGCAAGCTGGAACCTACTCTATGTTCTTAGAAATAAGGTTGATTTTCGTATGGTTTAGTGTTATTTGCGAAGTCCATAATGTTTTAAAGTGGATACCCTGTAAAATCAACAGTGTAGAGCTACGTTAAATAAATACACGCAGATTAATGACGTCAGAATGCAGCTACTCAAAAATGTACAAACAAAATGTATTTTATTTACGAGTAGATACAGTGGCGGACATGTTATATGGCAACCTTTAGATTTTTATTTATATTGTGGTAATGTTTTTTTTTTCAATACTACAATATCGTAAGGTCGTAACATTTAGCAACTGCAGTTTTCTTCTATGTTTTTACGATAAAAATCAAATAGAAATATCTACAACTCTACTACTTTCTTCGTCCTATGCATTTCTGAAGCAAAAAGCAATCTTTATGCAAGCAAAAAGCAATTTTTATGCAGCATACATTTTCCGTTAGCAGGACCACAAAATTGGCGAAGAAAATCTACGTATTTTCAGAAATTGCAACGAAATTTTACAACAAGCCATTTTGGAGGATAGCCACGACTGAGTTAGGCGTCTGGGAGCCCACAAAACTTTTCACTTGACTCGCGAAAATCACCATTTACAAGTCCATACGTGAGCTGAGTTTAAAATTGAAGCTTTTGGTAACTTCAACGACTGAATTTTATGGAAATCTATAGAAATAGGTTTGTAGCGATAAACAGCATGTGAAAGGCGTGGTCAATTTGAAGGGTGTGGTATAGACCAACAAACTAAACAACTCTCTCAATGAAACCAACATCGTTATCGCGAAATAATTATCAACTGTTCCATACAAAACCAATATCTACTCGATCAAAATGTATGGGATGGCTGATTATATTCTACCTATAAGCTACCTACTTTGAAATAAATGGCGGCTCTTAAAATATGATTTAGATATATTTTTTTCATTTGTAGTCCAACAACCTTTGTTACCAATAAGTACCTACTACAACAAAATATTCGTATTATACTAACTGATCCGACGTCTTAAAGCTATTTTGAGTTGAAAAACAATTTAATACTTAAATACCTTGATACTTAAAACATCTTAAGGTAAAATTATTCAAACAATGTTTCTGCTGTAATGGACATCCCACGCCTGAATTCTTAAGTAGGCACCCAATTATATTTACATTCCGTTTTCAGACTATAACCAGGCGTTACTTTGTATCATCGCTTTCTAGTCGTGAAAATAACTTGAAAAGTTTTAACCAGTGTATTTTAACTATGGCTCAACAACAAGAATAAAATAATTTAGATAATCTTTGCACATTTTGTAATACCTTTTATCCTAATGTACCCACGTTTTTATAAATGCACGCACGTGTACAAAACGCAAAGCAACTCCAGCATTTTAAAATTTATTATAATTTAATTAAGTCCTCCAAAGCAGAATGAGTCTCAAAGAGAAATGCATAATAATTATGTTACGGTCATGAGAGTGCAGAAATACATTAGTTTTAGCTATAGCAACTACTCATCAGACTGAAAGCATGCTCTTTATTTCACATAAGATAATACTAACTAGGCGCAAACATGTGTAAATTGTATATTTTTAAATGTCCAGTTTACTAATCTAAGACATAATAACATCAAGCCGGTTTTCCGAAAGTGATATACAGAAGTGTAAACTGTACACCTACATTTCGCTAGCATAAATATGTCCCCAGCTACTGCCTTTAATCAGGCACATACACTCCGAAACTCGATTGTTTATTAACCAATATCCCATGAACATTTTTGCCAAACTCGCAGATCGAACTCGGAATCCTAAGCAGTCAATCAGTACAACCAGTTATCGCTTATGGAATCAAAGGATTTCAGTGTAGACAAACTAGGCACTGAATATGACAAAATTACTCAAGCGTAACTTTTATTGGAATCGGACAATATCGTTCTATCAAAGATCGGAAGAGCAGAAAAGTTTTCTTTAAACGTTCTGTTTCCTCAAAACTTACCTAATAAAAACTCCGGAACATATTTTCCATATTATGTATAATGTTTCCAATACAGGGTGACTTTCGAATTCATTTACAATCTTTCAAGGGGCAAAAAGTATACATGTTTAAGTGAACTAGTATCAAACTTGGTTGCGACGTAACGCACCTTGCGCTAATACTAAATAGCCTGCCTAGCTGCAAGCTACTTGGTAGTAGAGCTCACCGACCGCTACTGCG
This sequence comes from Lithophane semibrunnea, assembly GCA_947363905.1. Taxonomy (NCBI): domain Eukaryota; kingdom Metazoa; phylum Arthropoda; class Insecta; order Lepidoptera; family Noctuidae; genus Lithophane; species Lithophane semibrunnea. The sequence goes on from OX376203.1 coordinate 16,036,236, forward strand.
GTACCGCTCGCGCTCGCTTCGCTCGCTCGGCTCGCGCGCGGTTTTCACAGTTCTCACCTAACCTAACCGATTTCGCCCAATTCACAATTTTTCGACAGTTTATAATCACACGGAAATAATACCAATAGATTATAAACTAATCTCACAATCTTACGGTGACATAACAAATTACAAAGAACTTTTACTACAGGATCCACTTTAGAATCGAAAAAAATGTGTGCCGTTTCATACAAAAGCCTGTATAAACTGTAATATAACAACTCCCAGAATATAACTAATCCTAGTTTTCAATGCATTGGCTACGGCTGTACCTACCAACATAGGTACGTCAAACAAACCAATCTAACTTGCTCGGAGCGAGTGCTATGCAATCTGTCACACCGACGCGTATCATAAGCTTAGCTTACTGCAGTCTAGTCGTTATGTGAATTATAATGAACTAGTGAATTTTCGCTTTAACATGATTTACCAGTTTTGACGGTGAATGATTTATGACGAAAATGGCGATATCTACTTGGCAAGCGAGTGGTAGATGATACTTCTTTTATGGAGATTATTAACAGCCATCTGTGTTAGGTGCTTCACAGTTGTTCCTGTGCCGAATCATGTCAATCATGCTGACCAGACGATGTGTGTAGCATGCGTGTTGTGTGTGTGTCTTTTTTTGACGTAATTCCATGCTCACTTAAAGACCAAATTAATTATTAGGAACCAATTATATGGTGGAACTATTATTTGCTCTGCAGGGATCCATAGAAAATTGCTAGTTAACATTGGTTTCTTTGAGCTTCAATTAGTTGACTGTTAGCAACGTGTTAGGTTAGTTTAAAAGGTGGAGACGACAATAAGACAATAAATTAAACTTCGTATAACTAAAATGATGTCGCAATAAAAAATACATGTACAAAAATTAATTCACTATAGCTAGTCAAAGATTGGCAAACCCATAGTCGGACCGTCACTACTATTTAGTTTGTTAGAAAACTCACTTTTTTAAATTGAATGTTTTGATTTATTTGATAGTTCTTTCCCAAATACTCCTAAGGCCGTATTTTCATAATATTATATTTTCGAATTCTCTTCTCCACATTGTGTATGTCACGTTTAATGCGTTTAACATGTTACTTTTTACGTTTTTTACGTGTTAAACAAGATAATATATCTTTTTTGAAAATAACTGCACCCAGCCACAGAACATAATGCGTCTACTATCAATGAACCATTTCCACAACTCGGTGTAATTGTAGACCGTTCTGACTATTATTCTGTCAGAAACCATGTAGCTTTGTACTTTACTTTGTATATGAAATAGAATACATACGGTTTGAAGTTGTAAGAATACAAGAGAGATTAGGAGCAGTGGTGGTGGTGGCCCAGTGGTAACGGCCCCGACTTACGAGTTGTAAATCCTGAGTTCAATCAAACTCAAGCAGACGTTTTTACGTTGTGTAAATAATTTAATGACCACTGCTCTTAAAACGGTGAAGGAAAACATCGCGAGGAAACAGGTATGTCCTACAACCAAAAAAAATCGAAGACATATTATGACATCTACCAACCCGCTCTGGGTCCGCGTGGTGGATTACAGCCCACTCCCTCTCGGCGAAAGGAGGCCTGTATCCCAGCAATGGGAACATTATAGGCTTATTATGCTAGTGAGATTTTCCCAGCTTTCGAGCTGATACTAAAATAATGAACTCCTTAGCAAAACTTCTTCTACTATATAAGTATAATGTTAATAACCAACCTAATAGCGTAACACACTTTATCTATCACAAACTAAAAAAAAAATGAAGGAAATTGCTAATCCATTGCTTCGTTCGTGTATAACAACGTAAACAACGGAATGAATGTTGTTGACCTGTCAAAATTAAAGACATTGCCATTGTGTGTTATGCAATTACACCGTAGGCGCAGGTTGAAATGGTTTACTAAGGGTTCGAAATATCTATTGTTTCACTTTACTTAAGTAATAATAAGACATTATCTTACATCAGTAATGACCTTTTATGGCACCAATTTGTCAAATCACCAAGTTGTTCCTGTTTCGTCCTAATTTATTATTTGGGAAAGACGCGAATTACTAAATTGTTCGGTCTTTTAATTTTTAATGCTAGATGTAATTTCCGTCGTTCGGTCGGTCACTGTAGTAAGTTATTTCAAACTGTTACCAGAGGCCCTAGGCAAAGCGTCATTCTATCAGCTATAACGATGATGGAAAAGTCAAAATTGTATAAAATTGTAATTGCTATCGAAAAGCTTATGTCAATCCTGTTGAAAGTCGTTGTAGAAATACGAAACGCTTTCGAAGCGATTGTCACTCGTCTAGGCCCTCTGGTAATAATTGTATTACCAGAGGGCCTAGACGAGTGACAATCGCTCGCAATTATTCGTGTTATTTTATTGAAAATAACACGAATAAAAAGCAAGGTTTTAATTTAACCCTACCTGTTTCTAAATCTGTGGTTTTAACGAAAACCAAAACTACATTTTCGTTCATCAGAATTCGTTCACAAGCTCCTAACAACCTCAAACCAAGGGATTCTCAGTAAATTCACCAAATCCGCATAGCTACAGGGTGTTCAATGTTCATGTTTCACATACAAACCTTCCCAATCTTGTTATGTTTTCTCAAGTACACAGGTTTCTCTCACCGGTTCACTTTCAAGAGTGATAATTAAATTCGGAATTTAATTTGGGTGTGAGTTGTGAATCTTTTGGGGTAAAGGTTTCTCCAAAATCAGCTAACACTGTTGTACTAAGATCGTTTCATGAAAATAAAAGTTGTAAGAAAATATATTTTTACAGATTTTTCTAAATTAGAAAATATATCTCCTCCCTATTTTTAGTCGACTACGGCGAAGAAAAAGGAGGGTTATGATTTTGACCGGTATGTATGTATGTATGTATGTTCATCTGTTCCCTTGTATCTTCTAAACCACTCATCACAATTTGACAAATAATCGTTTGATAAATACGTATCGTTAGAAGCGTCTTGATTGTCCGCTGGTTATAGGCTATGTGACGTCACATTAAATTAAAAATGGCGCCCTCTAGAGGAAATAAAGTCAGGAACTAAAAAAAAAATATTGTTTAATCGTACTATGTTGAGTATCAAATGAAAGGACTTAATGAGCACATTTCAAAAATATATATATTATAACCCCAAAATAATTTTAAAAAAAATTAAGTAATAAAAACTAAAACCTAACTACGACTGAAAAGGTATAAACAAGACACCACAGACAGACAAATTAAAAATCCGGAGTCACACGTAATCTGTTCGATTTATGCCGCCCTAACACGTGACGTGACTATATAATATTATAATTATTTTTTGTATAATTTTTGTATTTTTTATCTGTTTTTTTTTTTTGTATAGAGGAGCTCGTGGCTAAGTAATAGGTAACAGCTGCACGGGTCGATCAGGTTAAGCTACGCTTGCCGGGGTTGGTCCGTGGATGGGTGACCCAATCTTTACATACCGAGACTCCTCCGTGCCTCGGAAAGCAAGTTAAGCCGTTGGTCCCGGCTGTCATTTGTGGATCTTTGACAGTCGTTACGGGTCGTCAGAAGCTCGAAAGTCTGACAACCAGTCTTACACTTAGCAGTATCGTATTACCCAATTGCTGGGTTGTGGACGTCAGACAGGCAGTCGCTCCATGTAAAATACTGGTATTCAGCTGCATCCGGTTAGACTGGAAGCCGACCCCAACATAGTTGGGAAAAGGCTAGGCAGAGAGAGAGTTCATCCGTTTTTGTATGTTACAATTTTTTTCCAATAAATGAAGTTGTTTTTAGGCATGATCTTATTACGAAGGTAGTTTGTAATAGTAGTATTTTGATAAAAACGGAAGAAAACATTTTAGACTTGGAAATTATTCAAATCAAAGTTTCCATTTTTCCCTACCAAATGTATCACCAAAGAGTAAAGACCCGTCGCCGAAATCGTGAGCCTATTAAATTTCACGATCCCGTTTTTACGGCGCGACTTTTCACAGCACCCCTTACATAGTTTATGTTGATTTTTATAACTTAGATTACGTCTTTTTTTGTTAACTGAATTAACTTAACCTTCGAACGCAACAAAAACAGTGAGGTGTTCACTTAATTTGGGTGAAAAAAGCACTCATTACGTGCATAAATATTGAGGAAAGAAACTATTATTGTATAGAATAAAGTTTTTCTAACTGAATAGAAAGCTGTGTTGCTGGGGAGTCTCTTGTGCCACTCTTCTTCCCAGCTAAAGCACTAGGAAGCAAGGATGTTGCGGATGCGGATTTTTGAAGGCTCACATCCGCGGATGCGGTTGCGGATGTTAAGATATTTTTTCCAAATGTCACTTTGCGTCGGTGCCGGGCATTGTAAATTCACTTTTTAAATAATCTATCAGCTGCAGAAATCTCGCTTAGTACACAATGCTCACTGTATAGGTATTCACAGTATCACAATAACACTGGAAATGTGAAATGTTCATACAATAAGCGCAACTAAACACGTTAAGACTGATTGACGAGAAACAAATTAACAATAACAAACGCGTCGGATCCTGTCTCCGAACGAAATCTTCGCTGTTATTGGTCAATGAGCACGTGCGTACGGCACGAGCCACGCGCCCCGGTGCCGGCGCCGCCTATTTTCTTTCTTGTTGCAACCTGTGATACATCCGCATCCGCATTAATTATTGCGGATGCGGATGTAGATGTCCGAATCGATGCGGACGTTCCGCGGTTGCGGATGCGGCTATCCGCAACATCGCTGCTAGGAAGTGGTGACGGGTGGGCGTTTCGGGGAACTGTCTTATGTAATTTTGATGTTTGAAAAGTGCTGATTCTCAGCCTAATTTGAATAAATGACTTTTTATTTTAAAAATACAGATTTGACAGACAGTATGATATATTGTACATGTGGAAACCCTCGAGAGAAACCCACCATCCATTCCTTTTCCCGAATGAGGGCTTAGTTAAAGTAGTTAATATTTTAGCACTTATGAAGTAGGCTGCAGCATTTTATTTGACACAACTACATTCGTCTGGTCGGGCAGAGGATACTGTTGAGGACACACCTACCGAAAAAGATTTTCCGCACCAACATTGATTCCCCTAACTGGCCCTAGGGCCTCAAGTCAAGGGCCATAGTAAGCATAGCTACATACTGTCGTCATTATAATGCCCAGCATTCTTCAAAAGATAAATATAAAAGAACAAGCATCCATGTCCACCGGCGATAACACTAACAATAATAAGTTGTCTGCGTCAATTCCATTCATCGCAACACGTCACCTGATATTATCGTCGTTCAAACAATTAATATTACAAAAACATATCTTTCAACCTCAATATTTTCAAATACTTTCATTGTTTGTTATTGAACGGATATTTTTTTTTACAAACACTCGGACACGCATTGTTAGCTTGTTGCTCAAACTGTGAAGAGTGTCTTATAGTGCTTAAAAAGTCCAAGAATAATCATTTTAATCTTTAGAAATTACTAAAATACTCAATTAATATCAATAATATTTAAAAGTTAATAATAATATACTTTATGGAGTGTGACCATTGGAATCGTTTTAAAAATCTGGCAACGTTTCTGTTTTCAAGCATCGGCTAACGTTCAAACTATTCGCAGCTCCGGAAAAGTGCAATCTCATATTCTCCCGATAATCCCTGATTGGGTAAAAAATTCTGTTCGTTGATAATTTTAAACAGAAGATGAGACTTTACTTGTTGGTTCTTATAATAATGAGAATTGAAGCGATAGACCAATCCTCGAAGTACTGTGACATTGTATCCACGGATCCAACAAGACATTGCTACGTGAAGGAAACTTTGACGACCGTCGCTCACAGCCCCAACCAACTGTCAGTGGACAGATATACCAACACACTGTACTTCAGTTTCGACTTCGGCCAAGGGGAGTACGTGCCGGCCATACTCCACATTGACAGCAGAAACCTGAATGTACTAAAAGGAGTGAAAGACGCATTTGCCATCTCCAATGATCCGACAACAGGAGATATGTATTTCGGAGGCAGCCACGGGATCTACAGGTACAGCTCAAACAACAAAACGTTGCAGAGATTGAACATACAGAATCTGGACATCTGGTGGCTGTACATCAAGAAGAATATTTATTTTATCAAGTTTCCGAGTCTTAGCGCCTATTATTATGCAAACAGAAGTGTGAAAGCTGTACCAGAATTAAAAGGTGCTATAGTCCATCAATTTGTTTTGGATCAGGATGATAACATTTTCTTTATAAACGGAACAGGTCTGTTTGGTATAAAACATGGAGATAGCATACCGATCTTGTTGAGAGATCATCCGAGATTTCTGGGAATCGCAACGGATAACAATGGTTACGTCCATGTATGCAGTGAAGACGGCATATTTGTGGTGACCAAAATGGTCCAAAAAGTTAAGAAAATCATCAACGTGCAAGGAGTGTTAGGTATTACTTTCGATAAAGCAAATCATATTATTTATTCAGATTCTCACGAGATTATAAGACTAGTTCCGATGGTTAAAGATAGTTATTATGATGCTGTTCGAGGACTTTAGACTATTTATTGTTTACACTGAATCTCGCATCATCTCTAAATTATGCGAGAAATAAACGACTTAAAACAATACGAGGGTTTTATTTTTATGCCATTATATTACGCTTCTCCTGTGTTGCATCACAACACCCGGTTGTCCTCCTTTTGCATTCAGTCCGTGGCAGTATTTCAGGCCGTCTATCTGGGAGAAGCCTGTGTCCACCAGTGGACTGTGTTGACTAACCTGATTCTCATACTTTAACTGAAGAGTTCGCTATGTCATTTCACAGCTTATTTTTTGAGTGGTAGTTATAATTTTGTCAATTGCAATGCATTGATTGTCAACCAATTATAAACTAATGAGACTAATTTATATACCCTCCTCGATGTTTTAGCAGCCTTTAGCGTCCAGTTATAACAAATGCGGTTCCGATTTAGGCACTAATTGAATCTGTATAATTCATTGATTCTCTGAATAACCAAACACAGTGTATTTGCGTGTTTCCCAGCAAATCCGGATATTAACCATGCCCTAGTTAACATAAACAGGCAGTGATACAAGTCATCAACAGTGTAATGTATTTTAGATCAATGTTTACACACAAGTATCGACGTGGCTATTTCACAGACGCAACCAAATAAACACACTGCTTTTCACTGAACTGGTTCGGGTTCATATTGTGGAATTGTCTGTTTAAATTTGTTGAGTGAAAGATGGATTTAGTGGTGACTCATCTCTTCCAAAAAAGAATTAATAACGAAATACAGGGTGTTAGTGTAAACACCGTTATCCTTGAAACCAGTGGTTTGGTTTCATTTATAGAACGTAACATCAATGGAAAAATACAAATTTTTTTTTTAAGAAAATCTACATTTTTCCAGAAGAATATTTCACCCTACACGCAAGGGCAACGAACTTGCGTCTCAACACGGCGGCCGGCGGTTGGCGGGGGCGTCAGCTGTTTCGCAGCTCTCTCGAACGCTTATCCATGAGTATCGGGACATTGACGGATATTTACTTTTTAAAATCTTTTAATGAAAATAAGGTTTTTTATTTGTTGTTACTAGGTCATTTATTTTTAGATTTAAGTTAACTACCCATGGTTTGAGTGACAACGGTGTTTACCCTTGCATACTGTATAGAATTTTAGAATTTTTCCATTAATAAAATGATGTACGATATTTCGTATCACCTGATTAACAGTGGTTACCATACCCGACTTGCCAGCTTGTGGCTAATTAAAAACAGCCGCACAGGTCGATCAATCAGGTTAAGCTACGCTTGCCACGGTTTGTCTGTGGATGGGTGACCATCTTTAAAGTACATAAAATGCAAAAGCAAAGAAATAGAACTGATTCTAGTTGCCCCTTCCAAAAGGTAGTTTTCGTATGGAGAAGAATGGAAAAGAAACTCCACCGTTATCGTTATTTTAAAAATGTTATAAAACAGTCAGTTACTAGCCTTACCCATGTATTTCCATCATATATTACCACATTCTTTACCCAATCTGCCCAATTGTTTTCCTCATTACGCCAGTATTACAATCAGGCGTTCCCTTACAGCCAGTACACCGGTATTTTGTTGGAGAATGTACCTTATTTAATTCAAAGCACGGACAACAGACATGGAACATTATTAATTAAATACCTGGGCAGCCATACGGTTCGATTTTCAATGTACATTACATGGGGTCAGTTGTAAAGGAATGAGGTCACTCAATGATAGGGGTTTGCCAGTCATTTTGGTTATATTGGGAATTCTGTTGAATCTACACAACAATCTACAGATATGGCGGCAGATGAACATTTTAAGGTGAACAGTGACCAGACGAACGGCCAAGTGCGTGTCGGACCACGTACAATAAAGGGTTCCGTAGTTAGGATCAATTTATTCCAAAATTGTAGTTGAAAAACATGTCCCCGATACATTCCAAACGTCCAAACTTACATTTGCAAGTTTTAACGCACAATATTGAGTGATTTACCACGTTATTTTAAAACCATAGACTTCTTATAGGTGGTAAACGTCGTATTCGTATAGGTAGGTAAACGTCGCGATGGTAAAATTTCGCAGTAACGTGCATCGCGGTAATGAACTTCACAACTATGATTAACACTCTGAATTCTGCAATGAAATAAGTTCTATTTTTCCGCTATCAGTTTTAATATTAACTGCTTCGACGTTTCGCAAACAGTTATCCAGCTGAATCGTGCTTAATCTGATTTCAAAAGCATTACTGGTTCCAGTGAGCTGTCAATAAATATCTGTTTGAACGGTGCAAATATTCAATATCGGGCGTATGTACTTTTATAATAATTATAATATAATTGAATTATTTATGACTCAGCGATCATTTTGCCGATAGTCGTGACAGCCAATGGCCCAATAGCCTATTGGCTATGGCTATTGCTGGTCGAGGCTCTTGCCTCGACCGTTAACGACTTATGAAAACTATTCGAGTTACATAACGAGACTTATCTCATGAAAACACTAGTCCAAGTTTTAGTGTTTCAATCAATCTGCCTAACCTTTTCCTAACTATGTTGGGGTCGGCTTCCAGTCAAACCAGATGCAGCTGAATACCAGTATTTTACATGGAGCGAATGCCTATCTGACCTCCACAACCCAGTAACTGGACAATACTATACCCCTGGTAAGACTGGTTGTCAGACTTGCGGGCTTCTGACGACCAGTAACGACTGTCAATGATCCACGAATGACAGGCGGGACCAACAGCTTAACGTGCTTTCCGAGCCACGGAGAAGTCTCGGTATGTAAAGATGGTCACCCATCCACGGGCAAAGGTGGCCCGGTAAGCGTAGCTTAACTTGATGGATCGAGCCACGAGCTTCTCCAAGTTTTAGTATTTCAAAATTAAAATGATTTGTTTTGGTTTATTTATACTTAATAAGTTGGACGTTTATTTTATTAAACATCTCGTTCATGACTTAACCCTTCGACCCTTCCTTCATATAAAAATAACACTTCCCATTCCCATAGAAACAGCGCACATAAATCTTAATGTCAAATATTAAACCGTGCTAATCCCGAGTTGACTGGACAACCTTCACAAAATGGCGGCTCTAATATATTTTTATATGAAGGAGTGACGTATAATTAAAACGCCATGAGTAAGGGCGGGCCATGGAAAAGGCCCTTTGTTGAGCCCTTTGCAGATGGTACGGACTTAAATAATACGGTGAGCGTAAAATTTGCTTGATGTCTGTTTTGTTGTACTAAAAGATACAAAGTCTTTTTTTTTAATCTCGTAGACTAATTTGACATTTCAAGTGATTTTTGTTTGTTTTTCAATTTGGAGTTTGACATTTGCACCTGTCAAATTAGTCTACAAGAATAAAAAACTTTACATACATCCTCCGTGCCTCGGACAGCACGTTAAGCCGTTGGTCCCGGCTGTCATTTGTGGATCTTTGACAGTCGTTACGAGTCGTCAGAAGCACGAAAGTCTGACAACCAGTCTTACCAAGGGGTATCGTATTACCCACTTACTGGGTTGTGGAGGTCCGATAGGCAGTCGCTCCATGTAAAATACTGGTATTCAGCTGCATCCGGTTAGACTGGCAGGCGACCCCAACATAGTTGGGGAAAGGCTAGGCAGATTACATACATACATAATTTTAAGGAAGACATTATTATGTCTGGTTCCTGTATCACTGGCCATCATTCAGTTTAAAATCTCGGATAGGAAATAATAATTTAATAATTTTATTGAATAAAACGATTACAAAAAGTGTACATTTAGTCAACAGATAAGATTATTTCGTAAACAATAATAGTGCCTAAAAGTAACCTAAAACTTAAATATGTATATTACAGGTGCAAATCGGTAATGATGGTTTGAAACTGCAATGTAAGGTAGCGACCCGCCCGATCTAGGTTAATTCAACCTATGTTTCAGGCCATCACTTTACAATTTATTTAAATGAAAGACTAAAATTTATAGTTAAACTGAATAAAGTAAACTATGAATAAATTATGAGAAAAAGCCTAATTATTGGTAGATTATTAAGTACAACTAAACCTAAGTATATTTACAAAAGTAAATACTTAAGAGAAAATAATGCATCATCATGACAAAATTTCTAGAAGTTGTTCTGTGTCTGTGTAGTTGAGAATTGCTAAATATTCAGATAACATTTTACTACATATCTTATGGCTTACACTATAGAAGCTTAATAACTTGTTGAGCCTATTATATAGAAAAGGTCCTAAAAATACATAAAATCGTTTAGCAAACGCATGACTGGTTTGAGGATTTATGCAAACCAAGTCCTTCCTTCTCTTGTCGGAAGGTACTGGGTCAAAAGGAAGTGCAGTGTGCTGGTGTAGTACTATGCTTAGTATAAATAATTGCCGTACTGTTAGTACATTGCATGCTAAATAGAGCTCTTGCGTAGGAAATCTAAAAGGGCGAAAGGTAGCAACCTTTAAAATTGCTCTTTGAGCACGCTCTAGAGGGAGGAGAATTGTTTTTGCAGCACCACCCCAAGAAGTTATGCAATATGTAAGAATGGATTGACACAAAGCTAAATAAACCTTTTTAATTAATTTATAGTCTGCTATGTTTCGTAAATTCTTAAAGACATATATTAGTTTGCGCACTCTAGTACATAGTAAATCGATGTGTTTACGGAAATTTAGATTAGTGTCAATAGTGACACCTAGATATTTGAAATGGTCAGCTTTTGCTAAAGTGGGGCAGGAACATGCGGTGTCAGCGTACCTGCTACAATTATGCGCGTAAATGTTTATATTAGTAAGCGGTATGTTAGTATTTCTCATTGTAAATAAAATGTATTTTGTTTTATCTGCATTTAATGTTAGTAGATTATTATGAAGCCAATTGGTCACATTGTTAAAACCATTCTGAGCATGCTCATAGACCTCAACTCTTGATTTAGCTGAGAACAATAGAGCGGTGTCATCCGCATAAGACATTATGATACCATTTTGGAGTGACAGGACAGGTTAAAAATAACGTAGGGCCCAAAATGCTACCTTGTGGAATTCCAAAACAACTATTTTTAAGTTCAGAACTTGTATAATGATAAATTTTTACACATTGCTGACGATCGCTAAGATAATCAGATAATAGTTGAAGTTGCGCTCCTCTTATCCCAAGTTTTTCAAGCTTGTGCAGAAGTAAAGTACACGAAATAGTGTCGAAGGCCTTGGCAAGGTCTAAAAAGATACCAATTGTGTGCATTCCCTTATCTAGATTGGTAGTAACATAGTTAGTCAATTTGTGTACCGTTTGGCCGGTTGATCTTTTTGGCCTAAAACCAAATTGACTATCTGAAAGTAGTTTGTTATCTTCCAAATATTTTATCAATCTGCTGTTAATGATTTTTTCTAATATTTTTGAGATGCCTGTTAACACTAAAATGGGTCTGTAGTTATTCAAATATAGGCACCTGTAACAAAAAAGACGATTTTAGATGAAATTTGTAAAATCCATTCCTGTTTTCCTGTAAGTTTCATGAAAAACTGCCAAATGTGAAACCTTCATGCAAGTTTACGGCATTTTAACATGCTGATGAAGACGGAAGAACACCTGAAATAATCTCCTCCCTCACGAAAAAAACACAAGAAAAATATTATCTTCCATCACCCATTAACCTACCCCCCGATCCATCAGACAAACATTCGGCACTGCCAGGTCACGTCTCCCGTCGATTGCGGCCCTCTAACTTCGCGTAATTCCGCGCAACTCCGCGTAATATCACCGGAACGACGCAGACCGTCGCAAATGGGAACGAAATAGAACGACCGCGACGGAGCTGTTCTCAGAAAGTCGCACGTATTCGGAGAGAGTTGTGCGTGAACGGACGATTCAGATGGAAGTTTTGTATGTTGGCGGATGACAGGGTATTGGGTAAGGGTTGACTGATGCCCGATTATCGAGTTTAGTTTAATACTGCATTGGAATAACCCTCAGTTAAAATAATGTACATTTTTTATGGAGAAATAAAAGAATTATTTTATTATTTATTTGTTTATTTAGTGTCTGTTTCTTATTGTAGCAGATTAATTATGAAAAAACCGGAACCGAAGATTACCAAATATGAGAAAGAATTGCTGCATCAATAACCATGGGTAGTACCTATTAAAGTTCCCAAAAATGGGTTCAAATTGATCATTATAGCAATCCATTTTTTCGTCATCTATTTGCAAAATTAACATGATATCACAATACTTTCAACTCTACGTCCAAGCACGTATCTTGTAACTCCGTAGTTATAACACAAAACAATAGACAGCAGGTACAAAATACAGATTTGAGTAGGTAATTTAACATCCATGAAAAGTTCAACAAATATTCCCTTATAAAGAGCCCACCCTATAAAACCAACGACATATGACGCATGCACCAATATGCTTTCAAAGCACGCGATTGAAAATGGACGAGATGCGGACGAATATCAAACAATACAGAAAATAGAATATGTGCAATGGCGGGGAAAATAGCGAAAGATAACAATGTTTTATGTCCGCCATGTCCCATTGTCTGGCCATGTTACGCATTGTGTGAAGCCATATTTTATTTCGCATACTATTTGTTTTGGTTTTTTTTTCTATAAAACTAAGTAAGTATTTTAACAGTAATATTTTGAAATTCTGTCACAAGAATTTCTAAATATTACTATTACATTACGTCCTTTTAGTTAAAACACATACACACTACTGTGCAGTCAGCGACAAATTATTATTATAAAAATTATTTAATAAATTATTTTGAAATTATTAGGCTATGTATGTACATACATAGATTAATAATTAATTTTATAATATGAATTTGTCTGTGTTCGTTTGTGTATAAATATTTAATTAAAATCAGAACAGAGATCAAATTAACAGAATGAGCTATTAGGTAATTCTAGCTTTTAGCTATTTATTATACATACATAATGCTCAAATACAATGTATCGAATAATTTTGTTAGATGATGTGTAAAATTAACAGTTCATCGAATTTGTTGTGACCGTACCTACGTGTCTTGGTAGTAACCGCCATATTTTTGGTATCTCTTGGTGTTCTTATTGATTGTCACATTAAAAAGTATTCCAGTAACGTCTATCATTGCTGCTGTAACGGTCGCCGACCAAACTTAATTAATGTACGAAAAACCCTAAAACGATTGTCATATCATTATTCACTAGCTGCCGCTAGCGGCTTCGCCCGCGTGTAATCTTTATAAATTATAGCTAATGTTACTCAGGGTGAATGTAGCTTTCTAATGGTGAAAGATTTTTTTAAATCGGCGCTGTAGTTTTTGAGTTTATTCATTACAAACATACACACAAAAATACAAATCTTTCCTCTTTATAATATTAAGTATAGAAGTATAGATTTCCACAACCAAACTCACCAGCCTATATTGAAGCACTAGGAACATTTACAACAGAAATTACAAAAGCAACACATACTTAGACCATACATCAATAACGACTCGCAACAGCAAAGTGCAAAATGTCTGTAAAAAAGAACGCAACGCATTAGATGCTAATGGCAGCACACGAAGTGATGCATTACGTGCGAAATAAATTCACCGGCTTTTAAACGACTTCCATATTGACGTGGTAACAGGCTTCCATACAGATGTGGCTACAGCCTTGCATAATGTCAGCCACTTGTCTTCAGGGGGAAAAACAAAACGCAATCGCTTATAGAATCAATTTTTGATGGAAAATATCCGGAAAAAAGTCCGTGTGACAGAGGTTGGTAAAAGGTTACGATCTTTATTGATATTCTAGAGGTGGGGGATATTACCAGTGTAGGTACTTTCCGATTTTCGATAAATAGTACTGTGCGTTTGCAAATGGATATTTAAGAGACAGAATTTGGAAACTAGAATACCTATAACTGCTTCGATCCGAAATTAAGTTGTGACGTGGTTTTAGGTTCAATTTCATTTTAGAATAACAGCAAGAAAACTTAAATCGTTTACTAAATCAAAAAATTGTTTCTTTTCGATTTATTTCTAAATTGATATTTTTAATCTTGGATCTTAGTAATCCTCTACCAAACAGACCGCAACAGTCATATTAAAAAAAACGGACCCCCAATAAAACTAGTTGGTGATCCCTGGTATAGAAACCTGAATTGATGCACAAGTGACCGTAGCAATAACTTAACTAGCATGCGCCACGGCTTTTAACCCATTTGATCCGCTTCGTGTAACTCCACAAAACTTTTTAGAAAAAAAAAACGAAAGTCGGTGGTAAAAAACTTTTTACAAAAAAAAAAAAACCGACTTCCAAAAAAAAAGTGAAAAAAATAACTTTAATTTCGGAAGTCGGTGTCTTTGCTTTTCAATTTTCGTTTTTTGCCACCGACTTCCGAAATTAAAGTTATTTTTCACTTTTTTTTTGGAAGTCGGTTGTTTTTTTTTTGTAAAAAGTTTTTATTTTTCACTTTTTAGTTGTGGTAACTACCCCACACAAATTCGTATACCGTTGTCTGCTATGTGACGGAGTCAATTAACATGTCATCAACATCGCAAAGTGGGAAAACTACGTAATTATTGAAGCTAACTCAAAAACTACGCAAGCAAAATTAATAAAATTTATATGGGACCACCTCTGAAGCATAACCTACCAAACAAAAAAAGAATCATCAAAATCTACTCATAATTGGCGGAGTAAACGGGTAACATACACACAAAAAAAAAAAAAAAAAAAAAAAAAAAAAAAAACATACAGACGAATTGAGAACCTCCTCCTTTTTGAAGAAGTCGGTTAATAATCTTAGCGCACGGCTTGTGTCCTAACTAATGGGCTAGCTGGCCACTGTCCGGCTTGGGTCAGATAGGCAGTCGCTCCATGTAAAATACTGGTATTCAGCTGCATCCGGTTACAATGGAAGCCGACCCCAACATAGTTGGGAAAAGGCTAGGCAGATGATATTAAGAGCAAAGATTTTAGTCATAACTTTCAAGAATTAATATTTACAGTTAAAAGGAGCTAATGTTAAAAGTATTGGATAACTATCTCGAGGATTACACGAGGAGGAAGGAAAATGCACTTCCAATATAAGGGGTGTTACACATATGTTCGGCACAACATGAACATGTACATTATATGTTATGGTGAATAATAAAGCTGTAATTATGGCCACGCTATTGAATTAGGAAATTCCTGTAATGATAGTGATGATGAGTTAATAAATAAATAAATAAATGATTGCACAGCCGGTTGGCAAAATCGAATATATTATGTGGATATTCATGTTCGGGAAAAAGTCGCTCGGCTTAGGTCGAATTGTGCTGAGCCGTCCCAAATATGACTTCGCGAGGGTACCTCGAGGGACACGACCCGAATAACAGCCGAATATATGTGAGTAATTGTTTCAGGTCAGCTTTGTTGCTCAACAAATACCGCCGAATCGAATGTTTTTTTAACACCCCTACCCGAACATATGTTTAGCACCCCTTAATTGATTTTAAAATCCAATTTCTCTAAATCCATTGAAAAAGCAAGTCATTTCAGGTATCTCGTAATGTGAGCGGCTTACGTCCAGCTCGCGTGGTAACTAATCGGCTTAGTTTGTCAACTGGCGAGTCGATCGGGGGGGTATTAGCCCCGAGGGGACTCACAATAAAGCGCACCTCTTGAATGGGGATTATTAGCGGTCGATTGAATTTTCTTCAAAGCTTATATTGACTCAAAGACGAACTTCATCCAGTTCGGTCTTACATGTAGAAGTTATCTTTGCAAGAGAGGTCTCCTTTCAGTCAATAGTAATCAGGCTCCATTATTTGAAGTCCAAACTTCTGTATTTCGAAACGTATTCTACGATTCGAAATTATAAGCCTATCAACATATTGAACTCAGTTTGAAGAATGCCGAGTCTGTCTGTGGGCTCCATTTGCTAAAAACATTACCCTCCTTCTGGGGCAGTCGGGTAAAAGTAAAAGTAGATATTTTGCACTTATTGCTCTTTCTTATCAACCAACAAAGGTTCTTTCCGCAAGCTTTAAAAGAATATTGTTCCATGTAAAAAGAAAATATGGGTTGTAATTATACGTTACGGAGCCACTGGGATCAAAACAATAACCATTTTTTAGGACAACACCCAAAATTATTTCAGCAAGTTGCGTAAAAAGCTGGTAAAAAACGCCTTCCATAAATGTCTCTCTAAGTTATTGCAACACCTATAGATTGCTAGCATGAAAGTGTGAATCGCTGTAAAAATGAAAAACGACGATGCATATACGGAGTGGTATGTCGACGGGGAATAAATTGGGGACTTTTATCCCCCTCGGATAGGCTTTCCGGATAGAAGGAAGAAATATGAACTCTTTGTCACACTATCGGTTCTAGGTATATCGATAATTTGTTGAAATCGGAAGTCGGATAAGTTAATTCGACAATTGTAGTTAGACTGAATAAAACTAGACTGAGGTTTTTGCGAGTCAGTCTTATGACGACAGGAAAGTCATCTTTCTTGACTGCTAATGATTGTTGTAAGGTGTAAGTTGGTAGACAGAAGACTTAAAACACAGATAATCTTATTTTTAAATTCTACTCAACTTTGATTCTGAATAGGAATATACAATTTATTTATTTATTAAATTTAGGAAAGAAACAGTACAAAGACTTTATTAACACTAAAGGGCCATAAGGTACGGTGTTCTGAGACGTACTCTTAGCAGTCAGTCACTCTACCAACACTGCTGACCCAACCATCAACCATCCTTTTCTCTACAATCAATCTGCCTAAGTTTCCTAACTAGGGGTCGGCTTTCAGTCTAACCGGATGCAGCTAAATACCAGTATTTTACATGGAGCGATTGCCTATCTGACCTCCACACCCAGTACCTGGGTAATACGATACCCCTTGGTAAGAGGTTGTCAGACTTTCGAGCTTTTGACGCCCCTTAACGACTATCAAAGATCCACGACAGCCGGGACCAACGGCTTAGGGTGCTTTTCGGAGCACCTTTTCTCTACCATGCTAGCTATGTCTCGTGAATCTCATACAGACTTAGAGAAAAAGTCTAACTCATAATTTCCATACTAAAACTACATATAAATAAAACGTGGTTAAAACAGCCAGTTCCCTATTCCCCTTGGCTCCGCGCGTCCGACTAGCTAGGACTCTTCGCGGGAATTTTCACCACCCTGGGACAAATTCACATTGATATATGCATGCAAATGCTACGATAACATTGCTCCGCTGTATTTTAAATGTAAATACTTTGTTGGCTATTTAGTCAGTCTAACAAACTAATTAACTCTACAATTTTATACACAATCACACTAATTATGTAGGTATAAGTATGTAGTTGATCATTATTATTATGTGACACTTATTTTATTTTATTTAAGTACGTATGCATACACACATCATAATTATTATACTGATTTGCATCCGTCACCTCACACTTTCGGGTCCGGTTGAAAACCAGCGTCAGGCACTAGTTGTCTGGCATTTTGCTGAACTGGGCCTTTTTGGCGCAGCCGTGAGGCACACTCCCTTGATAATGTCCTACACTTTTACACTTTTTATTTGTTTCTTTTTTTATCTTATATATCTATATTGTGTGCCTTTTAGTCTATGCTCAATAAATGTATTTCCTTTCTTTTTCTTTCAATTTAACGCTAATATTCCTAATTCAACAGATGCTCAGATTGGATGCCACGTCCTTCAAAGCTCTTGCGATCTAATGATACTGTTACTGTTAGCCTTCACCATCTCACTGCTGGTCAAAGGCCCCATGACTTCCAGCTTTTTCAATCCAGTGTTAATGTGGGTATCCCATCTTTTAGCTTAAAGGCCATTAAAAAGGCTTACGGTTGAGGAAGTAACACCTTTTCCCTCTTGGAAATCCATCAAAGAAAAAAGTTAATCAAATTTTTCCTCCAATTCAGAGGGCAGATGGTAAAAAATTACCGTGGCAAGACCGCTAAAAAGAGCTGATATCGAATTTACATTAAAAGTTTTTAAAAGCCCACACTGAAATAAGTGCAACTGTAAATCAAATTGACTATTGCATTTCTCGACCATTGAAGTCTATAAAACCTTCCTGAGGACTTGATTTGTGGCACCGCACGCTGCATTAAGGCCTTTTCGAGGCCCTCTTTTAAACTGACAATGTGTGCACTATTCTAGAAGTACCTATTCCTTTAGAATTGTCGTTTTATGCACCTGAACCCCTTTTTACCCCCGTGTTTTGCTTTTTTTTTATCCTATTGATATTCTCCCAGAGGGGTTTAATGAAGTGAATTACAATTAATTAGAACAGTGAATTTAATTTTGAATGCTGCATTCTATACTAGCTGATGCCCGCGGCTTCACCTGCGTGGATGTCGGGTATTATATACTAAAACGTAACTCGAAAACCACTCTATCCATAGGTGAAAACAGCATGAAAATCGGTGCAGTAGTTTTTGAGTTTATCGCGAACAGGACGACAGACGGACGCGGCGGAGGACTTTATTTTATAATATGTAAGGATTTTCAGTATTTGTAATAGGATGTTGACAGAAAATGAGAACTCACGGTTATATATACAAACAACGCCAATCTGATAGGGTGTTAATAAGGTAGAATTCAATGAAGAAAATAGTATTCAATGAAGCCTATTATAGGTTTAATTGAATATTTGCAGAGAAACATAGTTCATTATGCATCAAAACTTTGAAAGCTATCTTCTCGATATGTACAGAGCTAAAACTACCAAAATAAAGCCCGCAAGACAAGCACGAAGGCTTTCCAATTTAATTAGTTTACATACATATCTTCTGTTCCTCATCGAGTAAACATAGTTCTAAGGAAATTCGCATTAGGTACAAGACACACAACCGCAACGAGAAGACGTGAGCATGAAATTCAATATCCGTTGCAGGCGTCTTCGGAAAATGTTCTACTCATTGTTCGACAAATAGAGAGAAATGGACTTTTTCTTCGCTTGAACGGAAGAGTTTCGGTGAATGAAAAAAGGAATAAATTGTAAGATGATCACTAATGTTTGCTAAGCAGATTGTGGAGATATTTGTACCTTTGATCTTTATTATTACGTCTGCATAAATGAATGGAAAATAAACTTGATTTCTGTGTAGTGTGTATCTACCTACATCCTAACAGTGCGAGCCAGCTCCTTCTCAAATAAGATTTTTTTATACTAAATTCCATTTCGCAGTTTCAGAGTGCAACCATTGAAAAAAAAACCAGAAAATGTTTTTATCCTTATGCAAAGAGCTCATAAAAAAAACTGTATTCCTGGAAAAAACCAAAAAACCTCATCGTCACGCCAGTGTCAGGCAATTTGACGTCACCTTGTCGCGCGCCGCCATTTTATTTGGCATGCACGAGCGTGACCAGTAGCTGCTGTCAAAGATATAATATTTCTGGGTTCATTTTTACATTTTTATTTACAAAAAAATTGTAGGTATTGCATTTTTTTAAACTACTTTTTTTATTTGCTTGTAGTTGTTTTATTTTACTGGATTTAGGCTTATTTATGGGCCTTTTGAACGGTGAGTCAACTTGCAGTGTTTTTAATATTTTTGAGATTTGCCATTTTCAGTATCTACGTAATTAAAAGACGAAACGACTGAGTCATAAATAATAAAGAGATAAATCTTTTATAAGTCTTTATGTCATTCATAAACGTACTGTAGCTACGCTACCCTGCTTAAATCTATTAATATTTCGTTTCGAAAAGTCTTAGTAATAATACACACTTTCTCTGTACAAAAAATACTATTGTTGATTATATTTGACGTGGATACGCCTGTGTTCCTTCATAAATATTAAATATTGCATAGCTGAGTGACAAGAAAATCCAACGTATTCTACTACGACGTACTTTTTATTCCTTTTACGCTTCATTATTGTAGGGCAAAATTACAAAAGATAGAATTCTATATTATACTACTATTTTAATAATTCAACTTTAGTAAAATAATATTCAGATTCGAGAGAAAGCATTTCCATTTCGAGTCCCAAAAAAATACTAACAAATACTATTTTCATTACGGTTTTCCCGAAACTGGACACATCAATCATTACTGCAATCTGTCCAGCATCCACCATTGTGTACACATTGTATGACCACGCCTATAGATCGCCAATTACCATACAAATGTATTTGAACACATAACGTTATTACAGGCAACTGCACGTAAATCTAGCCGGCGCGGCGCGGGCGCCATGAATCCAGGTAATTTATCGAAGCCCATGGTATCTCTACATGTATTACTGGAACAGTAGGGTGACCACCAAGATAATAGCAAACAATCTAGTATAGTACAGTAGTTTGGTGCCTACGCATCTGGCTCGTCGCGCTGGTTTGGTTGATACCGTGTTGTCGTCGAGTAGACGCTACACTCTAGCGTCGCGTAGACGCATCTTTAGTGCAGCGTTGACGAGGCGTTAGCACAGAGTATACGTTACAATTAACTCCAACGCGGGATGCGAAGGGAGACCCTGGCAAAAAGGGAGATTTGTGTCAAAAGTCTCGTCTAAACAATGGTTGTTTTGTTCCACTTTTTCCGTTATTAGAACCAATTCAACAGTCGCCTGTATAACAATAATAATATTACACAACCTAGGAGGTATCTTACCTACATTACATAGCTAGATTCAGTAAGTTTCCTCTAGTACTTGCATTGGAAATTTAGGGAAGACAAACAAATAATAATAAATGGTGTCGAATTTGGAACAATTTCCACTGTTACACACTCAACATCACTACATATTGCAGTAACAAACTAAATACTCTTCACTAGTTTCAAATGCAAACAATAGTTAATTTGCGGTTAATGAGAAAATAACAGCGTTTGTGGTCGTTAATTAACTCCATATTAACTAATTAAATGGTGATCAGCGATGTGCGTGCATTTAGTAAAACACAAAGTTTCGGAATGGTAATAACACTGCTTCAACTAATTATTTTGTGTATTATTTTGTTATTAATTTTGTGCTTCATTTGTTTTATTATCCTGGAGCTTTAAATTATTATTTATTTATTTTATTTTGTGTTTCAGCAAATGTGGTTTCGGATTTTCCATTGTATGCTTTTATTATGGACATATTATCGTGGACAGAATTCATATATTTCCGTTCATTTTAGTTCCCTGTGTTAACGTGATGCCGTGGACGTCCACGATGATGAATTTTAGAAATTATAAAAGTGCACAATGGTTTTTTAAGCCATTTAAAAGATAAAAAAATATTTATGAAGCCAGACAGAGAGAGCAGTAACAAAAATGCCAACGTCACAACACTTGGAACACTTGGTGGTTAGGAAAGAATGGTGGACTGACACTTATCGATCTTCAGGGGCGGTGAACAGAAATAGTCTTTTGAAAAATTAGGTAATACTTTTTACTCTCTAATATCGACCCGAACTTTATTAGCTCACGCTATGGTATTAAGCCAGTCAGCAGTTGAGGGACTCCCAAGCAAGTGCCGGACGAACGCTTATAGTAGATAAGTGCCATCACTCGGGAACAGAAAAATATGGAAAACCAACCAGCCAATTGCGAGTCATACTCGGACACGAAGGGTTCCGCACCACTGTACAATATTAACAAAAAACGGGGCCTTTATGTTTTAATTTTACTTTTATTATTTTTTGCTATAGCGGTAATATACAATCTGTGAAGTCTACCTGTTACGGTTCATGAGATACAGCCCGCTGACAAACAGACGGACAGCGGAGGTTTAGTAATAGGGTCCCGTTTGACACCCTTCAGGTACGGAACCCTAAAACTTCTGGAGTTTAAAATTCTAGCCCAAGCTCATTACAAACCGAGTTCTTACTTTACCCAGAGCTTAAATCTTCGCGCCAGTATTTATAAATTATCAATACATAACTGACAACTTAGTACCGGACTTACGGGCAGTTATCAATTTTGTATGAAGAACTATAATACAAAAACTGGTTCGATGGTTAAAACCATGTCTTAATATAAACCTTGCTTGTAAAAAGACGAAGACGTCTCCCTCAACGCATGGTTACCCTACATCTAAAGTAATGTCTTGGTGTACGCGCGACGCATACGCTCGCTGCGCCCTGCTTACCTACATTATGCGATTCGTTACGAATACGTATCGTACACGTCCATTTGCCTTGTAGCAAAGTTAGATAGTGTGGGGTGTTGCGACTGATAAGAATGTATTGATTGTTAGGCATGCTGAGGTTGCACTATTAGACGACTCGAACGTTGGTGCGCGTGGCCAAACGTTGGTGCGCGTGGCGTGGTAGAAAACTAAATAAATAACTATACTAAATAGCATACATAATAATGCATGCTATTTAGTATAGTTATTTATTTAGTTTTCTTTATTTAGTATTTATTTATCTAGTTTTTATTTATTTATTAAATTAGTGACATAGTCGATGATATTTATCGAAACGCGTAAAATTCATCAATCATGTTTAGCAACGCTTTGTTCATTCGTAAAACTGCTAACCCAAAATGTACAGGCGCTAAACTGATTCCGTATGCAGAAACAATAGACTGTCACTGAATAAAATATATCACGATCTTACTAAATCGCCAAATGTTTGGGAACACTAGAAAACTGTTTGAGCCATAAATCAAAAGAATTTCTGAACAAGATATCTTATTTCAGTCGAAAATGTTTTGCGTCACCCTAGAAATGCAGCAAATGGATACATTTTATGAGGTAAGGCGGGTTCACGAGCTTGTGCGATGCGATTTGCGTCAAGCGACACGCGCACGCGTTTCCTATTTCCCTCCGTCGGCGTTGTCCCCAGTCCACGCGTCGCTACGCAAGTCACGTCGCGGGGACTGCGTCGCGGCATGCTGTAAACAACTTCTTTCATTTCTATTCTCCGCAGTCACTGTCGCAAGACGCTCGTGGCCACAGGGTAAACTCGGTTGTATACACATGTTTTTTCGCCGTAAAAATTATTTTAGTTAATTGGTCGTCTGTAAGCACGGTCAGTGTTGTCTAGGCCACTATGGTAGTTTGTTGTTGGAAACGTGCCCCCGTTTGATTTTGATTCTGCTGATTGCATTACATACTGTGTGCCAAGATGGCGTAAAAAATAGAGCGAGATAAGTTGGTTTTCATTTTCAAACTTCATAGTGGCTTTTCACAAAAATAAGAGTGCCAAGTATCGTAATTAGGGCCGCACAATCGAAAGGCACCAAAAATAGAGCGAAATAAGCCAACTTTAGACAACCCTCCTAAAGGGTTGTACGCTTTTCAATAGTTTATGAAACTAGAAACATACCTATTGCTTATTCTCTCGTAGTAGATTAGTAGCCCAACAAACATTTACGACGTTGAGTAGACGTTTTGGTGGCAACTTAATGTTATTCAGTATAATCGTATAAATGTCATAAGGACGTTTACTCTACGGCATTAGGGCCCATTTTATTCAACTTAAGTTGCTAAGAGTTTCGTGTAACAGTCATATAAATACCTACTTAGTCGCATAGTAGTCATATACACGTCGGCGATTTGACTAAATATCATGTAATGATAGCTGTCGCGGCGTGTATTCGACTTCGGGTCGACTTATGGTACACAATACGACTTTTATATAATGTAATCGTTGTGTTATTGTCATTTAAAGATGATGCTCATATTGAACGAAATTATATTGTAACAGATTATATCACGTTAATTTAATATGGCGGTGTTTTTGACAGCTGAGTTAATATTGCATTTTTTCTTTGTTATTTGAGGTGATAAAACCATTTCATCAGTCGTAAACCACTGTGCAATCAAGTTTACTGATTAATGTGAGGTAGGTTTGGAACAATTTTTTTATGCGCTTTTAAAACTCTAACGTTTTCACATATTTTATTAATAATTTTATTAAGTGACTGCGTTAAATGACAACTACATAACTTCCCGACCTATAAACTGCGTGTTCATTGTAAATGTTTACGCCATTACAGTTGATTTAGGGATCAGTGATAAAATTAAAAACGCTTAGCTAACTTAGTTCAAAGAAATTATATTAAAAAAATAGAATATTTGTTTGCGTGACTTATAACTTAGTTAACTCAGGTTCCTTGCTGGAACGCGTAATTCTTTTAGGGCCCGCTGCTCGCCCGACATCGTGCCCCGGAGGCCCGCCGCGTGTCAGCGGCTCCGGGTAAAACCTCAATATCTTGAGTTATACTTATCGTAGCTCGATAACGTAAAGTAATTTGGATTCTTGAATAAACAGACCACATACTTATCTATATACGGTGAACGGATGAATACAATAGGATTTACAATATTATCGTAAAGTGCGTGGTAGTTTATTTGTTCTTATGTTTTGACGATTTCTGTTAAAAATACTGTTTCTATTGTTATAAAATTTTACAGGCAGTATTATGAATATAGGCAGTATAATGTTGTTATTATGACGTTATAGTAGTGAAAATCACTTACAAATTGATTCAATTACACTAATTAATGTTTTATAGTAGCTTCCCACGCTGTAAACATCATAAAACAAACACTATTCACATAATCACCACCACACTCAGTACTTTCACGGCATTTTTATGATACGCTAATTTTGCACACTCAACTTATGTATTTTGGTAATATTATTATCACACACGATGTATAAACTATTATTAATTTGATTTAATATCACTTCACGACGATTACGGTAGTAAAAACACGAAATAATTATTAAAATATGCACGGAGACCGTCCGCGCACACCCGCGCAGGCGCTCTGACAGATGACACTGTCAAACGTTCCATGCATAGATTAAGCATTTAGTAGATTAATTTGACGTGAATCATCCAACTCTAGAGTGCTACTGCCCATAGACACTATTAACCCGTATTTCAGTAGAAATAGAGACCTAAGTTGCGTGGCATCGACTGATGCATTTTATTCATCAGTGGGGCTTGAAGGATATTTCCGATTGATGCATCGCGTGCATCATTAGGACTCAAGCGGTTAAGTCTAAATAATATTTTTGTTTTAGGTAAACCCCACAGTGATCTCTAATTATGCGGGTGTTGATAAGTTTTTATCAAAGATGGACCTCATTGAAATGATATGCGCACATTTGAAATGGAAAACTTGAAATGTTAATTACGTTCCTGGGATAATTAAAAAAATGAAACAAACCGTTTAAAATGCCTTGACTTGACCTGACTTGACCTGACTTGACCTGACTTGACCTGACTTGACCTGACTTGACCTGACTTGACCTGACTTGACCTGACTTGACCTGACTTGACCTGACTTGACCTGACTTGACCTGACTTGACCTGACTTGACCTGACTTGACCTGACTTGACCTGACTTGACCTGACTTGACCTGACTTGACCTGACTTGACCTGACTTGACCTGACTTCACCTGACTTGACCTGACTTGACCTGACTTGACCTGACTTGACCTGACTTGACCTGACTTGACCTGACTTGACCTGACTTGACCTGACTTGACCTGACTTGACCTGACTTGACCTGACTTGACCTGACTTGACCTGACTTGACCTGACTTGACCTGACTTGACCTGACTTGACCTGACTTGACCTGACTTGACCTGACTTGACCTGACTTGACCTGACTTGACCTGACTTGACCTGACTTGACCGCCTTTTTTTATTACCTCCTTCATATAGATTTATTTGGCTTTAATGCAACTTGTGGAATATTAAAATCAATAGCCCACTTTTTTAATCGTCTCTGAAGTCATCATTGTTGGTTGAAGTGTCTTCTTTATCAACATTATCTTCATTTTCGGATGACTTCAACTTCGAAAAATCAACAAGAGTCCTGAACTTTGGAAAATGAACTGCGGGGCACACTTGTAGTATTTTGGTTAAATTGATTAGTGTAACGCGAGAACTTGAAGAAAATAAATAAATTAAATAAAGTTGTTCCCCGAGCCTTACCACCGCCTAGAAAGAGCACGACTCTCTAATACTCTCTATCTCGCTCGCTCCCATTGTCTCACCTACTTATGGAGACCGCTCGCGAGATAAGAAAATCACCCATTGGTTCGTTGGTCGGGTGGGGGAAGTTGGACATCACGTCGTCAGGCTACAACACCAAAAGTAACGAATCTGTGGAAGTACCTACTTTCGAGGCATTATAAATGGCCCGTCACTGTTGCTAGCGGAAGTTTAAGTTCTGATCACCGACGGGAATAGACCTAAAGACGTGCCCACGTACTATATACCACGCATCCTCCGCGACTCTCGCGATGTTATAAGTTTGTTTGTGTATTTCTAGTACCTAAGTTTATTGTAATAAACGATATTTAATGTATCCGCATTAAATTAGTTAAATTTGCATTTAAATGTGATACGGAACCTTTCTTATTTTGCTCACTCTCAGCTTGAGCTTTATTACTTTGTATTAAAGTACGCGAAAATTGTATACAAGGTAATTATAAACCTTTAATATGAGTATTAATTAAGTAGCGGTCGTATTATCATGTTTGTGATACTTTAGGATGTATACAGGTCGCACTCGTAATACTTATTCGACTTATATATAATGGTAACAAATACTACGTGTATACAATTATTATCCGTTTAGCAGATGTTTAAAAGGTAATTATATGACAAAATGTACAGTTTTATGACGTTTATACTACGAAAACGTTTAGAGGACGAAAAGTTGTATAAGTAAGTTTTATAAATGTCGAAATAACGTCATATGACATTATTATACGACAAAAAATGTTTATGACTATTCGGACATATAATACACCAGTACATGACGAAGAGTTAAAATAATGACTATAAAATAACTTTAAAAAGACTTAAGGTCATATAAAAGTTTGATTATATGACAAAAATGTTTGTTGGGAGGTAAATTGTAAAACTATATAATAAACCCATCTCCGAACTATAGAAATATAAATATGCATTCCGAGTGTTGATTTATAGGGTTGTGAAGGTTTTTAAACCTGGGCATAGGCTACCTACAGGCCACATACCTACTTCTATGAGATAATGCTTTTAACGATATTACCAAATTCAACAAGTTACCATCCCTATTGATGATGTTCTTCGGAAAAGTCAGGTACGTAGAAGGTACTCGCCACCGGCATGTATGACCAGTGCCCCGTTTATCAAAAATTACAAGCATTTTTCCTGTAAAAAATGTTAATAATTACAAGTGTTCACAATTTAGTTCACAAGTACTTATACTTTTACACTATTATTCGTGATTTTGTTTTTCAAAAAAATATTTGTAATTTACAACTTGTAGAAAATCGTAGCAAATCCTGAGAGTGTCCGGCGACTCTCCATTCCGTCTTACAAGTTTACAAGTGTCGTACTTAGTACCGCAATCAATTTTTAAATTCGATTTTCCTTTTTTAAATGTGTTCATAAGAGGGAGATGACCTGATGCTCGTGTGCCACCAGTGGGAACATTAAGGCTGATTATGAATATGGAGATGAGCTATGAATTTAACGAAAAATTTACATTCTAGTTAACTTGTGAACATGTAGACTTGTAACTTTTGATGCACTGTTGTATGAACGTAAACGATGCAAAAGGAGTATGTAAGGATCGTAACGGTAGTAAGTGGTGTTCTCTAGTTTTTGCCTACCCCCATGGGAAAAAGGCGTGAGTATTATGTACGTAAGTTTCAAAGAACAATACATAACGAAGCAAAAGCTGCAAGTAATCTAGTAAAGTACGGGCACTTATTCTCAACATTCACGACTGCAGCAGGGTGTAATTACAGGAATTGCTGCAAACGTACCAGCTAACTACTAGAAACTACCCTCGTTAGACGCGTTTGAAAGTGTCCGCTTTGCAAGATAATCTAATCTGATTAGAATATCTATTTAGAATTCCTGTTCAACTAAGCTTGGCTTTAATTGCGGATCGCTATTACGGCGCATGACAAGCGGATAAGAATTAAAATGCTGAGGAGATGTAGAAAAGCTTCTGGCACGAAGTTCCTTATCGGACGTTATGCTCTGCAGACTTGGCGAATGAGAGCTAGACCATAAAAAGTGTAACACTTTTATCGTCACGACACTTTTGTCTGTGCGAAAATTCCAAAAGTTTAATATAAGCTGTAGGTAATATTTTGATTCAATGGTCGTCGTCGCGTCGCGGGACAATACTTGGTCGTAAACGAAGCTCTTACTATACCGGTTTTTGGGTCATTATGCAGTGAATACGCGAGTCTTTTGCGCCACATTTAATCAGTCAGAGAAGTGCACTTAAAAAAAACATTGTTTGATATTGAAGGTATGTACTATTCTTTATAGTAAAAAGATTTATTCCAAATAGCGCAGTAACAATTAATAACATCATGGTCCTTTAGAGCTCCCGCAGACAGTTGGCCAACTGTCGAACAACCAATATAATATTTTAATTCGATTTAGTTGGACAATCTGCGGGCTAGCATACGAGTACGTTACTATACCTATTGGTATACTCTACGATTCAGTCGGCCAAGAGCCCTTACTTCTCAAATCACTGCTAAATATGCACCGATATTTCTGAAACCACTAGGCAACAAAGGACTATCATCACCTCATGAGAAATCAAAAAATCAAAATATTTTATTTCACATAAACCTACATGGGCACTTATGAAACGTCAGAAGCTAGGTGCACGGTTCCAATTGGTCGTTTCCTATGGAGAAGAGCCGGTAAGAAACTCCATGGTTACTCTTTTAAAAATAATTGGCTTTTACAATACTTTCAAATTACAGTGTTGGTAGGCATGGGCGGACAATGTAGGCCTTTCAATAAGTAAGTACCAGGTACTTAACAAAAATAGAAGATGTTCAATAAATCTACAGTCCAATAAGCCTACAACGTTCTCACATTCACAAAATAGAAAATAATCTATCTAAAAGACTAATGATCAAACCAATCAAAACCATTAATATAAATAAACCAACATGCTAATTCACTCCCTTTCAACACCCTCAAACTTCTACCCTACCCCCTTACACCCGAGCGTGAAGATAAGACAAATAGATCGCCTTTATTCACGTGCTCGAGAGTTCTCGAGCTCGAGTGCCCGAGTTGCGTCCCTGTTGGAAACTTCTCCAATATTCGTAGCGAAGCACTCGTAACAGTTTCTGACATTTAAAAAGCGTGGGTTTCGTCTGATTCTATTGATTGGAATGGAAAGTTAAAAGATTAAGAGGGTTTCCATGCACCATGTTTGAGTGAAGTGGCAAACGATTATGAACCATGTCTGGTACAACTAAATATTACTGTCAAGTTAAACTGCCCTGCACTTAGACTGTCCTACTCGTTAGTATCGTCTCACATAAAACCATTTACCATGCCAGTTAACAGTACTATAAATCAAGATGGCCCAAAGGTTTAGTGGGCAATCGATGAGTAGATACGAAAATCTGGTATTATGTCTGTTATATGGAAGACACCAAACACAGACTTACGGCAAACGGAAATATCGACAGCCTGAAAGCGCGAAAATTATTCACTTTCATTCAAAATGTTGGCAATGACGTAGTCGGAAAAATAATCGGTTGCAAGTAAATATAAACGTTAGGGACGGGCCACAACTGTCGGGGTTGCGGGTTAGTCCGAAAGGGATACCGGGACCTTGGCAACAGGCAACTGAAGGAACACGGGTGGGTTTTAGTAAGTAAAAGTCTGACATGCCCTTCCGCTCCACCCAGAGCGGGAGAAGTCATTGGATGACTTCCCAACCTTAAAAAAAAATGGTGCTTAACAAGCGGGCTTACGGACGGTGAGCAATGGGTAGCTCGCCGTCCGATAAGGACCAGGCCCGGTTCGACGGCGCGTTGTGTTCGACGGCGCGTTGTGTTCCACGCGCGCCTCTCGTAAGTCGGAGCTGTTGTTGCTGGACGATCAAAAATTCGAAGATATGTGACATCTACGGAGTACTCCTCCCTCGACTCACTCCCTCGCGTGGTGGACGCGGGACGCGGGCCCAGTGCGGGTTGGTAGATGTCACATGTCTTCGAATTTTTGGAACATAGCGGGTTCCTCAAGATGTTTTCCTTCACAGTTTTGAGAGCAGTAGTGATGAAATAGTTTACACAAACTAAAGCGCCTATCGCCCAGCGCCAACGGCCCCGACTTACGAATGGTAGACCGTGGGTTCAAACCCAGGCAGGTGCTTTTTTTATTATTCTGCAGATGTAGGCTGGCTTATTTACACATACAAATAAACAAACCATTATGTTTTGATACAACTTCCATCCAATTTAATATAACGTAACGAAAAATCTACACATAGCTCTAACCGCAGTTTTGATTTCCCGAGGGCACACCAAAATTTCTCGAAACATTAGCTGTAGCACTTGAAATAATAATGACCATACATTTTAGCTGAATTACTTCTGAACTTGGAAACGCAATGAATTTTGGAAACGTGTACTTTCGCGATATTCATGGCTAAGCAATAACAGCTGCTCGGTTCGATCTTCAAGGTTGAGCAACGCTTGCCGAGGTCAGGCCATGGATGGGTGACCATTTATGACATACCGAGACCCTCCGTGACTCGGAAAGTTCCGGCTGTCATTCATTGATCTTTGATAGTCATTACGGTTAGTCAGAAACTCTGACAACCAGTCTCGCCAAGGGGCAATACTGGTTGTTCATGATCCACGTAAAATACTGGTATTCAGCTGCATCCGGTTAGAGTTGAAGCCGACCCCAAAATAGTTTGGAAAAAGCTAGGCAGATGATGATGATATCATAAGTAAAATAAATAAAGAAAATATAGGATATGTCTCCATTATTGCAAGATTAACAGCTTTTTGACTAGCATAGTCATATTGTCGTATCCATAGGTATTCTTCCAGCTAGTTTTGGATCAGTATCCAGACTAACTTACTATATACGATTGAATAGACTTCATTCTACAAGGAGCGACATCAGTCTGACTTCATCTTGTAGACAACCTACTACCTAATATTAAACTGTCTGTTTTTGTGGTGGTGTTTTTATAATTTTTACTCAATCACGCTTTGCTAGGTTGAGTTTACTGGACACAGACCAATAGTAAGTCCTGAATTAACACATCGTTTATCTACATTCCTAACTAATCGTGCAACAATACAAATTCCACGCGGTGCAAAGCTGCAAAGGTATTAAAACTTCTGTTCACGCTCCGAGCTAAAGCTCCGATCGATACGTGATTTATAGTTTGAAACAATTAATAAGCACAAGCCAAATGTAGTTCGGAACCACAGTTCGAAACAGTGCATAGAGAGTCGTTGAAATGAGAGGTCAAAATTCAGTACTAAAGTTGGAAATCGCCAGGAAAGCTAGAGGTGCAATTAGTCGTGAATTCAACTAATCTGAGTATTGGACTAAGTTTGAACTTACCTTATTTATAATAATAGATATACCATAGCGACGACAAGTAACAATAGGTATACCTTAGTATTAGTTGGATGGATTAATAGCACAATAATATTAGGTAAGACTAGGTAATATTCTTAATGAATACTTTATTTAGTTAGTGTTCTATTAAAATTAATTAAAGGCACAAGCAATGACTTCTCGCAATACTCCTAACGTAAAGACAGCATGCGAATGAGATTCTACCTAGGTTAGATAGTTAGGTATAGATAGTCTCTTCATTAGTAATTAGGCTAGGTGGAATCTCAAATGTAATTAGATAGAATTAGTTATTTATATTTGACGTAAACGAGAAATAAAACATCATAACTGTATCAAATTGGGTTCTGATTTCATGCGGATCTAGATAAATATTGTACAAAATGTACTTCGATAAAAAGCCTTGGACGTTTATTAATCTTCACATTTTCTTAAAAATACACTTGAATAAAACTTTTGCTTATAAATAACTTTATGTAAACAGAATGTTGTTGTTGTTACGTAATACGATCAATCACCAAATTCATTAAAAGTTCTCAACTCTGTTAATCATAACTCCAATATTCTCAATCTCACTGACAATCGCGTCACCAGGTTCTAAGAACTCTGGGGGGTCCTTGTACACCCCCACTCCTCCAGGGGTACCCGTCAGAATGATATCACCAGGCAACAAAGTAAACAGCTTCGATAATCTCTCAATGATATCAGGAATCTTATGAATAAACTGATCCGTGTTACTCTTCTGTTTCTGTACCCCGTTGACGATACATCTTATACCTAAGGTTTGTGGGTCACCCACCTCGTCACTAGTTGTGATGCAAGGACCAATAGGACAGAATGTATCCATAGCTTTACCGAGCACCAGTTGCCCCATACTTTGGTTCGTGCCCCAATCCGTAGCTCCTATATCTTGAGCAATAGTATACCCCAATATGTAATCATAAGCATCTTCTGCCTTCACTTTGGAAGCTGTTTTACCAATAACTATGGTAAGTTCCACTTCGCAGACAACTTTTTCTGATACATCAGGCTTCAGTTTAATTGGTTCATTTGGTCCAATGATCGTGCTTGGGAATTTGTTGAAGATGAACGGGATTTCTGGAGGCGGGAACTTCTGTTCTTCGCAATGGTCTTTGTAGTTTAATCCGACGCAAAGGACTTTGTCTCCTCCATGTATCGGTGCTTTTATTATCACTGTTGATATAGGAACAGTTTCTTGATTCGTTGCTTGTAGTTTCTCGACCTTTTCGAAGACTCCATTCTTCAAGATTTCTATTAAAGTGCTGGGTATTGTTGGATCGACTTTATTGATGTCCACAACATCATCATCAGATAGATACCCAACGCGAATTTCTTCTGGGTGATCTTTATAAGCAAATTGTACCAGCTTCATGGTTTTAATATGATTCACAGCACCAGAAGCGTTAAAGAATTATTTTAGTCCAAATAAAAATGTCACTGGGATTAAATAAAATGTTTTGAACACTGAGATAAATGGTAGCTTTCTCTTCAAGATCTCTTGTTTAGCAACAAGTGGCGATAGTACTGTCAACTAGTTAAGATAAACGTACTGTTTTATACTCAGTATCAAGAGTGTTATCTACAATCTTACTCTCAAGTGGAAATATCAGTAGATAGTGTCGGGTGTGATGGATTTACGTAAACAAAACGAAAGGTTTATGTAATAATTATGACTATGCTACAATACTATGTACTTTATTCAATCTAAAAAGGTATTATTACAAAAATGTCACACATAGTCGATCGGCCCATTATTTGGTGGCCGCGGTACGAGAATGGAACCACAGCCCCCTACATTACAGTAAAGTGGCAGTCCTACCACACGCCGATTACCTAATTCGATGTGTGTGAGATGTGAATGTATTGTAAGTATTTATGTTATTTTACATATATTTTATTACGTTACGTGTGTGTATTTATTGTACTCGGATTTTATATCTGGAATAAAAAGATTTTTCATTTCATTTCATAGTTGATTATGGTTAAACTACATTTTGGTGCAAAATACAGTATACAATGAATCAATAATATCTACACGGTCATTAACTCGCTTTGTAAGTAAAAATCGCTCTGAATTTCATCAAGCTTTCAGTAAGCTAAAAAAATACTACCAGTAATTACTTTACTGAGAATATTTTATTATTTATTGGTCTGTACATAAATAATATAACATCAAAGGTCCTCCCGTTATTTACATTTACCTAGAAATTCTCATACTGCTTGTAGCGAAAGCATTCTCCTAAATTAATAAATTATGAAATGAATACAATAGACGGCAAGAATTGTAAACCCTATATTTCTTTGGATAGCATGTTTACAAGTGAGCCTTTTGGGCACTTTTCCCACTGCCAGCGATACGGACGAATTTTTTGATGCCCAATGAGCTCTTCCTTTATTTTTTACTAGCTTTTGCCCGCGGCTTCGCCCGCGTGGATGTCGGAAAATATGACACGGGGACGTACTACAGGGATTAAAAGTACCCTATATTATGTTAATCCAGTTAAACAGTGTCTTCTCACACTGCTTATTATAGTATTCGAGGTGCGGTTCGCGGATTGATATAATATGATTGCTGGAGGATAACAAATCCTGAAACCTAGCAATAGTAACGGAATTTATAACGGAATGGAAAATTACCTACTTGAACGCCAAATTTGAAGGTAACTGTAGAACGGAAATTTTAATTCTATAAAAAAAAAAGTTAAAGTTAACGTAAATAGTTACCTAAATAATTCAAATTACGCTTATACTTATATAGTTAAAGTACCTCTTTATATACCACATTAGAGGTTCTGCCCTCAGGTGCTAACACAACCAGGCTGCTAGATGAGCTCACTCTCGAGCAGGCCACGTAAAACTGGCCGTGCGAGAAGCAGTCCCCTCTAAGATCAATTCCCGCTGTTTTCAGTGACTGACCCTGAGACTTATTAATCGTCATTGCGAAACATACCCTAAGGGGGAACTGCAGCCTTTTAAACTCGAATGGGTACTCCGACGGTATTAGTGGTATCCGCGGTATATATACCGATTCACCTCGAGCACAGCCAGTAAATATAATGGCCTCTACCACGTTTTTATGTAAGGCTTTCACACGCAGCCTGGTTCCATTGCACAACTTGGGCGGATTGAGATTTCGTAGTAGCATTACTGGAGCACTTACTTTGAGGATAAGTTTGTGAGACGGTAGACCAGGTGGGTTGAGTGCATTTAAGAACTCCACAGGATAGTGTACAGCATCATCCGTATGCACTACAGTGTCCACAGACTTGTATTGGTATTCTGCACCTTCGAATGATTTCAACAAAGTGTCATTAATCACGGAAGCCTGATCGTTTTTAGGTGTCAGAATCGCACGTTCGCACAGCCACTCCATGGATTTGCTATGTAGGTTTTGGACATCTGGATATATTTGAGCTATTAGGTCATCAACGGTGGACACAACTGAGGCAAGATCTGATGGAATTATAATCTTGCCCTCAGTTTCCGTATATTCTCCGTTTCCTATTTTAAGGAGGAGATCGGAGAATTGACCAGCGCAAACATCACCCTTTAAATGCACTCGCATGTTTTTTTTAAGGTGGAGTTTTATTATTAAAGGCCAAAGATTTGAGGCCTTAATGCAAGCCCTAACTTCGTCAGCTCGAGTTCCCCTCGGCACTACCGGTAGAGTCTGACGGAAGTCTCCAGCTAACAACACTGTGATTCCACCTATCATATCATCGCTCCCTCTGTGATGTCTTTTAGAGTTCTATTTAGTGCTTCAAAACCCCCTTTATGCGCCATTGTACTTTCGTCCCAAACTATAAGTTTACAATCGCGCAGCACTTGGGCCGTATTACTCTGCTTTGAAATGTTGCAGAGTGGAGTTTCGATATGGATGAGATTTAGCGGCAGTTTGAAAGCAGCGTGAGCTGTCTTGCCTCCCTCCAACAGTGTAGCTGCAATTCCTGACGATGCGACAGCTAAGGCAATGCCACGATTACGCCTTACTTTCGCCAGTACCAAATTAATAAGGAAGGTTTTTCCAGTGCCACCAGGAGCATCCAAGAAAAAGATTTTCCCAATTCCTGTCTCAATATTGTCAAGGATTTTTTGATAAACATAAACCTGTTCATCTGTCAGTAACTTCTCATTATTCGACACTGCCTCCCCCAGGGCGCAGGTATCATAATTGATCTCCCTCAAATATTCTCGATTACCTAAAGTTGCTGCAGATCTTTTTGGCTGAGGTAATCCGTATTGTGTCAAGTTTTGTCCCGCTTGAGCTAACACTGCATCTTCGATCAATAGCAAGCATCTGTTGTACACTTCGTCTATGAGCAGCTGCGCACTATCTTGCAACTCTCTCTCCAGTTGCCGTTTGATGTCCTCAGAGGGACTGTCTTTGTATTTCTCCCAAAGGCTTAAAGGATCAGAAAGTTGACAGAAAACTAACATTATTGTAAATAGCTCTCGCAGCTTCAAAGGAGAATCGCACAATGCGGCTTCCTCTAAAGTAGTGTCCCAATGTTTGTCGTCTTCCAGCAATCCAAGGGCCTTGCACGCAGACTGAAATGTTGGATGGAGGATGCCATTCACAGTCTTCAAATCCTCAAAAGATGTCGGACCTGTAACCTCATGAAGTAGCAGGCGTAGTTGGTAGCACTCCGTGTTGTTTGGATGAATCGTGTAGACCCTACCTAGAGCGTGCTCTTTCTTTACTCCGGGCCAGCCTTCTACAACTTTCCCCTTTTTCCTCCTACAAAATTTTTTGTTGTTCCAGACAAAGTAAGAAGGGACTTCAAAGTACAGCAGCGTCTTAGCAAAATTGTCCGTTTTACAGATTTCAAAAAAAGCTAGTAGCGTTGTTTGAGGTGGGCTGTTTATTTTCTGTGACAGATTATTGGAGGTGAAGTATACACGCTGACCGTTTTCAAGATGAACAGCCAGATGTAAAACGGGGGGGAACCTTTCATGAATGGGAAAGCTTAAGATCCTCCAAACTGCTTCAGAACTACTTATGTACCGGCCGCTTTCGTAGATTTTTACCTCATCTTTCTCATTCTCCAGAGTAAAGGCCGCTTGATCACTACCCTTGTTCACGTACTTACAAATATATTTGATAGATTTAACAGAGTTGCAGTACTCAACAATAAGATGAGCATTGAAAGTACGTGATAGGACAGGATTGTAAGGCACTACCCAGCGGTTGTCCAACTGAGTTTCCCGAATTTTTATTGTGTGACCACCGTCAGCTGGTGACCTCCTCCTATATTGCGGATAACCATCGTCTCCTGTCTGGGTGTCATTGAGAAGTGTTCGAGGGTACCTCTTAGTGCAGCTACTATCTTTCATGCAGGGTGATTTGTAATTTAAATTACCACAAGGACCATGTATCATGTTGGCTTTCACAATATCGTAAAGGATAGGGTCTTGCTCAGGGTCAGGTATTTCTGCACAAATAACATTGTCGATTTGATCTGGGTTGATACGCTGCTCTAGCCATAGCAAGATGTGAATGTGACGAAGACCTAACGATTTGCTCGCGCACCTCCCTGGCCATCACTTGTGTGTCATACAGTAGATAGGAGATGGCCCGAAACAGACATGCTCCATCCCCAATTATAGGAACTATGGAATGAGGCACCATAATCCCATCAATTGTTACTGATTCAGCAGCCATTGTAAAAGATTACAAATCGTAACTGTTGTTTTGTGTTTATCTAAGTCAGGGTAAAGAAAATATTATAAAAACAATAGCAAAAAGTAACTGATGTTTTGTGTTTAACTAAGTCAGAAAATAAAAAGTGGTAAAGAAAATATTATAAAAACAATTTTGGAAAACAAAGGATTGCGCTAAAAGTCACAGTTTTTAAAAGACGGTTTTGCATTAAAAAGTACATTTCAGTTGTATCGTAAATGATCGCTGTGCTTGCGCTAAACGTGTTATATAGACAAATGTTGCATTTATAACTGCTGATATAGTATCCGAGGAGCGGCGCGCGGATTGATTTATGATTGAATGGAGGATAAAAATTGTAAAACCTAACAATAGAAACAAAATACAGGGTGTTAAAAAAATTGCTTAGGGGTAAATATAAAGGAACACAAAAAAAAAAAAAAAAAAAAAAACGGCTCGCGACCAATGGCGCAAGACGTGGGCCCGTTTTTTTTCCTTATTTTCTTTATCGATACTGAACCTGTCCCTAAGCTATGGCACGCAATTTCTTTAACAATACGGACGGATAATTACCTACTTACACTTATGGCACTTACTTGCATGCCAAACTTTAAATCCTCTTTATTCTCTATCCTGTAAGAACTAAATAAATAAGAATTTTCATATAAAATGTATCCCTGCTTTTCCCCCTCCTAGGGGTAAATTTTAGAAAAATGGTTATTTTTTGAGTTAATCAAGCCACGCAGTAATTTCCTACCCTGTAAATTTGACTACCCCTTTCCACACCGTTAGGGGTAGATTTTTTTAAAACCCTGATATACGTTATTCTTTATTTTTGGTTTAAAGTATAAATACTAAGTTTCGAGTTAATCAGACCACGCGTTAAAATTCTTTCATACAAATTTTGACACCTTCTAATTCTCTTTTAGGGGGTAGTTAGAAAAAAAAAAAAAAATACAAGTTTTATTATTTACTTAGAATAAGTATTTGTGCCAAGTTTCAAATTTATTAGTTTAAGGAATAAGATTTTCCATACAAACTTTCATCCCCTATTTAACTCCTTTAGGGGTTGAATTTCGAAAATTCCTTCCTTATTCCTTGTCTACATTATAAAGAGAACCTCTGTGCAAAATTTCAGCTTTCCAGGTCCAAGGGTTTGGGCTGGGCGTTGATGAGTCAGTCAGTCAGTCAGTCAGGACTTCTCTTTTTATTTATATAGATTTTTTTTCCCTATGTATACTTGTACATAATGCCAGTATTAGATTGTATATAGTTTAAAACTTAATTATATAATAGTTATATAAAAATACAAGTACATAAGTGAAACACTTTTCATTTGTAAATATGTGAGCACGATGTATCTGGTAATTCACACTCTGCACCTACACATTACTTACTCATACACAACACACCTCTACACCTAACACGATTAACTCACTCTCACTCAATTACGTATTACAGTTTTTATTACTAATTATTCTCACTTTTTCTTGTTTGAATACTCATAAAAATAATTGTATTGTTATGTTCACTATGTTACTGGTGAAAACAGCTTTTTTAAAACATTTTGATCATCTATGTATACCTTTATGGAATCACTGGTCCCCAAGTCACAGGCTATTAACCTAATTTGGGAGCCAGGAGATAATACCCAATGCACTTCATGTTGTACCATACTACTGTACTTGTAACATATGTAATCATTTTTACTGGAAATAAACATTATTTATTATTATTTATATATTATTAATTAATTTATTAATTATTGCTCCATTTATAATTCTTTTTACCTTTTGTGGTACAGTAATCTTATTGTAGGTGCATCGTCTTCACATACAATTATATAATTCATGTAGGTATACAAAATGTTGTAAAACATTTTTAAAAGAGTAACGGTGGAGTTCTTGCCCATTCTTCTCCATACGAAAACTACCTTTTGGAAGGGGCAACTAGAATCAGTTCTATTTCTTTGTTTTGACGTTCAAAAGTGCCATATATGTGCCTATTTGAAATAAATTATTTGACTTTAACTTTGACTTTGAATAATACTGTGAATCGTTAAAAATGTGACACGAGGACAAGTATACAACACAATAAAGCATCTCTCTTGGTCGTCGTACGTCATTTTCGCAGAACTACAGTGGAAGGGAAAAAATAATCCAATCTAAACACATAAACAAGACAACACATATAACACATGCAAGTTTAACTAATATAAGTACCTACATAGATGCGTCAATCGATTAAGGAAAACTGGAGATAAAACCAGTACCTCATATAAAAAAAATGTTTGAGTTCTATATAAATGACTAGTTTCTGCCTGCGATATTGTCCGCGTGTTTCTTGTTTTAACATAAAATATATCATTATAGCATTGCATCACCCGCCCGTGATATTGTTCTTTCTGACTCCTTTTGAAACTTGACTCAAACAAACAAACTCTTGACCTTTATTATTATAAGTATAGACTAGTATAGATATTTATAGAATATGCATAATTGTACACCGCACCGCGCGTTGATTTGTGTTGTTTGATGTTAAAACCACCTTGACAGTAGGTTTAATTTGCATATTATGCATGTTGCTAAATTTAAGTTTTATAATACCTAAAAGTATATTTTTCACTGCAGTATTCAAACTCAGAAAAATATATGATATTCTATGAGCTAGTATACTAAATTAACTAAAAAACAATTACATATATAACAAATTAAAAAGAAAAAATAAAGGGGAGGGGCTCATTGAGCTAGTTAGATGGTGTGTTGAAAACATAATACAACTAATTTGATACAATAGAAAAAATCGTGAAGATATAACGATTAAAAACCATATTAATATACATGTTATGCTGATTTTTTGTTAGATTATTTTACAAGCAACATATTAACTTAATAGTGTTTTAATATTTTTGTCCACTCGATAGATTTTTTGTGAAAAGATATTTGCTTCATATTTTGTAATATGGGTTTTGTCATCGCGGTTCTCTTTCTTTTCTATGCAGTTCGACACTGACCGCGCTTTAGCTGTTGACAGTAGATTAAAAAAAACACGCACGTTATGCCGTTGGTCCCGGCTGTCATTTGTGGATCTTTGACAGTCGTTACGGGTCGTCAGAAGCTCGAAATTCTGACAACCAGTCTTACCAAGGGGTGTCGTATTACCCAGTTACTGGATTGTGGAGGTCAGATAATCAGTCGCTCCATATAAAATACTGGTATTCAGCTGCATCCGATTAGACTGGAAGCCGACCCCAACATAGTTGGGAAAAGGCTAGGCAGATGAGTAGATTGAAAAAAACCCCCTTCCCTTCAGTTTACATTAAAGTTAACAATATTTTACCAAGCTAAACTTTACTTATCCATTTTTACAAAGCTAGCTTATATACATAATTGCGATTCCAACGAGATATGTTTTGTAAACACCTCCGCAAAATTTTATACTTATCGTCGTTATAATTTTAAGTGGTGCACTTGGTGTCAGGTTACGGACCACCCAGAAGTAGCTACACGGGTGCCCGGCTGGGTTCAGCGGCGACGCAGCGCAGGCACTGCCCACGCAGTGTCCTCGCTGCGCTCACGTTTGTGAATTGAATAAATAAAACAACAAGTTGGACATAATTATTTTGTTGATTCTCAAAGGTTATACGGAACGGTGTGGTCGTGTAGGACGTTCTAGCAAGATGTTACGTCATCTAATTGTGATGTTGTTCCTAAGTAGTGCTTGTGTGACGACTGAGCTGTTAAATTTGCGTGAAGGTGTGTCATTATACGAGTGAAATCTCGTAGTGAAATCTTGGTTACCAATGATGAAAAGTCTGTCCTAAATGGATCAGAAACCGTACCTGTGCAAATCGGTAGTGCTACTACGAAACTGAGTGCTTAGATTTAATTATTTGAATACTTAAACCTCATAATTTAAAATCACTTTAAAGATGATTTGATTTTCTTTTTTGAGGTTAATTTTATAACCTTCATTTTCGAAATTGTTTTTTCTATTGTAATTTAGTAATATTATTGAAATAATAATTGTCGGAACGTTTTCCGACAATTCGTACATTGTGTATGTGAAGTGTGCCTCATTCATTTGCCATTGAGGGCCGGTGCGGCTGCCGTGCCGGTGGCTGTTAATGAAAAAAACGCCTATTTGTATAGTCGAATGACCATGCTCCCTAAGGTTTAGTAAGAGTGTGCGGTAAAGAGAGGATCTATGAATCGATTTTTCCTACTTAGGGTTCACGACGACTCAAACTCAAAGCTTTTATTTCAAACAAGCTGCTGTCCGCGAATTCGTCTGTGATCCAGGATGAAAAGTTGTTCTCCAAGTCCGCCAAGTTTGCCGTTTTAGCGTGAAAGCATTTCAAACAAAAAAAAACTCACTTTCGCATTTATAATATTAGATAGGATAAACCAATTAGGTACAGGCACTTTTTAATTGTCAAAAAGTCGGCCAGTCTGCCAGCCAGGAAATGCTGAACAAGCTTTAGTTACCCATTCCAAAGCCTAGTAGGTTCATATGCAGAACAACAGGCTAGAAACTCCACAAAAATCTTTTAAATCAAAATATTGTTGCCTAATAAATCATTCCTGCTGAAATTTTGCATGTCAGAACAGCGTAGAAAGACGTGCATGTCAAAAGCGGTCATAATAAAAGAAGCAAAAAACAATTCATAAATTAAAATAAGCCGTAGGAGCTAAGAGATGACCAGTTCCTACTGACGGCGCCCGTTCACGAACATAACATGTAGATCAGCACAATTCAGCTCAACCATTTTGATGGGAGCTTAATGATCCAACACACACGCCACCATCAGTGAGACATTTGAGTGAGCATGACATAGGTACTTTTAGCCGCCAGGGCTTACAGGGACTACCACGAATCCACGACTAACCTAACCTAACCTAACGGTCGCCGCACCTGCTCACACTCGCGTCAGTCTTCACAAATCCTTGTGTGAGTGGCAGCGTTTAAAAGTGTGAGCATATGCGGCGGGTGTAATTGATTGCGGACATGATCATTCTTCCAAAATGTCATTTGCAGGGTCTACATGCATGAGGAATAATGTCACTGGAAAGTGCGTGAGCATATATAATTGTTTAAGCAGTTATGTTGACCATGTGAACAAGAACAATGCACCGGTGAGGCCACAAAAATATACAAATCGTCGATTATAATTGGACGTTGAAGCTTGTAGCGACACCTTTTTTTATTTAGCTACCTATTTAATTGAAATAAAATATTGTTCTAAACAGAAAGAAAAAAAAATGTATTATCTCTGATTTAATTACAGATATGTTCCCTGAAAGGCAAAGAGCCAGTACTATGCTGTACAGACTGTACCTTCAATGATACAAGGTACGAGTATGCACACAAAGTTTTAACCAATATGATGACAGTGAGAATTTATTGTTGTTAAGCAAATTGACCCCTACGTCAAATTGGCGTGAAGCCATAGCCAAAGAATGATAGTTATGATTTGAATATATTTGGTCCCCACCTATGAAATCAGCGTTTTGTATGGGAAATTTAAAAAAACGTTACATTTTTCATACTAACATTTTCATAATTTATATAACAACCATGAACACTAATGTTTTAAAACTTTTATGCACTAATATTTAAACTAAGATAACGTATGCCACTTAGATTAAGCACCAAAAATAAGTTTGGGTTAAGTTAAAAAAAAAATAGTGGTCATCATTTCTGCTAACAAAATGAGGAGTCATTTTTAAGGTATTTTTTATGTTAAGAAAACGATAAGTTTAATAAGATTATTTTCTATTGGTAGTTGTCTATGATGGTCATTATTCGATATAATACCGCAAGCAATTGATGAATATTTTAAATCATAAAAGTGACGAGGTTCTCTATCTGTGAGAAAAAGACACCAATTTCATAGGTCACCCAATATTTGGACAATTTAAGTTGGCACCTAGAAATTTTGCTTAACAATTAATTTACCTACCTAACCCATGAGGATGCCCATGATGACTATCATTCGTTACTCCCCAAGCACTTGCCCTGCTAACAGAAGCAAGCTTCTGTTGGCAAGGCAAGGGTTTTTTTAATGTGGTCAAAGTTGTTTCTTTGTTTACAGGAACATAGTAATAGACCCACATGTCGGTATCATTCACAAGACTGGAAATAAAGTTCAAGACAGTAAGTAGATTATTATAATATGCAATTTGCGTCCGTGTTTGTTTTTGATTGTCCGAAATAAAGATTCTTGGGCAGCTCTCACCTACAATAAGTGAAGAGCGTGGAAAGATTGATTTTCGATTTTATATTGCAAAATTCAATTTGGAAAAATGTTTTATTAAAAAAATTGCTTTGTTACAGAATGCATTGAAAACATACAAAGACTAGGTTATATTTGTAAAAGTATGTATAACGCTACAATGCTACGAGTTTACAAACCTGGCGCAAACTGCCATGACGTTACAATAAATATTGAGGGGCTTGGGGGAGGGGGGGTAGCGGTTGGAGGCATCAACGCTAGAAGAAATGAATTCCCACACATGGTAAGTGATATTGTAAAATACATTGAAGTCTCACGCACAATGAACCACCTTAGGGACTAACTGCAGAAACCAAACCCTAATTACTACTCTAAAATTACTTATATCAAGCTAAAATACAATAGACGTTGATATATTTAGTAACCTATTCCGCTTGACTATTCTTCAAGAGTCATAAAAACCCTGTAAGAAATCGACACGTGTTTCACGTCTGACGCATCTTCAGGATGACGATTGACCAATTGCAAACCAGAACGCGACGTGTTACCACACCGAGCGCTGGACGCAGAGTGAATCAAATCGCCCGACACCCCCACTTATATAGAATTGTTGCTCGGCGCTGATTGGCTAGGACTGTTATCAGTGCGATAAGCGCGATAAGGGGCGAACAATCGCAACAAAGGCGACCTAAAGCGGAATAGGTTACTAAATATATCAGCGTCTATTATATTTTATAATGGATTTCCGCAAAGTCACGCCTGAATCAATTAACTATCTTATATCAAGCTGTTTCCCTTGACTTCGCCCGAGGAGTTCGGAAATTATCCCAATAGTACTGCGACGATAAAAACCAGTGGAATAATTGCGTTACACTCTTACAATTGCAATGCCTTTCGTTTTGGCATTTCAACAACTTTCATTGCGTTAGTTACTTTGCCGAGCACACGAATTTTTCAAACATTTATGAAGCAATGGATTTTCACTTTTCTTCGAAAACTATCGGATTGAATAGGGTGCGAGTCAGGTCATCAATCTACCTACCAGTGTTGCGGGAAAGTCCGAAAGGGATACCGGGACCCTTGGCAACAGGCAACCGAAGAAACACGGGTGGGTTTTACTCAGTAAAAGTCTGACAC
Source organism: Lithophane semibrunnea (assembly GCA_947363905.1). Taxonomy (NCBI): domain Eukaryota; kingdom Metazoa; phylum Arthropoda; class Insecta; order Lepidoptera; family Noctuidae; genus Lithophane; species Lithophane semibrunnea. The sequence continues at coordinate 16,081,127 of OX376203.1, forward strand.
ACCCTCCCGCTCCGCCCAGAGCGGAAGAAGTCTGATGATTTCCCAGCCTCAAAAAAAAAAAGGTCATCAATCTACCTGTCTGCCAAACAACGAAACCCGTTCAGTCGATATGGCGTGAAACAGACAGACAGAGAATTGCTTTTGCAGTTATAATATAAATATGAATTGGTATGGATATTGCAATAGTAATTAATATTTTTATTGTTTCAATATATCTTAGTTACTGATAAACCGTAGCAAAGAAAGCATAAGGTACAAAAATATTTCTGACATCAGGCTTTGCTGGGGTATGGTGACGATGTCAGAACAGCTGACTGGCTCTGCGGAGGCTCTGTCATCAGTGAAAGATTCATTCTGACTGCCGGTCACTGCTTGTCAAGTCCCGTCTCGTAAGTACTTACCTAATAAGCTTAACGTAATTTAAGGCTGAGTGAAGAGATACCCTGTATTCATCATATGTTTTTATATACAATCTAACACTAAAATTATATACAAAGCGAAATAAAAATTTTATTATAGAAAGGAAGGGCTCATAGGCCGTCAAAAAATTCTTCCGCATCGCTGTCAGTGGGAAAAGGCTGGCAGCATTGCCACGTTGGATGGCAATGCTGATTCTTTGAACTAGAAATTGACCAACCCTCTGGTCACGTGAAGAGTTGACCAACCGCTTGGCGATGTCCCGAAATACTCGATGAGCACTCGGACCACGGCCCTAGTGTTTCAACCCCAAACGGCTCAAAAATATAGCTACCAATAAGGTTGTTATAATTGCGCCGTTTGAGGTTTTCTGCTCCTGCAGCAGCCGCCCCAGCACAGCCCGCCGGGCTAGGAAGATGGGATGGCGCGAGGGTGTCGACACAGGTTGCATTCCATACCAAAGGCCTACCCAACTTCCAAGGCATTATGGTCATTCCGTCTGGTCTCTTCCCATCGTCGCGTAGTACCCTGTTGTATGTTATTAGAGACGATATAGATAAGGCTGGATTGTCAAACACAGAAGACCGCTGAAACTATTTGAGATTGAAACCCCCTTCGCGTTAACAATACCCTATACATTTTAATTTATTCAGCGGTAGCTTATCAATCGTTTTAAAATCTTTAAACAGTTGCTCGTAATCGAACTGCTAAATAAAAATCTAAGAAATGACTGGTTTGAAAATCAGCATTTCGACCCAAAAGATTTTTTTCATTTATTCCTCCAAAGCCCGACTTCGCCCACTGCTGGGTGTATCCCTCTCTCTTGCACCAGCCCCCACGCTCCGGTGCCAGCATCATCCAGCTTTTACCCCCCGTTTGTATGTATACATAAAAATGAAAAACTTTAATATTTTCAGAGGACCTGCGAATTACGCAACTCTAGGTATACTGAAACGCTCGGACCCTCCTGAGCTGTGGCAGATATACAACGTGAAGAAGCGGATCCCTCACCCGGAGTACAAGTCACCCTCCATGTACCACGACATCGCCCTGCTCCAGACTGATATCGAGTGAGTAAAAACATTAAAGTGTGTTGAAGGGTTTATAGAAGATTTCAAGTTGATCCAGAATCCTCGCAATAAAGTATTTTTTAACATTTCAGGATCATCTTCAGTAGGCAGGTGCTACCTGCTTGTCTTCACGCAGCTGGGGAGCCAGGAGAATATTATTCTACTGCCGTTGGCTGGGGAGCGCTGGGATACAAAAAAGAGCTGGCTGATACTTTACAGACTGTGAGGATTTGATCATGAAATATGAACAGTTGTGCCTCCGTGTTTGTCTGCCCTTCTTTTTTCTTTATCTATCTTTTGTCTGCTGCACTGTGTCAAACTTATTCATCATCATCATTTCAACCGAAAGACGTCCACTGTTGGACATAGGCCTCCTTCAAGAGAAGCCACATCGACCAATCTTCCATCCAGCAAATTCCCGCGACCTCCACCAAGAGACCAGACTTCGTGGCCGTTTCGCTGCGCTGTTCAGTACGTGGTCGCGACTCCAGAACCTTTTGGCCCCAACGGTCATCCTTTCTGCGAGCAATGTACCCTGCCCACTGTCCCTAAGATGGGCATTCTTCAGGTAGGCAGAAAAATACTAAATGAAACATTGATGATTTGTTACAGGTCCCGGTTTATAGATACGATAAAGACGAATGTTTTAAGTACTATGGCCCTTATCGACTTTTGAAGAACGGATATAACCACACCACGCAAATGTGCTATGGCGATAAAGAAGTGCTAAGAGACACGTGTCAGGTACGATCATTATAAAAAATCAATGCACTAATAAAACTTGGAGGAAAGGAAAGCAGTGGTGGCGCAGTGGTAACGGCTGCGACTTACGAATTGTGGTCGGTTCGAATCCTGACAGGTGCTTTACTTGGTGTAAATTATTTCATCACCACTGCTCTCAAAACGGTGAAGGAAAACATCGTGAGGAAACCGGTATGTCCTAGAACCAAAAATTCGAAGACATTTGTGATATCTACCAACCCGCACAGGACTCGCGTGGTGGATTATGGCCTACTCCCACTCACTTAGAAGAGGCTTGTTTCCCAGCAGTGGGAACATTATAGGCTGATTATTTAATAAAAATTAGTTTATTTCAAAACAAGAACAGGTATCAAAGGTCGTACTTAAATTAAAACTGTTGCTTAGCTCAAATTAAGCAAATCACACCTAAGGCGAACTTCATGCGGCAACTACCAAACAGATAATCTTGTGTGATTGATGTGATCATCACAATGATTTGAATTGTGTGATTGATGTGATCAACACTTGCGCAAGTGTATCGTAATATTTATGGCTACGATAATATAATAGAACGATATATAGATAAATTGGTAAATGTATTCATGGAGAGAGCCCTGGCACCCATAACACAAGTTAAATCTTAGCCTGGGTGCCAGTGGATATAGTCAGTGATTTATACAATTTAAAAACAATATTGTTTTAATTTAACCTTAGCCTTTATAAATTTTGGAAATAAAGTTATTATTTATTTATTACACCATTAATTAATTAATTAATTTACCATTCGTCTTGTGACGTGTGAGATAATTAATACAGACTTCAATTGTTTTATCATCCAGGGTGACAGCGGTGGACCACTTCAGTACAACCAAAACGATTATTCTGATAGATTATCCTGCATATTTACAATCATCGGCGTGACTTCATCCGGTAGTCAATGCGGCATCGCTCCCAGGCCCGGCCTATACACCAGGGTTATATACTATGTGCCCTGGATAGAAAGCATCGTATGGCCATAGCTGGACATGGACAAAGCGAAGAAGTTTGGCAGTTATTTTAATTGAAACAATATACAGGCTGTAAGGGTAAACAGTCTTGTCATTCAAACCATAGGTAGTTGACTTAAATATAAAAATAAATGACTGAACACAACAAAAAAAAAACGTCATTTTCATTAAAAGTTTTTAAAAAGTTTCTATCCGACACCGTGCTCTCTAGTGAAACAGCTGACTGACTGAGGGAGGGGTCGCGCTCGCGGCCGGTCAGTTCACATCCCGTACCCCCCGCCCGTGTTGAGACGCAAGTTCGTTGCCCTAGCGCATAGGACAACGAACTTGCGTCTCTTGTGGTAAAATGTAGAATTAAAAAAAAGAAAAAAAAAGTTGTAATTTTCCATTGATTATACGTTCTATAAATGAAACCAAACCACTGGTTGCAAGGATAACGGTGTTTACCCTAACACCCTGTAATAGTATTCGTGAAAATAAGAAAATCATCACAATCAAAACAGTAGACAAGGAACCAAATAGTACGCATGGATGTTTTTTTTTTTTCTCTACTTTGATGTGTTTTTCTTTCACAATGATTCAAGTACCTACCTCCTACGGTTATATACGGTTTTACGGTACGGAAAGAGTACGAGTATGTGAGTATGTATTGTAACTAAAGATTTCCTTATCAAATATATGAGTAATACAATGACAGCGTAGGTAGCTTTGGTTAGTTTTGTAGATTATTTGCAGGTATATATTGTTTTTATCTTTATAAATAAATAAATTATTTATTGATCAAGAAGGTATTGATGGTGAGAAAACAAAACTTACACTAGTTACAAGCAAGTCATTACTTTGAGGAAATAAGCGTTTTATTGAAGTGAATCAAGTACTGGATTCAACGCCGAACTAGCTACGGCAATTACCCAGCTCGCTTCTCTCGCTCTTGCAACAAAATCCTCTTGTTTGCATCGCCGTAAAATCATTGACGGCATTTCCGGTAGCGAACGTGGCAGCTATCGCCGGTGAGCAAAACGTAGAGAAAATAGCTAGTGTCTTATAAATGCTGTCACGAGAAACGAATTATGAATAGAATGTTGGATTAAAGCCACTAGGACCACCACTAGGCAACAATCGACGCGCAACATGTTCTGCAACGTTGGACAACAGCGCGCGACTTTGCCAGTCGACGCACATTATAACGCACGGCTTCTTGTGTGTTCCCATGTAACATGCGCAGAAAACTGTACCAAATCTATGCAAACTATTCTTTTTGATGCATTTTTCGATAAAATTATAACCACTGCCGCTGAAATCAACACTAGTTCCGCGCAATTTCGCCAAATTTTGCCTAGTGGATACGAGGCTTTAAAGTTTGTTGCGAAATAAACAGTAGAACATAAATTAAAACGTTTCTGACTATTTTCAGGCTAGTAAGAAAGCTGAAAATGTTTAGAGGACTTCACTAAAACGACGGTAGCTATGCGCCATTTTCAAGTTTAGCTAGGTAACAGTACCTACTAATTACCTAAATGAACCCTCTAGCTAATTAATGTTCCTAACTAAAGCCTACATCGGCTGAAACCGACTGCGGTGGCTGAAACTAGTAATTATTGACGAGACTAATTTAATTAAGTACATTCAGATCGTAGTTTCGAATCAGTTTATGCATCAATCCATCATGGTATTAATTTATCGTGTCTGTGCCACAGTTACAACATGTTATTAGACCTAGTAATACCTGTAATACAGAATAATATTCAGCCTTTGCTATAATAATTGTAGTGTATTTAAGTACAGTTAGGGAACTTAATTGTTAAGCCAAGTACACTTAAATTGTCCTTATAATCAAATCACAACTGTGATTCTTTGACAGTTCTATGAAATGTCTTTATCACTTCGCCCTGCCCATCCATAAACTATATGTCGTCGTAATAGTTAGTTAGACTTGTAATCAAACAATGTTATCGCAGTAACGCTAACTATACCAGCCTATTGTGACGAGCCAATATCCATTAGATTAGTGCAGCTGATTGGCTACGCGAGGCTCAGGTGAAGCGCGTGTATTACATATTCGGGTCATGTCTTGGCTGTGTTCCACAGATTCTGGAGTAATTGAATGCACTAGGTGCCAATGGATGAAATATGGAGGAAAGCACTTCAAAAATGATGTATTAATAGACATCACAAACATAACAATTTTTGGTTGAAAAAAAAAATCGTTTTGTGTAGACCCGTCGCCGTCGCCATCGCCATCGCCACTGCTAGAGTTCTGCTAAGTGAAAAACGCAGCACTCAAAGAAACGTATTAAATATTACACAAAAAGCTAAATCGCAATGCTTAGACGCAGGTCTCAGTCGCAAGAGCTAGTTCGACAAACTAGTTCCTAATGGCTGGAGGGAGACCTTGTAGTCTTCAAACCTCACCCGTAACGCTACTGACGTGAAATCACTCCTATCTACATAGCATAATTATAAATCTAAAGTTGGCTGAGCATTATACATACATAGTTACATACCTAATATCAGGCCTGAGGTGTACCTATACATATAGTACACCCACATTTCGCCAGTTATTATAAAGTCCCATGTAACAGGGGGCGAGCCCATTGCCATCAACCAGGCACAAATCCAGACTCCGGGCTGTTACTGACTAATTCTAGATGGAAAAACCCAATAGCACTTTGCCCGACCCCAGAATTGAACCAAGGACCTCATTTTCAGCAGTAGCGCTTGCGACCACTAGACCACAGATATTATAATACTACGACTAGACCAACGAGGCAGTCCTAAGCAGTAAGTAGTTGGCAAATGGCTAAGTAAAGCAAAAACCTTAGAATAAAGAGGTACGTTTCATTCTCTTCATTCTTTATGTAGATGAAAACTTCCTTGAGTAAGAAAAACCTTTTGTCTAAGCATAATCATTGATACCAAGACAGTCTACATATTTCTATAGATTCATAGAAACTCCTTGATCTAATAAAACTCCGCACAGAGCACAGACCCACATAGATAGTTAAACTAATATCGGTTTGTCCCACATCTAAACAATGAGCTGATCAGTAGCATCTCGACACGGCCGCCATTGTTACTGTTCCAATAGTATTCGATTATTGTCTTGATTACGTGAAGAGAATGTGATCCTGGCTATATTGAATTAGCAGGGGTGGAATCCATCCATACTATACTTACTATACTATATATACTTTAAAATGTTATATATTTATAAATAATATTATAAATTCGAAAGTCACTCTGTCTGTATGTTATGTCCCTTTCATGCCTAAACCACTGAACGGATTTTGACAAAATTTGGTAATGAGATAGATGGCACCCTGGGGAAGGATGTAGGACTTTATATCGACATACAGCGCGGGCGAAGCCGCGGGCGGAAGCTAGTTATGATGAAGTTATTCTTGATGTGTATCAAGAACACACGGTATAATCGGATTTATACAGTATAAATCAGTGCAGGGACTGACTGACTGACTCTTGCCCGTTTTCACTAAAATCAAAATATTTCACATAAATCTACAGGGCCACTTATGAAACGTCAGAAGCTAGGTGCACGGTTCCAATTGGTCGTTTCCTATGGAGAAGAGCCGGTAAGAATCTCCACGGTTACTCTTATAAAAATAATTGGCTTTTACAATATTTTCGAATTACAGTTTTAGGTATGGGAGGACAGTATAAGCCTTTCAACAAGTACCACGTAAGTACTTAACAAAATAGAAAATGTTCAAAAAACTACTACAGTCAGTAAAGTAGGTGCATGCCTAATATTTGATTATATTTCTGTTAAGTACTTACAAAGTATGTAGTTCCTACCTCTAGATTAATTGTTGATAAGGAATTGCTCAGTTAGAGCCCGGATTCTGGATTTCTGCTCGGTTGATGGCAATAGGCTCGCCCCCCATACTTGGGACTTAAACATAACTGGCGAAAAATGTGGGTGTACTATAGGTACACCTCTGCCTAACCCTTTGGGGAGTACAGGCGTGACGTTATGTTATAAGTTACGATGGAGTTGGCATATCCTTATGGATAAAAACCACCTATTTATAAAAAACTAGCTGCGCCCCGCGGTTTCACTCGCATAAGTCTCGATCCCGTGGGAATTACAGGATAAAAGGTATTCTATGTCCTTCTCCAGTTCATGGTCTACCTATGTGCCAAATTTCGTCCAAATCCGTTCAGCCGTTCCCGCGTGATGGCGTGACCAAGGGAAATAGGGATTCATTTTTATAAATATAGATAATGTATAAAACGAATCTTTAACCGTCCCCAAAATATTTCGCTGCTCCCACTGTAACTACAGATTACCGACCCGTTTCAGTCTCAGTACGTAGCAACTGAGAAACACGTGTACCTACAATATGTATCTACATATTCAAGTACCCCATTAGTACTTCCATTACCAACCTAATGCTGTTACCTATAGGCTACATTATCGCATGTGTTAACATGATGATAACGTGTTACTGTTGGCCGTAACAGCAATCAAAGCCGTTAGCAACGTTGCCAAGTATCGATGGCTAAATGGCCTGCCTAATGAGTGTTGAGTGGGCTACAGAAATGAACGCTGAACGACGTGGTTCCTGGTAAAGAATCGCGTAGTAGTTCTTTCTTCTGCTTCTATCGAGTTGATGCAATGTATTCGAGAACATTTGCTCATGCCTGAGTTAAAGATTAACCATCACTATGCAGCGGAGTAATTGCATAACACAAATAAAATGAACATTTGATCGCAATCAGTCTTATTACAAAAAACTGCAAAAGTACTGGTTTAGGCTGCCTGTCCACCGGAGCGGAGCGAGGCTGCGGAGCGGAGAAACGGAAAAATATTAACCAATAGGATTTAACCAATAAGATTTTGTTCAATACTATTGGTTAATATTGCTCCGTTTCTCCGCTCCGCAGCCTCGCTCAGCTCCGGTGGACAGGCAGCCTTAAGGGTTTACCAGTTCACCCACGTTTATTACGTTATTGTATTAGCAATATCCTTTAAAACTCTCGGATTGTGATTGAAAGTGTGTTACGCATCTAGGGTGCAGTGTGTGAGTTATAAATAAAACACGTTGGTGTTATCATGCCGACAAATAAATTATTTAATAAATAAATCATTTTTTTATAAATGCAAAATTCCATAAATGAAATCCTATGAAACAAAGTAGAAACAAGTAACATTACTATTTACAGTCACAGATAAGTACCTAACTTAGAATAAATTATTTTAATAAAACGGTTATTTTTTGGTTAATTAATAATTCTTCTACGATGGCACAGCTACCTACTACAATACAATAGAAAAAAAAAATATCAATAAAAATAACACTACGTTTTGATAGAAGTTAGATTACGTATATACCTAAATACGAACTTCTGTTACGGTATATAACATTCAAAAATTCTATACAACCAAAATAACTATCGGAATCATAGGAACTAAAACAATTATTAATTACAACTTACTTTTCTTATGACTTTCATTTTTTTTTCGCCTTTCTAAAATCAAAAAAAAAATCAAAATCAAAATATTTTATTTCACATAAACCTACATGGGCACTTATGAAACGTCAGAAGCTAGGTGCACGGTTCCAATTGGTCGTTTCCTATGGAGAAGAGCCGGCAAGAAACTCCATGGTTACTCTTTTAAAATATAATTGTATTTTACAATATTTTTGAATTACAGTGTAGGCCTTTCAAAAAGTTTTAGGTAAAAAAAAGTCTACAATCCACTAAGCTTACAACGTTGTCACATTCACAAGGTAGAAAAGAATCTATATAAGATAAATATGAAACTACAAATAAAAACCTATTTAAACCAAATGACATGATTGCCATTACAACTGTAACAAATCTGAATAATTAACGTCGGCAAAAGCCACTAATAAAGAGTTGAAATTTAATTGTAGGCATAAAATGTCAAATAATATTATTATGTATGTCAGGAATGAATGTAAAAATAAACATGGTAATTTGGGAGCGGTTAATAGAATCTTACACAATTATGCCGTTAATGAGGTACCAGGGAAGCCACATGTGCAGAAGGAATTATTGCCAAACTTCCTTGTCTTCAACGTAGTCTTTAATCTTATAATATGCTTTTTTGATAAGGACACGTTTGATGTGGGTTTTGAACTTACCATCGCTAAGTTCTGTAACCGACTTTGGCAACTTATTATAAAAGCGGATACCGTTTATAAGAAACGACTTACTAGTTTTAGCTAATCTAAAGGGTATCACAATTTCATATCTACTACGTGTATTTATATTATGGAAGTCGCTTCTTTTTTTGAAGAGTTTTTGCGAACATACAAAATACTTTCTGAGATGTTTAGAGAAGGCAGAGTGAGTATATCAATTTCTTTGAATTTATTTCTAAGGGACTCACGGGGACTCATTTTATAGATCGCGCGAACTGCCCTCTTTTGCAAAATGAAAATTGAATCTACGTCAGCTGCCGATCCCCATAGCAGAACGCCATAAGACATAATACTGTGGAAATAAGCAAAGTATACTAACCTAGCTGTGGCTATATCAGACAACTGCCTTATTTTTCTTACTGCATATGCAGCTGAACTTAAGAGCCCCTATCAATTTTGCGGTCTAAAAACAGAAAATTTAAGTTTTTTCGGAGCCAATGTCTGAATATCCTTAAGATATCTGTTTTGTTTTTAACTGCAAAATTATTCATCACCTATTTAACTAGTAAGTTGACTAATAAAATTAAAACTAACTACTCAATATAAATTACGAAAAATAAAAATCTATCACACGTTTTTACGTAAGCGTGAAACACCTGGTTTTTCAATTACTTTCATAGCTTACTGGTAGCAAATATCAATCAGAGAAAAATACTAAATACTGGGCATATAGTATATTAGTATGGCGACTGATCATTTTTCCAAAGTTTATTGAATTAGTACTTGAAAAAAAATGTGATCCACGCTGAAAAAACGCAATAATACCATGTGCAAAATCGTCGTCTACGCGTAAGAATTTGTTACATATTAACAATAAGTCTTCAATATTTTAAAATTTTAGTTATTTATCTACCAAATTCAGTTTTTATATTTTATTTTTGACAACTAATTTAATTATAATAAAAGATCTAAATAATGCCTTATAAACCGATGCGCTCGCTCGAGGCAATCAGTCGCGCCCGAGGGCTTCTCGACGTCGGACCTGTGTCGCCTGTGACGTTCGCCGCTGCCGCCGCTCCCGACGTAATTCGCGGAATCGGGCGCACTTTTGTAAAAGAGCTAACCAGTTTTGAGACTGGGAGTACCTATTTAATGTATGGTGTAACACTTTGTGACTTGCTAATGATATTTATACATATTAATGTTTTGTATTATACTTACAGTAAAATAGTGTTTAATTTTTAGAAAATGGGTCGAATAATTCAACTTTATTATCACGGAAGAATGAAAGGTAATAAAAAGAAAAAAGTTAAAAGAACACGGAAGGCACGTGCAGTTCTTAGGTAAATAATATTAGGTAGATTTTTGCCATCATCTTACTAATTAAGAAAATTGTTGTAGTTTACTATTATTTCTTTAATCTAATAATGTGTTCATTATATTAGTAGAGAATTAAGTAGGCAGAAATCTGCCGAAAATCAAATATTACCTGACATCATCGATGAGCGAAAAGGATCGGGACACACGTTAATTCTTTTTTACCCGACTACGGCGAAGAAAAAAGGAGGGTTATGATTTTGACCGATATGTATGTATGTTCATCTGTTCCCTCCTATCTTCTAAACCACTCGAGCGCTGGAACCAAAGTAAGTTTTCACTTTGCGTCCAGCGCTCGGTGTGGTAACACGTCGCGTTCTGGTTTGCAATTGGTCAATCGTCATCCTGAGGATGCCTCGTTGAGAGGTGAAACACGTGTCGATTTCTTACGGGGTTTTTATGACTCTTGGAGAATAGTCAAGCGGAATAGGTAACTAAATATATCTATTACGTAGTATTACGGAACCTAGTAAGTAAAAACTCCTAATAATAGCAGTTACGGACCAAGATTATTAGTTCGCGCTGCACCGTGCGCACAGCGCACACTACGACTGTCAGAGATACGTTGACCGCACACAGACACACTGCGCTCCGATAGTTACCTAAACTCGTAGCGCGCCGAAATTGATAGGGACTCTTAATCTGTCTGAAAGAGCTCTAATGTGGGCGCCCCATTGCAATTTCGAATCTAGAGTAATTCCTAGAAATACAGTTTCCGTAATAGCATCTAATTTCTTGCCATTAAGTTTTAAATTTAGTCCTACTTGAGGAACATTAGGTAATGAGAACTTAAGACATTTAGTTTTGTTCGTATTAAGTAAAAGATTATTAGCTGCGAACCATTTCGAAAGAACTGTCAGACTATCGTTGACATGTAAGACATCCGCATCTTTCCTATTTATTTTAAAAATAAGAGAAGTGTCATCTGCGAATAGAATTATATACGATAAGTTAGCCATCATGTAAGGAAGGTCATTAATATAAACTAGAAATAGGAAAGCGTCAAGAATAAAAGTAAAGTACCTATGCCTTATCTTCGTTATAATAGTAACTTTTAATAAATAATAAATCTAATTTGAGCAATACACAGCTTTATTATGCCTTCTATAAACATTTCACATAAAATAAGGTCGAATTAAAGAAAAAAATTAGAAAATGAATCCAAAAACAGCACTTTTAATCTTCTATACAAAATTCTTTACAACCAAATAAAACGCCTGAAAAACAATATTTTATATAATTTTGTTGTTATGAATCCAACAACAAAATTATAATAATAGGTCTTTGCCTATGAAATTGCCGTTCTGCAGTACTGGCCATTTCAAATCAAAATAATTTTTGTTTGGCTAAGAATTCTAATTTCAAATTAATTTTATTTTAAAAACATGGAATTCTTTTTTCAAAAGAAGTCATTTGTTTAATGATTAGTGTTACATTTTCATCGCATTTCAATCTTTTTCGTCATCATGGATACGTTAAAAATTCGAGTAATTATGGAATATGAGTACCGTCGTGGCAGCAACGCGGCACAAGCAGCACGCAACATCAACGACGTTTACGGAGCTAACACTACAAACCAACGCACCACCTGTTATTGGTTTGCTCGCTTCCGTTCTGGAAAGGATGGTGGGCAAGGATATATGGGAGCTGGTCCCACGACGCCCACGGATAAAACCACTGTAGTTTTGATGACATTACTTCTCCCTTTACTCAGGCCAAGGCACATCAAAATCTGTCCCAGGGTTATTCAGTTCTGACAATGTTAGGTCAGGTTAGGTTAGGTTTGGTCCGCCGTGCCCTCATCTCAGAAGTAGGCAGTGACCTCTCGCTGCCGGCCGTCGTTGAGTCGATGGTCGACAGCGAGGAGTCCTGGGACGCGGTGGTTTCCTACTGCGAGACGGTCGTCTCGCAGAAGGAGGCTGCGGAAAGGGAGAGGGAGATCTCGTCCACTCACCCGGCCCGCAGCAGGCGCACCGGGCGTCGGCGGAGGGCGGATAACGCCCTCTTCCAGCCCCCCTAAATGGGTCCAGGGGCGACGGACTCGGGGACGTCCGTCGCCCCCCAAACATCAGGACCCGAGGTGGCGGCGCGTAGTGTTCCACGCGCGCCCCTCTTAGACGTCACGGGGGGAGTCAAACACCTCACTCCCCCCCCTGACCCGAGGAGGCCCGCAATGGCGGGCCGGCACCAGTCGGGGGCTGCGGAAGATTTTTACGTTCCCGCGACCCCCGGCGTAGGTGTGAGTCGGAACACCGGGGTGGTTTTTTAGTCAGTAAGAGTCTGACAGACCCCTCCGCCCGCCCCAGGGCGGAGGACATCCATGAGGATTTTCCACCCCGAAAAAAAAAAAAAAAAAAAAAAAAAGGTTAGGTTTGGTCAGGTTAGGTTAGGTTAGGTTTTTAGCGGAAAGGTGTGTCACCTACAGGGGACGCGACGGCGGAGGCTGGCACGACATGTCGTGCGGGATTCCACAGGGTTCGGTCGTTGGCCCACCCCTGTGGAACATCGGGTACGACTGGGTGCTGAGAGGCGAGCTCCAGCCGGGTGTGGCCCTCGTGTGTTACGCGGACGACACGCAGGTCACGGCCCGGGGAAGCTCGTACAGGGAGGGAGCGTTGCTGGCGACCTCTGCTATTAAGCTTTTAAGTGCTATCTGAGTGGGCGAGAGTGGTTCCAGCACGGCCAGCCACCACGTGTGAAAAACATAAAAGAGCAGATAACACTGAACATTTTTTACTATGACACCATTAAAATCTGTCCCGGAGGAACCGAACTACGTGCATCTAAAGTATTTTTCTCTGTCCGCGGCTTAGTTCAAACACTGTTAGTACTAGACAGCTGTTATCTGGCATGGATAGACATATTAATCACGCCGACAAAGCAGTAATATAAAATCAAGAAAATCTCCTTTTTTTAGGGTACCTCTCCTACAACTAAAGTGGGGATGGTGTTTTTTTTCTTCTCTATCCCATGGTGTGAGGTGTCATTGGAAAGGCCGTTTGAAAATATTTTGAGTCTGTGAAAACCATTTTTGGATTCAGGGATTCGTTTACGAAATATTAAGCTTTTAAGTGCTATCTGAGTGGGCGAGTGTGGTCCCAGCACGGCCAGCCACCACGTGAGAATTACATAAAAGAACAGATAACACTGAACATTTTTTACTATGACACCTTCAAAATCTGTCCCGGAGGAACCGAGCTACGTGCATCTAAAGTATTTTTCTCTGTCCGCGGCTTAGCTCAAACAGTGTTAGTACTAGACAGCTGTTATCTGGCGTGGATAGACATATTAATCACGCCGACAAAGCAGTCATATAAAATCAAGAAATTCATATTTTTTTAGGATACACCTCCCCTACAAGTAAAGTGGGGATGGTTTTTTTTTTCTTCTCTATCCCATGGTGTGGGGTGTGGTTGGAAAGGCCGTTTGAAAATATTGTGAATCTGTGAAAACCATTTTTGGATTCAGGGATCCGTTTACGAAATATTAAGCTTTTAATTGCTATCTGAGTGGGCGAGAGTGGTCCCAGCACGGCCAGCCACTACGTGTGAATTACTTAAAAGAGCAGATAAAACTGAACATTTTTTATTATGACACCATCAAAATCTGTCCCGGAGAAACCGAGCTACGTGCATCTAAAATATGTTTCTCTGTCCGCGGCTAAGCGCAAACACTGTTAGTACTAGACAGCTGTTATCTGTCATGGATAGACATATTAATCACGCCGACAAAGCGGTAATATTAAATTGAGAAAATCATCTTTTTCAGGGTACCTCCCCTACAAGTAAAGTGGGGATGGTGTTTTTTTTTCTCCTCTATCCCATTGTGTGCGGTGTCGTTGAAAAGGTTGTTTGAAAATATTGTGTGTCTGTGAAAACCATTTTTGGATTGAGGGATCCGTTTATGAAATATTAAGCTTTTAAGTGCTATCTGAGTGGGCGAGAGTGGTCCCAGCACGGCCAGCCACTACGTGTGAATTACATAAAAGGGCAGATAACACTGAACATTTTTTACTATGACACCATTAAAATCTGTCCCGGAGGAACCGAGCTACGTGCATCGTGGTGGCAATATTTTCAAATGGCCTTTCTAACGACACCCCACACCATGGGATAGAGAAGAAAAAAAACACCATCCCCACTTTACTTGTAGGGGAGGTACCCTTAAAAAAGATGATTTTCTCGATTTTATATTACCGCTTTTTCGGCGTGATTAATATGTCTATCCATGCCAGATAACAGCTGTCTAGTACTAACAGTGTTTGAGCTAAGCCGCGGACAGAGAAAAATACTTTAGATGCACGTAGCTCGGTTTCTCCGGGACAGATTTTGATGGTGTCGTAATAAAAAATGTTCAGTTTTATCTGCTCTTTTAAGTAATGCACACGTACTGGCTGGCCGTGCTGAATAAGTTAGGTTAGGTTAGGTGAGATATTAATGACATGAAAAATACTTCAGATGCACGTAGCTCGGTTCCTCCGGGACAGATTTTAATGGTGTCATAGTAAAAAATGTTTAGTGTTATCTGCCCTTTTATGTAATTCACACGTGGTGGCTGGCCGAAATGGGACCACTCTCGCCCACTCAGATAGCACTTTAAAGCTTAATATTTAGTAAACGGAGCCCTGAATCCAAAAATGATTTCACAAACTCACAATATTTTCAAATGGCCTTTCTAACAACACCCCACACCATGGGATAGAGAAGAAAAAAAAACACCAACCCCACTTTATTTGTAGGGGAGGTACCCTTAAAAAAGATGATTTTCTCGATTTTATATTACCGCTTTGTCGGCGTGATTAATATGTCTTTCCATGACAGATAACAGCTGTCTAGTACTAACAGTGTTTGAGCTAAGCCGCGGACAGAGAAAAATACTTTAGATGCACGTAGCTCGGTTCCTCCGGGACGGATTTTGATGGTGTCATCGTATAAAATGATCAGTGTTATCTGCTTTTTTATGTTATTCACACTAGGTTGCTGGCCATGCTGGGACCACTCTCGCCCACTCAGATAGCACTTAAAAGCTTAATATTTCGTTAACGGATCCCTGAATCCAAAAATGGATTTCACAGACTTCCAATATTTTCAAACGACTTTTCCAACGACACCCCACACCATGGGATAGAGGAGAAAAAAAATACCATCCCCACTTTACTTGTAGGGGAGGTACCCTTAAAAAAGATGATTTTCTCGATTTTATATTAACGCTTTGTCGGCGTGATTAATATGTCTATCCATGCCAGATAACAGCTGTCTAGTACTAACAGTGTTTGAGCTAAGCCGCGGACAGAGAAAAATACTTTAGATGCACGTAGCTCGGTTCCTCCGGGACAGATTTTGATGGTGTCATAATAAAAAATGTTCAGTTTTATCTGCTCTTTTAAGTAATTCACACGTAGTGGCTGGCCGTGCTGGGACCACTCTCGCCCACCATCCTTTCGACCTGAAAAATGAACCTCGCGGTCGTCCGAAGACTTTGGTCGACAATGACGAATTAAAGGCGATTGTGGAAGCTGATGATACACAATCTACGGCTGAATTAGCAGCAGCTTTCGACGTTAGCGTCAAAACAATATTGGTCCATTTGCGTCAAATTGGCAAGCTTGACAAATGGGTGCCCCACGAACTCAATGATCGCCAGCGCGAGGTACGCGTCGTCGGCGTGCCTTGCACTGCTCAACAGACACAAATGAAGGAATTTTGAACCGCATTGTTACCTGCGATGAAAAATGGATTCTGTTTGATAACCGCAAGCGCTGAGCAAGTTGGTTGGATCCTGGTTCAGTACCTAAACAATGCTCTAAACGAAAACTTACCCCTAGAAAAGTGATGGTCACTGTTTGGTGGTCTAGCACCGGTGTGATTCATCACAGCTTCTTACCAAACGGGGTGAGCATTACTGCAGATGTGTACTGTGAAGAACTGAACACAATGATGGAGAAGCTGGCACATCTCCAACCAGCATTGGTCAATCGCTCGTCTCCGCTGCTCCTGCACGACAACGCGCGACCTCACACTGCACAGCAGACGGTCTCCAAGTTGCAAGAACTGGGGTTGGAAGCTCTCCGTCATCCGCCCTACTCACCAGACCTTGCGCCTACAGACTACTACTTTTTCCAGAATTTGGATAACTTCTTGGCGGGAAAAAAATTCAATGTCCGAGAGGCAGTACAAAATGCCTTTGAAGAATTTGTTGCCTCCCGTCCAGCTGATTTCTTTAAGAAGGGCATCAATAAACTGCCACTGCGTTGGCAAAGATGCATTGATTGCATGGGTGATTACTTCGATTAATACAAATAAAAAATACATGAAAAAAATTCGTTTAAATTTTTTCATACAAAACGGCAATTTCATAGGTAAAGACCTAAACGTTATTTCATAGTCATTACTTACAGATCAGAATATCAAATACCTAGAAATACAAAAGCCATTAACAATTCCCTAAATAATATATTTACAAAACAATTAGTTTAAAAGTCCTTGTCGGTACTAAATATCAATTAGTTTCACCGAGCTAAAACAAATTCGTTGAATCCTCAACTACATAGTCAGCAATAGAGTTTATATCGATTCATTTGTATTCAGTGGCCGTGGATGGAGCACAAAATAGATTAAATACAGAATGTCGGCTCCATATACAGGGTGGCAGGGATATCGACGCGCAAACTGTAACCATGAATAAGCTTCGAATTAAAAAATCCCCCCTACAACCCCCTAGCGTAGGTCTAGAATCATGTATCGTATCCATGGTAACACGTTGCGCGTCGATGTCTCTACCACCCTGTATAACGAGTGAAAACAGGCGCACGCACACATAGACACGTATAGTCTGTTTCAAAACTGTCGGATGAAAATGTTAACAAATGGATCAGAAAACGGATGCTAATTTAGTAAAACCATTTACAAATTGAAATAAATGTATTACTAATCCCTTTTAGTGAATAATTGCAAAAGAATTTAACCTGAACAGGGTTTGTGTACACTTCCATCACCTTCTTTTAGAACAAACTATACGTACGGCAATCTCGGTATATCTCAGTCGAATGACTGTCTCGAGCAGGGCTTGAAAACGATACCAATTCACATTAAAAGTAACGTTAAGTAACGGTATTTCCGTAGAGATACTTCGATATCGGTACAATTTGGTAGCGTTACTTAGTAGCATAACATAATAATAACGTTAAAATTTTTGGTAAAAATTACCGGTATTTTTAACGTTATTGTAAAAATAGCGGTAAAAAATTATCGGTATTATTTTGTTATTTTATGCGACGTTGCCAGCCCGTCTCAAAGGCGGCCGCGGCCGGCGTGCGCGCGCGCCCCTCTCGCTCTCACACGCTGTCGGCGCTGTTGCCATTTCGTTTGTCGTCTTCATATCTCTCACCGCTCACGGCAGTCGTACGCGCTTACAGAACACGGTGGACCAACCAACCAAGTATATTCTCAAGTACAAGCACAACACAGAATAGCAATGATAAGATAATATCTATTAAACGCGCAAATAGTCGTACGGCAGTCTTAGCGTCGATGCAATCTGACATTCTTTTGCGATTGGACGAGAGCGACGGTAACAAAACTAATTATAACGATAAAATTATCGTTACCTTAGATTTTAACGTTACGTATGTTTAACGGTAAAATGTGCCAGATATAACGGTAAATAATATAACGTTATTTATTAGTTAACGATACCTGCATCAGAAGGCTGTAACGATACCATATTTTTAACGGTATTTCAATCCCTGGTCTCGAGTACAATTGCACTCGCTGTTTGTAGACGCGTGTCTATGCGTGCGTTCTCGCTCGTTTATATAAATCCGACCTTCTGTACCTATCTGTTCTGTGGAGCCTCAAGATAGGTTTACAAATAATGTAATTCATCAAGTGAGATTAAGTTCTTGCGAAAAAGACGATTCTCTGAATTGGATGAAGAAACAGATATTGTGACGGTTTTTTACACGAATTAGGTCCAGTAGAAACAGATTTATTGGAAGCTAAATATAAGGATTTACAAAAATCTTAAACTGTCAACCTAGCCAAGCTACCATTACTGTATCATTGAAATTTACATAGCAAGTGATAGATAACGTATACATGACATCACATCACACCTGTATTCCCCGAAGAGTTGGGCAGAGGTGTACTTATATAGTACACCCACATAAAGTATACCTATAAATTCATTCCCAATTTCTTTTAAATCGAATAAATATTTGGCATCTTATAAATATTTCGTATTCTTGTGATACCATTTCACACTCATGACACCCGAGGGAGATGGTTCCCGAGACTCACTCCCTAATTTCGCGCCCCTATGTCATTTAATATCAAAACATTTTGATCGTTCCATCGTCGTATCGTTTATCTAATTCGATTCCGTCATTTTCGTGTAACGTTGTTACTGGAGATACAAGCGTTAGAATTATTTTCTTATTTTTTGTAAACAGCTCCATTTATCAGAATTCTTTCTTCGACACATATTTTTAATAATCTAGTTTGAAGACTCGATAAAAGATCAATAGTACGAATTTTCTCTGTTAAAGAGAGGTTATTTTTCATCTAAAAGCTTCTACAATCGATCTTTCCGTCATCTTTCATAATACACTCACATGCTTATTCAAATAGACATCACATCATTTCATCCTTCACGAATCACAAGGCAACTGCGTATATCTCAAACACATTCCTATATTCTCCTCTGGGCTCCTCTTGATCGTCGGTGGTCCGAAGTGCACTGCCACAGCGAATGGTGTGATCGAAGTCTCGACGTGACAATCTCGGCGTTGTTGTCCGGGACAGAAGGTGTTACCGCAATGATGAGGGTCGCAGACTCCTGCACCGAAGTAGGAGCTCTGGAAAATAGTAATAAAACTTGTAGTATTCCCGTATGTTGCACCTGCCATGTTTTTCTCTGCATCACCCTAAGGTTGACTGGTAGAAAATGGCTCAGGCATTAAGTCCGCTTTTGTACAGTATTTTTTGTTTTACTTGTGCATAAAGTTTTAATAAATAAATAAATTATAACGCTTACACTTGTGAAGATAGGTCTGCCATATGAGGTGTAAAAAGACCCATAATAGACGTTACGCATTTTGTACATCAAACTAAGTAACATTGAGCAAAACATATTCAATAAAATTTATTCAAATATTCACTGTTGTAGCGCGTGCGTAGGTATGATCTAGTAAAATAAAGTGATCACAATGACGAGGACTACAAGTGGCTGTCGGCTTCGTTAAGCGTCTTTTTACACCCCTTATTATACTAGTTGCAGGATTACTGACTACTATTTTGCAATGATAATGCTAAAGATTATGACAACCTAAAGTCTTTAGCTTTTGATAACTAAAAGAGAATTCAAGATGTGCCGTAAACTAAACTATGTTTAAAACTAATCTATTCTCAAATCTAGGTTCAAATCAAAATTTATTTTTGAGATAGAATACATGCCTTAATCTATATGTAAAGTCGTATTATACTTCAGAGCGAGCGTTTACATAGAAAATTATTTTATTTTCATATACAACTGAGAATCACTCTAAAAGCTTTGTAAATTAGAAACAATTAATTTTCCAACATGAAATATAAACAAAGTATTTGAAAAGCGTAAGCATTTTCAAGCCACGCTAATTAGTATAAGACCGTGTTTAGCTTCTTCCCTGAAAATAACAAATGGATGTTTATTTTACATCCCGCTTTTAAAGTGTTTCGTAAAGTTGATATAACATTATTGGTTCAATCTACGTAAGCTGAGAAAGCTTCAGAAAGTTTGCCCCCGAATTATCAATCAATTATTTCTGGCTGGAATGTTACATGAGGTACCTAGTTTTAACTGCGGGAGTTTATGTAAAGTAGAGCTTGAGCCTATAGCATTTTATTCATTCGACCTCAACCGCAAGA
This sequence comes from Lithophane semibrunnea, assembly GCA_947363905.1. NCBI lineage: Eukaryota > Metazoa > Arthropoda > Insecta > Lepidoptera > Noctuidae > Lithophane > Lithophane semibrunnea. Next base: position 16,101,772 of record OX376203.1, read on the forward strand.
ACCTTTTTTATCATTCTAACATTGTTCTCGTCGGTTAAATTAATTAAGACATAGAAACCCTTAACATTTTACTATTCAAGAAGTTAGCAAAGAATATTTCACAGTACCTACTTTCCACTCAGTAATATCCAACTCTAGACCAACACTCTATAAAGCGGGTCATTCTTAGGAGAACTTTAACATAAAACTTCCGTTCCTGATTATTAACTTCATTAGTACTCTGAAGTTACTCTTTTATATTCCAGCCTCTTAATGGAAATCCTTAGCTTTATTTTATTAATACTATTATAATTAGACTCTTCAAACCCGAAGTTAAGACGACTTAAGAAGAAATTGAAATTGATATTGAAATATTAAAACTTGCTCCCGGTTTCTTGAAAACTGAACCATCTAATAATCGATCTAAAGAGTTGCTTGCATCGACAAAAAACATTATAAATCATGCATGACTGAAAGAAGCTTTCTTCAGTCATGCATGATTTGACTACCGACAAAAGTGAAAACTTAAAACTGGTATTACCACATCTATATTCTATTATACAGCACTACGGTTCAAGCATCTCGGTGACGCGAATTCATAAGTTTATCCCCTACCAAAAATCGCTCAGTGCGCTTAAAGAAGTTTTCACTTCAGGAAAAGTCATAACATCATCTATATAACTCACCGATATAAAATATTCGTTCTCACAGGGTATAGTGACCCTATCGTCACATCGCTGTCTCCCAAAGCCCGTGAGGCCTATCCCGTAGTTCCCGTACCCGAAGTACCGGAACCTGTCGTCTTCTTGTGGATAGTGCTGCGTGTACGGCGACCACCGCGACCAGCTGGAAGCCCTGGCCTGACCCCACATCCAAGACGAGATATACGTCCAGATCTAGATGTGGTTAGTGAGGGTTAAACTAGCTACGGGGTAGGGTTGTATATAAATGTATATAGATATAATGGAGGAGCTCGATTATGTGTAGATATATAGATAAATTATATTTGGATAAATTATTACTTTTCAATGAATTTGATAAAAGTTTCGAGAATGTGTATGAATGAAAATTAATTTACATAAATATTATAAGAATACCCACTGACAAAATTGAAATTTAATTAATCATATTGGATCATAATAAGAATTAGAATTTTAATAAAATCCGGAAAGGACGTAAGTAACGAACAGAAGTTTCATCTGTGGACATCAAATCGCTGAAGAGGATCTAAGAACAATGACGTACACTTATTCGCTTCACTGAGTACTTAAAACCATATACTAGTTAAATGTAAGAATTTTTAAAGCTATTAGAAACTAGTCTAATGCAAGTTGGTTGCTAGTTTGGCCCGTAGCACACCATTAGATTTCTTTAAATAAAGAGTGCTTTGAAATTAGTCCATCTTGAAAGTTTAAAGGAAGTATAGCAGAGAGAGAGTGATATTTCGGGACGTAAAACATCTCATAATGACAAAAATAATTTAAAATGTAAGGAATCCCGTGAGTTGAGAGAGAATATTTCAAGTTAATGATGATGTGATGAATTGGAAAATAATATCGAACTTCTCCTTTAGGGCAATATTAAAATAAAAGGAATTGTTTTAAATAATTTATATATATCGTTTGTAGGTCCATATAGTGTTATAATAATTAAATTCAAGGGTAATAAACCTTATCCATATTTTGTTTAATAAGCCTTTTCTTGGTAAAAATAAAATATAGGGATCATATCTCATAAAAAATATCGTTATTAATTCTTAGTTAGGTATCCATTTTTCATCTCCATGTTATATTTTGGCAATGTAAGGGGACTGTGAAAAGATTTTAGTACAATGATGATAATTATTAATGTGTTTCCAAAGCTTTGGGTACCCATGGTTTGAGATTAATTGCACACAATTATGACAAGATGATAGAGCGCCTATTTATGTAAAATATAGTAATGTCTAGAACAGTACTCTCTTTAGAGGACTTTTTGTTTATGAATCCATTACAAACAAATACATTTTTACGCGCCTTATTTTAGGACCGTAAAAAGTACTCAGTAAAATCTTAAAGGTACAATTATCTAAGCAGGTAATACTTTTCTATACTCTTCACTTTAACATAAATTACAAAATCTATAAATAATCTGCGCTCTTAAAGACGCACTAAACATAAAAGCGACTCCGTCTTCAATCTTATCCTTTGACGGAACCCAAAATAAATCCACGCTGTAGTAAAACTAGCTTCGTTTAAAGTTAAAATCTTCCTTACTCCAGATATTTCCTGTATGCACAGTTTTTAAGAAGTCAGCAAATCGTAAAGTAAGTCAGTTGCATGTTGCAGTTTGCTAACAATTTATGGCACTGTTGAGACCGACCGTAAAAGTCTGGAGCTTGTTTACACTTTCAAAAGTTGTAAGGAGTTCCTTTGGATTTGAAACGAATTGTATGTGTGAGGTAAGTATTTTAAACGGTTTGGTCTCTGCAAAGTTTGTCATCATTTCGTTTAAAAGTTTTTTTTGCCTTTAGAGGACTAAATAAATACAAATAGCTGCTTAGAATAATTGCACCACCTTTCATGTTTGATTAGAATTTCCCTACTTTGTTCATGTATGCAACATAAAATTGCTATATTGTACCTGTATCACAATCTCCAAATGAGATAGTGCTAATTTTGAGATTGTCATAAATTTCTTATTTTTTATAACATATTTGCCTGATAATTTCATACAAATACTGTATGAAATTATCTGGCAGATATTATTTTATCTGGTCTTATCTAGTTGATGTAACACGTCATTTGCAATCATGTTCTCTATCGGTCAAAGCTATAATCATACTCTATCTTACCCTGGAGATGAGCCCAGGTTGTGATGGCTCGGCAGGTTCTATCTGAGGATCACTGCCAGAACCTTCCATTTCGTCTTCCTGAGTCTGCATGTCGTCTGCTGGCATCATTTCTTCTTGTTGTGTATCTATGGGAACATAGTTTAAAAAAATTGAGATGTGATAAAGTTAATGACCCTTGTCAAATAGGACGATATACAAAAAAACTTGGCTTTTCAAATGTTGGATTATGTGGCATTACACCTCCCTACACCTACCTCCCTGCATTTCCCTCTTATCTCTACTGATCTGCTTTTCTTAAGAGATTTATTGATCGATCTAAAAGCCCTATGCACATCAATCAATGCAATATCTATGCGGACTGTACACCTTCATCCAAAAGTAACATACAAAAGTAGGTACGTGTTCGGTCCCTACGCCAAAACAAGAACGTTTTAAGCACCGTGTACTAAAAACAAGGAAAAGCGTATAGTAATAGGCGATAACTCAGCCACCACTACCAGGGCTCGCGAAGGTCGCAAGTTCAAATCCGACCAGCATAAAGTTAGTAACAAATGGGCTTTGTTGGAAAAGTTAACTGGAATATGAATGGTAGGATAATAAACATGAATAATATAATGTTCTACAGAATACCTTCTGTTTTTATGATTTGCATGTCAAAGGGTTTGTCTGTTTTGCCGAAAGGCTATAGAGGACAGATGGGGCGGTCACAGAGATTAATATAAATTAAAAACTCATATTTTTTGCAAACGGTTTTGTTTTCCTTAATTTAGTTAACTACATAACATAACATAACATCACGCCTGCAATCCCCGAAGGGTTAGGCAGGGATGTATCTATAGTACACCCACATTTCACCGGTTATGTGGGTGTCCCATATAATAAGTTGTGTTTTATACTTTATGTTAATGTTAAGTAGATCGATTACTATCTAGATAATCTGTTAATCTGCACTCTAACTGATTTACGCACATTGGCAGTAACATTACAGTGTACAGGGGGCCTTAAACGGCCACATTAGCAATTCCTCTAAAAGCAATTCATTTCCTGAATTTTCAGCTGTCATTAGCAATTCCTCTAATTTGACACAAACGCAATTCTTAATGTGTGGACTATTTTACGAATCTCCATAGAAAACTGTCAAACAGATGAATTATTTCGTAGAATCGCACGCAGATCTTATTATGAATAGTTTGTGACATTTTTATGATTCTGCCAAAGTGACTGTTTTAAGCCCCTAGAACTCTCTTAGTCACAATCATGTTTTGACTAGAAAGCCGTTTCTTTTTGCGATGATTTGAGTGTGTAAACGCACTATGAATGAATATCATGCACTTATTATTCCTGGTAGAAAAGCATTAATAAAAGTTAACGTTCACTTACCAACAGGGTCCATGACCAGTGGGGTCCCACTGCCGGGTCCTATCCTGAAGGAGCGGCTGTCACACGGACTGTACCTTACGGAACAGAAGCCTGTGTTCCTTCTGATGCATGCCTTGTAGTCTTGACTGGCCAGGTGGCGTCCGTTCGACGCGTAGTTGAAGGTTCTTATTGTACCTGTTGAGTGAAAACACAATGAATACAGAGACTACAGAGCAGTGGTGGCTCAGCTCAATGGCTGCGACGTATTGCGTTGTAGGTTCGAAACCTGTCAGGCGCTTTACTTAGTGTAAATTATTTCATCACCACTGCTCTCAAAACAGCGAAGGAAAACATCGTGAAGAAACCGGCATGTCCTAGAACCACAAATTCGAAGACATGTGACATCTACCAATCTGCACAGGACCCGCGTGGTTTATTACAGCTAACTCCCTCTCGAAGAGAGGAGGCCGATTATGCTATGCTATGCTAGACTACAGAAAGTGGCCAGTGTGAAATGAGACCAGTTCCCAGTCGGCACTGTGCGCACTGTGATCTTTTATTGCATAACTCTTTGGTCGTATTCAGCAGGGTTATTTAGAGTTCCCATGATTTCTGCTGTGCGTCCTGCAAAGTAGATGGAGCAAGATATTAAGCGGGATTGGACAAATCGACTGTTAGACAAGGCGCTGTGTTTATTTCAGGCAGCAGTAAGGCGATTCGGCAGGAGGTGAAATTCTGCGGCTTGCTTGATTCTCCTATGTTTAGGGTCCTGCTACCACAGTCACCCTGTTTCCATCCTCCTAGCTAAAGCCTTTCATAAAACTTCATACATTTAGCCAATAATTACCATTGTCATTTGTATAGTACTGCAGACAATTATGCGGTGCAGTATTGGCTAAAGGCATCTGCGCCAGCCGCATGAGCCAGATGCGTGGCATGTCCCCGCCACGCATGCGCATTGACAGGCTGATGGTCTTGGTGCCGGGCAGGTCACCGGCCTCGCGCTTCTCACTGCCCGTTGAAAGAGTGTAGTATACTGGAAATTATGAAATACTTGGGTAAGTAAAAAGCCTGCTGAATCTGATTAAAACTACTTTCGATTTCAATAAGCTCCGGAAACTGGTTCGGTGGTTTGGAAAAAAAAAGTTCGTTTATTAAGTTCTTGAATATTTCGTAACTCAACGTCACATTATCAATTTAATCAATTCTGAGCTGTGGGCCTAAAAAGGCCACATTAGCAATTCCTCTAAAAGTATTTCATTTCCTGAATTTCCAGCTGTCATTAGCAATTCCTCTAATTTGACACATAAGCAATTCATAATATGTGGACTATTTTACGAATCTCCATAGAAAACTGTCAAACAGATGAATTACTTCGTAATATGAATCGCACGCACATCATATTATGAATTGCCAGTATGTGACATTTTACGATGATTAATAATATTTTACAAAGTGATTGTTTTAAGCCCCCTGCTCTACCCTCAAATAAACAAAAACTATACATCAACTTACTACTACTACCTGCAAACTGATTGCAGCGTCTTCATCTACGATAAAAGGTGTCTACACCAAGTACCATCGTAAATTAGCATGACAAATCGTAAAAATAAATATTAAACAAAATGCTGAAAAAAATTTTTTACCGTGTTGTCCATGGTTCTGTCCACATAACGTGAACTTGCTGTCTCCGTCCCCCAATATCATGGCATCCTCATCGCAGTCTCCTGTGGTTCTATTTGGTTGACCCTGGAATAGAATAAACGAAATAATTAGTGTTGGACTTAATGGGATTACGAACAATTGTCTTTCTTCTTTCATTTCATGGCTTGTCTTTTCAATGAGATCTTCAAAAGGTTCCCCCATTACATTTACCATGGCATACATTTATAGCCTGTGAAGTTTCGCCAACTATTGAAAAAAATTCCTTGTGTATTATAGTAACTGCAGTACCAACCTACTTTTTTTTTTTCCGGTGTGGTAAATCCTCATGGATGTCCTCCGCCCTGGGGCGGGCGGAGAGGTCTGTCAAACTCTTACTGACTAAAAACCACCCCGGTGTTCCAACTCACACCTACTCCGGGGGTCGCGGGAACGTAAAAATCTTCCACAACCCCCGACTGGTGCCGGCCCGACACTGCGGGCCTCCTCGGGTCAGGGGGGGGGAGTGAGGTGTTTGACTCCCCCCGCGACGTCTAAGAGGGGCGCGCGTGGAACACTGCGCGCCGCCACCTCGGGTCCTGATGTGTGGGGGGTCACGGACGTCCCCGAGTCCGTCGCCCCTGGACCCATTTAGGGAGAAAGAGGACATTGTCCGCCCTCCGCCGACGCCCGGTGCGCCTGCTGTGGGCCGGACGAGATAGTACCTACCTACCTAGGTTAACTGTTTGTTTCTTTTTAATTCAAAATCTTACATTTAAATGAGGCAGATTCTTACAATAGTTAAGTGCAGGAAATCGATCCTGAGCTGCATGATGCCGGCGTGGGTTTTGTCTATGGTAATGTTGCAGTCCTGCTCGCCGCCCCAGAGCTCGGGGAAGCCGGGTGACATGAAGTACGTCAGGTTATTCTGCACCGAGCCGCCGCAGGATACCTCGACTGCAAACATAAACATGGAAACTACTGTTTTCAGAATTCATGAACCAAAAATTAAAACAGACTAAAGTCAAATTATGGATTCACTGGAGTAAAGTGACAGATGCTTATGTCACTATATAAAATAATTATGGTCATAATGAGGGTACATAATAATGATCGTTTAGGAAATCAATTTATAATAAATTGTGTAAAATAAGTTGTTAATATATTTAAGATTTATATTACAATAAATATGACCATATTATTTTTACCCGACTACGGCGAAGAAAAAAGGAGGGTTATGATTTTGACCGGTATGTATGTATGTATGTTCATCTGTTCCCTCCTATCTTCCAAACCACTTATCACAATTTGACAAATGAGGTATATTTAGAAGCGTCGTGATTGTTATTACTTGTTTTTTTATACAGTGACATTAGCATCTGTCACTTTACTCTAGTGAATTAATAATTCGACTTTAGTTAGGTACGTGTTTTGTGAAAAGTTTGGCTGACCAGCCAATGTCCTTGTTCTATCATGTCGAATGTACGTGTCATACCGGGTATGACACGTACATCATCAACCAGACGGGCGACTCTTTTCTCAACACTCATCAGAATTTTGCTAAACAAAATGTGAGATGAGTTATGTTACACAGTACCACATTTTATTGGAACAATTCGATTTCTTGTGACACTCCACTAACTACTAGAGGAATAACAAAATTATAACAAATTAATCAACACGAATGTAATGTTGACTCTTTTTACATCTGAAAATGTAGATTATACGAGTATGACAGCACACGGTGGTAATCTGAATAATCAGCTCATAAAAATATCTAATATCTTTGTACGCCTGACTCTACATAGACAAAACTAGTCATAACCTTGATAATGAGAACGTGATCCAGTCCTTTATGAAAAAAGTTTACTTCGTGTAAAATATGATATTAAATTTACTGGCCACGCAGCATTAACCATGCTTCTACTGGCCACACGAACCTGAAACCTCTTTAAAATTCCATACACGGTAAGTAAAGGCCGTACATATAATCGAATCCAGCTGATTTTCATAATAATATGGGTCTTCATGTCATTATGCCGCTGTCATTACGTCAGCTTAAGCTTTCATTTATTTTCATTCAATTACAATGGGTTCAGAGTACTTTCGCTTTTGAGGGGAAATTGTGGAGTTGTCCAGTAAGTAATTTTAATTATAGGATAAACATGATTATGATTTTATGGTCGACTGCGTCTTCGGTTTATCCTCACTAACGCGACTGCTGATTAAGGGAAAGGTACCCCTGTACTACAAAAGTCAAATCTCGTTTCATCTTTAGGTATAAGATTGGTTGTAATTTTATTTCATGTTAATAGTGCCTGTGATGACAATTAGTGATCATCAGAATTTACTCGCCTGAAACGGGCTAATCGACACATTTAAATAATTTTATTTTTTCTTGAGGCGATTCGTCCGTTTCGGGCGAGTAAGTTTGGCTGAATCACCAATAAGCCGTCTACAAACACACCATACAGAAGAAATTCCTAATATACCTCCCTACCGACTACATTCAATAAAAATAGAAAACGAATAAATACGAAAATACACAACTTAGCAAACTACAATTCCCATTCCTACTTGTTCGGGGTTCCCACAAATACCTAATGACATAAGGTAAACTTTCTGCACACCGGAAACTTCTTTATCAAGTAGGTAGGTAATTAGCGAGGAACTCATAATTAATTAGTGTTAATTAAGGATGGGATATTAACAATACCTATAGCTGAGATGTTCGTTTATGATATTTCGAATCTGATTGAAATCGAAAATAATATTAATTTTCATGGCTAGATTTACCATGATTTTAAAAATATTGAGAGATTTTTTTTTACCTGTCTAATAAACATTATTTTATTGAAGAGCAATGACGAATGTTGGTTCTATTTCTGTGAAAATTACATGCAAATTCGTGTTTAATATTCTGCTTACAAAATGTTAAATTATTGATTAATAAATCATCGAATTAACATCTTCATAGCTTTGTATAATGCCTTTGAAGTATGCTAAGAGGTATTATTACAAGATTCGCAAAATAAAAACTCGTCGACAGATCCTCATTAAACTGTCATTTGTCACAGACTAACAATAATGTAAACAAATACAACAGACACAAAACATAAAAATAATTTATGAATAATTTCATCGTAACACAAACCTATTTCGCAGTAGACCAACGAATATGATGGCGATTTTTTTACACTATGATTATTAGCATAAATTATGAGACGACACGCTTGTTACTTCTAAACCTAACGAAAGCGGATTTATTATAATTGCTTGTATTTATCATCGGATTATTTTTATCACGATCCTTTTCTTGCCATTAGGAGAGACGTCAGCATAATGTAAATTATGGTTTGTCATACCAACAAAAGTATCTTTATCATAAACTAAAGAAATGTGTCGATAAAGTCCTCAATTGACGAAATAGTATTAGAAAGGCCCATAGTGTATTTGTTCTCTTAAATCAGGATAGTATAATATGATGATCAATACAATGCTGGTCCTGCTCCACAGGCACTAGGGCTCACTAGTTAAAATTTTTAATATTTGTAAGAGTTGCTTCCCCTTGTTTTTCTGACTTTACAAACTTAATGTTTATTTTTTTCTTTAAATTATATTATATAAATCTCTCAAGTACATTGCAAATTATAGTTTTGTATAAATTAGAAGCATTTTTTCAATTTTGTAAATGTGAGTACCATGGAGCCGTTTAATATGGTATCATGTTTTATATTGACTTGAAAGAGCATGGCAGATGAGAGTATGTCATACTCACTTAAATGTCTCGCTGATGGTGGCGCGTGTTGGATCATTCGGTTCCCTACAAAATGGTTGAGCTGGATGGTGCTGATCCACGTGTCATGTTCGTGAACGGGCGCTGTCAGTTGAGACTGGTCATCTCTCATCTGCCAGGGCTTATTTTAAATCTTATATTTTGAATTGTTTTTGATTATTTTTCATTTGACATTGTTCTCACATATAGAAGCACCAAGAATACTGTACCCAGGATTTTGTAATATCTATATCCATTTTTAAAAGAGTGTCCTTGGAGTTTCTTGCCCGTTCTTCTCCATAGAGATCTACGATTTGGAATGGGCAACTAGCTTCAACTTTTTGACTAACTGACCGATTCTTTGACAATTCAAAAGTGCCTGTAAATGGTTTAATTGAAATAAATGCTTTGAGTTTGAGTTTGAGCTGACTTGCACAAATCATTAAATGCGTTACATAATTATCTAAAACATTGACAAGGAAAACGATTGACAAGGACAGAACGTGTCCTTGTCAATCATTTGAAAATTATAGAGACATTTAGTGTGTGGGCCTCAGCCCAGATAAAAAGACGTATACATACGCTGACGAGAGTGGCTCCAAAAATACACAACGTATAAATAAACAAGTGCCAATCGTCCATCTTAAATCCAAAAGAACAAAACTAAAAAAATATTTTACATAAGTGCCGTTTGGAGACTAAAAATAATATTAACTCATCAAGTAGGTTTCATAGGTATTTTACAACCTTTTTCTGATGCTATTAAATTATTTACTAAAGAACAAAGTTTCAGTGCAGTTAGTGGAATTCCTCAGGTGCGGTTCGGACAAGTGCTTTTGAAATCAGTGCTCTGAGTGGAATACCTCAAAAATCTTGCTACACAACCATCGATGATAATTGTCACCTGTTTTAAACAACTGCAGTACACATTGAGCCAGTTGTAGTGAAAGTAGATTACTTAGAACAAGTGACCTGGTACACAATTGCAACTAGTTTTTGACAATGACCGTCTGTAAGCACGTGTTACACATAAATTAATCCGTTACTTGACCGTGGTCTGTGCCTCCACATTTTTATAATGGTACTAAAAAAAATTAATTTAAAAAGCATTGACTGTGACACGACTATACTTACCTTCTAAATTTTGGCTCTTTTTTAAGTTATGTAGATGGGTACAACATTATTTTGAACACCAGAAACTGAAATCACACACTTAAGTCTTAATGATCAGCCTGTTATTGCCTTCCTGCAGCAATAGATTAGGAATTCATTACCACCTTTGTTCTACCCATTATCATCATCTAAAACCAACCTAACTTTAACTTGAGAGACCAAAACGCATTAAGATCGCGAAATAACTCCATACTTGATTGCCATTATATGAATAGAGCTTCAGAAGGTAACAAAAGAACACCTAGTTATACAGGGTTAAATTTTTGTCGTTTAAATCCTCTAAGGGGTCACTCATCATTATGAACAACTTTCACTAAGGGACCAAATGTATGGAACAGGTGATTTTTTTTCGCGATTTCTGGGTTGGTGCCATAGTGAAAGTTGTTCATAATGGTGAGTACAATAACCCTTAAATTAATAGGATTTAAACGACTATTTAGACACATACATAGTAGTTTTTTACTAATATTTATTTATTTAAAAAAACCGGCGTTGAAGGTGGCGTGAATCTGCTTAGTGCGAGGGGTACCTATATGATCTGTCATTGTGTCAATGCTTGGCGGAGGTCTATTACCAGCAGCAGATGTCTTTCGGTAAGAATGCGCACTGAGACCTTCCCATAGAAGTTTTTTTTATTCTCATCTATAAAATGTAAAAGTAGAATTAAAAAAAAAATCTAAACTTACGCTAGCGGTAACTGTAATGTATAACTTAACAACCATAAATGTAGGTTGATTGGTTTCGTTAATCATTAATCTTCATCATCTAACGTTCACCTGAACATGGGCTTCTCCATGACAGCCTCAACGAAAGGAAAATAAAAGAGTGTTATAATCAGCACGTTTTAAAGACAGATTGGTGAAAGTAATGCTGCGGCTGAAAGAGCCAGTCACTGCCCATGCTCCACGCGATTAGGATATAGAGCTACCATGCTATTAATGATTAATTAGTATACTAAGCTTACCGAGGGATTACCGAGTAACTGGTTTGTGTAGGTCAGATAGTCGTAGAGTCACTCCATGTAAAATACAGATATTCAGCTGATTAGATTGTATGCTGATCTCAACATAATTTGGGAAAAGGCTAGAGAGGATGATGACTAAGACTCGCTTGCATCGCAAATTACTGAATACGCTAATATAATCACTTAAATATATATTTAATATATCATTATCTCTATGTAATCTTCAAATAAATTGACAGAAACAGAACGATGTTTTAAATACGTTTTTCATTGAACCATTGCATAGATAATTATTTGCAAAGCATCTAATGTTACTCTTTGGTGTACATTTGCGTACAATAAAGCATAACTACCTATCTATTATGGCATCACACCTAGCCTTATTCCTACATAGGCTAGCTAGAAAGCACGTTCAAACAGGAAACAATGACATAGACGCACTAGTAATAGTGTTTGTCTTGTTAGTGTCCACTGCATACGGTGCCAATGTCCTACTCATTGGAACAAAACTTTCATAAAAGTATCAAAGATAAAATCTTCGCAGTCTTTAGTTTATACTTAATGAAAATTTCAAATTCATTCATTCACTGATTGATAATGTACAGCCTAAATGACTGTGTCCAGAAGTATGTTCAGCACAAAGGTTTCCTTATACAACGAAGGTGAACGCTAGTGAAGGATTTTTGAAAACTCAGCCCCTAATGATTTCCCGGGTCGATGGCTCGTCGTGTTCCATGCGCGCCTATAAGAGATGTCAGCACAATTGGGGGGGTCCGCTAGGACCGATGCCTGCCAGGGTTGCGGGTTATTCCGAAAGGGATACCGGGAGCTTGGCAATAGGCTCCACCCAGAGCGGGAGAAGTCATTGGATGATTTCCCACCCTCAAAAAAAAAAGCCCCTAATGATTTAAATATGACTTATGTAAAAAGAAAACCCCAATAGTTTATACCTTACAAATGGAACCAAAGAAAATCCATGCCAGATAATTTAACCGAAGCATACCAGGCAGTAGAAATCCGTCCATTTCTGAAAATATTTCAATCGTATATTCAGACATACCTACGACTTTCCGCTGTATAACCGTAAATCTAACCATAAACCGAACAACTATCACCCCAACCGACAATACCGGACAGCACTTAGTTCCAGCCACACGTAACGACGGCACGGCACATTCGGCACTAGACGCCAATGTCCGGACACTCACAACATTGCTGAAATCGTTTCAAACCACAACAGACGTACTGGCTGCGTCGATAACGGGTAGTAACATAGAGGTATATAGTACGACAGAACTTAAAGGGGACTTCGGGGGACCGAAGTGCGAAATTGAACGACCAAGTATGAGGCATTAGCAATGTTTGTCTGTCAATCCCTGCGATTCGTTTAGTTCGGAGAATTTTACGGATGCAACTTTTATGTTGTGTCGTATACTCTAAAAAGTCAAATCGTTTTCCCATAGGGTAGGCCGGAACTGCACATCAACACCACCTGCTACGATTTATATCAAAATACACAACTACAAAACTTATGAACCATAGACGAAAAAAAGGAGAATTTGCTTCGTCCATGGTTCATACCATTACCTTGATAATAGATAACATATGCTGTTGCATATGTTATCTATTATCAAGGTAAATAGCTTTGCAATTGCACTAAGAAACCTAAGGAAAACTGTTGGAGTAAAAGCCGGTCTACTCGCTTACCACGGTTACGTCTCATCTGTGCTTAGATACGGCATATTATTATGGGGCAATTCTACAGACAGTCATAGGGCTTTTATTGTTCAAAAAAAGTGCTTACGAGCTGTGTTTGGTGCAGGTCCATTGGAATCATGCAGACCCATATTAAAAGAGCATAAATTATTATCACTGGCATGCTTATACATATTGGAAATGGGCGTGTTTGTAAAAAAACACCCTAACCTATTTAGTAAAGCCGATAGTGTAAACATATATAAAATAGGTAAACACTCAAGGGATCCAACCAGATTGGCTATGCCTAGGTGTAGAACAGCTTTTTGCCATAAAAACGCCAGTCGAATGGCAGTGAAGATATATAATAAGATACCTAAGATAATTAGAGAACTGCCATTGAATCGATTTCAAAGAAGACTCCGAACATGGCTTATTGAAAACTGTTTCTATTCTATTAATGAATTTATGAATTTTAATACAAAGAATTATTTATTACAGACATGAATAATGTAATTAAATTAACTTTGCCATTCCTCTAAGCTTATCTTGAACATTGTAATTTTTATAGTTTTAACATTAGTATTTTTATTGTTTGACATTTGTAATTTTTCGTACTTTGACATTTGTAATTTTCATAGTTTGACATTTGTAATTTTTCATAGTTTGGCATGTGTAATATTCATAGTTTGACATTTGTATTTTAATTTCATGACATTTTCCCATTGTGACATATTTAAATGATTGCAATTTATTATTTAATTAATTAAAATTATGGCACAACCTAAATTTGCATGCTGAATTTAGTAGGCGGAATATGAAGTACTATGTATTGTATTATGAGATCTGTAAGCACCATATTTCATGCAAATAAATGATATTGATTGACATTTGCGAGTAATCTGATCATTTTCAAAGACTTCACTGATAATGTCAGTGTGTTCTTCTTAAGTGCGTTTCAACAAATAGTTCCTATGCCGTAATGTTGGCAACACTGTTGTAGGACCAATACGAATACGCTATGCCGCGCCGCCGCCGCTAAGGCGCTACCTAAATAGGTCCGTTTATTTTTTGGGCCCAACATTAAAGTAAAGGAACTATTTCATGAAACGCAGTCTAGGATGTTTCTACTAACATCCGTCTCATACATTCCATTTATTAATTCCTTTCATTCATCCTCTAAGCACATCTAAGTATAGATGAGAACTATCATGCAAATTACTTTGTGTTTCTAAAGAAACGTTTTGTAGATCGTCGTTAAATGTTAATGGTTATCGTGAAACGGTTACTGAGGTAAGTGGTGAAAGAAATTCATTGTATCTATCAGATAGTTAGTGCGATCGCCGTGAAAGTCTTCTGAATCGAGGTTTAAGACAGTTCGGGGAATTTGTAAAGAGAGACTAGTTCTAGGAAAACCTTCTGGGGATTTAATGTGGTATAGGTTGAATTAAAAGAGTAACCGTGGAGTTTCCTGCCGGCTCTTTTCCATAGGAAACAATCAATTGAAATCGTGCACCTAGCTTCTGACGTTTCATAACAGCCCATGTACATGGTTTTTTTTTATTTTAAAATTGAATAGGGCTGTGTATTTCCGAGGCTACTATCTCCTTATAACGACACCATCATACGAAAATGGTTCATTGTAGCATTCGTTTGGAAAGGCTTTTCGATACCTTTTTTTTGTGCTACCTCACACTTATCCAACCCGTTTAATTTATCACAACATAATTTACATCCTTTAGACGAAGCTACCAGTAACCACAATGACTCTGGATCTACGTAAAGTGGTGGCTGAAGAGAGTTTTAGAAATTCTAAGAAACATTTGATAACAATGCGTCGTAAAGTGCAGAACGTCAATATGTTTGGAACGGTGTACGGTGTGAAAGCGGGACTCGGTTATAAAAGTTAATAACTTAAGCTGTAAGGTTTACTTATACAATTACCCATAACATATATGTGAAATAGGAGAAAATTAAAAAAAAACTTTTCTTTTTTTTTCTTTTTAGAAAGTAAGTGGATACTTACTTCCATTATTCGTTTTGGAATCTACATACGGTTGGCTGTTCCTCCATGAAGTTCTAAGTTGTGGTTTACCTCGAAACGACCTGAGGTATTTAAAATGTTGTAGGATATATCCTATTTCTGAGGTTAATTAAAACAACAAATTATGCACAAAATTCTGTCTTCTAATGCTCAAGGCAGCACTTTACCTGCACGATCACTTAATACAAAACGAGTGTGATGAAACACAACCTGCAGCTCACAAGGTGAAAAATTCAAAATGGCTTCAGGTCATCAAAACGGGACACAAACATCTTATGAGACACACTCCATACTGCATCCATCGTATCTTCATAACCATTTCAGACTATGCTCGTAACTACAGTCGTTCAATAAAACAGTACATAGTAGCAGGAAGCTCAATCGTTGTCTGCCATTCCACGTCTTTATGGTAAGTGGCAGTTAACTCGAAGACTTGGCTGATACTAAACCCTGTTTCTTAGTTCTAGGTATAGTATTGTCTCAGGTTGATCTATTTAGTCTACAGCACAATGCTCCTGCATCACTTTCTTACATCTGGTATGAACCATCGCTCCGCAGTTTCTTGTATTGAAATGCGATGCACGAATCGAGCGAATTGCCAAAAAACAACTGTCTGCGAGCTGTATTCATTTTTTCCTTATTTTTTATAGGACTTTTTTAATGTTATTGCTACTTTTCCAGTGTCTGGCTGTCAGCTTACCCTCATTAGTAAACTCAGAGCAAGTTAAAGCTCCAACAAGATTACTAAGGATCTAGTAATCTTTTTAACGTAATATCTTTTTTGCCGAACATAGATTTTTTTCTTAGCTTGAGAATTCTGATGTTTTTAAGGATAGTTTAGTTTAGATTGATCTGTAGGCATTCTGTTAACGCAATAGTTTTTTTTTATCTGATAACTTAAAGTAATCTTATAAGTTTTCAGGAATTCACAATTGCGAGATTTTATGATCCTTATTTATTCAGAAAAACTACCTTTTTCCTTAGCCCTACGTTATTTTACCTTCTTTACTATAGTTCCTTTGTTGTAATAAAAAAAATACGAACGTACTTTTAACGATACGTTTTTATTTTAATAAATCATAACACTAATATAATAGGTGCTGTCAATGTTTACTTCATGAATAGAATCTATGGTTGTGATCTCGCAAGTCTCTGTTTTATTTCTCAAAATATTGTAATAAGTAATTCAAATTACAACCTATAAATAATTTGTATTGGTACTTACCTACATTAAAACAACCTATTCATACACACTTTCAAACTTACATTCCTATTGTTACAAAACATCACTTTACCATCTCTCTCCTTGTAACTTACATTATTTTGTTTAATCACTATAATTATCTCGGTGTCCTATACTTGAATAGTTTTACGTCTTTCTTGATTACATTCGCGA
The DNA here is from genome assembly GCA_947363905.1 of Lithophane semibrunnea. Taxonomy (NCBI): domain Eukaryota; kingdom Metazoa; phylum Arthropoda; class Insecta; order Lepidoptera; family Noctuidae; genus Lithophane; species Lithophane semibrunnea. The sequence goes on from OX376203.1 coordinate 16,118,631, forward strand.
AACTTTTCCGACTGTGAACAAGTTTCCAACTTAAGTATAGCTACAAGTTTGTAGTAACTTCTTGTACTACTTTCAAGTAGGCCATCTTGGTCTTACATTATTGTTTCTCAGTATTATATCTATAATATATTGAATGTATTTCATTAGGTAATAGTATTATTTGTGTTTTGATCGTTGTAAACTGTTAATTTGATTCCAGTTCAGGAATCACAGAACGACACTTAGCCACTTAGCCACAGGAGATGTTATCTCTAATCCCTTAACGTTATACATTTGTCATTCTTCTTTCCAATAACACATCATCATCTGCCTAGCCCGTTCCCAAAAATTTTTGGGTCAGCTTCCAACCTAACCGGATGCAGCCGAATACCAGTATTTTTCAACAATACGTCGTCTATGTCTATTCTCTAGTTCAAGCCAAACATAATAAAACAGATTATAAAACATCCACAACTTACACACACAGCACACGCCGAGCCCGTCAGCACAGTCGCCCGAAGCCCTGCCGTCTCTCTGGCGGCAGTCGTACTGGTTGATGCAGATGCCAGCCTTCGCGATGCTGTGACCTTCGGGCTGGCACTCCCGTTCCCCTCCCACAGGGAAGAAATTGAGGACTTTGCCGAGGGAGAGTAGGCCACCTGGAAAAAATAATTGTAATCCATATTTGTATGTATAGGAGTGGTGCCTTGCCGTAGATGGAATAACTTAGGTGCCATTCGCTCCGATGTCGTTAAAATCGGTGCCGTAAGTGGAAAAAATCGACATCACTTTTCGATAATGGTTGGTAATATTCCCGTGCCAAATCTTAGCAGGATTGATTACTGATTTGTGTCTGAGACTGAGATGATAGCAAACACCATAGAGTTTCTGCAATCGATAGGTACGTGGGAACAAAGATGACTGCAATCTTTAAAGGCATTATAAACAAACTTACAACTTTGTTATAGATATCTTTGATCCTGATAACAATAAACTCCAAAGTTAAAGTATTTGCAAGATTTTACAGCCAACAACTTAGAGATAGAACCTCAAAATCTTTAACTCTTTCAAAATTTCAAAGGTAATCTTAAATAGATGAAAGGAGCATCTCGATACAAGTATTTAATTCACGCCCCTCACGAATTTGCATAAGAAAAATATCTCGTTTGCAGGCAAAGTAAGACCTTGTTTTTAAATATAAAAAACAACATTTAAGGCCCTTGGGAGATACTGGAGCGCGTGCTAAGCTGCGGAGTATTTGCGAAAAATAAAGGTCTTAACAGGGCCGGATTAAGGGAAGCCGACGACTGTGGTACGCGTCAACGCAAAATAAACACGCCGTGTCGTCGTAAAATATTTTTATTCTTAGCACCTGTAGCAAAGAAATATAAAATCTTTTATATCTGTTTGCAAATGTGAATATTTGGCCAAAAAAATAAATTGAAACGAAATTCGTATTACCTAACCGAAATTGTGGCTAATTTTTTTTTTCTATTTTGTTTCGTAGACATCATGCCTTTGTATCATAAAACTAACCGTTAGGTAGCAATGTAAAATAATAGAATGCTGATTAGGTAGGTGTAGGTAGGTATGTCATTTTATAAACGAGAATTTTTTTTCTTGTAATACGCAGACAATACAATTAATACAAAAAATACGTGATACAAATATAACCTTAATAAACATTAGCCATAAGATTACTTTTGCGCTAGTACTAAATAACTAATTACAGCTGGTTCTACATCGCAATTAATTCATATAAATGAGTTTAATATTTATCTGAATAGCCTAAAGAAACAATACAGTTAATTAAAAAAAGAGTTTGTGATTTAGGTCAGTCAGCTTTAGCATTTTTGTTCTTATTCTTGAAACTAAGTGCTAACTTGAGTGTAGATGATTTTATTGTATCCAACTAACACTTGGTTTAACCAATGATTGATAATGATTTATCATTTCAATGCCATCATTACAAACAAAATTCTCAGCGTAGTGAAATAACAACACAGATTGCACTCAACAATGCAGTTGGTGAGCTTAGAATGCGAATTTCAAATATTAGACTAGACATGCACATACTTATTTATTATTTATTTATTTATTTATTAACTCATCATCACTATCATTACAGGAATTTCCTAATTCAATAGTGTGGCCGTAATTACAGCTTTATTATTCACATAACATATAATATACACACGCCTTATACTCACGCCTTCTTCCCATGGAGGTAGGCAGAAACTGCAGAACGCCACCTACTAAGATCCTTACATACTCCTTTTGCTTCGTTTATGTTCATACATCTGGTCATACACGCACGCCGGTTGCGGTGGCAAATATTATATCCCTAATTATATGTTTCTTTCACACCTGTACTAAGCACAGACTTAATACGACTTCTACGTTTCTGTTCTATCAATCCTAAGTCCATCCCTGCCCCTATGCAAGTAATGCCTCGAGGTACTCCTAGCCAATGCATGTCGAGCGACTCGCTGGAAAATGTTCACCCTGTATATAGTAATATATACCTATATAGATTTTACATCTTACATTACCAGCGCGACGTAGGTAAAGTCAGGAAAACCAATTGTTAAGCAAATTGACTACACACTTAAATTGTACGTATATTCAAATCACAATTGTCATTCTGTGGCAGTTGTATGAAATAGCTGTATCGCCGTAGATTGACGAAAGGTGTCAATTTACTTAAGCATCAATTTCCCAGACTGTACCTCGGGCTTGCCACATAGAAAATGTAGTCTAACTGCCTGCTGCGGGGAAACTCGCACGGATTTTTCCTTAGAAATAAGTATATAATAATGTTACAAGGTTTTGTGGAGTGCATGGATTTTGTGGTGAGGTAAATATTGTGCAGCAAAGTTACTTGATAGTCTTGCTTGTCTGCACACACATACTACATAAGTGAAGATGAGTAAAACGTCGTAAAACTCTTTTTCGATTTTTGTTCCTATCTACCTAACCCAACTACTATTATTGTAGGTGCCTATTTCTTTCGACTGTATCTTTTTCAAATAGCTACCTAGGGTAGGGCGCCGTGACAAAATACTAAACTTGAAACTGCGCCGCGGGCTGAAAAATATTGGGAACCCCTGCCCTAAAGCATTTAAGTGGTCATTATATTACACTTATACGAACAACTTTTCTATGGGATTAACCTTGAAATTGCAAAAAAAATCAGCGGTTCAGAACATTTGTGTTCACAAAAATCGTCAAAATGTATGTGACAGCTGACTTTTGTTTCATGTTTTCAGGGTTGGTCCCATAGGAAAAGTAGTTCATAATTATGAGGTTTAGGGTAATTCAAAACTCTTGGTAGGGTTGCGGGAAAGTCCGGAAGGGATACCGGGACCTTGGCAACAGGCAACTGAAGGAACACGGATGGGTTTTAGTCAGTAAAAGTCTGACACGCCCTTCCGCTCCGCCCAGAGCGGGAGAAGTTATTTGATAAATGATAAATGATTTTATTTCTGTAAGTAGGTTTGTACAAACACTTTTACACGTCAATCACATTTTTTAAACTAGATGAGGTCGGCGTTTCCTATCTGACTACTCTGAGAAGAAAGGCCGAAACAAAAAAAAATTAAAAAGGGTAATTCAAAACTAAGGTTTTATATTTATTTTAAAAGCCATAGCTGCAGAGGAATAGCAAACCCTAAATATCATCTCATAATGTTGGCAATCGAATCAATTTTACTTTCCCATTTCACCGGTTGTCAAGATATAAGTACTATGATCATTCTAAAATTTAATCATAGCACGAAAAAAATCAAGGCCGTCGCATTCCGCACCGCCCAGCGTTAATATTTTAAAAGTTAATGAATGCATGTGTGTTACATACTGTAACGAAATAAATAAACACACTTCGTTGAACACGTATAATTTTTGTAATATAAATATAGAAAGACACTTTTTACAAAAAATATAAAAAAGGTGAATATAAAATATAATTTAGTCGCGGCTATGGAGACAGTGGTGCCGAATCAAGCGTAATTAGGTTAAGGAAAACTTTCGGAATATAAATCTTAGGTAAATTTAGTTACGCGTGGGAGTTCGGTGTGTATCAGCGATTGCAAAAGCTTATAAAAACCATAACTTACTAGCGCAAACGCAACGCATCGAATAAGGAACCGCAACCGAAGGTTGACCTAATGCCAGCTTAGTCTAATTTGCATACGAGATTATTTACGCGTAAAAAAATAAACTTGAACGTATTTGAACTTGAACGGAAAACTTGAAGGGTTTACAACAGCTGCAGTTTGCAATGCAACGTGGAAGAATCCGAGAAAACGACGCTTCGCAGTGGATAAATAAATAGTTAATAAGTCACGAGGTGGTTAGTTCCTGGACCGCACGGCACGTCAAGAGGCGGTATTCCTTGTACGTAGCACAGCGCTCAGTCAACTGCGCCGCCGGGGCGCCTGATCCAGGATTATGGCGAAACGGGGAAACGAGGTGGGTTCCCAATACCCCACCGATAAAGGCCAAAATAGGCCTTTTAACTGGTTTTTAACCGTAAAACAAGGAAACGTGGACACAACAATAAAGACTATAATTAATTAATTATATTGCAATTCTTTCAGCATAGTACGCCGGGAATTATTTGAAGAATTAGAGCTCTTGCGTTCATGAGAAAAAACCGCCACTCACGGCTGCCAATAAAAAATTCTTCATCTTTCTTCACGTCAGATTCAAATTCAAAAAATTGAAATTATCTTACGATTAAAAAAGACAACATCGATGGCCAGCGAAGTAAAAAAGTTTTAGGCTCGAAGATTTTATGCAGGGTAATACTGCAGTACATAATCATAAATTTACGCATACCTACTATGCTTAGAATAATCTTGCCGCCCATTGTATATTTTGTAGTGTTTGTTTTTTCCGTTCGTTATATATTTTTGTGGTGTACAATAAAGTATTATATAAATAAATAAATAAACCTTGCCAATTTTTTTTTTACTATCTTAATTCTTCACAGTGACAGGCAGAATTTTATTATAATTGTACCTGATTTATTCAGAAGTGTTATATTATAATGATAATTTCATGATGTCCCATCTGTATATAAAACCTTATTTTTTGTTTATGCTAAACCCGAAAAGGGGTCATTGTACTCATCATTTTGAACAAATTTTTCTATAGGACCAACCGCGAAAAAAAATCAACTGTTCCCTACATTTGTGTTCACTTAAATCGACAAAAAGTATGGAAAAAAAAACAGATTTTCTCAAATGATACTTCTAGTAACTAAAATACCAGCGGTCCATCACCAAAAAAAGTTATCAGATCATTTTGTTTTTGATTAGCGAAAATCCGCAAACAAGATGGGTATCTTGTTTGCGGATTTTCGCTAACTATTTTAGTTTGACCCTGTATCTATAACCGCATTTGAACACAAATGATGATTGATCACTAGGTATTCTTATTCGGTTTTTGCATTAGGTACATTAATAGAGCCTTTTACGGTTTTTTCGTCAACTTTTTTCGACGAACTTTCGAATAATCATAAATCTTTAAGAAACGACAGACTCTTTGTCTATTCTTCTATATTATCTCGTTTCGACACGGCGGATGAATTAACTTTTTATTTTCGTTGACGTGTCCGACTGTATTTTAAACCCACAGTTTTAACATAAAACCAACGGCTTGCGGTAAAGTTTAATGCACCATGAAAGTACATCAATTTAGGTTCAATATAACTATAAAATCAACCATCAGCAGTACCTACCAGTTTAATGGTTGCGGTTTTCGGCCTAAAAGGCGCTAAAATATCATTGACAGATTAATTATGTACTAAATACTTTTTAAATTGTATCGCATAAAAGGGATTAGGTATAAATAATGTTTTGATCAATAATGCTGACAGAATGTCGCTAAGATCCCGTCTCTTTCAGTTAGATTTTGAAGCTTTTACTCAATTTGAAACCATGTAAACAGAGGGAGAAAACCGATAGTTGTTGGAATTGATTTTTTTAATGGATAGGGAGATGCAAAGTTTGCAATGTGAAGATTTAAATGCTTACTATTATTTACCTGTATGAGTTAAGTAAAGATTCGTTTTCTTTCATATACCTATCTAATAGAGTTTATTTAATCTACACTGCCTATGTTGGCTTGAAAGTTTCTAACATTTTCAACGATGGCCGTCTTTAGCAGTTTGTCTGGTTTAGATGACGTCATCATCTGTTTTTTTTGTTAGCACTAGGTACTACACAGGTAAATCTGGTCCACACAAAAATAAATAACAGCGGCTAGACGCCAAACAAAAAAGGAAATAAAAAACCTATTCAAATTCAAACAAATCTCTAAATAAACTGCCAAATGCAGTGAAACAATTTATTTTTAAATTGTTTGCTCTAAAGTGAAATTCTCGATCAAAACGGACAGTTGGATAGAACAGTTAACTGTTGTTTTTCTTTGTTTTGTTAACTTCTGGCCAATTGCGTCGATGGACGTCGATATCACATATTGTGGGATAGGGCTGCCACTTCACTTGTCATTTTGTCAAAGTTACCGAAAACTGTTTGTTTTATTTATCGTTTAAAAGGCAACTTTTACGTCGTGTTTTTATATAATGAAAAGAATGTTATTGTTGTTGTGTTTATTTATAATGCAGTCATTAAAATATAGCTGTGTTAAAAAGTGAAATAAATAATAGTACCTTCCTGCATGGCTTAATTTCAGAGCAGTTTTTAACTTCTATACCAACCGAAATAAATCAATTAACAAATTATTCGATATAGAACCTAATAAAACCAAGAATTCTTCTTACTTAATCTACAAGAGAGATAGGCAATTCCTACAGAGATTTAAAGATTTTCTTAACACAATTTGCTAATTGCTTTAGTAAAACGAAAGAAAAGATCTCCAGCAAACACTAATTGTTTTACTCCACTCTTTTTATTTACATTCCAAGGAAACTAGTTAATCTTAGAACAGGGTAGTAGAGTAAAATAATGTTTAATCCTATTAAGTACAGTCAGCCAGTAGTTTGATAGTAAAGTATAGAATTTAATTTTCTTGTTTGCAACTCTCATTAATAGATGTAGAGCGTGTTACACATGCCCTGAAGGTACTTTCAAAAAGAATAGTTAATTATGTAGGTAATTTTAAGAACATCTTTGTGCGAGAATAAACGTTTGATTATGATCTTTACTTTTGTAAAGGATTGTTGTAAGGAAAATATGAAAGAAAACTAAACTATGTAATATAAATTAAGGATATTATGAGCGCGTAATACAACGGATGAATAAATATTATATTGTAGCTGATAAATCAATAAATAAAATGAAACATATTTTCTAAACAGCAAAATAAAGTGATCTGTTTTTGATTACTTAAGATAATTTAAGAAAAATAGGCACGATTAATCTGAGCCTTGTAACAAAAATTGGACCTTGGGATAAAAATCACAGTTTGCTACACTTTTCATGCTTTGAACATAGAAAATAAATACAATTTTCAATATTCGCCGTTTTATTCCTTCATTGCGTTCATCTTCATTTCAAATAATAACAAGAAAAAATCACTTGCAGCACATCCCTATCATCGCCCAAAATTAGATCACACAAAAAACAGAAAAAAAAAAGATGAAAAAAAAGCAACTGGCATTGGACTTTCCGAACGGCTCGGTAGATGCCTTTAGAGTTCCGTGTCTACATAATAATTAAAATGTACTTATAAAATAATAAGATGCCTTAATAAAGTTGAAGATTTCTTCCTATTTTTAGATCATGGAGCGAGCGAGTCTTTATTTGAACTTGGCCTTAATTAACGCTGGAAAACTTCTCGGAATTAAGGCTAAGTTCTCACATTTGATGCGTGGCGATGACGCTCCGCTGAACGCGGGTTGATGAGTTTTGAGGCTTTATTATTAACCTTGTTACGCTGCTTTACGTTATCGCGTTGATAGGCCGAGTTTGATGCGTGTCACGCGCTGAAAGTGACTGATTGTTGCACGCATTTACTTTGATGCAAGGTATAATAGACAGTGTGCTTGTTCGGGTCGGCATGATTCGACAGGATCCGGGAGGCAAAATATACATTCGAATAGCGCTCGGCCTGTGTTTTGCACTCCTACAATTTGTTAGGTCACCAGCACCACAGAGCATTATAAGAAAACAGAGATTAAAATTACGAAATCGATTGATTTTATGTCTTTTTCTTCTTCTCACCACATCCGACAAAGCATGTAAGTAAGTATCGCAAAATAGCACAAATAAATTCCAAGTACAGGGGGCCTACCACCACCGCTTACAGCAGTATTATTTCAATCTTACTTCGTGGGGGAAAAAGATGGAGCTATACGTCCTGTAGAGCTTCATCTCTTTCCTACACTGAAGTAATATTAAAATAATACTGCTGTAAGCGGTGGTGGTAGGCCCCTAGTTTCCTCGAAAAGTTCCTCTACTCTTCTCACTCAACGTCTGCCAAAATATCTTGAAGAGGTAAAGTCTGTTTTTTAATCGCGTAGACTAATAAAATTTGACAGGTGCAAATGTCAAACTCCAAAATGAAAAAACAAACAACAATCACCTGAAATATGAAATTAGTCTACGAAACAGACTTTTGGTAGGCAATTTCCAGACTCCTTTGATAAAAATCAACCTGTGGTACTAGGTAGTCATCTCTATCGTTTAATCAATGCTATACGTCACACGTTGATCTAACTACGTCTCATGCAACAATATGACACGATGTTAGCTAAACGTAACAAAGGTAAGCAAACTGTGCAACGTGCATGTGATTGTCATCTCAACTAATCTAAGAGCATGTTCTACTCAAAGTCATGTCCAACAGAGAGAACATTGTGCATTCACCGTGACGTGTGTGTACACGTAGTATGAGCTAAGTAAATAGTGGATACCTTGCCTTTGAGTGGCGACGGAATAATCTAAAATGATGCCGCCATTTGCAAGTCAAAGGAAAGTGGTTGTTGGATTTAGCAATATTTCTCAGTATTATCCTTTTCTCATTAATAAATCCCTAATAATTAATTATTTATTTGTCTCCATCACAGTGTTAATGGACCGAGAGATAAGTAGGTACTTGTATATCTTCATTTACTTATTAATCTACAGCAATCGGTCGTGCAAGATTCAAATCAAAAACCAAAATGTTATAATATTGTCTTTTACAACCTTTCAAAATTACAGTGTATAGGTATGGGAGGTCAGTGCAAAATAGAAAAAGGTCAACAAATATACAGTCTATATAGAAGATTCATTAAAAATCTTCGCCATAACATAAATAAACATAACAATAGTTAGTACCTATTAGGTATATAATCTATTTTACATTGTAAAAGCGAATTTTTCACGCCTCCCCCTTAAGACCTAGGCCGAATTTTTTTTGATAATCAGATAGCTCATGACCTAAGAGGTGCCATAAAGAACTGATGAATAAAAATCTTTTTTAAAAAAGGGAGATTTTGCGGGTGTTCAGGTACTTTATATCCAAACAGGATTTGCTAAAACAACGTGTCATCATTCATCATCATCCTTATTCTCCTTCCCTTATCCCAATTTATTTGTGGTCGGCACAACATGTCCCTTTCTTCCATACTTCTCTATTAGCCATCATCTCGGTAGTCACCCCCTTTCTAGCCATATCATCTTTCACACAGTACATCCATCGTTTGTTTGATCTTCCCCTACTCTTATAGCCAGCGACATTCATACCCAAAACTTTCCTCACGACATTTTCCTCATTCCTTCGCATCACATACAACTGATTTCCGCACAACTTTTCAGTCACCGGTGCCACTTTCAGACTTGCTCTTATGCTAACACTACGTGTCAACATCTATAAGAGTCTATTGTTCTAGTCTCACAACTTCTGTAAAAGATAGAAAATTTATAAATTGCGCAACGGATTTAATTGGAACTCTGACCTCTAAGCATACAAAGTTACATATTACGAGCAGCCATTTTTTCCAAAGCTTGATCCCTCAACTTTTTTAATTAACTGCCCTTTACACTGTCATGTTTGAAAGGTTATAACGTTATCATAGAACCTATGACGGGTAATTAAGAACGGCTTAGTTTGACGTCTTCTCTCGGTCAAACTCTCTGTGGATTAGATAATTACTCTGTCAATCTAGTTGTGATAACTTGAAAGCTTATGGTGCTCCCACACTGGTGTTAAAAAATGTTTACAAACTTTAGTAAACATTTTTAATACAAACATTTGATCACTTGACTGATTTGTTTTATTAGTGTTTGAAAATATTTGTAAACATTTGCAACACTTAGCAGCACCCTTAGGAAAATGGTTTGTATGTGTATTCGTGAGTAATGTTTCTTTAACTATATACAAAAAATCGTGATACCAATTATGTATTAAGAAAAATAGGTGCTGCCCGCGGCTACGCCCGCGTGGACCTTATTATTTTTCTAAAATAAAAGTAGCCTAGCAATACTCCTTATAACATCACAAAACACAACATCAGCCAGCGGTTTCGGAGATTAGCCGGAACAAACAGAGAGACAGACAAAAATTATTTTTTTTGTTTTTATTTATTAAAAAAAACTGTTATTTTGACATTATAAACTGACACTTCAATTTCATTTATTTGTAAGTATAGATTGAATAAGCCAACCATTTAAGGTAGTTACTTTGCTTAACAAATATTTTCCTTGACTTTACCTTAATTTCCCAGACTAAAAAAACACACCACAGCATAGCATGAGCTACTTTTTAAAGGAGGTGAATAAGTTTTATCATTGAAGACTTACGGGAAAGAGCCGTATGTAAATAACCACCCGCTCATTCAAATAACTACGGAACCATGTATCATTTTATCATCAGTCTTTTTCTTATTTCCCGACCCCACTGGGGCGTCATCTGCTTTGAATCACTTTCACTGCAACACGATTACTTGTAGGTATTAGGCTCGTCACTTTTACCTTCATCAATTACGATGTATTGAAGTGGAAGATATAATTTAAATTATAGTGAATGATGGCTGGAATGTTTAAAGCATTTGATTGAACGTTTTTTTTTTTGCTCTATGTAATTGGATAGTAAAATTTCTCGGTCATTTTGCTGGTCACAGAGATTGTGGTCACTATTATGTATGTTTAACTAATTAATTTTTTGGTTCTTTTTGGTCAACCAAATTCTTTCATCATAACATAATTTTTTCGTTAGGAGAGCAACTAAAAAATTAATATGAAGTAAGTAGTTTTGTTTTAAGAACGTACATAAACAAAGATTCCACGAACTGAGAACCTTCTCCTTTGTTTGAAGTCGGTTAAAACTGGACATTGCTCTTGAATAAACTACTGAATGCTAAAAGGGATTTTGTAAGCCACGAGGCAAATTTTCAGCCAGCCACCCATATTTCCTACCAACAAACGTAATGCCCTAACTAAAACCTATCTCCATGATAAACACAAATCAGCATCCAACCCACAGCCCGTAGACGATCGGCCACGGTCCGATGACCGCGGCATAACATAAAAATAAATTTGAATTTAAACCGAGTCCCTTCTCTTCAAAGTGAGGGATTCCATTACGCAGCTCATCGTAAATGTATTGCATATTGAATGTTGTTGATGTCCTGAGAAAAGAGGGAATTCGGTTGTTGATATTTTGAGGGAAACATGTTTAAGTTCGACACAGGGTGGTTAATTTTTAACCGACTCGACTTCTTCAAAAAGGCGGTTCTCAGTGCGTCTGTATGTTTTTTTTTTGTGTGTTTGTTACGCGATTTCTTCGCCAATTATGAATCGATTTTTATGATTCTTTGGTAGGTAGATTTTTGTTTGGTAGGTCATGCTTCAGTGGGAAAAATACGTAGTTTTTGAGTTAGCTTCAATAATTACATATTTTTCGCACTTAGTCTATGTAGACGACATCTTATTTGACTCCTTCACTGTTATTTACACAGCAGGATAGTGGTATTCGAATTTGTGTGGGGTAGGTACCACAACTAAAAAGTGAAAAATAAAACTATTTCCAAAAAAAAAACAACCGAATTCCAAAAATAAACACTAAAAAATAACTTTAATTTCGGTGGCAAAAAACGAAAATTGAAAAGCAAAGACACCGACTTCCGCAAATTAAAGTTATTTTTCACTTTTATAGTGTTGTTTTTTGGAAGTCGGTTGTTTTTTTTTGGAAAAAGTTTTTATCGGTTTAAACTTTTCGGAAGAAATTGTGTTAACACTGGTAAAGGAATTGAATACTGGTTCTGCAAAACCGTAACCGATATACCTATCGTTTCAGTGCATAACTAGGTAAGTACTGAATTATTGTATGTAGTGCAATAGTGAATAAGCAAAACTTAGACTGTCACTCATAAGAAGAGATCCCACATAAGCTGGTACCTTAAAGCGTCTACCAAAGAAGTCTTAACCCAAAATTACCATACTTTTAAACGCAAAACAATTAAACTAAAATCTCTCGCTGGTCGTACTCTGTTATGTTAACTTCGGATACGACACATTAAGCTTTATGTAATCGCGGCGGTACCTAATGTGGCCCAACGAACAGTGTTCCGTCGTCTGCGGGATACGGACACTTATAGTTGTTGGGGGAAGGATTGAAGAGTTGGTGGGTAATCTTAGTAGGTAATTCCGAATTTCGATCATCGGAATATAGAAGGCCAAACAATATAAAAAATCGAATCGGATTTGCCGAAAATAACTTACAACACCTACCTATCTAAGAAAGATTGATAATTCAGGTAGCCCGCGAAATTAAAATATTCTTACGTTTTTTTCAATTTGCAGTCAATTTCATGAATTTTTAAAAAACAATTATGTGAATGAAAAGATTTCATGAAAAAAACATTAAATGGTACAAATCCATACTAAAATTATAAATTCGAAAGTAACTCTGTTTGTCTGTATACCTTTTCACGCCTAAGCCATTGAACGGATTTCGATAATAGATGACATCCCGGGGAAGGACATAGGCTACTTTTATCGACATACCACGCGGCGTGGGCGAAAGCTAGTCTAACATAGAGAGATGTATTTTAATGATTATAATTACTAGACTACCTTTGTAGATCCACGTTAATAATCTAATTCGAAAAGGCTCAGTTTTCTCTATGTTGGAGTAATTTTCTTTGTAAGTTAAGGTTTTCAAGGAATACTTCTGAGTTCTGTCAGTCTGCATCACCAAAATTCTAGACGAGACGAAGAAATTCTAGACGAGATGAAGAGGACTTCCCCATTTAAGGACTTTAAACACAAAACATTAAACTTTAATGTTTTGATAGCATTCAAACTCCATCCACCATTCCTACTAAGAGCTACTAAAATAGAGTTTTAGCTCGAAATAATAACGTGAAACAGTAAATGAAATATACTTCAGGAGTAAAAGCACACGTTCCCAATAAAGTGTAGCGTGTGTTATGACCTGAAAACGAAGATAGGTGGCGCCATTTGTCACGTTTGGTTTCACGTGTAGAGTTTAGATGGACGTTTGTTAAGACAACTTTTGCAAGAAATCTTCTTGACAACATGTTGAATTATTCTGTTAATTCTGATGTAAATGGCTCACTTATTGGTTGTTTCTTAACACCTGTTAGAATATAGGACGTGCTATATAAAATAGTACACGATCAAATCAACTTAGATGGCGAAACTTTAAACGGTAAAACAAAAAACCGGCCAAGTGCGAGTCGGACTCGCGCACGAATGGTTCCGTACCATTTCATTAAAAACGGCAAAAAAATCACGTCTGTTGTATAGGAGCCCCCTTAAATATTTATTTTATTCTGTTTCTTACTATAGGTACTGTTTTTTGTTATAGCGGCAACAGAAATACATCATCTGTGAAAATTTCAACTGTCTAACTATCACAGTTTATGAGATACAGCCTGGTGACAGACGGACGGACGGGCGAACGGATATTCTTTTATGTTATGTTCACTTCAAATTCAAATTCAAATTCATTTATTTCGCGAACACAGGGTACATACAGTAGATGTTTTCATAAAATAATAAGATCCGAGCTGTGCTCCGCCAAAAGGCATACAAAATTTTAACAGGTTTTACATGCATAAAACATAACTATTTCAAAGTAGGTGATATCACAAAAAATATAGATTAAGTATGTCAAATTTAGATTAAATTGTTAAAAATATGTCAGTTAAATAAAGTAAAAGGGCCAAACAATACAAAATGAAAAAATAATGTCACTAATAATTAAATTCAAATCAATAATCAAAATCATTCAGTATGTCACATATGATAAAACAGACTAATTAAAATTTGTCATTTAAATATTCGTCAACAGAATAATACACCTTATTATTTAACAGTTTGAAAAGATTCCTTTTAAATTCATTAATGTTCATACATGAGATAACTTGTCCTGGTAACTTATTATACAGTTTTTGAGCCATTGCATAAAAGCTTTTCCTATGAAATTTGGTTTTAGTTGCTAACCCCTGCAATTTTTGTGAGCGACGTTTACTTTCTACAAATCTATATAAATTCATGTTTTGTTTTACAAAAATACAGGCCTTATAAATATATAGAGATGGTAACGTTAAAATATTTAGTTTTTGAAAATGTGGCTTGCATGATACTGTTTGTTTTATTTTACAAATAGCTCGGATGCATTTTTTCTGTGCAACAAGTACCTCTTGAACCTTCGGTGCATTACCCCAGAATATGAGGCCATACCTCAAAGTTGAGGCGACATAACCATGATACGCTTCTAGTAGGGCGGTCTTAATTGCAATTTTGCCTAGCATATAAAGAGCATATGAAAATCTACTAAGCTTTCCACATACACTTTCAATTTGAGTCCTCCATGTCATGTCATTGTCTATATAAAGTCCAAGAAATTTTGTTACACTAGCTTCAAGTATTTCGTTCCCTTTATAGTGTACTTGAAACTGCGATTGTTCTTTATGCCTAATTTTAAAATTCATTATTTTAGTTTTGTTAAGGTTTATTTTAAGGTTATTAGCATTCAACCAGTCGATAATAGGAATAAGGCTATCGTTAATTTGCTCTTCTATATGTTTTGTAGTACCAGAGTCATAGATAACAGTGCTGTCGTCGGCAAAAAGTGACATTTGATGTTCGGTTACTTGAGGAAAGTCATTAATATAGCATATAAATAGTAATGGTCCTAAGACAGAACCCTGCGGCACACCACATGACAATATTCTAGAGCTAGAAGAGTTACTCTTTTAATTTGTGTAATTTGCCTTCTATTCTCTAAATAAGATTTTATCAAATTAAGCACGCTACCTCTGATGCCATATCTCTCGAGCTTAGTTAATAGCATTTTATGGTCTACATAGTCAAACGCTCTGGTCATGTCCATAAACATTGCCATTACAGGTTTTCTGTTGTCCATATTATGGTGTATTTTTTCCAAGAAGTTGTAAATAGCCATATTAATTGTTCTATTTTTTCTGAAGCCCATTTGTTCTTTGCAGAATATATTATTTTTTTCTAAATAACTGTTAATATTATTATATAATATCTTCTCAAAAATTTTAGAAAATATTGGTATTAGTGCAATAGGCCTATAATTAGTCATTTGTGTTTTGTCTCCTTTTTTATGCAATGGCTTTATTATTGAAATCTGTAATTTATCCGGAAAAGTGCCTTTCTGAATCATTTTGTTAATAATTTCACTTAATATGGGTGCTATGTTATGAGCAACTGATTTGATTACTCTAGTGTTAATATCATCATAGCCTGTACTGTTGGTGTTTTTAAGATTATTTATTATTGTAGCTATATCTTGAGGTACGGTTGGTGACATGAACATGGATTTATGCGATCCCGAAGTGCTAAAAAATGTTTGCCTTTGAATAATTAGAATTTATTTAAACTGAAGATACGAAATAGTCATTAAATTGTTGTGCTATCTGTTTGGGTTTTGTTATATAGTTGCCATATATATTAATCGCATTTATATTAGTTTTAGGAATATTAGCTTTTACAGATTTAATAACTTTCCAAGTTGCCTTCGACTTGTTTGAGCTTGTTCGAATAAAATAAGAGTTCTGTGCTTTCTGAGTTAGTTTGATAACATTTTGATATCTTTTAGAGAAAGTTTTGAACGCTACTTTAGAATCGTGGTCTCGTGTTAGTCTATATTTCCACAATAGAGATCGTCTGGTTCTACTACAACGCTTAACTCCACGTGTGATCCACTTTGGTTTAGTAACTGTAGAAAGTTTACATTTCACAAGTGGAAAACATAGATCGTATATTAATTTAAACAGTTCAAAAAATGAGTTAAAACACTCATTTACTTCATCATATTCATAGACTTCAGAGAAACTGAGACTGGAGATATGTTTCTTAAAAAGGTTTATATTTTCCTTGCTAGTCTCTTTTATATATATAATAATATGGTAGAATACACTTTTGTGATACCGGGAACTTCATAAGTTGTGCTGTATGGTCAGACACACCTAACTCTAAAATCTCACTTTTGCATCCTCTTATGTTATGGAGAAAATTGTCTAGACATGTACCACTACTAGGGCGTGTTGGTTCATTTATTTCTAGTTTTAGATCAAATTCCTTCAGAAGTTGTTTAAACAGTTTAGAGCTTTTGGTATCCTGAAGTACATCAATATTAAAGTCGCCACATACTATTATTTTTTGGTTACTTTTATAGCAAAACTGTTGCAATATGCTCGCCAAATTATCAAAGAACATATGTATCTTAGTTGAATTGGGAACTCTGTAAATACACAAAATGATAACGTTATCGTCCGTTAATTCGACTGCACAACATTCAAACACATTAGGAACATTTAACTTTTTCACAGATTCTATTTCTTTGAAGTTAATGTGGTTATTAATTAATACACAAGAGCCACCATTTTGCTTTAGTCTAGTGAAACTCGTAGCCAAAACAAAATTTGGTATATTCAATAAGTCAAGATCACTTTGCTTCATATTGTGTTCTGTAAAGCATAATACACTTACACATTTCCCATTCCTCATGAGCGTATCCAAATGTTCTGTTATTACATCAGCCTTGGATAATAGTCCATTAATATTCTGATGCAGTACAAATAATGAATTATACACGAAAAAAATTTTGGTTTAGGACGTCAGTAGTACATGAAGCAAAAGAAGAAGGTGAGTCGCAATACAAGAAATCTTTTTCCGACAATGGTTCCTTCGCAGGTTTATGATTATTTAAATTACAATCAGTTGAAATATAGTCTTTAAGATTAGAAAAAATATTTGAAACGGCATAATTGTTAATTTTACCAGTCTGTCTTTCATAATGTAGATTATGTAAGTAAGTCTATGGATTTTATTTACCTGAAAGTGTTTTCTGTTCTAAAGTGTTCTTCTTCTTTTCTGGTTCATTCGTAATTCCACATACAGAAATTATGCGCTCAGCTGCTGCATAATTCGCCTCCTCAAAGCGTCTAGCAGAGGTTAGCCCCAAGACATTAATACGAAAGTAATACCTACCTGATGTACGAGTAGCAATGTATTATTAGTTGAAAACTGCAGCTTGTGCTGACGACAGCTCGGGACATTGCCGCAGGTGCACATTAAACTTGATTCAATAATGAAATACAAAGTGTAGTGGTTGCTTATTATATTGGACGAGATGGCAGACAATCACTAAACAAGCAGAATAATATAATAAAGATAAACAGGTGCAGCAGCTCGCACCCTTAACATGGGACTGACAAATAGACCACTGTAAACACAATTTGTCGTAATGGGGCATCACTGGCCCATGCAACACCCAGTGCGAGTGCGATCACTCAGACCATGCGACTTGCTGGAGTGTCCTAAGTGCCAGTTCACTTGCATCTCGGATGACCTAAAGAATGCCACTGATTCCACAATCCACGTGACCACCAACTGCGCTCAAACAATATGAAAAAAACTAAGAACAGTACCATCGACACGAAAAGAAGAAGACATGGGAGTTCAACATAATTGACGAAGTGCGAGTGTACTGCAGGTAAACCTCTGCTCAACCTCTCGGCGAAACATCACTAGCACGCAGCACGCGTTAGAAGTGATATTTTTTGGAAACCCATTAGCAATCGCCTCACAGCTGCCTGTATCCATTGATTTGATAGGTGACACCATAGACTACTATTTTATACTGGTGACCCAGACAACAAGTCTAATGGCGGTTCTTTAGCCACAGACTATATAGATTTTGCAGCAAACAAATATGGTGTCGATTGCACGGGTGACAAAGGGGAAGGGGTCGCGGGGTGGTTGTCACTTTGAAGAAATCACCCATAGACAAAATAAGTCTATTAATGCCAGGATTTTTTGTTCCGAGATTACCAGCCGTGATAGGCAATAATAACAACCTTCAGGTGAGCTGTCCAGCATGACTGACAGGCACTAATGCGGGCCATAGACGTTCAAGTAATTTGATCAAACAGGCTGGTTCAAATAGTTTGATTCTCTTATTTCTCCTACATCCTTATCCTTACATATTATAATAAAACAAAGTCCTCCTCCGCGTCTGTCTGTCGTCTAAACTTGAAAACGACTGCCCCGATTTGCATGTTTTGTTTGCTGTTTTCATCAATGAATGGTTCTCGAGGTTTTAGTATAATTATAATAACCGAAATCAACGCGGGCGAAGCCGCGGGCATCAGCTAGTAAAAATAAACAAAACATTTTCGAAGAAAAATAGGAAGACCGAAGAGGAAGACGATTCAATTTCGCCAATCCTAGCAAGCCACTTTGCTGCGTCTACAGGGCCATTGCGGCATATAGAGTAATATTGTTATATTTTTTGCATTTACCTTATAAGCACGTTTGCAAACTTAGAAATTGATAGGGTAATCGTAACCTTGATTCTACCTGTTTAAACTACTGATTTAGTAATGTAATTTTTTTTTGTGAGCGTTACAATGAGGCGTTTATACCTAAATATCTAATGTAACTAAATAAAGCACATACCGTCTCAATACAAATACAGCCAGGTTAATACTATCGAACCATTTTTTGAATTTCCGACTTTATTCCAACTGCGGTAAAATTCTTAATACAAATCTTATACATATATAGTTTTAAAGTAAATTTTTGTAATAAGAGCTTTAAGTTTTCCGGAATAAAGATCGAACTTTAAAAAATGGTCCAGGTTAGAAACCTGGTTCTAAAGCTAGAACTGGTTTGGTAATAAGGCCGTTATTAGAATGAATGGAAGTTATTATATTTAAAGTAGCATGCCTGTGTTACATCTGCTAACGATTTTTGCTGAACTAAACATAATGTTTCTCTCCGTCCACCCAAGGATGTCGAGCCTACCAAAAAATACGTTCCTAAGAAAGGTGATTACAGGATTATCTTCCAAGATCATTAGTTATGGCGGATTTCAGCCAGTCCTTTCTTTAGGCTCAGACATCTGTCTGTGTAGGTACCTACTTATCGACCCACACATCCTTACTCAAGATAAATATGAAGGTAGCTCCTCCAAACATTAATGACTATCAACACCGAATCGCTCTTGGCCACTTTTTAGTGCCCGTACCCAAAGGGTGCCAACGACTGTCCGTCCGTCCGTCCATCTGTCACAGGGCTGTATCTTTTGAATAGGTAGACTCTTGAAATTTTCACAGAGTGACCTATGACTATGGCCGACATAACAAAAAATACTTAGTAAAAAGAAAGAAAAAAAAATGTTTTTTTTTCAAATGACTGTAATTTTATGGTGTAGTACATAATAAAGACTATTTTATCTATCTATCTACCTATCTATAAATTAAAAAATGAAAGGGGTTCCCATATAAGAAAAGTTGTTTGTTTAAAAAAAGAACCAATTAAAAAAAATTGTGTGGTACGGGCGGTGGAATGTGAGCCGGATTCGCACATAAAGGGTTCCCCTTTATGTGCGAATCCGGCTCACATTTGGCCGCTTTGTATAGGTACAATTACATGATCCCCCAGGCAATTACTGACTTAAGAGCTTGTGGTAATACCAAGTGGATACCAGAAAGTTAGTCAAAGATACCAGTAATACGATTATAAATACTTGGAGTAGAACGTTAGAACGGATCACTGTTATTAGTATCGTCGGGAAATTTCGATGCTCCGAATCACTTTAGATTTAATTAATGGTTGTTTTTAAATGTTGCGTTACGATTATACATAGTGTTGTACAATTTTGTTTTGATTTTATAGACATACTAGCTGTTGCGCGCGACTTCGTCTGTGATCCAGGATGAAAAGTATATGCCTATGTCCGTCTCCAGGTCAAGGTCTACCCATGTGCCAAATTTTATTCAAATCTGTTCAGCCGTTTTAGCGTGAAAGCGTAACAAACAAACAAACTCACTTCCTCATTTATAATATTAAAGTAAGTTTTTAATTTTCAGTTAATGTTATGAGCTGTAATGGTTGGCTGCACCAGTCCTTCCTAAGAGTTGCCTATAAATCCTCCTGCCTTTATCTCAATTAATTTAGAGGCACAATAGTCTATTTCTTTCATCATCTCCATCAACCCTCATCTCATTTTTTTTCCTTGTTTCTTGCCATATTATACACTGACAAGCTATATAAAAAAGCCACTTGCAAAGAACCAAAAAGTCGAAATATCTCCTAAATCATACAAGTTAGCTACATGCAGTAAAAAACATCTTGAAAACAGTTTTATGTGTTTTTTATGAGCTATTTAATACACTTGAATGTTGCTTTTTACTTCAAGAAGCTATCTTGCGTGGTTTCGGAAATATTTCATACTAGCTTCCGCCCGCGGCTTCGCCCGCGTGGAATGAAAAGAAATGTAAAATGTCGATGAAAAGTAGCCTACGTCCTTCCCCGGGATGCCATCTATCTCCATGCCAAATTTTATCGAAATCCGTACAGTGGTTTAGGCGTGAAAAGGTAACATACAGACAGACAGACAGACAGAGTTACTTTCGATTTTATAATATTAGTATGGATTGAGTTAGTGGCTTTTTTATAGTGCTCGTCAGTGTCACACAATCCATACCACCTTTACTTGCTTGTCCTTAATAAAACTAGTTCAAAGTGTAAGTAATTCCACCTCATTCATAGAAAAATAACTTAATAGTCACAATAAAAAGTCATTTTTAATATTTAAGCTTCCGACTGATCGGATCGCAAGATATAAAAGACATAATATTACAAAGTTATAGAATATCTGAGTAGAGCCACAAGAATGTCTCGCAGGAATCGAATCGATGGAACATCGTTAATAACTGATAGACTTTGTTTCGTAAACCTTTGGTGGAAGTACCTACTGTCTGTAGCAATCTGGAAATTAAATGAATATATTTAAAGCTTTGTCAGTGATGTCACTACGTTGCTGACTGGTTAATTTTTTTTCCCTAGCCATAAAAGAAAAAAATATAACTGAATTTGTCCCCAAGAAGCATTTTTGTGTTTCAGTTTGAAGGGTACAAATAGGTAGGACTATAGTACATACTTCTTCACTTTATCGTTGGGTGTAGGGCTCAATGCAATGACACGTAGGACACGTCCGAGTTGGACGTGACCTACGAGGTGTCCTTCGAAATAGTTTGTTGTTCACAACATCATGAGAAATAGCCACACAATAATAGGCCAACGAACGTATTATTAGTATTACTGAATGCGTTTTTTCACACACACATTTTCCTGAGATTTCCCTTAAGTAGGGTCGAAATAGTAACGGAATGTATATTTAGAAATCATGATATAGAGGTAGCATGGCATGTCATCCATGGCACCCATCAGGTTAAGCTATGCTAGCCGGGGTTGGTTCGTGGGTGTACATCGTTACATACCGAGACTCCTCCGTGCCTCGGAAAGCTCGTTCAGCCGTTAGTCCCGGCTGTCATTCGTAGATCTTTGACAGTCATTACGAGTCGTCAGAAGCCCGAAAGCCTGACAACCAGTCTTACCAAGGGGTATCGTAGTATCCAGTTACTGGGTTGTGGAGGTCAGATAGGCAGTCGCTCCATGTAAAATACTGGTAATCAGCTGCATCCAGTTAGACTGGAAGCCGACCCCAACATAGTTGGGAAAAGGCTAGGCAGATTGATGAGGTAGACTGGTTTAGTCGGAGTCTCTGGATTCACTTATTGCACAAAACTTGTGTAAAAGTTTAGAAAATTGATGGCTCTTTTAACTAGAAAGAAAGTCCACCCACCAGTCGCGTTTTTATCTCATTCTTCCTCACTCGACATTTATAAGGAAAAAGTTGTGCATTGCTTCGATCTTGTGGTTAGAAAGTTGAAGCAGGGATGTCCTTGTCAATCATAGTTTATGAACGATTTAATTTGTTATAGATTAGATTTTTATTTTGGACGATGACTAATGATGATAAATGATTAGGAAAATATAGCGAAGAAGTGAAAGTGGTCTGAAATACCCATCATGCAGTGAGCAACTGAGCGTGAGCATAGTAATAGTATGTAGTAGCATAATTATAGGCTGACACCTCTATGGTCCACAAAAATATTGAGGCAGAATATTTTGTTAACTGATGGCTATTAATTACTCTGTTCGTAATTTAGTTAAAAAAAAATATTGGGTAAATAATTTCATTGTATGAAATTAAAGCGGTTTTTTTAAAGAGCAAAGAATTCCATTGCCTGTTCAATATAATTCTGAGATAGGCTTCTAATTCCTCCGATGTTAGAAAGCCTTTATAATATGTTACACAAGTAGTCTGTTTTCAATTTATTAAACACTAGCTTATGCCCGTTATTAAATACTAAAACCTTCCTCGAGAACAACTATCCATTGATGATGAACATCGGTGCAGTAGTTTTTGAGTTTATCGCGTTTGAGTGTAACAGACAGACGCGGAAAAGCACTTTGTTTTATAATAATTATGTAGTGATAAAACGGATTGGGTAAACAATTTAACTGTAGGTAAAACGGTTTCAAGTAGGTACTCTACCTTGTAATGATAATCTTAATTAAGGACATATACATAATTTGTTAAAACTACCAGATTAATACCTAGAGACCAATACGCCATAGACTTATTACTCAGTTATACCTATGACTCACCCACCAACTATCATTTACTTGACACAGCCAGCTACTGATCCGTGAAATCATGTATAATGTACTAGTAATGACATGTTAGATTTAATGGCGTCTAAGTGTTCAACTTGCTGGAACATCGCCTGGAGACACGGTTATAATTATCACCCGTATTGAGCTTCAAACTTAATTATGTAGGTATAATTATTTGTAGCTTAGCTAATAGATAGAGAACCAGGATCTAGTTAAAGGAGGTGAGGCAACCCGCTTGTCCTAGAACCAACAAAACGAAGATATGTGACACAACATGTCTCCGAATTATTGGTTCTTTAGAGGTATTAGGAACAGGGCGTAAAGTTCACTCATCCACCATAGAAAAGGGAGGATCCTCCGACCAGACGGGTGTTGTGTCTGGCGGGCAACTGCCCAATGAATGATATTGGATTCTTGTATATTTATGTCCACTGCACGGAAAACTTTAATTGTGCGATGCAGGATTTATGTGACGTCAGGATTTTTGTGTGACGTCAGGTCTTTGATGCGTAGTTCGCATGTGGCGATGCAAATACCGCCACAGTTCATGTAGCAGGGCCCGCTCCCTCTCAGAGAGGAGGCCTGTGTCCTAGCAGTGGGAGTGGATTATATTGCTACTACTACTAACACTAGAAGTTAAGTAAAATTGTTACTAACCCTATGGACTGCGGTCTGAAATAAAATATTTATATTCTATTCTATTGCTTAGCTATAGATGCCTCAGTCACCATTTAATTCTGCTATTCTGTAAGAATTCGTCATAAAACTTACTGCTGTATGAGGATACAAAGTAACTAACGGACTAACAACAGAATTTTGACCCTGTCCAATAACGATGAACGGTCAGATCATAAAACAGTATCATTACACTTGGTGGGGTGTTTTAGATCATAATCATGTAAAGATTCGAGCATAAACTACAATATAATAATTTCAAGTTTCTTCATTCTAAAGAATATGGCCAACTTGGCCAGCACAAAACATTAATAAAATTTACCTATTTCTCTAAGCAATATTAATATATAGCTAATTAAAGTAGGTACATGGCTAATGAACCCATGACTCCTGATCCCATCAAAATAAATACATGTCTATCTTCTGCAATTTATCTAGGAATTTTATCTTAATTTTATGCTAAATCCAAGTAGAAACTATTACGTTGCTCATTAATTAAGGATGGAAATGATGAACCATGAGACATCCGCGCCCTTAGGTGGGGGTGTATTGAACTTGAGCGAATGCGGATTCGTCTACGATTTTTGCAACATTACATTATTGACTCGACTGTTTTATATTTAGCCATGAAGATGAAGACTTTCTACCACATTTTTAAGAAACTTGTATGTCATACTAAGAACTGTATATTATAATAACCTACGAACGTCTTTCAGGATATTAAATACTCAATTACCTACTGATCTGTTCTTGCATAGTATCTTCATCATATAAATTCAAGACTCCCCACTAATGACGA
Source organism: Lithophane semibrunnea (assembly GCA_947363905.1). NCBI lineage: Eukaryota > Metazoa > Arthropoda > Insecta > Lepidoptera > Noctuidae > Lithophane > Lithophane semibrunnea. Next base: position 16,143,066 of record OX376203.1, read on the forward strand.
TAAGTATATTCACATTGAGAAGTCCCGCTACCGAACTTGCTGCTTGCCTAATCACATGACAACATCATGAGCTAGTCAAGTAGATTTTAATCTAATTAATTGGGAGCCTGTTCTGTAGTTACTGCAGCATTATCTCTTGCAAATATCTGTCATAATTCAATTGACAATCAATTTCGTCACTCTCCGCTATCTCCTGTTACTGTGCCCACCACGTGTGGTCTACCTTATTGGGACCCTATCCTGTTTGTGGCTAAGGCCGTGACAGCATTCCTACATTATTATACCACAGACAGGTTCCCATCTCACCTGGTACACTTATGAGATGAGTCCGTGTGCCGTTTGCTTTACCGGTTTGTCTGTTGATCATTTTTTATGGGCACTTGAAGATTTTATTAACGTTTTCCCTTGAACTGAGAGTGTTAACACCTGTTTTTTGTTGGTGTAAGTGACACCTTTGGTCGCGGTTACAGGAATACTGAATTTAAGCCAGTTTCACTGCCTTCCTCGTCGAACAACTAAGTTGAAACACTATAACGCGATAATGGACAATGTCTATGCAAAGGTATAGGAAAATAATAAAAAATATTAGTTCCTGCAACACGTTGTGTATTTTAGAACCTCATTATTCAAACGCAATTTCTAGTTCAAAATTTCCAACTCCATTATATGTTTGCTTGGCTCATTGCCAGGGTCCTCTGTACAGGCCGATGGCCGTTCGCTCATTAAGAAGCACTTGACCAGGGCACTGCCTTTATAATTAGAATCCTGTACTAGCCGCTCATGTTCGAGAATTTTCACATTATTCAACGACAGTGATTGAATATTATACATACCCATCATGATTGTATGAATTTTCAAGTTACTGGGTTGTGGAGGGCAGATAGGCAGTCGCACCATGTAAAATACTGGTATTGAGCTGCATCCTGTTAGACTGGAAGCTGACCCCAACATATATAGTTACAAAAAAGCTAGGCAGATTGATTTTTTTGATTGTATGAATTTTGTCACACTGAAGGATGATAATAGGCCAGTTATATATCCAGACACAGATATTCCTAATCCGATTAGTGATATCTGGGTTGTAATAAGCAGGCAAGAGGGTGCCAGCAACAATATTTTCCTAGCTGGTTCTCGTCCGGGCTGGCAACAAATAGATACATAGTAAATAGAGTAATTTCAGTGCACAAACTAGAGCGTCCTCCGTGACCTGTCGCTCCTTCCACTTTCACCACATAATATTGTGCTGTGGAAACTGGGACAGGAACAAAAGCATAGAATAACGTGACAATGCAAAAAATATGCAACATTTTCCACTTAGAAATATTCAAAATACGTGAATGAGGAAAAAGTTCGCAAAAAGATTTCTATAGAAATGATAACTACTCTATTACTTTCACTCTCTCGGAGGACAAAAGAATCAGGACATTGCACTTTTAATCAGTTATACTCTTCAATTCAATTGTTATGCATCGCATAAATACTTTTATTACCTACACAACACGATTTAGCCTTAAGGCGTAAGCTTCAGGGTAGCCCGCGAAATTCAATTTATTACGTTTTTTAGCAATTTGCAGGTTAGTATCAGATTGTATGTTGATCTAAATATGATTCGCGGCCGTATATAATTCTGTAAATCCATACTTACTACGGGCTACCTTAGCGCATCCCCCTTAAGGCATGAATTTGCAGTTTTGATGAAACTATAGAGAGTCGACAGATGTGACTCATCATCTCACAATGTAAGTCTAGAGCCAATGCACGTAGCAGATTTTTATCGGCCAATAGTTCAGTTATACCTAGGTACCAGCATGTTCATGACCGATTTGAAACCGGTACACCGGCTTAGGTATTGGAATTAACCATCCTACTTAAAGAAATGAATGTGCCAAGCCGTGTAGTTTTTCTATAAGCTTCCCGAGTAGAAATTTTTCTGAGAGTAGTAACTGTGCTATTAAATTCACAACTATGCGTAAGTTACTGATCGTATGCGCTTTGACTAGCAACCGTTTACTTCTTTGGAGTTTGTCCACAAAATTGATCAATCTTTTAAATTGTCATAACAATGATGCCTATTCATTCATAGAATTTCTTAATGACCTTGATCATAATTATGAGATGCTGTGTGAAATGACAACATGACTTGCGAAAACCTATAGTCCTAAATTCCATTGTCCTTTTATGGTAGTAATTATTGATCTTATTTTGAACAATTTGGGGGGCAATTTTAAGCAATTTGAGGCCCATGACTATTTAGAATAAATAAAGTTAATTAGTCTATTATCCTTACCCTAACCGTAGAATACTCTAATTTGCGAAATTATCTAACAAAAGTTTTCACTCTCTGCTCGGCATTTGGCTTGTCCTTTCTCTAAGCGTGGGTCAGGGTCGGCAATGATATTGTATTTCTGTGAGACTTCGCTTATGTAAAGTAAGTAACAATCGATTATGTTAATAAGTTACCGACTAGTTTATGTCAATGTAATCATTGACATGTTGTTATTGTAATCAATAACAACATGTGTTGAATAATACGTGGTATCTAGAAATATGTCCTATGTTTTATATTTGCATATTGAAAAATAAAGAATATTACAGAAGATTGTTATAATTACGAAGAGAAGACATGTTGCGCCAACCTCAAATACCTCAATTGGGTTATAGGCGAAACTGACGATGATGACTACATATCGTCAAAAACTGACAGTGGAAGTCACGAGAGCTCCGTAACATTTTATGATTTTATAAGATTTATGCATAACACAATGACACACTTTAAAACAGGCAGAAGTCACCATAGTGATGAACCCGTTGTCATCCTAAAGAACAAAAGTAAAAGAAAAGAGTAAATCAAAGTTAAACTGCCTGTCTTGCAAATAACCCTAAGATCCGAAAGATAAATCTAATCTAGATTTAGTTATAACATGTTACACTATTCTCAAACACGCCAAGCAACGCGTCAAACATAATTGGCACAACTTTCGTCTTCTAACAAAGTACACAATTATAATGTTACACATTTTTACGGCAGTGAAACTGTAGCCGCGATGCATAGATAGATTAACAACTTCAAGATAAAAGATTAGCTCATTGTATAATTATTGTTCTACTCATTTTCTAGCACCCGTTGAGAAAAAACGGAGAAAAATATCGTTCCATAGAAATTATAGTAAAGATAATTATGTGATTGGCACACTTATTTTTGAGGTATTTTTAATGAGAAAAGTGTGTGTGATACGTAATGGGCTCAATGAATTAGGCCTTATACATAATAATTACTTGGGTTACTTTTACTCTATTCAATTGAACATAAAGACGGTAGCTACGAAGAATTCAAAATTATGTGAAATTATGTGCATTGTGTGCTAGAAATGTACGATTTTGGTAATGAAGCCGTGAACTTAGAACGTGTTACGTTTTTAATTCCATCTTGAGACATTTTAAAGGCATTCTTGTATGCTTTACGGACCTAAACCTATTGCTAAAAACTATGTAAAATAAAATTTCCAAATAAGATTAGACATTTAAATAAACTTTTTTTACAGTCCGTTCAACCGATTTTGTCTTCTATTGCGTTGGTAGCATGACAAATGGCAGCTGCAGTAGACAGTTGGTATTGTGTAACCTTTTTTGCTTTTAATGCCATCCTTATGCCTACGGTATGCAAGTAAAAATCGGTTAAACGGACTGTAAAAAGGTTTGTTTAAATGTCTAATCTTATTTCAAATGGAGTATAGGTTCGTAAGTACGTGATCTTCAACTGGAACTACTGCTACAGCCGCAAGACAAAGCCTAATAGGGTAGATTTCCATCAGTTGAACCGAAAGTTAATGATACGTATTGCTACAGGTGACTGCAAGTAAAATCGGATCAGGAACACAGAGAGGAACCGTTTGCATCCAACAGCTACAGTACAACACAACTAAGATGAAGCATATTGCATTCATTCATTTTAATTTTACGAATGTATTTGGTTATAATGCCTTTACAAGTTATTGCGCTTGAACGATCATTTTCACCTAAAACACAAATAAGCTTGGATATTTTGAAGGTACACTCAGTTCGGATGGTGATCGATTTAACGAATTTTGCGAATGCTGCATATAAGTTGTGTCATACTGTTCCCAGGATGTTTACGTCTACAAAATCTGGCCAACAAACGCTCAACTCTCCAGATTCTGGAAGCTATCGTGTTCTAGATGGTTTTATAATCAGATTAAAAACAAACTCCGCACAACTTTCCGCAACAAATATAAAAGAAATAAAGTTGTAATTGGCAACGAGACTGCCAGTAGATCGTCGGCAATGTGATTAAGGCTGCGACAGACAAGCAAGTTCAGCTGCAAAGGTAAATCTAATTCCGAGTTGATTGCAAAAATGAAGCCAGCACAGTTTACAGCTCTACGGAGATTGTTAATGAACTATTGAATGCTTTGAAATGAGTTTACTTACTTCTTTTAATTTTGAAGCAGTAAATAATGTTTCTATTGTTTCACAAACTACGGAAATGTCAGTTAAACAGGCTTATCTTCATTCTTATAATAAGGGTGGGTATACGTCAGCAGTGGAAAACGCGGGGTTTTAACTCAATCTTCCTAGACTAGCCAGACAATAGAATTTATGCTCTGATAGAATTTATAAGTCTAGACTGAATAGTTTAGGCCCAATTAGCCAATAGCTAAGTGATTGGATTCTGCGCTACTGAATAAATGAACAATAGTCTCATATAGTATAATGGTTTTTATTTGCTCAGCCTTTAATATTCCACTAAATTTACACATAAAATACACAAATTTACATATAAAATTACACATAACTCATATTAGCACATAAAATCGGCAACAGCCAAACGTATTTCTTTTCTGGGCTGGTGTGCAAGAGGTCTGAAGTTAATGCAACGCCTGTTGGAACGCCGGGATATCAAATGTGAACCTATTCCTTTTACTGGAGATCAGGCGCGGCGTTGCGCCACTCCCTTCCTATTTATACAAAATGTATAGGAGCGCAAGTCACAACACAGGCGGTGGGGTGCAGGCGCGGCTCAAGCGAAATATGAAAGGAGCTGCGCAACGCCCGCGCCTAACCGTCATCGACTCGCCCCGCGCCACGCCTCTTGAGTATGTCCCGCTCCTTGGCACTTTTTTGTCTTAATTCAAATTAAAAATTATTTATTTCTCATAGATCTACATGGGCACTTATACAAAGTCATAAGCGCGGTGCACGATTCCAATTGGTCGTTTCGTACAATAACCGGCATGAAACTCCACGGTGATTAAATCGCCAGATCCAAACTATCGATTCCCCTGATACAAGTCTATCTTTCAGAGCAACCAACACAGTCAGCTTACCAACTTGGTCTACGATATCAGTTCAATCAGTTGATCTGTACTCTGTAGAGTCCCCAGAGGTGTTGTTACAAAGTTGCCGCAAGTTGTGCTGCCCCATGTAAGTAGGTAGTGGTCAGTTGGCTAGGATCATAGAAGGAAGGTATATACGAAAAGAATATAAATTGGTACTATTTTGTCGATACTTTTAAACTAGAGCCCCCATTACACGGGACTTATAAACATTATTTGGTTGTACTATAGATACACCTCTGCCTAACCCTTCGGGCAAACAAATGAGTGATGTTATGTATGTTTAAAGGTCGATTCACACATATCAGTGAAGCCACCGTTCCGACACAGTTCCGACACGGTACCGGCACAGTGCAAAATATTCTTTCATACATTCTCTATGAACATCCCCACTTGTCAGTGTCAGTGTCTCAGTGTCAGTGCCGACACCCGTATGAGAATGTACGAAAGAATATTTTGCACTGTGTCGGAACGGTGGCTTCGATGATATGTGTGAATCAAGCTTTAAATTAGAGAAGTGCATGCAATCACAATAAGAGTTCTTTGGTCCGACTGAATTTCGTAACATTCTAGTTCGTAAGGTGTGTTCGTAGGGGTGCAGTTGGGTTATTTAGCTGTAGCATTTGTCTCTCTCACGTTCACTATTCATATCACAGTAGGAACTCTCATGTCGAATTATGTAGCCTGTTCTGACGATCATCCTGCAAGGCACTTGAACAAGTTTGGCCTATACATATGTCCGTTTTAAGTTTTTTGGCATATCTATCTTATTTCTGTGATCTTAGTCTATAACTACATTCGCCTCTAATGCAGCTGAAGTGTGTAAGTTTAGAAGTGCAGCTACTTCAGCAGGTTTGATTCAAGTTTCGTCTTGAGTCAAAGTGATATTTAGTTTAAATAATGCGTTCTTGGACAAATAATCGGAATAGTTAAACTGAGTTTTAGATATGATCTTCTTTGGGAGTGTTCATACATGAAACTCAAGCTTCAAAGTATCTCACACAGATATGAAAATAGGTTTCCTTTTCATTTCCCAAGCGACCATTTATAAATTATAATAAATCGATTGGATATTGATAAATAAAGCAGCAAAAGAAAGTGATGCTTTTTATGGCCTCAAGGAAAACTCCAACCAAGATATTTTAAAAACCGATAAAACACTCCTTTTTTGGGCAGTCGTGTTACAATATCGTAAAATTGCATCTCCATACATTACAAAGCGATTCACGAATAATATTATTAATGTATGAAAGTCCTTCTTCAATATGTAAAGGATGCACCCACATTATTTCCGGGCCGCATTATTATAAAAATGTACGCAACATTTTATAATCTGCGCAGTTTACTGCTCCAACATGCGACGATTCATAAAATATATTGAGCATATTTGCATTTTTTTTTTCATTGGCCGCGTATTTATAATTTTTGTGATGGATATATTTAATACCGACAGTAATAAATAAAGAAATTTCACTTTCGTTGTTGTTTACCAAGGTATTGTATTTATCTGAGGTATACTCTGGTAACTTCACCATGAAACCACTATGGAAAACCTTAAAATTCAGCTCTTATTTCACATAATGAACATTGGAAACAAAATCTTGTGGTTAATGAAAAAGAAGGATTTTGGGAGCACTTCCAACAGATAAACAGAACTTTTAAAAGTAATAATTACTTTCAAATTGGCGCATGAAGAAGCGATTAATTGCTTAACCGCATCGCGCTTCGCGATTCCAATAATGCGACTCCGCCTTAACATTTATAACATTATTTATTTGACGTTTTCAATACGTTTTCGGTAAAATGCGTATTTATGGGCAGGTATGTTGGACAACCCCGAAACCTCGATACGTGCCAGTTTCGGTTTTTTATTTCTGTTTGTGTCACTTTAAAGACGAGTTGGGAATACTAATGTTGGATGGGAAACGGGTCGGGTCCGCTCCGATCAGTTGCGCCAGTGAACTTTGTGAATTATTGGCAACACCGCTCTGCCCTTCTGATAGTTATTAGGGGGTAAGTAACATTACGAATTTTGCGAACTTATAAAGCTGCAGATTTTTTGAAAAATTAGGAGATGAACTTGGCAAAATTCAGATCAAGAAAAAGAGACATTTTCCCTTCGTAACATTTACCAAAAAAAAATTTATTCAAATCAAATCAAAAGTGTTAATTTGTTAGAATATGGTACAGATTGATGTTACAATATTGGTTCCAGCATATCCTGCCGTGATATGGCGTACAAATATTTCGTCATTTGTAGAACAGAGCCTATAAATACTATTAACCTATTCAATAATTATGAATTTATATTTTGCTATTTTTATGTTATTATAGTTCTAACGACTTATCCTCTAAATATTCTTGAACATTGTAGTTTTTTTTTCTACTAAGTTTTTTTTTCTAAAATCAGCCTTTTAGTCTGAATAATACCCTTTTGGACAACGGCAATGGCAATGGCAGATCTTGAGTATTATTCGGCAAATGGTTATATATAATAATTGCCATGCAGTAAATATTTCTTTTAAATAGCATTAATTTTATTTGGGGTAAATTCAATTTGTCTATGTCATGTTCTTATTTTGTAGCTGCTTTTTTCAAATAAATTATATTATTTTTTTACAAAAATTCATGTTTCAAAAATATAAAGACATGGTAATGACAGTATTTTATGTTTTTGAAAAAATGTCTTACAGCTATCTAAAAAGTGGGTCTATTGTTTTTTTTGTTTACATCGCTTGAGTTTATGTATGTACGTATCCCAGTTGTAGAATCCAGTTGTGGTCTGTAACCATTTACCGCTTGATTGCACGTCGATTTGCGCGGTGCAGAAGCACTTAACTTTATCAACCAGTCACGGTAAGTAAGGGAAAACTTACGTGAAAATACCTAGCAAACTAAAAATAAACTTACACTTTTAATAATCAGAAAATGGAAAATTAATATTACTTACCTACTTATTTTATCTTAGCAAGGAAAAACAGTGCTATGCAAGGATAGATACTGGAACGAATGTAGCCACTACCTGCTTTAGTTACTGCTTGTCCCCATGACAAAAAGGCGTAAGTTTATGTATACACTGGGGGCCTTAACCCGCCACATTAGCAATTCCTCTAAAAGCAATTCATTTCCTGAATCCCAGCTGTCATAAGCAATTTCTCTAATTTGACATATAGCAATTCATAATTTGTGGACCATTTTACGAATCTCCATATAAAACTGCAGATCATATTATGAATTGTCAGTTTGTGACATTTTACGAAGATTTATATTATTTTCTTATTATGATTCTGCTAAACTGACCGTTTTAAGCCCCCAGGACAGGATCGTCGACCTAGATAACATGCCATGAAAGGTGCCAGCTGCAATGACGTAGACGTAAAACTTGCTAGATAAAATAATACTCGGTGGAAAATAAAAATAAGAGCCCCTTACTAAGACTTCTAAGCCTTGTAAAGTATTGTAAGATATGATAAGAGAATCAAAAGCGCGAGTTATGAAACATTGTAACTTTTATCAATGCGTTGATGAGTAGACACAACTAGTTAGTAAATCAAAACTAAGCAGGCATCTAAGTAACACTCAATGTTTGCGATTCTAAAAGCAAGTAACTTGTACCTATGAAGCCTCTCTCATTATACTTACCCAGCGGCATTGTGTGAGCAGTGGTGGCCCAGTGGTAACCAGAAAATGTAAATAATTTCACCACCACTTCTCAAAACGGTGAAGGAAATCATCGTGAGGAAACCGGCATGGCCTAAAAATTCAAAGACATGTGACATCTACCAACCCGCACTGGGCCTGGTGGATTATGGCCTACTCCCTCTCACCGAGAAGAGGCCTGTGTCTGCGAGCAGTAGGAACATTATACGCTGATTATTGCTTAAAGGCATGCATATATGAAGTCATTAATTAATTACCATATAAAATCAAGTACTAAATCCACTCTCTTGACTAAATAATATATTATTTACTCGACGTTTGGAGTGAGAACTACAAACGCAACTCATTGAAATTGATTTGAAAACTTTTGAAAGTGCCTCAGTAAAATTATCTGGCGAAACTATCTCGATCCGATTCTGTCTATTTTTATTGGAATTTAACTTTCATGTACACGTTGATCTAGGACTAGGAATAAATAAAAGAGAACATGTTTGTAATGAATCAGCCACTTTTCGAATACAAATGGAATCTATCAGATTTTTCGGAAACTTTAAATATCTCATAATATCGCTGCTATGGGAACACAAATGTAATAAAGTATCTTTCTCTAACCATTTTGAGACTGACATTTATAAAAGGATCGAGTGCCGATTACAATTTGGTAATTGTGTTGTTTTTTTTTTAATAAGGAAATCAGCAGCATCCGGTTAGACTGGAAGCTGACCCCAACATGTTAGGAAAAGGCTAGGCAGATGATGGATGTTTCATAATAGGGAAAAGGCAGCACGCATAATTATAATAATATGATTGACTTGTCTTCGTCTTCGTAGATATATCCACGACTGCATTTCCTGAAGTATTAAATACGTATATTTGACCATTTTGCACCTGTCTCAACCAAGCAATGCTCATTCTATAGGTTCGGCATTAGCAATTGGCAGGTTTTACCAAAATTAGCATATCGCAGCACATCGCATACCTATATATTCACAAGGCATCGTTTAAGTACATTGTTAACCTGTAAAGTCCGTAAACGGAGTCTGTAAACAAGTTTACGAGTTGCAAGATGTCACAACAAATTATTGACTGACTGGCTACTTAAACGTAACTTGTTTTCGTCGCGTCTTCAATGCCTTTAGCAGATAGGTATTGAATTACTGGATTTTTCCTCATTTTTTTTTTTGTTTTCGCTTCGGAAAATAATGAAAGATTTCTTTAGGTAGGTAGGTAGTTGGATCATAAAGTATTATCATGTCTTGTTATAAATGGAATAATGCTGATTAGACGACAATGTTAAAAGGTATTATTAGTTTTTTTTTAATGCAAGGGTTAATTGAGGACTATAATAAATTGTAGCTGAAGGTTCTCAGCTTACTTTGACTGTAAAAGTTTTGACTTGGTCACCGGCGGTGGGTGTATACCTACCTATGTATGTACATTGTATATAGGAGCCTACAACTAAAATTAAAATACTTAATTAATAAATTCTACCTAGGAAGGTATTATGAAAATCATCACAGAAATCACAATCACAGGAGAAAATCATGCAGATAAATAGGTAGGTACTACCCAAAACTCACGCAACTATCAATCCGCTTTCTCCACCAAAAGGAAGATGAGCACTTTATATTTTTCCATTAACCTTGTCCTACCGAGTGGGCGGCCATCACACTGACCCTTTGGCACAGTAACGACGACATGGACACTTTGCCGGTATAAATTATAGCCTTTTAAAGTTCCTCGCGAATTCGGGACAAAAGAAAAAACGTCTGGTGTCTGTATATGTCTGTATAAGTTGGAAAGTTATGTGGTAGGTATACGGGATGAGTCGTTATAGTGCTCGTAGGTAATGAGGTCACTGATTTTTTGGTAAGTACACACCAGGGCTTTCATATCTTCAGCATTTTTAACCTTAAGAAAATTTTATGGTAGGTCATCTTAGGGGCCGGGTTTGTCTATACTAAATAACATTTCAGCATTAGAACTTTTATTTTTATCATAATCAGCCTATAATGGTCCCAGCACTGCTGGGACACAAGCGTCCTCTCGGTGACACGGAGTGACTCGTAAGCGGGCCGTAGTCCACCACGCGGACCCAGTGCGGGTTGTTAGATGTTACATGTCTTCGAATTTTTCGTTGTAGGACATGCCATGTAGGACATGTTTCCTCACGATGTTTTCCTTCACCGTTTTAAGAGCAGTGGTGATGAAATAATTAACACAAAATAAGCGACGCCTGCTGCCGCCTGCACGGGCTACGGAATTGACCCTTAAAGCACCTGTCTGGGTTAGAAACTACAAGTCGTACGTTGCGGCCTATGTCACTGGGCCACCACTGCTCTCTCATATTTTTTAGTATTTATTTTATTTCAACTGCATTTACAATACCGGTACATAGTCTATGCATGTACCATTAATGAAATGACATAGGTCATCGGATGACTTAGGTTTTCTCAATGAATGAAAAGCCTGATGAAAGGCGCTCTCATGTCACAAATCGTATTGTTAATTAATTATTACAGATTATGTAATAGTCCTACATAAAGTATAAAATAGCTTTTCATTATTTTTACCGTTATCACGGTGGTCCACATTCGCCCTCGATCGCAAGAGTTGGAAGTCATGGGAAGAGGCCTTTTCCAGTGGGATGAAAGGTACAGACAAGTACCCAGGTAACGGTAAAAAAAGAAAAGCTATTCTCTAAAGCTCTGGTCTAAAATTATAATAAATTCAAACTTACCGAAAAATCCTCTGCCCTGTTCCTTGATAGTCGAGTTTTTTTCCGCACTTTGTAAATGGTTCCACGCATGTTGCACACCACTAGTCCGTCTAAATTTATTAGTAGTACTTCTACAATCAGCATTCCGTACCAAAACTAATATCACTATAAATATCACTTTGTAACAATCCGATTGCGAGAACATTTTAATCGTTTCATAATTGTAAACGTACAAATCTTTGGTAGAAATAATAATAATTACAAATTAATACTTATTTCCTAAAATAATTTTCACTTTTGTTTTTAATAAATATATTTTCCTTTTCGCGGGTAAAATTCGTGCCGGCCATTTTCGCGGTACGCGCGGCGCAAGCGCTGTGTCGACGGTCGCACTGCGATTGGATACGGGCACGTTCAAAATTACAGAAAAGCGTCTCGGAGAGATAGTTATCTTTTCGTTTTTTTTTACGGCCTTGGACTTAGGAAAGGTTATGGTCGAAACATGATTAAATGTGCTCGAATTACATTACGAAAGTTTTCATCTCATAAATCTTATGGGCTTGTTTCCGTTCATTTTACTTACCTACCTTTCAACGAAAGTTTCGTTAATACCTATTGAATGAGGCCTTCAATTGTGTTTTACGCATTTTAAACCAGCTCATCGTCATCATATCATACCGGCAACGATTAATATAAATTGAGGATGTCCCGCAACTTTGCCAGCGCAAAACCTGCTTGTCCCGTTTTGTAAATCCCGCCATGCGAATAAATCTTATCAATTAGGTACCTACCCAGATGTCTCGCCTTAAAAGGTGTGAACGCTGAAAATACCTAAGTAGCTACCTACTTCAAATTACACGTTTTTAATTTTAATCAATAATTAGAGTGGTGCCAATTTGTTGATGAATCAGTTACCTACCTATGTAGGTAAGTACCTACCGTTTCTCTTTCAATATTTTTTATTTTAAAATAACTTGAATTATTTTAGCCTCTCCCCCACAGGTGCGTTTCGTTCCATAATAACGCAAGCGTTATTGCGATATCTGTTTTCAGTAGGTACAAAAAGGGATTTTGTCTGGACGGCTACGAAGTTAGGTACGTTGCTGCGATAATAACGACGCAATACAAGCTATAGCTATCATTTTTTAGTGTCTGACATTTGATACCTACTTACATAGGCAAAAGTCAACAAATTATCGATACAGGATACAAACGTGTACGAGCTGCTGTCCCAGCGTGATAAACCGGTGGTACGAAGGGCACGAGTCGGCAGCCTTACTTCCTGCGTGTTGGTAGATAGTGATCCAGGTTAATTGGCCTAATTAGCTGTCAAGTATCTACAATGAAGTGATAACAGGGTACAAATTAGCTACAGGTAATAAATTAAAAGTAATCTACTTAAATCGTAGTAGGTAGCGTTAATCGTGGCTTGATTAGTTCAGTTACTTACATAAACCTAATAATAGACAGTATATAAATACCTATTGGATTATAGGTATTGAACCTAAGCAATCTCACACCGATATATTTTTTCAAATCAGGAACCACACGTCTGATAACACAATCTCTCTAATGGCTACGGTATGGACTCCCTCGGGCACATCACTCTTGCACCGGTATAAGGCCCGTGCAGGAGATATGAAAACCAAAATAGCGCACTTTCATTCACAGAAACATGATTCACCTTTGCTTCCTAAAAAACAAAAAGAAGTTAAAAGCCAGCCTTTTATCGACGCAGAGCTCGGAGGTCCGGAGAGCATATCAGTTTTATTTTTCCTATTGCATGCAGTACGGCCGCACGCTTTCTCTAATTACTTTGGCAAGTCGCGTCCACAGGATGCGGACGTTTACATTTGTGGAGCGAAACTATTAGATAGATAGGTACATCATTACATAGTAGGTAAGTAGGTACCTACGTTACTTGAACATTTGCATGAACGTGGCACTTGGTAGATAAGTAATGTAGACGACAGGGATTGGCCATAAACCTTACGTTGATGTTTGAGATAATTTAATCTACTTACATCTTAGTTTTATTATTAGTACTTACCTTGTTGAATACTTTGATACCTACGTAGGTAGCTTGATGCCTATCATTCTAATTTCTAATGTAGGAAAGCTTAGAAGCACTGGGTATTGCTTGTAATAAAAAGTTCATTTGCATAGAGTAGTAGGTAATAGATTTACCAAATCTACTTTTTTTATGCCAGCGAACGCATTTTTCCTATTCATCCAGTTATTATGTGCGTGGGTATCTTTTAAAAAACCCTCGGGCACCTTTTCTCCAGGTTCATAGGTACTCGGATTCCTCTATTTCTCTCAAAGAAAAACACGGATATTTTTTATAACGCGAACCAATGAACTTCCTATGTCCTAATTTCTATATAGATAGATTTCTTCCTACCGTCAATATTATAAGCCAAAATCTCCCAAGACTTGTCACAACACTGAGCTCTTACTTGTTCACGTCGTAAGCCGGATTATAGCTACATGCCTCTCGATAATTTATTCATTCGTACTCGTAAAGGCTTCGACACGAGTCCTACACGACAAGCACAATCTTAGCGATCTTACACTCAACCCTACTCTCTGTGGTGCCTAAAATTAGTTTGGCCCATATTATTTTCCATGTTGACTATCCTATAACTAATATTATAAATACGAAAGTGAATTTGTTTGTCACGTTTTCACGCTAAAACGGCTGAACGGATATTGATGAAATTTGTCACATGGTTAGACCATGACCCGGAGAAGGACATAGGCTACTTTCATCTTGGATCGCAGACGTACCTAGTCGCAGAAAACAGCTAGTTCTCTATAAATGTTTTAGCCGTTCAATCTAAACAATTCAGGTATTGACAATTTTGTGACAAGACTTGAATTTTTACTCGTTTCGAGAGATGATTGAACCAATATTATTATTGGAAAACTATTTCCTGCCTTCCTGTGGTACCTATTTGGAACTGAATAGGTACTTTAATATTTTACAATGTTAGTGTGGACATAGTTTTCTTCGATAAGGCTAGAAATTTTTTGTACCTAGTTGAAATTTTTGGAACCTAAGATACGACATTGCGAGCGTACTGTCCCATAGGTACATTTCATGGTTGCCCGAGTTTTTCGGAAATGGGCATCTGGCAATTGGTTATTCCGGAAAAGCGTCGTTCTGGGAATTGACCGTTCTGTTAATTGGACGTGGCCTTTGGACGTTTTCGGAAATAGACTGTCTGAAGCAGTCGAGGCACATTTAAAATGTCAGGAAAAAAAATGTGTTTTTACAGAAAGTGAAACTCCTAGCTCATGCATCTGCACTTTAGATAATAATGTCTGCGTGCGATTCAAGATCATCATTATACGTTCATTTGCAGTGTTGCGTGCGGTCAGAGAGGCTTTACTTTCCGAGCCATGTGCGTTTGACCTGAATTTTAACTAAGTACCTATATTAATCGGTACGATACATAACACGGAAATCTATCTTACTGTCTACCTGATAGAACTAACTGTACTTCTTTCTACTCAAGTGTTCCCGAGGGTTGGTACCCTGGACAAAAGTCAATCGTGCAATCAACTATCATTAGAATTACATGGGTACGCTACAGGAGTCTCGAGGAGGGGTTTGTGGCTAACTAATAACAGCCGGACGGGTCCACCGATCAGGTAAAGCTACGCTTTCCGCGGTTCCTCCGTGCCTCGGAAAGCACGTTAACCGTTGATCCCAGCTGTCACTTCGGGTCGTCAGATGCCCGAAAGTCTGACAACCAGTCTTACCAAGGGGTATCATATTACCCAATAATTGGGTTGTGAAGGTCCGATAGGCGGTCGCTCCATGTAAAATACTGGTATTCAGCTGCATCCGGTGAGTCTGGAAGCCGACCGCAACATAGATGGGGAAAGGCTCGATTAATTATATCTCGATTTATAGCTAACATCCTAATACTGAATACAGTGCTGTCGTATAAAAGTAGGCATTTAGAAAGCTTAATAAAACTCTAGTATCTAGTTTCATTATTTATTGCTTCGTTTTATATTGTAAACAATTCGTTGAATTATCTCTTAATCACCTACTTGGCCGTAGAAATATACATGGGCTTAAAAATTAAACAAAAAAAATAATACCAATGCAAATACAGAATAGTCAAACATCAACAGATAATATAAATATATCTCCAAAACAAGAAAATTGAATTACAGATGTTAGGTGTTCGCAAAACTTCTATATTACACGAAATTACACTTTGAGTGATCATAAAATCTTTGCGAAAAACTCACACCACTAAAATTTACATTCAAGTTCAATAATTTAAATACTGCTTTTATTTTATTGTCAAATTTTTAAAATACATCAATTAACATCACTACTAAGTATATAATTTATTTAAATTTACAAATAGTGTATATAATATGTATAGTTTTAAAAATAATAATGTTAGCAACATAGCAACCAACTATTGTTTAACTTAATCAGATCAAAATTATAGTAAACTATAAAACTTAATAAATTGAACTGTTATTTTTGTGCTATGGGTTTTTGTAAACAAATTATAATATGGTAACTATTTCTCCAAATCCAACTCAAATCCGTTCAAAAGTTAACAAAATCAAAAGAAAGGAGTTTACTTACAATCACTTATTTGTAGAATTAATATTGCCTAAAGAGAAAATAATTTGAAAAATAATGTAGTCAAAAATTCAATAGTCACGACATAAAAACCATCAAGAGATATAGCTGGCAATACAAACAATATCATCTGTAATGATTTTAAATTAAACACTAAAATGCTTGTCATCCGGAATACTTTCAATATTATTTACCACTGCATTTACTATCACATCTGTACCACTTGTGAACTTCTACTTTTTGTCAAGATGTTTGTATCAAATAGAAACTAGACTTTCTTTATCGAAAAGTTAATTAACTGTAAGCAAACTCCTACCGCCTGCAACCGAGTTAACTTTAACTACAGTTAAAATTAACCTACCAGTCCAGAAACCAGTAACTGCGACCTTATTTCGATCAGTGTTAATAAAAACATATTTTCTAAAAATGCCGTTAGGCTTAACTAAAAGCTGGAAGCTGGAATTAAAAAAAAACTGCGAAAAAGCTTATCACGAATGTACTAAGATTGACGATAAAGGCTTTTCTGAGGAAAATATCTTAGTTAATAAACAAACCATAATCTTCAATGGATATGAACTCGACAAAGACAAGCACCCTTGATTGCCCATTTCGGCAAAAGTGAGTAGATACTTCCATAAGGTAGCATTTTTCCGGTTAGCATTTTTGCCTCTCTCGCCACCCATAGTACATTCGTAATCTTACAGCACTGAAACAACGTAATATCAAAAATGTCTGTACAAAAAACTTAAACTACAAAATATGTGCTGAAATTATTAAAAAATCTGTGTCAATAAGCCTCATCACACGTTAATATCAATGAGATCGCTTTACATCGCGTTACAAACACTGGAGTACTCAGCTCAGTTTCAATAACAATTCGCAATATGTTAAAAACAAAAGCCAGCTTGAGAACTTTCGCTCGAAAGTAGCATGTCTTCCATTGCAGTATTTCTATAGCACAATAAACCTCATTTGGGAGATTGTCTTTGAAAACCGCAATGGACTTGATTCGTTTTAGATACTTGCGGTAAACACCCGGACACAGGAACCGATCGAGTACAAAATAAAGTTGACGGCCGATACTTAGTCAATTGACTAAAATTTTCAAAAATCATTTGGCACCTGAAATAGGTTTTTGATTTTTAGAAAGTTTATTTAAATAATACTATAATATGCTAACGCCAGATTTCAACTCGCTTTGCAAACATATTTATTTTATAATAACTAAAATCGTCCCACCGCACGACTATTTTCACGTTATTATTCCCTCTGCTCTATGTGACATTAGATATCCCTGACTAAAAACTCATAAATGTTAATTGCAGACTTCATCAAATAATATATAATAATAAACTCATGTAATAGAAATACGGCTAATAAACTCGTAACTCGAAGAAAATACAATACATGAAGTAAGAGAAAATAGTTTAAAAAATTAGTATAAACCTTATAGAAAAGAATAGAAAATACTGAAATCGGGTTTTAGCATAAACAGTATAAAAGGAGTTCATACAACTCGTTTATTAAATTCTCGTTAGGAGAGGAAATATGTACAGTGAAAACTATAAAGAATTAACATGTGTTTAGAAGACGGCGTCGTTACAATACAAACTACTTTACACGTAGCACTACAGTCTTAGGAAGTCGTATAATTATATATTTTTTTTACTTGAAATTAAATCAACTTTATGGATTAATTTGCTAATATTTCTTCGTACATCTGTTTTCCTAAAAGTCTGACAACCAGTCTTTCCAAGGGGTATCATGCTACCCAGTAACTGGTTTGTGGAGGTCAGATAGACAGTCGCTCCATGTAAAATACTGGTATTCAGCTGCATCTGGTTAGACTGGAAGCCGACCTCAACATAGTTGGGAAAAGGCAAGGTCCAAGGTAGACTAGATTTCTTCATAAATCTCTATTGTATACTTTACCCACGGATCGAAAAGCCAATACAGTTCATTTTTATTTGGAGTACTTGGCTTTTGTATTACGGTGTATATATTGCGTTTTATTTGTGCAGAATAAACTTTTTTTTTTTTTTCATTACATTTTATACCTCGTGTCAATTTTGGTGATTGGTTGTGAACTTCTTGATATTTTAGTCGACCAATCACAACAGACACTGACATTAATAACACATTTATTTATGAAGATACTAGCTATGTTTAAAAGTATAATAATCCCTAAAGTTGATTTCACTTTCATAAAATATTAGAACTAGAATTGGGGCGGAAAATGATATAAGTGTATTGACAACACAATTAATTGGCAAAGTTCTCGTGTATAATATTATTATCGTGTCGCTGAAACACGTACTTACATCTCACCATTAAATAATAGTCGAGACAATCGATTGAAACTAATACTACTTAGTAAAAATATTTTTTTCTTACGACCACATTCTACCATTTGAAGATGGCAACCCCAGAAAATAAGAATATTCCCATACAATATTTAGGACTGAAATCACTTCACCGATAAGGTACTAATTCATGCATATAGTGACTATATAAAAGTCTATATATTTAGCTAAAACACTAGTATGTATAAACAACAAAATGTAACTATTCCGTCTCTAGGTTATCCCTACGTTACTACTTTACATCAGTGATAATCAAGTTAATTCCCGCCATATTTTAAAATGCCGTCGTAGCTATGTTGTGTTTTTCTAAGAAACATAGTTAGTATTCATAATTTTTTTCCTGCATATATGATAGAGGACTGATATCTGTGAGTTTCTCTGAAATGTTAAATATAGCCAGGTTCATTGATTGTTAAATACCCCTTCTAGAGATTTAGCAAAATACTAGGCGGTCAAGTTTAAAAACGCTTGTTTTGCGGTTTTCCTGATCATGTCAAATATCGCCTTTAGGAATAAAAGATCCTTTGTATTTATTTCCATGTCTTGGTATCTTTAACTCTTTCCTTCTTTTTCTTTTTAATGGCAAAGTACAATATGGCGTTCTCAACTGACTTCTAATAATGATATAATACGGACGCATGCACTTACTAGTGGCCCGCTAAGTAATAATCATCTATCAAGATCCGCTACGATATACCAAACAGTATCTAAGTATGGAACAGTTCAGTTTGCTCTAATTTCCACATTAAAAGACTTACTAGTTTCTTTTTTTCTCTAAATTTTTACCAAACTTTTTTTAAATAATATCCTTCCATCTTGATAGGCAAAGGCCCGTTTCTCAAAATATCTAATTATTGTGACATTGGTGCGTTAGATTATAGGCCAAGATTATTCATATCATGTGCATTAATTCCATAGTAGTTGTAAAAAGTGATGATATTTCAATATCTTATATATTTATTTATAAGTATAAGAAAAACTGTGTTATAAAAAGATCGATTCATATTGCATCGAGATAAAGAAAAAGGGCAAAGATAACAGGACCATTTCTGAAAAAAATTAGAAAAATATACTGATTAGCGTTTAGTGCACGTTTTTCATAACTATTGCTATTTTATTTATTATTATTTCTATCTATGACTGCTGTTTTAAAGCTACAAGTTGCTCATAAAATCGGAAAAAGTTAAAACTCCGTCGACAATCACGAATTATTAATTTCTCCCTGATTCGTCAAATCCCGATGCAATGCCAACCGAACCACCATATAAGACTTATTGCACACATACGTATATTTGTCTATGTATATATTTATCGGAGTATAATGTGAAGTATAATACATTTGTAAAGTTGTATATCGCTTTCTCCACTAGCACCGAAACCTTGGATTTCAGTTTCCTTTAGACCAATTATGAACACTTACGTTTTTATAAGAAATATTATGTACATAGAGCCTATTTTCGAATGAGTGATTTCTCAACTTATTCCAATGTTAAAATTTCTAATAATCAATTACCGATTAACAGTAAATATATATGTGCGTAGGATTCAAGACATGTCACTAATTTGAAAACAGGCTCTAGTCATAAAAGCACCAAAAAGAAAATAAATAAACTTAGTACAAAGATCGACAGTTTGAATCAATACATACTATAGTATCGATTAATCTCTAGTATCGATAAATTTTCACTCCGATATACTTCCAAACTATTTATTTAGGTAATCGATCATGAAGCGACTACTAATCGATATCAGAGCGAAATCTATTTTAAAACACCGTGAAACACAATATCATTGGAACAAGCTAAAAAAAAGTTGGCACACGTATAAAAATGTAAATGACGTCGCATCGATCTGTCAATACACAAAAACCGTATTTCAGTAAGACTTCCAGAGACCTTTTATAGCTTTGAGTTTGGGCGACTTTTTCGTAGCTTCAAATTCCTGTTTGAAACTAGTAATGAATTTATCTCGTAAACTTTGTCGCGGCGCCGACGGCTTCAACAAAAACTTTTTCAGGTCATTCGTGAAGCTCTTAGCCGTGTAGTTCGGTTCCTCCCTGATCGATTCGTCGCCGTCGTTACTCGATTCAAGGAACGATACCGATTTGTTTGATTGTATCGAGTTTTTACGCTCGCGAGAGTTTCTAGGTGTCGATTTCGAGCGCGACGTGACCTTAGGTTGGCTGTAGCTTTTCGATACCATCGAGTATTGGTCGTCATCGATGGAGTCCAGGGTGTCTGTCGATCGGTTGCAGACTCTACAGCAAAGTTGGCAATGCTCCTTATCACTGTGGTACCTACCGTTGCAGTACACGTAGTTGTCTTTGAGCCGAGAGCTCCTTGTTGTTTTAGACTTGTCTTTCGAGGACTTTTCTTTATAGTCCCCGCGGTCGTTACGTCTCGAACGTTTCCTGCGACACTTGGGGCAGTTGTTGCGTGCGATACGGCGGAGTTCTTTGAGGAACTCGTAATCGATTTCGAAGTACTTAGCGTCAGGTTCGGAGTAATACCTGACGTCCGAGTCAGTGGAGTCGCTGCGGGGCTGTTCCTTCTTGCGGGCGAGCCGGTCCTCGCGGCCGGGGTCGGAGTAGTAGGCGGGCGGGCGGGCGGGCCGGTGCGCGCAGAACGTCACGGCCTTGTGGCGCGCGCGCGCGCGGCCGCCTCGCGCGCGCGGCGCGGGCGGCAGGGGTCAGGCCTGCACGGACGGGACCCACAGCGTCTTGTTCTGTTCCTCCTCCACGGCCGCTTTGATCTGCGTGCACGTGTATGCGATGTTCACGCCTGCTGGGATCTCCGCTGCAAAACAGATTTAAAATTAGAGCGACGTGAAAAAAAATTGACAGAGACAGGGCGATGTTTTAAACAGGTTTAGCGTATTTAGTGATTAGTGGTGCAAGTGGGCCTTAGTCAAAGATTAAAAGAGTTTCAATTTTCATTCATACCTGAAATATAGCTCCTATACTCATTCTCGACCTTCAGTCCATGCTCATACATCTCCTTAGCGGCCTTAGCGGACACTTTGTCTGCGTGTCTCGTGTCTTTGACCTCTTTGATCTGCTTGAAGGACTTGAACTTGATGAACAGGACTATCGGGTAGATCTGTTGTTTGTGCAGCTTTTCTATCGTCGCTACGCTTATGTCTAGGATGCAGTGAATGCCCTGGGAGGAGATAAATAGAAATAAAGAGTTTTTAGTTTGAGTTATTGAATGTCGTGTGGGTAATAGATTACCGGCAATAGTTATTGTATACCATTCGCCCTCTAAAAAGCTTATTTTATTCACTGAAAACAGTGAATACACAGTTGGTGTTTGAATTTAGAACACACCAATATATTCGACCTACATCTTAATGCTATACCTCCTTGAGAAAAATAATCGATACAAACTCCTTGTGCAAAGAATACTCTACATACAAACTCCATGTGAAAATAACTTCTCGAGATTTGATTGGTCGACATTTTCGACTAGGAGTTTAGCATTAGAATAAAAACTGTTTTGTGTTTATTGCTGTCATAAGGAAATTGGCGCTATTTTGAATACTGTAAGTTGTACGAACACAAAGTTTAGGGTTACTTAATAATAAATCGATTGAAAATGCATTCAAGTGATGAGAATATTAAATGTCTTTTTTCGTTTAAACCTTTCTTTTTCTCGTAGTCATACTATAGTATAGAACTCTTGAATAAAACGGATTTATATCGAGGGCCATAAATCACTCGCGGCGCTCAGGATTCTAATACTTGAATCACGAGGGTAGCGAGTGATTCGTTAGTTTTGTGGCGTGTCGGTAGATTCTTTGTTTAATTGATGCGATGTATAAAAGGCCGAACACCGTACGTTACTAATGAAGAAAGTGTAAAGTTCCAGCTTACCTTCTCGGCCAAATCCCTGATGGCATGCAGCGGGATGCAGTCTATGTGCGTGCAGTCGGGGCGCAGGCGCGGCTCCAGGTGCGTGCCGCGAGCCAGCGCAGGCGCAGCGCCCGCCACCGGCAGCGCCGCGGGGCGCGCCAGGCCGAACGCGTGCGGCCAGTCCGACGCCAGGCGCGCCGCCACCGCGCGCGACAGCGGGCCCAGCACCACCACGGGGCGCTGGCTGCCGTCTGGGTATAGTGTAGCAAGAGAGTTAGAGCTGCCTAGTACTACGATCACATTTCACTAGGCGTGCGGCCAGTCCGACGCCAGGCCGTTACACTTTTTTTAAATTAATATTGTCACTAATTTCGTGTCGCTGACTAACATTGTTAAATGGGCTTCGAAATCCCTTCGTCAATATAAGGGAGCAACTAGTACAGTCACGGACTTTAGTTGATGAGCCACCTTCAAACTTTTCAATTTTGCTGTTTCATACATTCACAAGATTACACGATTAAACACGAACTCAAATCGCACGCTCGTAAACAAGATGACAAATAAATTACTTTTAATCAGAAATAGTCTTATCCACAGAGGTTGACTAATAAGTTCTCAATGATAAAAAATTAAAAATAAATACAATGTTGCATTAAAATTGTCAAATCTATTTGATACCGACCTTCTTTGAATCATAGCTCATTAACTCGTTATTTCTGAAAACTTAACTGAAGTCAGTGACAGTTGAAATATCAATGTCAGAGACGTTACTTATCAAACTTGTCGAAATGACTATTATTATTTCTCCGTACGCTAACGTTACTATCGCAACAGTAACCTAGCAACGATTGTTTATCGTTGCTAGGTTACTGTTGCTAGACCTGCTATTGGTTGACTTTGGGCAGTCACTCTACTGTCAAGTTTGTAGTTCTGGCTCTCAGGTTAGCCAACCGGTAAAGATATGAAATATAATTTTCTTCTTCTAATACGAAGACATATGACTTTGCGTGTCGGGAACCGAATACACCCGATTTGCATTACACGGCTAAAATACGAACAGTGCCAGGTGGCTCATCAATTAAAGTCCGTGACTGTATGTAGTCGATGGACGTCGATCATTGATGGAGCAACTAATTTGTAGTCGATGGACGTCGATCATTGATAAATCACAATCCTAAAGACCGCATGCTTAAACAACAACTTATAAATTACGTGTTAGTAAAGAAAGCATAAAGCCGGTCGTTACTATCGTTGATGGTTCTCTCCTTTGATCGAGTTTATAAAGACACGATAAACTTTCCATAGTCTGACAGTGGCAAAATAAGTCAGTCTCCTCGGTTAGTTTTACATCCACAAATAAAAAAGTACTTACAATAAAATAAAATAAAAAAACGACATACTTAAATACAACTCACAGTGCAGTCTTTCGACTCTCTGATAAGATAGCACAGGGACGTCATCAGCCAGGGTCCCACTGTCGCTCCAGCAGCCCAGCTCCGTGTTGGAGAAGGAAGCCAGCTCCTTGCTGTCGCGGTGTTTCTTGCGCCGGAAGAAGGAACGTCGCGCTGTGGTAGAGGCGCGGCGCTGGGCGTCGCCTTCCAGCGTGCCCATCGAGCGGCGGAGGATTTCTTCTACCCTGGATGGTGGATTAATTGTTGTGTTACTTGTTGAAAATCGAAATAGAGATGTTAACAGAGGCTGTTTTAAAGACTAAAGAAATGTGCAATAGTACTGTGTCTTGGTTCAAATGAGCATAGTTTTTAGGAACGCATTAAACATCGAAATCGTAATAATTTGTGTCCGAAAGTAAATATAAATAATAATGATTGAACATTCAAAAATATTTGTCTTTGTTAAATTTTGTAGAGCACCACTATGACGTAGGTTCTTTATGGTCCTTGAGGCTTAAAATATAAAGGGTGCAGAATCGCTGGAGAATTAAGGATCAACTCACTTGAATTTACTAGGAATCGTCCCCCAATGTCGTTTCGACCCCTTACAATCGAGTTGCCAAGCCCTCCAAAGGCCGGGCGATCCGTTGAACAGCGTATTATCCACGAACAAGACCTCGTCCTTTCTGAACCATAGAGAGTACTCGTCTATGGTGTCCATCCCGATGGACGTGATCTTGGCGCAGCGGTCGAAGCCCGCGCGGATGTAGAAGGCGTCGCCGGGCTTGTCCTTTATGTCGTGGTATTGTTGCAGGTCGTGCCGGACGAGCACGCTTACCTAGGGGAGTAGAATACTTTTAATTTTCTGTGTGAAACATGTGGATAGAAATAACCTCGAACAGACAAAAAAAACAAAGATGGCAGAATAAGTAGAGATCGTGGAAAAGAATATTTGGTTAATTTTAGCATTCTGTGTACGTTTTTCTTGTATAGGTACAAAAATAAATGGCGAAATAACTTTATAGATACTATTCCGCTTGCAAGGTTGCGACAGATGCAAATAGAAAGAAACTGCAATGAAGTTAAATTATAAAGGTATCAATATCTTACTTTGTCTGCCGGCTTAGCTAACTCCAACGCCGCTTGCTCAGCAGTAGCTCTCCTCAGATCCACATTATTGTACTCCAGTATCTGATCCCCAGTCCTCAGCCCCGCATTATAAGCCGGTGACTCAATCTGCACGCTATGGACATATATACCCACGGCATTGCCTCCGACCAAGCTTATACCGAGGTCTGAACAGTTTCTCATCTCTATCAGAAGAAATCTAGGCAAGTCTTTGTTGGTTTGCGACTGCCGTAACGTTGCCACTTCAGTTGAAGGCTGTTCTAATCTTATAGATTGTTGCGGTCCTGGAGAATTTCTAGGCGTTGGAGAACCAGACAAAGAAACTTCTTCATCGTGCGAACTTTCTCCTGAAGACGAACTTCCTGGTACTTCAACTTCGTCCTTATATTTTTCAGGACTGTATTGCACAAGCATTGTGATCGAGTTTCCGATTTGTCGGAGAACCCGAGCGGCGAGCGTGTAGGTCGCTGAACGCATGTTGATCCCACACACTTCTAAAAGTTGGTCGCCGACTTGAAGACCAACTTGGCTGGCAAGAGAATTGTCGTTAACAGTAGATACGAACACACCTCCACTGCTTGGTGGGCAGTAGATCTGTATACCAAGAGGCTGCTGACTCTTATCTATGTGCACTCTTCTTAACTCCCCCGGCAAAGGCTTATTCCACCCCAAGCCACAGTATTCAGGCATGGAGTTCCTAGTTTTGTGCGTCAGTTGCTTCGCCCCTCGCCCTGGTGACAATACTTCAACGTGAAATGTCGGCATCGGAGAGTTTCGTTCAGAACTTCTCTCTATAGAGCCTGTGCTTAACTTTCCCGCTGAGTTTTTTGACGTGACGCTCGGGTTCGAGGGGATACGAAATCGCTGGTTTTCTTTCTTACGAGGAAATGTTCCACCTTCGTATGTGTGGTGGTAGTCGCCTGCTCTGTTAGTTCGTGGAACTGGTTGGAGATCAGACATGTTGTGTGTGTGGGACGTGAACGAGTGCATGTCGTAACTTGTCCCGATACTTTCTCCTGACTGACTCTGTGGGATGTTCGTCGGACTCGCTAAGTGCGGGTACCTATTTGAATTGTGGGGGTTCGAATTCACAAAAGGGCCTCTGTAATACTGCGAAGCTTGAAGCCGCGATTGTGATGGCAATGTTCCCCCGGTCATAGGAAAATTCGCGTTGCTGTTCAAACTGTCAGGTCCAAAACTATCACTGTCCGAAGGGTACTTGTTCACAGTTTTGGGCGACGAGGATTTCTTATTCGAATAATATTGCTCTAGTAAGTCTTTTCCTGGATGATTCTTGATCGAGTGGTCGAGCGAACTGGGTGATTTCCTTGTGACGAAATCCAGGCTTGGGCCTTTGCTGTTGACCATGTAGTCCAAGGAGTGCGGGCTTTTGGTGCGGCTGCGAGTCACTGGCTGGTAGTCCAACGAGTCGTCGGAAGGGTTTAGAACTAAGCTCAGTCTGTTCGGAGTGACGTCATGTTCGGAGTAGTCGCTGATGGACATCTTGTCCTTCTCTAAAGTGCGAATCTTCTCGAAGTTCATGCTGTTGGGGGACGCGAAAGGGTTGTGTATGGCTAAAGGGGCGGGTTTGGGGAAGTGCTCAATAGCGGGGGAGGATTCTATAGACTTGTACACTGAGTGACGGGCTGGGGTGGTGACTTGTGTGAGTGGGGCGTGCCCCAGAGGTATGGGGTTTGAGTTTCGGTTGGTGTTCGATCTTTGAGGTTCTGGCGGCAGTTTTGTAGGCGGACTGAGAAGGATGGAGAGAGGTGGCCTCTCTTTCCTAGACCGTGGTTGTACAATAGTGCCAGTGGAGTTCTCGTCTAAAATGAAGTTGGCCCTCGCTTTGGGCCACGTGCCGCCATTTTTACAGTCGCTCTGAGACTCTTTGTTCTTTCTCCGCGAACGTTTTAGTACACTGCTCGTTTCTTTTACTGGAAAAAAAGTCATTTATAATAATTGATGGTAATTTAAGTACTCAATTAAATTTAACAGATATAACAAAAATTCGTAAAGTGAGAACGACATTTTTAATTGTTATTATTTTACTAGTGAATGCGTTTTTCTAAACTAAATACTACCATTCTGTAACTTTCTTCACAAATACATATGAATAGGTAATTAACTAATTAATACACTATTACTCACTTGTTTTTCCATGATAACTATCGATAACGGAGTCCAGCTCCGCGATCGCATCAGATTCCGGCACCTGTACAAATGACACACGTTCATTTATATGGCACTGCTACTCTAGACTGACATTATGATAATGAGTATTATGACGTCACATTTGCATATTATGCTATATTGGTGACTTGCGGGGAAAGAAAACGAGTGTGGTGGCAGCTAGCATGAAGTGAAATATGTCAATCTTCGTTCCTTTTCTAAGGGCGAATTTCACCAAGGAAAGAACGCGATCAGCAAATCTAAACTGCGTTCAAGAGTTGTCAGTGTCATCATTGCTGTGGAATCTTGACACTTGGCAAATGAGAAGAGGGCTTTTTTTTGACAATTGGACATTTTGTGGCGCAAATATTAGGTATTTTGTGATAAGTTGAACAACGGCATGAGTCATAAAACGACTGATCAAATTGTAACACAGACTTCCCCGTAATAAGTAAATATGCACGTGTCTACAACCAGCAAAGTACACTTAAAATGAACGCAACTTAAGACAGTTTTGTCAATAGTAGGTATTATCAACTTAACATAACATTATTACATATTTATCCAATGACTAACCAGGCCTGTCGGTATACCTCTGCCTAACCTTTCAGGGATTACAGGGTTCGTGATATGTTATGAGTATTTAACCAATGACTTCAACTTAGTAAAGATTATAATAATCGATAAACTTTATAAATAATCGCGGAATAACACGCATGCTTGATTTTCACGTAGTCTCGTATCAGATTTGACAATAACTTTTTAAGATAACTGTACTATACAACACACTGCAAACTACGTCCGAAAAACTTTACAACAAGGTTCTTTAGATAAGTTATTGTTACTTGATTATGCGAAACAAATAAAATAGAAAGCAATTTTTCCTGGAATCTTCATCTCGCTATGATCGCGGTGAAAATAAATTGAATTCCTTTTTAACTCCCGACGGAAAAAGAGGGGTGTTATAAGTTTAACGTGTGTATCTGTGTATCTGTGTGTCTGTCTGCGCCATCGTAGCTGCCAAACTGCTGAACCGATTTTGATTTTTTTGGTTTTGTTTGAAAGGTGACTTAATCGAGAGTGTTCTTAGCTATGATTCAAGAAAATCGGTTCAGCTGTTTGAAAATTATCAGCTCTTTTCTAGTTGATGAATGGATGTGATCTTCCACAGGTCTAATCGATTGGAAATTTAGAATTCTCTTATTTCAATGATATGAAAAGAATATATGTAGTAACCTTGAGCTGATGCTGCAGCATCACCTGGAATTTGCAGGATACCCAACTCCCTCAAGAACTTACAGCAGAGGTATCGTGTTTGTACTCATTGGAAAGGTCTCAACAAATAGGTTACAGATAGATGGTGATCAAAGTCTGATGATGGAGTAGGAAAGATGAATGAGAGTGAATTAGTAGGTAACAAGCTTCACTGTGGCAAAAAACGTACAGCTACGCAGATTTCGGCGAGCTGCGTCTTGATCGTAGCGTTTCTACTAGTGATATAATATAAAATTTAAAAAGCTGGAAATAAAATTAAATTTAAAATTTAAAAAACCCCCGACAAAAACAAAGCGTCTAAAAAGTAAAAAAATAATATCATAAAAGTTGTAGGTAATATTTTGATCCAAGCGTCGTCGTGTCGGGGGTTTTTTAAATTTTAAATTTAATATAACTTTCAAGTTGCCATACTGTCGAATTCCATTTAAATTCAATTTGCAATTGATTCGCTAGTACGGAGAAATTGTGAATTGACTTGTTACGCCGATCCCAAATAAATTGGTATAGCAAGAGAATTGATCAATAAAGAAAGACAAGTAGAAGTAATTGTGTCAAACATACATTCACTTTCGTACAACAAAAAATTATTGTAAGTAACAAGAATAACAGCAATATGATTCCCAAACAAAGAACATACACTCAATTTTTTTTCTGTAAATTATTGACATATTTCGCGCACAAACAAAAAAGTTTATAAATACAATCTTACCTTATTCTGCTTATCTTTCGACTTGCTGCGTCCGGTGACCGCCTCGATTTTCCCGCGGATCATGTCCCACGTCCCTGCGAACATCAATGGATCGATATCTTATCGATTCTTATCGATATCTTATCGTATCGATACACACGTCAAGTGGGGCTAGTTTGTTTTCATGGTACGGTACTATATCTATGGATTAAATTATTATTTACTAGCTGCTGCCCGCAGCTTCGCCAGCGGGGACCATAATTATATTTCTAAAATT
This sequence comes from Lithophane semibrunnea, assembly GCA_947363905.1. Taxonomy (NCBI): domain Eukaryota; kingdom Metazoa; phylum Arthropoda; class Insecta; order Lepidoptera; family Noctuidae; genus Lithophane; species Lithophane semibrunnea. The sequence continues at coordinate 16,172,558 of OX376203.1, forward strand.
TAGTTACTCCTTATAACATCAACTATGCCAGTGAAAGTCCAGTCAAAAGCGATCCAGCCGTTTAGCCAAAGGTTTAGGAGATTAGCCAAAACAAACAGGCAGACAAAATTTGTAACAATTGTTTTTTTGTTTTATTCGCCTTATACCTATGTATACTTTCATTATGCATTTAGTAAAAAGCTGTTATTTTGACACTACAAACAGACACATCAATTTTATTTATTTATTTGTATGTATATAGATAGATACGCCTCGTTGGAGATGTTAATATTTGTTTTCTTTGTAGGAATAGTGGAGTTGGAAACTTGGAAGTACTTAAGGGGGTGAAAGCACTTTGTGTATGAAAAAGTAGTATGGGGGTAAAGTGGGATGAAATATGTGGCATGAACCCTCTACGGATTTAGGTAGGTACTTTCCGAAATTGATAATAATAATTATTTAATTCTAGGTGTTCTAAACTAAACTAATATCTGTTCTAGCTTCATATTTTCTGACTGACCGACCCTTTGACAATTCAAAAGTGCCTGTAATTGGTTTATTTGAAATAAATGCTTTGAGTTTGAGTTGAGTTTGAGTTCAACCAAAACATAAAAATCCTAATCCCAACTAATATTATACATTCGAAAGTGAGTTTGTTTGTTTCGTTACGCTTTGAGGCTAAAACGGCTGAACGGATTACGGAACGGAATAGGACATAGGATACTTTTTATCCCGAAATTCCCACGGGATCGAGACTTACGCCGGTGAAACCGCAGGGCGCAGCTAGTCACTGAGCCGTAAGGGTCACTGAGCCGCTATTCGTAAAGGGATACCGGGACCTTGGCAACAGGCAACTGAAGGAACACGGGTGGGTTTTAGTCAGTAAAAGTCTGACACGCCCTTCCGCTCCACCCAGAGCGGGAGAAGTCATTGGATGATTTCCCACCCTCAAAAAAAAAAAAAAAAAAAAAGGGCGCAGCTAGTACACACGGCTACACATCAAGCTATACATTTCCAGTATAAGCTGATCTCGCATTGTACGGAAGTCATATATAATGCGGGATCAGTATAAACTGGAAATGTATAGCTTGATGTGTAGCCGTGCGTACATAATATTTTCAACGTAAAAAACACAAACTGAACTGACACTATGAGACAAAACCTACGCGTACAGTACGACATCAACATTAAACAAGTCTTACCTCTCTCCTGTGGTATTTTCCCCTGACTCCCCGCCGCGACATGGTACACATATCTTCTGTCGAAGTCTGGCATACCGTGGTCTATGTGGACCTAGAAGAGAATAATACATATTACTACTACTGAGAGAATACATAAGGTAATATAATACTTTCATATTTTCCGCTATTCGTTTGAAATACAGAAAAACTGGACTAACTTTGCAAGGGTTTTTTTCGGGTACAGTTGTGTTATTCAAATGGGTTAGTGACAGATAGGCGTGGTGATAGCTGACATTTTTCTGGGTGTCGGCATGCGATTGGTCGGGCAATAGATTTCGCACGTTTTATTCCCATAGGGAATACGCTAAGCTAGCCCGTACAATCAAATTCAAATTGCCCTATTGAATAACTATTTCATAAAAATCATGATAACTAATTTTAACTTAAGAGAATTCATTGTATCAATGATTTTATTTAATGATTATAATTCTGCAAATACATATATTTAACGGTCACGAATCACATTTTCATCAAAATAAAACCTGATTAAACTGAACTGAACTGACACTTGCTAATTGCAAAAAAAGAAAGAAAATTTAATTTTGAGATAGCCCCTGACGCTTTCGCCGTAAGTTCACGCACCTTTCATTTTCTTGCAGTGAAAACGATCTATAAAAAAAAATCAAGTAATAAAAACTAAAACCCAACTACGACTTAAAAGTTATAAACAAGACACCACAGACAGACAAATTAAAAATCCGGAGTCACACGTGTTAGGGCATAAATCGAACAGATTACGTGTGACTCCGGATTTTTAATTTGTGTGTCTGTGGTGTCTTGTTTATACCTTTTAAGTCGTAGTTGGGTTTTAGTTTTTATTACTTGATTTTTTTTTAATTCTTTTGGGTTTATAATATATATATTTTTGAAATGTGCTCATTAAGCCCTTTCATTTGATACCCAACATGGTACGTTTACACCATTTTTTCTTTTAAGTTCTTCACTTTATGTCCTCTAGAGGGCGCCATTGTTAATTTAATGTGACTTCACATAGCCTATAACCAGCGGACAATCACGACGCTTCTAACGATACCTCATTTGTCAAATTGTGATAAGTGGTTTGGAAGATAGGAGGGAACAGATGAACATACATACATACATACATACATACATACCGGTCAAAATCATAACCCTCCTTTTTTCTTCGCCGTAGTCGGGTAAATAGTAATAAGGCTTACCTTAGTATCGGAGGGAGGCTGCACAAACTGGCACCAGGACTCGTCAGTCTGCGAACAGATGTTCACCATCTTGCTATCAGAGTACGAACGCGAGTGATCGTACATTGACACCCTGTTGATAAGAAATATACCATTTTACCACAAAACCGTGTTTATCAGTAGTTTAGCCTAAACACCTTTTAAAAATAACATTTCTGTATGGAGTTTGACATAAAACTGACATTAGACACGCGTTTAAGAAGTGTCTAAGTTTTTGTGGTAAGGCCCACAGCGTAGTGTAACATGAGCAATTTAGTGAAGAAAATACAGGCTAGCGATTTGGTGATCAGAAATCGTTAAGGGATGATTCTTTCTATACAACAACAGGCAATATGTACAATACGGCCGATATAATTTAGCAGTTCCAAACTTCATACAGATGATGAGAGGTGAGAAAAATGCTGCGCAGTCCCAGCAACATTTTTTAGGAACCAAATGGTGACATGAGGCGAGTGAAAGAACATGCGCGACATTAGTAAGCGCCTATATTCAGACCAGACAAGTTATATCAGCCGTATTGTATGTATGTATGAATAGAAAAATGTTTGTAAGTTGTTCAGCACGACGGACAAAATCATCACCGATTAAATCTGAAAACTGGAAGGGGCAACTAGGATAACTTACCAAACAGAAATAAACGACCAAACATTATATATACAAACAAATGCGAAAGTAACTCTCTCTGTCTGCCTGTCGCGCTTTCACGCCAAAAATACTGAACCGATTTAAATGAAATTTGGTACACAGATAGTCTAGAGCCTGAGAAAGGACATGGGCTACTTTTTATCGACATACCACGCGGGCGGAAGCTAGTATATCAATATAGCTTTAAATTCTACTAGGATGAACTATAATATGATAACCTAATTATAAATGCAGGTTGCAACACGTCAACGCGAAATACGTCTTCAATCACTAAAAACATCAGATAAGGCCTATCAAGGAAGTCAAGGTCACAAAAATAAGGACAAAACCCGGACAAAAAAGAAAATTAAGTCCACAAAAGATGTACGACAGTACTTCCCCGACTCACGGTCACTACTCGAATGATACCACAGATCTATCTGTGACTGTTATCTTGATTCTCGACCTTTATCTCAAATATTTGTGTAACGGATATCGTTCGCATTGTACGCGTGCAAAAATGATCACAAAGTTCAGGTATTGGTAAACAAGGTAAGACGAAACGGATATTGAATAAAATAAATGAAAGAAACTGAAAGTGATACACATTTAAAAGTATGGCATTTGTCAAAACCCGAAATACAAAATTGGTGCAAAATTTGGCGGCTTGTGGTGCCACTTTTAGGTTATATTTAGCCAGAATGTGACTTTGATAACTGCAATCGATTTGCAAAAAGTTCGAATAATGACATGGTTTGCTAGGGATTTCTGTTCAATAATTATATCAGTCAGACTAGTATCTGCTATAAACCTGTGCCAGTATATTGTTCCATACCTAAAGTAAACGAGAATTGGCTTTGAAAGCAGCGACACTTTGTATGAACTGCCAAGATGTAGAGACCTAAAAAAAATCATTATGTACCTGTCTCTGGTATTATTGCAGCAGGTATACAGCGGTCTCAGCAGTGTGAGCGCCACAGACTCGTACTGGCACTCATTGAGTAACGCCATCGCTTCCGATACGCTCTTCACGCCTTCCAGTGATACGTTGTTTATCTGTAAGATGTAGTATGTTAGGCTGAGTCCTGAGTGACGGCGCACTGCGCAGGCGGAATGAACGGCGGATAAAACAAATGTTCGAGATGTTCGAACTTGTCCAGGGTGCGAGCGGACGTACTTTTAAAATTAGAAGTTTTGTGGGGGTGCAATATATAAGTGTTTTTACTTACACTGACAACGCGGTCGCCTACGTATAGGTTGCCTTCTTTGGCAGCAGCACTGCCGTTCGCTATTTTGCTTATGAAAATACCTGTGAACAAACTTTATTTTGTTAAAAAGGTTTGAATAAAAAAGAATGAATAACTTTTGCTTTATTACTATGCTGCCATTGTTCAGAGGTTCTAACAAGGCCGCACGGAGTAAACATTACGTAAATTATTACTAGTTTCGTACATAGTTTACTAAGTTCTAAACTTTATTTATTTCTATGGTACTTATTGCGCTTGTCAAAGAAATTAAACCAGAATGTTAGGGGATAGTTGTATTTTCGATTCAAACATTGTTTGAATTTATGTTCCGTTTACGTCGCGCGCCAGTGATAGCCTCTGTGCTCGGTCGTTGCTTATTCGAGCAGGAAAACTAACAAACTTTAGCTCCACGACAGATTAAGATGGCATTAAACTCTTGTCGATAAAACAGTGCTCACCGTGCTGCAGCGCCAGGCCCCTCGCGTCGCCCAGCAGGCTGCGCACGCGCCGCGCCCGCGCGCGCTGCACGGTGAGCGCGGCGGGCGCGCGCGCGTGCCCGCTGGCCCACACGCACACGTAGTAATGTATGTATAGTGCTCACCGTGCTGCAGCGCCAGGCCCCTCGCGTCGCCCAGCAGGCTGCGCACGCGCCGCGCCCGCGCGCGCTGCACGGTGAGCGCGGCGGGCGCGCGCGCGTGCCCGCTGGCCCACACGCACACGTAGTAATGTATGTATAGTGCTCACCGTGCTGCAGCGCCAGGCCCCTCGCGTCGCCCAGCAGGCTGCGCACGCGCCGCGCCCGCGCGCGCTGCACGGTGAGCGCGGCGGGCGCGCGCGCGTGCCCGCTGGCCCACACGCACACGTAGTAATGTATGTATAGTGCTCACCGTGCTGCAGCGCCAGGCCCCTCGCGTCGCCCAGCAGGCTGCGCACGCGCCGCGCCCGCGCGCGCTGCACGGTGAGCGCGGCGGGCGCGCGCGCGTGCCCGCTGGCCCACACGCACACGTAGTAATGTATGTATAGTGCTCACCGTGCTGCAGCGCCAGGCCCCTCGCGTCGCCCAGCAGGCTGCGCACGCGCCGCGCCCGCGCGCGCTGCACGGTGAGCGCGGCGGGCGCGCGCGCGTGCCCGCTGGCCCACACGCACACGTAGTAATGTATGTATAGTGCTCACCGTGCTGCAGCGCCAGGCCCCTCGCGTCGCCCAGCAGGCTGCGCACGCGCCGCGCCCGCGCGCGCTGCACGGTGAGCGCGGCGGGCGCGCGCGCCAGTGCCCCGCGCAGTGCGTGCGCGGCGGCGTGCCCGCTGGCCCACACGCACACGCCGCACGCGGCCGTCACGCGGTCGCACACTCTGCGGGGGGACGGAAATGTTAATTTAACCACTCTAACGTCCGGCCCTCGCGACCATGTATGGTCTCCCACGTCCGACGCATGCGCGCGTCAATCTGCGAGCGTCGCCGCCCGCTCCGTCGTAGCTAAAACCTATATAGCTACTTAACCGTAAAAGCTACGGTAACAAAAAAATAGGAAAAAAAAAGCTTAATTAATAACGAAAGATCAAAGTTATCTATATGTCGCAGATTATAAAAGTTGAGCGATAATAGTCTCTCAATTGATTATTGTAATACTAAGGAGAGGGTAAACGCCGTGACGCGCTCGCTACAGAGTCGTGGTAAGGGAAGTGGCCGAGCGACGAGGCAGTCTTGTGAGGGCAACGAACGGATGCAGACCTCCGCTTCACCTGCGAAACTGTCGGTTTGCCCGAACGTGTAAAGTAGTGCGTGAACATTATTAGTAATGTACCTATTGGATTGTTCTGAAAGTGAAATATTAACTGATTTGCTGTATCATCGTGTTTTATTGTAAACCTGCACTATGGAGTCCGTACCACCGAATCGAGATGATGACGGCAACTATCGCTCAGCCATCGCTGACGCCGTCATAAATTATATTATCATCTTACTAAAAACGAGGTTAAAGCCCAAAACACACACAGAGCGGGAGCGTGTCGGGTCGTTTTCATCGCATCGCGTGAGTCGCGCGGTTCATCGTGTTCACACAGAGCGCGGGCGCGGGGCAGCAGCGTGTCGGGCGCGGGACGGCAGCGGGTCGGGCGCGGTTGTACTTTGACAGGCGGCAGCGGTTGCAGCGTAAAAATGTCGGGTGATTCTGACACGTACGAAGAATTATTATTTTTAATTATTTAAAAAAAAACAACGCGAAAATGGAAAAGGTTGTAGGTTCATGACATTAATAAAAAAAGACATCAATATGGAGAATATCATCCGTACTCCCGCGCCCGACCCGCTCCCGCCCCGCGCTGTTGTGTCGGCGGACGGCGGGCGCGGCTCCCGCGCGGCTCCCGCTCGGGTCCCGCTCCGCGCCCGCGTTCTGTGTGTTGACATCCATATAATTCCTTGAATTACAATTTATGACACCCGCCGTACTCCCGCGCCCGACCCGCTCCCGCCCCGCACCCGCTCTGTGTGTATTTTGGGCTTAAACTTGCAATTAAGCGAAAAAGAGCGGCTAAAAAAAAGCGGCGAAAATTAGACTCGATTTATCAAATAAAACGGTGATATGTAAATATCGTCGTAAAGCACGAATCTTCTAGTTTATTTTGATTAACACATGAAAGATTAAAAAAAAACAAACAACAGTATTTAAGACATATTCGCAGACACACGCCAAATAACAACACGACACACGCGTCAACTGCAGATAAAAAAATCTCATCCAATTATCAAAGCTATTTTTTAGTCGAACTATTTCATCAGCTATCCATATAATCTGACAAACTCTCAAAATAGTATCGCATTTTATCACTAGATGGAATTTAAGACGACTAGTCGCTTCGGATAGTTTACTATTAGCACTACGTCCCGAGACGTAAGACGCGACTTTTTTTTAGGATAGTATAGTATCGTCAGACGTGTGAGTGGATAAAAGTATCGTAATTAAGCAATACCTTTCTTTGTGCTCTCGTTATGTATTTTTCTCTATTTAAGTGTTTTGTGTAAATATTTTTTTTTTATAATTGTCCCTTATGTATTTCTGAACCACCGAGAGGAAGTAATCAATAAGAAACGTTTTCATTACACTAATGCTGTCTATATTAAAAGGCGAGAATACTAACCATTTACACGAATTAACTTTTGATCTCCTTCCAATAATCACCTAATCAAGTCGCGAAACTCTCCTCGTATAAACTAGATTCTCTAACAGATTGTGAAGATAAAATTTAAAAAATCTTCAGACTACCATACCCAAATTAAAAAAAAAACTTCTTTCTTAATACATAACTTTAGGGGTATGAGGAACAGGGTGTAAAGTTCACTCATCCCCCATAGAAAAGGGAGGATCCTCCGACCAGACGGGTGTTGTGTCTGGCGGGCAACTGCCCAATGATTGATATTGGGTTTTTGTATATATGTTCACTGCACGGTAAACTCTAATTGCGCGATGCAGGATTTATGTGACGTCAGGATTTTTGTGTGACGTCAGGTCTTCGATGCGTAGTTCGCATGTGGCGATGTAGATACCGCCACATAACAATGTACTTACTTGATCTTCCCATCGGCGATAGATCCCTTCTTCACAGCGGTCACGTAAATGCTGCAGTCGTTAGGATAGTAAGGCTCTTCCCGCCCACCCGCTAGTTCGAAACCTAACTCGCCATCTTTGTTCAGGCCTGAAAGCTCCACGTCGATTATCTCCCATTCGAAATCCTATAAAAAAGAAACACATATATTATTCCTTATGATAAGTCTGAAAGTCGTGGCTAAGTAATAACAGCCGCTCGGGTCGATCCATCAGATTAAGCTACGCTTGCCGGGGTTGGTCCGTGGATGGGTGACCATTTTCACATATCGAGACTCCTCCGTGCCTCGGAAAGCACGTTAAGCTGTCGGTCCCGGCTGTCATTTGTGGATCTTTGACAGTCGTTACGAGTCGTCAGAAGCACGAAAGTCTGACAACCAGTCTAACCAAGGGGTATCGTACTACCCAGTTACTGGGTTGTGGAGGTCAGATAGGCAGTCGCTCCATGTAAAATACTGGTATTCAGCTGCATCCGGATAGACTGGAAGCCGACCCCAACATAGTTGGGGAAAAAGGCTAGGCAGATTGATTGATTGATAAGTCTGAAAACCAGTTTGCCAAGGAGTATCGTGCTACCCAGTAACTGAATTGTAAAGATCACAAGTCACATAGGCAGTTGCTATGGTTAGACTGGAAGCCGAACCCAACTTAGTTGGGAAAAGGCTAGGGAGATTAATTGATGTAATAATAATTGATGAAGCTTGAAATTAATACAAATGTATCGACTAGGATTACTGTTGATCAACGCGGAAGTTTTTTCAAGACAATGGTGTTACTTTTCAAAGGGGCGGGGTTTCGATTATGAAAGAAGTGGGATCTCGACTGTGAAAGGGGCGGGACTCCAGCTGTTCTATAACTTGTCCAACAGTAGTTTAAAATAGTCTGAGTAGATCATATAGATCATGAGTTACACGATTACTGACAAATGCAAGCTGTGAGTGAATAGGACCTCTAAGTTCGTTTCGCTGTTTCTTCTCCGAGTAGTCACACATTTCCTTTATCGACCTCATATAGTTTTTTAAAATATTATTATCTTGTAAGTTCCCCAAAATACAGAAAAAAAATGTCTATTCTGAATCTGTTTACCTGCACATCAGCATCAACAGCCGAATCCCTGGAATGCGCGTGTCTCCTGCAGTCCTTCCGTTCGTCATCGTCGGCCATAGTGTTGCGCTTCTCTTTGCCTTCCTTCTTGTTGCCATGGCGACGGGCGTCCGCTAACTCGCCTACCATTTGGTCGCGCTCCTAGAAAAAGGTAAAGGCAATAAGTACCTTAAATACCACAAACTAATCTTAATCGTATAAAATCGTTTGAAAGTGATAGAGACAGAATGATGTTTTAATCATTCTGTCTCTGTCACTTTCAAACGATTGACAGAAACAAAACGATAAGTACTCTGAATTCGTTTAGCACTAAATACGTTTAGTGATTCATCACTACTGCTTTCAAAACGGTGAAGACATCGTGAGGAAACCGGCATGTCCTAGAACCATAAATTCGAAGACATGTGACATCTACCAACCCGCACTGGGCACGCGTGGTAGATGATGGCCCACTCCCTCTCAAAGATAGGAGGCCGTCTCCCAGCTGTGGGAACATCACGGCTGATTATAACGTTTAGTGATTTGATTTGTGAATTGAGGTGCCAGCAGCCCTAAATAATTTTATCTATCCCATAAATATAGCTCTTGGTTAGGATCTATTTTTTTACCATTGGTGTCTATAGTTTTCGCGTTTCAGCATGGCAATAGAGGTCATTGGCCTTTCCCTAATATCTCTCCGTAATTGGAACATGTTGAAGATCACGATAGATACATTGATTCAGAAAATTAACAGACTTTTGAAATAGAAATTGCTAGATAATGTAGGTGGGTCAATAACCGCTATTGCCATCTTAAAACGCGACCACCATAGTACACATCAACTAGTTATAGTGTCAAAATTGGCGTTAGAAAAATAATAGGTACCGAATTTAAACTCAATTTCGAGTTACTTACCTTTCTCAGTCGATTGCAGAGTGCCTTGACACTCTCTCGCTCTTGCAACAGCTTGTCTCTTTCTGAGAAAGCCCAGTCTCTTCGCCGTTTCGATACCTGAAATAACAAAAAACAACACATTGCTACACTCGCGACAATCTAAGAAGTCCGTTTTGATGTTTCGTTCTCGTACTTGTAATAAAACGTTATGCCTTGAGAATCAGTTTTAAGCAATGCAGATAACTCGTCCATTACAAACTCTCTAAGTATGTTCAATCGATATGTCTCGAGAATCAGTTTATAAGAAACCAATTTTTTTTTTTTCATCGCTACACAAAGCATTTTTATAGCTGTCAAAACGGACTTCTTAAATTGTCGCGAGCCCTAACAGTCTGGAAAATCTACTAAGCTAGTAAAGAAATAGTAGAACAATTTCCGGTCTATACCGTGTCTTGGACGGTACCGAGAGCTCCTGCGCTTACACACACATTCACACGTGATTGTACACTTGGTTACCACAAGTAAAGCGCGCGTCGCTTCGCTAAGATAAAGATACTATAACGTCCTACTTCACCGTGTCATCTAATACAGAGTGACATTACAATATAACGTTCTTAAATGTGTGCCGTTTTTCAGATCGAATGTTGCATAAGAACCTATCTACTTCTTTTTACTTAACAACATCATTGTTACAAGGCATATTTATTGGCTACATGTGAGGAAATGGCACTATGATTTATGTTGATGTGAGCATTTTTTAGTAATTAAATTATGTATTATTTTAATTTTATGAATGATGCAATACTAACATAGTTATTTTAGGACCTCTTTGTAACTAAGAATTATGGACAAATAATTAGTCTGAAATAAATGAATGTTTTTTTTTTCTTTTTTATATTATTATACCTCGGCCTCTCTCTGCGCGTCGTTGAGCTCGTTCTGCAGCCTGTCGATCTGCTTGCGCAGTCGCTCGAGCTCCTGGTTGGCTTGCTCCAGGTTGTCCACGCGCTCCTTGTCCACGGCATCTACCACCATGCCCACTAGACCTAAGGGAGAATAGATATCAAACATATACTGTGGCATATAACTCATTATTTTATCACCAGAGGCGGTGCAGAGCAGATGTCAACTTCGGCTTGACTGCTTCAAGGATATTTTGACGCTTGAATGACGTCCGGGGAGCGCTACTGCCCCCTGTCAACGTCAGCAGTCATGTAGGTAGAAACCTCGTGCTGAAATATTATGGTCTACGGATACTTTGCCGTCAATATCTTCAATCCCAATGATGGTGCTAATATGTATAAGAATAAGGGGTGTCTGATAGGGATTTACCATCGACAAAAATTTCAATCTTACATCCCGCATACATCGAGCGCATAAACAACCTACGCAAGAGGCGGACCGACACTGCCTGAAGTGAGAGTCTATGATGAACCTCGATGCCACAAAACGTCAAACTGATAAACGTCAAAAGTGTAAAATATAGTGTATATTCATTCGCAAATCGTTATTTTACTGAACACACAATAAGTACTCAACCCAAGTAACCCCACCCCATCTAGGTCATGAACTTATAAAAGTACTTCCTAAATTCATTATAAGATTATTATTAAGTAAATTAATTTACCTTGCAACTTATCCAATGATGGGTCATTGGAGTGTTGTCCGGTGAGAAATCCGTCATTGCCCACACCACTTGCTAACCCCAAGTGGTGGTACGCCGAGGTGTCTTGTCTGTCGAACAAAACATTCTTTCGTAACAAATTCCGACAGAAAAAACACGGACTAGTTTTTTTTTTTTTTCGAATTGTAAACCACCTGTCAAATTAGTATACGAGATTAAAAAAACAGACTTTACATAAAAAACAGCAATATCAATATCTCTAAGTATCACTTTTTATTTTTGTTTTATTTCGACTTTAGTAAATCACAGTCAAAATATAATGGTCATTATTTTAATAGTTAGTTGTACTACATATTGTATTCTTTTTTTCTTTTCACTTCTGAAAAAGTAATGTGCGAACATAATAAATGACATATCAGTACACACCTGGACTTCCCTAGTGTGGAGGTGTTCTGTGGCGTCTTGAGGTCGGTGCACTCTTTGATCGCGCGGTCGCGGTCCACGAGCGCAGACTCGATCTCGCGACGTAGACTCTCCGCCTAAACGAATGATAAATACTTTTATTTTTTTTTAACATGAAGTGCTTTTATTTCAAACCGATTCCAATTCTGATTGATCGTATATTACGCAATTAGGGTGCTGGTCTGACGGTGGAAATCTTTTTAATTATTCTAGGTGAATTACGTTTTGATACAAGTATTTGCACAAAGATGCAATAATGAATGGTGGTGTTAAAGCACCATATTGCTTACCTGTAGCGCGGTGGCCCTCTGTTCCTCACGCGAAGCTTGTAACGCGGACTCCAGCGCGGCGACACGTTTCAGCGCCGCTTGGAGATCGTCTGATAGCTTCTCCATCTCTTTATGAACTGTGTCCCTGTTGATACAAGATTCAAATAATTAATACTTGCAGTGTATTACTGTTAGTTTGTAGCGAGATTACGTTTGGTAGTTGCTGTCACAAAGCATGTTCGACATCTTATTACAAAACCTGTACGTTCTTGTGTGCTTGAAATGACCCTCTATTATAGTGGTTTAAACTTCAAAGTGTGGGCGGATGCATGTATCTGGAGGTGGGTGGGGTGTATCTGGGGGTGTATGGGGTGTATCTAGATGGGTGTGGGGTGTATTTGGGGTGTGCAGGGTGTATCTGGATGTGTGTGGAGTCTATCTGTATGGATGTAGGGTGTTCCTGAGGTTTGTAGCGTGTATCTGGATGTGTGTAGGGTGTATCTGAATGCGTGTGGGCTGTATTTTAACGTGTGTAGGGTGTATCTGGCAGTGTTATGGTGTGGTCATGGGTGCAGGTGGGTAGCTGTGGGCGGGTGGCAGTATGCAACAACAGGCCGCGTACCTCTCGCTCATGATGAGCGTGTACTCGGCCATGGCGGCGTTGCGCTCGTCGGCGAGGCGCTTGACGTCCTGCCGCTCGCGCGCGCCGCCCTCCCACTGCCGCACGACGTGCGCCACTTGCTGCTTCAGAGCATTCCGTTCGCGGATCTGAACAAAACAATATAGCTTCTGATGAATTCCTCACACTTGTTGCATGCGTGAACAAACAAACCGCAAGGCCCGCGTCCCCTAAATGATTAACTTTTTAGGACATTCAACTAGGCAGTTTACTAACCGAGATTATTAATGCTATGCTCAGTTTCAGGATCAGCAAAATGTTATTCGATAGAATTGCTTTTTACAATTACAGCAATCGTGTTGGAGTAAAAAATATAAAGTCAAAGTCAAAGTCAAATAATTTATTTCAAATAGGCACATACAAGGCACTTTTGAACGTCAAAAAAAACAAAGAAATACAACTGATTCCAGTTGCCCCTTCCAATAGGTAGTTTTCGTATGAAGAAGAATGGGCAAGAAACTCCACCGTTACTCTTTTAAAAAATAACTTCCGTAGATAAATTAGAATCAAAGAAAAGACGTTACTTACAACAGCATTTCTCTCTTGCGTCAGGTCGTGACATTGTGTTTTCAGTCTGCTGTTCTCTTCTTGAACGTTTCGTAGCTTTTCTAATGTTGTGTTGTGTGTTTCTATGAGGTCGTCATATCTACAACAAAATAATATAATGTGTCTATATTGCTCCTCACAAAACGATACGACGTTATGATAGAATATAAATAAACATAGGGAAATTTACAGTCAGGGGAATTTATGCCCGTAAAAAAAGCTATGGTTATAATTTGGAATGGGTGAATTTAGAGAACAGTTGCGTCACGCGAATAAGACAGTTTTGACGTCATAGTGGACAATCATACCTATCCCAAAAAAAAAAAACAACTGACAGACACAATAACGACGGATGCTTAGTAATAGGGTTCCGTATGGCACCCTAAAAAAGTGCATCCTGTACATTCAAATAAATGTTCTCCAAAAGCAATTGAAGCAAAAACTAACCTCTTCTGAAAACATTCAAGTTCTTCCTTGAGCGCTTCATACTTCCTCAGCGTGTGCACGAGCGCGTCCGAGCTGCCCTCGGGGTTGCTGGTCTGTTGCAAGTGCTGCACCTCGCGCTCCAAGCTGCGTGGAAGAAAGACATGTATATTAAGACATTCATTCTATTTTATCATTACACAGCAAAAACGAAGTCCGTATCTATTGAAAACCGTGCTTCGTCGTACGCGTAACATAAGTTGTGATGAAGATGATGGAAGATAAGTTGTTACCGCTGGTTGTCGTTGAGCAGGTCGCCGTACTTGCCGCGCAAACTGCTGGCCTCTTGCGCCGATACCTCCAACTGGTTCATAGCTGCTCTGTGCTGTCCGCGGAAGTACTCCAACTCCTGATACAATAGCAATAAAATTGTTTTTTTATAAGTTTGAATACAACATTAAACAAAGGCCTATTCATTTAATACTATTGTCATTCCAAGTCGGACAATCTTAAGGGCCCAATCACATGTACCGTAACCACAGCACAGTACATCACACCATAACGACGCCACGTGGAAGGGCGCTAATTTGTATGAAAATTAATAGTCTATTCACACGGAACACATTTGGTCGTTAAAATCAACCGTGTGAGCGATACCTACCACATCAAGACGACGTGGATCGGAGCCACAACGCTACCACCCACACTGTCACAGCCGGAGACGATCCGTCTGCAATTACTAGCCACAACGCAACTACTAGCGGCAACGCAATAGCAGCGCAACGCAAAAATTTGCAGCGGCACTATTACCTGCCACAGACATAACCACTACTTGCCCACATTTTGTCGTTGTTTTTATGCACGGTTACTTCACAGACCCGCTTTTCTTGAAAGACTATTTTAAGTTAGTAGAAAATGCCAAATGAAAACACAAGCGCATGGCTTAATCACCTACTAAACAACTTAATAGTTCTGCGAATCTGTAATAAATAACGCTAGGAAGAGGTTCTGAAATTTAAATATTTAAGGGTAATGGTTTATAAGTTTCGAAAACTCACTTTCATAACATGCTCACACCTCCGCGACGTCTCCGTATGCTGTCGTCGCAACTGATTGAGATCATGTAGCGCCTTTTCGCACTGCTGTTTCAAGCTCTCATTGGTCTGTTTACTGTTAGATAAATAGATAGAATATTCCTTAACACAGCTAAGCAATACAATTTTATGGATATAATGGCGGTCATCGCTTATAGCGATGTCTGCTAGATTTGGATGGCCAGGTTCGTGATGAACAGAGGCCTTAGTGCGAATTTCTTTTAACTATCTTCACTTTACGCATCGACCGCGTTCGGCGCTGATGATTTGCCCTTCACCAGTGAAGACCAGTGAAGGGCCAATCGGAGCGCCGAACGCGGTATAAAAGAAACTCGCACTAAGGCCTCAGCTATTAAAACGCTTACTTCTGTTCTACCAAAAAAGGGTAAATGCTCACCAAATAATTATAGCCGTGCAACAGACAAATAATTTGGCCCGTAGCGCAAATCTGAGTAGTTGCAATAAGGTTGCTGAAGACTTGCTGTATGGGTAGCAGTCAGAGGTAAAAATAGCCTTGAAACGACTAGATTTGAATTAGGGATTAATTAATTAAATCAAATCAGGTTATTTATATCATCAGGTAGTCATAAGTTTTGTAATTAAGTTATGTTTTTTTTCTTTATTAGCATATATCCATTTTGGCAGCAACACTGGTACATTTCTGGCAAGTGTTTAAATTGTAGCCCTATTAAATTAAAACCACCACGAATGCCAGCACCTACCTGATGACGTCATACTGTAGCGGCTCGTACGGTCCGCTCATGACGTGCGCGCCGTGCGACTTGACCGTGTAGTTCTGTTTCTCGTAGCATTGGTTCGAGGTCAGCACGTCGTACTCGATCGGGATTGGGATGGTCGGCAACTGAGCGGTGGTGTGACGCTCTGTGCTCACGTAATTGTGGGATATTGATTCTGAAACAAGAGATTTGGGTTTAGGTGTTTTGAAACAACATCAATACTACAGGAGGCATAAAGGACAAAGGCGAATTAACAAGTAAACCACCCTTTAAAGTCATCTGTGAGTATTGTTTTGCTGACAACCAAACAGCTGAACGATGTGTTTTCTTTTAGATACTGTTAGAAGGGGGGATCGCGAACGATGAAAGGAGTGAAGGGGGAGGTTTGCTTAGGACTGGGATAATACAAGCTAGCAAAAATAAATAAAAACTTAAAACACTTGGATCTTGTAATGGAACTTGGTTGCAGTTATAAAAAGTTGTATTTAATTATTTATAAAAACTTTTTACAAAAAAAAAAAAAACAACCGCCTTCACAAAAAAGTGAAAAATAACTTTAATTTCGAAAGTCGGTGGCAAAAAACGAAAATTGAAAAGCAAAGACACCGACTTCCGAAATTAAAGTTATTTTTTGTAAAAAGTTTTTACTTTTCACATTTTAGTTGTGGTACCTACCCCACACAAATTCGTATACCGTTATCTACTATGTAAATAAAGACTAAGATATCGTCTACATACGCAAAGTGGGAAAAATAAGTAATTATTGAAGCTAACTCAAAAACTACGCAAGCAAAATTTATATGGGAACACCTCTGACGCATGACCTACCAAACAAAAAAGAATCATTAAAATCGATTCAAATTGGGGGAGTAACCGCGTAAAATACATACAAAAAAATTTGAAGAAGTCGGTTAAAAATGCAATAGAAGATGCCCCAGATTTGTACTTTGTACTACCTACTAGATATAAACAGTAGTGGACATTCTGAACCCATGATTCAATAAACCTTAAGGAAAGATCTATAAAAAAATAACAAATTCTTCACATGAGGAATAACACCCAAGTGTGGAAAACCACATGCTTTTCTGATGATGACATGCAATGATGATGACTAAAGATATTTCTTTATAACCAAATATCAACACTATAGTACATAGTTTTAGATTAGACAATTCAATGTAACACAAGATTATCTGTGACTTATCTAATCTCATAGGTTTTGAGGACCTGCCCTAATCAAAAACCTTAAAATTGATGAACAGTGTTTTTTCTTTATCTGCAGCATCATGGAAGAGATAATAAATCTGTTCAAAATCCCATGAAACATACATTAACAATTAAATTACCAGCACATAGTTTGAATAAGGGCTGATTTTATCAATGTCAGATTTATCCTTGGATTGGAATAAAGTTGTCATCTGACAGTTTTTGTATGGAGAAACTATCAAAAATTCAAAATTTATTCGCAGGATAAGACTTATACTCAGTATAAAAGTTTAGTAGAAATCACCCTAAGAAGTCAATGTAAGTTTACTCTCAAAAATTAATTTTTACCCTGGCCCAAAGCACCTTTGGTGTAATTGCGAAACACACAGAAAATGACAATGATCATATTTTTGACACTTCACCCACGTTCATTGCATTATTAATGTTGTTTAGCAGACAAATTTTTGAAACCTATGAAGCAATGGATTTGCAATATCCTTCACTCTCGGATTTTGATTGAAACTGTGTTACGCAATAGAGTGCAAATTATACAACAGCACACAAAGTTATATGTTTGTAACTAAACCCCTTTCAAACTTAGTTTGCTTCACGGGTTTATCTAGTATACAGCTTTTACACAAGGGGGAACTCGTGGCTAAGTAATAACAGCCGCACGGTTCGATCCGTCAGGTTAAGCTACGCTTGCCGGGGTTGGTCCGTGGATGGGTGACCATCTTTACATATCGAGACTCCTCCGTGTCTCGGACAGCACGTTAAGCCGTTGGTCTCGGCTGTCATTCGTGGATCTTTGACAGTCGTTACGGGTTGTCAGAAGCCCCGAAAGTCTGACAACCAGTCTTACCAAGGGGTATCGTATTACCCAGTTACTGGGTTGTGGATGCAGTCGCTCCATGTACAATACTGGTATTTAGCTGCATCCGGTTAGATTGGAAGCCGACCCCAACATAGTTGGGAAAAGGCTAGGCAGATTGATTGACAGCTTTTACACAAACTTCTAGGTCTGGGTTTCCTACTTTAAAATGTGAAAGTAATGTACTTATTACTTCTATGGGTTTTTCCATAGAAAAGGAGCAGCAACTAACGAGATTAGTAAAATGATTTATAGAACAAATTGAGTTAACTATTAGTACCAAAAAATGTAGACAAATTATTTGAAGCAATACCCACCATTACTGCCATTACTCTAAATGTAGACAAATTATTTGAAGCAATACCCACCGTTACTGCCATTACTCTCTAAAGATGATGTCCCAGATGCCATAATATATCTGAAAATAAAGATAAACAGCTTTAAATAGTTTTAGAAGTTGTTATGGTACTGCAACCATTGAAAGTTTGATATTAAAATCATGAGAAGCTAATAACAATGTCTTAAGAGTGCAAAGGCTGATGAGTCTATGATGATGTATGGACATCATCATAGCATCATCTTATATTATAGATTTTACCCTTCACCCTTAAGAGTAACAGCAACATAAAATATTATGTAAATTAACAAAACAATGAAAAATTGCCCTAGGTTTCATTATAAAGGTGAGCCATTTGGGGCTTACAAATTTTATTAAAAGCTTAAAGAACCTCAATTATTTCATCACCACTGCTCTCAAAACGGTGAAGGAAAACATTGTGAGGAAATCATCATAATGTTGTAGAACCAAAAATTCGAAGACATGCAACATCTACCAATCTGCACTGGGCCCACTTGGTGGATTACAGGCTACAGCCCACACTCCCTCTCACCTGTGTCCCAGCAGTGAGAACATTATAGACTGAATATGCTTATGTGAAGCTACTATAGAAGAAAATTATTATTATAAATTATAATACATATGCAGCCTCATTGTTAATCTTTTACACTACATCAACCAATATCATTTTGATTTTTGACAGCTCAATGATGTGGGGGAGCTCTATGTGGGGGAGGGACATGTAGCTAAAAATTAATTAATAATATTGTAATTTGCACCAAATGTATCTTGACCAATGCATGTACTATTCTAAGACTCAAAATAAATAGTAATTGTGATTGTCAGTGTTACACAATACAGTTGGTTGAACTCTATTTCCCTCGAGTGCAAGAGGTTACAAAACCGGTCCAAGACAGTCTCACGCAGATGAACAATGCCAAACCAATACCAAACTTTGTAGTTTTAAACCTGGAATGGGTGGAATGGTCTTGGGCAACAAGGATATGATCCCTTTTTTTATTTGAATACTAGCTGCGCCCCGTGGTTTCACCCGCGTAAGTCTCGATGCCGTGGGAATATCGGGATAAAAAGTATCCTATGTCCTATTCCAGGTCATGGTCTACCCCTGTGCCAAATTTCATCCAAATCCATTCAGCCGTTCACGCATGATGGCGTGACCAAGGGAAATAGGGATTCATTTGAAACCGTGATAGATGAAAGATTATTCTTTTAAATTATTAACTTTTACCAGGAATATTTACAAATATCATAACTAGTGTCTGCAATCAAACTAGCTCATAATCTGAACTATCCTATAGTTCTCATTTATTATTTATTGATAGTAACAAGTCCATTTAATGAATGAAAATAAACATAAAAGGAAATCAATTGTCAATAGGTATTAACAATAGAATAATGGTCCATTTTATAATTTTAATTCATCATTACTCTTTCATTTACTTCCTGTAATGTTATGTACATACTGAGCAAAACAAGTCAAGCATTTTTCTCATTAACTTTGTGACAAACAATCACTTTTTACACATATTCATAGTTATTGTTGGTGTCCCTGGGCACAGTAGGCACTCAACACAATAAGAAACCAGTAAAAACGAATCATTATTACCTTATTGATTAGAAATTTACATCCATTGTTCCACTTCACAGCTATACTTTGGGCCCTGTGTAAAATATAACAAGTTATAAGATATACCACAATAGCATTATTATATACAGATAAGCAGCATTACCCTTAAACGAGATTACTGTAAAATTAGAATATTTACTAGGGTCAATCCACTTGACATATTTTCTACGCTCTAATGACTATTACAAAACTGCACCGCAAAGCGGAGACTGTTGCGATTGCACACGACAAACGAACAACGAAACATGGAACACCTTCACACCACACAATTATCGACTAACAGTACACAGACACGGTCTATCAACGTCGCCGCACACCCAAATCACTTATCAAACACAGCAAGCGCAACAAAAAACTCTCCTTTCGCTATGAATATGGTTTTCACGACGACAGAACTGTCTACGAACTTATTTCACAATGTAAACATAATGAGTATTACCAAAGCGGCTCATGATCAACAATGCACGTCCCGATTCACGAGTATTTGTATAAAACAAAAGCAATAATAACTTCAACAAGAAAGATAACACGTATTATCGTCACTAATTTGCCAACATTTCTCGTTTCTATACCTTTTTTAGCAAGGCAAATGAATGAATGAATGACGGCCGTCGTCGGACATATTGAACCAGTGTCATCAGCAATAATCGGATAATTAACTAGGGTTTAAATGAAACCGAATCGACGATTTTTAATTTTAATTTAAAATTCTCAGATTTTTCCAATTTTTTAACACAGTACAATAATTTGAGCTATAAAATAATCAGTTTTACTATTACTTTTTTTTTTACAAAATTGACAAAACGACAAAGCTGTCCAAGTAGACCCAGTCAGTTTGTCTGTGTGACTCTGCTGTCTGTGTATCCAAACAATTTAAAGAACTGTCATCAGGAACTGTCAAAACGTTCCAGCTAAAATGATTTGGAGTCTATTGGGAACAATAGCATAACATTTTTTTCGTACCCAACACCAAGGTTATGAACCAAGAGGACCACGGAAAAAACATAATGTAACTGTATAAATGGACCAAAATGGGAAATAAATAAAATAAAAAAACCTTTTCAAACTCTAGTTTTGCTGCAAAACTACTTGTGAATACTACTGATAAATTACTTAATAAGTAATGTCTACTAAAGTTCTTCTTCTAAAATTGTTCTTTTGCTGTTTTACTGTAGTTTTTCGTAACCAATTCTTTTTTTTTTGCTCTGGAATCATTTCCCGCACATACCTATTTTATTAGCCTGTAAGTTATAGCTTGCGTGTTTTTTAAAAAACGCGGGAGACCGTTTGCAAGGAAGTGTTCAATGTACTACAATACTCTATACTTTGGCATTATACGGTCTCATCACAATCGATGCTACAGCTTGGGAATCGTAGACTATGATTGGCTAATAATAAAATAGCACAGACAATCTATTAGACGATATAGAACATGTTTTATTCTGTAGCGGAATACTACCCTATGATTGGTTAGTGGTTACGCGACAAACATATAGAGATAACACGGCGTATACATAGTTCGATGGAGTACTATTTCGTCGTACAAATAAATGACACGCAATAGTGAAGAACCAATAAAAAACGAGGCGCAAATACGTGTTTTTTTATAAAATAAGTGGTCAAACATAAAAACATTTCCTCGTATAACATTTGTAACGGTTTGCAAAACAGTGGTGTGTCTTAGCAGTGAGTGATAACGTGAAAATCGAATGTTTTGATGTCGCAAGGCATGACCACGGCATGACTTCCATGCCCTGCGTACCTACGGAAGGGCGTGCGGTGCGAATTACGTTTACTATGAATGATTTTATCTCTTTCTAAACTCGAGTGTCTGTGAATGACCGAGTGTAACAGCGAGCGTACCAAATTATGGATTGAAATAGTGTTTGTTGTTGATGTATTATGATTATTTCGCAAAGATAAGATTTTTTACATTAGTGTTATCGTGTTAGTGAGGAATCACCGCAGCTCTGCCCACGGAATAAATTCTTAGGGTACTACGTCGGATTCGTTACGCCACTCGATTTATCATAACGAGGTACTATTTACGCACTTTATGGTGATTATTGTAAGTATTTTTAGTCGTGGCGCGTGTCCGTCGACGGTGTTTTACTATTCGTCGTTTATTAGGGTGACTTTCATCATTGGTGTAAACAACTTCAAGGTTATCGGTTGGCATGTGCCAGAGTCGTTAGGTGCGGGACTGGGATGCAGGAGTGATGTCGGCGGCGGGAGGCGGGGGCACGGGCGCCGTGGTGCGCCAAGGGCAGCTGCGGAAGCTGAAGACGATGAAGAAGAAGTACTTCGTGCTGCGCGCGGAGACCCCAGAGTGCTCGGCGCGGCTGGAGTACTATGAGTCGGAGAAGAAGTTCCGCGCGGGAGTGGCGCCGCGCCGCGTTCTGCCGCTGAAGAGCTGTTACAACATCATGCGGCGGCTGGACCTCAAGCAGAAGCACGTTATCGCGCTGTTCACCAGGGAGGAGCAGTTCTGCGTGGTGGCGGAGAACGAGCAGGACCTGCACGCTTGGCTGACCGTCATCCTGAAGCAGCACCGCACTGAGGACGCCAGTGACGAGCTACTTCACCCAATACGTAAGTGACCACTTTCCTAGTGAACTTTCCCTTATTGTTTACTAAAACATGAGTACATGCTGGAATGTTTAAGGTTATGTAGGTAACAATGTCACATTCAAGTGTAAACTTTCTGAGCATTCACAATTTACAATGGGGCTGCTTTGGCAAATGTGACCCATGCAAATGTTTCTCGTTTTCAAATACTTTACAAAATCAAATTAGTTTCCAATAAAAAAAGTAAACATGTTTATCTGTTGCAAATACATGCTAAATATTTGACTAAACTTTTTGCAAAATCTCACATAAATTCTTATAAGTTAAAAAAGTCTCACATTTATGTAGATTTAACTCAACACATAATGTTTTAAAATCTAGATTGAATAGTTAAATATACAAAAACATCTTAATAAATTGATTGGCTCAAAGTCATTCCCATCATTAAAGTACTTTAGTAATTCTGTTTGAATGAGAATGTACAAATATTTCCTTTATAATTAGCATTTATAACTAAAAGTTTAAATAAATACTAATCATAATAAATAACATCACCTGGTTCGCTCATGAGGGAATTGGTTTGCCAAATACTAAAATCCAACATATTTATTTGTTTTAGAAGTTATCATAGCACTTAACATTTTCCTTATACAAGTTGGTGCATCCTCAAAACATTATGTAAAGAAAGAGGTTCACAAATACAAGTAATAATATAATGTAGTACTAAAATGAATTTGTCGAGCTTGTGAATTAAATTCTTAGCTCAATGAACAACTAAACTATGTAAGGGCAATGAACAACTAAACTATGTAAGGGTACTTTAATAGAAATATCAAATATTTTATTAAAAATTTTCCTGATTTACTTAATTCAACAGGTCCATGTGTTTGAATTAGCATAGTTAATAAGCTATGAACTTTAATAATAATCACAAGATTGTAATTCAACACAAGAATATTTGTGTCTCTTCGAGAATTTTCATTATTTAATGTGGTGCTTCGGAAGTTACTTCTGGGAAACTTTTGTATTGGACTGGAAAACAGCTGGAAAGTAATATAACAATTATATTTTATTGTTATTATAGCTACAACATTTGATTTTATGAAGGTTTATTGTAGTGTTGAACCGATGATTATAATCATTCTAAAGTGAATCAGATGTTCTCAGTCAGTAAATAAGATGTTTGCAGAAAAATATAACTTGTATCTTATTAGTTTCAATTACTAACTAACTGGACTCTATGCACCTAATAAAATAAGTGAAACAGCTTCATAGGATAGATAGACTTTGTGAGTTCAATAACACTGACATTTTTTCTAATTCATCTGTATTGTAACGGTACTAGGAAATCTTGACTTTTCATGAATGGGTTTTTAAAATTAATAGTCCATTTCCTCGGCCAAATGCTGCAGCATGTAGGTACTAAACAGTAGAGTATACTCATAAAAGATTGATTCTAGCGCCCTAAAAGCGAAACAATCTATAAACTCGTATATGAACGACAGAACTGCGTAGGAAACGTAATTCGCAGTCTATTGCGTCTTAGTGGAAAAGCAAGGCACACGGGCGCAGCCGCGGGCGCCGCGCCGCCGCCGCTAGTTAGACAATAAACAAACATTAAAACAAAATCCTAATAACTTCGCATCAGACAATAATAAGCGACTACGAACATGCCATAAAAAGGCCACAGCACGATCATGTACTATGGAAATTTAGGCGCGTACGTAAGAGCCGATGTCGTTGACCCCCGGTAATATTGTGATGCTGTGGGTAAACATACGAATAGAATCATTAATCTTAATACGAGCTCGTCGGAAGCGAGTGACGGCCCTTTTCACACGTTACGATTGTTGGGTTGTTAGGGTCACCGGTTGTTTTGATTTTTAGATCGAGTTGTGAGTGGTTTAGTGTCATTTTGCGCTGTACGAGGTTACTGAAAAATGCTGATATCATTATCATGTCATGATTAGTCATTAGTTGCTCTACGTTTACGTTACGGGGATTTTTTTATTAGTATTTTAGCAGACTACATTGACGCGGTTCGTCCGATGTGTTGTGGTATTTTTACGGTTTTTGCACTTGTGACGTAGCAGGCGGTCTAGCCTCGGGGCCTCACGGTTACTCGATCGTATGAAGCGATCAATCAACTCATGCTACCGCAGTCCACTGGTCTCTCGAATCTCGCTACAATACTCGATTTTTAATCGTCACTACCTTGGTAGGGGCGAAGTGATTTCTTTCGCTGCCGTCAAGATTTTTTGCTTGGACTACACAAGAGCCTGTACAGTTTGGCTTCCTAGACACTTACAAACCTGACTCATGAATTCATGATTCCGTCTACTCTTGAACAACGACCGGGCCATAATACCTAAGTTTAGTGTAGTCTTCTTAGTTTATGACCGGGCTTTACCACCTGACCACTGCCACATGCCACATCATCATGGGCGTACCCAGCTTCTGACCTAGGGGGGGCAAGACAGATTTTTGAGGTCGGATCGTCCGCGGCTTTTTTGTCAAACACACTACACAAACAAACCTACATGAAACATTAGGTATATTGTGCCATCGTTGTCGCGCGCGGTTTTTTGGCAATTCCACCATACATTTTGCCAGTGTCTACTGCGCGGTTTATTTAAAAGTTAGAGCATAGGGCCCCGTTTACACTTTGATTAGTAATTAGACGAGTTCATACATGTTCTGCGAGATTTCCAGGGGGGGCAGCGCCCCTTGTTATTGGCCCCCCCAAAAGTGACCCCATATTCAAAATTCATTTATTTATGTTACACGTCCGTGTTTGTACACACGGCTACACATCATGCTATACATTTCCAGTTTAAGCTGATCTCGCATTGTATAGGATTCTGTACAATGCGAGGTCAGCTTATACTCGAAATGTATCGCTTGATGTGTAGCCGTGTGTACGTATTTCAACTTAATCAGTCTGTTAGATTCGGAGTAAATTTTCTGTGACAGACAGACAGACAGACACACGAGTGATCCTATAAGGGTTCCGTTTTTTCCTTTTGAGGTACGGAACCCTAAAAACCCAGCTGTTCAAGACACTGGTGCGTGGCGCCGGTTACGGTTTCGATAAGTAAACACCATGAGATCATAGTCTAGCTCTGTATTATTTAAAAACATAGTGTTTCATAGATAGATGATAGAAGTTGAATGTCGGTAATGTCTTCGCTAGTAGGTAGATTAGGATCCTACTAGTAGCTCATGGAATTGATTGGAATAGGCGAACTATTACGCAGAAGACGGCTAGATTTAATTAGGAATCGAACTATCGGAAGCAGTATATCTCATAACAAGTCCATCCCAAATTCCCAACCCTGTGTATCTAAGCTATAATACTACATTCATAAACTCACGCCTTCTTCCTATGCGAGCTTTAAATAATATCTTGGGATTATCAATCCTTTTGGATTGCCAATCAACTGCAGGGCTCAAGCTTCCCCCTATACGCCATTTATTCCTTTCTTGCGCCAATCTCGTTGGTCCACAAAGTCGTGGAGGTTATTGTAGAAATAGGGGTTTTTAGGAAATCTTCATCCAAATTGCCCTTTTGATTCAGGACTAAAAATTCGTAAGAATACGAACACACTAGCACAAACCGTCGACCACTCATTAGTCTGGTCAGCGCGTGATCTCATATTTGTTTGCTAACTAATTTGTGTGTTTACTAGTGCAATGATTAATTGTATTGTTTATTGTGATGTCTGTAAACGATTGTATTTGCTGGTCGTGACACGTGAACTGCAAACATATAACGTGTAGTACACACGGCTACACATCAAGCTATACATTTCCAGTTTATGCAGATCTCGCATTTTATAGGATTTCCGTACCATGCGAGGTCAGCTTAAACTGGAAATGTATAGCTTGATGTGTAGCCGTGTGTACGTAGACGTACTATATGATGTTTAATAACACAATGTCAGCAGAACAGGCCTTGGTCTTGCCTTGTTCATTCACTCATGTAAACAAACTGTTGCTTTGTATTTCTGCACGGAGTTCCGTTGCCTAACGCACTACGCATCAGATGACCTTTGCTGCGAATTGATGCGCAGAAGCGCGAATAGTTCTTGCCTATATCACTTTACTTTTCTTTCTTGGGTAGTTTTGAATGCTGGTACTTAATAGAAAGTACGAATATTTCATCATCTTTATTTTTTTTTGCCAGGATGCGTTCACTGCTGGACATAGGATCTTTTCTACCATTCTCGACGATTCCGTGCGTCCAAATTCATTTAAAGTTATAGACATACTAGAAATATTGACACTTACTTCAAACAATTATGGAGAAGGCCCATAACAAATGTTTGTAACGTTCATGCGTTGATATGATGATAATGAACTACAATAACAAATAATTTCCTTCAACAGTCGGTGCACAAGGACAATCAGCTGATACATTGTTATCTTATCGAACGTAACTCACTGTTACGCTTTTGATTCTAGAGAGGGGCTGATATTTACAGTGAGTAAGGTTTTCATAACAGCACAGTCATGGTATTACTTACATGAAAAAATCCTCTGGTAGCCTTTGTTTTTAAATGGAGGTTGTTATTCCACCACAGAGGATACGAACGGAGTTACGAATTTCAACTCTCAGGTTCCTCAATCCATGACGATAGGATTAATTTTTACTCCCCTTCCTGCACCAAACCATAGCTTAACGGATCGAGTCGCCCGTCCCCGAAAAAACCCCGAATACCCCGCTTTTTCCAACCATATGCATCTATAGGCAATAAATAAAAACTTTATTTCACAAAAATACAGATTTAACATGCCTATGAATAGAGAATTAAAATCGTCAACCCCAAGTTCATAATTATTTTGTTTGGTGTGTTTATCACTTTTCTAGAAGGAAAACCTTCCAATACATTCACACCATTATTCTAGGTCGCGTAAACAGAAGCGCAACAACAACAACAGTTGCGTCATAGAAACTGTTTATCTGCGAATCACCTTATACAGAAGCTAATTAAACTAATTAAAGTGTACCGGTCTTTCTAACATTACGTTTACGTCGCGACTACAAAGGTTCGTCAACATCATTAAAAAAAAACCTTTTGATTAACTGCGCCACACTGACAGTTGTCGTAGATGGTAAAAATTATCACAATAGATAAACAATAGTACCAAAGTTATAGCGTAGATAACTCAATCACTCATAGGGCAGGTGCGGACGATTTTCCTAGACTTGACGCACTCATGCTGCCGATCGAATCTTCGCATGCTGGCGATTCGTATATGTTCGGCTCTTTCCATATGAAAACTTATAAGGACTGAAACGGATCCGGCTTTTTTGTAGTCCTAGCCTAAATAGCGCTCATTCTCACAACAAGCTACTCTGCAGGGACTACCAACCTTCTGGGTTAGACCCTTAAAATCTTAATGAAAGCAGGCTTCTGATTTCCTAGAATCTAGGGCCTTTTTTTTTTTTTTTTTCCGTGGGGAAATCCTCATGGATGTTATGTCGGACTCCTACCGACTAAAACCCCACTGTTCCTACTTCTACCATGAGTCGGGGGCCCGGGAGATACTTGTACATGCGCCGCACCCCCGACTGGTATCAGCCCGCCATGCCTAGCGGGCCTCATCACAAAGTGCGGCCGATCCCACGACCGCACGTCCTCCTATAAAGGCACGTATGATGTTTTGCGTGCCAAGATTCTAGATTCTAGGCCTTATAATCTAGGGGTTACTGATTAGAGTATCAGTTCACCAGTGCCTTTTTCAATAAGCGTCTCGTCTTACCAGAAATTGCCCTAGAGAACCTTCGATATTTATTGAAATTCGTAGATAATAATGCCCTTGGTACATACTTAAACTTAGTTTCTCGTGAAATATTTCCTTATTTTGTCCATTCACAACAATCCGTTTATCGCAACAAAATTATATTGAGCTCCAGAACTATGAAAACACGATGATGAATAATTCTAAATCAACTTTGTAGGTCATTAGGTCACAGCTGAACGCTAATGACCTAGGCATTGTATAGTTATATCTAGATTGGCGCGCTTGGGAATATTCTGCGAAGTACAGAGCTGTTTTTGTTCGAATACTTCAGATGTTTAGATCTTTGTTTCCGTAAGTTTCTTGCTAATAAGCAATTACTTAACTATGTTGGTATGATGTTGTTAGCTCAACTATGTGAACTATTTTATTTATGATATTTTGCTTCTAAATTTTACCCGACTACAGCGAAGAAAAAAGGAGGGTTATGATTTTGACCGGTATGTATGTATGTATGTTCATCTGTTCCCTCCTATCTTGCAAACCACTTACCACAATTTGACAAATGAGGTATCGTTAGAAGCGTCGTGATTGTCCGCTGGTTATAGGCTATGAGAAGTCACATTAAATTAAAAATGGCGCCCTCTAGAGGACATAAAGTGAGGAACTTAAAAAAAAAAATGGTTTAATCGTACCATGTTGGGTATCAAATGAAAGGGCTTAATGAGCACATTTCAAAAAAATATATATTATAACCCCAAAAGAATTAAAAAAAAATCAAGTAATAAAAACTAAAACCCAACTACGACTTAAAAGGTATAAACAAGACACCACAGACAGACAAATTAAAAATCCGGAGTCACACGTAATCTATTTGATTTATGCCCTAACACGTTTAGTTTTTATTACTTGATTTTTTTATTACTTAATTTTTTTTTTAGATCATACGTTCTGTAATGAGGATTTTTTGCGTCATTCGTGCAATAAGCCTTTCTTACCTTATATGGTCTTCGGGTAACATACATGTTGATATTTATTTTTATTATAACCATAAATGATGGTTAGTAAAACTCTGAATTCTTACTGTTAGATAATGAAAGTTATCTTATTTTAGTCATAGCCGTTCGCCAGGAATAATCTATAAGAATGCATCAGTCAGTATATTTATTTTATAATTTATGTACACACAGTAAAATACAAAATAGATACGACATAGTCAAAATATGAGTACAAAGGTACTGCTTATTTTTTAAGAAATTTCTTCCAGCAGACCTGCGAAAGGAGAAATGAGAAAGAAATGAGTATACAGTATGTAAGGGTAAACACCGTTGTCACTCAAGCCATGGGTAGTTGACTTAAATATAAAAATAAATGACCCAGTAACAACAAAAAAAAAACCTAATTTTCATGAAAAGATTTTAAAAAGTAAATATCCGTCACTGTCCCGATACTCATGGATACGCGGTCGAGAGAGCTGCGAAACCGCTGACGGCCGTTCATGTAACGTCCCGCGCGCCCCGCCCGCCCCCGCCAACCGCCGGTCGCGGCCGGTCGTTGCTCTTGCGTGTAGGGTGAAATATTCTTGTGGAAAAATGTAGACTTTCTTTCTAAAAAAAAAATTGAATTTTTTCATTGATTTTACGTTATATACATGAAACCAAACCACTGGTTTCAAGGATAACGGTGTTTACACTAACACCCTGTATATGAAATGAGTGTATGAGTATATCAGTGTTGTGCCATTAGAAATCTGCTGGAACCCAGGCGTTCAATACTTCATTAATAACTTCGCAAGCAATGGGAAATTGCTACTGAAGGCTGCGGGTGTCGACCTCAGGAAGAGCTGCTTCTCACACAGATAATTGTACGCTTGCTCCTGCGTCACCAGTCCTGACTGGCACTCTGTACAATTTGATGTCTGCTACCAAAACTACAGACGTAGTATACCTACAGGGGAGTTTTACAAAAATGTGGAAGTTTTTTTCGTATATTTTAAGTCGCGGGCAGAAGCTAGTGAGTACAATAAATTACTGAACAAAAACAATATTTTTGCAATCCTACAAATAAACAATAGGTAGGCAGAGTAAAGTAAACAAAATAGAGGAAAAAATCAAGTAACAAAAACTAAAACCCAACTACTAACCGTAATCTGTTCGATTTATGCCCTAACACGTGTGACTCCGGATTTTTAATTTGTCTGTCTGTGGTGTCTTGTTTATACCTTTTAAGTCGTAGTTGGGTTTCAGTTTTTGTTACTTGATTTTTTTTAAAATTCTTTTGGGGTTATACTATATATATTTTTGAAATGTGCTCATTAAGCCCTTTCATTTAATACCCAACATGGTACGATTAAACCATTTTTTAAGTTCCTCACTTTATGTCCTCTAGAGGGCGCCATTTTTAATTTAATGTGACTTCACATAGCCTATAACCAGCGGACACTCACGACGCTTCTAACGATACCTCATTTGTCAAATTGTGATAAGTGGTTTGGAAGATAGGAGGGAACAGATGAACATACATACATACATACATACATACTGGTCAAAATCATAACCCTCCTTTTTTCTTCGGCGTAGTCGGGTAAAAATACATCAGTATTAAGTAATTTCATTAATTTTATTTAGAAATGACGTGTTTTCAAAGTTGATTGTTTTTCCCTAATATGCACTTGTTTATAGGTAAATAATAAATAATTTTTGCATGTGGCCACTTCATGCTGCCTACTAATAAGATAACTGTGTTTGTGTGTCCACAGTAGGTACCTATTAAGTGGCAAGTGCTCCCAATGGGGTTACTCCCGTCTGGCAACGCTCCCGTTTGGCAACTCTACATATACATTGATTATGTTTGTAGATATTACGTACTTACCTGAGGACACGTTACAGTCAGAGTAAAAAATTCTAGTATGTTTAGTTCTAATTCTAAAAGAAAGACACATTTGGCATGAATAAACAAAGACTCCATTAATTGTGTAACAAGCAATCGGTAATTATTTCCGAGCAGAAAAAGTATTAAACTATCGACTTTTAATACTTTTCAGAACACGTGTGGCAAGTGAATGTGCAGAAGAAAGGCCTGGGTGCCACGAAGAACATCCAGGGTCTGTACAACCTGTGTCTGACCGACAAGACGCTGACTCTGGTCAAAATCAAGAGTCACAACAACGTCATCAGCGATCTGGGCCTGCTGGAGCGCGTCGAGTACTCCTTGAAGAACATTCGGAGGTTTGTAGACCTAACTTAGAAGGGCTGTAGTTCCTGGAATATGGTACCTACCGGTACTTGTTAGGTGGAGTACCGGTACCCAGGTACCGAAATGGCAAGAACCGCTAGGTACCGATACAGAATCTGTAGTTTTTGTACCAGTTCCAAGCCCAGTAAGTAATAAAACTTTCTAAGAAGTCACCCTCGGTATTTCTGCTGCCCTGCAGCGTGTTTTCACATTTGAAAGGTTTGAAGTACCTAATGTAATTACAGGCAGATGAGACATTCCAACATTGTCACGGGCAAAGTTGGAGTCGGTTGCATTTGACTCCGTTTATCGGAAAACAGACACGCGTCCTAGTAGCATTGAACTTGACCAAGTTACCATCCTCGCTTCAAGGACATGTTTGAGCGTTCAACCAGGGCGTTGCGTATTTATTACCTTGAAGTTTCTAGTTTCGATCCTTCTAGTATCTTCTAGATCCAGTTTAACGACATTTTCCTTCTGTTTGCACAACCATCAAAGAAAAAGTTTATCGGTCATAATTATTTCCTTTTCATTAAATAATATTATTACCAAATAATATTGCGACTAAACTATTCTGAGAAGTTACGATATTTTTCATATTCAGTAGCCTTGCGGTTTTATCCTTAATCGAGGGGAAAATACCCGAGCCGCTATCGAAACGGGATGTTACACGATATTAATAAAAACTTTTTACAAAAAAAAACAACCGACTTTAAACAAAAACACTAGAAAAGTGAAAAATAACTTTAATTTCGGAAGTCGGTGTCTTTGCTTTTCAATTTTCGTTTTTTGCCACCGACTTCGAAATTAAAGTTATTTTTCACTTCAAACTTCAAAATTAAAAACACAGACGAATTGAGAACCTCCTCCTTTTTGAAGAAGTCGGTTAAAAAGTATTGAGTATTATACTGAGTTGGTATTTCGGAGATTGTCCTTTAACATTTTCTACGAAAAGTAAAAGTTATACAATAAGTTCCAGTCACTCGGTCACTATTATTGGCTCCACGAGTGAGGGTACTAATGAACTTTGTCCGCTTCACTCACATGCTGACTGGCCAATCTTACTATAACGGCCTGCAACTATACCACGATGTATTAATGCCACCATGTTTCCAGTGTGAGTGAGAGACGGAGCTATACAAGGCCGCTAGCACCATCCTTTTTTCGCAGTGGAATAATGATGGCATTCATACTTCATAGTCAGTCCCCTGCGTCGTATTATTGCCACCATTTTTCCAGTGTGTGAGAGAGACTGAGCTAGACAAGGCCGATAGCACCATCCCGTTTTCGCAGTGGAATAATGATGGCGTTAATACTTCATAATACTACCCCAGAACTAACTATTATTTTCCCACTGCAGGGCAAAGCCCTCTTCTCATATAGAGAAGGCAAGAGCATTGATCACCACGCTTGCTCGAGGCGGGTTGGCGATTTCAGTCTTATATTTTGTCTGAAAGTCGATGTTATCCTTGGCCGATCGAAGTCAGTGAGGTCCAAGATAAAATAGAAAGTACATAAATATAAATTGAAAAAGTCATCGGTACTTGACTGGATGTTAATATTCTACGATATGAGAAGACGCTATGGTATTGAAACCGGTGCTAAAGGCATGGTGCGATCCCTTTCACAACTTTAGGACTAGTCCAGTTTTACCTATTTTCCAGCGTTAGCATTATAATCATAACTTTATCTTACACTTTTGTAATAGTACAAAATAGGTGCGAGGACTAATTGAGGAAAAAAATGATTTTTACTACTATTTTGTCCTTATTTGTTTATTAAGGTTTACCGCGTAAACCCCCAACGTTGAAGTGATAAACAAATGATTACGGTACCTAATGAAGTGATAATTGTTTACTCATAATTATTTACATAGTTAGTGACGATAGTTCAGTGGTTAGTCGCGGGTGATTGCGTCTGAAGCTGATTGATAAAATCGATGTAAGCTTTGATTATACCTATTGCAAATGGTATGCAGTTAAAATAACAAAAAATATATAAGCAGGTGGATTCATTGAGCATTTCTCTCGAAGTACGGCCACGGCTTTCCGATGAAAGTCTTCGTCGGAAAGCCGTGGCTGTGGTGTTAAATATAAAAAAAAAACGATATTTTTTATGAAAAATAAAAAGCTTACGTAGGTACTTATTATTTTTGATGGACAAAGAAATAGAACTTAAGGCTACAACCAGAGACATGCAACGGCATGGCAAAAACAGCAGCTTGGACAACTGGGGCTATGGCATGACGTTCCAACACAGCAGGAGGACGCGACTATGATCGAATATTCAACACCGCTCTTGTCTCCGCTTCCGCCCGCGC
Organism: Lithophane semibrunnea; assembly: GCA_947363905.1. Lineage (NCBI taxonomy): Eukaryota > Metazoa > Arthropoda > Insecta > Lepidoptera > Noctuidae > Lithophane > Lithophane semibrunnea. The sequence goes on from OX376203.1 coordinate 16,206,207, forward strand.
TAGATCCTAGCCGAAGCCTTAAACGTGATCAGAGACAAAGGTTATTGCTTACAGAACTCGGATTCAACCACTTAAATAGTTCAATAATATGCATTTTTCTCAGAATGATGAGTAATTTTTTTCAAATCCTTGTTTTATTTGTGTAACAGATGACGTTCGTTTTCTCGGAATTGCACCATCGTGCGTTCTGTTATGAATGTATTCATTTTCTCACAAGGTAAAACCTGCATAAATAGAATGATAACTGCATGTGTTTAATTCCCGCTTGCTGAATTTACGAAGAAACGGAGGGGTCGCACTCGGAATCCATGTATTGTTGGTTAAGTCTCTTTTAATTTGTGTCGTATGGTGGATTTTTTTCTGATCAATACCTACCAGTACCACAATAGATAAAGTTCACCACCACCGGTAAATGTTGGTGTAAAAGAGCAATCATCTGCCTTCCTTGGACCCGCCAGGTAGATTTACTGTAATGTACACTAACCGCCTTACTAATAAACGTTGTATAGCGCTTGTATAGTTACACAACGCTTTGTCTTCTTCTTTCAAAAGTCAAATTACTTTTGAAAGAAGAAGACAAAACGTTGTGTAACTATACAGGCGCTATACAACGATTATTAGTAAGGCGGTTAGATTTCAGAGCCTAGAGTGAAGAAAATGGATTATAAATACTGAATCTTAAAACGCAGTTGTTAAAGTTAATTTTTGTTTAACCCATTTACTAGCACCATGACATCAAGTCAAACTGTTGTAGCGATATTGAACCCTCTTCACATATTCCAGATGTGGCGATTCCGAGCGTTTCTTCTACATGGAGGTGGGACGGCAGACCACGACCGGCGCGGGAGAGCTGTGGATGCACACGGATGACTCCAACATCGCGCAGAGCATGCACTCCACTATTTACCAGTATGTCAATAGATAATCAACGATGACATCATCATTTCAGCCCTTTTTATGTCCACCGTTGGACATCAGCCTTTTCTATGGAATTCCATGCTGCTCAAAACAATGCTTTAGTAGTGTAATAAGCCACATGGAACTGCCAACTGACTAAAACATCAGCACTTCCCAGTTGTGGGTGCTATAAGAGGCTAGGTGCTTATGGGATTCAGGCAAGATGCACTGCAGTGTCCTTCTATCTGCTAATAACAACATAGTTAAATTGGTAGCTTTGTCAGCCAAGTCCAGTTATTATGCATCCCCTTAGACTGGGAGCCATGCCTGACATAGTTGGGAAAATGCTAGGCCGGTGATAAAGTCCGGTGATTATGGCAACATTTTTTTTGAGTGTTCCTTGTGGCATCCTTAGTTCAGCAACAAAGGTTGCTGATGGCGATGAATAAAGTAAAATAAGCCACAAAAATTTGCTTTTCTGATCAACAATCTTATAATTCTAATCTCATTGACAAATGCATAGTCAACCCCAATATTTCTATCACAACTCATCTGCCCCTCTTCCAGTGCAATGCGCGACTGTGCGAAAGAGACAGAGAACGAGCGTGACCATATCGTCCTGCCGAAGTCCGGCGACAACGCGCTGCCGGCCCGACGGCAGTCGTATTCGGACGGACGGGCTGGTCGCGCCGGACTGACCAATGGTAAGTCGGTGGCAGTAGTAGAGGGAGGGGGTTTGTGTACGGAGTGAATGCGGCCATTTTGGACAGTTTTTACTTTTTAAACACCCTCAAGCGTGGCGCACATTACAGCCGCAGCACCACTTATTTCAATACAACAAATTGCGGTTCGCCTTTAGTGTGCAAATAGTTCATACAAAATGTGCTAAAGGGATATAGGAGGACTTTTGCAAAGCGGCGCGTGGTCCGAGTAAATGTGCGCTGCGCTTTATGGGTAATATAAATTTATCAAGGCCCAAGTTGATAATTTTGAGTTCTAAGGGGCAAAAACTCAAATACGCGATGGGGAATTGAATTTTGCAACGCGTATTAAGAACTTACTAGATGATAGATGTGTAAGCATTAAACGAGCAGATTTTGGTATTGTGTTACGATCAAATCACGTCGCATTTTTTAGTTCCGGCCCCAAGAACTTTAAATTCAATCCTTGATGATTTTGTACTTGCATCACTGGTTTTAAATCTCGCTCCGTACAGAAACTAGGGAAATAGACATGTATTTCGTAACTCATTTAGTTAGTCCACATTAGTTCGTATCATGATCGTCTTAAGGGCTACTTTCCTTCGACAGAACATTAGAACATGTAGTTTAGTATCTTTTTGCTTGCATTCATATCACCTGTAGAAGTTAGATGCTTGTTTTAGTTTAGATCTCTTGTAGTGAGTAGTGACTAACATTTTGTTCAACGTCAATAATTGTGTCAATAAAATATTGTGTAAAATGTGAAGATAGCAGAAATGAGCCCTTACATCAAAAAAATCAATGAAATTGGATATAACTAGTATCATATTTTGTATTTAAATTTTTTTAAAAGAGTATAAAACATTTGTGTACTTGTGATATGAAACCTCATTGTATGTTTAGTTAGAGGATATTTCAGTCAATATAAGGCAAAAATAAATAAAAATATTCCGTCAAAAGTAACAAAGACGAGTTATTGAAAAACGGACTCTATTGGTAAGGATGTAAGGGCTAACCTGGCAGCGATGGTCTCTTGCAGAGAAGGGCCTGTGCGTTGGTTCGTGCATTAGGCAGTGCGTGTGCGCCAGTGCTACCTACTCCATCGACGAACCGCTGCCGCCGCCGCTCAACGGTACACACCCTGTATATACTGTACCACTGTACTGTTACTGGGGCACCCTGTATACACATACTATACTGGTTTCATGAATGTTGCTTTTGTTGTTAGTAATATTGGTAAAGCAAGTCTGGTGTAACAATTAAATTGTAAGATGTTGTCACTCATTACCATCCATACTGCAACAATTTGTAATAGATAAGCAGGAAATTATCCCACTACCGGGATAAAAGTATCGTATGTCCTAACCCAGGTCATGGTCTGTCTATCTATCCGTATAGGCGTGAAAAGGTAACAGACAGACAAAGTTATTTTCGCATTTATAATATTAATTAATATGGACAAGTTATCGTGAAAGATTTGCTCCAATTCTGCAGCCAGTTTATCTTTACGGCTTTCAGTGCGTTTAACCTCAACACACAAGGCGGGTGCGTGTCGGGCGCGGGTCGGGACGGCAGTACAGCGGGCTTGTACATATTGTAATTCCTTGTATTATATGGTTGTCAGTACGCGTGCGCGGCTCCCGCTCCCGGCCCACGCACGCTTTTGGTGTGCTGAAATGCATAATATAATACAATTAACATTACCTACAATATACATACAAGCCCGCCGCAGCGCCGCTATACAGTCGTCCCGACCCGCGCCCGACACGCACCCGCTTTTCGTGCATGATGACCTTTAACGCCTGTCATATACATATTTCCTTCCGTCAATCGATGGAAGACAAATTTTTTAAGGGCTAATATAATGTTTTTTTTTTTAACAAAAAAATGTGTATGTTCTCTTACTACTTCTGGCTCTATAGCTTGAGTGTACGTTTCTTCTTCTTCTGTCACGATCACACTACAACTTGTAGTTACTGTTTGCGCCCAGTAACTGGCCGCGTTTGAAGTAAAAATAGCCGAATAAGTGAAACCAGTAATTTCTGAATATGAGGTCCTCCAGTAACATGAATGAGTATGTTCTCTGACATAGTCAGTTTGGCGTTAGGTTCGGACGAGACTGGATGTGTGTGGCTTTTGATTTACTGATAGTTGAATGATAGTTACAACCTTTAGTTTTTTTTTTTGTTATTTCTATCTTTCACGACTATTTCCACTACTATTTTACTTTCTCTTGTAAAAAGTTGTGATGTAAGTGTGTCACTTTATCTACTGTATCTACTTATGCTCGTTTTACTGACACTAACAAACACCTAAATGAAAGCCTAAATACTATTGCAGTTTTGGGTTTTCCAACTCTCTTCGCATTTATTTAGGCGTTTATTTAGGTGCCACTTAGTGTAAGAAAAAACGGGCATTAGGTTCTCATTTTACCAAAATTTCATCACATACTCACATTTTCTGTGAGTTCTGTGATCGTCCTTTGTTTTGTGCAACTTTTTGACACTTTCAATTTACTGTTCCTTATAGAAGTATAAATTCAAAGTAAAATTCTTCTTCCAGAATTGTTTTTTGGTGATTCACTGTTGGGTGATTCTTAACCGTTTTGTAATTGATAATAGAGGGCCGATTCTCTTACATAAAAAAACGTTCACATTCGCAATATGTCAAACTTGTCAAAATTGATGGTTTGTTGACAGATTGCGAATGTGAACGTTCTAGGGAATTGCCCCGTAGATTTCTTAGTTCCATGTTGTGTCTAACATTCGACTATCATTTTGTCGAAACTACACGTAACCAGCTGCTTGCCCCGCTTTCGAATTGAGAGTATTACTAATTAATTTGCGCTCTACTAATTTTGTAATATAAGCTTTTAGGGTCAATAATGAAAATTATACAAGAAAATGGTTTAAATAATGTATTTTAGAAATAAAATGATATTTTGTTGATCTGGAAAACCAGAATCTAATATTTTCATGCAAGAACCTGTTGTGAAATGAGAAAAATTCTGATAAGAGTTTAGTGTACTACACGTAATATTGTGACTTTAAGGCATAGGAATTATTGACCCAAAATGAATTAACAATGTGCCCGCCGTAATTAACAATATTAAGTATATGAAAAGAGCTCCCAAAACGGGGGTCGTATATAAATCGCTTATTATATCGATCGCACGAAATATGTGCTTACCAAATGTTTAATAACATAGTTTTAAACGTGACGTACTAATATGAATCTTAAGACAGTTGTGTTAGGTTCAAAATGCTGTAAAACTCATAAGCTTCCGCTAATAAGGAACTGTCCACTTGAGCGAATTGAGACGATTTATTGAAATGTGTGTTTATTGATATTGACTGTTTAATAAAGCCTCAAAGCCATCAAACAATGATGTGTAATTTTATCCTTTTAGTTCATTTTTTTTTTAAATTTTTTGTTCTTATTCAGGTTAATTACAATAAAATAAATTAAAACGTTATAATGTGTGTAGATACAGATATAGAGACTACTTAATGATAACATAAAGAAAGCAGAACATTTGATTTGATACATACACGACGCTATAGTGGACAGAAAATCTCAATAAAACATGAATTGGAACTAAATGTTTATTGAATTTAAGTTTAATTTGGCTTGCATGAAATTTTCGGAGCATCATGTACGGTTGTTGTCGCATGCCGTGGTGGTATTGGACCGATATCGTGATGTCTGCGTCTACATTATCATAATAGCTGTACAGGGATCATTTGGTGCGCGACCAAAATCGGAACTAACGCCGCCATCTTGTTTTTTCAATAAATTTCACAACAAATGTTTACCAATAGCGCCTCCCTGTCAACGTCATTCGAGCGCCAAAAGGTCCTTCTTGCAGTGTACATACTTCCATATTCATTAATATAAGTTTACGTTACGGTCTGGCAAAATTTTGAGACGAAATATTTTTGCAGGTTGGAAATAGTTTAAATTGTTTTTAGGCATGTATTCTGAAAGTGGGCAACATCGCAAATAGATGTCAAAAATTTAGCTGTTTTGATTAATTTTGCAATATTACTGTATGGAAATATGAAATAACTAATTACTACTATTACTTATTTAATTACTTTTTGTGTACTTAATAATTTGTTTTCAATGTTTGAATTTCTATCCCTCCTTTTTTTATAAATGTGTCTTACTGGAATAATAAAGATAGGATTTGTAATTTTGCCGGACTCCGAACATTCTTCATGATGACATTTGTAAAGATGTGGCATATGGTTACAATCTTTGATTTATTCAAAGTTTTTTTTTTTTTGATGCGCGAGAATTATTTAATCATTCATTTGAATAAATCGGTCCTTCAAAAGGCTTACAAAATAAACATTATGCCACATCTTTGTGAAAGCATTGTAACCAAATGTGGGCAATGGCGCTAAGTAGATAATATTGCTGCTAGATATCGCGAGTTAGCTATCAATTTAGAAAAATACTAGAAATTTCTTTTACGTTATACATCATCCATCATCGGAAAAAAATAGATAAAAAAATCATTAAATATAGACCGCTAAACCGCCATCGTTCACACCACATAGCATCATAACCGCACCGGGTGGACTGGGTGCCATATGTTTTACTTGTCGCTTATCATTGTCTTTCACAGCCGACAACCAGAATAACACACTAACTGATAAAACAGACAACCCAGTACGGGTGTTCAAACACCATCGGACAGAGTCGTTGCCTGGGTACCCTCTGTTCCAAGAGCCGTTGAAGATCTATCACGGAAGGACGAGGTCTGAGCCTTTGACCGGGGAGGAGGTAGATCGTGTGCTTGTTGAGAAGGGGGTGACCCATTCGTCGTGTAAAGCCATCAATGGAACGGACGCGGTGGCGAAGAAGACGCAATGGTCACGTCGAGCGAGTACGGGAACGCGGTTACATAAACTGTCGCCGGCTCATACTAAGAGTATGTATTTTTTGGGGGCGTTCATAACGACTTTATGATTTCTTTTATCTTTTAAATATTGATGTAATTATGTCGTAATTATAATTAATTGTGATTTTGAAGGTATGAATCTATGCTATACAGATTATCGAAGTTTTGAAAGTTTAAAAAAAAAAAATATCTTATTAGATTTTGCTAACTGTGACCTGAAAGGCGGTAGTGTAATATGGACGCTCCCTAGTCTCATGCACATCCATATTAACCGTACATTGCACTGCACATTAATAACCTCGTTTTGTTTCGTCTCGGGTTGCCCGATGACAATAATATTTTGTCAACTGGCAACTCTCTTGTGTTGGAATGTTTTTGTTGTATGAGCACGTTGACAGACAGACTGACAGACAAATTTTGTGTGTGCATGGCTTTCTGTCTGCTTTCTTGTGTCGTTCTTATAATGTTAAATACTGTATTTTATAGAATTATGTAATGAGGTGAGTATACTAAGAAACTATTATGAAATACCTAGACTATTTCTTGATAATATTATTATTTTTTCTTTGATTTTTATTTTTAGTGATAATGTTTTATTTATTTCCAAATAAAACTGCTAAGGATAATATGCTTCTTGGCGATAATATAGGTAATTGCGTATTTACGTAATTATACATCCTAAAATAAATTTTTGCTAACTTTTAATCTTCTTTTTTTCCTCTATACTTGTAATTTTTACCAATTCTCTATGTATCTTTGTTTCAATATTCTAATGCTTTGCTCTTATTATCAATATTAACAAAATTGTCGGTTTGTAGAATGTTTCCCCTGTAGAAAATATTTTAGGACTAACTAAAACCCTGACACTGAACAAGATTAAGTGAACATGGTAGGACAAAACTTTAAAGTAATATTACTTGGGTAGAATTTATTGGTAGTCCAAAATGATCTTTTGTAAATTGATACATAACAACCTTCTTAGTATTATTATCTAACAGAAATAGAATTAATATTGACAAATACTACCTGCATAGTAAATAACATAATATGCTAAGTTATCCTTTATTAGCCTTTGTTATGTACATATCGCAAGATAATGTTCTTGTAAATAAATAAATCGAAGATTGAAAAATAAGCATGTTGTAATAAATGTGGGTGTAAATCACTCGAATCAATTATAATGCACTCAGCATTTACAAATGCAATATCCTATCCTAAGTAGTACTTTAGGCAAAATTTGGACTTTATCATGTACCCATTAAGTTGCAATTCGCTTATCGCTCTGTTTTAGTTGCTTGGCGGAAGACACAAGCACTCTCCTATAGCTTGATTATCAGGTTTAGAAAATAATTTGACCGTGGTAACATTTAAATAAAGTAAAAAATAGAATGTTACATAATCCCAATCTTTTTCACACTATGTTGCATCTGCCTATCACAAACCTTCTAAAGCAGTATAACAAACACAAAACACCGTCTCAAATACCAATAAAACCACAAACAAAATTGAACTCTAAAGCATTCACATGAAGTTCATTTACTTTACAACACTATACCCTTCTTTAAAACAGAACTCAGAGCATACTAAACCTTAGACCAACTGCAAAAAGTTCACATTACATCAACACTAATGTCTAAGCATGAATGACGTTTGCCTACAGACGTGGAAACGCTACGTAACCGGTGCGTTAGTATGCCATCCCGGGCGAGCTCGTCGTTCGAAGTGGATAGGGCACCGCCGAGGTACCCTGAAGTTGATGGTGAGTACTATTAAAATATTGATTTATTTTGGAAAAATACTTAAAGAAGAGCACAAGTGTATTTCTGGCTACTGTATTTTGGAGACGGTGACCTGAGGGCCTAGACAAAGTGACATTCTATCAGCGATAACGATGATGGAAAAGGCGAAAATGTATAGGACTGACTTAAGTCAGTCCTATACATTTTCGCCTTTTCCTACATCCTTTCCTTGTTCCTACATCTCCGGATCGGCTCAAAATAGTTTAAAAAATATCGATAAGTTAAACAAAAATCAATCAGACTAAAAAGTGAATAAAATTAAAAGATGAAAGAAAGTTTTAAAGGACCAACTAAATATTCCCCTATAGTAAGTACCTAACAAAGTTTGGTGAACTCAACCCTTAGTCTCTTCAAAACGTTCGTAAAGAAATGAAAATTCGTGTTCAGCAAGAACACGAATTACACATGTATGTATGAAATGTGTAAATAAAACATTTACACATTTCATACATACATTCTGATTGACAGAATGTATGTATGAAATGTGTAAATGTTTTTGCTTCTTCCCGCCTCCAGTTAGAATAATTAATATTGATTTGTACAGGTTTGGATGTGTCACGTGACGAGCCTGATGCAGTGTCCGATTGGTACCGAACGCCGCGCATCCCCGAGGAACCAGACTGCTGCGACATATCGAGAGATTTTATGAGGTTAGTACGTTAGCACACAACAACCGAACGCTTTATTCGACTTTTTAACATACCTGTAACTCAGACCAAATAAAAAATCTAGACAGAGCGCTGCACATACGTCAATTTGGCCGATTTAGGCGGCCAAATTATTTGACGGTCTATAAAGGTTCGGTAGTGGATTTATATATAAATAAAAATACATCGTTTTTTGTCATTGATAAGACATATATTGATGAAAAAAAAAAAAAACATTCTTTACCATCCTCATTTGGCTGGGCAGGAATCAAAAGTTTTGGGAGACAGTGACATAATTGATAGTTTTTTTGGGCCTTTTCATACTACTCATTAGCGGATCTGAGCTTAATAGTAATCTACTATATACATCCGCATTACATTCTTCTTTAGAACATTTTCTAGCATAATTCTGGCGGTAAGACCGAAAATGTTTATTTCGAGCTTCAGCTGCCTCTTCTAAGAGTTGCCCTATGGGCAGGACGGCATTTTCTATGATGGCTCCACCATGGATTAGGACTTTATGCATGGTTAGAGTCATTGGATGCCACCCATACAATTCAACATATAGCTTTGCCGTCTCTAAAGCGTATTCATCGTACTGTAAAACATTTACATTATATCCACTTGATAAAGCTATGTATAGCATATGAGAATCTATGCTTCAGAAGCTTTTTAATCTCTTCTGTGTCACCATAACTCGAAAGGAGATTATTTTCTAAAACTTCGAACTTTTCATTAATCGATGGCAGATTTTGCTCATACAACTGCTAAAATAGGTGTCCGTTACCTCAGCCAGATGTGGTCGAAAATGGTCATTTGAATCTTATAGATAATTAGTTTTGCGGCTTCTGTAATTGTTGCGCACATTTTTAAATTTGTTGCGCTTATAGTTTTTTAATTATTTCACAAAAACATTTCCTGCTGGGGTAACGTTACCCCAGCCAGACCTTTTTCTTTCTAATGGGAATATTTAAATAAATACTAGCTATAAAATTAGTTGTCTAAATGAAGTAAATGTTGTGCCTTATTTTGTATTTGTTCTTTCTTCGGTTGCGAAGTTATTCGAGATTTTGCTGGGGTAACGTTTTTGGTTTTGCTAGATCTTTGAAACGGTTAAGCGGATTCTTATCATATTTTGTACAAGACTTCTTTGGAATTAGTTTAAATTTGTTCTGCAATAAAAATACCAAAATAATACATATCTTAAAGGTTATTTCATTAAATAGAAAACACTTCAATTGGTCCCAGCACTCTCAATAAGAGGTCTAAAGACTTACTTTAAACATTATTTTGAAGCTTGTAACTGCCTTCAAATGTATGTGATGTTTCATTAGTATCCTGTAAGTATTTAACAAGTTATGATGATAATCAGTTCTTCACGAGCACGGTCATGATGCACGCGGTGTTATTTGGCAACTGATAAGCCTGTATATGGATATATGAACTGAATGTTATGTCAATTATTAGTTGTGTAGTTCAGTTGTATATCAGTAAAATTTCAGCGTAGTACATTGGATAATTAATGAGATAATACGATTATAGTCATTAGGAAGCTATGTTGATAGCATATAATATAAATGGGGTTATAGCTAATATAACAAATGGTAGTATTAGTGACGAGTCTGTGTTGTCTAGTTATACTAACAGCATAGTGAGTAATAATTATAAATCATCATGTTGTACGAAGGAGGATCCACCTATAATACCAACATCTTTGGAGGCCACAACCAGTCAGATAGGGTATTCTCTTCCTGCTGGAACTGCGACGTGTATTCTAGACTCTTCAGTTGTAGTTGTGGAGGTCACTCCGGATAACGTTTTAAACTAGTAAGTAAGACAACAGAAGTTACCCCTTCAAATAAACAATTATTATTATTAGAGAATAATAAAAAGGTATCTTCTGGCAATATTATACATAAAAATAAACAACCAAAGGGGGGGCAACATACGTTAAAATTATACAGTCAAAATATACAAGGTTGCTCTTCCAAATTACTGGAAATAGAATTGTTTTTAGAAAATACTAAGTTTGATGTCATTTGTTTAACAGAACATTGGTTAAAAGACCATCAAGTAATGTCAATTAATTATGAAAATTATTGTGTAGTTAGCCATTTCAGTCGAAAACGTATGATACATGGCGGTTCATTAATATTAGTAAAAAATTCTATTAAATCAAAAGAACGGAAAGACATCATTGGACTGTCTGTTGAACACACCATTGAATTGTCCTGTGTTGAGCTTGATAAGCATGTTATAGTATGTGTATACAGACCGCCAAGCTACCAGAATCTATCTCTGTTTGATTCTGTAATGGAAGAGGTGCTAAAGAAACTTAGTGCTAATAGTAAGTCAATAATCATATGTGGTGATTTTAATATTAACTTATTAGAAAATAACTCTAATACTGTGAGATTATTAAGTCTTTTTAGGTCATTTGATCTGTCAAATGTTTTTGTTGAACCAACCCGAGTGACAGCTTCTTCTGCCACTTGTATAGATAATATTTTTTGTAATTGTGATTACTTACATAAAGAAATTGTAAATAAGTTGCCATCTGATCACAGTGGTCAAACAATAACATTTTGCGCCTACATGCCTTTACAAAAAATTCAAATTAGGTTTAGGCCAATTACATGTAAAAACTTAGAGAATTTAAATACTTCTTTGGCCAGTAAATTATGTGTTCAGAGTTTTAATAATGTCTGTGACCCAAATGAGTTCTATGCCGATTTCTTTTCATTAATAAATAAGCAATTTAATGACACTTTTCCACTAAAAACTAAAACGATTTACACAAAGTTCCTATTTAGTGATTGGGCGACTCCAGGTATTCGTAAAAGCAGGGAAAATCTTTTTGAACTTTATGGCCTAAAGCAACATATGAATAATACATCCTTTCATCAGTATGTTGCAAAATATTCTAAAACTTTTAAAAATGTTTGCAAAATAGCTAAAGCTCTTTACATTAGCAATAAAATAAAATCAGCTGATGATAAAATAAAAACTACCTGGCAAATAATAAATAATGAAACAGGTAGGAAAAAACAGCGTAGTACTGAATTCAATTTAGAGACTGAAAATGGCCTCATCAACTCAGATGTAGAAATAGCTCAGGAATTTGAAAACTTTTTTGGTAATATTCCCGTTAAAACTACTGAAGCTTTAAATTCTTCACCCGCGCTTTCTGCTGCCTTACTTAGAAAGAATGTAAAGGCATGCCCTTTGGAGTTTAGGTTTCAGCATACAAACCCCCAGGCAGTTATAAAAGCTTTTAAAGATCTTAAAATTAAATCAACAGAAGATCTATGGGGAATGTCTGTAAAAGTCTGTAGGTCTATCATCGAAACCATTGCGCCTTATTTAGCTTTCTTATTTAACACCAGTGTAGACCAAGGAGTCTTTCCGGATCTCATGAAACACAGTAAAGTAGTTCCTTTGTTCAAATCCGGCGATAGTAAGGAACCCAACAATTATAGGCCTGTGTCAATTCTGCCAGTTCTCAGCAAAGTGTTTGAAAAGTTGATGCTTAATCAAATGTTACGTCACTTTAATAAAAATTCCATCTTTCATGAACAACAGTACGGTTTCACCAAAGGGCGTTGTACCACTGACGCTGGTGTCTCCCTAATAAAGAACATTTTTAACGCCTGGGAAGAAGCACAAGATGCCATTGGAATCTTTTGCGACCTCTCGAAGGCGTTCGATTGCGTCGACCATGAGACACTTCTGCTGAAACTAGAGCACTATGGGATTAGGAATACAGCTCTTGATTTACTAAGATCATATCTGAAAGATAGAAAAGTTAAAGTTCAAGTAAACGGCGTAAACTCATTGGGGTCTGAAATGGCAATGGGCGTTCCTCAAGGTTCGATATTGGGTCCATTCCTCTTTTTAGTTTACATTAATGATTTACCCCAATTACTACTAAACCAACCGAAGATGGTGTTATTTGCAGATGACACATCATTGATTTTTAAAATAAACCGACGGTCGCAAAATCTTGACGACGTGAATAGCGCTATTCTTCAGGTCCAAGATTGGTTTACGGTAAATAATTTGGTACTAAATAAAAAAAAAACCAAATGCATTCGATTTAAATTACCTAATGTTAGAAGTAGCGAATGTGACATCATATTGAATGGAGAAAAACTGGAATTTATTAATCAAACAGTTTTCCTGGGAATCACGCTAGACGAGAAATTACAATGGGGACCCCATATAACATCTCTTGCGGGGCGGCTAAGCTCGGCCGCTTATGCTGTTAGAAAGATAAGACAGTTAACAGATGTAGAAACCGCTCGTTTGGTCTATTTCAGTTACTTCCACAGCATTATGTCATATGGCATTTTACTGTGGGGTCGGGCGGCTGACATTGAATCCATCTTTGTTTTGCAAAAGAGAGCTGTCAGAGCCATTTATAATCTATGTCGCCGCGAATCTCTCAGGGAACTATTTAAAAGGATTAATATTATGACGGTACCTTGCCAATTCATTTATGAGAATATTATGTATGTAAGAAAAAATCTAAATCTTTTTAATAAAATAAGTGATAGACATAATTTTAACACTAGAAATAAAGATAAAATAGATCAACCATTTTTCAGACTAGCTAAAGTACAAACATCTTTTATGGGGTACTGCGTTAAATGCTATAATAAAATATCTAGTGATATATTGCAATTAAATGAAAGAAAATTTAAAACTCATATTAAAAGTACACTTTGTAAACAAGCATATTACAAATTAGAGGATTATATCCAAGATAAGAATGCTTGGAAACATGCTGGTCTTGCTCCATAGGACAAATTCGAGGCTGGACAAAATCAAACTGGTTGCTAATCTAGTTGTAAAATTTATTGTTTTTATATCATCGATTTTTTTTACATTTTATGATAATTAATCTCACACACTGTCCTATTAGTATTACTTGCAAGTTTGTAGAAATATTGTGTTATCGTACGTATACTTTAATGTTTGTAAATATGTGAGCACCATGTACCTATCACATACTTAATTTATTTATTTTTCATTGCTCCATTTTTAATTTTTAATTCTTTTTACCTATTGTAATTGTATTCTCGGTGCATCGTCTTCACATGTAATTATATAATTGATGTACCTATACCAAATATTGTAAAACATTTTTTTTTTTTAAAAGAGTAACGGTGGAGTTTCTTGCCCATTCTTCTCCATACGAAAACTACCTTTTGGAAGGGGCAACTAGAATCAGTTCTATTTCTATGTATTTGACGTTCAAAAGTGCCTTTAATGTGCCTAGTTGAAATAAATTATTTGACTTGACTTTTGACTTTGAAGTGAATGACCGTGGTAACCCGACCAAATTTAGGTGGTTACGAAAAAGCGAAAACGCAGAACATTATGCTACCTTCTAAAATATGTAGGATAGTGTTACAAATTTAGTACAGACATTTACACAAGTGTTAAAAAAAACTACATGTTTATTAAAGAATTTTTATTAACAGGTAAAATAATCATTTCAATTGAACTTTTAAAGTATTAATAAACTTATACTTAAAAACAATCACAGATTAAAATTGCAGATAGTAATTTTGCTTTTTTGAATTTTCTATTACTTTTTTTTTAAATGATAGATTTCAGTAAACACAGTACACAGTTACAGTTTTTATTTAAATAGGTATACGCAATATTGGAATGTGTAATGATCACAGACAATAAATAATTATACAATGTTTTTTTTCAGTTAACACTAAACTTACGTATGACTACTAATACCCACTTATACAAAATCCAACAAACTTAGAATTTACCTTTACACGTTGACTTTTTGAGATTGTAATTAGTTAAAAGTAATACTTACATAATTATTTGACTGCAGTTTAATATTACTTAATTTTATTATTTTTGATCTGTGATTTTTAAATAGTTTAAGTTCATTTTATGTCTATAAACGTAGGGAAAAAAAATGTGATATTTGAAATGAGACAACAAAACAGTAGGACTAACTGTGAGCATTTCACTACATTGTGATGTCATTTAGTATTACCATTGATCTGTGATTTTAATTGATATAAGTGGGTATTAGTAGTCATACGTAAGTTTAGTGTTAACTGAAAAAAAACATTGTATAATTATTTATTGTCTGTGATCATTACACATTCCAATATTGCGTATACCTATTTAAATAAAAACTGTAACTGTGTACTGTGTTTACTGAAATCTATCATTTAAAAAAAAAGTAATAGAAAATTCAAAAAAGCAAAATTACTATCTGCAATTTTAATCTGTGATTGTTTTTAAGTATAAGTTTATTAATACTTTAAAAGTTCAATTGAAATGATTATTTTACCTGTTAATAAAAATTCTTTAATAAACATGTAGTTTTTTTTAACACTTGTGTAAATGTCTGTACTAAATTTGTAACACTATCCTACATATTTTAGAAGGTAGCATAATGTTCTGCGTTTTCGCTTTTTCGTAACCACCTAAATTTGGTCGGGTTACCACGGTCATTCACTTCCTAATGACTATAATCGTATTATCTCATTAATTATCCAATGTACTACGCTGAAATTTTACTGATATACAACTGAACTACACAACTAATAATTGACATAACATTCAGTTCATATATCCATATACAGGCTTATCAGTTGCCAAATAACACCGCGTGCATCATGACCGTGCTCGTGAAGAACTGATTATCATCATAACTTGTTAAATACTTACAGGATACTAATGAAACATCACATACATTTGAAGGCAGTTACAAGCTTCAAAATAATGTTTAAAGTAAGTCTTTAGACCTCTTATTGAGAGTGCTGGGACCAATTGAAGTGTTTTCTATTTAATTAAATAACCTTTAAGATATGTATTATTTTGGTATTTTTATTGCAGAACAAATTTAAACTAATTCCAAAGAAGTCTTGTACAAAATATGATAAGAATCCGCTTAACCGTTTCAAAGATCTAGCAAAACCAAAAACGTTACCCCAGCAAAATCTCGAATAACTTCGCAACCGAAGAAAGAACAAATACAAAATAAGGCACAACATTTACTTCATTTAGACAACTAATTTTATAGCTAGTATTTATTTAAATATTCCCATTAGAAAGAAAAAGGTCTGGCTGGGGTAACGTTACCCCAGCAGGAAATGTTTTTGTGAAATAATTAAAAAACTATAAGCGCAACAAATTTAAAAATGTGCGCAACAATTACAGAAGCCGCAAAACTAATTATCTATAAGATTCAAATGACCATTTTCGACCACATCTGGCTGAGGTAACGGACACCTAAAATAGATGTCTACGAGTAACTACTTCTACACCCGATGTGTCCGGTGAGCCTAAAACAAATAAAAGTCAATATTTAAAAAAGAAAGGAAAAAATTATTAAAAAATAATTAGGTATCGAAATTTTTGGAGGGCTGTTATTTTGAAAAACGGTGCAATTCGGAGTCCAAATTTTGGAATGATATTAGCTAAGGGTTCAAATAAATTTATCGTAATAAATTTACGATCGTGACGGACACGGATACACAACAAAATGCCGTTTTAAAAACTAAAATTACTGCAAAAAATATTCGTTTACAAGATTATTTTTAAGGATCTAGAGATGTCAAATTAAAAAAAAAAAAAAATTATATAATAATAAGTTAGGTGCTTACCTGAAGTACTAGAATCCATAAATATTCTTTTGAAATCCAGATTCTAACGTAATTAACGTCGCTTCATTGACAAAACAGCAGTAACTAATTGGGTTGGTGTAGTTTGGTTGTAAATGTGTGCGTGTGACCGTGTATGCACAGACTTTGGTGTAGTTTTGCATGCTTCACTTTATTGTTCACAGCGCTCTGTCTAGGTTTTTTATTTGGTCTGAGACCTGTGAATGTAAAGATTACACAAGACAACCTGAAATTACATTGACAGTTCATTTGGGGTACATCTAACTCTTAAAATCAGAAATGTTAAGCTGATATCAAACGCTTTACTCTTCTAAATGGTTCACTCAATTTAATGTTCATTTTTGTTTTTTCCACGTTCTCACGACAATGTCAAAATTTCATAGAGGACTTTCATCTGTTCGTTAAATACATTACTGTCAACTACATTTCATTTGAATTTTTTGATCGTTCGGAGCGCGAGTGTACGATACCGAGTACCGAAATCCAACATTTCGTCGGATTGGTTCACTAAAAACTTTTTCACTTTTGATTAATTTTGTGTTTCACTTCAAGCACAGATATTATAATACTACGTACAGATACCCAATCCCATACAAAGAAATGACACCACCCTAAGTCTGGCTATTGAGCTGGCTATTTTTCTTCCTCCATTTTTTTAACAGATGGCAGCATCATCGACTCACTAATTGCCAGAGACCGTAGTTTTAAAACGCCATCTGTCTGCAGGAGTCTTGCCTACTTGCCTTGGTACTAGGCAAGACTCCCTAGATTTTTTCTTTCTTTTTTTACGTTTTTTCTTCCTAGGTGTTCAATTCTTATATTTCTACGTAAAGTACTAGATTAAAAAAAAAATTGATTGATTTTCCATACTGAAACGACTAAACGTTTCAAGTTTAAAGTGACCTGTCATCACTTTAGTAAAACGCCATCTATAGCAAAGAGCTCTCAACCAAATGATTAGCAGATGGCTACTTTATCATTCTAAGGATTCGAATTTAGGTAAAAGGCTTAATTTAAGTTTTTTGTTGAAAATACGAGATTTATGAGTGTAAATACATAAATCAGCATTAAACAAAGATGTTTTCATTTTTACTAATATTACTTTAGCCAAAATTTGCAGTATAACGCTTTTTAGTGATTGTTAATTTCATAATTGTTATATTATTCTGCCATCTATGATTTTTTTTCAAGACTAATTATGATTTGTTCGAGTTGGGACCCCATGCTTCAAGTAAAAGATGCCGAATGAAAGACATGAACGAAACAAACAAAATGAGAAGCATCTTATATCAGTTTTAAGTACAATTTAATTTATTAAAATTCCCTTCCCTTACCATAATTATCTATGATATCAAGAGTATTTTATTAATTTTCACCTGATATTATTCCCAGTTCATCACTTGTGGGTGCCGGGTCAGTAGCTCACTCACGGACGTCATCAGTGGGTGAGGCGGGCGCGGGCTACTTACCTATGGCGCCTGGACATGACCCCATGGCTGGTCTGATCTCCGCCTCCAGTGGCTCACTGTGCAGCGGGACCCCTTCCACTGACCCAAGGTTTAGGTGAGTGATACGTAGTTCCTTGTCAAAAATGGGCAGTGAATTTTGAAATTGATTTTTGTAATGGTAGTAGTGAATTAGTGATATTATGCAAAAATGTTCAAAAAAAGAAAGTGAAAAATTAAACTCTTGTAACGTCGCAACGGTTTTTGAATGACGTGTCGCACACAAAACGAGAAGGAGCAACAGCGAAATCAACAGAAAATATTCTATTCAGATATTTGTTTTACAGTTCGAAGACCGAACTTTAGGCAAGATTCACAGGCCGCACGTTGACTTTACTTTGCTAAGTAAAGTTAGCGTTTGATATGAATATAATATAATAAACCCCTTTGCGAAAAAAAAACGGGCACCTTAACAGTCATTGGCTTTTGTATGGATAATATTAATATTTTTACTATGCCATTAGCATAAATGACTAGTAATTTGTTATAATCATTAAGAATATAGTTTTTTGGCTACACCCCTCTTCCAGCAGCGCTACAATTTTACTAGCTCTTATTGCTTTTTCTGCCATTACAATCGACACAAAGATATCACTTTTAAGTCACACTAAGACTGGATTGTGCGACAAAAATAACACGAAGTTAGTTTTAGTTGCCAGGATAACCTTCTAATTGCAAACCTGCAAAATGTTAGTAAAAGTCACAAACGGAAAACGGGGCTATTATTGTTTTTAAACAAAAGTTTCGAATTTGGAATTAACTTTTTTTCTTACCCAGACTCTTTATTAAGTGCCAGTAACATAGTTTGGCTATTAAAACCTCTGTACAATTAAATGATTACCAATAATGTACAGTCGCGGAATGAAAAGGTTGACCACCTTAAGATCTGTTTTTGCTTGCTCAGTATCTGCTTTATCGACCGAGTAGGTATGACACATTCCGTCATAATAATTGTCATTTCACTACATGGCCCACAGATACATCCACTATGAGAATTGACCTCTTTGCATTTTGGAAAGGCGAGTTAAAATTAAAAAAGAAAACTATTTCTCTCATTCATTTTTCAGTTATTTCAGGAAGCCGAAAAGAAGACTGAATATATCGAACTTTCGTTTTGCGAGCAGAACATTAAAAATCATAATGTTTAAATCTAATTTTTGAAATGTAACTTGTAATTTTTATAGGAAATGAACAGTTCTTTTTTTTAATATTGTAAATATTTTAAGCACGCTTTAATAATTTAATTGACTTAAGAACGAGTAAAACTTGCCTGAAATCACTGGGGTATACCCGTGTTCACAGAAATCAAACGAATTTAATGTTAGTAAAATATATTTTAACAAAACAAACAATCACTTCTGTGAAAATATGTCGATTGGGATTTATTATTAGCCCACAATCTTAACTGAAAATAAGGAATAACTGAAAAAGTAGTGTTTAATAAGAGACGTAACCACCACGAGCATCAATTACACTTTGTAACCATTTCTTCCCAGATCATTTGACAGTGGTTTTCTATGGCATCTTTGGTCCTTTCGTTTCTGTTCTCCCAAAGCTGCACCATTAAACCCCATAGGTTCTCTATCGGATTCATATCTGCAGATTTTGCTGGCCAGTTATTTTTTTTTATATCACGGTGCAGGTCGAACCATTCACTCACAATACGAGCGGTTTGTGTGCGAGCATTATCTTGGACAAAACTAATCTCAGGGAAATCGTCAGCCGGATAAACGGTTCGGACACTTGGCAGCATACTCTCTTCCAGAACCGGCATATAGTGAGTTGCGTTTTGCCCTTGAACGCAACTCACTATATGCCCAGCCGCTGACATCCATCCCCATAAATTAGCCGAAATTCGTCCGGAACTAAAATTGGGCACTACATGGTCCTCTGTATATCTCGTACCGTTAAAATTATCTCCATAAATGTTGCGTCCCATGTTGGCTCGATTTGAAGCATTTTTCGTCGGTAAATATTGTCGTACGTAAGCAATTTTGTTTGCGTGTCGTCTATAATGCAATCGCATTGAGTGTAAGGCGTTTCTTATTACTCTTGGACAAACTTCATACATTTCTACAACCTTATTTGTATCGCCGTTAGGGGCTCAGATCGTATGAATCGCTTGCTCAAATTTGAATATTGTTAGAATAAGTTTCATATTCGTATGAGTCTCTAACTTTACTAACCTCACCGTGTCCCCACCGCGACAGCGAGTACCAGCTGGAGCCCGCCACGTCGCACATCGGCCTGGAGTGCCGGCCGCCGCGCGCCTACAGCGTGGGGTCGCGGCCGGCGCGCTCGGCCGCGCCCGAGGGCCGGCACCGCGCCTACAGCGTGGGGGCGCGCGCGCGCCCGCCGCGCCCCGCGCACGCGCGCGCCGGCACCGACGACCACATGGAGATCGACTTCTCGAACAACTCGCCCGCCAATAGGGTGAGTGTCGCTGTGTATAGATCGTTATAAACACTTGTTTATGAAGTGGTCTACGTGACAGACGACTCGCATCCTTATTCTAAAGTCGTTTTATCGTCAATATCCTTGACTTCTTTTACTTAACCTCAAGAAAATACTAGTCATAGATCACATGAATAAAAATGTTTCCTATTTCACCACTTTCCCCTATCTGGTTTCATTCAAACTCAAATCATTACTTCAATAAGACCATTTACAGACACTTTTGAATTGTAAAGGAGTCGGTCAGTTAGTCAGAAAGTTGAAGCTAGTTGCCCGTTCCAAAACTCCATGGACACCCTTTTAAAAGAAAAAAATTACAACATTTTAATCATTTCAATGTAACTCTTTCCCCAGGTGATGTCCCGCACTCCTCCGATGGCGTGCTTCGTGGAACCTCGGCCCAAGACCAACGTAGACGAGTACGTGGACATGTCCCCACGCAACGCGGGTTACGTGGAGATGCGGCCCGGCGAGCCGCGCCCGCGCAGCCCGCCCACGGGGCCCGCGCCTCCGGGGCCCGCGCCCTCGGGGCCCGCGCCGGCCACGCCCGACGGCTACGTGGAGATGAACTACGGCAGGGCGCCCACTCGGCCGATCGCGATCGGGGCCACTCGGCCGCCTCCGCCCCTCGCGGCGTCGCCCGACGAACGACGTCGTTTGCGTGATCCCCGCACCCCGCACGGATCACAAACTCTCTTCGATATGTCTTTAGACTCGCCCGCTTCTCCACAAGAAATCGACACCACCGATGTTCTAGAAGAAGATCCTCCCCACCACCCCTTGACCACGGTCAGGGAGATTTCTGAAGATGGACGGCGAAGCCCCGAGTTAACAGTGGTGGTACCTCGACGGAGCCCTGAAGTGTCGGTATCGCCGCAGTATGTGA